>CM067845.1:582776306-584026306 GCA_034509565.1 Triticum monococcum
TCTCAGAAATGATCTATGGAAGTGAGCTCTGAAACAAGAGTTCATCATTAAACCAAGGAGAGGACGAGGAGGTGGCTGATAGGCTCAGCAACAAATCATCGAGATTTCCAAAGGATTGATTCCACAATTATGTGAACAAGGAAATATCATTTGTCGGATCAAATGATATAATAATGTATGCTCGAGGGAAACATACACAATTGAACAATGATAGAAGGGTGCACCCAGGAATCTGGACTAGGTAGCACGATCAATGTTCGAATGATGATTCAGTAAGCAATAGACTTAGAATGAAACTGTAGACCAATAACTTCAAAGCAATAGGGTTGCTAGAAGTTTAGAATTTACACATCACAGACCATTTGTCGGTATTCCGGTTAGAAACAACACGGAGACCAAGAAAGAATGGTGATGGTGAGAAGCATCAATATACCAAGAATTCTTAAGAGGTGGAGCAATCCTCACAACATCCTTGTCATAAAGGACATTAATACTTAAAGGTGGAACATCATACAAGCTGGATAGCAAGTAGCAATCATAACATGAACATGTTTGTGTTGTGGGAAGGCAAGAATGTTGTCGATGATAACACAATCATCGAGGGGCAAGGATGGTAATTCTCATCATGAATTTGATTGATATTCTGGAAGAGCTCAGGATGTTGCCGATGACCACGGCACATTTGTCAAGAAATTTCATGAAGATGTAATCGGTTGGCGATGACATCAAGTCAAATGATGATGCAGCAAAAGTCAAATAATACTTGAAGAAGAGCTCATAAGAAGTTATGCAGTTCCATGCTAATCTCGAGATACCAGAGGGGGTAATACTCGATGACAGATCAAAGTAGAGGTTGGACTGGGGTATTGCTCTACAAAAGACAAGCGCTTAAACTTGCACATGAAATGGTATTTAAAAGAGAACATGGTCGGAACCACGATTGCAAAAGGCCACATCCCAGATATAAGATGAACTTATACCAAAGGAATAATTAATTAAGAGAAGCTTTAATGATAAGAGCTACATCGTGTCCATGGGCATGAACGCAAGGTTCAAGGTCGACTCCCACTTCTTCAATGCATAACCTTTCATTCACCTCTCGTATTTCAAAGATGACATTACTTGTTGAAAGTTTTTACCTGGTGCAATACCAGATAAGTATGACCCGTGAAATCTTTTGGGTTCACACAGTTTTAGAGCAGGTATAGGTTCGACCCATAGGGGCATCTTAGGAACATATACCACAAGCTTCAATCGTAAATACCACCAGCTCAGAAACAAAGCATGGTTGAGGAAACAGAGGATACAATTTACTAAAGGCATTATGTATCCAAGGAAAAGGCTCACAGGCTTATTGAATATGAAGGACGTTGTTGGATAAAATCCGGCAAAGGGTCTGGTGGTCCGCAAGGGATTCGACGTGAGCATCGATACTCAACCAGAGGAAGAAGGAAGGCAAGGAGATCAGATTATAGAAACAACTGACTAACTCAAAGCTCAAAGGCAAATGAATTATGAATTCCAAGACAAGGGATCAGAAGCAAGGGCTCTGATTAAGGATGGGTAAGCCGAGTAGGCTTAGGGGAATAATCGATGGCAATTAGATTGGTCGAGATCCAGCTCCTGTTTAAAATGCCGTTTGAGCCGGGAAGATAATTTAAAAGGATATCCTGATGATCGCGTGCATACGCACATATTGAATCATTAGGGTCAAAATGGCAAAGTCAAGGGATGTCAACGAAGACTACTAGACATATGGAATTAACCATAATGTAAGCAGACAAGTATTCACAGAGCATTAAGCTACTGGGGATTTTCGGAAGACCGAATAGTATTTCGAAGACCTTCATGAAACACTTGAACAACTAGGAATGAAAAGATACTCGACAAATGCGAGGAATTATCCATAAGGGTATTCAGATGACAAAGAATAGCAAGGCAGTAAGCTCAAAGGATTATCGAAACAATGATGAGTATTTCGGGATATCTTGTAATAACAAGACCAACTAGGGATGTATGTAAGCATAACAACTGCAAGTATTTATCCATAAGGGTTGACGGTGGAAGGGGAATTGTAAACGCGATGAACACAAGTTCTCGGGTTAACAACGGAGAGTATCTTCAGGGTCTTCACGTGCAGCAGACGATCATCAGTAATAAGGGGCTCTCCGGGTGAAAGTGATAACGAGATCTTAATGTTAGATTTAGCAAAATTCATTTAACCCGAATAGAAGAGAGTTCAGAGTCCTAGAGTAAGGATCGAGGAGTAAAAGATCCTAATACCACCCAGATGGCGATGTGGGCCCGTAATCCACACAGCCATATTAGTAAAAGTTTTTCAATGACTAGACTCGACTTCGGCCAAGGAGTTGGAAAGGGGGATTCCTACAGGCAGTCGGCTCTGATACCAACTTGTGACTCCCCCAATTTGATCGTACACTAATCATACACGCAAACGTGTACGATCAAGATCAGGGACTCACGGGAAGATATCACAACACAACTCTACAAATAAAATAAGTCATACAAGCATCATATTACAAGCCAGAGGGCTCGAATACAGGAGCTCGATCATAGACGAGTCAGCGGAAGCAACAATATCTGAGTACAGACATAAGTTAAACAAGTTTGCCTTAAGAAGGCTAGCACAAACTGAGATACAGATCGAAAGAGGCGCAGGCCTCCTGCCTGGGATCCTCCTAACCACTCCTGGTCATCGTCAGCGGGCAGCACGTAGTAGTAGGCACCTTCGGTGTAGTAGGAGTCGTCGTCGACGGTGGCGTCTGGATCCTGGGCTCCAACATCTGGTTGCGACAACCAGGTAGAAGGGATAGGGGGAAAAGAGGGAGAAAGCAACCGTGAGTACTCATCCAAAGTACTCGCAAGCAAGGAGCTACACTACTTATGCAAGGGTAAATGTGTAAAGGGCCATATCGGTGGACTGAACTACAGAAAGCCAGAATAAGGGGGGATAGCTAGTCCTATGGAAGTCTACGCTTCTGGCCACCTCCATCTTGCAGCATGTAGAAGAGAGTAGACAGAAGTCCTCCAAGTAGCATCGCATAGCATAACCCTAACCGATGATCCTCCCCTCGTCGCCCTGTGAGAGAGCGATCACCGGTTGTATCTGGCACTTGGAAGGGTGTGTTTTATTAAGTATCCGGTTCTAGTTGTCATAAGGTCAAGGTACAACTCCAAGTCGTCCTGTTACCGAAGATCACGGCTATTCGAATAGATTAACTTCCCTGCAGGGGTGCACCACATATCCCAACACGCTCGATCCCATTTGGCCGGACACACTTTCCTGGGTCATGCCCGGCCTCGGAAGATCAACACGTCGCAGCCCTACCTAGGCACAACAGAGAGGTCAGCACGCCGGTCTAAATCCTATGGCGCAGGGGTCTGGGCCCATCGCCCATTGCACACCTGCACGTTACGTACGCGGCCGGAGAGCAGACCTAGCAACGTCCATTACAAAGGAAGTTGCGTTACGCGGTCCAACCCGGCGCGCGCCACTCAGTCGCTGACGTCACGTAGGCTTCGGCTGATACCACGGCGTCGAGTGCCCATAACTGTCCCCGCGTAGATGGTTAGTGCTTATAAGCCAGTGGCCAGACTCAGATCAAATACCAAGATCTCGTTTAACGTGTTAAGTATCTGTGAACGCCGACCAGGGCCAGGCCCACCTCTCTCCTAGGTGGTCTCAACCTGCCCTGTCGCTCCGCCACAAAGTAATAGTTGGGGGCCATCGGGAACCCAGGCCCACCTCTACCAGGATGGAGCCACCTGCCCCTTCAGCCCCCATCTCCGAACAGTATCATAAGTAATGTAACTGTGTAAAGTATATAGTATATGCCCGTGATCACCTCCCGAAGTGATCACGGCCCAGTAGTATAGCATGGTAGACGGACAAGAGTGTAGGGCCACTGATGGAACACTAGCATCCTATACTAAGCAGTAGGATAGCAGGTAATGGTAACAACAGTAGTAGCAAGGACAGGCTATGCATCAGGATAGGAATAACGAAAAGCAGTAACATGCTACACTACTCTAATGCAAGCAGTATAGAGAAGAGTAGGCGATATCTGGTGATCAAAGGGGGGGCTTGCCTGGTTGCTCAGACAAGAAGGAGGGGTCGTCGGTGACGTAGTCGACCACACGAACATCGGTAGCGGTCTCGGAGTCTACCGGAAATAAGTAACGGAGAGGGAACACAATAAATAACAGAACAATCAAATGTAACACAAAGCAAGACGCGGCAATACGTTGTGCTAGGGGTGACCTAACGCAGGGATAGGTGATACCGACGAAGGGGGTGAACATCCGGGAAAGTATCTCCGGTGTTTCGCGTTTTCGGACAGATGAACCGGAGGGGGAAAGGTGCGTGTTTGCTATGCTAGGGATGTGTGGCGGACGAACGGAGAGTGTACCCGTATTCGTCTCGTCGTTCTGAGCAACTTTCATGTAGAAAGTATTTTCATCTGAGCTACGGTTTATTTTATATGATTTTCTAAAGTTTTAAATCATTTTTAGGATTTATTTAATTAATTAAAACAACATTATCCAGAATAGTGCATGCTGATGTCAGCATGACGTCAGCAGTCAACAGAGGTGTTGACTGGTCAACTAACGTGTGGGTCCCGTTCGTCATTGTCTGAGATTAACTAAAACAGATTAATTAGTTTAATTAGTAATTAGGTTAATCTAATCAGGATTAGTTAAGTTAATTAATTTAATTAACCAATTAATTAATTAATATTTTTATTATTTTCTTTTAATCTTTTTTTATAAACGTTCCAGGGGCTAGGCCCCACATGTCATTGGGTCAGGGGGCCTTAGCGGGCGCCGGCGCACAGGTGCGGATGCGGGCGCTGGGCACTGCCCGTTTGGGCGCACACCCACGTTACCAGGGGGCGCTGGCCACGGCGGGGCACTGGCCACGGCAGGGCGCCGGAGCAGCACGACAAGGGGGGCGCGCAGCGCAGGCGCGCGCGGCCAAGGCAAAAGGCAGGAGCGGGAGGGGCTGCGGTGGCACGGGACGGCCCAGGCGGGCGCTGCCAGGCGGCGGCGCACATGTGCAGCAAGCAGCCGCAGGAGCAACGCGCGAGGCTGCGGGCTCGGCTGGGGAGCGGTGCGGGCGATGGCGGGACGCAGGGGGCCGGCGATAGTGAGCGGAGCCGGAGCAGGGGGGTTCACGGGAGCGGGCGCGGCCAGGGGAGGGCGCGTGTGGGCGTGGATGCCGGCCACGGCGGGGGAAGGACACAACGGCGATGACACGCAGCGATAGCCGCAGCATAAGTAGAGAAGGAGCGAGGCCGGAGCCCGGGGGCTCACCCACGTTGCAGGGACGAGGGGCGGCGTGGCTCGGGGGTGCCTTTGGGGAGGAGGACGGGGACGAGCGACGTGGTGGTGGCGGCGAACGTCGGGGTTGAGCAGCTCCGAGCTCGGGGCGGTTCCGGTGGGGACGCAGGCCGTCGTGGTGGCTCCGGGCGGCGACGGACGGCGTCGGGCGGCGTCGGCGAGGTGGAAGGGGCGTCGGGCTCGTTGCCCCCTTCCCGATCCAGATCGGGACGAGGAAGAGGATGGAGAGGGAAGGCGAGCTGGAGACGGGCGGCGGGGAGGAGGCCCAGCGAGGAGCGTCGGGGGCACGGGGGCGTGGTCGCCCCGATCCCCATCTGGATCGGGGGAGTGGGGGGGGGGGGGGACGAGAGCGAGTGGTGCGGGGGAGTGGGGCGACGAGGTGGTTAGGGTTTCGGTAGGTGGGAGGATAAGGGAGCGGGGGTGGGCTGGCCGGTTGGCCTTAGCCAGGTTGGGCTGAGGCCCAAGGAGGGGGCCTTGCGGCCTGCCGGGCCGAAGCCCAGGGGGCAGGGGGTTTCTCTTTTTTTTGTTGTTGTTGTTTTGTCTTTTTTTTTGTATTTTCTTTCTTTTATTTATTCTCTCTTGTGTTTCAATTCAGTTTAAAATATTTATGCATTTTATAAAACTGTGTCTCCTACACCACAATTATCTATGTAATATTTAGTACAAACCGAACATTTTTATTTCAATGTTTGAAAACTTTTATTATTTACCAAAGTTTGAATTTGAATTTTGGTCTGGTTTTGATCTAACGATCGATTAGCAACAGTAACATAGGTAACGTGGCTCCATTAGCATGGGATTACTGTAGCTTAATTACCCGGGCGTCACATCCTCCTTCGTCCTATATATACCTACATAGCCCCAAACAATCAGATACGGAGCCAAAACCCTAATTCCACCGCCACAACTTTCTGTATCCACGAGATCCCATCTTAGGGCCTGTTCCGGAGCTCCGCTGGAGGGGGCATCGATCACGGAGGGCTTCTACTGTTGGAAATATGCCCTAGAGGCAATAATAAAAGCATTATTATTATATTTCCTTGTTCATGATAATTGTCTTTATTCATGCTATAATTGTGTTATCCGGAAATCGTAATACATGTGTGAATAACAGACACCAACATGTCCCTAGTAACCCTCTAGTTGACTAGCTCGTTGATCGACAGATAGTCATGGTTTCCTGACTATGGACATTGGATGTCATTGATAACGAGATCACAGCGTTAGGAGAATGATGTGATGGACAAGACCCAATCCTAAACATAGCATAAAGATCGTATAGTTCGTTTGCTAGAGTTTTTCCAGTGTCAAGTATCTTTCCCTTAGACCATGAGATCGTGTAACTCCCGGATACCGTAGGAGTGCTTTGGGTATACCAAACGTCACAACGTAACTGGGTGACCATAAAGGTAGACTACGGGTATCTCCGAAAGTATCTGTTGGGTTGACACGGATCAAGACTGGGATTTGTCACTCCGTATAGCGGAGAGGTATCACTGGGCCCACTCGGTAATGCATCATCATAATGAGCTCAAAGTGACCAAGTGTCTGGTCACGGGATCATGCATTACGGTACGAGTAAAGTGACTTGCCGGTAACGAGATTGAACAAGGTATTGGGATACCGACGATCGAATCTCGAGCGAGTAACATACCGACTGGCAAAGGGAATTGTATACGGGGTTGCTTGAATCCTCGACATCATGGTTCATCCGATGAGATCATCGAGGAGCATGTGGGAGCCAACATGGGTATCCAGATCCCGTTGTTGGTTATTGACCGGAGAGTCGTCTCGGTCATGTCTACATGTCTCCCGAACCTGTAGGGTCTACACACTTAAGGTTCGGTGACGCTAGGGTTGTAGGGATATGTATATGCAGTAACCCGAATGTTGTTTGGAGTCCCGGATGAGATCCCGGACGTCACGAGGAGTTCCGGAATGGTCCAGAGGTAAAGAATTATATATAGGAAGTGCTGTTTCGGCCATCGGGACAAGTTTCAGGGTCACCAGTATTGTACCGGGACCACCGGAAGGGTCCCGGGGGTCCACCGGGTGGGGCCACCTGCCCCGGGGGGGCACACGGGCTGTAGGGGGTGCGCCTTGGCCTACATGGGCCAAGGGCACCAGCCCCAATAGGCCCATGCGCCTAGGGTTTCAAAGGGGAAGAGTCCCACAAGAGGAAGGCACCCCCTAGCTGCCTTGGGGGGGAGGGAATCCTCCCTTGGCCGCCGCCCCCCTAGGAGATTGGATCTCCTAGGGCCGGCGCCCCCCCTAGGCCCCCTATATATAGTGAGGGAAGGAGGGCCTCTTGACCCACGCCTTTGGTTGCCTCCTTCTCCCTCTCCAACACCTCCTCCTCCTCCATAGTGCTTGGCGAAGCCCTGACGGAGTATTGCAGCTCCATCACCACCACGCCGTCGTGCTGCTGCTGGAGCCATCTTCCTCAACCTCTCCTTTCCCCTTGCTGGATCAAGAAGAAGGAGACATTACGCTGACCGTACGTGTGTTGAACGCGGAGGTGCCGTTCGTTCGGCGCTAGGATCTCCGGTGATTTGGATCACGTCGTGTACGACTACCTCATCCCCGTTCTTTGAACGCTTTCGCTCGCGATCTACAAAGGTATGTAGATGCATCCGATCACTCGTTGCTAGATGAACTCATAGATGGATCTTGGTGAAACCGTAGGAAAATTTTTGTTTTCTGCAACGTTCTCCAACAGTGGCATCATGAGCTAGGTCTATGCGTAGTTCTTCTTGCGCGAGTAGAACACAATTTGTTGTGGGCGTAGATGTTGTCAACTTTCTTGCCGCTACTAGTCTTATCTTGCTTCAGCAGTATTGTGGGATGAAGCGGCCCGGACCAACCTTACACGTACGCTTACGTGAGACCGGTTCCACCGACTAACATGCACTAGTTGCATAAGGTGGCTGGCGGGTGACTGTCTCTCCTACTTTAGTTGGAGCGGATTCGATGAAAAGGGTCCTTATGAAGGGTAAATAGAAGTTGACCAATCACGTTGTGGCTTTCACGTAGGTAAGAAAACGTTCTTGCTAGAACCCTATTTCAGCCACGTAAAACTTGCAACAACAATTAGAGGACGTCTAACTTGTTTTTGCAGCAAGTGCTTTGTGATATGATATGGCCAAAGTTGTGATGAATGATGAATGACATATATGTGATGTATGAGATGTTCATGCTATTGTAATAGGAATCACGACTTACATGTCGATGAGTATGACAACCGGCAGGAGCCATAGGAGTTGTCTTTATTTTTGTATGACCTACGTGTCATTGAGAAACGCCATGTAAATTACTTTACTTTATAGCTAAACGCGTTAGCCATAGTAGTAGAAGTAATAGTTGGCGAGCAACTTCATGGAGACATGATGATGGCAATCATGGTGTCAAGCCGGTGACAAGATGATCATGGAGCCCCAAGATAGAGATCAAAGGAGCTATGTGATATTGGCCATATCATGTCACTATTATTATTTGATTGCATGTGATGTTTATCATGTTTTGCATCTTGTTTACTTAGAACGACGGTAGTAAATAAGACGATCCCTCATAATAATTTCTGTTGGGGAACGTAGTAATTTCAAAAAAATTCCTACGCACACGCAAGATCATGGTGATGCATAGCAACGAGGGGGAGAGTCTGATCTACGTACCCTTGTAGATCGCAACGGAAGCGTTGACACAACGTAGAGGAAGTAGTCGTACGTCTTCTTCCCGATCCGACCGATCCAAGCACCGTTACTCCGGCACCTCCGAGTTCTTAGCACACGTTCAGCTCGATGACGATCCCCGGGCTCCGATCCAGCAAAGCTTCGGGGAGGAGTTCCGTCAGCACGACGGCGTGGTGACGATCTTGATGTACTACCGACGTAGGGCTTCGCCTAAGCACTACAACGATATGATCGAGGTGGAATTTGGTGGCAGGGGGCACCGCACACGGCTAAGGAACGATCTCAATGATCAACTTGTGTGCCTAGAGGTGCCCCCTGCCCCCGTATATAAAGGTTGCCAGGGGGAGGGCTGGCCGGCCAACTATGGAGGCGCAGGAGGAGTCCTACTCGTACCGGGAGTAGGACTCCCCCCCGAATCCTATTCCTAATAGGACTCCCAAGGAGAAAGAGAGGGAGAGAGGCGGCCGGCCACCTCTCCTAGTCCTAATAGGACTAGGGGAGGGGGGAGGCGCGCAGCCCACTATGGGCAGCCCCTTTCACCTCTCCACTAAAGCCCAATAAGGCCCATATGGCTCCCGGGGGGTTCCGGTAACCTCCCGGTGATCCGGTAAAATCCCGATTTCACCCGGAACACTTCCGATGTCCAAACATAGGCTTCCAATATATCAATCTTTATGTCTCGACCATTTCGGGACTCCTCGTCATGTCCGTGATCACATCCGGGACTCCGAACAACCTTCGGTACATCAAAATGCATAAACTCATAATAACTGTCATCGTAACGTTAAGCGTGCGGACCCTACGGTTCGAGAAAAATGTAGACATGACCGAGACACGTCTCCGGTCAATAACCAATAGCGGGACCTGGATGCCCATATTGGCTCCTACATATTCTACGAAGATCTTTATCGGTCAGACCGCATAACAACATACGTCGTTCCCTTTGTCATCGGTATGTTACTTGCCCGAGATTCGATCGTCGGTATCCAATACCTAGTTCAATCTCGTTACCGGCAAGTCTCTTTACTCGTTCCGTAATACATCATCCCACAACTAACTCATTAGTTGCAATGCTTGCAAGGCTTGTATAATGTGTATTACCGAGAGGGCCCAGAGATACCTCTCCGACAATCGGAGTGACAAATCCTAATCTCGAAATACGCCAACCCAACATCTACCATTGGAGACACCTGTAGTACTCCTTTATAATCACCCAGTTACGTTGTGACGTTTGGTAGCACCCAAAGTGTTCCTCCGGCAAACGGGAGTTGCATAATCTCATAGTCATAGGAACATGTATAAGTCATGAAGAAAGCAATAGCAACATACTAAACGATCGGGTGCTAAGCTAATGAAATGGGTCATGTCAATCAGATCATTCAACTAATGATGTGAGCTCGTTAATCAAATAACAATACATTGTTCATGGTTAGGAAACTTAACCATCTTTGATTAACGAGCTAGTCAAGTAGAGGCATACTAGTGACACTCTGTTTGTCTATGTATTCACACATGTATTATGTTTCCGGTTAATACAATTCTAGCATGAATAATAAACATTTATCATGATATAAGGAAATAAATAATAACTTTATTATTGCCTCTAGGGCATATTTCCTTCAGTCTCCCACTTGCACTAGAGTAATAATCTAGATTACACAGTAATGATTCTAACACCCATGGAGCCTTGGTGCTGATCATGTTTTGCTCGTGGAAGAGGCTTAGTCAACGAGTCTGCAACATTCAGATCCATATGTATCTTGCAAATCTCTATGTCTCCCACCTGGACTAGATCCCGGATGGAATTGAAGCGTCTCTTGATGTGTTTGGTCCTTTTGTGAAATCTGGATTCCTTTGCCAAAGCAATTGCACCAGTATTGTCACAAAAGATTTTCATTGGACCCGATGCACTAGGTATGACACCTAGACCGGATATGAACTCCTTCATCCAGACTCCTTCGTTTGCTGCTTCCGAAGCAGCTATGTACTCCGCTTCACATGTAGATCCTGCTACGACGCTTTGTTTAGAACTGCACCAACTGACAGCTCCACCGTTTAAAGTAAACACGTATCCGGTTTGCGATTTAGAATCGTCCGGATCAGTGTCAAAGCTTGCATCAACGTAACCTCTTACGGTGAGCTCTTTGTCACCTCCATATACGAGAAACATATCCTTAGTCCTTTTCAGGTATTTCAGGATGTTCTTGACCGCTGTCCAGTGATCCACTCCAGGATTACTTTGGTACCTCCCTGCTAAACTTATAGCAAGGCACACATCAGGTCTGGTACACAGCATTGCATACATGATAGAGCCTATGGCTGAAGCATAGGGAACATCTTTCATTTTCTCTCTATCTTCTGCAGTGGTCGGGCATTGAGTCTGACTCAACTTCACACCTTGTAACACAGGCAAGAACCCTTTCTTTGCTTGATCCATTTTGAACTTCTTCAAAATCTTGTCAAGGTATGTGCTTTGTGAAAGTCCAATTAAGCGTCTTGATCTATCTCTATAGATCTTAATGCCCAATATGTAAGCAGCTTCACCGAGGTCTTTCATTGAAAAACTCTTATTCAAGTATCCCTTTATGCTATCCAGAAATTCTATATCATTTCCAATCAGCAATATGTCATCCACATATAACATCAGAAATGCTACAGAGCTCCCACTCACTTTCTTGTAAATACAGGCTTCTCCAAAAGTCTGTATAAAGCCAAATGCTTTGATCACACTATCAAAGCGTTTATTCCAACTCCGAGATGCTTGCACCAGTCCATAAATGGATCGCTGGAGTTTGCACACTTTGTTAGCTCCCTTTGGATCGACAAAACCTTCCGGTTGCATCATATACAACTCTTCTTCTAGAAATCCATTCAGGAATGCAGTTTTGACATCCATATGCCAAATTTCATAATCATAAAATGCGGCAATTGCTAACATGATTCTGACAGACTTAAGCATCGCTACGGGTGAGAAGGTCTCATCGTAGTCAACCCCTTGAACTTGTCGAAAACATTTTGCAACAAGTCGAGCTTTATAGACAGTAACATTACCGTCAGCGTCAGTCTTTTTCTTGAAGATCCATTTATTCTCAATTGCTTGCCGATCATCGGGCAAGTCACAAAGTCCATACTTTGTTCTCATACATGGATCCCATCTTAGATTTCATGGCCTCAAGCCACTTTGCGGAATCTGGGCTCACCATCGCTTCTTCATAGTTCGTAGGTTCATCATGATCTAGTAGCATGACCTCCAGAACTGGATTACCGTACCACTCTGGCGCGGATCTTGCTCTGGTTGATCTACGAGGTTCAGTAGTATCTTGTTCTGAAGTTTCATGATCATTATCATTAACTTCCTCACTTATTGGTGTAGGTGTCGCAGAAACAGTTTTCTGTGATGTACTACTTTCTAATAAGGGAGCGGGTACAGTTACCTCGTCAAGTTCTACTTTCCTCCCACTCACTTCTTTCGAGAGAAACTCCTTCTCAAGAAAGTTTCCGAATTTAGCAACAAAAGTCTTGCCTTCGGATCTGTGATAGAAGGTGTATCCAATAGTTTCCTTTGGATATCCTATGAAGACACATTTCTCCGATTTGGGTTTGAGCTTATCAAGTTGAAGCTTTTTCACATAAGCATCGCAACCCCAAACTTTAAGAAACGACAACTTTGGTTTCTTGCCAAACCACAGTTCATAAGGCGTCGTCTCAACGGATTTTGATGGTGCCCTATTTAACGTGAATGCGGCCATCTCTAAAGCGTATCCCCAAAACGATAGCGGTAAATCGGTAAGAGACATCATGGATCGTACCATATCTAGTAAAGTATGATTACGACGTTCGGACACACCATTACGCTGTGGTGTTCCGGGTGGCGTGAGTTGCGAAACTATTCCACAATTTTTCAAATGTATACCAAACTCGTAACTCAAATATTCTCCTCCACGATCAGATCGTAGAAACTTTATTTTCTTGTTACGATGATTTTCAACTTCACTCTGAAATTCCTTAAACTTTTCAAATGTTTCAGACTTGTGTTTCATTAAGTAGATATACCCATATCTGCTTAAGTCATCTGTGAAGGTGAGAAAATAACGATATCCGCCACGAGCCTCAATATTCATCGGACCACATACATCGGTATGTATGATTTCCAATAAATCTGTTGCTCTCTCCATAGTACCGGAGAACGGTGTTTTAGTCATCTTGCCCATGAGGCACGGTTCGCAAGTACCAAGTGATTCATAATCAAGTGGTTCCAAAAGTCCATCAGTATGGAGTTTCTTCATGCGCTTTACACCGATATGACCTAAACGGCAGTGCCACAAATAAGTTGCACTATCATTATCAACTCTACATCTTTTGGCTTCTACATTATGAATATGTGTATCACTACTATCGAGATTTAACAAGAATAGACCACTCTTCAAGGGTGCATGACCATAAAAGATATTACTCATATAAATAGAACAACCATTATTCTCCGATTTAAATGAATAACCGTCTCGCATTAAACAAGATCTAGATATAATGTTCATGCTCAACGCTGGCACCAAATAACAATTATTTAGGTCTAATATTAATCCCGAAGGTAGATGTAGAGGTAGCGTGCCGACCGCGATCACATCGACTTTGGAACCGTTTCCCACGCGCATCGTCACCTCGTCCTTAGCTAATCTTCGCTTAATCCGTAGTCCCTGTTTCGAGTTGCAAATATTAGCAACAGAACCAGTATCAAATACCCAGGTGCTACTGCGAGCATTAGTAAGGTACACATCAATAACATGTATATCACATATACCTTTGTTCACCTTGCCATCCTTCTTATCCGCCAAATACTTGGGGCAGTTCCGCTTCCAGTGACCAGTCTGCTTGCAGTAGAAGCACTCAGTTTCAGGCTTAGGTCCAGACTTGGGTTTCTTCTCCTGAGCAGCAACTTGCTTGCCGTTCTTCTTGAAGTTCCCCTTCTTCTTCCCTTTGCCCTTTTTCTTGAAACTAGTGGTTTTGTTAACCATCAACACTTGATGCTCCTTTTTGATTTCTACCTCCGCAGCTTTCAGCATTGCGAAGAGCTCGGGAATAGTCTTGTTCATCCCTTGCATATTATAGTTCATCACGAAGCTCTTGTAGCTTGGTGGCAGTGATTGGAGAATTCTGTCAATGACGCAATCATCTGGAAGATTAACTCCCATCTGAATCAAGTGATTGTTATACCCAGACATTTTGAGTATATGCTCACTGACAAAACTGTTCTCCTCCATCTTGCAGCTATAGAACTTATTGGAGACTTCATATCTCTCAATCCGGGCATTTGCTTGAAATATTAACTTCAACTCCTGGAACATCTCATATGCTCCATGACGTTCAAAACGTCGTTGAAGTCCCGATTCTAAGCCATAAAGCATGGCACACTGAACTATCGAGTAGTCATCAGCTTTGCTCTGCCAGACGTTCATAACATCTGGTGTCGCTCCAGCAGCAGGCCTGGCACCCAGCGGTGCTTCCAGGACGTAATTCTTCTGTGCAGCAATGAGGATAATCCTCAAGTTATGGACCCAGTCCGTGTAATTGCTACCATCATCTTTCAACTTTGCTTTCTCAAGGAACGCATTAAAATTCAACGAAACAACAGCACGAGCCGTCTATCTACAATCAACATAAACAAGCAAGATACTATCAGGTACTAAGTTCATGATAAATTTAAGTTCAATTAATCATATTACTTAAGAACTCCCACTTAGATAGACATCCCTCTAATCCTCTAAGTGATCACGTGATCCAAATCAACTAAACCATGTCCGATCATCACGTGAGATGGAGTAGTTTCATCGGTGAACATCATTATGTTGATCATATCTACTATATGATTCACGCTCGACCTTTCGGTCTCCGTGTTCCGAGGCCATATCTGTATATGCTTGGCTCGTCAAGTATAACCTGAGTATTCCGCGTGTGCAACTGTTTTGCACCCGTTGTATTTGAACGTAGAGCCTATCACACCCGATCATCACGTGGTGTCTCAGCACGAAGAACTTTCGCAACGGTGCATACTCAGGGAGAACACTTCTTGATAATTTAGTGAGAGATCATCTTATAATGCTACCGTCAATCAAAGCAAGATAAGATGCATAAAAGATAAACATCACATGCAATCAATATAAGTGATATGATATGGCCATCATCATCTTGTGCTTGTGATCTCCATCTCCGAAGCACCGTCATGATCACCATCGTCACCGGCGCGACACCTTGATCTCCATCGTAGCATCGTTGTCGTCTCGCCAATCTTATGCTTCCATGACTATCACTACCACTTAGCAATAAAGTAAAGCATTACATCGCGATTGCATTGCATACAATAAAGCGACAACCATATGGCTCCTGCCAGTTGCCGATAACTTGGTTACAAAACATGATCATCTCATACAATAAAATCAGCATCATGCCTTGACCATATCACATCACAACATGCCCTGCAAAAACAAGTTAGACGTCCTCTACTTTGTTGTTGCAAGTTTTACATGGCTGCTACGGGCTTAAGCAAGAACTCATCTCACCTACGCATCAAAACCACAATGATAGTTTGTCAAATAGACTCCGTTTTAACCTTCTCAAGGACCGGGCGTAGCCATACTCGGTTCAACTAAAGTTGGAGAGACAGTCGCCCGCAAGCCATCTATGTGCAAAGCACGTCGAGGGAACCGGTCTCGCGTAAGCGTACGCGTAAGGTTGGTCCGGGTCGTCTCGTCCAACAATACCGCCGAACCAAAGTATGACATGCTGGTAGGCAGTATGACTTGTATCGCCCACAACTCACTTGTGTTCTACTCGTGCAAATAACATCAAACCATAAAACCTAGGCTCGGATGCCACTGTTGGGGAACGTAGTAATTTCAAAAAATTTCCTACGCACACGCAAGATCATGGTGATGCATAGCAACGAGGGGGAGAGTCTGATCTACGTACCCCTGTAGATCGCAACGGAAGCGTTGGCACAACGTAGAGGAAGTAGTCGTACGTCTTCTTCCCGATCCGACCGATCCAAGCACCGTTACTCCGGCACCTCCGAGTTCTTAGCACACGTTCAGCTCGATGACGATCCCCGGGCTCCGATCCAGCAAAGCTTCGGGGAGGAGTTCCGTCAGCACGACGGCGTGGTGACGATCTTGATGTACTACCGACGTAGGGCTTCGCCTAAGCACTACAACGATATGATCGAGGTGGAATTTGGTGGCAGGGGGCACCGCACACGGCTAAGGAACGATCTCAATGATCAACTTGTGTGCCTAGAGGTGCCCCCTGCCCCCGTATATAAAGGTTGCCAGGGGGAGGGCTGGCCGGCCAACTATGGAGGCGCAGGAGGAGTCCTACTCCTACCGGGAGTAGGACTCCCCCCCAATCCTATTCCTAATAGGACTCCCAAGGAGAAAGAGAGGGAGAGAGGTGGCCGGCCACCTCTCCTAGTCCTAATAGGACTAGGGGAGGGGGGAGGCGCGCAGCCCACTATGGGCAGCCCCTTTCACCTTTCCACTAATGCCCAATAAGGCCCATATGGCTCCCGGGGGGTTCCGGTAACCTCCCGGTGATCCGGTAAAATCCCGATTTCACCCGGAACACTTCCGATGTCCAAACATAGGCTTCCAATATATCAATCTTTATGTCTCGACCATTTCGAGACTCCTCGTCATGTTCGTGATCACATCCGGGACTCCGAACAACCTTCGGTACATCAAAATGCATAAACTCATAATAACTGTCATCGTAACGTTAAGCGTGCAGACCCTACGGTTCGAGAACAATGTAAACATGACCGAGACACGTCTCCGGTCAATAACCAATAGCGGGACCTGGATGCCCATATTGGCTCCTACATATTCTACGAAGATCTTTATCGGTCAGACCGCATAACAACATACGTCGTTCCCTTTGTCATCGGTATGTTACTTGCCCGAGATTCGATCGTCGGTATCCAATACCTAGTTCAATCTCGTTACCGGCAAGTCTCTTTACTCGTTCTGTAATACATCATCCCGCAACTAACTCATTAGTTGCAATGCTTGCAAGGCTTGTATAATGTGTATTACCGAGAGGGCCCAAAGATACCTCTCCAACAATCGGAGTGACAAATCCTAATCTCGAAATACGCCAACCCAACATCTACCATTGGAGACACCTGTAGTACTCCTTTATAATCACCCAGTTACGTTGTGACGTTTGGTAGCACCCAAAGTGTTCCTCCGGCAAACGGGAGTTGCATAATCTCATAGTCATAGGAACATGTATAAGTCATGAAGAAAGCAATAGCAACATACTAAACGATCGGGTGCTAAGCTAATGAAATGGGTCATGTCAATCAGATCATTCAACTAATGATGTGACCTCGTTAATCAAATAACAACACATTGTTCATGGTTAGGAAACTTAACCATCTTTGATTAACGAGCTAGTCAAGTAGAGGCATACTAGTGACACTCTGTTTGTCTATGTATTCACACATGTATTATGTTTCCGGTTAATACAATTCTAGCATGAATAATAAACATTTATCATGATATAAGGAAATAAATAATAACTTTATTATTGCCTCTAGGGCATATTTCCTTCAATTTCAAGAAAGTGTTCCCCCTAACTGTGCACCGTTGCGGCAGTTCGTTGTTTCGAAGCACCACGTGATGATCGGGTGTGATAGATTCTAATGTTCACATATAACGGGTGTAAGACAGATTTACACATGCAAACACTTAGGTTGACTTGACGAGCCTAGCATGTGTATAGACATGGCCTCGGAACACAGAAGACCGAAAGGTCGAGCATGAGTCGTATAGAAGATACGATCAACATGAAGATGTTCACCGACATTGACTAGTCCGTCTCACGTGATGATCGGACACGGCCTAGTTGACTCGGATCATGTTATACTTAGATGACTAGAAGAGGGATGTCTATCTAAGTGGGAGTTCATTGAATAATTTGATTAGATGAACTTAATTATCATGAACTTAGTCTAAAATCTTTACAATATGTCTTGTAGATCAAATGGCCAACGTTGTCCTCAACTTCAACGCGTTCCTAGAGAAAACCAAGCTGAAAGACGATGGCAGCAACTATACTGACTGGGTCCGAAACCTGAGGATCATCCTCATAGCTGCCAAGAAAGATTATGTCCTACAAGCACCGCTAGGTGATCCACCCGTCCCACAGAACCAAGACGTTATGAACGCTTGGCAGACACGTGTTGATGATTACTCCCTCATTCAGTGCGGCATGCTTTACAGCTTAGAGCCGGGGCTCCAAAAGCGTTTTGAGAGACATGGAGCATATGAGATGTTCGAAGAGCTGAAAATGGTTTTTCAAGCTCATGCTCGGATCGAGAGATATGAAGTCTCCGACAAGTTCTTCAGCTGTAAGATGGAGGAAAATAGTTCTGTCAGCGAGCACATACTCACTATGTCTGGGTTACATAACCGCTTGACTCAGCTGGGAGTTAATCTCCCGGATGACGCGGTCATTGACAGAATCCTCTAGTCGCTTCCACCAAGCTACAAGAGCTTTGTGATGAACTTCAATATGCAGGGGATGGAAAAGACCATTCCTGAGGTATTTGCAATGCTGAAATCAGCAGAGGTAGAAGTCAAGAAGGAACATCAAGTGTTGATGGTCAATAAAACCACTAAGTTCAAGAAGGGAAAGGGTAAAAAGAACTTCAAGAAGGACGGCAAGGAAGTTGCCGCGCCTGGCAAGAAAGCTGCCGGGAAGAAGCCAAAGAATGGACCCAAGCCCGAGACTGAGTGCTTTTATTGCAAGGGAAGTGGTCACTGGAAGCGGAACTGCCCCAAATACTTAGCAGACAAGAAGGCCGGCAAAACGAAAGGTATATGTGATATACATGTAATTGATGTGTACCTTACCAGTACTCGTAGTAGCTCTTGGGTATTTGATACTGGTGCAGTTGCTCACATTTGTAACTCAAAGCAGGAGCTGCGGAATAAGCGGAGACTGGCGAAGGACGAGGTGACGATGCGTGTCGGGAATGGTTCCAAGGTCGATGTGATCGCCGTCGGCACGCTGCCTCTACATTTACCTACGGGATTAGTTTTAAACCTCAATAATTGTTATTTAGTGCCAGCTTTGAGCATGAACATTGTATCAGGATCTCGTTTAATTCGAGATGGCTACTCATTTAAATCCGAGAATAATGGTTGTTCTATTTATATGAGAGATATGTTTTATGGTCATGCTCCTATGGTGAATGGTTTATTCTTAATGAATCTCGAGCGTAATACTACACATATTCATAGTGTGAGTACCAAAAGATGTAAGGTTGATAATGATAGTCCCACATACTTGTGGCACTACCGCCTTGGTCACATAGGTGTCAAACGCATGAAGAAGCTCCATGCATATGAACTTTTAGAGTCTCTTGATTATGAATCATTTGACACATGCGAACCATGCCTCATGGGAAAAATGACCAAGACTCCGTTCTCAGGAACAATGGAGCGAGCAACCAACTTATTGGAAATCATACATACTGATGTGTGCGGTCCAATGAGTGTTGAGGCTCGCGGTGGCTATCGTTATGTTCTCACCCTCACTGATGACTTGAGTAGATATGGGTATGTTGTAACGCCCTCGATGCGGCTATGTCTCCCACGTGTCGAGGCACGACTTAGAGACATAGGCGCATTGAAAGCAATGTCGCAAGCCGGGAATCATTACACAACCCATGTACATATATAATATAAAGGGGGATAATAATAGCATAGTTGGCTTACACTCGCCACATCACATCAAAGTACATAAATAACATCCATCATACAATCACTCATGGCCCGACTATGGCGCCAAAATGGAAAAGACCCCCAACAAGCGACTAGGCCCTGAATCTAACCCCGAATAGGCATCCCTACTGATCATCAGGAAACGACACATAGTAACGCTGAGAGTCCTCGTCGTACTCCCACTTCAGCTCGAGCGCGCCATCCGGAGAAGTATCATCGGTCCCTGCATCTGGTGTAATAGTAATCTGTGAGCCACAAAGGACTCAGCAATCTCGCACCCTCGCGATCAAGACTATTTAAGCTTAATGCGTAGGAAAGGGGGTAATGTAAAGTGGAGCTGCAGCAAGCGACTAGCATATATGGTGGCTAACTTATTCGCAAAGGAGAGCGAGAAGAGGAGGCAAAGCACGAGTGGAAAAACTATATAGAGCAGCCTACACAAACATAACTCCAACGCCGTGTCCACTTCCCGGACTCCGCCGAGAAGAGGCCATCACGGCAACACACGCAGTTGATTCATTTTAATTATTTAAGGTTCAAGTTATCTACAACCGGACATTAACAAATTCCCATCTGCCCATAACTGCGGGTACGGCTTTCGAAAGATCAATCCCTGCAGGGGGTCCCAACTTAGCCCATAACAAGCTCTCACGGTCAACGAAGGAATAGACCTCCACCCAGGACCCACCGATCAGACTCGGTATCCCGGTACAACAAGATGATTCGACAGGTCAAAACTAGTCCAGCAACACCGCCCGAATGTGCCGACAAATCCCGATAGGAGCTGCACATATCTCTTTCTCAGGGCACACTCAGATTGTCCTAGATACGGGTAGGCCAGCCCAGAGTTGCCCCTGGTGGCCACCGGCAGCTGACAGTTGGACCAACACTCAGAGGAGCACTGGCCCGGGGGGTTTAAAATAAGATGACCCTCGGGCTCCGGAAACCCAAGGGAAAGAAAAAGGTAGGTGGCAAATGGTAAAACCAATGTTGGGCATTGCTGGAAAAGCTTTAATCAAGGCGAACTATCAAGGGGTTCCCATTATAGCCCAACCGCGTAAGGGACGCAACAATCCGGGAACATAACACCGATATGACGGAAACTAGGGCGGCAAGAGTGGAACAAAACACTAGGGGAGAGGCCGAGCCTTCCACCCTTTACCAAGTATATAGATGAGTAAAGATAACATGGCAATATAATGATATCCCAACAAGTAAATAAATGTTCCAACAAGGAACGGCTCCAATCTTCACCTGCAACTAGCAACGCTATAAGAAGGGGCTTGAGCAAAGCGGTAACATAGCCAATCAATGGTTTGCTAGGACAAAGGTGGGTTAGAGGCTCAATCATGGCAATTGGGAGGCTGACAAGCAAGTGGTAGGCATCGTAGCATTGGCAAAGCAAAAGAGCGAGCAAACTAGCATAGCAAAGATAGTAGTGATTTCGAGGGTGTGATCGTCTTGCCTACACAGTTGTCAGAGTTGACTGGATCCTCAAAAGCACACTCAAAGGGCTCCTCGTTAGCGAACTCGTCTCCCGGCTCTACCCAACAACACAAGCAAGCAAGAAGGATACAATCAACCACGTGCAAGGGCAACCAATAATATGCAAAGATGATATGCTATGCGGGATGCGATGCGGGATGCAAAATGCAAGACGTGACAGGGAAGGCATGAACCTGGCCCCAACTTGGAAAACCAAGTGTGCCACTGGATAGAGGGGAAGAAATCCCCTGAAAACGATATAAAGATCATGGCAATCGGAGCTACGGTTTAGAAATGGCAAGCGATTTACTAAACGAACCGATCTGCGATTTACAGCAAGTAGGCTCCTAAATGCAACAAAATGAACATGCTACAGCCACCAAACATGAAAACAAATTGCATGGCAGTGATGTACTCAAGAAGCTTAACAAATCACCAGGACTGAGGCATAGGCAAATTCATCCATTAAGGGCTTCAAACAAGCATGGCAAAACTGAATAAGCAAAATAGATTTCAGACTTAGCGAAATTAACGCTAGTCTGAAATTTCAGACCACGATGCTCTCTTCGGAGCAGCAAAAAAATATGAAGCACAACCTGAACATGGCAAGTAAGAGCATGGCATGGAGCTACTCAAAAAGCTTAACAAAACACCCAAAATGACCTGGGGCCAAAAGGGTTCACAAAATACTCTACCGAGCACACGAACATCGATGAAACACAATCAGTTTCAGACTTAGTGAAAACTGGGACATGCTGAAATAATAACTCACGGAGGCATGTAAACGAGCTCGATGCACTCACTACGGTGCACGTCATGGCAAGGTAAGCATATATCCATTAAGAAGGCACAAAATGCTAGCTAGACATGGTAAGAACAATGGCATAGCATGCATGGATCACTAGCAATAGCTCCGGCAAAATCGCAAAAGAGTTCACGATCTGCCCAAAACAACAACTATGCAAAAGTTGAGCTTGATTGAGTCAACCTAGGGTGCTCCAACATAACAAGTAAAGACATGGATGGATTAAGCACAACAAGCATAACAAATCACTCTTACTGATCATCCTCAAAAGAGGCACGGATCACTAGGAAACAAGCTGGACATATAGCATCGTGAACTAAAACATCCCAGACTTAGTGAATTTCACTAAGTCCCTGAAATCAGCAAACTCAGGTACCCTACTTCGCAAGCTTGCACAAGACAACACACACATCCTAAAAATGCAAGGGAGGGACCTCTGGAAAGAAGACAACATGCTTAACAATTCATCCCAAAGGGGCACAAGCATATCATGCACGGATTAAACATGGCAAAAATGACAAAAGTGCATGATGAACTAACGGATCTGCAATTTAACTCATGATGCCTACTTCCAACAGCATTTTGGGCACCCAGATGACCTCAAATGCAAATGATGCAATGTAATGAAATGATGTACTCGTCGAGACGAAGATTTTGATATATCATATGCCCAAATCGGAGCTACGGATGCGGAGATACGGGCAGTCAAAGATAGCATAAAAATATGATGGGAGAGGGGGAAAGTCAACCCAAGGGTTTATTAGATCTGGATCTGGCGCCCGGTACTGTTCACGCACTGTTCATCCGAAGCTCGCCGGAATCCTCATCGTCGCCGGAGTGGAGAGGAGAGGCCGGGCCGGGCGGCGGTGGCCGGGCGGCGAGCGCCGGCGGGGAAGGACGCCGCGGTGGCCCGGCTTGCGGCTCCGGCCACCGGAGTCGAAGGACGGGGCGGCGCGGGACTTGAGGCTCCGGCCACCGGAGTCGCGGGCGGCGGCAGAGGCCGGTCAAGGTGCGCGGTGGCGCCGGCGGCTCGGTGGCGGCGGGAGGAAGGAGACGGCGGCGCGGAGCCCAGGCACGGGCGCGGGGCGGCTTGGGCCGCGGGGGCCTGCCCCGGGCCGTGCGGGCCGGTGCGGTGGGCGACGGTGGCGGCGAACGGCGGCGTGCCACGTGGCGGCGGGGAGGCAGATCGGACACGTCCGGCGCCGGCGGACGTTGTCCGGCGCGCGGAAAGAGAGGATTTAGGGTTTCGGGGAAGGAGATCCGAGATATTTCGAGGGGGTTCTATATATAGGCATAGAGGGAGCTAGGAGAGTTCAAATGAGGTGCGGTTTTCGCCCACACGATCGTGATCGAACGACCGAGACGTTGGAGCAGAGTTTGGTGGGTTTTGGGCCAACTTGGAGGGGTGTTGGGCTGCACACACACGAGGCCTTCTCAGTCCCTCGGTTAACCGTTGGAGTATCAAACGAAGTCCAAATGACCCGAAACTTGACAGGCGGTCTACCGGTAGTAAACCAAGGCCGCATGGCAAGTCTCGGTCCAATCCGGAAATGTTTCATCCCCACACACGAAAGAAAGCTAGAAATGGCCACCGGAGGAGAACGAAGCGCCGGAATGCAAAACGGACAACGGGGAAGATGCTCGAATGCATGAGATGAACATGTATGCAAATGCAATGCACGAGATGACATGATATGAGATGCGCGAAAACAAAAACAACACACGGAGACAAAGACCCGAACCCGAGAATTAAATATAACTTAATGCCGGAAATGGCAAGAGTTGGAGTACAATTCGGGAAGGTTACATATGGGGCGTTACATATGTCTACTTAATGAAACACAAGTCTAAAACCTTTGAAAAGTTCAAGGAATTTCAGAGTGAGGTTGAGAATCAACATGACAGGAAAATCAAGTTTCTACGATCAGATCGTGGAGGAGAATACTTGAGTCACGAATTTGGTACACACTTAAGAAAATGTGGAATAGTTTCACAACTCACGCCGCCTGGAACACCTCAGCGTAATGGTGTGTCCGAACGTCGTAATCGCACTCTATTAGATATGGTACGATCTATGATGTCTCTTACCGATTTACCGCTATCTTTTTGGGGCTATGCTTTAGAGACTGCCGCATTCACTTTAAATAGGGCTCCGTCGAAATCCGTTGAGACGACACCGTTTGAATTATGGTTTGGGAAGAAACCTAAGTTGTCGTTTCTAAAAGTTTGGGGATACGATGCTTATGTCAAGAAACTTCAACCTGAAAAGCTCGAACCCAAGTCGGAAAAATGCGTCTTCATAGGATACCCTAAAGAAACTGTTGGGTATACCTTCTACCTCAGACCCGAAGGCAAAATCTTTGTTGCCAAGAATTGATCCTTTCTAGAGAAGGAGTTTCTCTCGAAAGAAGTAAGTGGGAGGAAAGTAGAACTTGATGAAGTATTACCTCTTGAACCGGAAAATGGCGCAACTCAAGAAAATGTTCCTGAGGTGCCTGCACCGACTAGAGAGGAAGTTATTGATGATGATCAAGATACTTCTGATCAAGCTCCTACTGAAATTCGAAGGTCCACAAGGACACGTTCTGCACCAGAGTGGTACGGCAACCCTGTCTTGGAAATCATGTTATTAGACAACGGTGAACCTTCGAACTATGAAGAAGCGATGGCGGGCCCGAATTACGACAAATGGCTAGAAGCCATGAAATCCGAGATAGGGTCCATGTATGAAAACAAAGTATGGACTTTGACTGACTTGCCCGTTGAACGGCGAGCCACAGAAAATAAATGGATCTTTAAGAAGAAGACAGACGCGGATGGTAATGTGACCATCTATAAAGCTCGGCTTGCCGCTAAGGGTTATCGACAAGTTCAAGGGGTTGACTACGATGAGACTTTCTCACCGGTAGCGAAGCTAAAGTCTGTCCGAATCATGTTAGCAATTGCCGCATTCTATGATTATGAGATATGGCAAATGGACGTCAAAACGGCATTCCTTAATGGTTTCCTTAAGGGAGAATTGTATATGATGTAGCCGGAAGGTTTTGTCGATCCTAAGAATGCTGACAAGGTGTGCAAGCTCCAACGCTCGATTTATGGGCTGGTGCAAGCATCTCGGAGTTGGAACATTCGCTTTGATGAGATGATCAAAGCGTTTGGGTTTACGCAGACTTATGGAGAAGCCTGCGTTTACAAAAAAGTGAGTGGGAGCTCTGTAGCATTTCTCATATTATATGTAGATGACATACTTTTGATGGGAAATGATATAGAACTCTTGGACAGCATTAAGGCCTACTTGAATAAGAGTTTTTCAATGAAGGACCTTGGAGAAGCTGCTTATATATTAGGCATCAAGATCTATAGAGATAGATCAAGATGCCTCATAGGTCTTTCACAAAGCACATACCTTGATAAGATATTGAAGAAGTTCAATATGGATCAGTCTAAGAAGGGGTTCTTGCCTGTGCTACAAGGTGTGAAATTGAGCTCAGCTCAATGTCCGACCACGGCAGAAGATATAGAAGAGATGAGTGTCATCCCCTATGCCTCAGCCATAGGTTCTATTATGTATGCCATGCTGTGTACCAGACCTGATGTAAACCTTGCCGTAAGTTTGGTAGGAAGGCACCAAAGTAATCCCGGCAAGGAACACCGGACAGCGGTCAAGAATATCCTGAAGTACCTGAAAAGGACTAAGGAAATGTTTCTCGTTTATGGAGGTGACGAAGAGCTCGTCGTAAAGGGTTGTGTCGATGCTAGCTTCGACACAGATCTGGATGACTCTAAGTCACAGACCAAATACGTGTATATTTTGAATGGTGGGGCAGTAAGCTGGTGCAGTTGCAAGCAGAGCGTCGTGGCGGGATCTACATGTGAAGCGGAGTACATGGCAGCCTCGGAGGCAGCACATGAAGCAATCTGGGTGAAGGAGTTCATCACCGACCTAGGAGTCATACCCAATGCGTCGGGGCCGATCAAGCTCTTCTGTGACAATACTGGAGCTACTGCACTTGCAAAGGAGCCCAGGTTTCACAAGAAGACAAGGCACATCAAGCGTCGCTTCAACTCCATTCGTGAAAATGTTCAAGATGGAGACATAGATATTTGTAAAGTACATACGGACCTGAATGTAGCAGATCCGTTGACTAAACCTCTCCCTAGGGCAAAACATGACCAACACCAGAATTCCATGGGTGTTCGATTCATCACAATGTAACTAGATTATTGACTCTAGTGCAAGTGGGAGACTGTTGGAAATATGCCCTAGAGGCAATAATAAAAGCATTATTATTATATTTCCTTGTTCATGATAATTGTCTTTATTCATGCTATAATTGTGTTATCCGGAAATCGTAATACATGTGTGAATAACAGACACCAACATGTCCCTAGTAAGCCTCTAGTTGACTAGCTCGTTGATCGACAGATAGTCATGGTTTCCTGACTATGGACATTGGATGTCATTGATAACGAGATCACATCATTAGGAGAATGATGTGATGGACAAGACCCAATCCTAAACATAGCATAAAGATCGTATAGTTCGTTTGCTAGAGTTTTTCCAATGTCAAGTATCTTTTCCTTAGACCATGAGATCGTGTAACTCCCGGATACCGTAGGAGTGCTTTGGGTATACCAAACGTCACAACGTAACTGGGTGACTATAAAGGTATACTATGGGTATCTCCGAAAGTGTCTGTTGGGTTGACACGGATCAAGACTAGGATTTGTCACTCCGTATGACGGAGAGGTATCACTGGGCCCACTCGGTAATGCATCATCATAATGAGCTCAAAGTGACCAAGTGTCTGGTCACGGGATCATGCATTACGGTACGAGTAAAGTGACTTGCCGGTAACGAGATTGAACAAGGTATTGGGATACCGACGATCGAATCTCGGGCGAGTAACATACCGACTGGCAAAGGGAATTGTATACGGGGTTGCTTGAATCCTCGACATCGTGGTTCATCCGATGAGATCATCGAGGAGCATGTGGGAGACAACATGGGTATCCAGATCCCGCTATTAGTTATTGACCGGAGAGTCGTCTCGGTCATGTCTACATGTCTCCCGAACCCGTAGGGTCTACACACTTAAGGTTCAGTGACGCTAGGGTTGTAGGGATATGTATATGCAGTAACCCGAATGTTGTTCGGAGTCCCGGATGAGATCCCGGACGTCACGAGGAGTTCCGGAATGGTCCGGAGGTAAAGAATTATATATAGGAAGTGCTGTTTCGGCCATCGGGACAAGTTTCGGGGTCACCGGTATTGTACCGGGACCACCGGAAGGGTCCCGAGGGTCCACCGGGTGGGGCCACCTGCCCCGGGGGGCCACATGGGCTGCAGGGGGTGCGCCTTGGCCTACATGGGCCAAGGGCACCAGCCCCAATAGGCCCATGCGCCTAGGGTTTCAAAGGGGAAGAGTCCCACAAGGGGAAGGCACCCCCTAGGTGCCTTGGGGGGGAGGGAATCCTCCCTTGGCCGGCGCCCCCCTAGGCCCCTATATATAGTGAGGGAAGGAGGGCCTCTTGACCCACGCCTTTGGTTGCCTCCTTCTCCCTCTCCAACACATCCTCCTCCTCCATAGTGCTTGGCGAAGCCCTGACGGAGTATTGCAGCTCCATCACCACCACGTCGTCGTGCTGCTGCTGGATCCATCTTCCTCAACCTCTACTTTCCCCTTGGTGGATCAAGAAGAAGGAGACGTTACGCTGACCGTACGTGTGTTGAACGCGGAGGTGCCGTCCGTTCGGCGCTAGGATCTCCGGTGATTTGGATCACGTCGTGTACGACTACCTCATCCCCGCTCTTTGAACGCTTCCGCTCGCGATCTATAAAGGTATGTAGATGCATCCGATCACTCGTTGCTAGATGAACTCATAGATGGATCTTGGTGAAACCATAAGAAATTTTTTGTTTTCTGCAACGTTCCCCAACATCTACATCAACACCATAGCCCCTCCGATGAAGTGTGAGTGGTTCACCTCAGACCTGCGGGTCCATAGTTAGTAGCTAGATGACTTCTTCTCTCTTTTTGGATCTCAATACAATGTTCTTCTCCTCTCTTGTGGGAGGTCTATTCGATGTAATCTTCTTTTTGAGGTGTGTTTGTTGAGACCGATGAATTGTGAGTTTATGATCAAGTCTATTTATGAACAATATTTGAATCTTCTTTGAATTCTTTTATGTATGATTGGTTATCTTTGCAAGTCTCTTCGAATTATCAGTTTGGTTTGGCCTACTAGATTGATCTTTCTTACAATGGGAGAAGTGCTTAGCTTTGGGTTCAATCTTGCGGTGTCCTTTTCCAATGACAGTAGGGGCAGTAAGGCACGCATTGTATTGTTGCCATCGAGGGTAACAAGATGGGGTTTTCATCATATTGCATGAGTTTATCCCTCTACATCATGTCATCTTGCTTAAGGCGTTACTCTGTTTTCATTAACTTAATACTCTAAATGCATGCTAGATAGCGGTCAATGAGTGGAGTAATAGTAGTAGATGCAGGCAGGAGTCAGTCTACTTGTCTCGGACGTGATGCCTATATACATGATCATGCCTAGATATTCTCATAATTATGCTCAATTCTGTCAATTGCTCAACAGTAATTTGTTTACCCACCGTAGAATACTTATGCTCTCGAGAGAAGCACTAGTGAAACCTATGACCCCGGGTCTATCTTCATCATATTAATCTCCTACTACTTAATTATTTTCTTTGCTTTTATTTTACTTTGCACCTTTATCACAAAAATACCAAAAATATTATCTTATCATATCTATCAGATTTCACTCTTGTAAGTGGTCGTGTAGGGATTGACAACCCCTTATCGCATTGGTTGCGAGGATTTATTTGTTTTGTGCAGGTGTGAGAGACTCGTCCGTAGCCTCCTACTGGATTGATACCTTGGTTCTCAAAAACTGAGGGAAATACTTACGTTACTTTGCTGCATCATCCCTTCCTCTTCGGGGAAAACCAACGCAGTGCTCAAGAGGTAGCAAGTGCATGGAGAAGATATTGCTTCAACTAGTGGGAGCAGTTATGGAAGTTGGAAATCTTCTGAAATGCATACTTGTGGTTCTTGTTTTCTTTGGTTTTGCTATTCTAGCCAAGATTTGGTGATATATTTTGTATGTAATGTTGTTGCAAAAGCAAAGAAAAGCATTATGTTAGATCAATTTAAGTTGCAAATCTAAGTTTTGCGGGCCGGGAGGAGCTGCGTCAGATCAGAACCCGCAGAAGCCGACGCGTAGAAAAGCATATTCGGCGAATATGCTTTTTTACGGGTTCATTATACGGGGTATGCATCTGTGCTAGCCCGCGCCGGCCCGCAAAAGCGGTTTTGCGCGAACTGCAAACGTATTTTTCGGGCCGGCGGAGTGCGGGGTCTGCTAGAGTTGCTCTAAGGCTGGTCATAGTGGGGAGTAACTTAGACTAGTGTCATACATATGACACTAGTCTATATTACTATTTTCATAGTGCAAAGTGTCATAGAAGTAGTATCATATATATGATTGCATTTATTAGCTTATAGACTCAACATTTTTTGAAAAGCGCTATGTGATGGTACACCTCTCTCCTCATTAACTAAGTGTCACAAAAGCAAACTTGTCTCAGGATATGTTATGTGACTAGCTTAAGCTAAGCTGGGGCTCTTGGCTGGTTGACACGTGTCGTCGATAGTTATTCCATCTGTCGACTCGACCCTGCAGGCGTAGTGGTTGGTGAACGAACAGCACGAATGGCGAGTTCGACGATGGTTACGTGCGTGCGTACGGAGCACTTGCTTTAAAACACCTGGCAGTGGAGGATTAGTGTCTGCTGCAATGATTCAACCGGTGCCCTTTTTAATGAGAACCAAAATTCCAACATTCTACGTGCCCCAACCTGAGTATACCTGACATCGACTTTTTTTTGAGACATTATATCTGACATCAACTGGTACTCCCTTTGTCCGAAAAAACTTGTTCAAAGTTTGTTCCTCAAATGGATGCATTTAGCATTAACTTGATACTAAATACATCAATTTAAGAAACAAATTTTTCCGGACGAAGGAAGTAGTTAATATCACAAGAAATAAGCTCAAGCTGGTCTCCTGCATGTAGGAGTACTTTCCCTGACCCGCCTTATCGGCCCCTTCGGCCCTTTGTATACAAAAAAGTATACATAGGAAATGCCTTTTGTTCCTGGGTGTATATACACCTAATAAGGAGTAGGGAATTTTGGAGACCGAGCTCCATGGTGTTTTTTATTGTGAAAAATTCAAAACTAATAAATTTTAGTTTAAAAAAATTCTAAAAAAAAATTATATATATGTGCAAGGATGTAAAGTGTATGTGTGAAATTTTTTAGAATGAAATACCTTAAATTGCGAGCTCCACAAAAAAATCATGGACTTTAAAGATGAATAGTACATATGCTAAAAAGGCCAAGATTTGTCTTTTTTGTGTAGCTCACATTTTATTGTATTTCACCCTAAAAATTTGCACACATGTACATTATATATCTAGGTATCCATGTATTTATTTTCAGAATTATTTTAAACTAAAATGTTTGAATTTTGAAGTTTTCAAATAAAGGCCTCCATGGAGTTCGGTCTCCGTTTGCCATTTTCGCCTAATAAAGGGGAAAACTTTAATAATTCAAAAGATTCAAAATAGTTTAGTTTTTTAGAATAAACTTGACTTTCTTTTTTAATGGCATATGATTTTTTAAGAATAAAAAACCAGCATTGACTTTAGGGCAATTATCTTATTGCTATTACAGTTCAATATTCACACTATTTTGCTGATTTGTTTGCTTTCTAAAAGAAATCAACAGGTTTTTTCTTTTGTGGATTTTTTTACAAGTACAAGTGAAAGATCGTGGATGTCGCCTAAAGGGGGGGTGAATAGGCGTTTTAAAATAATTACGGTTTAGGCTTGAACAAATGCGGAATAAACCTAGTGATTAATTTGTCAAGCACAAAACCTAAAACAACTAGGCTCACCTATGTGCACCAACAACTTATGCTAAGTAAGATAAACTACTAGGTGATAGCAAGATATATGACAAGAACTAATATGGCTATCACAAGGTAAAGTGCATAAGTAAAGAGCTCGAGTAAGAGATAACCGAGGCACGCGAAGACGACGATGTATCCCGAAGTTTACACCCTTGCGGATGCTAATCTCTGTTTGGAGCGGTGTGGAGGCACAATGCTCCCTAAGAAGCCACTAGGGCCACCGTAATCTCCTCACGCCCTCGCACAATGCAAGATGCCGTGATTCCACTAAGGGACCCTTGAGGGCGGTCACCGAACCCGTACAAATGGCAACCCTTGGGGGCGATCACCGAATCCGTACACTTTGGCAACCCTTGGGGGCGGTCACCAGTACCCGTCAAATTGCTCGGGGCGATCTCCACAACCTAATTGAAGACCCCGACGCTTGCCCGGAGTTTTACACCATAATGATTGAGCTCCGAACACCACCAACCGTCTAGGGCGCCAATGCACCCAAGAGGAACAAGCTCTAGGGTGCCCAAGCACCCAAGAGTAATAAGCTTCTCAAACTTCACTTCCACATATCACCGTGGAAAACTCAAACCGATGCACCAAATGCAATGGCAAGGGCACACGGAGTGCCCAAGTCCTTCTCTCCCAAATCCCACCAAAGCAACTAATGCTATGGAGGAAAATGAGAGGAAGAACGAAAGAAGAACACGAAGAACTCCAAGATCTAGATCCAAGGGGTTCCCCTCACTTAGAGGAGAAAGTGATTGGTGGAAATGTGGATCTAAATCTCCTCTCTCTTTTCCCTCAAGAACTAGCAAGAATCATTGGAGGGATTGAGAGTTAGCAAGTTCGAAGAAGGTCAACAATGGGGGAAGAACACGAGCTGAAGAGATAAGGTTCAATGGGAAAGAAGACCCCCTTTTATAGGTGGGGAAAAATCCAACCGTTATGCTCACAGCCCGCACAGAGCGGTACTATACTACTGCTAGGGCAGTAGTACCCCTTTGAAAAACAACAGCGAGAAGGCAAAAGGCCAGTAGAACCGCCGGAGCGGTACTATCGCTCGTCCTCACGGTACTACCGCTAGGGATCGCGGTACTACCGCAAAGGGTAGCGGTACTACTGCTAGCGAGCGGTACTAAAAAAATACATCCGGGCCTACCACCGCAGGACTTGGGACGAGTTTTTGGTCCGGAGTGGTACTACCGCTATAGGAGCTGCAGTAGTACCGCTCTGGAGCAGTAGTAAAAAATTACATCCGCTCCAATTCGCGGTAGTACCGCTTCAGCCTTTTCAGAACACCAAAACTGCCACAACTTTTGGAAACGGACTCCGAATTTGATTAAACCAAGTTTGTTGGAAAGCTAGCGACAAGGGCTAACACAATCTTGATATAAATAACAATAAGAATCAAATGAGAAAATGCCCAAAAGAAAATGGTGAGAACCCTTCCTTGGATAAGACCGGTAAAACCTCCAACACCGAAAACATCATAGAAGACGCATGCGAACTCCGTTTTCGATGAACTCAAGCTTGTCATCAAGATGACCATAAGCTCTAAGACTCACAAAAAGAACCAAATAAGAACCAAGAAACATGATGCAATGATGCAATGGTTTGAGCTCTCGACGAACGATACGATCAAGCTACTCACTTGAGAGCCCCCCTTGATAGTACGACTATCGATCCTATAACCCGGTCTCCCAACTATCACCATGAGACCGGTAAAATAGAAAACCTATCAAGGGTAAACCTTTGCCTTGCACATGATCCACTTGAGCTAGATGATGACGATCTTGTCCTCCTCAAGATGGACCACCTTTCTTGATTGCGTTGGGTCGATGGAGACTAGATGATTGCTCCCCCATACTCCACTATGGATGAGCCACTCTTCGGCACATCTTCACAAGTTCATTGGCACCACAATGGATGGCAAGCTTCAAGCACTTGATCTCTTCGTGATTCTCCACTTAAACTTGCACACGGCAATCTTGATGACGATCACCACTTGATGTCATCCTTCCCATGGGTTGTATGATATCATCCTCTTGACGCAAGCCCATGGACACGTACCTAACCCCACATAGACTCTCACATAGACCATGGGTTAGTACACAAAGTGCAATGGACAATGCTTACCATACCATGGGATCACTTGATCCCTCTCGGTACATCTTCTACGCTTTGTGAGTTGATCAACTTGATTCACTCTTGACTTAGTCTTGATCAACCTTGAATCTTTCCAACTCTCTTCATTTGGATGATGTCTTGAAGGTAAACATGAATGATCACATAATCTTCTTCTTCAAGACATGTTTGCAATAAGCTCAACACTCACATGACCAAACTTAGAATAATTCCTTAATAGCACCTTGGTCAACTCATAAACTCCTTGAAACCAACACATGGACTTTAAGAAATGCCTATGGACAAATCCTTCAAATATAACTCAAGGCAACCATTAGTCCATAGAGGTTGTTATTAATTACCAAAACCAAACATGAAGGCACCGCATGTTCTTTCAACAAGGAAAGGTCAAGTTTATCACAAAAGTATTTTCAGATTTTTTGAAGTTTTATTTAATCATTATTTTTTCTATATTAGGTGTATATACACCCATAGACCAAACACTCCGGCCCAAAGACAAAGTATTCATGGAGTATATTTTCTCATTTTAAATTTTGATTAACCTTGTAACGCCCCGGCCAAAGCCAGCAGTTCCGGTAGTTACGCCTAGCGGGATCTAGACTATCTCCACGGACTAACACTAATATTTTCTACGCACTTTGTCCTCACTCGTGCGCACTCGGGAGCAACTTCCCGGTAGGTCATCCATCTTAGAATCGCTCCAAACCAAGCACGCTTAATTTTGGAGTTCGTTTCGGATAGGCTCCCAAAGAAGAAGAAATTATTTATTGATATGATTAGTCTATCATTCCTACTAAGCCAGCTTCTCACACACCTCCTAATCTAGGATGCTTTAGGGCCCATTCTTTTAAATATTTTAACAGCCATCCATAGGTCTCAAATGAACTAGCCCTTAGCATGCTTTGTGGCTTACAGATGTTGCAGTAATCTTTTTATTGCAACTTGTGTAGGTAGGTGGGGTGGTCGCAAAGGTTTTGGGGGTAATCGACGGTGGAGATTAGAGGTAGGAGGAAGAGGCGTTGAGGTAAACGGCGCACTTCGTAATAACCCGCCACCCCAGAAACAAAAAAGAGGTAGAAGGGAGGGTCTTTTTTTAACACGATACAATCACAGATGCTCATATAGACGTACATATACTCATTTATGAATGCACAAACGATCACATCCAATAAAATACGAACACTAGCGACAAGTATAGAACTTGAACCCTAATGGTTGATGCAACCACAAGAAACGTAATCATCTGATTTCTTTTTCTTTTTTGCGGCGGATAATCATCTGATTTCGCAAGCCCCTTGAACTGTTGGTACGGAGATGATCTTTGGAATCCCACATGTTGCAGTAATCTTTTTGAAAACCCGTTTATTATAAGCTCCTCTGCCTGCCTGCTTTGGAGATGCTCTCGCATGACAAATCTGGAAACAATCCGATGTCTCATGCATGCATGTTTAGCTCTCCCCAGTTTCCTCCCCTGACATAACTAATCAACGGGCTGGAAAATCCTTTGGGGGCTCCTTCGTGGTGTGCTTCTGCATGCACGCGAGATCATATCCTGGGGGATTCTGTCGCCATGTGCGTGGCCCAATTAACAATCGCCCCAGCTGCCGACCCTGAGCATGGCCACTAAGTTAATCGCCCATGCGAACCTGTCGGATTTCCCCGCCCTTAATCTGCAAGATCGCGCGCGTACGGTGGCCTCGCACCGGCAGCTGCTCGTCACTAGTTAATGGCGATGGTGGGCTTTGACAACGGTGTTAGGGTCGATTGGCTTGGCTGGTCCCCCTGCTGTGGTGTGGTGGGTGCGGGATGTCCGGACGTGGGCGGAGGATTTAGAAGGATCCTCCGCGCGGATTAACAATCTGCTCGTTTGTATTTTATATAATGGACACTGACGGCGTTGCTTACGTGCGTGCATGGGAACAATATCTAGCAACTGGCCGCAGAGGACGGGAGGAGACGGAGCAAGGTGGAGATCGCCCACCATGGGGTGCGGGATACGCTGCGTATTATCTTCTGACATGAACAGGGATTAGGAGAATACACTGTGCGTGCATCGTACGTGAGTTTTTTCCTTTCTGAAATTATTATTTCTCTTTTCCCACGCACAAAAAATATCTTCTTCTTCTTCTTCTTCTTCTCCTGAGTGCAACTTCTACCCTAAGCAAGGGTAGGGAGCTCCTATTGTCTATTAAGTGATGTAAGCGTCAGTTCGCGCCGCTGGGCTTGAACTCCTGGCGTCAAGTCGACGCCCACAAGCGTTAACCACTGGACCAAGCTCAGTTTGTTGATTACTGGAGGAAAATAGAGCACTTTGACCTTTCATTCGGTACAAACATTAGATATATGCTAGTATTATATATCCACCATAAATTATTTGAATAAAGAAAACATAAATTTGAAAAAGCATTCACATAAACCATGAATTGAAAAGAAAAGTTTGCAAACATGGAAAAAAGTTCATGAATTCGAAAATAGTTCATCGAATTTGAAAAAAGTTCATCAAATTTGAAAAACTTTCATCTAATTTTTACAAAGTTCATCGATTTGAAAAAAAGATAACGAATTTAAAGAAAAACTTCATAAATTTAGAAAAAAGGTCCGCATATTTTTAAAAACACGCATTAAAGAAAACAAAAAAGAAAAAGGGAAAAAAGAAAAGAATAAACCGAACTGAAGAACTAATAAAAGAAAAGAAGATCTCTCTTTATGATATTGGGGTGGTGGGCTGGTGGCCTGGTGGTTTGAGCATACTGGTTGCATCAAAGAGGTTGCGGGTTCGAACCCGTGTGCCATCACTTTTTGATGTTTCCGGAAACAGGGGAAAAAATAGAATGGGCCAGCCCAGGTAGGAGTACTTGAGGTGCCCGTTTGCAAAATGCACCATAACAGGCGCATTTGCGGCATAAGTGACGGACCATGAAGTTGCACATGTATGGCCTAGACTAAAGCATGCCCAATGCAGCGGGCGTGGATGTACTGCGCCTAGGGAGGCAAAAACAAATAACCCTTTCACGTTTGGCAGGGTTTGGGTCTCCCATTCTCGTGTCACCGCTGCCATTTGAGAATTTTGGGTCCCCTCGCATCTGGCTGCCATCTTGGTGCTGAGAGGTGGGGGGACCTCGGATCCTAATTAAGAGTTAACTTTTAGGTTTCTAAAATAAAATTTAAGGCCAAGCTTTTAGAATAAATTGGGTAGAGGGCAAATCATTTCCACAACCCCAGATAAGCAACAAAAGAACTTGCCTTTAATTGGAGAGCTCCTATGTGGTGCCTTAAGCGCCACTATGAGGAACCGCACCCACGAGCCTGCCTTATGGGCTGGCCCATTTACATGGCGACCAGGTTGCTCGTCCAGGAACCATTTCTAGTTTGCTCACTAAGGGTGAGCTGAGTTGACCTATCCGAAAAAGCCAAAAATATCCAAAAAAAGTTCATGGATAAAAAAAACAAAATAAAAAATTTCATTGATTTTGGAAAAAATCATAAAATTTGAAAAAAAATATCCGGTTTTGTAAAATGTTCACCCAGTTTGACAAAATTTCATCGATTTAAAAAAATTACCAAATTTGGAAAAAGTTCACAAAATTGAAAAAGTCATCGATTTTGAAACAAAAATCAATTCCGTAAAACTTTCACAAATTTGAAAAAGGTTCATTGATTTTGAAAAAAACACAAAAGTAAGAAAAGGAAAGAAAAAAATGAAATGAAAAGGAAAAAGAAAAAAGAATAGCAGAAAAAAGAGTAAGAAAAATGCAACGGACTAGGTGGTTAGTGTAGATTATTGGGAATAAAGAGATCACTGGTTTGAATCTCTCTCATGCCGTGTTTTTTACTGTTTCACAAAGGGAAAAAATAAGCCCAACGGGCCGGCCCAGCGCAGGGGCGGTGGTGTGCACTCGATTGCAGGAACACTAGTAACGGACACATAAGACGTTTAGGAAATGCCCCTTACAGCGTGTTTGGTTCAGGGGAATTAGAGATGGGGAATGGGAGTCGAGGGGTAAGGAGATTAAAAATCCATTGTTTGATTAGAGGGAATGGGAGTTTAAGTGGGAAGGGGACTGGGAGTTGGGGAAGCCAATTCCCACCAATTTCTTTCAAAGGGGTACCCAGTTAATTCGTGAGAAGAGTTTTATCCCACGCCAATTCCCATCATATGCCAAACAAGGGAATGGGAGTAAAAATCTATTTCCCATGCCTAATCCCTTCATAAACATACTTGTGCAAACTCCCATTCCCTTGCCCAAGTGTTTACCAAACAGGCTATTAATTTTCTGGTGCATACACAATGGCTGAGAGCATCTCCAACAGGCGCACTGTAGCATTTTAGCGCGCCGGACTTAACATTGGTTATCAGGTGCCAAAAAATGTGCGTCTAAAAAACACGCAGTGCAAATTGTAAAAGCGCGCGTAATCCGGCGCCTCAAATTTGCAGCTTCTGATAGCGCTTTTTAGCGCGTACCTAAATATTTTTTGCGCGTGCACTATTTTATACCTTCTGCTAGAGCTGTCCGGCTTTCAAAAAATCTAAATTTTAGCGCGTGGAGCAGTTTTTATGCATCTGTTGGAGATGCTCTGAAAGGTGGGTTTCTGCCACATGTGCGAAGCCCTTCATCGTTGAAGGAAAGGCGCAACAAGTAACAATGGGTGATACATGTGGAGATCCACCTATCAGGCACAACGTATCGACTGATAGACTCGACGCTGAGCTAGCTAGGCAAGCATAAACTTGGAAGAGATGCCTAATTCATATAATTTCACATATATTATAATGTTTGAATTTTCAAGTGAAGATGCTAGGAATTAGCCGGCACCCTAATGTGCACGGCATTCGTTTGTGCGCGCGTCATTTGGATGAACATTGTACTTGTGCTCTTCCCTTCTATCAATGCAGTGATGCACAAATCTTTTACGCATTCGTGAAAGAAAGAATTTCAATTTTTGTTTTTCTACTTCATAGGATAAGAGTCCACATATGTGGCGAACGTTTGCCACAGGAGATGGCATTTGCGAACGTTCGTGTGGCAGTTTCAGTGTATTCGAAGAATTTGGTGCCTTTTTTTGTGCAGATGCCATGACATTTCTTTAATTTTGAGTGTAAAAATACATCCAAACTGCACCATAGGATCAAGATCGTGTGGCAGATAGGGCGTTCGCGGTCAGCTTCTCCCTGGCGAACGTTTTCCCTAGGATAAACCGCGTGTGCCACCTGAGGCCGCTGCGGCGTTTCCCCGCCGAGCCGCGTGGGTGGCATGCCGGCCCGGCCAGCCCCAGCCAGCACCACAAAGTCTGTAAAGTCTCCGCGCGAAGTAATCACATCACCATCCTCTCCGTCCTTCCTTCCCCGACCCCAAACCCCCGGACCTGAGCAGGAGAGAAATTTCCCCCGATCCGATCCGAGATCTCCATCGCCGATGGCGTCCCGGAGCTGCACCTTCCTCGAGATCCTGCTCGCCATCATCCTGCCGCCGCTCGGCGTCTTCCTCCACTACGGCTGCTGCAGCGTAAGCAACCCCATCCATCCCCTTCCTCTCCTCCCCCCGCGACCCTCCTCGGCTGGCTGGATCCACGCGACCCGGTAGGTTCCCGAACGCGAGCTATGCGGTCGGGCGGGCTTGCGCGCTGCCAGCCGCCGGCCGAGTAGCAGGCGAGGCGACCGGCCGACCGGTGGTTCGAGAGAGATATTTCGGGCGGCGGTTCCCCTTGGCTACAGTCGCGGGGTCCGGAGTCTTCTCTGATCTCGCGCGATGTCCTGTCGGTGAAGCATTGCTCTAGTCTGGGCTTGCGGTTTCCTCAGTGTTTAGACCTGTAAATGACATGTAGGCGACGCCTAGTATTGCAGGTAACACACTACTGTATGGTTTACTTATGCTATTGCTAGTATTGCTCTAGCAGTCTAGCTATGGAATTATGCAGCCCCTGCTGGTCGCTGCCATGCCGATGAGACCAGATTGAAGCCTTTTTACACGTTTGTTGAGTAGCCTAGCTGCGTTCAGGAAGGCATTCAGACCATTTGTGGGTTTAGTCGTCGTCTAAGTAGGAGGATAATTTGTCTGGTGCATGTCGATAATGTCTGAATTTTGTTTAGAGAAAATGCCTCTCACCTCAGCCACGAAAGCAAAACCCCATCTGCTGGGATCTTCAAGTCGTTATATTCGGCCCCATTGTGCATTGTTTATTTATATCAAAGTTACGCCCTTTACATAGGCGGCGCAGTAAATTTGTCTAGGCACCACAATCTGTTCTTCATCGAAAGAGTGTGTTGTTCCGACGATTTGATGCATTAATTTTGGATCCTGGAATGGATAGCTGATGCGCAAGGAGCAGTTCAATGCTAGTGCTGTATCTTTTTTCTCGATCCTGATAGCATACTAACAGTATTGGTGTTCTTCCTTTCTGTCTTGAACAGATGGAGTTCTGCATCTGCCTGCTGCTCACCATCCTGGGCTACATCCCCGGCATCATCTACGCTGTCTACGTGCTCGTCGCGCTCGGCTCGGAGGAGCGTGATAGGGACTACGACACGCTTGCTTAATAATCCTGCAACAACTTGTGATTGTGTGATGCACCGCTTGCCCAGTTGTGAATTGACGTCGTGTGTTTCCATCTGGACTGGACTGTCTGGCATGCCCTGTTTATGTTAGTCTGTAAATGCTTAAACCGTCCTCCGGTTTCTCCATCCTGTAATTCTGATACAACCGAATAAAATTTCAGCAGCTCCGAAGATTTATGCCAGTGTTTTCCTTTCAGACTTGAATACTTAATTGCTGACAGGAACCGCACCACCCCTATGCCAAATGTGTTTCTTTTTTCTTTCTTTTGATTGATAGCGCAAATGTGTTGTTTTCAAAAAGCTACTCCCTCGGTTCTATAATGTAGGACGTTTTTTGACACTATTATAGTGTAAAAAAACGTCGGAGGGAGTAGGTTGGTATTACTTACATATGTCGCCTAGCCGTGGGCCAGAGATCAAGCTGTAGAACCATCACTGTCGTTTTTATGTTTGAGAGATAGGCTGAGTTTTCTGAAAAGGACCATTCCCAAAGGAACTAAAGTGGGCAACTGAAACTGCATCAGCAGGATTAGGTGAGTCGGTGTGGTGTTCTTGTGCGTGGCACCAAACGCGGCAGCAGATGCTGGCAGTCAGCTCTCTCATCTCATGTCGAAAACAGCTCAGGCGTGCTTTTGTTTCGGCATGCTGACAGCCTGAAACATCGCCACGCCGGACGCTGAGACCAAACTAGAGCAGGAGCAGCAGGTCAGCCGGCGCCGGGGATGGGGCCGTGGGAGATTGCGGCGGGCCTTGTTATAGTTGTATGTGGAATCTGATGGTCAGAATCAGCAACCAAGAAACAAACTTTTTTTTAGAAGAAAAGGGCATCTGCCTCGGTTCCATTTCCATCTGAAAACGAAACCACCGAGTACATCATTATTACAGCCCGCGGGGGAGGATTGAAGCATCCCCCGGCATGATTCAGTACCATAAACTTTAGAACAGTCTTTTTTTTTCTTCTAGAAATGAAACCTAAAACAGCAAGGAGACTAATGGTTCAACAGCAAGATTAGATGTCGCTAGATGCTCATCCTTCCAGGATCACCATGCTGTCTACTCCCATCCATCCTCCCACCTTCTTCAGGGAATATTGCAGCCAGAGCTCTCTCTTCCTCAGCCTGGCTCTCGCCAGAGCAGCAGAGGTGGTCTTCTGGCAGCATCCCATATAGCTGCTACGATCTTCCCCACGCGCTCTCTTGAGCCTTCCTTGCACAGGATCTTCCAGAGATTGCAGAAACCTGCTATCCTCTTCAGAATTACCTGCACTCCCATCCAGGTTGTATTATTAAAACACATATCATTTCTGCACCTCCAGATAACCCAGAGAGTGGCTGAGGTAACCAAATTCTCAGCTTGCAATGATTTGTGTTTTCCCCACATATATGCCACATTATCAAAAGTGGGTAGGAGAATACACCGAGAGGTGGAGTGAATAATTCTCCATATCTCAGCAGCAGCATCACACTCAAAGAACAAATGGCTAGTTGTTTCATATTCACAACGAAATAAGCAAGTAAGATCATTTAAATGTTGTCTTTTAATCAAATTCCCTCTAACCAACAATTTATTGTGAGCCAGCAGCCACAAGAAAATATGAATGTTGGGAGGAACATGAACTTGCCAGATATCAGGGATATGCACAGGGCTAATGCCCCTAAAATTAATCATAGCATACATTGATCTAACATAATACTTACCATTAGACTCTATTTTCCAAATTAAAGCATCTTCCTCATCATTTAAAGTGATTGATTGTGCAATACTAAGTAAATCAAACCAGAGATGTAGCAGCCTACTGTCCACACATCTCCTAAAGGTGATCTTAAGATCAAGCCCATCCCACATATCAACAATAGACAGATTATGTTCATTAGCAATGCTATACAGCTCCCAAAATTGAATTGCTAAACTGCAAGACCCAAACGAATGGTCTTCCAAATTTTTTTACTCTCTTCCCATTTCCCACTTTCCATTGGAAGCCCATCTTGGCTGCTTTAGCAGCCCAGAGAATGAAGGAAATATGCCCTAGAGGCAATAATAAAGTTGTTATTTATATTTCCTTATATCATGATAAATGTTTATTATTCATGCTAGAATTTTATTAACCAGAAACTTAGTACATGTGTGAATACATAGACAAACAGAGTGTCCCTAGTATGCCTCTACTTGACTAGCTCGTTAATCAAAGATGATTAAGTTTCCTAGCCATGGACATGTGTTGTCATTTGATGAACGGGATCACATCATTAGAGAATGATGTGATGGACAAGATGTTGGGGAACGCAGTAATTTCGAAAATTTTCCTACGCACACGCAAGATCATGGTGATGCACAGCAACGAGAGGGGAGAGTGTTGTCTACGTACCAACGCAGACCGACTGCGGAAGCGATCACACAACATAGAGGAAGTAGTCGTACGTCTTCTTCCCGATCCGACCGATCCAAGCACCGTTACTCCGGCACCTCCGAGTTCTTAGCACACGTTCAGCTCGATGACGATCCTCGGGCTCCGATCCAGCAAAGCGTCGAGGAAGAGTTCCGTCAGCACGACGGCGTGGTGACGATCTTGATGTACTACCGACGCAGAGCTTCGCCTAAGCAATACAACGGTATGATCGAGGTGGAATTTGGTGGCAGGGGGCACCGCACACGGCTAAGGAACGATCTCAAGGATCAACTTGTGTGTCCTGGGGTGTCCCCTGCCCCCGTATATAAAGGTTGGAGGAAGGGGGGCTGGCCGGCCAGAGAGAGGGAGGCGCAGGAGGAGTCCTACTCCTACCGGGAGTAGGACTCCCCCCTCCAATCCTAGTCCAACTAGGAATCCTTCAAAGGGGAGAGAGAGAGAGGTGGCCGGCCCCTCTCCTAGTCCTAATAGGACTAGGGAGAGGGGGGGAGGCGCAGCCCTATGTGGGCTGCCCTCTCACCTTTCCACTAAGGCCCATGTTGGCCCATTTGGCTCCCGGGGGGTTCCGGTAACCCTCCCGGTAATCCGGTAAAATCCCGATTTCACCCGGAACACTTCCGATGTCCAAACATAGGCTTCCAATATATCAATCTTTACGTCTCGACCATTTCGAGACTCCTCGTCATGTCCGTGATCTCATCCGGGACTCCGAACAACCTTCGGTACATCAAAATGCATAAACTCATAATAACTGTCATCCTAACGTTAAGCGTGTGGACCCTACGGTTCGAGAACAATGTAGACATGACCGAGACACGTCTCCGGTCAATAACCAATAGCGGGACCTGGATGCCCATATTGGCTCCTACATATTCTACGAAGATCTTTATCGGTCAGACCGCATAACAACATACGTTGTTCCCTTTGTCATCGGTATGTTACTTGCCCGAGATTCGATTGTCGGTATCCAATACCTAGTTCAATCTCGTTACTGGCAAGTCTCTTTACTCGTTCCGTAATACATCATCTCACAACTAACATATTAGTTGCAGTGCTTGCAAGGCTTATGTGATGTGCATTACCGAGAGGGCCCAGAGATACCTCTCCGACAATCGGAGTGACAAACCCTAATCTCGAAATACGCCAACCCAACATCTACCATTGGAGACACCTGTAGTACTCCTTTATAATCACCCAATTACGTTGTGACGTTTGGTAGTACCCAAAGTGTTCCTCCAGTAAACGGGAGTTGCATAATCTCATAGTTATAGGAACATGTATAAGTCATGAAGAAAGCAATAGCAACATACTAAACGATCGGGTGCTAAGCTAATGGAATGGGTCATGTCAATCAGATCATTCAACTAATGATGTGACCTCGTTAATCAAATAACAACTCTTTGTTCATGGTTAGGAAACATAACCATCTTTGATTAACGAGCTAGTCAAGTAGAGGCATACTAGTGACACTCTGTTGGTCTATGTATTCACACATGTATTATGTTTCCGGTTAATACAATTCTAGCATGAATAATAAACATTTATCATGATATAAGGAAATAAATAATAACTTTATTATTGCCTCTAGGGCATATTTCCTTCAGTCTCCCACTTGCACTAGAGTCAATAATCTAGTTCACATCGCCATGTGATTTAGCAGTATTATTTCACATCACCATGTGATTAACACCCATAGTTCACATCGTCATGTGACCAACACTCAAAGGGTTTACTAGAGTCAGTAATCTAGTTCACATATCTATGTGATTAACACCCAAAGAGTACTAAGGTGTGATCATGTTTTGCTTGTGAGATAATTTTAGTCAACGGGTCTGTCACATTCAGATCCGTAAGTATTTTGCAAGTTCTATGTCTACAATGCTCTACACGGAGCTACTCTAGCTAATTGCTCCCACTTTCAATATGTATCCAGATTGAGACTTTAGATTCATCTGGATCAGTGTCAAAAACTTGCATCGACGTAACCCTTTACGACGAACCTTTTTGTCACGTCCATAATCGAGAAACATATCCTTATTTTACTAGGGATAATTCTGACCGCTGTCCAGTGATCTACTCCTAGATCACTATTGTACTCCCTTGCCAAATCAGTGCAGGGTATATAATAGATCTGGTACACAGCATGGCATACTTTATAGAACCTATGAATGAGGCATAGGGAATGACTTTCATTCTCTTTCTATCTTCTGCCGTGGTCGGGCTTTGAGTCTTTACTCAACTTCACACCTTGTAACACAGGCAAGAAACTTTTTCTTTGACTGTTCCATTTTGAACTACTTCAAAATCTTGTCAAGGTATGTACTTATTGAAAAACTTATCAAGCGTCTTGATCTATCTCTATAGATCTTGAAGCTCAATATGTAAGCAGCTTTACCAAAGTCTTTCTTTGAAAAACTCCTTTCAAACACTCCTTTTATGCTTTACAGAATAATTCTACATTATTTCCGATCAACAATATGTCATTCACATATACTTATCAGAAATGCTGTAGTGCTCCCACTCACTTTCTCGTAAATACAGGCTTCACCGCAAGTCTGTATAAAACTATATGCTTTGATCAACTTATCAAAGCGTATATTCCAACTCCGAGATGCTTGCACCAGTCCACAGATGGATCGCTGGTGCTTGCACATTTTGTTAGCACCTTTTGGATTGACAAAACCTTCTAGTTGCATCACATACAACTCTTCTTTAGTAAATCCATTAAGGAATGTAGTTTTGTTTATCCATTTGCCAGATTTCATAAAATGCGGCAACTGCTAACATGATTCGGACAGACTTAAGCATAGATACGAGTGAGAAAAACTCATCGTAGTCAACACCTTGAACTTGTTGAAAACCTTTTTCGACAATTCTAGCTTTGTAGATAGTAACACTACTATCAGCGTCCGTCTTCCTCTTGAAGATCCATTTATTTTCTATGGTTTGCCAATCATCGGGCAAATCCATCAAAGTCCATACTTTGTTCTCATACATGGATCCCATCTCAGATTTCATGGCCTCAAGCCACTTTGCGGAATCTGGGCTCACCATCGCTTCTTCATAGTTCGTAGGTTCATCATGATCTAGTAGCATGACTTCCAGAAAAGGATTACCGTACCACTCTGGCGCGGATCTTACTCTGGTTGATCTACGAGGTTCAGTAGTATCTTGTTCTGAAGTTTCATGATCATCATCATTAGCTTCCTCACTAACTGGTGTAGGTGTCACAGAAATAGTTTTCTGTGATGTACCACTTTCCAATAAGGGAGCAGGTGCAGTTACCTCGTCAAGTTCTACTTTCCTCCCACTCACTTCTTTCGAGAGAAACTCCTTCTCCAGAAAGTTTCCGAATTTTAGCAACAAAAGTCTTGCCTTCGGATCTGTGATAGAAGGTGTATCCAATAGTTTCCTTTGGATATTCTATGAAGACGCATTTCTTCGATTTGAGTTTGAGCTTATCAGGATGAAACCTTTTCATATAAGCATCGCAACCCCAAATTTTAAGAAACGACAGCTTAGGTTTCTTGCCAAACCATAGTTCACACGGTGTCGTCTCAACGGATTTAGATGGTGCCCTATTTAACGTGAATGCAGCTGTCTCTAATGCATAACCCCAAAACGATAGTGGTAGATCGGTAAGATACATCATAGATTGCACTATATCTAATAAAGTACGGTTATGACGTTCGGACACACCATTATGCTGTGGTGTTCCATGTGGCATGATTTTGTGAAACTATTCCACATTGTTTTAATTGAAGACCAAACTCGTAACTCAAATATTTTACCTCTGCGATCATATCGTAGAAACTTTTATTTTCTTGTCACGATGATTTTCTACTTCACTCTGAAATTCTTTGAACTTTTCAAATGTTTCAGGCTTATGTTTCATCAAGTAGATATACTCATATCTGCTCAAATCATCTGTGAAGGTGAGAAAATAACGATATCCGCCACGAGCCTCAATATTCATCGGACCACATACATCGGTATGTATGATTTCCAATAAATCTGTTGCTCTCTCCATAGTACCGGAGAACGGTGTTTTTGGTCATCTTGCCTATGAGGCACGGTTCGCAAGTACCAAGTGATTCATAATCAAGTGGTTCCAAAAGCCCATCAGTATGGAGTTTCTTCATGCGCTTTACACCGATATGACCTAAACAGCAGTGCCACAAATAAGTTGCACTATCATTATTAACTTTGCATCTTTTGGTTTCAATATTATGAATATGTGTATTATCAAGATCGAGATCCAATGAACTATTTTCATTGGGTGTGTAACCATATTAGGTTTTATTCATGTAAGCAGAACAACAATTTATTCTCTTACTTAAATGAATAACCGTATTACAATAAACATGATCAAATCATATTCATGTTCAACGCAAACACCAAATAACACTTATTTAGGTTTAACACTAATCCCGAAATTATAGGGAGTGTGCGATGATGATCATATCAATCTTGGAACCACTTCCAACACACATCGTCACTTCACCCTTAACTAGTCTCTGTTTATTCTGCAACTCCCGTTTCGAGTTACTACTCTTAGCAACTGAACTAGCATCAAATACTAAGGGGTTGCTATAAACACTAGTAAAGTACACATCAATAACATGTATATCAAATATACTTATGTTCACTTTGCCATCTTTCTTATCCGCCAATCACTTGGGGTAGTTCCGCTTCCAGTGACCAGTCCCTTTGCAGTAGAAGCACTTAGTCTCAGGCTTAGGATCAGACTTGGGCTTCTTCACTTGAGCAGCAACTTGCTTGCCGTTCTTCTTAAAGTTCCCCTTCTGCCCTCTGCCCTTTTCTTGAAACTAGTGGTCTTGTCAACCATCAACACTTGATGTTTTTCTTGATTTCTACCTTCGTTGATTTCAGCATCACGAAGAGCTTGGGAGTTTTTTCCGTTATCCCTTGCATATTATAGTTCATCACGAAGTTCTGCTAACTTGGTGATGGTGACTAGAGAATTCTGTCAATCACTATCTTATCTGGAAGATTAACTCCCACTTGATTCAAGCGATTGTAGTACCCAGACAATCTGAGCACATGCTCACTAGTTGAGCGATTCTCCTCCATCTTTTAGCTATAGAACTTGTTGGAGACTTCATATCTCTCAACTCGGGTATTTGCTTGAAATATTAACTTCAACTCCTGGAACATCTCATATGGTCCATGACGTTCAAAACGTCTTTGAAGTCCCGATTCTAAGCCATTAAGCATGGTGCACTAAACTATCAAGTAGTCATCATATTGAGCCAGCCAAACGTTCATAACGTCTGCATCTGCTCCTGCAATAGGTCTGTCACCTAGCGGTGCATCAAGGACATAATTCTTCTGTGCAGCAATGAGGATAAACCTCAGATCACGGATCCAATCCGCATCATTGCTACTAACATCTTTCAACATAATTTTCTCTAGGAACATATCAAAATAAACACAGGGAAGCAACAACGCGAGCTATTGATCTATAACATAATTTGCAAAATACTACCAGGACTAAGTTCATGATAAATTTAAGTTCAATTAATCATATTACTTAAGAACTCCCACTTAGATAGATATCCCTCTAATCCTCTAAGTGATCACGTGATCCAAATCAACTAAACCATAACCGATCATCACGTGAGATGGAGTAGTTTTCAATGGTGAACATCGTTATGTTGATCATATCTACTATATGATTCACGCTCGACCTTTCGGTCTCCGTGTTCCGAGGCCATATCTGTATATGCTTGGCTCGTCAAGTATAACCTGAGTATTCTGCGTGTGCAACTGTTTTGCACCCGTTGTATTTGGACGTAGAGCTTATCACACCCGATCATCACGTGGTGTCTGGGCACGGCGAACTTTGGCAACGGTGCATACTCAGGGAGAACACTTCTTGATAATTTAGTGAGAGATCATCTTATAATGCTACCGTCAATCAAAGAAAGATAAGATGCATAAAAGGATAAACATCACATGCAATCAATATAAGTGATATGATATGGCCATCATCATCTTGTGCTTGTGATCTCCATCTCCGAAGCACCGTCATGATCACCATCGTCACCGGCGTGACACCTTGATCTCCATCGTAGCATCGTTGTCGTCTCGCCAATCTTATGCTTCCACGACTATCACTACCGCTTAGTAATAAAGTAAAGCATTACATCGCGATTGCATTGCATACAATAAAGCGACAACCATATGGCTCCTGCCAGTTGCCGATAACTCGGTTACAAAACATGATCATCTCATACAATAAAACCAGCATCATGCCTTGACCATATCACATCACAACATGCCCTGCAAAAACAAGTTAGACGTCCTCTACTTTGTTGTTGCAAGTTTTACGTGGCTGCTACGGGCTTAAGTAAGAACTCATCTCACCTACGCATCAAAACCACAACGATAGTTCATCAAATAGACTCCGTTTTAACCTTCTCAAGGACCGGGCGTAGTCACACTTGGTTCAACTAAAGTTGGAGAGACAGTCTTCCGCAAGCCATCTATGTGCAAAGCACGTCGAGGGAACCGGTCTCGCGTAAGAGTACGCGTAAGGTTGGTCCGGATCGTCTCACCCAACAATACCGCCGAACCAAAGTATGACATGCTGGTAGGCAGTATGACTTGTATCGCCCACAACTCACTTGTGTTCTACTCGTGCAAATAACATCAAACCATAAAACCTAGGCTCGGATGCCACTGTTGGGGAACGCAGTAATTTCGAAAATTTTCCTACGCACACGCAAGATCATGGTGATGCACAGCAACGAGAGGGGAGAGTGTTGTCTACGTACCAACGCAGACCGACTGCGGAAGCGATCACACAACGTAGAGGAAGTAGTCGTACGTCTTCTTCCCGATCCGACCGATCCAAGCACCGTTACTCCGGCACCTCCGAGTTCTTAGCACACGTTCAGCTCGATGACGATCCTCGGGCTCCGATCCAGCAAAGCGTCGAGGAAGAGTTCCGTCAGCACGACGGCGTGGTGACGATCTTGATGTACTACCGATGCAGAGCTTCGCCTAAGCAATACAACGGTATGATCGAGGTGGAATTTGGTGGCAGGGGGCACCGCACACGGCTAAGGAACGATCTCAAGGATCAACTTGTGTGTCCTGGGGTGTCCCCTGCCCCCGTATATAAAGGTTGGAGGAAGGGGGGCTGGCCGGCCAGAGAGAGGGAGGCGCAGGAGGAGTCCTACTCCTACCGGGAGTAGGACTCCCCCCTCCAATCCTAGTCCAACTAGGAATCCTTCAAAGGGGAGAGAGAGAGAGGTGGCCGGCCCCTCTCCTAGTCCTAATAGGACTAGGGAGAGGGGGGGAGGCGCAGCCCTATGTGGGCTGCCCTCTCACCTTTCCACTAAGGCCCATGTTGGCCCATTTGGCTCCCGGGGGGTTCCGGTAACCCTCCCGGTAATCCGGTAAAATCCCGATTTCACCCGGAACACTTCCGATGTCCAAACATAGGCTTCCAATATATCAATCTTTACGTCTCGACCATTTCGAGACTCCTCGTCATGTCCGTGATCTCATCCGGGACTCCGAACAACCTTCGGTACATCAAAATGCATAAACTCATAATAACTGTCATCGTAACGTTAAGCGTGTGGACCCTACGGTTCGAGAACAATGTAGACATGACCGAGACACGTCTCCGGTCAATAACCAATAGCGGGACCTGGATGCCCATATTGGCTCCTACATATTCTACGAAGATCTTTATCGGTCAGACTGCATAACAACATACGTTGTTCCCTTTGTCATCGGTATGTTACTTGCCCGAGATTCGATTGTCGGTATCCAATACCTAGTTCAATCTCGTTACTGGCAAGTCTCTTTACTCGTTCCGTAATACATCATCTCACAACTAACATATTAGTTGTAGTGCTTGCAAGGCTTATGTGATGTGCATTACCGAGAGGGCCCAGAGATACCTCTCCGACAATCGGAGTGACAAACCCTAATCTCGAAATACGCCAACCCAACATCTACCATTGGAGACACCTGTAGTACTCCTTTATAATCACCCAATTACGTTGTGACATTTGGTAGTACCCAAAGTGTTCCTCCAGTAAACGGGAGTTGCATAATCTCATAGTTATAGGAACATGTATAAGTCATGAAGAAAGCAATAGCAACATACTAAACGATCGGGTGCTAAGCTAATGGAATGGGTCATGTCAATCAGATCATTCAACTAATGATGTGACCTCGTTAATCAAATAACAACTCTTTGTTCATGGTTAGGAAACATAACCATCTTTGATTAACGAGCTAGTCAAGTAGAGGCATACTAGTGACGCTCTGTTGGTCTATGTATTCACACATGTATTATGTTTCCGGTTAATACAATTCTAGCATGAATAATAAACATTTATCATGATATAAGGAAATAAATAATAACTTTATTATTGCCTCTAGGGCATATTTCCTTCACAAGACCCATCCGTTAGCTTAGCATAATGATCATTCAGTTTTATTGCTACTGCTTTCTTCATGACTTATACATGTTCCTCTGACTATGAGATTATGCAACTCCCGAATACCGAAGGAACACCTTGTGTGCTATCAAACGTCACAATGTAACTGGGTGATTATAAAGGTGCTCCACAGGTGTCTCCGATAGTACTTGTTGAGTTGGCATAGATTGAGATTAGGATTTGTCACTCTGATTGTCGGAGAGGTATCTCTGGGCCCTCTCGGTAATGCACATAACTATAAGCCTTGCAAGTAATGTGACTAATGAGTTAGTTGCGGGATGGTTGATACGTCTCCGTCGTATCTATAATTTTTGATTGTTCCATGCCAATATTCTACAACTTTCATATACTTTTGGCAACTTTTTATACTATTTTTGGGGACTAACATATTGATCCAGTGCCAGTTCCTGTTTGTTGCATGTTTTTTGTTTCACAAAAAATCCATATCAAACGGAGTCCAAACGGGATAAAAACGGCCGGAGATTATTGTTGGAATATATGTGAAATATGGGAAGAAAATCAACGCAAGACGGTGCCCGAGGGAGCCACGAGGCAGGGGGCGCGCCCCACCCCCTGGGCGCACCCCTGACCCTCGTGGGCCCCCCCGTAAGGGGGTTAATGCTCTTCTTTTGCCACAAGAAAGCTAATTTTTAGGAAAAAAAATCTCGGCGAAGGTTTCAGTCCAATCGGAGTTACGGATCTCCATATATATACGAAACGGTGAAAGGGCAGACAGAGAGAACGCAGAAACAGAGAGAGAGACAGAGAGACAGATGCAATCTCGGAGGGGCTCTCGCCCCTCCCATGCCATGGAGGCCAAGGACCAGAGGGGAAACCCTTATCCCAGGAAGGACGTCAAGGAATAATAATAATAAGAAGGGCCCCCCTCTCCCCTTCTCTTCCGGTGGCGCCGGAACGCTGTCGTGGCCATCATCATCATCACTGCGATCTTCCCCAACACCTCCACCATCTTCACCAACATCTCCATCACCTTCCCCCCCTCTATCTACAGCGGTCCACTCTCCCGCAACCCGCTGTACCCTCTACTTGAACATGGTCCTTTATGCTTCATATTATTATCCAATGATGTGTTGCCATCCTATGATGTCTGAGTAGATTTTCTTTGTCCTATCGGTGGTTGATGAATTGCTATGATTGATTTAATTTGCTTGTGGTTATGTTGCTATCCTTTGGTGCCCATCATATGAGCGCGTGCGTGGATCACACCATAGGGTTAGTTGTATGTTGATAGGACTATGTATTGGAGGGCAAGAGTGACAGAAGCTTCAACCTAGCATAGAAATTGATGCATACGGGATTGAAGGGGGACCAATATATCTTAATGCTATGGTTGGGTTTTACCTTAATGAGCGTTAGTAGTTGCGGATGCTTGCTAATAGTTCCAATCATAAGTGCATAGAATTCCAAGTCAGGGATGACATGCTAGCAATGGCCTTTCGCACATAAAACTTGCTATCGGTCTAGTAAAGTAGTCAATTGCTTAGGGACAATTTCGCAAATCCTACCACCAATTTTCCACACTCTCTATATTTACTTTATTTCTTCTTTACCTAAACAACCCCTACTTTTTATTTACATGCACTTTATATTCTTGCAAACCTATCCAAAAACACCTACAAAGTACTTCTAGTTTCATACTTGTTCTAGGTAAAGCAAACGTTAAGCGTGCGCAGAGTTGTATCGGTGGTCGATAGAACTTGAGGGAATATTTGTTCTACCTTTAGATCCTCGTTGGGTTCGATACTCTTACTTATCGAAATAGGCTACAATTGATCCCCTATACTTGTGGGTTATCAAGACCTTTTTCTGGCGTCGTTGCCGGGGAGTCATAGCGTGGGGTGAATATTCTCGTGTGTGCTTGTTTGCTTTATCACTAAGTAATTTTTATTTGTTGTTCTTAGTTGTTTTCTATCTTTAATTAGTTATGGGTAGGAAACGCAAAATACCAAAAAAATAGTTGTACCTACTGAACTAATGGTTGAAGAACCACTCAAAATCTATCACACTCCTGAAGCTTATTACTTGGATCATCTTCGATCCCTATGTGCTCGTGCTGAAACCCCAACTAGCTTAGTTGAGGGCAAATCTTTAGATGAGCATGCTTGTTATGTGCGATACCACATATCTGAAAAAGGGAAACGTTTACTGGATCAAATTCATCGTCTGCAATGCTATGCTTGGATTATGCAAAATATATGATATTACTTGTTGTTCTGAAGACCCTAAGAAACACCTTCCCTACCAATGTTTGTTTAGTGATAATGGAATTGTATCTTCTTATGCTAAGGGTGTTTATAATTACTATGATGTTCAACAAATTGAAGAATTTGTTGCTTTTAAGGGTGCTTATGAAATTGCTTTTTTGATTGAAAAGTATGATGCTACTGTTTACAAATCTGAAAAATTTGCCATACTTGAATATTGTTATGAGGATTATGCTTCTAATGCCTATGTTAAACCATATATCGAGGTCTCCTCCACTTTCCAAGAAGAGACTAATATTTTGCAGGAGTCTATGGAAGAAGAAATTGCTGAAACTGTGAGCTCATTGGATGAAAAAGATGATGAGGAGAGCGAAGAACAAAAGGAGGAAGAGCGGATTAGCTACCCATGCCCACCTTCTAATGAGAGTAAATCTTCAACTCATACATTGTTTAATTTCCCTTCATGCTTACTGAAGGATGATTGCTATGACGATTGTTATGATCCCGTTGATTCTCTTGAAATATCCCTTTTTGATGATGCTTGCTATGCTTGTGGCCAAGATGCCAATATAAATTATGCTCATGGAGATGAACTTGCTATAGTTCCTTATGTTAAAAATGAAATTGTTTCTATTGCACCCACGCATGATAGTCCTATTATCTTTTTGAATTCTGCCGACTACACTATATCGGAGAAGTTTGCACTTATTAAGGATTATATTGATGGGTTGCGTCTTACTATTACACATGATGATTTTGATGAATATAATATGCATGTGTTTTCTGCTCCTACTTGCAATTATTATGAGAGAGGAACTATATCTCCACCTCTCTATGTTTCCAATATGATAAAATTGCAAGAAACTGTTTATACTATGCATTAGCCTTTACTTTGTGTGCATGAATTGTTCTTGTATGACATGCCGATGCATAGGAAGAGAGTTAGACTTCGTTGTTGCATGATATATGTTACTTTGTGCTCACTACTAAATTACAAATCATTGTTAATTAAAATTGGCTTTGATATACCTTGGGATCTGGGTGGATTCATTACTTGAGCACTATATGCCTAGCTTAATGGCTTTAAAGAAAGCGCTGCCAGGAGACAACCCTGAAGTTTTAGAGTCTTTTATTTCTGTTGTGTGCTTTTATATAGTTTAAAAACAAACAAAATAAAGAGGGGAACCCAAAACTTTTCAAAAAGAAAAGTGAAAGTGAGATAGACGAGCATTATGAAAGTGGGGGACGTCCTTGAACTTTGTTCATGCCCATGGAAACTTTGTGAATCTTAATTACAGAAACTTTTCAAAAAAAAATAATTACCCCCTTGTACAATTCCATTGTATTATAAAAATAATGTGCCAAGGTTTGCCTTGAGGATGTTTACAATGCTTGTTGGTTTGTATGGTGCAGGACAGAAACTTTGGCTGTAGTGCGCGATTTTACATTTTTTACTGGGACGTCAAATGGTTCTGATTCTTTTTGCACTGTCTTTCTATACAATTTTTTTAATTTTGGTAGAATTTTTCAAGTATCATAAGTATGGCGAATGTTCAGATTATTACAGACTGTTCTGTTTTAGACATATTCTATTTTTGATGCATAGTTTGCTTGTTTTGATGAAACTATCGAATTATATCAGTGGATTAAGCCATGGAAAAGTTATGCTACAGTAGCTATAATGCAAAAACAAAATATGAATTGGTTTGCAACAGTACTTAGAGTATTGATTTGCTTTATTATACTAACGGATCTTACCGAGTTTTCTGTTGAAGTTTTGTGTGTGATGAAGTGTTCGATGATCGAGAAGGTCTCGATATGAGAAGAAGGAAGAGAGGCAAGAACTCAAGCTTGGGGATGCCCTAGGCACCCCAAGTAAATATTCAAGGAGACTCAAGCGTCTAAGCTTGGGGATGCCCTGGAAGGCATCCCCTCTTTCTTCAACAAGTATTGGTATGTTTTCGGATTCGTTTCATTCATGTGATATGTGCAGATCTTGGAGCGTCTTTTGCATCTAGTTTTAATTTTTCTTTTATGCACCATGCTGGTATGAGATAGTCCTTGGTTGATTTATAGAATGCTCTATACACTTCACTTATATCTTTTGAGTATGGCTTTATAGAATGCTTCATGTGCTTCACTTATATCATTTGAAGTTTGGATTGCCTGTTTCTCTTTACATAGAAAACCGCCATTTGTAGAATGCTCTTTTGCTTCACTTATATTTGTTAGAGCGTGGGCATATCTTTTATAGAAAGATTTAAACTCTCTTGCTTCACTTATCTATTTAGAGAGATGATAGGAACTGGTCATTCACATGGTTAGTCATAAAATCCTACATAAGACTTGTAGATCACCGAATATGATATGTTTGATTCCTTGCAATAGTTTTGCGATATAAAGATGGTGATATTGGAGTCATGCTAGTGGGTATTCATGGATTAGTAAGAATACTTGTGTTGAGGTTTGTGATTCCCGTAGCATGCACGTATGGTGAACCGTTATGTAACGAAGTCGGAGCATGATTTATTTATTGATTGTCTTCCTTATGAGTGGTGGTCGGGGACGAGCGATGGTCTTTTCCTACCAATCTATCCCCCTAGGGGCATGCGTAGTAGTACTTTGCTTCGAGGTCTAATAAAATTTTGCAATAAGTATATGAGTTCTTTATGACTAATGTGAGTCCATGGATTATACGCACTCTCACCCTTCCATCATTGTTAGCCTCTTCGGTACCGTGCATTGCCCTTTCTCACCTTGAGAGTTGGTGCAAACTTCGGCGATGCATCCAAACCCCGTGATATGATACACGCTGTCACACATAAACCTCCTTATATCTTCCTCAAAACAGCCACCATACCTACCTATCATGGCATTCCCATAGCCATTCCGAGATATATTGCCATGCAACTTCCATCATCATCATATACATGACTTGAGCAATTATTGTCATATTGCTTTGCATGATCGTAAGATAGCTAGTATGATATTTTCATGGCTTGTCCGTTTTTATGTCATTGCTACGCTAGATCATTGCACATACCGGTACACCACCGGAGGCATTCATATAGAGTCATATCTTTGTTCTAGTATCGAGTTGTAAGTAAATAAAAGTGTGATAGTCATCATTATTAGAGCATTGCCCCAAGAAAAAAAGAGAGGCCAAAGAAGCCTAAATAAAAAAGGGGGCCAAAGAAGCCCATTCAAAAAAGGGGCAATGTTACTATCCTTTTACCACACTTGTGCTTCAAAGTAGCACCATGTTCTTCATATAGAGAGTCTCTTGAGTTATCACTTTCATATACTAGTGGGAATTTTCATTATAGAACTTGGCTTGTATATTCCGATGATGGGCTTCCTCAAATGCCCGAGGTCTTCATGAGCAAGCAAGTTGGATGCACACCCACTTAGTTTCAGTTTGAGCTTTCATACACTTATAGCTCTAGTGCATCCGTTGCATGGCAATCCCTGTTGGAAATATGCCCTAGAGGCAATAATAAAATGGTTATTATTATATTTCCTTGTTCATGATAATTGTCTATTGTTCATGCTATAATTGTGTTATCCAGAAATCGTAATACATGTGTGAATACATAGACCACAACATGTCCCTAGTGAGCCTCTAGTTGACTAGCTGGTTGATCAACAGATAGTCATAGTTTCCTGACTATGGACATTAGATGTCATTGATAACGGGATCACATCATTAGGAGAATGATGTGATGGACAAGACCCAATCTTAAGCATAGCACAAGATCGTGTAGTTTGTCTGCTAGAGCTTTTCTAATGTCAAGTATCCTTTCCTTAGACCATGAGATTGTGTAACTCCCGGATACTGTAGGAATGCTTTGGGTGTGCCAAACATCACAACGTAATTGGGTGACTATAAAGGTGCACTACGGGTATCTCCGAAAGTTTCTGTTGGGTTGGCACGAATCGAGACTGGGATTTGTCACTCCGCATGACGGAGAGGTATCTCTGGGCCCACTCGGTAAGACATCATCGTAATGAGCTCAATGTGACTAAGGGTTGGTCACGGGATGATGTGTTGCAGAACGAGTAAAGTGACTTGCCGGTAACGAGATTGAACGAGGTATTGGGATACCGAAGATCGAATCTCGGGCAAGTAACGTACCGATTGACAAAGGGGATTGAATACGGGATTGATTGAATCCTCGACATCGTGGTTCATCCGATGAGATCATCGTGGAACATGTGGGAGCCAACATGGGTATCCAGATCCCGCTGTTGGTTATTGGCCGGAGAGTTGTCTCGATCATGTCTGCATGGTTCCCGAACCCGTAGGGTCTACACACTTAAGGTTCAGTGACGCTAGGGTTGTAGAGATATTAGTATGCGGTAACCCGAAGGTTGTTCGGAGTCCCGGATGAGATCCCAGATGTCATGAGGAGTTCCGGAATGGTCCGGATGTAAAGACTTATATATAGGAAGTCCAGTTTTGGCCACCGGGAAAGTTTCAAGGGTCACCAGTATTGTACCGGGACCACCAGAAGGGTCCCGGGGGTCCACCGGGTGGGGCCACCTATCCCGGAGGGCCTCATGGGCTGAACTGGGAAGGGAACCAGCCCCTGGTGGACTGGTGCGCCCCCTTGGGCCTCCCTTGCGCCTAGGGTTGGAAACCCTAAGGGGGTGGGGGCCCCTCCACCTGCCTTGGGGGCCAAGCCACCCCTAGGCCGCCGCCCCCTCCCATTAGATGGGATCTGTAGGGGCCGGTGCCCCCATGCCCCCTATATATAGTGGAGGGGAGGGAGGGCAGCCGCACCTAAGTCCCTGGCGCCTCCCTCCCTCCCGTGACACCTCTTCCTCCCCGCTTGCGCTTGGCGAAGCCCTGCCGGGATCCCGCTGCTTCCACCACCACGCCGTCGTGCTGCTGGATCTCCATTAACCTCTCCTTCCCTTGCTGGATCAAGAAGGAGGAGACGTCTCTCCCAACCGTACGTGTGTTGACCGCGGAGGTGCCGTCCGTTCGGCGCTCGGTCATCGGTGATTTGGATCACGACGAGTACGACTCCATCAAACCCGTTCTCTTGAACGCTTCCGCTCGCAATCTACAAGGGTATGTAGATGCACTCCTCTCCCTCTCGTTTCTAGATGTCTCCATATATTGATCTTGGTGATGCGTAGAAAATTTTAAAATTCTGCTACCTTCCCCAACAGTGGCATCATGAGCCAGGTCTATGCGTAGTTTTTATGCACGAGTAGCACACAAGTTGTTGTGGGCGTTGATTTTGTCAATTTACTTGCCGTTAATAGTCTTATCTTGATTCGTCGGCATCGTGGGATGAAGCGGCCCGGACCGACCTTACACGTACGCTTACGTGAGACTGGTTCCACCGACTGACATGCACTAGTTGCATAAGGTGGCTAGCGGGTGTCTGTCTTTCCCACTTTAGTCGGATCGGATTCGATGAAAAGGGTCCTTATGAAGGGTAAATAGAAATTGGCATATCACGTTGTGGTTTTGGCGTAGGTAAGAAACGTTCTTGCTAGAAACCTATAGCAGCCACGTAAAACTTGCAACAACAATTAGAGGACGTCTAACTTGTTTTTGCAGCATATGCCGTGTGATGTGATATGGCGAAAAGGATGTGATGAATGATATATGTGATGTATGAGATTGATCATGTTCTTGTAATAGGAATCACGACTTGCATGTCGATGAGTATGACAACCGGCAGGAGCCATAGGAGTTGTCTTAATTTATTTATGACCTGCGTGTCAACATAAACGTCGTGTAATTACTTTACTTTATCGCTAACCGTTAGCCATAGTAGTAGAAGTAATAGTTGACGAGACAACTTCATGAAGACACGATGACGGAGATCATGGTATCATGCCGGTGACGGCGATGATCATGGTGCCCCGAAGATGGAGATCAAAAGGAGCAAAATAATATTGGCCATATCATGTCACTATTTGATTGCATGTGATGTTTATCATGTTTTACATCTTATTTGCTTAGAACGACGGTAGCATAAATAAGATGATCCCTCACAATAATTTCAAGAAAGTGTTCCACCTAACTATGCACCATTGCTAAGTTCCGTTGTTCCGAAGGACCACGTGATGATCGGGTGTGATAGGTTCTAACGTTCGCATACAACGGGTGTAAGCCAGATTTACACACGCAATACACTTAGGTTGACTTGACGAGCCTAGCATGTACAAACATGGCCTCGGAACACGGAAGACTGAAAGGTTGAACATGAGTCGTATAGAAGATACGATCAACATGAAAATGTTCACCGATGATGACTAGTCTGTCTCACGTGATGATCGGGCACGGCCTAGTTGACTCAGATCATGTATCACTTAGATGACTAGAGGGATGTCTATCTGAGTGGGAGTTCATTAAATAATTTGATTAGATGAACTTAATTATCATGAACATAGTCTAAAATCTTTGCAATATGTCTTGTAGATCAAATGGCCCATGCTAATGTTGCCCTCAACTTCAACGCGTTCCTAGAGAAAACCAAGCTGAAAGACGATGGCAACAACTACACAGACTGGGCCCGTAACCTGAGGATTGTCCTCATAGCTGCCAGGAAAGCATATGTCCTTGATGCACTGCTAGGTGAAGCACCTGTTTTCCCTGCAGAACAAGATGTTATGAACGCTTGGCAGACACATAGTGATGATTACTCCCTGGTTCAGTGTGGCATGCTTTACAGCTTAGAACCGGGGCTCCAAAAGCGTTTGAGCAACACAGAGCATATGAGATGTTCCAAGAGCTGAAAATGGTTTTCCAAGCTCACGCCCGGGTCAAGAGATATGAAGTCTCCGACAAGTTCTACAGTTGTAAGATGGAGGAGAACAATTCTGTCAGCGAGCACATACTCAAAATGTTTGGGCTGCATAACCGCTTGTCTCAGCTGGGAGTTAATCTCCCGGATGGTGCGGTCGTTGACAGAATCCTTCAGTCGCTCCCACCTAGCTACAAGAGCTTTGTGATGAACTTCAATATGCAGGGGATGGAAAAGACCATTCCTGAGGTATATTCAATGCTGAAATCAGCGGAGGTAGAAATCAAAAAGGAACATCAAGTGTTGATGGTGAATAAAACCACTAAGTTCAAGAAAGGCAAGGGTAAAAAGAACTTCAAGAAGGACGGCAAGGGAGTTGCCGCGCCCGGTAAGCAAGCTGCCGGGAAGAAGTCAAAGAATGGACCCAAGCCTGAGACTGAGTGCTTTTATTGCAAGGGAAATGGTCACTGGAAGCGGAACTGCCCCAAGTACTTAGCGGAAAAGAAGGCCGGCAATACCAAAGGTATATGTGATATACATGTTATTGATGTGTACCTTACCAGCGCTCGTAGTAGCTCCTGGGTATTTGATACCGGTGCAGTTGCTCATATTTGTAACTCAAAACAGGAACTGCGGAATAAACGGAGACTGGCGAAGGATGAGGTGACGATGCGCGTCGGGAATGGTTCCAAGGTCGATGTGATCGCCGTCGGCATGCTACCTCTGCATTTACCTACGGGATTAGTTTTAAACCTCAATAATTGTTATTTAGTACCAGCTTTGAGCATGAACATTGTATCTGGATCTCGTTTAATGCGAGATGGCTACTCATTTAAATCTGAGAATAATGGTTGTTCTATTTATATGAGAGACATGTTTTATGGTCATGCCCCGCTGGTCAATGGTTTATTCTTATTTAATCTCGAACGTGATGTTACACACATTCATAGTGTGAATGCCAAAAGATGTAAGGTTGATAATGATAGTTCCACATACTTGTGGCACTGCCACCTTGGTCACATTGGTGTCAAACGCATGAAGAAACTCCATGCAGATGGACTTTTGGAGTCTCTTGATTATGAATCATTTGACACGTGCGAACCATGCCTCATGGGTAAAATGACCAAGACTCCATTCTCCGGAACAATGGAGCGAGCAACCAACTTATTGGAAATCATACATACTGATGTGTGCGGTACAATGAGCGTTGAGGCTCGCAGTGGCTATCGTTATGTCCTCACCCTCACTGATGACTTAAGTAGATATGGGTATGTCTACTTAATGAAACACAAGTCTGAGACCTTTGAAAAGTTCAAGGAATTTCAGAGTGAGGTTGAGAATCAACGTGATAGGGAAATCAAGTTCTTACGATCAGATCATGGGGGAGAATATTTGAGTCACGAATTTGGCACGCACTTTAGGATATGTGGAATAGTTTCACAACTCACGCCACCTGGAACACCACAGCGTAATGGTGTGTCGGAACATCGTAATCGCACCCTATTGGATATGGTACGATCTATGATGTCTCCTACCGATCTACCGCTATCATTTTGGGGTTATGCTAGAGACTGCCGCATTCACTTTAAATAGGGCTCCGTCGAAATCCATTGAGACGACACCGTATGAATTGTGGTTTGGCAAGAAACCTAAGCTGTCGTTTCTGAAAGTTTGGGGATGCGATGCTTATGTCAAGAAACTTCAACCTGAAAATCTTGAACCCAAATCGGAAAAATGCGTCTTCATAGGATACCCTAAAGAAACTATTGGGTATACCTTCTATCTTAGATCCGAAGGCAAGACCTTTGTTGCCAAGAATGGATCCTTTCTAGAGAAAGATTTTCTCTCGAAAGAAGTAAGTGCGAGGAAAGTAGAACTTGATGAAGTATTGCCTCTTGAACCGGAGAGTGGCGCAGCTCAGGAAATTGTTCCTGAGGTGCCTGCACCGACTAGGGAGGAAGTTAATGATGATGATCATGAAACTTCAGATCAAGTTGCTACTGAACTTCGAAGGTCCACAAGGACACGTTCCGCACCAGAGTGGTATGACAACCCTGTCCTGGAAATCATGTTGTTAGACAATGGCGAACCTTCAAACTATGAAGAAGCGATGGCGGGCCCAGATTCCGACAAATGGCTGGAAGCCATGAAATCCGAGATAGGATCCATGTATGAAAACGAAGTATGGACTTTGACTGACTTGCCCGATGATCGGCGAGCCATAGAAAATAAATGAATCTTTAAGAAGAAGACAGACGCGGATGGTAATGTGACCATCTATAAGGCTCGGCTTGTCGCTAAGGGTTATCGACAAGTTCAAGGGGTTGACTACAATGAGACTTTCTCACCCGTAGCGAAGCTGAAGTCCGTCCGAATCATGTTAGCAATTGCCGCATTCTATGATTATGAGATATGGCAAATGGACGTCAAAACGGCATTACTTAATGGTTTCCGTAAGGAAGAATTGTATATGATGCAGCCGGAAGGTTTTGTCGATCCTAAGAATGCTGACAAGGTGTGCAAGCTCCAACACTCAATCTATGGGATGGTGCAAGCATCTCGGAGTTGGAACATTCGTTTTGATGAGATGATCAAAGCGTTTGGGTTTACGCAGACTTATGGAGAAGCCTGTGTTTACAAGAAAGTGAGTGGGAGCTCTGTAGCATTTCTCATATTGTATGTGGATGACATACTATTGATGGGAAATGATATAGAATTCTTGGAAAGCATAAAGGCCTACTTGAACAAGTGTTTTTCAATGAAGGACCTTGGAGAAGCTACTTATATATTAGGCATCAAGATCTATAGAGATAGATCGAGACGCCTTATTGGTCTTTCACAAAGTACGTACCTTGACAAGATATTGAAGAAGTTCAATATGGATCAGTGCAAGAAGGGATTCTTGCCAATATTGCGAGGTATGAGATTGAGCACGGCTCAATGCCCGACCACGGCAGAAGATAGAGAAAATATGAGTGTCGTCCCCTATGCCTCGGCCATAGGGTCTATCATGTATGCCATGCTGTGTACCAGACCTAATGTAAACCTTGTCGTAAGTTTGGTAGGAAGGTACCAAAGTAATCCCGGCATGGAACACTGGACAGCGGTCAAGAATATCTTGAAGTACCTAAAAAGGACTAAGGATATGTTTCTCGTCTATGGAGGTGACGAAGAGCTCGTCGTAAAGGGTTACGTTGATGCTAGCTTCGACACAGATCTGGATGACTCTAAGTCACAAAACGGATACGTGTATATTTTGAATGGTGGGGCAGTCAGCTGGTGCAGTTGCAAGCAAAGCGTCGTGGCAGGATCTACATGTGAAGCGGAGTACATGGCAGCCTCGGAGGTAGCACAAGAAGCAATCTGGGTGAAGGAGTTCATTACCGACCTAGGAGTTATTCCCAATCCGTCGGGCCCGATGACTCTCTTCTGTGACAACACTGGAGCTATTGCCCTTGCCAAGGAGCTCAGGTTTCACAGGAAGACCAGGCATATCAAGCGTCGCTTCAACTCCATTCGTGAAAATGTTCAGAATGGAGACATAGATATTTGTAAAGTGCACACGGACCTGAATCTCGCAGATCCGTTGACTAAACCTCTTCCTCGAGCAAAACATGATCAACACCAGAACTCTATGGGTGTTCAATTCATCACAATGTAACTAGATTATTGACTCTAGTGCAAGCGGGAGACTGTTGGAAATATGCCCTAGAGGCAATAATAAAATGGTTATTATTATATTTCCTTGTTCATGATAATTGTCTATTGTTCATGCTATAATTGTGTTATCCGGAAATCGTAATACATGTGTGAATACATAGACCACAACATGTCCCTAGTGAGCCTCTAGTTGACTAGCTCGTTGATCAACATATAGTCATGGTTTCCTGACTATGGACATTAGATGTCATTGATAACGGGATCACATCATTAGGAGAATGATGTGATGGACAAGACCCAATCTGATGTAGGGTAGAACCCTAGTGGCCCGATCTTTCATGAAAGGAGCGGATCCCGCGAAGAACGCGAAGAACACGAGGAGGGAAACGAGGGGAAAATCACGAGGGGAACACAAGAGAACACTCAAACCAACAAGTATGATCACACATGTGCTAGATCCTCGAAGCATAAAGAGATACATGATGATCCAAGGTCAACAAAGGACAATACAAGTAACCGGTTCTTCTCCTAGAAGGAGGTCTTGATGGGGCCGCCCAAGAGGGGGGTCTTGAATCCAAGTGGATCTTCTCCGAAGAGGGGCCGTAGTCTCTCTCGAGGAGGAGATCGGTATGGATGAGCGAAGCTCTATCTCGAAGTATGAGCTAAACCAACGCTACCCTAGAAAGGAGGAGGGAGAGGTCTATTTATAGTCTTAGTGCAAGAGGGGGCGAAGTGAAGGGGTACATGGGCCTCGGGCCCGAATCTGGACGCAGCCAGGTACCGGACGTCCGCTGGGGGCCGGTCGTCCGGTGTCTCAGGAGTTGCCGGACGTCCGGTGTCCTCCGGTCGTCCGCTGGTTCTGCTCTGTGATGGGGGTGCCGGACGTCCGGAGGCTCCGGACTTCCGTTGATGTTGGCTCGGGTGCTGGTGCGCCGGTTGTCTGGTCCGGACCGGACGTCTGCTCATTCGCTTCGGGTGCAGGGGCACCGGTCGTCCGGTCTAGGCCGGACGTCCGCTGGCTGGGGCTCGGCTAACGCTTCAGGCGCCGGACGTCCGGTCCTGGCCGGTTGTCCGGTGGCTGGGAAATTTCTTGCAGCTCTTCTTCTTCTCCGTATTCTCGTCCATATTCCTCTTCTTCTTGTCGTCGCTCCTTAGATTCTCCATTGTACCTGAGTATGCACAAGGTATCCATATGAGGTAGTAGCCATGCTTCATGTGCATCGAAGTGGAATTGTGAGAGGAGAGATGTCACCTCGGTTTCAAGGGCTCTTGCACGTGATCGAGCCATGGGCCCGGTAGGCACTTGGTGAGACGATGGTAGGTCCATGGGGATGACCTTGGGATGCTCCGCATCATCTCCCCTCCCTTGGGAAAGATCCATCCTCGGATCAAAATCTTCATCACCATGGAAAGGAGAGAGATCTTTGACATTGAAGATGTCGCTCACGTTGTACTTGTCGCGTGGAAGGTCGATCTTGTAAGCGTTGTCATTGTAGCGTGCAAGCACCTTGAAGGGTCCATCCGCTCATGGACGAAGCTTGGATTTGCGTTCGTGTGGGAAGTGGTCCTTGCGAAGATGTAGCCACACTTGATCACCAATGTTGAAGACCATAGGTTGCTTGTTCAAGTTGATCTTGGTCGCAAGGTGTAGGATCGAAAGTATGTCTAGAGGGGGGGGTGATTAGACTACTTGACCAAATAAAAACTTAACCTTTTCCGAATTTTAGTTCTTGGCAGATTTTAGCTATTTTAGGACAAGTCAAGCAATCATCACACAATTCAAGCAAGCATGCAAAGAGTATATTGGCAGCGGAAAGTAAAGCATGCAACTTGCAAGAATGTAAAGGGAAGGGTTTGGAGAATTCAAACGCAATTGGAGACACGGATGTTTTTCCCGTGGTTCGGATAGGTGGTGCTATCCTACATCCACGTTGATGGAGACTTCAACCCATGAAGGGTAACGGTTGCGCGAGTCCACGGAGGGCTCCACCCACGAAGGGTCCACGAAGAAGCAACCTTGTCTATCCCACCATGGCCATCGCCCACGAAGGACTTGCCTCACTAGCGGTAGATCTTCACGAAGTAGGCGATCTCCTTGCCCTTACAAACTCCTTGGTTCAACTCCACAATCTTGTCGAAGGCTCCCAAGTGACACCTAGCCAATCTAGGAGACACCACTCTCCAAGAAGTAACAAATGGTGTGTTGATGATGAACTCCTTGCTCTTGTGCTTCAAATGATAGTCTCCCCAACACTCAACTCTCTCTCATAGGATTTGGATCTGGTGGAAAGGAGATTTGAGTGGAAAGCAACTTGGGGAAGGCTAGAGATCAAGATTCATATGGTAGGAATGGAATATCTTGGTGTCAACACATGAGTAGGTGGTTCTCTCTCAGAACATATGAGTTGGAAGTGTAGATGTGTTCTGATGGCTCTCTCCACGAGTGAAGAGGAGGTGGAGGGGTATATATAGCCTCCACACAAAATCCAACCGTTACACACAATTTACCAATCTCGGTGGGACCGAATCAACAAACTCGGTCGGACCGAAATAGTAAACCTAGTGACCGTTAGAGATTTTCGGTGGGACTGACATGCAACTCGGTAGGACCGATATGGTTAGGGTTAGGGCATAACGTAATCTCGGTGAGACCGATTACACAAACTCGGTGAGACCGATTTTGGTAATTAGCTAACCAGAGAGTTGGTCAGGCAAACTCGGTGGGACCGATTTGCTCTTTCGGTGAGACCAAAAAGTTACAAAAAGGAAACACTGAATTTACATTGCAATCTCGATGGGACCGATCCGCTCTTTCGGTGAGACCGAAAAGTTACGAAAGGGAAACAGAGAGTTTGCAATCCCATCTCGGTGAGACCGAGATCCCTATCGGTAGAACCGATTTGCTAGGGTTTGGCAATGGCTATGACAAGTGAAACTCGGTGACGCCGGGTTGAAAGAATCGGTAGGGCCGAGTTTGGCTTAGGGTTTAGGTCAAATGTGGATATGGGAAAGTAGTTGAGGGTTTTGGAGCATATCACTAAGCACATGAAGCAAGAGGCTCATTAAGCAACACCTCATCCCTCCTTGATAGTATTGGCTTTTCCTAAAGACTCAATGTGATCTTGGATCACTAAAATATAAAATGAAGAGTCTTGAGCTTGAGCCAATCCTTTGTCCTTAGCATTTTGAGGGTTCCACTTTCACCATCCATGCCATGCCAATCATTGAGCTTTCCTGAAATAATCATCTTGGAATAGCATTAGCTCAATGAGCTATATGTTGTTATGAATTACCAAAACCACCTAGGGATAGTTGCACTTTCAATCTCCCCCTTTTTGGTAATTGATGACAACATATAGATCAAAGCTTCGACAAATGATAATAAGCATGAAAAATATCGTCGCTTTGAGAAGTATGTGATAAGTAAGAGCTCCCCCTAAATTTGTGCATATTTAAGATTTGCTTTGGACTGCAAATGCACAAAGAGTTAGAGTCATGGATTACTCTTCCATGTCACATACATCTTGGTGGAGCGCTTAAAATGATAAGAATGAAATACATGCACTCATCACCAAGAAAAGTGAATGATCACATAAGATAGATAAGATAATAGCATTCACCAAGCATTAAGTGTAGCTTATGATCAAACACATGATCATCAATGTCTCACAGATAACGGCATAGTATCTCAAGCACTCAAAAGCAAACAAAGTTCGAAAAACCACCAAATAAAGCAAGAGAGAATAAAAGCAACACACTCTCTCTCGAAGCCTATGACCTATACATTTTTCTCCCCCTTTGGCAACAAGTTACCAAAAAGTTCCTAGAAAATGCATAGTGCTAGATCGACTCTCAGGCTTGATCTTCTGGTGGTGGTGGAGTCCGGAGCACTCCAAGGACGAAGCCTTCTATAGACGTGGTTGGAGTTGAGGCTGAAGTAGATGCTGGAGCTGGTGGAACTGAAGCTGTAGCTGTCGGCGTTCTGGGAACGGGGGTCCCCAGACTTGCCTGCCTGCGGCCTGCGGCGTGGCTCGAATGGGGGCCCAACATGGCCCTTCTTCATCAAGCACAAGGCTCAAGACCCTCGCGAGGGGCCAAGCCTCGCGAGGCGGAGGACACGGCGCATCCTCAGGCGCAACCTCCTCAGGCTAGCTCGCGAGGAGATGGAGATATCAAGGCGGGGTGTCTCGTGAGGCGCCCGTGACGCAAGCCATGACGATCGAGGGAACCAGGCGGGCGCCAGCGCGTGCAGCGTCCTTCTTTCCTCTTTGGTGCAAAGGGGGCAAGCGCAGCCGCGGAGTACCGAGGCATCAGGCAAAGGTTGCCATTTCGGTGCAACGAGACCAGGACCAAGCGGACTACGAGACGGAGGTCACCATGGAGCCCAGCACAGCGTCACCGCAGAGTCTTTCGCAGGCGAAGACCACCTTTAGTCAGGATAAGAGTACTCGCTGTCCCCCTTCAAATTAGCCCGCCATTGTTGGCTCCCTTCCCGCTCAATATTTGGGAAGAGGACCAGGGCCTCTATAAATAGGGACCGGCCACCGACGTGGCCGGGGGTTCGAGGAGTTGGTTCGTTCGGTTCTCGTAGGGAGGCACACAGAGTAGAGAAAGAGAGAGAGAGAGAGAGGTGACCGAACTCCTCCCAGCAGTTCATCACCCCAGCCAAGAACAGACCCTCGCGAGGCTGTTCTTCCTTGTATTGTTCTTCATCACCAGCCCCAAGAGGCAATCCATCCACCACACACTGGAGTAGGGTATTACACCACAATGGTGGCCCGAACCAGTATAAATCTCATGTCTCTTGTGTGATTCTTTTAGTAGTTTAGATCTTTGTGAGGCGGGGAGGTTGAAGGCGTGATTTCCGCGTGCACCCCAGTGTTCGAACCTTAAGGGTCTGCCGGAACCCGAAATCCGACATTTGGCGCGCCAGGTAGGGGTGCGCCGGAATCTGTCTTCCACCACTCCGTTCTCCTCCGACCGTCGCATCCATGTCCGACGCTCGTCGGGCCCGTGCCGAGTGCCGGGCCGCCATCGCTTCTCGTGTCGCCCAGACGGCCCACGTCGGTGGGCGTCCTCGTCGTTCCCCGTCGCCCACCGTCAACACAGCCACCGGCCCGGCGGGGGGCGAGCAGCAAGCATTGTCTCAACACCCGTCCGTGCGGCAAGTCGGCCGCACCGCCACTCCGTCACTTGCACCAGCCGGTTCTTCATCCCGTGCGCTCCGCGCACCCTTGGAGGCTCGAGCTGCGCTCCTCGCGGCAAACGAGCTCCTGCGCTACCGCCCCGTCAACGACGTCTACGAGGAGTGGCTCGACCGCGTCGCCGAGCTTGTCCGCGCCGCAGGAGGCTCTTCCGCGCCGTCCGTCCCTCTGCGCCACACTCCACCCCGCGTGGGCAACGAAGCTCCAGAGGCGCACCAGCCGCCTCCCCTCCAAGAAGATGCCATGGCTCCAAGGCGCTTGGCCCCTGGGCGGAACCCGCTCCGTCAGGCGCCAGCGCAGCAAGAGCGGAGCTGCCAAGAAGTTCCTCGCCCGCAAGGGGCTGCCAGGGCGCTCCCTCCTCTAGCACGCCGTGACCCTGCTCCAGCTCCGGCGCGCCAAGACCCCGCCCTGCTCCTAGCTGCAGCGCGTGGGGACCCTCAAGACCAAGCTCTCCACCAACTGAGGCCTTTTGTGGCCACCACGGGCTGCCACGCCTACACCACTGAGCTGCGCAGCGTCGCATGGCCCGGCAAGTTCAAGCCCGACCTGCCTCCTCGCTACGACGGCACAACCGATCCCGCAGAGTTCCTCCAGCTCTATGAGCTGGGCATCGAGGCTGCCGGCGGGGATGAAAAGGTCATGGCGAACTGGTTCCCCATGGCGCTCAAGGAAGGAGCTCGAACCTGGCTCCTGAATCTGGCTCCAGGCACGATCTCCTCCTGGGACCAGATGCGCGCCCGCTTCATCGCCAACTTCCAAGGTACTCGCGACCGGCCGCCCGCCGTGAGCGACATGCGCCGCATCAAGCAACAACCCGGAGAGACCCTGCAAAAGTACATCCAGCGCTTCAACAGCGCGCACCTCAAGATCCCCAAGGTGTCCGAGGAGGCCATCATCTCTGCCTTCTCCGACGGCGTGCACGACGTCAAGATGAAAGAGGAGCTGGCGATGCACGAAGACCTCTGCACCTCCCTGGAGCTCTTCAACTTGGCGAACAAGTGCGCCAGGGCTGAGGAGGGATGTCTCTCCCTCCTCGAGCTGCCTGCCGCGGACCCAGAAGAGAAGAAGCCCAAAGCCAAGGACGGGAAGCGCAAGGGGGCTGCCGTACTCGCGGCAGAACCAGACACAAAGCAGGGCAAGGATCTGCCCGAACCCTCCAGAGGCAGCCGGTACTGCGTGTACCATGACCTCCACACCCACAACACCAACGCATGTCAAGAGCTCCGCACCGTGCGAGAAGGAAGGATCGGCCATCGCCCTGACCGTGCTGACCGGGGCTACGGCCGGGGAGGAGGAAGAAACCCAGGACGCTGGGGAGATCGCGGCCCGTGCCCGGGGTGGCGCGACCAGCCTCACGAGGACCGCTGGCGGGACCTGCCTCGCGAGGGAGACTGGAGGGATCAGCCTCGTGAGGACCGCCCTCATGGCAATGCAGGCCTACCTTCGCTGCCGCCTCAGCCAAGGAGGAATGAAGACCGCCATCAAGACGAGGGGGCTGGGGGCTTCCAGGAGCCGTGCGCAATCGCCTGCATCCTGGGCGGAGCTCAAGCCCCAGCCTCCCAACGTATCTTCAAGCAGTTTGCCCGTGAAGTGAATGTAGTTCTCCCCAAGCTCGAAGCAACGCGCCCCCTCAGGTGGTCGGCATGCCCCATCACGTTCAGCTCGGCAGACCAGCTCAAGTGCGCAGCCATGGCAGGAGTCCTCCCGATGCTCTGCTCCCCAGTCATCAGCAACGTGCTGGTCACCAAGACCCTCATCGATGGCGGGGCAGGGCTCAACGTCTTGTCCGTGGAAACATTCAACAATCTCCAAGTGCCCTATGACCAGCTCCAGCCGACCAAGCCTTTCTCCGGGATCACCAATGGTTCCACAGTCCCGATCGGGCAGGTCCGCCTCCCTGTCACCTTCGGGGCCCGCAGCAACTACCGCACCGAGCTCATCGACTTCGACGTCGCCCACATCCACCTGCCGTACAATGCCATCCTCGGGTACCCAGGGCTGGCCAAGTTCATGGCTGCGACTCACCACGGCTACAACGTCCTCAAGATGCCAGGAAGTGGTGGAGTCATCACGGTGCCCTGTGAAGAGAAGGATGCAGTGTGTTCCCTGGAGCGGGCCTATCAGGCCGCGTCGCTAGAAGACCCAGATCGCGGAAGCAGAAGGCTTCCTGAGACCACCCCCAAGAAGAAGAAGACATCGTCAGGCTCGGCCCCTTAGGAGGCAGGCCCCTCAGGGCCCATGTCTACCCAGGGGGACCCTCCTTCCATCGCATAGGAAAGCGCGCCAGGCGCCCTCCTCAGGTAGGGCTCGGGGGCTCTCACCTGGAGGGCCACCGACCTAGCCAGGGTCATGAGGGAGGCGCTTGGGCACCATGTGGAGGCGTGCTTCGCAGCATGTTTCCCCCGGGAAGGAGTCGCGCTAGGAAGGTCAGACCAGCAGGAGTTCGTCAGCAAGGCCATTCAAGAACTACAGGAGACAAGGATCATGAGAGGTTGCCGCCGCCTGCCAGCGGTGGCCCCACATCCAGGCGAGGATGGTGGGCTGCGTGTCTACGTCGACATACCAGGGCTCAATCAGATCGCCACGACGGAGCGTCTCTGGCCCTCACAAGTGGGGCGCTGCGGGGGTCCACCCCACAGCTATGTTCGCATGCCTTACGGCCTGCCGAGCATGGCTGCGGCGTACCAGCGCCTCATGAGGGGCATCATGGAGGCTCAGGAAGACAGACGTTCCGCGGCCTTGGCGGAGATGAAGACAGCTCGTGAGGAGTCACCAGTGCCTCCGGAGCCTCCCGAGGCCCCGGGGCCTGGGGGCTCGTGAGGATCAGCTTCCGCAGCCCGCCAAGTCTGCTGCACCAATGCCACTTCGCCGACGACATCCCCAGGTGACACCTTCCAAGTTTCATTCCCAGCTGGGAGCACCCTCCCAGGGTTGCATCACTCCCAGGCCGCGTGGGTCCGTCCCTGCGGCATGTATCCCCTTTTACCCTTTTGTCGTTAGTTTGCCTTGTTGGGGGTGCCCCTCGGGCTGCATCATCCCCAAGCCGCTCGGGCCAGACCCAGCGGCGTGTATCTCCCTAGCGTTTATTTCCAACTATGCATTGCCTATCACGCTTAACTGCATGGTGCCCGTCCGCGGCATCCTTTCTTCCCATGTCGGCCACTTGCACGTTAAAGGGGGGGGGGTGCCTGAGCATCGCGACTCAGGGCTCTTACTGGCTCTCCAGCCCTCACCCTCTGGCCTTGTCCATGGCATCGCGACCTGGCATACCAGCGACGGCTGAGACAAGCTTGAGGGCCGGGACCCGAGGACGTAGAGTACCGGCATCTAACCGAATTTTGCAGGGACACATCTCAAGAAACGGCCCAGTGCCAGGCGCAACCCGCCTAGAGGTAGGGCCTCGTGAGTCCCGCGCTGGCTCACGGGTGCCCAGATACACCTCACCTAGCCCTACCGTGCCGGCCACGTGTCAGGGCGGGGCTGTACACGCCCCGGGGGCTCCTCCCGGAGGGGAGCCCCCTCCCACGTACCAGTGGAAGCACCATGCTCCGTGCTGGCTGACGACACTGCCGAGGCGCGGCTATGCCCGTACACATACGGAAGCGCTATGCTCCGCGCTGGTGATAAACAACTGGGGGTGGCCTCCGGGCCGCATTAACCTCAGGGAGCCCAGAGCTCAGTGGCTGGCCTCGTCGCAACGCCTCCCCTCGGGAGTGCCGCGCGAGGGGGCTCGGCACGGGGGCTACGACTGGGTCACGCCCAGGCATACGCCGCCCAGCCAGGCCCCTCGGGCCTGGTTCGCCGCGCGTCTCTCCCCGAGCGGAGCCAAGGTATGAAGGCCGTTTGCGCGTCAAGGGGGACCCGTGAGCATCGCGACTCAGGGGCCTAACTGGTCCCGTAGCCCCTCACTCCTTAGTTCAGAAAGGCTATGCTGGGTGAGGTACGCGCGGGGCCAGGCTCTGCAGACGTAGAACAGTAGCCCCGCTTACATCGCACCTCGTCACCTGCTGTTTGCGCGTCAAGGGGGACTCCTGAGCATCGCGACTCAGGAGCCTAACTGGCTCCGTAGCCCCTCACTCCTTAGTTCCGAAAGGCTATGCTGGGTGAGGTACGCGTGGAGTCGGGCTCTGCAGACGTAGAACAGAAGATACACCTACATCGCGCCTCCCTACTTGTTGTTCGCACGCCAAGGGGGACTCCTGAGCATCACGACTCAGGAGCCTAACTTGTCACGTAGCCCCTCACTCCTTTGGTCCCGTCCTGGTTTCCGGTCGGGGCTAATGCTGGGTGAGGCACGCGCGGGGCAGGGCTCTGCCGGCGCAGAACACAAGCAAGTAGGGAAGAAAAGCATAAAATTCAAGGAACTTAAAAGCAAATATTACAGTCCATACCGTCGTCTCAATACCAAACGCAAGTTTAAATGCCTCCCTGAGGCGTGGTACATGTGCAGGAATTGAAAGAAGAACAGGGATTTAACGGAGTCACTTGTCGGCGGTGAAGCTGTGCGGAGCGGCTTCGCCTCATGGAGCAGCGGGGCCAGCAGCACCTTGCCTTGGCTTGGTGCTGAAGGCCCGGAACTTCCTCAGCAGCGCCTCCGCGCACCCCTTCACGGCTTCGACAGCGGCGGCAGCACCCTCGCCGCTCACTGGTTCTAGCAGGCCGTCGAGGTCGGCGTCGGGATCACGAAGGTAGACGTGGGTGAAGACCCGCGTCAGCGCAGCAGAAGACAAGATGTGCGCCTCGGCCTCGGCCACGGGGCCGATGCCAAGGGCGACATCCCCAAGGGCCTTAACCAGGAAGGGAAGTAGCTTGGCGGGGCCGTCCCCGTCACCAGCTAGCGGGCTGTCCAGGCCACTCTCATAAAGCATCTTCAGCGAAGCACGGGCATATTTCTCCATGTCCGCGAAGGCCACGCGATCCTTGGCAAGAACCCGGGCCTTGGCGTCCAACTCGGCCTTCGTCGCCTCCAGCTCCTTCTTCAATGCACCTAAGTGGTCGCGGCGCTTCTTGAGCTTGGCCTCTTGGTCCTCGAGTGCCGCCTCGCGCGCCTTCGCCCCCTTCTCCAGCTCTTGGCGCAGGCGGACCTCCTCCGCAAGCTGGCCCCGCAGGCCTTGCAGCTCGTCCTCCAGCGCCTTGCAACGGCCGCGGACTTCGACCACTTCCCCCAGGGCTGCATCACGAGCAGCCTTCGCTTCGAGGGTGGCTTCCCTCTCTCCGTCACAGGCCGTTGAGGCCTGAACCAACGCCGCCTGAATCGAAGCATCAGAGTGAATCCACCCTGAAGCCAGTTCCAGGCGCCCGGCCACCAGGCGAGGGTCGGCGCCGAGAAGATCCTGCCGTAGCCGGTCCAGTTCGGCCACGGCACGCTCCAAGATGGAAGAAGGAGGCGGAGAAACGTCGGTACGCCCCAAGACAACAGGAGGGGCCGGGGAAGCAACGGTCACTGGAATGGGAGGAGAAAGTAGCGACGGCAAGGCCGCAGTGTCCTGAAGCAGAGTCTGCTGCGCCTCCGCAGCCGTAGCAGCGGCACCAGACGAGGGCACCTCCGGAGTCACTTGGGCCATGGGGCTGAGCTCGCCCCAGCCAGCTCAGCCAAGCCTCGCAAGGATGAACGGGCAGGAGAGGCCCGCGTAGCACGATCTCCCTCCCCTGCAGGTGAAGGCGTCACCGCAGGTGGGACCTCAGGAGCCCCCTTCGGTTTCTTTGCCGCTGGTGCCAGGCTATCCAAGAGAAGCAATCATCAAGCCTCGTCGGCAGAACGAGAAACAAAAGATCAAGGATCAAGCACTTACGGGTCTTCGCCGGTGAGCTCGGGCAGCCTCTGGCCTAACTTGAAGCCTGACAGCCGGCTGGAAGGGTCGGCCTCAGAAGCAGAACGCACGTCCACGGTTTGCCCCGGAGTCAGGACGGACCCGCGGGAGATCAGCGCGGTCCTGTCCCTCTTCGGAATCGCGGGCGAGCTCCCGCTACCCAGAGCGTCATCATCATCATCATCATCATCATCGCTCGGCGAAAGGCGGAGAGTGCGGGACACGCGCCGGGAGAGGGGAGCCCTTGACTCTCCCTCAGTCGCCCCAGAGTCGGGCCCCTCTCCCCGCTCCTCTTCCTCCTCCTCCTCGCTGGAGTCGCCGGAGGGCACATCCACCGGCCCTTAAGAGGCCAGCGTGGGCACGAGCCCGTCCCCGTTAAAAACGGGCATGGACTTCACCACCCGCTTCCACTCGTCGCGAAGGAACAAGGGCTTGGGAGCGCCCTTCGGCCTTGCCACCTCACCCCCAACCAGAGATTGGAGAACCGCGGTCACATCCTCTTCGTCCACAGCCTCGGGGCACGGATGAGGCCTCCACATTGGAGGAGAGTACTCACGGAGCGGGGCCAGTTGGTGCTCAAGGAACTCCTTCAGCAGCGACGCACCGGTCAACTTCGCCGCCGCCATGTTGGCCGGCCTCAGGTCCGCATCCATCTTCTCCAACACCGGCTTCGCGCGGGGGTCCGTGAGCTCCGCTCGGCACCAGTCGCTGGTGCTCACGGGTTGCTCCGTGGGCAAGATCAGCCGAGGGTGGATGCGCCCGACATCTGCCAACACCCACTTGCTCCTGAAGCCCTCAATCCTCTTCCCGGGACTCGAGATGGCAATGGTGCCGCTATACGCGACGAAGCCCGCACACGCAGAAAGAGAGCTGCCGGAGACCCGGAGGGAGAAGTAGTGGCGCAGCAGGGCCACCGAAGGCTGCACCCCCACGTGGGCCTCGCAGTAGTAAGCGAAGATCGCCAGAAGGAGGACAGAGTTGGGGTGGAGATGTAGAGCCTGCAAGTCGTAATGACGGAGGACGGAGAAGAAGAACTCGGAGAAGGGAGGCACCAAGCCCGCAGCAATGGAGCTCACGAAGAGAGGATAAAAGGTGCTCCCTCGGTCCTCGGGGGTGGCGGAGCCAGCCTTGAACACCTCCGCCCCATTGACGCCCTGCGCCGTCGCCATCCGGCACAGCCGGGCGAAGCTCGCTTTGGACACATTCGGTGGATCCAGAGTAGGGGAGTACCAAGCTTTGGCCGGAGGCTGGCGAGGCGCCATGGCTTCCTAGGTCACGCAACTGGAGTAGATCTGGAAGTTTAGAGGAAGAAAGGGAAGGCACAAGAAAGGGGATCTGAGCGACGACCGGAGAGAGCAAAATGCGAAGTCTGGGCAGATGCCGCTCCTTTACCAACCTGCGTGGTTGCTGAAGCACCCACGTCCTGTCAACCGCCACGCGGCGCCCAAGGCCGCAGACTGTTAGGGCCCGCGGCGCTTCGCCCTTGCCCTTTCGCCTCTCGGCACGGCCAAGCCCATGCGCGCCACGGGCCTGGGGGCTACTATCGGAGTTCTGGGAACGGGGGTCCCTAGACTTGCCTGCCTGCGGCCTGCGGCGTGGCTCGAATGGGGGCCCAACATGGCCCATCTTCATCAAGCACAAGGCTCAAGACCCTCGCGAGGGGCCAAGCCTCGCGAGGCGGACGACACGGTGCATCCTCAGGCGCAGCCTCCTCAGGCTAGCTCGCGAGGAGATGGAGATATCAAGGCGGGGTGTCTCGTGAGGCGCCCGTGATGCAAGACATGACGATCGAGGGCACCAGGCGGGCGCCAGCGCGCGCAGCGTCCTTCTTTCCTCTTTGGTGCAAAGGGGGAAAGCGCAGCCGCGGAGTACCGAGGCATCAGGCAAAGGTTGCCATTTCGGTGCAACGAGACCAGGACCAAGCGGACTACGAGACGGAGGTCACCATGGAGCCCAGCACGACGTCACCGCAGAGTCTTTCGCAGGCGAAAACCACCTTTAGTCAGGATAAGAGTACTCGCTGTCCCCCTTCAAATTAGCTCGCCATTGTTGGCTCCCTTCCCGCTCAATATTTGGTAAGAGGACCAGGGCCTCTATAAATAGGGACCGGCCACCCACGTGGCCGGGGGTTTGAGGAGTTGGTTCGTTCGGTTCTCGTAGGGAGGCACACAGAGTAGAGAAAGAGAGAGAGAGAGGTGACCGAACTCCTCCCAGCAGTTCATCACCCCAGCCAAGAACAGACCCTCGCGAGGCTGTTCTTCCTTGTATTGTTCTTCACCACCAGCCCCAAGAGGCAATCCATCCACCACACACTGGAGTAGGGTATTACACCACAATGGTGGCCCGAACCAGTATAAATCTTGTGTCTCTTGTGTGATTCTTTTAGTAGTTTAGATCTTTGTGAGGCGGGGAGGTTGAAGGCGTGATTTCCGCGCGCACCCCAGTGTTCGAACCTTAAGGGTCTGCCGGAACCCGAAATCCAACAGTAGCTGGTGCAGAAGTGGTGGCTCTGGTGTCAGTAACTGGCACTACATGTGATCTCTGAGCTCTTGGCACTCTGGCAAATGCATCAGTTGTAGTCTTGCCTCTCCTCTCCTGCATGTCATCCTGAAGTTGTTCCACTGCAGACTGAATCTCTGTTACTTTGACATCCAAGTCATAGAACTTTTGTTCCATGATCCTCTCTAAGCTCTGCTGATTCTGAGTGAGGGTGGCCAGTCCTTGCTCAATCCTCAGTGTGGATGCAATCAAGTAACCAAGCTGCTCTTGTTTGGTTTTCAAGAAATACTCAGATGCCTCCTCTTGAGTTGGCATCTTGGCAGCTTTCTCCTTCCTTGCCTGCTCCTTCTTTGCTTGTGCTTGAACTGATGATGGTTCATTCTCATTCATGACAACTTCATTGTCCTCAAAATCTGGATGGATGGGCAGGTGTTCCTTGTCCAACAAGTATGTGCATGTGCCCATCTTTGAGTTGATTAGCTCCTGAATTTGTGGGGCATATCCACAGCTCCTCTTCTGATCAGCTGCTGTCCTCTTAATGGTCTCTACCATGAGGCTCATCACCTTGAACTTCTGAGGCACATCAAATACATGAAGCAAATTGATTGCATGGCCTCTGATCATCTTGTGATCACCTGACTTGGGCAACAGAGTGTGCCTCAAAATCCAATTAATAGTTGGCAATCCTGACAGAAGATAATGCACTGAGCCAAACTTGAAAGTTTCAAGAGCTTCATTTGGGATCTCCTTGTACATGTTGGACATAGAGTTGTGGTCCATCTTCTTCTTGGCATATACATCCAAGTCATCTTCATGCTCCTCTAGGGCATTGATCAACTTTGCCCATTCCTCAACAGTAGATTGGTACCTCGTACCTTCAGACATCCATGTGATCCTTCCATCTGGGTAGAAGTGTGCTGTGGAGTAGGATTGCATAATGAGCTCCTCGTTCCACTTTGTGAGCTTCTGCCCAACAAAGTCTGCTACTCCACAAGCATTGAAGCTGTCATACACTCCAGGGTAGTGTTCTTCATTTTCCTTGATGTACTCCCAATTGACCCATCTCATGTCACAAACTATGGGCTTCTTGTCCAACAAAACTGTCTCATAGAAGTCCTGTTGTTCCTTTGTGTGGAACCTGTAGTCAACAACAGTTCTTCTCCTTGAAGCATACAGATCTGCTTCTCTCCACTTCCTCAGCCCTGAGTCTCTTCTGAGCTTCATGTCCTCAGCCACAGGATGAGCATCATTGTGGTCTGGGATCTTGGGCTTGAGCTTTCTCAGAACATGCTCTTCATCATCTTCTTCAGCAGCTTCAGGCACTGGGGCCTTGTTCTTCTCAGTTGCAGGTATGCTCCTTGTATTTCTCTTTGGGGCAGACTTGGGCTTGGAGGCAGCTTTGGGTGCTTCTTTGGGCTTGGATGTAGCAGCCCCTGTCCTAATAGCATCACCCATAAGCTTAGGTGCCTTAGGTGCTGGTGCAGCAACCTCTTCTTCTTCCTCTCCTTCCATGATGGAAGCCTTTCCAAGCACTTTGGCTACGGTCTTCTTGACCCTTTCCTTCCTTTTCTTTCCTTCAGCAGCAACTGGCTCCATGGTTGCAGGCTTTTTAGGAATCTGAGTTGAAGCTCTGGCCCTTGGCATAGGCTGCCTACCTGCTGGCCTTTTGATTTTCATCCCTGGCTTTATGCTCTGTGCTGGGCCATATTCTTTCTTGAGCACAACTCTCTTGGAAGTTGCTTCCTCTTCCTCTGCCACATAATCTTCATCCTCAGAATCTGAAGTTCTCTTCTTCCTCTGTCTGGTGGCAGCTTTTGGCAAATTGCTTGGGGTACTTCTGCTGCCATCATCTGAAGAGCTGGAGGGACTAGTGCCCTCACTCATGTGCACTTGCTGTTCTGACACATTCTGGCTGTCACTCTGATCTGACATGATGTAAAAGCTGTCTGCTGACCCTGTGAAGAGTTTATAGATGAGGTAGAGTGGATGAGCATCACAAAATGCAGAGATTTTTGCAAAAGAATGATTCAAAAACTTAGTTTTAGTTTCCCACTGAAATCATCTCGGATCTACCGATTTTTAAACTCGGTGATACTGAAGCAGTTTTGGAACCTAAACTAGTGAACTCGGTCAGACCGAGTCACAGTTCGGTGGCACCGAGACTGCTAGGGTTTCACAAAGTTCCAAAATCGGTCACACCGATAAGTAATTCTCGGTCAGACCGAGTCTCACTTTTGCAATGGCATGAGCCAAATCGGTGGGACCGAGTTTTTCAACTCGGTGGGTCCGAGATGGTTTCGGCGGAAACCTAACCCTAAAATTTTCGAATCAATCCTATTCTATGAATGCATTGACTGGATAGGAGTGTTTCAATTGTGGCAAGAATCATTAAGAACACAATGTGCTAGGAATCAGATTGGGGATAGCACAAAGATCGAGTCCATACCCTAGTTCGGCGGAGACTCACTACGGCGGGGTTGAATTCCGTTGACGGTGATGGAGACCAGCGACTGGAGGCGGCTGGCGGCGAGGAGACGATCCGGAGACCACGTTGGCAGAGCGAGCTATCGCGCGGGCGAAGGGGTTCGGAGAAATTTCCAAATTTTTGCCCATGACTATATATAGCCCGACCCTGTCGGTGTGACCGAGTGGAACAACTCAGTGGCACCGAGATGCAAAACTGTATACAGTTGTTGCAACTCGGTGTGACCGAATGGTTCAAATCGGTTGCACCGAGATCGAAAATTCAGATCAACTTAATGATCTCGGTAGGACCGAAAGTAGGATATCGGTTAGACCGAGAATCATAAAGAGATTTTGGAAGCTTAAGTCTATGACGAATCGAGGACTCCGAGTGCTCCTCACACAGAGTGGTTCGAATCTGACTTGATCAAATTTTGTGATGTAGCATGAATAGAGTTTGAGACGAGAAAAGCATAGATAGCCAGAGGAGGTTCTTAGGCATTCTTGTCCATCCACTTGGCAAAAGGAAATAAAACCAAACAATCAAAACAACAAGTGGATGTCCTTGAATGAGTAAAATATGCAACCAACATGCTCACACAATAAAATGGCAATTGAAATATGTGACAAAGCATGCACAACCAATTCTAGCATCTATCAAGCAATTGGCGATGACTAGGTCATCTATATATGAGTATATTGACTTAGGAGTCAAGTGAGAACACTTGATCATAGGTCATACTCATCGTTTAAGCTCAAGTGGGGTTACCACTTTTACATAAAGCATTGTTGTGTTCACATCTTTAAAGCTGCTTTAGCTCAAGTCTTAGAGTAAAGCTCCCCCTAGATGTGATATCCCCCCTAAGAGGGATGAACTAACCTTGGGTTTTGTCGATGATGACTTCATGTAGATGTTGAAGATATGGATGCTCAATGTTGATGTAGATCACTTGGAGCTATCCATTTGAGTGAATTGCACTTTCAATACCTACATGGGTTAGTCCCACAAGGAACAAACAAGGATATCCATAGACATAGAATGATGCACACACAAGATGATGTCCATGAAAACTTTTAGGTTACCTTGTCCCTTGTCTTACCAACAAGAGGGTTTGTGACTCCTTGAACTAGTGCAAGATGTGGAAGTTGATTGCACTTGTTCTTGCCAAAATGATAAGAGTGAAGTATGTTGGCGGAGTCACCCTCAAGAACTCTCTAGTTCTTCTTCTTTTGGATCCACACCATCTTGATGGGAATCCTTGGAGTTGTAGTCGTACTTGATGAAGTGGAACTTGAAGTGGTCTTGGGAATCCACTTGACTAAGGTCTTAGGAGCTTCTTCAAATGCATCAATTTCCTCTTGAAGCTTGTCCTTGCCTTTTTGCTTGTAGTCTTGTGGTAGAAGATCATCTTGAGCTTGTGTCCCCTTGAAGGAAGTATCATACTTCTCTTGTTGAGGAGCAAACTTTGTCTTGGGGTATTGATCTTCTTCCCACTCAACTCCATTGGCATCGAACTTTCGTTCAAAACCAACACCTTGATTCTTCCGGTGCCTTCCTTGCTTGCGCACAATTTCCTCGAATTGCTTACTCCCGGCAAGGCTTTTGTACACTCCTTTCTCTATAATTCCCTTCAATAAGCTATTTTCTTGCTCAAGTGTAACTTGGCTAAGAGAATCATTAGTGGAATCAAGAGAACTACTAGAAGCAACAATATTGGATTTAGCATGATCATTGTTACTACTAGAGGAAGAATCTTTCTTGTTCTTGTTACTAGACTTGACTTGAGGCATGTAAGTGGATAAGAGTAAACGCTTGGCAATGTAAGAAGTACTTTTCTTGCGGAGATCATCATTGATTGCCTTTAAAAACTCATGCTCTTGCTCAAGATTGAGCTTTTCAAAGCGTAACTTCTCATGAGCTCTTAAAAGTTCTCGATGATCTTCGAAGATGGTTTCATGAGCTAACTTAAGAGTGTTTAGTTCTTTAGTTAGAGCCTCAATCTTCTCCTTATCATTGTCATTCGTTTTATCTTGATTAGCATGATTAATTGACGTTTCATCATAGTATTCATCACTAGAGTTGTCAACAAGTAAATCATCATCACCTAACAAGTCATCTTAATCACTATTAAAATCAACATACTCGGGGTGTGTTACCTTAGGACCTTTGGCCATGAAGCATCTTCCAACTCCTTCATTTGGTGAGTCAAATATGTCGTAGGAGTTGGTTGACACAAGTGCTAGACCGGCAACACCTTCATCTTGAGTATATTCGGAATTGGAGTGATAACTTCTCTCGGAGTGGTCGTCGGAGTCGGAGCCGGATACCCATTCACCAACATGAGCTCGATGTCTTCGTTTTGTGTAGCTCCTTGATGATTTTTCCTTCCTTTCCGAATCCTTGCTTCTCCGTGAGTATCTTCGTTCATAACGATCATCTCTACTCCTTCTCTCTCTTGGTGGTGATTCTTCTCTTTTGCTTCTTCTTTTTAGAGAGTCTTCTCTTCTCTTGTAGGGAGCCATACACTCATTGGAATAGTGTCCAGGTCTTCCACAATTGTAGCAGTTTCGCTCTCGACTAGAAGATCTTTTGTCATTGTAGGACCTTGACTTGGAGCTTCTATCTTTGCTTCTGCTCTTGTAGAACTTGTTGAAGTTCTTCACCATTAAGCTCAATTCTTCATTGAAGTTTTGTTTCTCACTTGATGATGTAGGGGCTTCACATGAGACTTTGTAGGCACCACTTGATTTGTTGTGAAGTTCCTCTTTATCCTTAAGTGACATCTCATGAGCAACAATTCTTCCAATTACCTCCGTTGGCTTGAGATCTTTGTAATTGGGCATCATTTGGATCAATGTGCACATGGTATCATATTTTCCATCCAAGGCTCTTAGAATCTTCTTGATGATGAATCTATCGGTCATCTCTTCACTTCCTAAGCCGGCAATCTCATTTGTGATGAGAGCAAGCCTAGAGTACATTTCAGCGACACCTTCACCATCCTTCATTTTGAACTTGTCAAGTTGACTTTGAAGCACATACAATTTGGATTCCTTGACAGAGTCGGTACCTTCGTGCATATCAATCAAAGTGTCCCAAATTTCCTTTGCATTCTCAAGATGGCTGATTTTGTTGAATTCTTCGGGGCACAATCCGTTGAAGAGAATATCACAAGCTTGAGCATTGTATTGCAACATCTTCAACTCATCCGCGGTAGCTTCACGGTTTGGTTCTCTCCCATCAAAGAAGTCACCTTGCAAACCAACACACACAATAGCCCAAACGGCGGGGTTATGTCCAAGAATATGCATTTTCATTTTATGCTTCCAACTAGCAAAATTAGTACCATCAAAGTAAGGACCTCTACGGTGATAATTTCCCTCGCTTGACGCCATACTCTCCTAGGTTGTGAAACCAAGCCTATGACCACCAAAAGTATGGAAATCAAAGAAAATGGAGACCAAAGCTCTGATACCACTTGTAGGATCGAAAGTATGTCTAGAGGGGGGGTGATTAGACTACTTGACCAAATAAAAACTTAACCTTTTCCCAATTTTAGTTCTTGGCAGATTTTAGCTATTTTAGGACAAGTCAAGCAATCATCACACAATTCAAGCAAGCATGCAAAGAGTATGTTGGCAGCGGAAAGTAAAGCATGCAACTTGCAAGAATGTAAAGGGAAGGGTTTGGAGAATTCAAACGCAATTGGAGACACGGATGTTTTTCCCGTGGTTCGGATAGGTGGTGCTATCCTACATCCACGTTGATGGAGACTTCAACCCACGAAGGGTAACGGTTGCGCGAGTCCACGGAGGGCTCCACCCACGAAGGGTCCACGAAGAAGCAACCTTGTCTATCCCACCATGGCCATCGCCCACGAAGGACTTGCCTCACTAGCGGTAGATCTTCACGAAGTAGGCGATCTCCTTGCCCTTACAAACTCCTTGGTTCAACTCCACAATCTTGTCGGAGGCTCCCAAGTGACACCTAGCCAATCTAGGAGACGCCACTCTCCAAGAAGCAACAAATGGTGTGTTGATGATGAACTCCTTGCTCTTGTGCTTCAAATGATAGTCTCCCCAACACTCAACTATCTCTCATAGGATTTGGATCTGGTGGAAAGAAGATTTGAGTGGAAAGCAACTTGGGGAAGGCTAGAGATCAAGATTTATATGGTAGGAATGGAATATCTTGGTGTCAACACATGAGTAGGTGGTTCTCTCTCAGAACATATGAGTTGGAAGTGTGGATGTGTTCTGATGGCTCTCTCCACGAGTGAAGAGGAGGTGGAGGGGTATATATAGCCTCCACACAAAATCCAACCGTTACACACAATTTACCAATCTCGCTGGGACCGAATCAACAAACTCGGTCAAACCGAAATAGTAAACCTAGTGACCGTTAGAGATTTTCGGTGGGACTGACATGCAACTCGGTAGGACCGATATGGTTAGGGTTAGGGCATAACATAATCTCGGTGAGACCGATTACACAAACTCGGTGAGACCGATTTTGGTAATTAGCTAACCAGAGAGTTGGTCAGGCAAACTCGGTGGGACCGATTTGCTCTTTCGATGAGACCAAAAAGTTACAAAAAGGAAACACTAAATTTACATTGCAATCTCGGTGGGACCGATCCGCTCTTTCGGTGAGACCGAAAAGTTACGAAAGGGAAACAGAGAGTTTGCAATTCCATCTCGGTGAGACCGAGATCCCTATCGGTAGAACCGATTTGCTAGGGTTTGGCAATGGCTATGACAAGTGAAACTCGGTGAAGCCGGGTTGAAAGAATTGGTAGGGCTGAGTTTGGCTTAGGGTTTAGGTCAAATGTGGATATGGGAAAGTAGTTGAGGGTTTTGGAGCATATCACTAAGCACATGAAGCAAGAGGCTCATTAAGCAACACCTCATCCCTCCTTGATAGTATTGGCTTTTCCTAAAGACTCAATGTGATCTTGGATCACTAAAATATAAAATGAAGAGTCTTGAGCTTTTGAGCTTGAGCCAATCCTTTGTCCTTAGCATTTTGAGGGTTCCACTTTCACCATCCATGCCATGACAATCATTCAGCTTTCCTGAAATAATCATCTTGGAATAGCATTAGCTCAATGAGCTATATGTTGTTATGAATTACCAAAACCACCTAGGGATAGTTGCACTTTCAGAAGGCATTGAACTTGGTGCTCGATGGTGTTTCTTGTATCTTCATGCAACTTCTTGAGATGTGTCACACGCGCACTTGCATCCAAATTGATGCGCTCTTGGAGTGGTAGAGGAGGAATATCCAATGGTGACAAAGGGTTGAATCCGTAGACGACCTCAATAGGGGACTTGCCGGTTGTTGAGTGTCTTGCTCGGTTGTATGCGAACTCGGCGATGGGTAGACACTCCTCCCACTCCTTGATGTTCTTCTTGATGAGTACTCGAAGTAGAGCAGAGAGTGTGCGGTTTGTCACCTCCGTTTGGCCGTCGGTTTGAGAATGGTATGCCGTGGAGAAGAGTAGCTTGATTCCGAGCTTGGCGCATAGAGTCTTCCAAAAGTAGCTAAGGAACTTGAGGTCGCGGTCCGAGACGATAGTCTTTGGCACTCCATGAAGGCGCAAGATTTCCCTACAAAACAAATTTGCAATATGTGAAGCATCGTCTATCTTGTTGCAAGGAATGAAATGAGCCATTTTGGAGAAACGGTCCACGACAACAAAAATGGAATCCTTGCCATTTCGAGTTCTAGGCAAACCAAGAACAAAGCCCATGCTAATATCTTCCCATGGTTGGTATGGAATCGGTAGAGGCATATAGAGGCCATGAGATTGAGCTTTAGACTTAGCTTTGCGGCATGTCGAACATCGGTTGGTGAAGCGATTGACGTCCCGAAACATCTTTGGCCAAAAGTAGTTCTTCGAGAGCGTGGCGAACGTCTTATCGCGTCCAAAATGTCCCATTAATCCTCCTCCATGTGATTCCTGCAAAAGCAATAAACGAAGGGACGACTTGGGGATGCAAAGTTTGTTAGCTCTCATGAGGTAGCCGTCTTTTATGTAATAATGCTCCCACGATATATTCGGCAAACACTTGGCATAAGGGGTGGCAAAAGTTTCATCATGCGCATACAAATCTTTGATATGCTCGAAGCCAATGACATCTAACTCGAGTTGCGTGACTAGCATGCATATGCGGGAAAGAGCATCCGCGACAATGTTTTCTTTACCCTTGATGTACTTGATGACATAGGGAAAAGACTCAATGAATTCACTCCATTTAGCATGACGCTTGTTCAACTTAGTTTGACCCTTGAGATACTTGAGGGTCTCATGATCGGTATGAATGATAAACTCGTGAGGACGAAGGTAATGTTCCCATTCATGTAAAACGCGGACTAAAGCATATAGCTCTTTGATGGGATAGTTGAGTTGCGCTCCCGAAAGTTTCTCACTAAAGTAAGCTATGGGGCGCTTCTCTTGCGTTAACACGCCTCCTATTCCATTACCACTAGCATCGCAATGAATCTCAAAAGGCTTGTCGAAGTTGGGCAAAGCAAGCACGGGAGCATGAGTAAGCAAATTCTTAAGCTCATTGAAAGAAATATCTTGAGATGGTCCCCAAACAAAAGGCGCATTCTTCTTGCTCAAAGCATGCAAAGGTGAAGCAATTGTGCTAAAATCCTTCACAAATCGACGGTAGAAACCGGCTAAACCAAGAAAACTATGCACTTGTTGCAAATTGGTTGGTTGGGGCCAAGTTTTAATAGCATTGATCTTGGACTCATCTACATGAACACCCTTCGAAGAGACCACAAAACCCAAGAAAACGAGCTTATCAACACCAAATAGGCATTTCTCCATATTAGCATAGAGACGCTCTTTTCTAAGAGTTTGCAAAACGGTGCGGACATGGATGACATGTTCGTGGATAGATTTGCTAAACACAAGAATGTCATCGAAGTAAACCACAACAAATATACCAATGTAAGGGCGAAAGACATGATTCATAAGGCGCATAAACGTGCCCGGTGCTTCCGAAAGACCCACAGGCATGACTAACCACTCATACAAACCAAACTTGGTTTTGAAGGCGGTTTTCCATTCATCACCCTCTTGTATGCGGATTTGATAGTAACCACTCTTAAGATCAATTTTGGAAAATATAGTGGCACCACTAAGTTCATCAAGCATATCTGTTGGGGAACGTTGCAGAAAACAAAAATTTTCCTACTCGTTTCACCAAGATCCATCTAGGAGTTCATCAAGCAATGAGTATTCAGATTGCATCTACATACCTTTGTAGATCACGAGCGGAAGCGTTCGTTAGAACGAGGATGAAGTAGTCGTACACGACGTGATCCAAATCACCGATGACCAGCGCCGAACGGATGGCACCTCCGCGTTCAACACACGTACGGGACGGGAGACGTCTCCTCCTTCTTGATCCAGCAAGGGAGAGGAGAGGTTGATGAAGAACCAGCAGCACGACGGCGTGGTGGTGGATGCAGGGCGTCACAGTTGCAGGGCTTCGCCTTCGCAACGAGAGAGAGACGTAACGGGGAGAGAGGGAGGCGCCAGGGGCTGGTGTATGAAGTCCCTCCTCTCCCCCACTATATATAGGGGTGCCAAGGGGGGTGGTGCGCAGCCTAGGAGATCTGATCTCCTAGGTGCGGCGGCCAGGGGAGGGTTTCCCTCCCCCCAAGGCACCTCGGGGTGCCTTCCACCACTTGGACTCCTCCTTGGTGGAAACCCTAGGCGCATGGGCCTAGTAGGGCTGGTGCCCTTGGCCCATGTAGGTCAAGGCGCACCCCCTACAGCCCATGTGGCCCCCCGGGACAGGTGGCCCCACCCGGTGGGCCCACGGGACCCCTCCGGTGGTCCCGGTACAATACCGATAACCCTGAAACTTGTCCCGATGGCCGAAACAGCACTTCCTATATATAATTCTTTACCTCCGGACTATTCCGGAGCTCCTCGTGACGTCCGGGATCTCATCCGGGACTCCGAACAACATTCGGGTTACTGCATATACATATCTTCACAACCCTAGCGTCACCGAACCTTAAGTGTGTAGACCCTACGGGTTCGGGAGACAAGCAGACATGACCGAGACGACTCTCCGGTCAATAACCAACAGCGGGATCTGGATACCCATGTTGGCTCCCACATGCTCCACGATGTTCTCATTGGATGAACCACGATGTCGAGGATTCAATCAACCCCGTATGCAATTCCCTTTGTCAATCGATATATTACTTGCCCGAGATTCGATCGTCGGTATCCCAATACCTCGTTCAATCTCGTTACCGGCAAGTCACTTTACTCGTACTGTAATGCATGATCCCGTGACCAGACACTTGGTCACTTTGAGCTCATTATGATGATGCATTACCGAGTGGGCCCAGTGATACCTCTCCGTCATACGGAGTGACAAATCCCAGTCTTGATCCGTGTCAACCCAACAGATACTTTCGGAGATACCCGTAGTCTACCTTTATAGTCACCCAGTTACGTTGTGACGTTTGGTATACCCAAAGCACTCCTACAGTATCCGGGAGTTACACGATCTCATGGTCTAAGGAAAAGATACTTGACATTGCAAAACTCTAGCAAAACGAACTACACGATCTTTATGCTATGTTTAGGATTGGGTCTTGTCCATCACATCATTCTCTTAATGATGTGATCTCGTTATCAATGACATTCAATGTCCATAGCCAGGAAACCATGACTATCTGTTGATCAACGAGCTAGTCAACTAGAGGCTTACTAGGGACATGTTGGTGTCTATTATTCACACATGTATTATGATTTCCGGATAACACAATTATAGCATGAATAAAGACAATTACCATGAACAAGGAAATATAATAATAATGCTTTTATTATTGCCTCTAGGGCATATTTCCAACAGTCTCCCACTTGCACTAGAGTCAATAATCTAGTTACATTGTGATGAATCGAACACCCATGGAATTCTGGTGTTGATCATGTTTTGCCCTAGGGAGAGGTTTAGTCAACGGATCTGCTACATTCAGGTCCGTATGTACTTTACAAATTTCTATGTCTCCATCTTGAACATTTTCACGAATGGAGTTGAAGCGACGCTTGATGTGCCTTGTCTTCTTGTGAAACCTGGGCTCCTTGGCAAGTGCAATAGCTCCAGTGTTGTCACAGAAGAGCTTGATCGGCCCCGACGCATTGGGTATGACTCCGAGGTCGGTGATGAACTCCTTCACCCAAATTGCTTCATGTGCTGCCTCCGAGGCTGCCATGTACTCCGCTTCACATGTAGATCCCGCCACGACGCTCTGCTTGCAACTGCACCAGCTTACTGCCCCACCATTCAAAATACACACGTATCCGGTTTGTGACTTTGAGTCATCCAGATCTGTGTCGAAGCTAGCATCGACGTAACCCTTTACGACGAGCTCTTCGTCACCTCCATAAACGAGAAACATCTCCTTAGTCCTTTTCAGGTACTTTAGGATATTCTTGACCGCTGTCCAGTGTTCTTTGCCGGGATTACTTTGGTATCTTCCTACCAAACTTACGGCAAGATTTACATCGGGTCTGGTACACAGCATGGCATACATAATAGAACCTATGGCTGAGGCATAGGGGATGACACTCATCTCTTCTATTTCTTCTGCCGTGGTCGGACTTTGAGCCGAGCTCAATTTCATACCTTGCAGTACAGGCAAGAACCCCTTCTTAGACTGATCCATATTGAACTTCTTCAATATCTTATCAAGGTATGTGCTTTGTGAAAGACCTATGAGGCGTCTTGATCTATCTCTATAGATCTTGATGCCTAATATATAAGCAGCTTCTCCAAGGTCCTTCATTGAAAAACTCTTATTCAAGTAGGCCTTGATGCTGTCCAAGAGTTCTATATCATTTCCCATCAAAAGTATGTCATCTACATATAATATGAGAAATGCTACAGAGCTCCCACTCACTTTCTTGTAAACGCAGGCTTCTCCATAAGTCTGTGTAAACCCAAACGCTTTGATCATCTCATCAAAGCGAATGTTCCAACTCCGAGATGCTTGCACCAGCCCATAAATCGAGCGTTGGAGCTTGCACACCTTGTCAGCATTCTTAGGATCGACAAAACCTTCCGGCTGCATCATATACAATTCTTCCTTAAGGAAACCATTAAGGAATGCCGTTTTGACGTCCATTTGCCATATTTCATAATCGTAGAATGCGGCAATTGCTAACATGATTCGGACGGACTTCAGCTTCGCTACCGGTGAGAAAGTCTCATCGTAGTCAACCCCTTGAACTTGTCGATAACCCTTAGCGACAAGCCGAGCTTTATAGATGGTCACATTACCATCCGCGTCTGTCTTCTTCTTAAAGATCCATTTATTTTCTATGGCTCGCCGTTCAACGGGCAAGTCAGTCAAAGTCCATACTTCGTTTTCATACATGGATCCTATCTCGGATTTCATGGCTTCTAGCCATTTGTCGGAATCCGGGCCCGCCATCGCTTCTTCATACTTCGAAGGTTCACCGTTGTCTAACAACATGATTTCCAAGACAGGGTTGCCGTACCACTCTGGTGCGGAACGTGTCCTTGTGGACCTTCGAATTTCAGTAGGAGCTAGATCAGAAGTATCTTGATCATTATCATTAACTTCCTCTCTAGTCGGTGCTGGCACCTCAGGAACATTTTCTTGAGTTGCGCCATTTTCCGGTTCAAGAGGCAATACTTCATCTAGTTCTACTTTCCTCCCACTTACTTCTTTCGAGAGAAACTCCTTCTCTAGAAAGGATCCATTCTTGGCAACAAAGACCTTGCCTTCGGATCTGAGGTAGAAGGTATACCCAATAGTTTCTTTAGGGTATCCTATGAAGACGCATTTTTCCGACTTGGGTTCGAGCTTTTCAGGTTGAAGTTTCTTGACATAAGCATCGCATCCCCAAACTTTTAGAAACGACAGCTTAGGTTTCTTCCCAAACCATAATTCATACGGTGTCGTCTCAACGGATTTCGACGGAGCCCTATTTAAAGTGAATGCGGCAGTCTCTAAAGCATAGCCCCAAAAAGATAGCGGTAAATCGGTAAGAGACATCATAGACCACACCATATCTAATAGAGTGCGATTACGACGTTCGGATACACCGTTACGCTGAGGTGTTCCAGGCGGCGTTAGTTGTGAAACTATTCCACATTTTCTTAAGTGTGTGCCAAATTCATGACTCAAGTATTCTCCTCCACGATCTGATCGTAGAAACTTGATTTTCCTGTCACGTTGATTCTCAACCTCACTCTGAAATTCCTTGAACTTTTCAAAGGTTTCAGACTTGTGTTTCATTAAGTAGATATACCCATATCTACTTAAGTCATCAGTGAGGGTGAGAACATAACGATAGCCACCGCGAGCCTCAACACTCATTGGACCGCACACATCAGTATGTATGATTTCCAATAAGTTGGTTGCTCGCTCCATTGTTCCTGAGAACGGAGTCTTGGTCATTTTACCCATGAGGCATGGTTCGCACGTGTCAACTGATTCATAATCAAGAGACTCTAAAAGTCCATCAGCATGGAGCTTCTTCATGCGTTTGACACCTATGTGACCAAGGCGGCAGTGCCACAAGTATGTGGGACTATCATTATCAACCTTGCATCTTTTGGCACTCACATTATGAACATGTGTAGCATTACGTTCGAGATTCATAAAGAATAAACCATTCACCATAGGAGCATGACCATAAAACATATCTCTCATATAAATAGAACAACCATTATTCTCGGATTTAAATGAGTAGCCATCTCGAATTAAACGAGATCCCGATACAATGTTCATGCTCAAAGCTGGTACTAAATAACAATTATTAAGGTTTAAAACTAATCCCGAAGGTAGATGTAGAGGCAGCGTGCCGACGGTGATCACATTGACCTTCGAACCATTCCCGACGCGCATCGTCACCTCGTCCTTTGCCAGTTTCCGCTTATTTCGCAGCCCCTGCTTTGAGTTACAAATGTGAGCAACTGCACCGGTATCAAATACCCAGGAGCTACTACGGACACTAGTAAGGTACACATCAATTACATGTATATCACATATACCTTTTGTTTTGCCGGCCTTCTTGTCTGCTAAGTATTTAGGGCAGTTCCGCTTCCAGTGACCGTTTCCCTTGCAATAAAAGCACTCAGTCTCGGGCTTGGGTCCATTCTTTGGCTTCTTCCCGGCAGCTTGCTTGCCGGGCGCGGCAACTTCCTTGCCGTCCTTCTTGAAGTTCTTTTTACCCTTACCCTTCTTGAACTTAGTGGTTTTATTCACCATCAACACTTGATGTTCCTTCTTGACTTCTACCTCTGCTGATTTCAGCATAGAAAATACTTCAGGAATGGTCTTTTCCATCCCCTGCATATTGAAGTTCATCACAAAGCTCTTGTAGCTCGATGGAAGCGACTGGAGGATTCTGTCAATGACCGCATCATCCGGGAGATTAACTCCCAGCTGAGTCAAGCGGTTATGCAACCCAGACATAGTGAGTATGTGCTCACTGACAGAACTGTTTTCCTCCATCTTACAGCTGAAGAATTTGTCGGAGACTTGATATCTCTCGACCCGGGCATGAGCTTGGAAAACCATTTTCAGCTCTTCGAACATCTCATATGCTCCGTGTCTCTCAAAACGCTTTTGGAGCCCCGGCTCTAAACTGTAAAGCATGCCGCACTGAACGAGGGAGTAGTCATCGGTACGTGCCTGCCAAGCGTTCATAACGCCTTGTTCTGTAGGGAGAACAGGTGCATCACCCAGCGGTGCTTGTAGGACATAATCTTTCTTGGCAGCTATGAGGATGATCCTCAGGTTCCGGACCCAGTCCGTATAGTTGCTGCCATCGTCTTTCAGCTTGGTTTTCTCTAGGAACGCGTTGAAGTTGAGGACTACGTGGGCCATTTGATCTACAAGACATATTGTAAAATATTTTAGACTAAGTTCATGATAATTAAGTTCATCTAATCAAATAATAATGAACTCCCACTTAGATAGACATCCCTCCAGTCATCTAAGTATAACATGATCCGAGTCAACTAGGCCGTGTCCGATCATCACGTGAGACGGACTACTCAACGTCGGTGAACATTTTCATGTTGATCGTATCTTCTATACGACTCATGCTCGACCTTTCGGTCTTCTGTGTTCCGAGGCCATGTCTGTACATGCTAGGCTCGTCAAGTCAACCTAAGTGTTTGCATGTGTAAATCTGTCTTACACCCGTTGTATGTGAACATCTGAATAAAACACCCGATCATCACGTGGTGTTTTGAAACAGCGAACTGTCGCAACGGTGCACAGTTAGGGGGAACACTTCTTGAAATTAATATGAGGGATCATCTTATTTACTACCGTCGTTCTAAGTAAACAAGATGCAAAACATGATAAACATCACATGCAATCAAATAATAAACGTGACATGATATGGCCAATATCACATAGCTCCTTTGATCTCCATCTTGGGGCTCCATGATCATCCTGTCACCGGCATGACACCATGATCTCCATCATCATGATCTCCATCATCGTGCCTCCATGAATTTGCTCGCCAACCATTACTTCTACTACTACGGCTAACGCGTTTAGCAATAAAGTAAAGTAATTTACATGGCGTTTCTCAATGACACGCAGGTCATATAAAAAATAATGACAACTCCTATGGCTCCTGCCGGTTGTCATACTCATCGACATGCAAGTCGTGATCCCTATTACAATAACATGAACATCTCATACATCGCATATAGATCATTCATCATTCATCACAACTTTGGCCATATCATATCACAAACCACTTGCTGCAAAAACAAGTTAGACGTCTCTAATTGTTGTTGCAAGTTTTACGTGGCTGAATTAGGGTTCTAGCAAGAACGTTTTCTTACCTACGTTAAAGCTACAACATGATTTGTCAACTTCTATTTACCCTTCATAAGGACCCTGTTCATCGAATCCGCTCCAACTAAAGTAGGAGAGACAGACACCCGCCAGCCACCTTATGCAACTAGTGCATGTTAGTCGGTGGAACCGGTCTCACGTAAGCGTACGTGTAAGGTTGGTCCGGGCCGCTTCATCCCACAATACCGCTGAAGCAAGAAAAGACTAGTAGCGGCAAGAAAGTTGACAAATCCACGCCCACAACAAATTGTGTTCTACTCGCGTAAGAAGAACTACGCATAGACCTAGCTCATGATGCCACTGTTGGGGAACGTTGCAGAAAACAAAAAATTTCCTACTCGTTTCACCAAGATCCATCTAGGAGTTCATCAAGCAACGAGTATTCAGATTGCATCTACATACCTTTGTAGATCACGAGCGGAAGCGTTCGTTAGAACGAGGATGAAGTAGTCGTACACGACGTGATCCAAATCACCGATGACCAGCGCCGAACGGACGGCACCTCCGCGTTCAACACACGTACGGGACGGGAGACGTCTCCTCCTTCTTGATCCAGCAAGGGAGAGGAGAGGTTGATGAAGAACCAGCAGCACGACGGCGTGGTGGTGGATGCAGGGCGTCACAGTTGCAGGGCTTCGCCTTCGCAATGAGAGAGAGACGTAACGGGGAGAGAGGGAGGTGCCAGGGGCTGGTGTATGAAGTCCCTCCTCTCCCCCACTATATATAGGGGTGCCAAGGGGGGGTGGTGCGCAGCCTAGGAGATCTGATCTCCTAGGTGCGGCGGCCAGGGGAGGGTTTCCCTCCCCCCCAAGGCACCTCGGGGTGCCTTCCACCACTTGGACTCCTCCTTGGTGGAAACCCTAGGCGCATGGGCCTAGTAGGGCTGGTGCCCTTGGCCCATGTAGGTCAAGGCGCACCCCCTACAGCCCATGTGCCCCCCCGGGACAGGTGGCCCCACCCGGTGGGCCCACGGGACCCCTCCGGTGGTCCCGGTACAATACCGATAACCCCGAAACTTGTCCCGATGGCCGAAACAGCACTTCCTATATATAATTCTTTACCTACGGACTATTCCGGAGCTCCTCGTGACGTCCGGGATCTCATCCGGGACTCCGAACAACATTCGGGTTACTGCATATACATATCTTCACAACCCTAGCGTCACCGAACCTTAAGTGTGTAGACCCTACGGGTTCGGGAGACAAGCAGACATGACCGAGACGACTCTCCGGTCAATAACCAACAGCGGGATCTGGATACCCATGTTGGCTCCCACATGCTCCACGATGTTCTCATCGGATGAACCACGATGTCGAGGATTCAATCAACCCCGTATGCAATTCCCTTTGTCAATCGATATATTACTTGCCCGAGATTCGATCGTCGGTATCCCAATACCTTGTTCAATCTCGTTACCGGCAAGTCACTTTACTCGTACTGTAATGCATGATCCCGTGACCAGACACTTGGTCACTTTGAGCTCATTATGATGATGCATTACCGAGTGGGCCCAGTGATACCTCTCCGTCATACGGAGTGACAAATCCCAGTCTTGATCCGTGTCAACCCAACAGATACTTTCGGAGATACCCGTAGTCTACCTTTATAGTCACCCAGTTACGTTGTGACGTTTGGTATACCCAAAGCACTCCTACAGTATCCGGGAGTTACACGATCTCATGGTCTAAGGAAAAGATACTTGACATTGCAAAACTCTAGCAAAACGAACTACACGATCTTTATGCTATGTTTAGGATTGGGTCTTGTCCATCACATCATTCTCTTAATGATGTGATCTCGTTATCAATGACATTCAATGTCCATAGCCAGGAAACCATGACTATCTGTTGATCAACGAGCTAGTCAACTAGAGGCTTACTAGGGACATGTTGGTGTCTGTTATTCACACATGTATTATGATTTCCGGATAACACAATTATAGCATGAATAAAGACAATTACCATGAACAAGGAAATATAATAATAATGCTTTTATTATTGCCTCTAGGGCATATTTCCAACAATATCATCAAGGCGTGGAATGGGATACCTATATCTAACGGTGATAGCATTGATAGGTCTACAATCGGACCACATGCGAAAGCTACCGTCACGTTTTGGCACAAGAATGACCGGTATGGCACAAGGGCTCAAACTTTCACGCACATGACCATGGTCTATGAGATGCTTTACTTGCCTTTGGATTTCTTTGGTTTCTTCGGGGTTGACGCGGTATGGAGCTTTGTTGGGAAGCGGCGCTCTGGGGATGGGATCAATTCGGTGCTCAATGCCTCGTAGTGGAGGTAGACCCGAAGGTAGCTCATCGGGGAAAACATCTTGGAATTCCTGCAATAGAGAAGATAACACCAAAGGTAGATCGTGAGAGTTGTTAGTTTTTGTGACCTCGTCCTTGCACAATAGGACATAGTGTAGGACACTTGATGGGTTCTCACACACTTCTCTCATCTCACGTTTGGTGGCAAATAGAACGAAGTTCTTGTTTTCGCTCATCGTGGAGGCACTCAATTTGGTCTTGTGGCGCTCACTCTCTTTTTGGTGGCTCACTCTCTCACCATTCTCTCCACGATGGGTGGCTTGCTTATCGGGGATCACTTGGCTTGGAGACATGGGTCGTAACACAAACTCCTTTCCTTGCATCTTGAAGCTATAGTGGTTTGTACGCCCATTGTGGACGACTCCTCTATCGAATTGCCATGGCCGTCCAAGGAGAAGATGGCAAACGGTCATTGGGATGACGTCGCATTCCAAGGTGTCTTCGTAAGTGCCGATTTTGAAGGATACGTGTACTCGGTGCTCGACTTGGATAGTGCCGGAGTCACTAAGCCATTGCACTTTGTATGGATGTGGATGCTTTGTCTTGGGCAATTGGATCTTGGAGCAAAGTTCTTCACTTGCGAGATTGTGACAACTCCCTCCATCGATGATGACCTTGACGGATCGTCCATTGATGCCGGCCTTGGTGTGAAATATGGTGCATCTTTGGTCTTCTTCTTGGTGATGTTGGAGGGTCAAGACTTTTGAGACAACAAGTGCGGGACTTGAGTCTTCATCACAAAAGACTTGTTCTTCTTCATTGTTCACTTGGCGGTGCATGGCCACTTGCTCAAGGGCTTCCATTTCTCCTTCGCTCATGGAATAATAAGTGCCATCGTCGTTGAAGATCATTGTGCTCTTGTTGGTGCACTCATATGGCTTGTGGCCTCGGCCTCCGCAAGTGAAACACTTGAGGGAACTCGTCTTGACGGTCTCATCGATTGGGGTAGATGAAGATGAAGCTCTCGGCTTGAAGTTGCTCGTAGGAGGATGACTTGTAGTTGACAAAGCTTTCTTGGAAGTCGGCTTGTCGATGTTGGAAGTAGACGTTCTTGTAGTCGGTGTTGGAGTCGTTGAAGCTTGGTTAGTGGAGAAGCCGTAGGACTTGGATGAGAACTTGGCGTACTTGAAGTCATCTTGCACTTGGCATTCTGCTTTGGTAGCTTGGTGCACGAGCTCGATGAGATTTGAGTATGGTTGGAAGTCGGCGATCTTCTTGATGGGATGATTGAGTCCATTCAAGAAACGTGCCATAGTTTGCTCATCATCTTCCGTCATATTGGCTCTTATCATTGCAATCTCCATCTCCTTGTAGTATTCTTCAACGCTCTTGGTTCCTTGCTTGAGTTGTTGGAGTTTCTTGAAGAGGTCGCGGTTGTAGTAGGTAGGCACGAAGCGTGCTCTCATGACAGCCTTCATTTGTGCCCAAGTAGTGATGGGTGGATCACCTCTTGCCTCGCGACGCTCAATGACTTGTTCCCACCAAATGAGGACATAGTCTTGGAACTCAAGGGATGCCATCGCGATCTTTTTCTCTTCTTCATAATTGTGCAAGCGGAAGATCTTGTCAACTTTCAATGCCCACGAAAGGTATTCTTCGGGATCGTTGCTTCCGTTGAACTTGGGCATGGTGAACTTGAGCTTGCCGTAGCATTGCTCTTCATTGTGTTGGGGTCGGGGATGATGACACCCATGTTGTAGATGATTGTCCAACTCATGGTACTCTTGACGCGGAGGGTTGTCAACCTCGTGTCGCTCTTGCCACAGAGGATTCCCATTGTTTTCATGCTCTTGATGAACTTGATGGTTTTGGCGAGCTTGTGGAGGAACGCGTCAAGCTCGAGGGGGAACTAGACGATGCATGCGCGCTTGAAATCGTTGTTCATGAAGTTCTTCGCGAAGTGCTTCCTCTTCTTCACGGGCTTGTCGGCCTCGGTCGGCAACGGCTCGACTTGATTCATGAAGGGCACGTTGCGCTTCAAGTGCTTGAGCTTCACGTAGTTTTTGTGCTTGGCTTCCGCCTCGGCGTCTTGTGCATCTTGATGTTGGCGCGCTCGCTCCTCTTGTTCGTGTTGACGTTGGCGTTGCCGTTCCCGAGCTAGCGCAAAGGCTTCTTCGGCTTGATGTCGTCGATGTTCTTGCGAGTCGGTGTCTCGAAGTGGACTAAGGTTTGCTTGACGCTCATTGCGCGCGGCTCATCAAAGAGTGTTCGATGTCGGTGTACTTGAACCGGAGATGGTGTCGTCGGAGTGTCGACTTGAATGGCTCCTTCTTGAAGTGGAAGAAGAGTGGTTGAGCAACAAAGTGCGGATCTCGTCCATCCTTGCGTCATTCTCTTTCTTGTGATCGTCGAGCTTGTTGTCAAACTAGTCCCTTGTGCGTTGCTCGGAAAGTCGTAAGTCGGCGGCAAGGTTGTCGATGCGTTCACTCATAGCTTGTTGCTCTTGATGTAAAGCACGCTGTGCACCAAAGAGGTGACTCTTGGTGACGAAGGAGTTCATGTCGTCGTCTTGCTCCATGAAGAGCGGGTTGGTATAAGTACTTGGCCTATCCATCATTCCAAGACAAATGTGAGTGGAAGAAAGGGAAGAACCAATATCAAATGTACCGTGACCGATGTTGACAATGGATCAAAGATGACTCCAATGTGTAACAAGGAAATAGCACAATTGGTACCAATTCTTGTCGGTTCTCACACCTACACAAGTAAAAGCTTTTGGTGGAGCTTGGTTAGGATGGTGGCACAATTTTTAATGTGAATGTAAGCAAGATTCAATAATGTTGGGAAAGATTCGCAAGATGCAATGTAACAAGTAGACCAAGCATATACGGTACACGGAAACACACACGCAAAAAGATAAGTGGGGTTGTGCAACCAAGGGTGAGCCAAAATGTGGAATCCACAAAAATGCTCTTGTTGCACAACACTAGAGAGACGCTAGCACGATTGCACAATAGGCGGATACAAGAACTTGCTCACAACCTACTTAGCAAAAATGCAACGACTTCTATCCAAAATATGTTTTATGCAAGGTGTTGCTATGATATGATCCAAGATGATCGAGTATGACAAACTTAATGTTGTATGATGCTATGGTTCTTGCTTAAAAGCTCTTTGCTTATTGTTCCTCTTTGCTTAAAAGCTTGGTTGGCTCTTTGATGTTTGAGCTCTTTTCTTATGCGATGCTTGACGAACCAAGATAGCAAGTGAGTATGCGATGACAACTTAGTGACACAAGAGATGATACCAATATAGGCAACAATGATGTATGTATGTATGCTATGGGAAGTATGATCACTAATGTGCACAAGTCTCGTTGCCGGCAATACTCAATGGCTAGTCTCGATGGGTAAGCGACGCAAAGGAGTAAGGCGATGATGGCTAACAATGTGATGGCAAGAGCGATATGTCCAATACCAAGATGAGGTTACCGGTCTTGCTTCCGGTATGGTGTCAAAATGGTGGCACGAATACCAAGTCATAGTTGAGGTGGTCGTTGATGATGACCGGTGTTGATGACGCGTCCGTGGCGAAAAATGAGCGGCGGTGGTGTCGATGTCAAACCGTACCTAGATAGCCGAAACACAAAAGGATACCGTACCACAACTCAAATTCTCAAAACCAAAGGCGACCAAAATCACCGGAGTAGGTGGTGGGTAGGTGGTGGTGTGGGTTGGGATAATGTCAAAGAGTGCAGAAAGTCGGTGGTGGTGTAGCGGATGAAGTGGTGGAAGTAGCGGTCGTCCGGTAGTGGACGGAAGTCCGGTCGCCGGTCGTCCGGTCGGGTTCGGACGTCTGGTGGTTCCTGGGTCGCCGGACGTCCGGAGATGTGCCAGTCGTCTGGTGGCCGGGGTCAACGTGAGATTCTAGATCCGGGAGGTGATTTTTGGGGGGAATATGGGGAATTTGGGAGGGATTTCGAGGTGGAAGTGGTGGGGGGAAGGCTAGATCTACTTGCAACGCAACAAATTCACGGATCAAAACCAACAAAACATCATCAAAACTCACAAAACACAAGAATTTTTTTTTGGGGCTATTTTTGTGGGGATTTTCAAATTAGGACGAAAAACAACAAAATCAAGCTAGAAAAAGGAAGAGGGGGCTCCGAAATCGTGATAAACCTTGCTCATGATACCAAGATGATGTAGGGTAGAACCCTAGTGGCCCGATCTTTCACGAAAGGAGCGGATCCCGCGAAGAACGCGAAGAACACGAGGAGGGAAACGAGGGGAAAATCACGAGGGGAACACAAGAGAACACTCAAACCAACAAGTATGATCACACATGTGCTAGATCCTCGAAACACAAAGAGATACACGATGATCCAAGGTCAACAAAGGACGATACAAGTAACCGGTTCTTCTCCTAGAAGGAGGTCTTGATGGGGCCGCCCAAGAGGGGGGTCTTGAATCCAAGTGGATCTTCTCCGAAGAGGGGCCGCAGTCTCTCTCGAGGAGGAGATCGGTATGGATGAGCGAAGCTCTATCTCGAAGTATGAGCTAAACCAACGCTACCCTAGAAAGGAGGAGGGAGAGGTCTATTTATAGTCTTAGTGCAAGAGGGGGCGAAGTGAAGGGGTACATGGGCCTCGGGCCCGAATCTAGACGCAGCCAGGTACCGGACGTCCGCTGGGGGCCGGTCGTCCGGTGTCTCAGGAGTTGCCGGACATCCGGTGTCCTCCGGTCGTCCGCTGGTTCTGCTCTGTGATGGGGGTGCCGGACGTCCGGAGGCTCCAGACTTCCGCTGATGTTGGCTCGGGTGCTGGTGTGCCGGTCGTCCGGTCCGGACCGGACGTCCGCTCGTTCGCTTCGGGTGCAGGGGCACCGGTCGTCTGGTCTGGGCCGGACGTCCGCTGGCTGGGGCTCGGCTGACTCTTCAGGCGCCGGACGTTCGGTCCTGGCCGGTTGTCCGGTGGCTGGGAAATTTCTTGCAGCTCTTCTTCTTCTCCGTCTTCTCGTCCATCTTCCTCTTCTTCTTGTCGTCGCTCCTTAGATTCTCCATTGTACCTGAGTATGCACAAGGTATCCATATGAGGTAGTAGCCATGCTTCATGTGCATCGAAGTGGAATTGTGAGAGGAGAGATGTCACCTCGGTTTCAAGGGCTCTTGCACGTGATCGAGTCATGGGCTTGGTAGGCACTTGGTGAGACGATGGTAGGTCCATGGGGATGACCTTGGGATGCTCCGCATCACAATCTTAAGCATAGCACAAGATCGTGTAGTTCGTCTGCTAGAGCTTTTCTAATGTCAAGTATCCTTTCCTTAGACCATGAGATTGTGTAACTCCCGGATACTGTAGGAATGCTTTAGGTGTGCCAAACGTCACAACATAACTGGGTGACTTTAAAGGTGCACTACGGATATCTCCGAAAGTGTCTGTTGGGTTGGCACGAATCGAGACTGGGATTTGTCACTCCGCATGACGGAGAGGTATCTCTGGGCCCAGTCGGTAATACATCATTGTAATGACCTCAATGTGACTAAGGGTTGGTCACGGGATGATGTGTTGCAGAACGAGTAAAGTGACTTGCTGGTAACGAGATTGAACGAGGTATTGGGATACCGACGATCGAATATCGGGCAAGTAACGTACCGATTGACAAAGGGAATTTAATACGGGATTGATTGAATCCTCGACATTGTGGTTCATCCGACGAGATCATCGTGGAACATGTGGGAGCCAACATGGGTATCCAGATCCTGCTGTTGGTTATTGGCAGGAGAGTTGTCTCGCTCATGTCTGCATGGTTCCCGAACCCGTAGGGTCTACACACTTAAGGCTCGGTGACGCTAGGGTTGTAGAGATATTAGTATGCGGTAACCCGAAGGTTGTTCGGAGTCCTGGATGAGATCCCGGACGTCACGAGGAGTTCTGGAATGGTCCGGAGGTAAAGATTTATATATAGGAAGTCCAGTTTTGGCCACCCGGAAAGTTTCGGGGGTCACCGGTATTGTACCGGGACCACCGGAAGGGTCCCGGGGGTCCACCGGGTGGGGCCACCTATCCCAGAGGGCCTCATGGGCTGAAGTGGGAAGGGAACCAGCCCCTGGTGGGCTGGTGCGCCCCCTTGGGCCTCCCTTGCACCTAGGGTTGGAAACCCTAAGGGGGTTGGGGCACCTCCACCTTCCTTGGGGGCCAAGCCACCCCTAGGCCGCCGCCCCCTCCCATTAGATGGGATCTGTAGGGGCCGGCGCCCCCAGGCCCCCTATATATAGTGGAGGGGAGGGAGGGCAGCCGCACCTAAGTCCCTGGCGCCTCCCTCCCTCCCGTGACACCTCTTCCTCCCCACTTGCGCTTGGCGAAGCCCTGCCGGGATCTCGCTGCTTCCACCACCACGCCGTTGTGCTGCTGGATCTCCATCAACCTCTCATTCCCTTGCTGGATCAAGAAGGAGGATACGTCTCTCCCAACCGTACGTGTGTTGAATGCGGAGGTGCCGTCCGTTCGGCGCTCGGTCATCGGTGATTTGGATCACGACGAGTACGACTCCATCAACCCCGTTCTCTTGAACGCTTCCGCTCGCGATCTACAAGGGTATGTAGATGCACTCCTCTCCCTCTCGTTGCTAGATGTCTCCATAGATTGATCTTGGTGATGCGTAGAAAATTTTAAAATTCTGCTACGTTCCCCAACAGTGGCATCATGATCCAGGTCTATGCGTAGTTTCTATGCACGAGTGAACACAAGTTGTTCTGGGCGTTGATTTTGTCAATTACTATGTATTGGAGGGCAAGAGTGACAGAAGCTTTAAACTAGCATAGAAATTGATGCATACGGGATTGAAGGGGGACCAATATATCTTAATGCTATGGTTGGGTTTTACCTTAATGAACGTTAGTAGTTGCGGATACTTGCTAATAGTTCCAATCATAGGTGCATAGAATTCCAAGTCAGGGATGACATGCTAGCAGTGGCCTCTCCCACATAAAACTTGCCATCGGTCTAGTAAAGTAGTCAATTGCTTAGGGACAATTTCGCAACTCCTACCACCACTTTTCCACACTCCCTATATTTACTTCATTGCTTCTTTACTTGAACATCCCCTACTTTTTTTATTTACGTGCACTTTATATTCTTGCAAACCTATCCAAAAACACCTACAAAGTACTTCTAGTTTCATACTTGTTCTAGGTAAAGCAAACGTTAAGCGTGCGCAGAGTTGTATCGGTGGTCGATAGAACTTGAGGGAATATTTGTTCTAGCCTTAGCTCCTCGTTGGGTTCGACACTCTTACTTATCGAAATAGGCTACAATTGATCCCCTATAATTTTGGGCTATCAATGATGCATTACCGAACGAGTAAAGAGACTTGTCGGTAACAAGATTGAACTAGGTATTGAGATACTGACGATCGAATCTCGGGCACGTAACATACCAATGACAAAGGGAACAACGTATGTTGTTATGCGGTTTGACCGATAAAGATCTTCGTAGAATATGTAGGAACCAATATGAGCATCCAGGTTCCACTATTGGTTATTGACCGGAGCTGAGTCTCGGTCATGTCTACATAGTTCTCGAACCCGTAGCGTCCGCACGCTTAACATTCGGTGACGATCGATATGATGAGTTTATGTGTTTTGGTGAACCAAAGGTCGTTTGGATTCCCGAATGTGATTACGGGCATGACGAGGAGTCTCTAAATGGTCGAGACATAAAGATTGATATATTGGAAGCCTATGTTTGGACATCGGAATGTTCCGAGTGGTTCGGGCATTTTTTGGGAGTACTGGGAGGTTACCGGGACCCTTCGGGAGAAGTTATGGGCCTTATGAGCCATAAGAAGGAAGCACACACCAGCCCACAAGGGGCTGGTGCGCCCCCTTGGGTAGGAGGCCGAATTGGAATAGGTTTGGGGGGGGGGGCTTTCCTTCTCTCCTACTCCTCCTTCCCTTCTATCCTACTCCAACTAGGGAAGGGGGGAATCCTACTCCCGGTGGGAGTAGGACTCCCCTAGGGCGCGCCATAGAGAGGGCCGGACCCTCCCCTCCTCCACTCATTTATATACGGGGAGGGGGGCACCCCATGGACACACAAGTTGATCATTGATCTCTTAGCCGTGTGCGGTGCCCCCCTCCACCATAGTCCACCTCGGTCATATCATAGCGGTGCTTAGGCGAAGCCCTGTTCCGGTAGCATCATCATCACCGTCATCACGCCGTCGTGCTGAGGAAGCTCTCCCTCGACACTCTATTGGATTGTGAGTTCGTGGGACGTCACCGAGCCGAACGTGTGTAGATCGCGGAGGTGCCGTACCTCCGGTAGCATGGAACACTTTCCGAGAAAGAAAATTAAATTACCCTATGAATCTATTATGAGAGCCACTTATGGATTGCCTACCAAAGATGACAATACCTAGATCTATCCTTGCTTTTTATGCCTAGCTAGGGGCATTAAACGATAGTGCTTGTAGGGAGGCAACCCAATTTTATTTTTATTCCTTGCTTTTTGCTCCTGTTTAGTAATAAATAATTTATATAGACTCTGTTTAGGTTGTGTTTTTTGTGTTTAATTAGTGTTTGTCCCAAGTAGAACCGTTGGGAAGACTTGGGGAAAGTCTTGTTAATCTTTCTGTAAAAAAACAGAAACTTTAGCGCTCACGACAACTGCTGCCATTTTTATTTGGAAAGTGATATTTAGTTAATTATTTTTGAAGATGATTAATATATAAATTCCTCACGTCCATAAATTTATTTTATAATTTTTGGGGTTCCAGATCTTGCGCTAGCTACAGATTACTACAGACTGTTCTGTTTTTGACAGATTCTGTTTTTCGTGTGTTGTTTGCTTATTTTGATGAATCTATGGCTAGTAAAATAGTTTATAAACCATAGAGAAGTTGGAATACAGTAGGTTTAATACCAATATAAATAAAGAATGAGTTAATTACATTACCTTGAAGTGGTCTTTTGTTTTCTTTCGCTAACGGAGTTCACGAGATTTTCTACTTTAAGTTTTGTGTTGTGAAGTTTTCAAGTTTTGGGTAAAGATTTGATGGATTATGGAACAAGGAGTGGCAAGAGCCTAAGATTGGGGATGCCCATGGCACCCCCAATATAATCTAAGGACACCTAATCCAAAGCTTGGGGATGCCCCGGAAGGTATCCCCTCTTTTCGTCTACTTCTATCGGTAACTTTACTTGGAGCTATATTTTTATTCACCACATGATATGTGTTTTGCTTGGAGCATCTTTTATTATTTGAGTCTTTATTTGTTAGTTTACCACAATCATCCTTGCTGTACACTTTTGAAAGAGGCATACATGATTTGGAATTTGTTAGAATACTCTATGTGCTTCGCTTATATCTTTTGAGTTATATAGTTTTGCTCTAGTACTTCACTTATATCTTTTAGAGCACGGTGGTGGATTTGTATTATAGAAACTATTGATCTCTCATGCTTCACTTAGATTATTTTGAGAGTCTTAAATAGCATGGTAATTTTCTTAAATAATCCTCATATGCTAGGTATTCAAGATTAGTAAAAAATTTCCTAGGAGTGTTTTGAATACTAAGAGATGTTTGATGATTGTTTTGAGATATGGAGGTAATATTATCAAAGTCGTGCTAGTTGAGTAGTTGTGAATTTGAGAAGTGCTTGTTTTGAAGTTTGCAAGTCCCGTAGCATGCGCGTATGGTAAACGTTATGTAACAAATTTGAAACATGAGGTGTTTTTTGATTGTCTTCCTTATGAGTGGCGGTCGGGGACGAGCGATGGTCTTTTCCTACCAATCTATCCCCCCTAGGAGCATGCGCGTAGTGCCGAGGTTTTTGATGACTTGTAGATTTTTGCAATGAGTATGTGAGTTCTTTATGACTAATGTTGAGTCCATGGATTATACGCACTCTCACCCTTCCATCATTGCTAGCCTCTTCGGTACCGTGCATTGCCCTTTCTCACATTGAGAGTTAGTGCAAACTTCGTCGATGCATCCAAACCCTGTGATATGATACGCTCTTTCACACATAAACCTCCTTATATATTCCTCAAAACAGCCACCATACCTACCTATTATGGCATTTCCATAGCCATTCCGAGATATATTGCCATGCAACTTTCCACCATTCCATTTATCATGACACATTCATCATTGTCATATTGCTTAGCATGATCATGTAGTTGACATAGTATTTGTGGAAAAGCCACCGTTCATAATTCTTTCATACATGTCACTCTTGATTCATTGCATATCCCGGTACACCGCCGGAGGCATTCATATAGAGTCATCTTTTGTTCAAGCATCGAGTTGTAATCATTGAGTTGTAAATAAATATAAGTGTGATGATCATCATTTTCTAGAGCATTGTCCCAAGTGAGGAAATAAATAAAAAAGAAGGGGAAGGCCATATAAAAAAAGGATAAAGGCCTAAATAAATAAATAAATAAAATGAGAGAAAAAGAGAGAAGGGACAATGTTACTATCCTTTGCCACACTTGTGCTTCAAAGTAGCACCATGATCTTCATGATAGAGAGTCTTTTGTTTTGTCCCTTTCATACACTAGTGGGAAATTTTCATTATAGAACTTGGCTTGTATATTCCAACAATGGGCCTCCTCAAGTGCCCTAGGTCTTCGTGAGCAAGCAAGTTGGATGCACACCCACTTAGTTTCTTTTGTCGAGTTTCATACATTTATAGCTCTAGTGCATCCGCTGCATGACAATCCCTACTCCTTGCATTAACTTCAATCTATGGGCATCTCCATAGCCCATTGATTAGCCTCGTTGATGTGAGACTATCTCCTTTTTTGTCTTCTCCACGTAACCCCCATACCATATTCTATTCCACCCATAGTGCTATGTCCATGGATCGCGCTCATATATTGCGTGAAAGTTTATAGGTTTGAGATTGCTAAGGTATGAAGCAATTGCTTGGCTTGTCATCGGGGTTGTGCATGATGAGAGCATTCTTGTGTGACGAAAAGGAGCATGACTAAACTATATGATTTTGTAGGGATGAACTTTCTTTGGCCATGTTATTTTGAGAAGACATAATTGCTTAGTTAGTATGCTCGAAGTATGATTATTTTAATGTCAATATGAACTTTTGTCTGGAATCTTTCGGATCTGAATATTCATACCACAATTAAGAAGAATTACATTAAAATTATGCCAAGTAGCACTCCGCATCAAAAATTCTGTTTTTATCATTTACCTACTCGAGGACGAGCAGGAATTAAGCTTGGGGATGCTTGATACGTCTCCAACGTATCTATAATTGTTGACTGCTCCATGCCATATTATCTACTGTTTTGGACATTATTGGGCTTTATTATCCACTTTTATATTATTTTTGGGACTAACCTACTAACCGGAGGCCCAGCCTAGAATTGCTGTTTTTTTGCCTATTTTAGGGTTTCGAAGAAAAGGAATATCAAACGGAGTCCAAACGGAAAGAAACCTTCGGGAACGTGATTTTCTCAACGAACAAGACCCGGGAGACTTGGACCCTATGTCAAGAAACAAGAGAGGAGGCCACGAGGTAGGGGGCGTGCCTACCCCCCCAGGCGCGCCCTCCACCCTCGTGGGCCCCCTATTGCTCCACCAACGTACTTCTTCCTCCTATATATACCTACTACCCCCAAACGATCAGATACGGAGCCAAAACCCTAATTCCACCGCCACAACTTTCTGTATCCACGAGATCCCATCTTGGGGCCTGTTCCGGAGCTCCGTCGGAGGGGGTATCCATCACGGAGGGCTTCTACATCGTCACCATAGCCCCTTCGATGAAGTGTGAGTAGTTCACCTCAGACCTACGGGTCCATAGTTATTAGCTAGATGGCTCGTTCTCTCTTTTTGGATCTCAATACAATGTTCTCCCCCTCTCTTGTGGAGATCTATTCGATGTAATCTTGTTTTTGCGGTGTGTTGAGACCGATGAATTGTGGGTTTATGATCAAGTCTATCTATGAACAATATTTGAATCTTCTCTAAATTCTTTTATGTATGATTGGTTATCTTTGCAAGTCCCTTCGAATTATCAGTTTGGTTTGGCCTACTAGATTGATCTTTCTTGCAATGGGAGAAGTGCTTAGCTTCCGGTTCAATCTTGCGGTGTCCTTTCCCAGTGACAGTAGGGGCAGCAAGGCACGTATTGTATTGTTTCCATCGAGGATAACAAGATGGGGTTTTCATCATATTGCATGAGTTTATCCCTCTACATCATGTCATCTTGCTTAAGGCGTTATTCTATTTTCGTTAACTTAATACTCTAGATGCATGCTGGATAGCGGTCGATGAGTGGATTAATAGTAGTAGATGCAGGCAGGAGTCGGTCTACTTGTTTCGTACGTGATGCCTATATACATGATCATGCCTAGATATTCTCATAACTATGCTCAATTTCGTCAATTGCTCAACAGTAATTCGTTCACCCACCGTAGAATACTTATGCTCTTGAGAGATGCCACTAGTGAAACCTATGGCCCCCGGGTCTATCTTCATCATATTAATCTTCCAATACTTAGTTATTTACTTTGCTTTTATTTTTACTTTGCATCTTTATCATAAGAATACCAAAAATATCATCTTATCATATCTATCAGATCTCACTCTCGTAAGTGGCCATGTAGGGATTGACAATCCCTTATCGCGTTGGTTGCGAGGATTTATTTGTTTTGTGTAGGTACGAGGGACTCGCCATAGCCTCCTACTGGATTGATACTTTGGTTCTCAAAAACTGAGGGAAATACTTACGCTACTCTGCTGCATCATCCCTTCTTCTTCGGGGAAAAACCAACGCAGTGCTCAAGAGGTAGCAATAGTAGTGTTACTATCTACAAACCTCGAATTGTCGCAAAAACATTTTCGACAAGATCAAGGTGTTGACTACGATGAGATTTTCTCACTCGTATCAATGCTTAAAGGTCTGTCCGAATCATGTTAGCAGTTGTCGCATTTATGAAATCTGGCGAATGGATGTCAAAACTGCATTCCTTAATGGATTTCTTAAAGAAGAATTGTATATGATACAACGATCCATCTATGGACTGGTGCAAGCATCTCAGAGTTGGAATATATGCTTTGATAAAGTGATCAAAGCATATGGTTTTATACAGACTTGCGGTGAAGCCTGTATTTACAAGAAAGTGAGTTGGAGCACCACATCATTTCTAATAAGTATATGTGAATGACATATTGTTGATCGGAAATAATGTAGAATTTTCTAGAAAGCATAAGGAGTGTTTGAAAGGAGTTTTTCAAAGAAAGACCTCGGTGAAACTACTTACATATTGAGCATGAAGATCTATAGAGATAGATCAAGACGCTTGATAAGTTTTTTCAATGAGTACATACCTTGACAAGATTTTGAAGTAGTTCAAAATGGAACATTCAAAGAAGGAGTTCTTGCCTGTGTTGCAAGGTGTGAAGTTGAGTAAAGACTCAAAACCCGACCACAATAAAAAATAGAAAATAATTAAAAGTCATTCCCTATGCCTCAGTCATAGGTTCTATAAAGTATGAGATGCTGTGTACCAGTCCTATTGCATACCTTAGCATGATTCTGGCAAGGGAGTACAATAGTGATCTAGGAGAAGATCACTAGACAGCGGTCAAAATTATCCTTAGAGGACTAAGGAAATATTTCTCGGTTATGGAGGTGATAAAGGAGTTCATCGTAAAGAGTTACATCGATGCAAGCTTTTTACATCAATCTAGATGACTCTAAGTCTTGATCTAGATACATGTTGAAAGTGGGAGCAATTAGCTAGAGTAGCTCCGTGCAGAGTATTGTAGACATAGAAATTTGCGAAATACATACGGATCTGAATGTTGCAGACCCGTAGACTAAACTTCTCCCACAAGCAAAACATGATCACTCTTTGGGTGTTAATCACATCGTGATGTGAACTAGATTATTGACTCTAGTAAACCCTTTGGGTATTAGTCACATGGAGACGTGAACTATTGATGTTAAATCACATGATGATGTGAACTAGATTATTGACTCTAGTGCAAGTGGGAGACTGAAGGAAATATGCCTAGAGGCAATAATAAAGTTGTTATTTATATTTCCTTATATCATGATAAATGTTTATTATTCATGCTAGAATTGTATTAACCGGAAACTTAGTACATGTGTGAATACATAGACAAACAGAGTATCCCTAGTATGCCTCTACTTGACTAGCTCGTTAATCAAAGATGGTTAAGTTTCCTAGCCGTGGACATGTCTTGTCATTTGATGAACGGGATCACATCATTAGAGAATGATGTGATGGACAAGACCCATCCATTAGCTTAGCATAATGATAGTTCAGTTTTATTGCTACTATTTTCTTCATGACTTATACATGTTCCTCTGGCTATGAGATTATGAAACTCCCGAATACCGGAGGAACACCTTGTGTGCTATCAAACGTCACAACGTAACTGGGTGATTATAAAGGTGCTCTACAGGTGTCTCCGATGGTACTTGTTGAGTTGGCATAGATCGAGATTAGGATTTGTCACTCCAATTGTCGGAGAGGTATCTCTTGGCCCTCTCGGTAATGCACATCACTATAAGCCTTGCAAGCAATGTTCCTAATGAGTTAGTTGCAGGATGATGCATTACGGAACGAGTAAAGAGACTTACCGGTAACGAGATTGAATTAGGTATTGAGATACCGACGATCGAATCTCGGGCAAGTAACATACCGATGACAAAGGGAACAACGTATGTTGTTATGCGGTTTGACCGATAAAGATCTTCATAGAATATGTAGGAACCAATATGAGCATCCAGGTTCCGCTATTGGTTATTGACCGTAGATGAGTATCGGTGATGTCTACATAGTTCTCGAACCCGTAGGGTCCGCATGCTTAACGTTCGGTGACGATCGGTATTATGAGTTTATGTGTTTTGATGAACCGAAGGTTGTTCGGAGTCCCAGATGTGATCAGGGGCATGACGAGGAGTCTCGAAATGGTCAAGACATAAAGATCGGTATATTGGAAGCCTATGTTTCGACATCAGAATGGTTCCGAGTGGTTTGGGCATTTTTTCGGAGTACCGGGAGGTTACCGGAACCCCCCGGGAGAAGTTATGGGCCTTATGGGCCATAAGAAGGAAGCACACTAGCCCACAAGGGGCTGGTGCGCCTCCCTTGGGCAGGAGGCCGAATTGGAATAGGTTTTGGGGGGGGGGGGGGCTTTCCTTCTCTCCTACTCCTCCTTCCCTTCCTCTCCTACTCCCACTAGGGAAAGGGGGGAATCCTACTCCCGGTGGGAGTAGGACTCCCCTAGAGCGCGCCATAGAGAGGGCCGACCCCTCCCCTCCTCCACTCCTTTATATACGGGGAGGGGGGCACCCCATGGACCCACATGTTGATCATTGATCTCTTAGCCGTGTGTGGTGCCCCCCTCCACCATAATCCACCTCGATCATATCGTAGCAGTGCTTAGGCAAAGCCCTGTTCCGGTAGCATCATCATCACCGTCATCACGCCATCGTGCTGACGAAACTCTCCCTCGACACCCTGCTGGATCGTGAGTTCATGGGACGTCACCGAGCCAAACGTGTGCAGATCGCGGAGGAGCCGTACCTTCGGTGCTAGGATCAGTCGATCGTGAAGACGTACGACTACATCAACCGTGTTGTCATAACGCTTCCGCTTACGGTCTACGAGGGTACGTGGACAACACTCTCCCCTCTCGTTGCTATGCATCACCATGATCTTGCATGTGCACAGGATTTTTTTTGAAATTACTACGTTCCCCAACAGAGAACCCTTTTCCAGAAAGGAGAGGAGTTATTATTAGGGAAAGAGAAGATTTTGGGATTATTGGTTCTGTATTCGGAATCAATAATCTGCTTCCACATCTTTTGATCTCCCATATATTATTTATATACCCAAGAAGCTAGCAGGCTTAGATTCATTTCAGCAATGTTAGGTATCCCCAGGCCACCATATTGCTTTTTATGGGTCAGTAGCCCCCAACTAGCTAGATGGTACCTGTGGTGTCCCTCATAGTTGTCCCAGAAACAGTGTGCCATCTGTGAGTTGATCAGATTAATAGCCCACTTGGGGAATTTGATCATACTCATCAAATAAGTGGGAATACTAGCTGAACAATATTGGACCAACACTAGTTTCTTCTCATAACCTAATAGCCTTCCTCTCCATCCATTAGCACTTTCCAGAACATATCAACCACATGTTGCAAGTCTTCTCTCCTGAGCTTGGAGTGATGGAGAGGAAAACCAAGATATTTCAATGGGAAAGTTCCCAGGGCACAAGATAGGGCTTGAGCCACATTCTGGGCTTCTTCCTCCTTGACATTGATAGGAACCAGATCACACTTATGAAAATTGATTCTCAAGCTAGACATTTGTTCAAAACAAGAGAGCAACCATTTTAAGTTCTTAGCAGATTCCAACTTATTTTCAAAAATAACAAAGCATCATCTGCATATTGCAGGCTGGTTACTCCTTGAGGAAAAATATTAGGCATCAACCCAATCAACATTTTGTTTTTAGAAGCTTTATTTAGCATTCTACTAGAAACATTAGCTACCAGGTTGAAAAGCAAAGGGGAGATAGGATCACCCTTTATAAATATAAACAAATCACTATTACAACATGAATTCTAACACCTACAGACCCTTTATAAAGAATGGATTTAATTTTTTTCGTCCATTTAGGGCTAAATCCCCTCTGGTACATGACTTTCATCAGAATAATTCAATCATAGATTTTCTCATAATCCAACTTAAAGTTAAAACCCTACTTTCAATTAATCACAACATCATGAATAATTTCATGAGCTGTTACCACACTCTCCACTATAAACCTATCTTTAATGAAGGCAGTTTGGTTTTGGGAGATGATCTCTTCCCTAGGTTAAAGACCCTCCTTTTTATTGCCCATGGCGAGCACTATGAGCGCATCATTCACACACGCCTGACTGTCTGCTCACAAGGAATGGACGCAGGCCAAGGCTTGGCCAAGAGCATGGTCGAGTGGCGACCGATGGATGCGATCTTGGAATAGTAGTGGGGTGCCGTGGGGGGTGAAGAGAACGGAGAAAGCGAAGGGGGATGGGACAAAATAATAATTACGAAGTGGTCCGTCGGCCTAGTAGCATACGACACGATTTCCCATTTGTAAGGGCATATTTATCCCTTGATAGTTTTGGTGATTGATGACAATGCTTTTGCGGACTAATTGTGTGCATTGAGCATTTTAGATATATCATGTCTAGGCACAAGATGATTTGGTGCCCCTCGAAGACTATTGAAGACGGCGTTTCTCTACATTTCTTTTCGGTGGTTTGAGTCATAGTAAAGTCCTACTATTAAGTGGGGGTCCACGTTGGAAATGTTTGGGTGGAATCAACACGTACACGTCTGTTCCTTTTGCACCACCTTTCCTTTGGCTCTTTGGAGCACTCTCCATTTCTCTAGTGAAAAAGGATTGACTTCGAGTGTTGCTGAACTGGGGCATGCGATAGTACCGGCCTTGGGCGCGGTAGTACCGCTTCTTTGATGCGGTAGTACCGTGGCCTCATGTCTGGCTCAGCAGCACAAGCGGTAGGGGCGGATGTAATTTTTTACATCCGCGCCTTACGTGGTAGTACTGCTCCTGGCTTCCGGTACTACTGTGTCGGATTTTTGCATAGATCTAAACTCAGCGGAAGTTGCCACGAATGTATTTTTATATGTTTGTGCCTTCCCAAATCTGGACTATCCCTGCCTTGCAGTAGTACCGCAAGGGGGAGCGGTAGTTACCGCGCCAGCGGTTCTACCGCCCTCTGCTTCGTCGCATCAAGGTTGTGTTGGATACTACTGCATGGGCGGTAGTACTGCAGTGCCTTGCGGTAGTACCGCGGGCCCTTGCGGTAGTACCGCATCTCCGGTGCAGTAGTACCGTGCATCGCAGGCTGAGTTGGTGGATAATGGTTGGATTTGCTCTTCCACTATAGAAGGTCATCTTCTCCGAGTTGACTCACCCCTTCCACCCCCAAGCTCCATTGTTGCTCTAAGCTCCATTGTCGGTGTCAAAACCGGCGGACCTCGGGTAGGGGGTCCCGAACTGTGCATCTAGGCCGGATGGTAACAGGAGGCAGGGGACACAATGTTTTACCCAGGTTCGGGCCCTCTTGATGGAGGTAAAACCCTACATCCTGCTTGATTAATATTGATGATATGGGTAGTACAAGAGTAGATCTACCACGAGATCAGAGAGGCTAAACCCTAGAAGCTAGCCTATGGTATGATTGTATGCAGTGGTTGTTGTCCCCTACGGACTAAAACCCTCCGGTTTATATAGACACCGGAGAGGGTTAGGGTTACACAAGGTCGGTTACAAAGGAGGAGATATCCATATCCGTATTGCCTAGCTTGCCTTCCACGCCAAGTAGAGTCCTGTCCGGACAAGAGACGAAGTCTTCAATCTTGTATCTTCATAGTCTAACAGTCCGGCTGTCCGGTGACCCCCTAATCCAGGACTCCCTCAGTAGCCCCTGAACCAGGCTTCAATGACGATGAGTCCGGCGTGCAATATTGTCTTCGGCATTGCAAGGCGGGTTCCTCCTCCGAATACACCATAGAAGAATTTTAATACAAGGATAGTGTCCGACCCTGCAAAATAAGTTCCACATACCACCGTAGAGAGAATAATACTTTCGCAAATCTAATTTGCTGACTTGTTTTGGCAGCATGACGTTATGTCATGGCCCGGTGATTATTCGAACCGTTTTTCTTCAACCAGCTCCACACATAACGCGAGGCAGTTTCTTGACACGTCTTGTCAAAGCGGAGATCGTGTTCCCCAATTACGGTATTCTCATTAATACGATCGTGGGTAACCCAATCGTGTCTAGGACTCCTAGATTATAGGCAAGTCCCAAACGGCTATGGAGAGGACGCTTGATATTCACCCTCTTTATAAAGGGATAAGGTTTTCGCTTTTTCCCTCTCGTGCTCAATCGAACCCCTCCCCCGCCTCGAGTTCTAACACCCAAAGCCCAGGTCAGGTGCTCCGGATCTTCAATCATGTCCGGATCCAGCCTTCAAGGCCGGTGGATGCCCTCCTCCGTCACAGAAGAGGATATCAAGAAGTTGAGGGAGGCCAGATACCTGACCGCCAAGGTTTCGCATTGGCTGCCTGCTCGAGGGCAGGTCGTCCCCACTCCCGAACCCGACGAGAACGTCGTGTTCGTCTCCCACTTCCTCCGAGGCCTAGGACTCACTCTGGATCCCTTCGTCAGGGGTTTGATGTTTTATTACGGGCTAGATTTCCATGATCTAGCTCCAGACTCCTTTCTCCACATCTCGACATTTATTGTCGTGTTTGAGGCCTGCCTCTGCATTACCCCTCACTTCCGCCTATGGCTCAAGACCTTTGAAGTGAAGCCGAAGATGATCGAGGGGCAACATGCAGCGTGCGGAGGCGCGTCAATAGGCAAGATGGCAGGAGATCCATGGCCGAAAGGTTCCTTTCCAGAGGTGTCCGAATTATGGCAACAGGAGTGGTTTTACGTCACGGTTCCCAGAAGTGCCAAGTGGGCGGCTGCCCCCGCTTTTCGCTCGGGCCCCACCACAACTGATGTCATGGATTAGCAGAGGTCTGAGCTGGGGTCCAGCCAAGGACGTGCCTATACTGCAAAGCCGCATTCAAGATCTCTTCGAGGGAGATTTCAATTTGGTTGTGGTAATGCAAGTTATGCTGGTTCGTCGAGTCCAGCCTTGCAAACGTCGGTCCCTTCGCTTGTGGGAGTTCAACCCAGAAGGACCGCATGCCATTCAAAGTTTCCTCGGCCTGATGCATGAGGAGATGTACAAGTCATTCTTCAGACCTCAAATAGAGTGTTCGGATACTACCGAGCACGGGCCTGAGCAATAACCGCGCCACCGAACAAGTAAGAAATCCTCTAGCCGAACACACCGTCTTTTATTCATCATGAAGTTATTTCTGAGAGATCGCTCTTTCACCAGGACTGGCTAACAAAGGCGAAGATGATTCGGTGTTCGCCCCCCTCCCTGAGGGTTTGGAAAATCCGGTATTAGAAAAGATGCTCGAGCTCGCACCTTGCCCAGAGCCCTCGAAGGAAGATACAGGGGGGAATAATATGGGCGGAAGCAGGCCCCCATCGCTGCCAGTTCCAACTGAGGGAATGAGCGCCTCCATAAAGGAGGATAACCCGGGGGGAAGAGGACTGCTTCCGAGGATCCGGAAGCCGAGGCCTCCAAACGGGAGAAGAAGTCTCCAACAGAGGGTCCTGCCTCGGGGGGTGCTCTTGCCGCACAAAGTCCGCGGGGGATCAGCCCTCCAACGATTAGTAAGTGATCCAAAAAATACTTTAATAGTGAAGGTATACTATCTTTCTTCTGAGAAAATAACCGCCGCATATATCTTGCAGTTCGGGTCTTAGCCCTTCTCAGCTGAGCTCGTCTTCGGGGGATCTTCTTCCGGAGATGATGGAGAGGGAAATGCCTCCCCTGGACTCCTCCGCTCAAGAAGCGGGCGACCCCGAAGTGTCGTCACGGAGGGCCTCTCCAGATCCGGTGAGGCTAGAAGATAATCCCATAGACCCCCGAAGTCCCCAACGTCCAACTCTTGAAGAGAGCAAACAAAAGAGTCCGGCACCGTCTGGTATGCGGTCGGACGTTCTGAGGGAGCTGTTGGGGCGAGCGGCCATCTCAGAAGAACACTGCACGCTGATGGGTACGGTGATGGAAAGAATTTCATCCACCGAAAGCGGATTACATGAAGCCTTTATGAGTCTACTAACAGGCTTTGAGGTACGTGAGATAATATGTGATAGTACCGCACATGTTAGGTGTGCCCTGTGTAGATAGTAGCCCCTGAGACTCTGGTTGTCGTCGAGAATGGTGGCGAACAGAGGATCATAGTCCCAGGCAATGACCAGACTGCCTTTATGTGCAGGTGGTGGAAGCTCCGGTGGCTAGCCGGACTAGTGAGTTTGCCAAATTAAAACAACAACTGGATGCGGCAGACGCCGACATCGAGCTTGTTAACAAGCGGCTTGACGAATCATAGGGTAAGTAATATTTTCTGGTGATTGTCACACAATAAGAGCAGCATGATGCCAGTATCTTTAATATGTTGTGACTGCAGGCGGAGCTGCCACCATGGAGACCCTTCGGGCGGAGCTCGCCCGAGCCAAGGAACAAGCGAGGGTTAGTATTGCGGCTGCTTTGAGGGCGGCTGAGGAGTTAAGAGCCGAGAAGGCCGCCCATTGCGAAAGCAAAGAAAAGATGGCCAAGATGGCCGTAGAATTAAAAGGCACTGCCGACCGTTGCCAGTTCCTTGAGGAGGAGAACCGAGTGAAGGCAGCGGACCTGGAGAAGGCCACTATGGCGACCAAAGACATTCGCTCTGCTATGAGGGCGAAGAAGGAGGAGCTGCGCGAAGCCGGGGATATTGCGGCTGGGAAGCCCTTTCTGCCGCGGAGGAAGTTCGGAGATCCGCGGTATGCCCCTCTGGATCGGTTGTGGAGTTCGGCAGACGCATATATGGACTTGGCGGCGAGCGCTGTCGATGCGGTCGAATACTTCCAAGATCAATCAGGTCGTGAAGTGGACAAGCTATTCTGGTCGCAATTCAACGTTCCAGAGCGTCCGCTTCCCTTGACTGATCAGCTAGCCGAATGGGCCGAACTTAATAGGTTGTCCGGACTCGCCATGATGTCTGTTGTAGATGAGTTGTGGCCGGAGAAGCCGAAGCCGAACAACTATTTCAGCTTAGTGCAGCAGTTCCTTGGCGCGATGCCGCGCATCAACGCGATGAAGAGGTCGGCGTGCATAGAAGGCTCGCGGATGGCCTTTGCCCGTGTCAAGGCATACTGGGCAGAGATGGATGCTACCACTGTTGCGGCGCAAGGTTCGGCCGTGGGCCGAGTAGCTGCCGAGCACTATTTTGAAGAGGTTCTTGAGGGTGCTCGTTTGATAGAGTCCCAGTGCTCGAAGAATATTATGTTTGATGACATGCATTCCCATTGTAAACACAATGTTTTTATGAAATATAGTAAGGCTGTATTTATACTTTTGCCGGAAAGTAATGTGATGCCTCCTGTGCGGCCGTTTATGTATATATGTATATAACCTGAAAGATTGCAGTCATTGGCTTCAACCCCCACGCATATAATGGGGAGGTTCTCGCAAAAAATGCGTGTTCACACTTAACCCAACGTCTTGGTCCTATTAAGGAGGTGATAACGCAGCGAACGAGGCAACCGGACTATAATGCTTTAACACTTTCACTTAGCCATTGGAGTTTGACAGTGGGGCTACTAGATAGCCCCTGGTGGTTCCGCACTCTTCCGATCTCGGGGTGCGTACATGCATGGCTGGAAAACGGCCCTTCGTTAAGGCTGAGGAATTCTAACATTCCGATAGGTCATCGAGTGGTTGACCAGTCTCACGCTATATCATGACAGTCAGTTTTCGGCTTTCTCTACTGAGGTGCTCGTCCGGATGAACCAGGGCACAATCGCAGTAGTTCTCCTGGTGCTGCCTTAGCCGATAAAGCGGAACGTAAGGCACCAAAACACAGGAGCCAGGCAAACCCAACATTTGACCAAAGACAATGATTCGGAGCTGGTGCATATAAGGCCAAACTCGCGACGCCGAACACTCCCTAAGGTATTCGGTCTTTATGGTATAAACTGGGCCTAAATAGTGCCCTTTGTAAGGAGCCCCTCGTGTCTAGGTACGTGCATTACTATGACGTGGCCACATGCCAAGACGTCAGCATCCTTCTCAATTGTACTATGAATTCGAGGGATGTGTATCAACAAGAGACAGTAAAAAAGGTTTACGCAGGGTCTTAATCTAAAAAGAATCCTTGGAGCGGGTCCCTGCTGCACGTCTGCGCCTGTGTCTCCGTTGTGCCATATCCTAGACGGGTGTATTACGATGATCATCTGTAAAAGAGAGGAACTTAGGTGAAAAACTTGTCGTGCAAAAAGATAGTTTTTAAAGAAACCATGTATAGCTAGAAATGAGTAGAAATTGCCACTTGTCTGCGCGCGTTGAGCCCCTTGTATTTGTAATAGGGGTGTGGCCATCAATCCGGTACAAATTACATATATCGGCGCCGGACTCGTCTAACCGCGTCCGTGGTCTTGACGACCTATCAAATGCTTTAGTTGGTGAGGCTGTTTTTAGTGTGCGGCTGCCAAGACAGTCGCATTCTCTTCGGCGCGCAAAGATCACTTAATACTTCCGTTCACTGTAATGATGCCATGTGGACCGGGCATCTTGAGCGTGAGGGAAGCGTAATGCGGTATTGCATTAAAGCGAGAAAAGCTTTGCGTCCAAGTAGTGCTTGATAACCGCATTGGAAGGGTGCAATGTGGAAGGTTAAATGTTCGCTATGGGAGTTATTGGGGAAGCCGAATATAACCTTTAGTGGTAGGGAGCCCGTGCAGTGAGCCCCTGAGCCTGGCATTACTCCTTGAAAGGCAGTGTTGCTATGGCAAATTTTCGTTGGCTCTATCCCCATTTCGCGGATTGTATCCTGGTATATCAGGTTTAAACTGCTGCCACCGTCCATCAGGACTCGTGCAAAGTGGTATCCGTCAATTATTGGGTCTAATACCAGGGGAGCCCATCCTGCCCGTCGGATACTTGCTGAGTAATCACGATGGTCGAAAGTGACCGGTTGAGACGACCAGTGGCAGGGTTTCGCGGTGATAGGCCCTTGGGCATATTTATCTGGGAGGGCCGCTTTGCTTCCCTTGATCACATGTAATACATTGACTGTTTTGACTTCTGATGGAAACTTCTTTTGTTCCCCAGTGTCTTGCTTGAGAGGCTCATCCTCATCTTCGCTTGGTGTATCCTCCCCCTTGTGTACGGCATTGAGCTTGCCGGACTGCTTGAAGACCCAACATTCTCTGTGGGTATGATTAGCGGGTTTACCAGGGGTGCTATGGATCTGACATACTTGGTCCAGAATTTTGTTCAGGCTGGATAGTTCATCTCTGGCGCCTTTAGAGGGCGGCTTTTGCTGACCTGGCCGAGAGCTTCGGAATCTGGCATTTACCGCCGTGCTCTTCGGGATGTCTTCTTTATTCCGATGCTTATTATTTTTGCTGCGTCGTGATTTCCCGTTTTCATCTCTAACTTTGGATGTGCTTGGGTCGCTGGCACTGCATCTGGCTAGCCAGCTGTCCTCACCCGCGCAAAAGCGGGTCATGAGGCTTGTTAATGGTGCCATTGTTCTCGGCTTTTCTTGGCCGAGGTGTCTGGCAAGCCATTCGTCGCGGATGCTATGCTTAAAAGTTGCCAAGGCTTCGGCGTCCGGGCAGTCAACTATTTGGTTCTTCTTAGTAAGAAACATGTTCCAAAGCTTTTGGGCTGACTCTCCGGGCTGTTGAGTTATATGACTCAAATCGTCCGCATCCGGGGGTCGGACATAAGTCCCTTGAAAATTTGCCCGAAAAGCGTCTTCGAGCTCTTCCCAGCTTCCAATGGAGTTTTCGGGGAGGCTTTTAAGCCAGTGCTGAGCTGGCCCTTTGAGCTTGAGGGGTAAGTACTTGATGGCGTGGAGATCATCTCCTCGAGCCATATGGATATGGAGGATATAGTCCTCAATCCAGACCCCAGGGTCTGTTGTTCCGTCGTATGCCTCTATGTTTACGGGTTTGAATCCCTCTGGAAATTCATGGTCCAGCACCTCATCGGTGAAACATAGGGGGTGTGCGACACCCATGTATCTAGGTGTACTGCGTTGTTATGATGTTTGTTGTGTTACATCATATGCTGGGGCGCGCTTGCGTGGTCCATAGATGGATCTGGTTGTGCCGTCCTTTTGGTGCGAGCCCTCATGTGGATCGCTTATTGGCTTGTGAGTGGCGTTGTTTGCCGCTCGATGTTGGCCATGAGGTCGTCTATCCGGCCAGGTGGCCGTTTTGATTTTTGGTTGTGGGGGATCTAGGGCCTCCTCATCGAATTCGGGTAGCAACTTATGCTTCGGGTAGCTCTTGGTGGCGCGATTACCACCATACTTCGCTGCTGTGTTGAGTACTTTACTCCATCTGATTGGGAGTGTGTCCTGCGCAGCCTTGAGCCTTTGCTTCTGCTTTTTCAGACTCCTCGCGGTGGCAACAAGACTTTGACAGGCATTCTTCTGCTCCAGGTGCCTGTCCGGCGTTATGTCATCCGGACTATTATCTCTGACAGAATTGGTTTGTTCGGTTTGATTCTCCGTATTGCCGTGGTCCGGCAGTGGTTCTCCCTGCTCCAACGCTGGGTCTGTATGATCGTTATTTCTGCCGAGGCGGGATTTGGAGTGGCGCTCACGCCGCCGCTTTGACTGCTTCTCGAGGGGACAAACCTTTGTTGCGTCCTTCCGTTCCTCGTCGTCGTCTTCTTTTGGTGTGTCCACCATGTATACGTCATATGATGAGGTGGACGTCCCGCGCCCTATGGGCGGTGGTTCCTCTTTGCCTCCCGCATCGCCGTCCATACCATCGATGTCTTCGGAGTCGAAGTCGAGCATGTCGGTTGAGTCATCGACAGTGGCTACTAAGTGGGTAGTGGGTGGGCCTCGAATTTCTTCGTCGTCCGCATCCCAGTCCTGCCGAACATAGTTCGGCCAGGATTCTCCTAACAAGGAGAGAGACCTTAATGAGTTCAGTATGTCGCCAAAGGGCGAGTGCTAAAAAATATCCGCGGAGGTAACCTCCATGATCGGCGCCCAATCGGATTCGATAGGAACGGGCGCAGGCGGTTCGGAGTCTGTGGCCGGAGAAGGATCCGGCAGTTTAACAACACGGGTCTCGTGCAAGGCGAGGTTGATGTTCGGCTCGATCGCCGCTGAGGGTAAGGCCTCCGTGGCGGGGTCCATCCACCCGTCCGCGGAAGGCGCAACTGGCTCCAAATTGAGGGTCGAAGCGGCTGCCGGTGCGATCTCCTTAACACTGTCCGATGGGAGAGCTAAGTCATGCTCATCGTGACCGCGTGGCGCACAAGGCAGAGGCTCGAATCCATCGAAGATCAAATCTCCACGGATATCGGCCATGTAGTTTAAGCTTCCAAACCTGACCTGGTGGCCAGGGGAGTAACTTTCCATCTGCTCCAGATGGCCAAGCGAATTGGCCCGCAGTGCAAAGCCGCCGAACACGAAGATCTGTCCGGGGAGAAAAGTCTCACCCTGGACTGCATCGCTATCGATGATAGTAGGAGCCATCAAGCCTAACGACGACGACACAGAGGAACTCTCAATGAAAGCACCAATGTCGGTGTCAAAACCGGCAGACCTCGGGTAGGGGGGCCCGAACTGTGCGTCTAGGCCGGATGGTAACAGGAGGCAGGGGACACAATGTTTTACCCAGGTTCGGGCCCTCTTGATGGAGGTAAAACCCTACGTCCTGCTTGATTAATATTGATGATATGGGTAGTACAAGAGTAGATCTACCACGAGATCAGAGAGGCTAAACCCTAGAAGCTAGCCTATGGTATGATTGTATGCTGTGGTTGTTTCCCCCTACGGACTAAAACCCTCCGGTTTATATAGACACCGGAGAGGGTTAGGGTTACACAAGGTCGGTTACAAAGGAGGAGATATCCATATCCGTATTGCCTAGCTTGCCTTCCACGCCAAGTAGAGTCCTATCCGGACACGAGACGAAGTCTTCAATCTTGTATCTTCATAGTCTAACAGTCCGGCTGTCCAGTGACCCCCTAATCCAGGACTCCCTCAGTAGCCCCTGAACCAGGCTTCAATGACGATGAGTCCGGCGTGCAATATTGTCTTCGGCATTGCAAGGCGGGTTCCTCCTCCGAATACACCATAGAAGAATTTTAATACAAGGATAGTGTCCGACCCTGCAAAATAAGTTCCACATACCACCGTAGAGAGAATAATACTTTCGCAAATCTAATTTGCTGACTTGTTTTGGCAGCATGACGTTATGTCATGGCCCGGTGATTATTCGAACCGTTTTTCTTCAACCAGCTCCACACATAACGCGAGGCAGTTTCTTGACACGTCTTGTCAAAGCGGAGATCGTGTTCCCCAATTACGGTATTCTCATTAATACGATCGTGGGTAACCCAATCGTGTCTAGGACTCCTAGATTATAGGCAAGTCCCAAACGGCTACGGGGAGGACGCTTGATATTCACCCTCTTTATAAAGGGATAAGGTTTTCGCTTTTTCCCTCTCGTGCTCAATCGAACCCCTCCCCCGCCTCGAGTTCTAACACCCAAAGCCCAGGTCAGGTGCTCCGGATCTTCAATCATGTCCGGATCCAGCCTTCAAGGCCGGTGGATGCCCTCCTCCGTCACAGAAGAGGATATCAAGAAGTTGAGGGAGGCCAGATACCTGATCGCCAAGGTTTCGCATTGGCTGCCTGCTCGAGGGCAGGTCGTCCCCACTCCCGAACCCGACGAGAACGTCGTGTTCGTCTCCCACTTCCTCCGAGGCCTAGGACTCACTCTGGATCCCTTCGTCAGGGGTTTGATGTTTTATTACGGGCTAGATTTCCATGATCTAGCTCCAGACTCCTTTCTCCACATCTCGACATTTATTGTCGTGTTTGAGGCCTGCCTCTGCATTACCCCTCACTTCCGCCTATGGCTCAAGACCTTTGAAGTGAAGCCGAAGATGATCGAGGGGCAACATGCAGCGTGCGGAGGCGCGTCAATAGGCAAGATGGCAGGAGATCCATGGCCGAAAGGTTCCTTTCCAGAGGTGTCCGAATTATGGCAACAGGAGTGGTTTTACGTCACGGTTCCCAGAAGTGCCAAGTGGGCGGCTGCCCCCGCTTTCCGCTCGGGCCCCACCACAACTGATGTCATGGATTAGCAGAGGTCTGAGCTGGGGTCCAGCCAAGGACGTGCCTATACTGCAAAGCCGCATTCAAGATCTCTTCGAGGGAGATTTCAATTTGGTTGTGGTAATGCAAGTTATGCTGGTTCGTCGAGTCCAGCCTTGCAAACGTCGGTCCCTTCGCTTGTGGGAGTTCAACCCAGAAGGACCTCATGCCATTCAAAGTTTCCTCGGCCTGACGCATGAGGAGATGTACAAGTCATTCTTCGGACCTCAAATAGAGTGTTCGGATACTACCGAGCACGGGCCTGAGCAATAACCGCGCCACCGAACAAGTAAGAAATCCTCTAGCCGAACACACCGTCTTTTATTCATCATGAAGTTATTTCTGAGAGATCGCTCTTTCACCAGGACTGGCTAACAAAGGCGAAGATGATTCGGTGTTCGCCCCCCTCCCTGAGGGTTTGGAAAATCCGGTATTAGAAAAGATGCTCGAGCTCGCACCTTGCCCGGAGCCCTCGAAGGAAGATACAGGGGGGAATAATATGGGCGGAAGCAGGCCCCCATCGCTGCCAGTTCCAACTGAGGGAATGAGCACCTCCATAAAGGAGGATAACCCGGGGGGAAGAGGACTGCTTCCGAGGATCCGGAAGCCGAGGCCTCCAAACAGGAGAAGAAGTCTCCAACAGAGGGTCCTGCCTCGGGGGGTGCTCTTGCCGCACAAAGTCCGCGGGGGATCAGCCCTCCAACGATTAGTAAGTGATCCAAAAAATACTTTAATAGTGAAGGTATACTATCTTTCTTCTGAGAAAATAACCGCCGCATATATCTTGCAGTTCGGGTCTTAGCCCTTCTCAGCTGAGCTCGTCTTCGGGGGATCTTCTTCCGGAGATGATGGAGAGGGAAATGCCTCCCCTGGACTCCTCCGCTCAAGAAGCGGGCGACCCCGAAGTGTCGTCACGGAGGGCCTCTCCAGATCCGGTGAGGCTAGAAGATAATCCCATAGACCCCCGAAGTCCCCAACGTCCAACTCTTGAAGAGAGCAAACAAAAGAGTCCGGCACCGTCTGGTATGCGGTCGGACGTTCTGAGGGAGCTGTTGGGGCGAGCGGCCATCTCAGAAGAACACTGCACGCTGATGGGTACGGTGATGGAAAGAATTTCATCCATCGAAAGCGGATTACATGAAGCCTTTATGAGTCTACTAACAGGCTTTGAGGTACGTGAGATAATATGTGATAGTACCGTACATGTTAGGTGTGCCCTGTGTAGATAGTAGCCCCTGAGACTCTGGTTGTCGTCGAGAATGGTGGCGAACAGAGGATCATAGTCCCAGGCAATGACCAGACTGCCTTTATGTGCAGGTGGTGGAAGCTCTGGTGGCTAGCCGGACTAGTGAGTTTGCCAAATTAAAACAACAACTGGATGCGGTAGACGCCGACATCGAGCTTGTTAACAAGCGGCTTGACGAATCATAGGGTAAGTAATGTTTTCTGGTGATTGTCACACAATAAGAGCAGCATGATGCCAGTATCTTTAATATGTTGTGACTGCAGGCGGAGCTGCCACCGTGGAGACCCTTCGGGCGGAGCTCGCCCGAGCCAAGGAACAAGCGAGGGTTAGTATTGCGGCTGCTTTGAGGGCGGCTGAGGAGTTAAGAGCCGAGAAGGCCGCCCATTGCGAAAGCAAAGAAAAGATGGCCAAGATGGCCGTAGAATTAAAAGGCACTGCCGACCGTTGCCAGTTCCTTGAGGAGGAGAACCGAGTGAAGGCAGCAGACCTGGAGAAGGCCACTATGGCGATCAAAGACATTCGCTCTGCTATGAGGGCGAAGAAGGAGGAGCTGCGCGAAGCCGGGGATATTGCGGCTGGGAAGCCCTTTCTGCCGCGGAGGAAGTTCGGAGATCCGCGGTATGCCCCTCTGGATCGGTTGTGGAGTTCGGCAGACGCATATATGGACTTGGCGGCGAGCGCTGTCGATGCGGTCGAATACTTCCAAGATCAATCAGGTCGTGAAGTGGACAAGCTATTCTGGTCGCAATTCAACGTTCCAGAGCGTCCGCTTCCCTTGACTGATCAGCTAGCCGAATGGGCCGAACTTAATAGGTTGTCCGGACTCGCCATGATGTCTGTTGTAGATGAGTTGTGGCCGGAGAAGCCGAAGCCGAACAACTATTTCAGCTTAGTGCAGCAGTTCCTTGGCGCGATGCCGCGCATCAACGCGATGAAGAGGTCGGCGTGCATAGAAGGCTCGCGGATGGCCTTTGCCCGTGTCAAGGCATACTGGGCAGAGATGGATGCTACCACTGTTGCGGCGCAAGGTTCGGCCGTGGGCCGAGTAGCTGCCGAGCACTATTTTGAAGAGGTTCTTGAGGGTGCTCGTTTGATAGAGTCCCAGTGCTCGAAGAATATTATGTTTGATGACATGCATTCCCATTGTAAACACAATGTTTTTATGAAATATAGTAAGGCTGTATTTATACTTTTGCCGGAAAGTAATGTGATGCCTCCTGTGCGGCCGTTTATGTATATATGTATATAACCTGAAAGATTGCAGTCATTGGCTTCAACCCCCACGCATATAATGGGGAGGTTCTCGCAAAAAATGCGTGTTCACACTTAACCCAACGTCTTGGTCCTATTAAGGAGGTGATAACGCAGCGAACGAGGCAACCGGACTATAATGCTTTAACACTTTCACTTAGCCATTGGAGTTTGACAGTGGGGCTACTAGATAGCCCCTGGTGGTTCCGCACTCTTCCGATCTCGGGGTGCGTACATGCCTGGCTGGAAAACGGCCCTTCGTTAAGGCTGAGGAATTCTAACATTCCGATAGGTCATCGAGTGGTTGACCAGTCTCACGCTATATCATGACAGTCAGTTTTCGGCTTTCTCTACTGAGGTGCTCGTCCGGATGAACCAGGGCACAATCGCAGTAGTTCTCCTAGTGCTGCCTTAGCCGATAAAGCGGAACGTAAGGCACCAAAACACAGGAGCCAGGCAAACCCAACATTTGACCAAAGACAATGATTCGGAGCTGGTGCATATAAGGCCAAACTCGCGACGCCGAACACTCCCTAAGGTATTCGGTCTTTATGGTATAAACTGGGCCTAAATAGTGCCCTTTGTAAGGAGCCCCTCGTGTCTAGGTACGTGCATTACTATGACGTGGCCACATGCCAAGACGTCAGCATCCTTCTCAATTGTACTAAGAATTCGAGGGATGTGTATCAACAAGAGACAGTAAAAAAGGTTTACGCAGGGTCTTAATCTAAAAAGAATCCTTGGAGCGGGTCCCTGCTGCACGTCTGCGCCTGTGTCTCCGTTGTGCCATATCCTAGACGGGTGTATTACGATGATCATCTGTAAAAGAGAGGAACTTAGGTGAAAAACTTGTCGTGCAAAAAGATAGTTTTTAAAGAAACCATGTATAGCTAGAAATGAGTAGAAATTGCCACTTGTCTGCGCGCGTTGAGCCCCTTGTATTTGTAATAGGGGTGTGGCCATCAATCCGGTACAAATTACATATATCGGCGCCGGACTCGTCTAACCGCGTCCGTGGTCTTGACGACCTATCAAATGCTTTAGTTGGTGAGGCTGTTTTTAGTGTGCGGCTGCCAAGACAGTCGCATTCTCTTCGGCGCGCAAAGATCGCTTAATACTTCCGTTCACTGTAATGATGCCATGTGGACCGGGCATCTTGAGCGTGAGGGAAGCGTAATGCGGTATTGCATTAAAGCGAGAAAAGCTTTGCGTCCAAGTAGTGCTTGATAACCGCATTGGAAGGGTGTAATGTGGAAGGTTAAATGTTCGCTATGGGAGTTATTGGGGAAGCCGAATATAACCTTTAGTGGTAGGGAGCCCGTGTAGTGAGCCCCTGAGCCTGGCATTACTCCTTGAAAGGCAGTGTTGCTATGGCAAATTTTCGTTGGCTCTATCCCCATTTCGCGGATTGTATCCTGGTATATCAGGTTTAAACTGCTGCCACCGTCCATCAGGACTCGTGCAAAGTGGTATCCGTCAATTATTGGGTCTAATACCAGGGGAGCCCATCCTGCCCGTCGGATACTTGCTGAGTAATCACGATGGTCGAAAGTGACCGGTTGAGACGACCAGTGGCAGGGTTTCGCGGTGATAGGCCCTTGGGCATATTTATCTGGGAGGGCCGCTTTTCTTCCCTTGATCACATGTAATACATTGACTGTTTTGACTTCTGATGGAAACTTCTTTTGTTCCCCAGTGTCTTGCTTGAGAGGCTCATCCTCATCTTCGCTTGGTGTATCCTCCCCCTTGTGTACGGCATTGAGCTTGCCGGACTGCTTGAAGACCCAACATTCTCTGTGGGTATGATTAGCGGGTTTACCAGGGGTGCTATGGATCTGACATACTTGGTCCAGAATTTTGTTCAGGCTGGATAGTTCATCTCTGGCGCCTTTAGAGGGCGGCTTTTGCTGACCTGGCCGAGAGCTTCGGAATCTGGCATTTACCGCCGTGCTCTTCGGGATGTCTTCTTTATTCCGATGCTTATTATTTTTGCTGCGTCGTGATTTCCCGTTTTCATCTCTAACTTTGGATGTGCTTGGGTCGCTGGCACTGCATCTGGCTAGCCAGCTGTCCTCACCCGCGCAAAAGCGGGTCATGAGGCTTGTTAATGGTGCCATTGTTCTCGGCTTTTCTTGGCCGAGGTGTCTGGCAAGCCATTCGTCGCGGATGCTATGCTTAAAAGTTGCCAAGGCTTCGGCGTCCGGGCAGTCAACTATTTGGTTCTTCTTAGTAAGAAACATGTTCCAAAGCTTTTGGGCTGACTCTCCGGGCTGTTGAGTTATATGACTCAAATCGTCCGCATCCGGGGGTCGGACATAAGTCCCTTGAAAATTTGCCCGAAAAGCGTCTTCGAGCTCTTCCCAGCTTCCAATGGAGTTTTCGGGGAGGCTTTTAAGCCAGTGCTGAGCTGGCCCTTTGAGCTTGAGGGGTAAGTACTTGATGGCGTGGAGATCATCTCCTCGAGCCATATGGATATGGAGGATATAGTCCTCAATCCAGACCCCAGGGTCTGTTGTTCCGTCGTATGCCTCTATGTTTACGGGTTTGAATCCCTCTGGAAATTCATGGTCCAGCACCTCATCGGTGAAACATAGGGGGTGTGCGACACCCATGTATCTAGGTGTACTGCATTGTTATGATGTTTGTTGTGTTACATCATATGCTGGGGCGCGCTTGCGTGGTCCATAGATGGATCTGGTTGTGCCGTCCTTTTGGTGCGAGCCCTCGTGTGGATCGCTTATTGGCTTGTGAGTGGCGTTGTTTGCCGCTCGATGTTGGCCATGAGGTCGTCTATCCGGCTAGGTGGCCGTTTTGATTTTTGGTTGTGGGGGATCTAGGGCCTCCTCATCGAATTCGGGTAGCAACTTATGCTTCGGGTAGCTCTTGGTGGCGCGATTACCACCATACTTCGCTGCTGTGTTGAGTACTTTACTCCATCTGATTGGGAGTGTGTCCTGCGCAGCCTTGAGCCTTTGCTTCTGCTTTTTCAGACTCCTCGCGGTGGCAACAAGACTTTGACAGGCATTCTTCTGCTCCGGGTGCCTTACCGGCGTTATGTCATCTGGACTATTATCTCTGACAGAATTGGTTTGTTCGGTTTGATTCTCCGTATTGCCGTGGTCCGGCAGTGGTTCTCCCTGCTCCAACGCTGGGTCTGTATGATCGTTATTTCTGCCGAGGCGGGATTTGGAGTGGCGCTCACGCCGCCGCTTTGACTGCTTCTCGAGGGGACAAACCTTTGTTGCGTCCTTCCGTTCCTCGTCGTCGTCTTCTTTTGGTGTGTCCACCATGTATACGTCATATGATGAGGTGGACGTCCCGCGCCCTATGGGCGGTGGTTCCTCTTTGCCTCCCGCATCGCCGTCCATACCGTCGATGTCTTCGGAGTCGAAGTCGAGCATGTCGGTTGAGTCATCGACAGTGGCTACTAAGTGGGTAGTGGGTGGGCCTCGAATTTCTTCGTCGTCCGCATCCCAGTCCTGCCGAACATAGTTCGGCCAGGATTCTCCTAACAAGGAGAGAGACCTTAATGAGTTCAATATGTCGCCAAAGGGCGAGTGCTGAAAAATATCCGCGGAGGTAACCTCCATGATCGGCGCCCAATCGGATTCGATAGGAACGGGCGCAGGCGGTTCGGAGTCTGTGGCCGGAGAAGGATCCGGCAGTTTAACAACACGGGTCTCGTGCAAGGCGAGATTGATGTTCGGCTCGATCGCCGCTGAGGGTAAGGCCTCCGTGGCGGGGTCCATCCACCCGTCCGCGGAAGGCGCAACTGGCTCCAAATTGAGGGTCGAAGCGGCTGCCGGTGCGATCTCCTTAACACTGTCCGATGGGAGAGCTAAGTCATGCTCATCGTGACCGCGTGGCGCACAAGGCAGAGGCTCGAATCCATCGAAGATCAAATCTCCACGGATATCGGCCATGTAGTTTAAGCTTCCAAACCTGACCTGGTGGCCAGGGGAGTAACTTTCCATCTGCTCCAGATGGCCAAGCGAATTGGCCCGCAATGCAAAGCCGCCGAACACGAAGATCTGTCCGGGGAGAAAAGTCTCACCCTAGACTGCATCGCTATCGATGATAGTAGGAGCCATCAAGCCTAACGACGACGACATAGAGGAACTCTCAATGAAAGCACCAATGTCGGTGTCAAAACCGGCAGACCTCGGGTAGGGGGGCCCGAACTGTGCGTCTAGGCCGGATGGTAACAGGAGGCAGGGGACACAATGTTTTACCCAGGTTCGGGCCCTCTTGATGGAGGTAAAACCCTACGTCCTGCTTGATTAATATTGATGATATGGGTAGTACAAGAGTAGATCTACCACGAGATCAGAGAGGCTAAACCCTAGAAGCTAGCCTATGGTATGATTGTATGCTGTGGTTGTTTCCCCCTACGGACTAAAACCCTCCGGTTTATATAGACACCGGAGAGGGTTAGGGTTACACAAGGTCGGTTACAAAGGAGGAGATATCCATATCCGTATTGCCTAGCTTGCCTTCCACGCCAAGTAGAGTCCTATCCGGACACGAGACGAAGTCTTCAATCTTGTATCTTCATAGTCTAACAGTCCGGCCAAAGGATATAGTCCGACTGTCTGGAGACCCCCTAATCCAGGACTCCCTCATCCATTTTCGCCCGATCTCTCTTCCTAGCCAATCAAACTTGTTGATATCCTAGGGATTGTTTGAGAAGGCCTAGATCTACACATCCACCAACAGATATTTGATTCCCCCACTAATCCCTCGTGGATCTTGTTACTCTTGGGTGTTTGAGCACCCTAGACGGCTGAGGTCATCGCGGAGCCATACTCCATTGTGGTGAAGCTTCATGGTGTTGTTGGGAGCCTCCAATTAAGTTGTGGAGATTGCCCCAACCTTGTTTGTAAAGGTTCGGTCGCCGCCTTCAAGGGCACCAATAGCGGAATGACGGCATCTCGCATTGTGTGAGGGCGTGAGGAGAATACGATGGCCCTAATGGCTTCTTGGGGAGCATTGTGCCTCCACACCGCTCCAACGGAGATGTACTTCCTCTCAAAGGGAAGGAACTTCGGTAACACATCCTCGTCTTCACCGACTCCACTCTTGGTTATCTCATCCCTTTACTCGTTCACGCTTATCTTGTGTTACATCCCTTGCTTGCTTGTTTACTTATTGTTGTTGCATCATATAGGTTGCTCACCTAGTTGCATATCTATACAACCTACTTCGATGCAAAGTTTAAATTGGTAAAGAAAAGCTAAAAATTGTTAGTTGCCTATTCACCCCCCTCTTGTCAACTATATCGATCCTTTCAATTGGTATCAGAGCCTTGTCTCTTTATTAAGGACTTTGCCATCCGAAGAGTATGGTTGACACCATAGACGGTGAGAAGGAGCACCCTGGTGTGATTCCGTCCTCGTCTACGGCCGATGGGGGAACCCCGGTCTCTCGTGAGGAGCTCAATGTGGCCTTGGACACATTTAAAACCTCCATGACGGCCGAGGTCAAAGGCGTACTTAAGGATTTTCTTGATGGTCTTAAATTGTCCACCGCACTATTGGAAGTGGTTGATCCCACTAACAAGGTGACGGTTGCTAACTCCGACAAGGGGGAAGCTTCTAGTGATAAAGTTCCTTTGTCTAGTGGTAAAAGTGGAAATGGCATCTTTGCCCATGTGGAACCTCCACTTACCTATGGAGGATCGATTCCCTCCACTCATTTAAATCATGCCGGTTCTCCTCCTAAGATTGTGAAAAATGAGGATTTTGACGCTTGGGTCTATCGCTTTAAACGTCATTTAAATCATGTTAATACTAACCTTTGGAGAATCATTGAGCAAGGTTTCTATCTGCAGGACCCAAGCAACTTCACCCCAAGAGAAGCCACGGATCATCAATTCAACGAGAACGCTCTATTCATCATCCAAGATGCAATCCCTCCCAAAGATATTGCGCATCTCCGACCATTCACCGTGGCAAAGGAAGCATGGCACCATGTTGTTTCCCTTTACAAGGGAAGCGCAAGCATTCAACGCTCCAACTATGAAGTGGTGCAAGATGAAGCCGATGAATTTGCTATGAATGAAGGTGAAGAACCTCGTGAGATCTACCGGAGACTAACCACACTCGCTGTCTCACTCCGAGATCATGGGAGCAAAGATACAAATGACAATTGGATCAAGCGGAAATTTCTCAAAGCCATGATGCCTTACCATAAGGCCATGTCCTCCGTCATCCGTCAAAGGCTAGACTTCCACACCTTGTCCTCAAGTGAAGTGTTGGATGAGTTTGTGGCAATGAGTATCTTGGACAAGACCGCCGACAATGCGGTATTGCGTTCTCAAAGAGCAAAGAATCCCAACCTTGCTTTGAAAGCCAAGGCTAGTGTGGAAGAAGAGGAGGAAGAGGAAGAAGAGGAGAGCAACCCCGAGGATACAAAATATGATTATCATGAGCACATGGCTCTCGCTTCAAGACAATTTTGGAGCAATAAGAACTCAAGGCCCAACTTCAACAAGAGCAACTCAAGTGGGGCCAAGGGCAAGCAACGTGTGAGGACTTGCTACAATCATGCCAATGTGAGCCACTTTGTTGCGGAGTGACCCTATGAGAAGAGGGAAGACAATGGTGGCAACCTCATTCGGAAGGACAAGGACAAGTCTTTCCCCAACAAGAACCACTTCACCAAGAAGGCTCCTCCCAAGGGATTGGTGGCACAAGAAGAGTACAATGAGGATGATGATGATGAAGATGGTGAGACGGTTGCCATGGCCTCCGTGGCCATTGCGAAAACCCCACGGGTGTCCCTCTTCGACTCACCCAATGAGAACATCACCGCCAAGTGCCTCATGGCTAAAGCCACCAACAAGGTAACCCCCAACATCAAAACTACCATCATTACTCATCTTCTTTGACGGATTGCATTGATGAAAGTGGGGGGGTCCAATGTGGAGGAAAATGAGTTTGAGTCTTTTATGAGTAAGCTTAAGGGTAAATCCAAGAAGCACTTCATTGCTCTCTTGGAACAACTTGGTGAAGCCAATGACATGATCGAGGCCCACGAAGACACCATCTCTAAGATGGAGGGGCATAGTCGTGACTATGTCGATGAGATATCGGATCTCTCTAATGCTCTTTAGGAAGAGTGTGGTCATCGCTTGGCTCTTGAGGATTCACACAACGATGACCATGCTAAATTAAAGAAAGATCTTGATCATGCTCTTGTTGTGTCTCGTGTGCTAAATTCCAAGAAGGCCAAACTTGGTGTTGACCTGGCTAGACTCAAGGAGGAGTTTGATATACTTGACAAGGCTCACAAGGCCTTGAAGAGTACTCATGCTAGTCTTAAAGAGTCTCATGATCAACTCCAAGTGAGGCTAACCAAGGAGAAAGCCACTTTTCCTCATATGGTTTTAATTTATAATGCAAATGCTACTAATCCTTGTTGTGAGCATGTGCATCTTGTTGAGGAGAATGCAAAGTTGAAGGAGCAACTTGAGAAAGGCCTTGTGTCGTGCATACAAGGTGAGAAGAACCTCAACGATCTTTTGAGCAATCAAAAGGAAGTTGTGGCCAAGGAAGGGATTGGGTTCACACCCAAGTCCAAGAACAAGAAGAAGAATGACAAGGCCAAACAATCTCCTCCTCTCATGCAAACTTTTGTCAAAGAGGGAGAGGGTGCCTCTAAGGAGAAGAAGAACAATGTGAAGGATGGTGGTGTCAAGAAGGGAAATGCCACCCCTTCCAACAAAGCCGACGACTTTAACCCTTCCTATGTGTTATGGCGTTCTAGTGATGGGCATGTTTATGCTAAATTTGTTGGTTCTCCTTATGAGTACATTGAATGGTCTATTTGGGTTCCTAAGACCCTTGTCACTAACATCAAAGGACCCATTACAAAATGGGTACCTAAAACCAAGCATTGATCTCTTGTAGGTGTTTGCTTCCGGTGGGGGATCATGGTTGCTCGATAGTGGAGCCACTAATCATATGACCGAAAACAAGGACTTGGTGGTGGACGTGCAAAATATTCCATCTATGCCCACCAATGTCGAGTGGGGTGATGCCTCATCCTCTAAGGTATTGGGGCTTGGCAAGGTTGTCATTTCTCATGATCTCACGATCGAGAAGGTCATGCTTGTTGAGTCCCTTGCATACAATTTACTTTCCGTTCGTCAACTTGCAATCATGGGCTTTGCCACTTTCTTTGATATTGATACCGTGGCCCTCTTGTGGAGCAAGACTCTTAAAGTAGCCTTTGTTGGGCATGTCGAGAACGGTCTCTATGTGATTAATTTTTCGGAGCGACCCACTGAGACCGTGACATGCCTAATGGCTAAAGTTGACGTGGGATGGCTTTGGCATCGCCGTTTAGCCCATGTCAATATGAGATCTTTGCAAAGTCTTCTCAAGGGGGACCATGTCCATGGACTAACAAATGTTAGTTTTGCCAAAGATCGTGCTTGCAGTGCTTGCATTGAAGGAAAGCTACATGAGAAGGCTCACCCTCCCACGACTATCATTTACTCAAAGAGGCCTTTGGAGCTCCTTCACTTGGATCTCTTTGGGCCTCCATCCTTTGATAGTATTGGGGGTAGAAAGTATTGCTTGGTGGTTGTGGATGACTATTCAAGATATACTTGGGTGTACTTCTTCAAGAGGAAGAGTGAGAGCCAACAAACCGTCATTGACTTTGCAAATGAAGCTCGACGTCAACACAATGCAAAGATCTTGACAATAAGAAGTGACAATGGCACCGAGTTCAAGAACTACACCTTGGATGAGTTTCTTAGCGATGAGGGGATCAAACATCAATCTTCCACACCTTACACCCCTCAAGAAAATGGTGTAGTGGAGAGGAAGAACCAGACGTTGATGGATGCGGCAAGAACCATGATGGCGGAGTTCAAGTCTCCATACAACTTTTGGGCCAAAGCCATCAACACCGCGTGTCATGCATCCAATCGGCTCTACCTCCGCAAAGGCTTGAACAAGACTCCATATGGGATACTCACCGGTAACAAGCCGAACCTCAAGTACTTCCGGGTGTTCAGATGTAAGTGCTTCATTCTCAAGAAGGTGTTCGTTTGTCTAAATTTGAGGCTAAAGCTCATGAGGGCATATTTGTTGGTTATGCTACAAACTCTCATGCTTACCGTGTCCTCAATAAGTCCACGGGGCTTATTGAGGAGACATGTAGCATGGAGTTTGATGAGAATAACGGCTCCCAAGTGGAGCAAAGTGGTACTTGTGATGTAGGTGATGAAATTCCTCCCCAAGCCATAAGAAGAATGGGTGTTTGTTTTATCCTACCCATTGAGGATCCCCTTGCGGCTGAAGGAGAAGGACAATGTTCCACTCAAGTGGAACCATCACCAACCCAAGACCCACATGCTTCCGAAGAACAAAGTGAAGGCCCTCAACCTCATGAACAAGACCAAGGGCAAGATCAACCTCAAGATGGCTTTGAACCACAAAGTGATGCCCAAGGTCAAGTTCTCCCCTCCGAGCAAGTTCAAGATCAAGAACAAGCTCAAGACGACGCTCAAGATGATCAAGCAACCGCTCCTCAACTCTCTCCTGAGGAGGAATTGGAGCGTCGTGCCGCCAAGATTGCACCCAAGCTATCTACTAAGGGTCATCTAATGACAAATGTGCTTGGAAGCATACGAAAGGGGGTAAGCACTCATAGACAATTGGCAAACTATTGTGAACATCATGCATTTGTCTCTTGTGTTGAACCCCAAAAGGTCTATGAGGCGCTCGAAGATTCGGATTGGCTTAATGCCATGCATGAAGAACTCAACAACTTCGAGCACAACAAGGTGTGGAGATTGGTGCCAAGGCCAACGGGGAACCATAATGTCATTGGAACCAAGTGGATATTCAAGAACAAGCAAGATGCTCATGGAATTATTGTCCACAACAAGGCTCGCTTGGTAGCTCAAGGCTACTCCCAAGTCGAGGGTATCGACTACGGTGAAACCTTTGCTCTTGTTACTCGCCTTGAATCTGTTCGTTTGTTGATTGCTTATGCTTCCCATCATAACTTCAAGTTGCAACAAATGGATGTGAAGAGTGCTTTTCTTAATGGTCCTATTAATGAGTTGGTGTATGTCAAACAACCCCCCATGTTCGAGGATCCCTATTTCCCCGATCATGTGTACCAACTCGATAAGGCACTCTATGGCCTTAAACAAGCCCCACGTGCGTGGTATGACCACCTTACCGAGTTGTTGCAAGATCGTGGGTTTGAAATTGGGAAAATCGACCCCACTCTTTTTACTAAGAAGGTCAAAGGGGAGTTGTTTGTGTACCAACTATATGTTTATGACATTATCTTTGGTTCTCCTAACAAAGCTTTTAATGAGGAATTTGCCGCTCTCATGACCTCGAAGTTCAAGATGTCCATGATGGGAGAGTTGAAGTTCTTTATCGGGTTCGAAATCAAGCAACGAAGATAAGGAACCTTCATCAACCAAGCCAAATACACTCAAGACATGCTCAAGAGATTCAAGCTAAGTGAAGTCAAGCCGGCTTACACTCCAATAATGCCCGTCAAATGCCAACTTGACATAGATCCCGATGGTAAAGCGGTGGATCAAAAGGTATATCACTCCACGATTGGCTCCTTCCTTTACCTTTGTGCATCTAGACCGGATATCATGTTGAGTGTGGGAATTTGTGCACGGTTTCAAGACGCACCTAAGGAAAGTCACTTTGTGGCGGTCAAGCGAATCTTTCGATATTTGGCTCATTTCCCAAACTTTGGCTTATGGTACCCAAGAGGAGCAAACTTCAACCTTGTAGGCTATTCAGACTCCAATTGGGCGGGAGACAAAGTGGATAGGAAGTCAACTTCCGGATGGTGCCAATTCCTTGGTTGCTCTTTGGTGAGTTGGTCTTCCAAGAAGCAAAGTTGTGTGTCTCTCTCGTCCACCAAAGCGGAGTATGTGGCGCCGGTAGTTGTTGCGCACAACTTCTATGGATGAGGCAAGCTTTAAAGGATTACGGTGTCATTTGTGACAAAGTGCCTCTTTGGTGTGACAATGAAAGCGCCATCAAGACTTCTCTCAACCTGGTGCAACACTTCAAGACGAAGCATATTGAGATTCGGTATCACTTCATCCGGGATCATATTAGGCAAGGGGAGATCGAGCTCAACTTCAACACTCATGATAACCTTGCAGATATCTTCAAAAAGCCTTTGGATGAAGCAAGATTTCGCGAGTTAAGGCATGAGCTAAATATCATTGATTCGAGCAATGTTGCTTGAACCCTTGCACACCCCATCATACTCAACTTGTTATCTTGTTCAGGTGTAGGCATGGACATAGGGGGAGTGTTGTTCTCTCAATGAACTCTCCCTCCACCAATTATGCATAAATTGATCAACTCTTTCACATTCGCCATTCTTGATGGTACTTGTGCTTCAAAGACGAGTTTTGGTCACGGGCCCAAGGATAATTCTTCACGGTGCCATGCCAATTAACTTAAACATAGGTGGCTCCGGCCACTGCCCTCTCCTTGGAGAGGTTGTGTCTCGCGGTTGGTGCTTGTTGTCTTTTGCCTTCCCTTCTTCGTGTCGAGCTTGTGTTTGAGTTGCCTCGTGTGTTAGCTCGTTGGTGTGTCCGTTCGCTTGAAGGTTGCATTGCAAAGGCTGTTTTCCTCTCTTGTTTGCAAAACATGCATTTTCTTGGGTTCACGGTACTACCGTGGCTTGCCACGGTACAACTGCGGGAGCTATGCATGGTACTACCGCAACTAGCATCGCAGTAATTTTTTACTGCCGCTGGAAGAGCGGTACTACCGCCTCGCGTGCGGTACTACCGCGATGACCCGCGGTACTACCGCACAGTCGCGAGCGCGTGGGGGTTAAGAGCAGGCAGGGGGAGTTCCAACTCCCCCATACCCATTCAACTCATCTTTCCCATGAAGTATCTCTCTCTCTCCTGCCCAAGAACGGCACCGGAGAACCTCGCCGGATCTCCATCTCCGGCCGCTCTCCTCGCATTCTGTCCGGTGGGATCATTCCCCACCACGTCCTCTTGCCATGGAACAAGGTTTCTCCCCAAATCCCTCTCTCCTTGTCTTGTTGTTTTGTCTCTAGGTTTTTGGGGAGATGCATGTTGTTCTTGAGATTTTAGGCACTTTGCAAGAGTAGGATGTAGGAGAGTAGTGATGCGTAGAGAGGCTATTTGGTATGTTGCTACTTGGTAGGTTTGATCAACCGTAGTACCGCTCCTTAGACACGGATGTTCTCAGATCAGTTTTGTTTCAGATCTGAACCCGAGCGGTACTATCGCTCCAGCTGTGTTCACCTCGTACGGTACTACCGCTCCTAAGGAGCGGTACTACCACGCGAGGTGCAGAAGTAAAATTTTACTACCGCTCCAGGCGTGCTACTACCGTGCCATCCCGGCGCGGTACTACCGCGGGTGGAGCAGCAGTAAAAATTTAGTTCTGCACACTTGTGCGGTACTACCGTTGAGTCTGAACCTTCCCTATAGCAACTACCCAATGTTATTTCTACTTGTTTCATTTGTTTTGCCGTGGTCTTTGCATTGATCCTTCTCTCTTTTCTCGTGTTTTCTTGTGTTGTGTGTCATAGGTGGTGGCTCCGGTTTCAATGTCCGTCGTTCGAACCCGTTCACGACACGGGCTCGAAGCGTCTGCGCAACCAAGTTGAAGCTCCAGAGGGCTCCAATGCCCCCAACGCAGAACCAAGTCAACCGCAATCAAGCACAAGGAGCCAACAATGAGCATGGATGAGATGCCACTAGCTAAGTTTGTCACTCGAAGGAAGATCAACCCCTATGTGAATCCCCGTGCAAACTTGAGTGGGAATGAGTTGTTCTCGACCAAGCAGCAGAATCATATCTATCTGGATGTGATCAAGGCCAAGCAGAACATCTACGTGGACGTGAACTGGATTGACATGCATCATATGAGGCAGGATAAGCACCGCCCCTATTTTTGTGAGCCTTTGGACCTGGTGGAGCAGTTTGGCATTGAGAACTTGTTCACGTTCCACCTGGACTTTGACCCTGAGATTGTGGCTCAATTCTTTGCCTCGGTCCACTTCCATTCTGATGAGGAACGAACCTTGACGTGGATGACAAATGGACAACAACTGACCGCCAAGTGGAAGGACTTCATGGATCTGCTACATGTTCGTGATGAGGGGCTCGACAAGCCCGTTGGTGTTCGCCCTCATGCCAACTCCGAGTCTGCTAACAAGAACAAGCTCCAGCCATATTACGTTGAGAAGCAGCTTCCCAGTGGCAAGAAGGCTTGGGTACTGAACCTATTCCTTGACATCATGTATCGGATCTTCCGCAACACCCTCTTCCCACGTATTGGTGACAAGGATAAGGCACATGCCTATCTCATGGATATGATGCTCATCTGTGAGGAGGCGCATCGTGTTCAGACGCAACCACTTGATGTCTCACATATCATGTGGTGTGAGCTACGGTTTGCGGTGTTCAACCGTAAGGTTCACATCTATGGTCCTTACCAGTTTCACCTAATCTTGAAGACTTGGGAGAAGCTCTATCCCAATGTTGAGTTTGAGGCCCCCCGACTGGACCCATCACGAGCCCATCAAGCTTCGTGTCAAGCCTAAGTGGGCTAACACCACTACCCGTGGTGAGGCAGCGGCTGCTCAGATGGACGTTGACGATGATGAGATTGAGGGGGAGGAAGCGGATGAGGACAACTCTGCTGGGTATGCTCCTCCCTCTACTGAGCCCTCATGGGCTAAGAAGCTGAAGGCCAAGATGAAGACGTTGTTCTGAATGCAAGCCAAGGGGCAGTACAGGACCCATGTTGCTTCCTAGGAGAGTCACTGCCGCGACAAGAGGATCTTGAGGACGTTTGGCGAGGAGATACCTAATGGGTCCGAGAAGCACATCACTCCAGAGGAAGAATGGATGGCGAAGCAGGGCAACTAGTGGACTGTGTCTGAGGAGGAGACCATCCCCGCTGCCGAGACCGACGAGGACCGTGATGAGTGATTGCTCCAGCTTGAGCTACCACCGGTGTCGTAGGTGTCCTCTCTGCCTTTTTGGTGTCTCGAAGCCAAAGGGGGGAGTGTAGGGATTTGTAAGTCATGTGTCGTGTTTGTTGCTTGTGTCGTGTGTCATGTTTGTTGCTTGTGTCATGTTTGCTTTCGTTCTGTTGGACCTCGCTCGCTTTGGTTTGGTTTGTCATGAGTCGTGTTCCCTTATCATATGGTGTAAGACATATGCACTCTATCGTATCTTATTGTCTTCCCTCCTTAGTAGCCCGTGAGCTTATGCTATCTTGTGCTAGTTAATTTATGCTCTTATGTATTATCTTGTCTCTCTGTTAGTATTAATTAGTTACTCCTTTGCAAGATTTGCCTCGTCTATAAAATATAGGTGGAGTGTTGATCCTAGTATGTGTGCCGTGCTCCAAAGCACATCTCCAAAGTGCACACATCTAGGGGAGCCCGCCTATATTTTATATATGTTGGGTTTGCTGAAGGAAATATGCCCTAGAGGCAATAATAAAGTTATTATTTATTTCCTTATATCATGATACATGATACATGTGTGAATACATAGACAAACAGAGTGTCACTAGTATGCCTCTACTTGACTAGCTCATTGATCAAAGATGGCTATGTTTCCTAGCCATAGACAAAGAGTTGTCATTTGATTAACGGGATCACATCATTAGGAGAATGATGTGATTGACTTGACCCATTCTGTTAGCTTAGCACTTGATCGTTTAGTTTGTTGCTATTACTTTCTTCATGACTTATGCATGTTCCTATGACTATGAGATTATGCAACTCCCGTTTACCAGAGGAACACTTTGTGGGCTACCAAACGTCACAACGTAACTGGGTGATTATAAAGGTGCTCTACAGGTGCCTCCAAAGGTACTTGTTGGGTTGGCGTATTTCAAGATTAGGATTTGTCACTCCGATTGTTAGAGAGGTATCTCTGGGACCACTCGGCAATACACATCACTTAAGCCTTGCAAGCATTGCAACTAATGAGTTAGTTACGGGATGATGTATTACAGAACAATTAAAGAGACTTGCCAGTAACGAGATTGGACTAGGTATTGAGATACCGACGATCGAATCTCGGGCAAGTAACATACCGATGACAAAGGGAACAACGTATGTTGTTATGCGGTTTGACCGATAAAGATCTTCATAGAATATGTAGGAGCCAATATGAGCATCCAGGTTTCGCTATTGGTTATTGACCGGAGATGTGTCTCGGTCATGTCTACATAGTTCTTGAACCCGTAGGGTCCGCACGCTTAAAGTTTGATGACAGTTATATTATGAGTTTATGTGTTTTGATGTACCGAAGGTAGTTCGGAGTCCCGGATGTGATCACGGACATGATGAGGAGTCTCGAAATGGTCGAGACATGAAGATTCATATATTGTATGACTATATTCCGACACCGGAATGGTTCCGGGGGTTATCAGATATATACCGCAGTACCGGAGAGGTTACCGGAACCCTCCCGGAGGTTATTGGGCCCCATGGGCCCAATTGGTGGAAGAGGAGAGGCAGCCAAGGGGCAGCCGCGCACCCCTTCCCTCCCAAGTCCGAATTGGACAAGGAAGGGGGCGGCGCCCCCTTTTCCTTTCTTCCTCCCTCTCCTCTCCTACTCCAACATGGAAGGGGGGAGTCCTACTCCCGATGGGAGTAGGACTCCTCATGGGGCGCACCAAGGGTGGCCGCCCCCTCCCCCTCCTCCACTCCTTTATATATGGGGAGGGAGGCACCCCTAGAGACACAACAATTGATCCCTTGGATCTCTTAGCCGTGTGTGGTGCCCCCCTCCACCATAATCCACCTCGGTCATATCGTAGCGGTGCTTAGGTGAAGCCCTGCGTCAGTAGAATATCATCATCGTCACCACACCGTCGTGCTGACGGAACTCTCCCTCAAAGCTCGGTTGGATTAGAGTTCGAGGGACGTTATCGAGTTGAACATGTGCAGAACTCGGAGGTGCCGTACGCTCGGTACTTGATCGGTCGGATCGTGAAGACGTACGACTACATCAACAGCGTTGTGCTAACGCTTCCGCATTCGGTCTGCGAGGGTACGTAGACACACTCTCCCCTCTCGTTGCTATGCATCACCATGATCTTGCGTGTGCGTAGGAAAATTTTGAAATTACTACATTCCCCAACAGTGGCATCAGAGCCAGGTTTTATGCGTTGATGTTATATGCACGAGTGGAACACAAGTGAGTTGTGGGCGATACAAGTCATACTGCTTACCAGCATGTCATACTTTGGTTCGGCGGTATTGTTGGATGAAGTGGCCCAGACCGACATTACGCGTACGCATACGCGAGACTGGTTCTATCGACGTGCTTTGCACACAGGTGACTGGCGGGTGTCAGTTTCTCCAACTTTAGTTGAACCGAGTGTGGCTACGCCTGGTCCTTGAGAAGGTTAAAACAACACTAACTTGATGAACTATCATTGTGGTTTTGATGCGTAGGTAAGAACGGTTCTTGCCCAGCCCGTAGCAGCCACGTAAAACTTGCAACAAGAAAGTAGAGCACGTCTAACTTGTTTTTGCAGGGCATGTTGTGATGTGATATGGTTAAGACATGATGCTATATTTATTGTATGAGATGATCATGTTTTGTAACGGAGTTATCGGCAACTGGCAGGAGCCATATGGTTGTCGCTTTATTGTATGCAATGCAATCGCCTTGTAATTGCTTTACTTTATCACTAAGCGGCAGCGATAGTCGTAGAAGCAGTAGTTGGCAAGACGACAACGACGCTACGATGGAGATCAAGGTGTCACGCCGGTGACAATGGTGATCATGATGGTGATTCAGAGATGGAGATCACAAGCACAAGATGATGATGGTCATATCATATCACTTATATTGATTGCATGTGATGTTTATCTTGTATGCATCTTTTTTTGCTTTGATTGATGGTAGCATTATAAGATGATCTCTCACTAAATTTCAAGATAAAAGTGTTCTCCCTGAGTATGCACCGTTGCCAAAGTTCGTCGTGCCCAGACACCACGTGATGATCGGGTGTGATAAGCTCTACGTCCATCTACAATGGGTGCAAGCCAGTTTTGCACACGTAGAATACTCAGGCTAAACTTGACGAGCCTAGCATATGCAGATATGGCCTCGGAACATTGAGACCGAAAGGTCGAGCGTGAATCATATAGTAGATATGATCAACATAATGATGTTCATCATTGAAAACTACTCCATTTCACGTGATGATCGGACATGGTTTAGTTGATTTGGATCACGTGATCACTTAGATGATTAGAGGGATGTCTATCTAAGTGGGAGTTCTTAAGTACTATGATTAATTGAACTTGAATTTATCATGAACTTAGTACCTGATAGTATTTTGCTTGTCTATGTTGATTGTACATAGATGGCCCGTGCTGTTGTTCCGTTGAATTTTAATGCGTTCCTTGAGAAAGCAAAGTTGAAAGATGATGGTAGCAATTACACAGACTGGGTCCGTAACTTGAGGATTATCCTCATTGCTGCACAGAAGAATTACGTCCTGGAAGCACCGCTGGGTGCCAGGCCTGCTGCAGATGCTACTGATGACGTTAAGAACGTCTGGCAGAGTAAAGCTGATGACTACTCGATAGTTCAGTGTGCCATGCTTTACAGCTTAGAACCGGGACTTCAACGACGTTTTGAACGTCATGGATCATATGAGATGTTCCAGGAGTTGAAGTTAATATTTCAAGCAGATCCCCGGATTGAGAGATATGAAGTCTCCAATAAGTTCTATAGCTGCAAGATGGAGGAGAATAGTTTTGTCAGTGACCATATACTCAAAATGTCTGGGTATCATAATCACTTGACTCAACTGGGAGTTAATCTTCATGTTGATAGTGTCATTGATAGAGTTCTTCAATCACTACCACCAAGCTACAAAAGCGTCGTGATGAACTATAATATGCAAGGGATGAATAAGACAATTCCCGAGCTCTTCGCGATGCTAAAGGCTGCGGAGGTAGAAATCAAAAAGGAGCATCAAGTGTTGATGGTCAACAAGACCACCAGTTTCAAGAAAAAAGATAAAGGGAAGAAGAAGGGGAACTTCCAGAAGAACGGCAAACAAGTTGCTGCTCAAGAGAAGAAACCCACGTCTGGACCTAAGCCTAAGACTGAGTGCTTCTACTGCAAACAGACTGGTCACTGGAAGCGGAACTGCCCCAAGTATTTGGCGGATAAGGAGGATGGCAAGGTGAACAAAGGTATATGTGATATACATGTTATTGATGTGTACCTTACCAGAGGTCGCAGTAGCACCTGGGTATTTGATACTGGTTCTGTTGCTAATATTTGCAACTCGAAGCAGGGACTACGGATTAAGCGAACACTGGCTAAGGACGAGGTGACGATGCGCGTGGGAAATGGTTCCAAAGTCGATGTGATCGCCGTCGGCACGCTACCTCTACATCTACCTTCGGGATTAGTTTTAGACCTAAATAATTGTTATTTGGTGCCAGCGTTGAGCATGAACATTATAGCTGGATCTTGTTTAATGCGAGACGGTTATTCATTTAAATCTGAGAATCATGGTTGTTCCATTTATATGAGTAATATCTTTTATGGTCATGCACCCTTAAAGAGTGGTCTATTTTTGATGAATCTCGATAGTAGTGATACACATATTCATAATGTTGAAGCCAAAAGATGCAGAGTTTATAATGATAGTGCAACTTATTTGTGGCACTTCCGTTTGGGTTATATTGGTATAAAGCACATGAAGAAACTCCATACTGATGGACTTTTGGAATCACTTGATTATGAGTCACTTGGTACTTGCGAACCATGCCTCATGTGCAAGATGACTAAAACGCCGTTCTCCGGAGCTATGGAGCGAGCAACTGATTTGTTAGAGATCATACATACTGATGTATGTGGTCCAATGAATGTTGAGGCTCATGGTGGGTATCGTTATTTTCTCACCTTCACCGATGATTTAAGCAGATATGGGTATATCTACTTAATGAAACATAAGTCTGAAACATTTGAAAAGTTCAAAGAATTTCAGAGTAAAGTTGAAAATCATCGTAACAAGAAAATAAAGTTTCTACGATCTGATCGTGGAGGAGAATATTTGAGTTACGAATTTGGTCTACATTTGAAACAATGCGGAATAGTTTCGCAACTCACGCCACCCGGAACACCACAGTGTAATGGTGTGTCCGAACGTTGTAATCGTACTTTACTAGATATGGTGCGATCTATGATGTCTCTTACTGATTTACCACTATCATTTTGGGGTTATGCTTTAGATACGACCGCATTCACGTTAAATAGGGCACCATCAAAATCCGTTGAGACGACACCTTATGAACTATGGTTTGGCAAGAAACCAAAGTTGTCATTTCTTAAAGTTTGGGGCTGTGATGCTTATGTGAAAAAGCTTCAACCTGATAAGCTCGAACCCAAATCGGAGAAATGTGTCTTCATAGGATACCTAAAAGAAACAGTTGGGTACACCTTCTATCACAGATCCGAGGGCAAGACATTCGTTGCTAAGAATGGATCCTTTAGAGAAGGAGTTTCTCTCGAAAGAAGTGAGTGGGAGGAAAGTAGAACTTGATGAGGTAACATTACATGCTCCCTTATTGGAAAGTAGTTCATCACAGAAACCAGTTCCTGTGACGTCTACACCAATCAGTGAGGAAGTTAATGATGATGATCATGAAATTTCAGATCAAGTTGTTACTGAACCTCGTAGGTCAACCACAGTAAGATCCGCACCAGAGTGGTACGGTAATCCTGTTCTAGAGGTTATGTTGCTAGACCATGACAAACCTATGAACTATGAAGAATCGATGGTGAGCCCATATTCCGCAAAATGGCTTGAGGCCATGAAATCTGAGATGGGATCCATGTATGAGAACAAAGTGTGGACTTTGGTTGACTTGCCCAATGATTGGCAAGGCATCGAGAATAAATGGATCTTCAAGAAGAAGACTGACGCTGATGGTAATGTTACCGTCTATAAAGCTCGACTTGTTGCAAAAGGTTTTCGACAAGTCCAAGGGATTGACTACTATGAGACCTTCTCACCCGTAGCAATGCTTAAGTCTGTCCGAATCATGTTAGCAATTGCCGCATTTTATGAATATGAAATTTGGCAAATGGATGTAAAAACTGCATTCCTGAATGGATTTCTGGAAGAAGAGTTGTATATGATGCAACCGGAAGGTTTTGTCGATCCAAAGGGAGCTAACAAAGTATGCAAGCTCCAGCGATCCATTTATGGACTGGTGCAAGCCTCTCGGAGTTGGAATAAATGTTTTGATAGTGTGATCAAAGCATATGGTTTTATACAGACTTTTGGAGAAGCCTGTATTTACAAGAAAGTGAGTGGGAGCTCTATAGCATTTCTGATATTATATGTGGATGACATATTGTTGATTGGAAATGATATAGAATTTTTGGATAGCATAAAAGGATATTCGAATAAGAGTTTTTCAATGAAAGACCTCGGTGAAGCTGCTTATATATTGTGCATCAAGATCTATAGAGATAGATCAAGATGCTTAATTGGACTTTCACAAAGCACATACCTTGACAAAGTTTCGAAGAAGTTCAAAATGGATCAAGAAAAGAAAGGGTTCTTGCCTGTGTTACAAGGTGTGAAATTGAGTAAGACTCAATGCCCGACCACTGCAGAAGATAGAGAGAAAATAAAAGATGTTCCCTATGCTTCAGCCATAGGCTCTATCATGTATGCAATGTTGTGTACCAGACCTGATGTGTGCCTTGCTATTAGTTTAGCAGGGAGGTACCAAAGTAATCCAGGAGTGGATCACTGGACAGCGGTCAAGAACATCCTGAAATACCTGAAAAGGACGAAGGATATCTTTCTCATTTTTGGAGGTGACAAAGAGCTCGTCGTAAATGGTTACGTCGATGCAAGCTTTGACACTGATCCAGACAATTCTAAATCGCAAACCGGATACGTGTTTTTATTAAACGGTGGATTTGTCAGTTGGTGCATGCTGTCTACTATGCAACCTTCTTCTTGTAGACGTTGTTGGGCCTCCAAGTGCAGATGTTTGTAGGACAGTAGAAAATTTCCCTCAAGTGGATGACCTAAGGTTTATCAATCCGTGGGAGGCATAGGATGAAGATGGTCTCTCTCAAGCAACCCTGCAACCAAATAACAAAGAGTCTCTTGTGTACCCAACACACCCAATACAATGGTAAATTGTATAGGTGCACTAGTTTGGTGAAGAGATGGTGATATAAGTGCAATAAGGATGGTAGATATAGGTTTTTGTAATCTGAAATTATAAAAACAGCAAAGTAACTAATGATAAAAGTGAGCGTAAACGGTATTGCAATGCTAGGAAACAAGGCCTAGGGTTCATACTTTCACTAGTGCAAGTTCTCTCAACAATAATAACATAATTGGATCATATAACTATCCGTCAACATGCAACAAAGAGTCACTCCAAAGTCACTAATAGTGGAAAACAAACGAAGAGATTATGGTAGGGTACGAAACCACCTCAAAGTTATTCTTTCCAATCAATCTGTTGGGCTATTCCTATAAGTGTCACAAACAACCCTAGAGTTCGTACTAGAATAACACCTTAAGACACAAATCAACCAAAACCCTAATGTCACCTAGATACTCCAATGTCACCTCAAGTATCCGTGGGTATGATTATACGATATGCGTCACACAATCTCAGATTCATCTATTCAAACAACACATAGAACCTCAAAGAGTGCCCCAAGTTTCTACCGGAGAGTCAAGACAAAAATGTGTGCCAACCCCTATGCATAGGTTCATGGGCGGAACCCGCAAGTTGATCACCAAAATATACATCAAGTGGATCAATAGAATACCCCATTGTCACCACAGGTATCCCACGCAAGACATACATCAAGTGTTCTCAAATCCTTAAAGACTCAATCCGACAAGATAACTTCAAAGGGAAAACTCAATCCATTACAAGAGAGTAGAGGGGGGATAAACATCATAAGATCCAACTATAATAGAAAAGCTCGCGATACATCAAGATCATATCACCTCAAGGACGAGAGAGAGAGAGAGAGAGAGAGAGAGAGAGAGAGAGAGATCAAACACATAGCTACTAGTACATACCCTCAGCCCCGAGGGTGAACTACTCCCTCCTCGTCATGGAGAGCGCCGGGATGATGAAGATGGCCACCGGTGATGGATCCCCCCTCCGGAAGGGTGCCGGAAAAGGTCCCGATTGTTTTTTGGTGGCTACAGAGGCTTGCGGCGGCGGAAATCCTGATCTATTGTGCTCCCCGATCGTTTTATGATATATGGAGATATATAGGCGGAAGAAGTATGTCAGGGGGGCCACGAGGGGCCCACGAGGGTGGAGGGCGTGCCCAGGGGGGTGGGCGCGCCCCCTGCCTCGTGGCTTCCTCCTAGATCCCTGACGTGCACTCCAAGTCTTCTGGGCCTCTTCTGATCCAAAAATAAGTTCCGTGAAGTTTCAGGTCAATTGGACTCCGTTTGGTTTTCCTTTTCTGCGATATTCTAAAACAAGGTAAAAACAGAAACTGGCACTGGCTCTGGGTTAATAGGTTAGTCCCAAAAATGATATAAAAGTGTATAATAAAGCCCATAAACATCCAAAACAGTACATAATATAGCATGCAACAATCAAAAATTATAGATACGTTGGAGACGTATCAGTGCAGTTCTAAACAAAGCGTCGTAGCGGGATCTACATGTGAAGCGGAATACATAGCTGCTTCGGAAGCAGCAAATGAAGGAGTCTGGATGAAGGAGTTCACATCCGATCTAGGTGTCATACCTAGTGCATTGGGTCCAATAAAAATCTTTTGTGAAAATACTGATGCAATTGCTTTGGCAAAGGAATCCAAATTTCACAAGAGAACCAAGCACATCAAAAGACGCTTCAAGTCCATCCGGGACCAAGTCCAGGTGGGAGACATAGAGATTTGCAAGATACATACGGATCTGAATGTTGCAGACCCGTTGACTAAGCCTCTTCCACGAGCAAAACATGATCAACACCAAGGCTCCATGGGTGTTAGAATCATTACTGTGTAATCTAGATTATTGACTCTAGTGCAAGTGGGAGACTAAAGGAAATATGCCCTAGAGGCAATAATAAAGTTATTATTTATTTCCTTATATCATGATAAATGTTTATTATTCATGCTAGAATTGTATTAACCGGAAACATGATACATGTGTGAATACATAGACAAACAGAGTGTCACTAGTATGCCTCTACTTGACTAGCTCGTTGATCAAAGATGGTTATGTTTCCTAGCCATAGACAAAGAGTTGTCATTTGATTAACGGGATCACATCATTAGGAGAATGATGTGATTGACTTGACCCATTCCGTTAGCTTAGCACTTGATCGTTTAGTTTGTTGCTATTGCTTTCTTCATGACTTATACATGTTCCTATGACTATGAGATTATGCAGCTCCCGTTTACCGGAGGAACACTTTGTGTGCTACCAAACGTCACAACGTAACTTGGTGATTATAAAGGTGCTCTACAGGTGTCTCCAAAGGTACTTTTTGGGTTGGTGTATTTCAAGATTAGGATTTGTCACTACGATTGTCGGAGAGGTATCTCTAGGCCCACTCGGTAATACACATCAGTTAAGCCTTGCAAGCATTGCAACTAATGAGTTAGTTGCGGGATGATGTATTATGGAACGAGTAAAGAGACTAGCCAGTAACGAGATTGAACTAGGTATTGAGATACCGATGATCGAATCTCGGGCAAGTAACATACCGATGACAAAGGGAACAACGTATGTTGTTATGCGGTTTGACCGATAAAGATCTTCGTAGAATATGTAGGAGCCAATATGAGCATCCAGGTTCCGCTATTGGTTATTGACCGGAGACGTGTCTCGGTCATGTCTACATAGTTCTCGAACCCGTAGGGTCCGCACGCTTAAAGTTCGATGACGGTTATATTATGAGTTTATGTGTTTTTATGTACCGAAGGTAGTTCGGAGTCCTGGATGTGATCACGGACATGACAAGGAGTCTCGAAATGGTCGAGACATGAAGATTAATATATTGGACGACTATATTCGGACACCGGAATGGTTCCGGGGGTTATCAGATATATACCGGAGTACCGGGGGGTTACCGGACCCCCCGGAGGTTATTGGGCCTCATGGCTCAATTGGTGGAAGAGGAGAGGCAGCCAAGGGTCAGCCGCGCGCCCCTCCCCTCCCAAGTCCGAATTGGACAAGGAAGGGGGGCGGCGCCCCCCTTTCCTTTCTTCCTCTTTCTCCTTCCCTCTCCTCTCCTACTCCAACATGGAAGGGGGGAGTCCTACTCCCGATGGGGCGCGCCAAGGGTGGCCGGCTCCTCCCCCTCCTCTACTCCTTTATATATGGGGAGGGAGGCACCCCCTAGAGACACAACAATTGATCCCTTGGATCTCTTAGCCGTGTGCGGTGCCCCCCCTCCACCATAATCCACCTCGGTCATATCGTAGCGGTGCTTAGGCGAAGCCCTGCGTCGGTAGAATATCATCATCATCACCATGTGGTCGTGCTGACGGAACTCTCCCTCAAAGCTCGGTTGGATCGGAGTTTGAGGGACGTCATCGAGTTGAACGTGTGCAGAACTCGGAGGTGCCGTATGTTTGGTACTTGATCGGTCGGATCATGAAGACGTACGACTACATCAACCGCGTTGTGCTAACGCTTCCGCATTCGGTCTGCGAGGGTACGTGGACACACTCTCCCCTCTCGTTGCTATGCATCACCATGATCTTGCGTGTGCGTAGGAAAATTTTGAAATTACTACGTCCCCCAACATTTGCCTATGCTTTATTTATATTCCTATGTGCAAATCCCGTATTGTCATCAATCCAGCAAAAAGGGGGAGATTGTAAGGGCATATTTATCTCTTAGTAGTTTTGGTGATTGATGACAATGCTTTTGCGGACTAATCATGTGCATTGAGCATTTCAGATATATCATGTCTAGGCATAAGACGATTTGGTGCCCCTTGAAGACTATTGAAGACGGCATTTCTTTACGTTTCTTTTCGGTGTTTTGAGTCGTAGGAAAGCCGTACTATTGAGAGGGGATCCGCGTTGGAAAGGTTTGGGTGGAATCAACACGTACACGTCTGTTCCTTTTGCAGCACCTTTCCTTTGGCTCTTTGGAGCATTCTCCGTTTTTCCGAATCTCTGCAAAAGGATTGAGTTCGAGTGTTGCGGAACTGGGGCATGCGGTAGTACTGCTCCTCAGTGCAGTAGTACCGCAGGCCCCTGCGGTAGTACAAGCCTTGGGCGCGGTAGTACCGCTGGTGCTCGCGGTAGTACCGCTTCTCTGACGCGGTAGTACCGTGGCTTCAGGCCTGGCTCAGCAGCACAAGCGGAAGTAGGGGCGGATGTAATTTTTACATCCGCGCCCTACGCGGTAGTACCGCTCCTGGCTTCCGGTGCTACCGTGTCGGATTTTTGCATAGATCTAAACTCAGCGGAAGTTGCCACAGATGTATTTTTATATGTCCGTGCCTTCCCAAATCTGGACTATCACTGTCTTGCGTTAGTACCGCAAGGGGGAGCGGTAGTACCGCGCCAGCGGTGCTACCGCCCTCTGCTTTGTCGCATCAGGGCTGTGTTGGATACTGCTGCGTGGGCGGTAGTACTGCAGTGCCTTGCGGTAGTACCGCGTCTCCGGTGCGGTAGTACCATGCATCGCAATCAGAGTTGGTGGATAATGGTTGGATTTGCTCTTCCACTGTAAAAGGGAGTCATCTTCTCCGAGTTGACTCGCCTCTTCCACCCCAAGCTCCATTGTTGCTCTAAACTCCATTTTCGCCCGACCTCTCTCCCTAGCCAACCAAACTTGTTGATCTCCTAGGGATTGGTTGAGAAGGCCTAGAGCTACACATCCATCAAGAGATATTTGATTCCCCCACTAATCCCTCGTGAATCTTGTTACTCTTGGGTGTTTGAGCACCCTAGATGGTTGAGGTCATCGCGGAGCCATACTCCATTGTGGTGAAGCTTCGTGGTGTTGCTGGGAGCCTTCAATTAAGTTGTGGAGATTGCCCCAAGATTGTTTGTAAATGTTCGGTCGCCGCCTTCAATGGCACCAATAGTGGAATCACGGCATCTCGCATTGTGTGAGGGCGTGAGGTGAATACGGTGGCCCTAGTGGCTTCTTGAGAAGCATTGTGCCTCCACACCGCTCCAACAGAGACATACTTCCTCTCAAAGAGAAGAAACTTCGGTAACACATCCTCGTCTTCACCGACTTCACTCTTGGTTATTTCATCCCTTTACTCGTGCAAGCTTATCTTGTATTACATCCCTTACTTGCTTATTTACTTATTGTTGTTGCATCATATAGGTTGCTCACCTAGTTGCATATCTAGATAACCTACTTTGATGCAAAGTTTAAATTGATAAAGAAAATCTAAAAATTGTTAGTTGCCTATTCACCCCCCTCCCCCCCCCCCCCTCCAGTCAACTATATCGATCCTTTCACCATTGGACGTCACTGTGATGGTCAAAGCGAGAGGTTTGACTAACCAAACACGGCTAATGGTTTGGCATCTTCATAACCTGACACGACACACAACAACAAACAATTAGTGTGTCTGACAAAGAGAACAGACACGTTTATTGGTTAGTCAGCTCCAGAAGATGCGCCGACACCTGTCAATAATACGTGACTAAGTGAATCAACCTGTGGTTGGATGGTTATAGATAAACAGTGGTATCCCAGTCCATTAGGGTTCAATTCCTGCTGCTCGCATTTATCCTGAATTTATTTTAGAATTTCCAGTGATACGCGTTTAGTGGGAGGAGACGTTCTCGTTGACTACGGTGACTTCGTAAAATCTTAAGATGATATGCCGGCTGAGTCTCTCGGAGATATTAATAGAGGTAGGACGTGCGTGCGTTTATAGCCATGAGTATATGCGCGTATATATGAGCACTTGTGTCTGTACCAATGTGAAAAAAACAATGCGTGACTACGGCTGAGTAGGTGGAACACGGCCATCGAATTAACGTGACACGAGAAAATGTACGATCTTCCGGCCGAAAGCCGTGTTGCTCACTTGCACGGACGTTTTACACCGGCACAACACAACGCAGCATATACCGTTTGTCGTATCGGAATTCAAGCCGGAATTTATTCAGTTGTGTCGGAATTCAGAATTACAGGGTGGAGAAACCGGGCACCGTTCAAGTAGTACGTAAATAGCCACTTCAAATGCTCCACGTGTTGTGATACAGATTTTCTGGCTCCGTACATGGTGGCGCGTTGTGGGCGTTTCGCCGTCGGTCCGCGTGGCATGGCATGTCGGCACAGCCAGCCAGCAGCCCAGCAGCACCACAACTTGTGTAATAAAGTCTCCTTCCGTCCTTCCTTCCTTCCCCGACAGAGCAACGCGACCCCAATCCAAACCTCCGGACGCAGAGCAAGAGAGAGAGAGGGAGAGAGAGAGAGATCTCCATCCCCGATGGCGTCCCGGAGCTGCACCTTCGTCGAGATCCTGCTCGCCGTCATCCTGCCGCCGCTCGGCGTCTTCCTCCGCTACGGCTGCTGCAGCGTAAGCAATTCACCATGCCCCTCCTCCCCTCTCCCCCGCGAGGCGATCCATGGTGGGCATGCTAACAACAGTGTTGATTGGTCTTTCTTTCTGTCTGTCTTGAACAGATGGAGTTCTTGATCTGCCTGCTGCTCACCATCCTGGGCTACATCCCCGGCATCATCTACGCCATCTACGTGCTCGTCGCGCATGGCTCGGCCTCGGAGGAGAGCGGCAAAGACTACGACGCCCTTGCTTGATATCCTGTAGCAACTCATGCCGTGCGAATCAACGTCGTGTGTGTGTGTGTGTGTGTGTGTGTGTGTGTGTGTGTGTGTGTGTGTGTGTGTGTTTCCATCTGCACTGTGTGGCGTGCCTTCCTGTGATTCTCATACAACCGAATAAATTTCAGCTCTGAAGATTTTTCCCACTGGTTTACGCCAGTCGGTGAGCAGGTTTGTGTAACAAACAGGAGTTACGATCCCAGGATTCTCCACCACTCGATTTTGTGTGCTCTATGCTTCGTTGCTGGTAACCACCCCTCGTCAAATGTGTCTCTCTTTTGATGGTGCAAATTCCTTGTTTCCAAAAAGAAAAGGCTACTCCTTCTGTTTCCTATTACTTCTATATACTTCCTTCATTTCAAAATATAGTGCGCTCGCGCTTTTCAAGGTTCAACTTTGACCATAAATTTAACCAATGAGACCAACTGCGGCGGGAGAAAAAATTATATAATTGAAAACTTCTTTCGAATACGAATTCACTGATATAATTTTTGCTCTCGCCGCAATCGGTCTTCATAGTTAAATTTACCGTCAAAATTAAAATATGTGGATAAAGAAAGCACTACATTGTGAAATGAAGGGAGTAAGACGTTTAGACAATTCGGACAAAGGACAAAACAGTTCAGTGTCCACTGTCCAAAATGTCTTATCAAAAAGGAGGGAGTGATGTATGTCACGTCGTTCTGATGCAGATCTGATGCAGAGGCGGGGTAGGGTCAAACTGTCTTTTTAAGTAGGATAGGAGAGAAGTTTTAGAACCATCATCACGGTCCTTTTTAATCTTTGGTAGGCAGAGTTTTGTCAGAAGAAGCATGGTGAAAGTAACCAAGTAATAAGCGCACCAAACGCGGCAGCAGATGCTGTCAAATGTCAAAAACAAGCCGCCGAGACGTGCTTTTGTTTCGGCATGGGTATGCTGTGGACGTGCTGACAGCCCGAAAGGAGAACTTGCTGTCTCGCCTTCACCTGGGCTGGAGAGAAGCAGAGGTTTGCTTGCTTCTCATCTCATCTCATCTCATCTCATGTGATGGGCTGGATGGGGCATCCATGCAGGTGCGGCTCGTCGTCGGCTACTTTACTAGAGCAGGAGCAGCAGGCGGACATGGCGGGACGGCTCGTCGCCGGCCCAGATGGAGGCGCTGCAAGCATGCTGCTTTACTGGTGGTCTTACATTTTGAGGCGGAGCGAGCAGTATGTATGTATGTATGTATGTATGTATGCTCGGCGGCACTGATTGACGCAATCAAACTTTCACTTCAGTGCCTAAACATGAAAAAATATGTTGAACTGGTCATAAAACTTGGCGCGATCATGCAAATACGGTGTTAATGCCATTCATAGATGTAAAGGGTACTAATGTGGCACAACATTTGATTGGCGCGGCATAGTATCCACTTATAGTGACGAAACGGGATTTTAGTTGAATACTAGGTCCCTATGACTGGTGGGCCCCGTCTGTCAATAGATGAGAAAACCGAAATAAAAAAATGCCTTGAAGCGTGTGGGCGTGCTGTGCTAGCCACTCCATTGGATAGCTTCAATTTCCAAATTTGGCCGGTCGGCCTTTTCTTTTTTTGAGGGGTCTCAGATTTAATACTTGTGCTACTTAAATTGGCTTCAACCAGTGAGGCCCATTTAGCACATGTTATTTTTTCTAAAAATATCTTTGAATACTAATCACAGTAATACACATGCTACCACTCTGCATTTTGCACATGTTAACGTCTGTAGATTATAATCATAATAATAAACTTAGATTCAAATATTTATGTGTATTAATAGTTACCTCGTAATATACAAATATTCGTGTGCATATATTATTTATAAAAACTATAAATGTACATAAATACTTCCTTCGTTTGGAATTACTTGTCACAGAAATGGATGTATCTAGATGTATTTTAGTTCTACATACATTCATTTTCGAGACAAGTAATTCCGAACGGAGGGAGTAATAGCCTTGTGGTACACAAATATTCATGTGCACACACAAAAAGAATATATGCAATAAAATAACTTACTAGAAATGTTCCAGTAAGTTTAAGAAATAAGAAATATTAACATATTATTTTTAAAATACTATTTTCAATATAGTGAATGAATATTTTCGTACATGCCTGGCTCATATTTAATTCGAAGAAATTTACGGGTAACAACATTTACTAAATACTTATGAATATTCACTGGCGTATAATTTCACTTATGGCTTATATTCTTAATTTTTATATAATGTAAATATAATCCATGAGTGAATATTCATACATACATTCTAAATTTTAAATTATGAATAATTTTTTACTTATAGAAACATTTTCTTAAACGACATACTTATGAATTATACAAATATGCATTTAATTACTCAAATATTTGAATAATTAAAATAATTTACAAACTGTAATTTTAAAATATTTGAATTATTTTATATTAAATTATACAAACGATAATTCATATCTATTATTTCAGTTATATTAATGTCTTTTAAAGTAATACATGAATATTCTAAAAGTTATATTGTTTTAAGTTAGTTATTTTAGTTATATGTATAATATTTATAGCTATTAATACCACACGAATAATTGAACTTTATTTGCATTACTGTATTTATAATTTACAGATTTTTTACATTTTTTTAAAATTAACATGTGCTAAATGGGCAGCACTAACTGCAAGCAATTTAAGTAGCACGAGCTTTTTATATTTCATAGTACATCAAGCCTAAGGGGCCGAACTTTGCATATCTCTATTCCTAATGTCTCAGTTGGTAGTCTCCGCGGTTAATTTTCATCCCACCTCCTCTGGTTTTTTCGTCCTCCCTCCCACCTCCCAATTACCCCGCAGTAACCATCCCACCTCCCAGTTTTGTCGGTTTTTTATTCGCCCCCCTCCCACTGGCCGGACAAACCCAACGATTATTTGGTAACACAATGAATTCTCATATGGTGATTGATTTCTTCTTTGGTAACCCAACTAACGGATGGTAATCAATCTTCAAATACCAAAACCAAACATACAAGGCAACAATCAATTCATGTATCACAATCAGATTCTTCTTTAGTACCCAGCTTAACTCACGGATGGTAATCAATCTCCAAACAAAGGAAACAATTAACCTCTACATCTCGTACTTACGAATGGTAATCAATCTCCAAACAAAGGAAACAATTAACCCAGCTTAGCTCACGGATGTGTGTGTGTGTGTGTGTTAGAGAGAGAGAGAGAGAGAGAGAGAGGAGAGGGGGAGAGGGAGGAAGAGGGAGGAAGAGTGTGTGTGTGTGAGGATTTGATGGTAAAAAGGTCGCCAATGTCACTTGATATGTATGAGAATATTAAATGTAATATTAACATGATTAATATTAAACTCTTAAAATTAATGTGGCCCCGTTCCAACGCACGGGCGTTCTTCTAGTAAAGGTATATGGTAGAGTGGCTAGCACAGCTCGCCCACATTCTTCAATTTGCTTGTTCAAACCCTGTTCGTTAGCATTTTTCTTAGGTTTCTTGTGTACTGACAGACGAGGCCCACTTTTTATAGAGACATAATATTCAACTAAAATCCTATTTCGTCACTAAAAGTGGACTCGATGCCACCTCAGCATAATACGGTGCTACGGTCAGCACCCTTCATGTCTATGAATGACATTAGCACCGTATTTGCACGTTCATGCCAAGTATTAGAACCAGTTCGAAGTATTTTTCAAGTTTAGGCACTGAAGTGAACATCAGTGGCAAGTTCGAGCACCATTGGTGTTATTACCTCATGGGTAAATAAAATTTGATGCATGTCGCCTGCTTGTCTTCAGTAAGAAAGACATGTGTTTGGTACTTCTATAACTTTTTGTTTTTCAGAGTAGCCAAACTGTATGCTGATGTAGTCATAATTCACCCATTACCTTAAATTTCAGAATTGTAAACAACCATTTTTCATGGATTATGTAAGAATTCCCCTTTGATGGGTTTAATCTGCAACATCTGGCAAATGGTTTCGCAAGCCAGATAAGCTTCATGAAATTAGTGTTTTTATCTATTACAATATTTCCCCCATTTGTACCAATTGGGAATTGGAGATGGTCTCAACGTACAAATATGAGACATGAGAAGGCATGCTCGGGACAGATGTCGGTGATACAACAATACATCTATTCAGTCTTGCGTATAGTTAGAGACCATTCTCTTGCTAAAAAAAATTATATGCTCTGACCTTCCGCTCAGCACTTCTCATGTCTTTCAGTGTGTTTGACACTTCTATATTTTTTCCTTTTTTTTCAGAGCAACCAAATTGTATGTTGATGCATTCATAATTCATCCATTACCTTAAATTTCGGAATTGTAAACAACCATTTTTCATGGATTATGTAAGCATTCCCTCTTGATGGGTTTAATCTGCAACATCTGGCAAATGGTTCTGCAAGCCAGATAAGCTTCATGAAATCAGTGTTTTTATTCTTTCTATTACAATATTCCCCCCTTTGCACCAATTCAAAATTGGAGATAGTCTCAACGGAGAGAGACGAGGCATGAGAAGGCATGCTCGCGACAAGTGGCGGTGCTGAGGGAAAGGTCAAAGCATATCTTTCGTTCTTCTGTGATAGAAAATACAACAATACATGTATTCAGTCCTGCTTATAGTTAGATACTATTCTCTTGCTCAAAAAGTATATTAAAGAGTATTGAATCTGTAACATTTTTGTTGGGGAATGTAGCAATAATTAAAAAAAATTCCTACGTGTCACCAAGATCAATCTAGGACATGCTAGCAACGAGAGAGAGGGAGTGCATCTTCATACCCTTGAAGATCGCTAAGCGGAAGCGTTCCAAGAATGTGCGGTTGGTGGAGTCGTACACGTAGCGATTCAAATCACGGTCGATTCCAATATAAGTGCCGAACAACGGCGCCTCCGCGTTCAACACACGTACAACCCGGGGACGTCTCCTCCTTGATCCAGCAAGGGGAGAGGAGAAGTTGAGGGAGAACTCCGACAGCACGACAACATGGTGGTGCTGGAGCTCGTGGTTCCCTGGCAGAGCTTCGCCAAGCGCGACGGAGGAGGAGGAGGTGTTGGAGAGGGGGAGGGCTGCGCCAGGGGAAGGATAGGGAGCGGCTTCCCTCCCACCCCTCACTATATATAGGGGCAAGGGAGAGGGGCCGCCCCCCCTAGATGCATCTAGAGGGGGGCGGCCAAGGGGAGGCTTGCCCCCCAAGTCAGGTGGGGGGCGCCCCCTTTAGGGTTTCCCCCAACCCTAGGCGCATGGGCCCTAGGGGGAGTTGGCGCCCAGCCCACCTAGGGGCTGGTTCCCCTCTATATTCAGCCCATAGGGCCCTCCGGGGCAGGTGGACCCTCCCGGTGGACCCCCGGAACCCCTTCGGTGGTCCCGGTACAATACCGGTAACCCCCCGAACACTTCCGGTGACCGAATAAGGACTTCCCATATATAAATCTTCATCTCCGGACCATTCCGAAACTCCTCGTGACGTCCGGGATCTCATCCGGGACTCCGAACAACCTTCGGTAACCACGTACTATTTCCCATAACAACTCTAGCGTCACCAAACTTTAAGTGTGTAAACCCTACGGGTTCGGGAACCATGCACACATAACCGACACATCTCTCCGGCCAATAACCAACAGTGGGATCTGGATACCCATGTTGGCTCCCACATGTTCCACGATGATCTCATCGGATGAACCACGATGTCGAGGATTCAATCAATCCCGTATACAATTCCCTTTGTCCATCGGTGTGTTACTTGCCTGAGATTCGATCATCGGTATCTATATACCTCGTTCAATCTCGTTACCGGGAAGTCTATTTACTCGTTCTATAACGCATGATCCCGTGGCTAGCTCCTTAGTCAAATTGAGCTCGTTATGATGATGCATTACCGAGTGGGCCCAGAGATACCTCTCCGTCATACGGAGTGACAAATCCCAGTCTCGATTCGTGCCAACCCAACAGATACTTTCGACGATACCTGTAGTGCACCTTTATAGCCACCCAGTTACGTTGTGATGTTTGGTACACCCAAAGCATTCCTACGGTATCCGGGAGTTGCACATCTCATGGTCTATGGAGATGATACTTGACATTAGAAAAGCTTTAGCAAACGAACTACACGATCTTGTGCTACGCTTAGGATAGGGTCTTGTCGATCACATCATTCTCCTAATGATGTGACCCCGTTATCAATGACATCCAATGTCCATGGTCAGGAAACCATGACTATCGATTGATCAATGAGCTAGTCAACTAGAGGCTTACTAGGGACATATTACGATCTATGTATTCACACATGTATTACGGTTTCCGGTTAATACAATTATAGCATGAACAATAGACAATTATCATGAACACGGAAATATAATAATAACCACTTTATTATTGCCTCTAGGGCTGATGTCTACTACACAACCTTCTTGTTGGGCCTTCAAGTGCAGAGGTTTGCAGGACAGTAGCAAATTTTCCTCAAGTGGATGACCTAAGATTTATCAATCCGTGGGAGGCGTAGGATGAAGATGGTCTCTCTCAAACAACCCTGCAACCAAATAACAAAGAGGCTCTTGTGTCCCCAACACACCCAATACAATGGTAAATTGTATAGGTGCACTAGTTCGGCGAGGAGATGGTGATACAAGTGCAATATGGATGGTAGATATAGGTTTTTGTTATCTGAAAATATAAAAACAACAAGGTAGCAAGTGGTAAAAGTGAGCGAAAACGGTATTGCAATGCTTCGAAACAAGGCCTAGGGTTCATACTTTCACTAGTGCAAGTTCTCAACAAGGATAACATAATTGGATCATATAACTATCCCTCAACATGCAACAAAGAGTCACTCCAAAGTCACTAATAGCGGAGAACGAAAGAAGAGATTATTGTAGGGTACGAAACCACCTCAAAGTCATCCTTTCTGATCGATCTATTCAAGAGTCCATAGTAAAATAACATGAAGCTATTCTTTCCGTTCAATCAATCCTACAGTTCATACTAGAATAACACCTTAAGACACACATCAACCAAAACCCTAATGTCACCTAGATACTCCAATGTCACCACAAGTATCCGCGGGGTATGATTATACGATATGCATCACACAATCTCAGATTCATCTATGCAACCATCACAAAGAACTTCTAAGAGTGCCCCAAAGTTTCTACCGGAGAGTCAAGACGAAAACGTGTGCCAACCCCTATGCATAAGTTCACGAGGTCACGGAACTCGCAAGTTGATCACCAAAACATACATCAAGTGGATCACATGAATATCCCATTGTCACCACAAATAAGCACATGCAAGGCATACATCAAGTGTTCTCAAATCCTTAAAGACTCAATCCGATAAGATAACTTCAAAGGGAAAACTCAATCCATTACAAGAGAGTAGAGGGGGAGAAACATCATAAGATCCAACTATAATAGCAAAGCTCACGACACATCAAGATTGTGTCAAATCAAGAATACGAGAGAGAGAGAGAGAGAGAGAGAGATATCAAACACATAGCTACTGGTACATACCCTCAGCCCCGAGGGTGAACTACTCCCTCTTCGTCATGGAGAGCGTCGGGATGATGAAGATGGCCACCGGAGAGGGATTCCCCCCTCTGGCAGGGTGCCGGAACGGGTCTAGATTGGTTTTCGGTGGCTATAGAGGCTTGCGGCGGCGGAACTCCTGATCTAGGTTTCTTTCTAGAAGTTTGGGGTTATATAAGAGGTGTTGGAGTCGGGAACAAGTCAGGGGGGTCCCTGAGGCGGCCACGAGGTAGGGGGCGCGCCCCCACCCTCGTGGTGGCCTCAAGACTCTTCTAGCCCATCTTCAGTACTCCGTGGGCTTCTTCTGGTCCAAAAATGATCTCCATGAAATTTCACGTCAATTGGACTCCGTTTGGTTTTCCTTTTCGGCGATACTCAAAAACAAGGAAAAAACAGAAACTGGCACTGGGCTCTAGGTTAATAGGTTAGGCCCAAAAATCATATAAAATAGCATATAAATGTATATAAAACATCCAAGGTCGATAATATAATAGCATGGAACAATAAAAAATTATAGATACGTTGGAGACGTATCAAGCATCCCCAAGCTAAATTCCTACTCTTCCTCGAGTAGGTAAATGATAAAAACAGAATTTTTGATGTGGAATGCTACCTAACATAATTATCAATGTAATTTTCTTTATTGTGGCATGAATATTCAGATCCATAAGATTCAACACAAAAGTTTAATATCGACATAAAAATAATAATACTTCAAGCATACTAACAAAGTAATCATGTCTTCTCAAAATAACATGGCCAAAGAAAGCTATCCCTACAAAATCATATAGTCTAGCTATGATCCATCTTCATCACACAAAATATTTAAATCATCCACAACCCCGATGACAAGCCAAGCAATTGTTTCATACTTTTGATGTTCTCAAACATTTTCAACTTTCACGCAATACATGAGCGTGAGCCATGGACATAGCACTATAGGTGGAGAAGAATGGTGGTTGTGGAGATGACGAAACGGAGAAGATAGTCTCACATCAACTGGGCGTATCAACGGGCTATGGAGATGCCCATCAATAGATATCAATGTGAGTGAGTAGGGATTGCCATGCAACAGATGCACTAGAGCTATAGGTGTATGAAAGCTCAAAAAGAAACTAAGTGGGTGTGCATCCAACTCGCTTGCTCACGAAGACCTAGGGCATTTTGAGGAAGCCCATCATTGGAATATACAAGCCAAGTTCTATAATGAAAGATTCCCACTAGTATATAAAAGTGACAACATAGGAGACTCTCTATCATGAAGATCATGGTGCAACTTTGAAGCACAAGTGTGGTAAAAGGATAGTAGCATTGCCCCTTCTCTCTTTTTCTCTCATTTTTTATTTTTTTATTTGAGCCTTTTCTCTTTTTTATGGCCTCTTTTAATTTTTTTATTTTTAGTCCAGAGTCTCATCCCGACTAGTGGGGGAATCATAGTCTCCATCATCCTTTCCTCACTGGGACAATGCTCTAATAATGATGATCATCACACTTTTATTTACTTACAACTCAAGAATTACAACTCGATACTTAGAACAAAATATGACTCTATATGAATGCCTTCGGTGGTGTACCGGGATGTGCAATGAATCAAGAGTGACATGTATGAAAGAATTATGAAAGGTCTCTTTGCCACAAATACGATGTCAACTACATGATCATGCAAAGCAATATGACAATGATGAAGCGTGTCATAATAAACGGAACGGTGGAAAGTTGCATGGCAACATATCTCGGAATGGCTATGGAAATGCCGTAATAGGTAGGTATGGTGGCTGTTTTGAGGAAGGTAAATGGTGGGTCTATGGTACCGGCGAAAGTTGCGCGGTACTAGAGAGGCTAGCAATGGTGGAAGGGTGAGAGTGCGTATAATTCTTGGACTCAACATTAGTCATAAAGAACTCACATACTTATTACAAAAATATATTAGTTATCAAAAGAAAGTACTACGCGCATGCTCCTAGGGAGATAGATTGGTAGGAAAAGACCATCGCTTGTCCCCGACCGCCACTCATAAGGAAGACAATCAATAAATAAATCATGCTCCGACTACATCACATAACGGTTCACCATACGTACATGCTACGGGAATCACAAACTTTAACACAAGTATCTCTCAAATTCACAACTACTCAACTAGCATGACTCGAATATCACCATCTTCATATCTCAAAACAATCATCAAGTATCAAACTTCTCATAGTATTCAATGCACTTTATATGAAAGTTTTTATTATATCCCTCTTGGATGCCCATCATATTAGGACTAGTTTCATAACCAAAGCAAATTACCATGTTGTTTAGGACTCTCAAAATAATATAAGTGAAGCATGAGAGTTCATCTATTTCTTCAAAATAAAACCACCGCTGTGCTCTAAATGGATATAAGTGAAGCAGTAGAGCAAATGACAAACTACTCCAAAAGATATAAGTGAAGATCAATGAGTAGTCGACTAATTATGTAACTATGTGAAGGCTCTCTAGCATTTAAGAATTTCAGATCTTGGTATTTTATACAAGCAGCAAGCAAAACAAAATAAAAGAAAATGACGCTCCAAGCAAAACACATATCATGTGGTGAATAAAAATATAGCTCCAAGTAAGGTTACCGATAGACGAAGACGAAAGAGGGGATGCCATCCGAGGCATCCCCAAGCTTAGAGCATCTCCAGCCGTTCGCCCCCCCAGGACGCATAAAAATCGCCCCTTGGGGGCGAGCCGACGATACAATCGGCGTTGGGGGCGGTTTCGCGCCCAGTCGTCGCCCCCAAGCACCAATATTGGCCCACTTTTCAGCCCCATTTCGGTGAATAAAGGGCCCATATAGGCGACAATAGGCCCACATTCGGCGTGGTTCGCCGTTGTTTGGCGTTCAATTATGCACATAAATTTTTTTTATCACATATTTCATCACAGAAATATCAAATACTTCAACAAAATAATACAACAACGAATAGTTCAATACAAATTATATAGTTCAACAAATAAAAACTCATATTTCATCACACGTCGCGCCCGGCGTCGCCCTTGAGCCTCCATAGATGCTCTATCAGATCTTGCTGCAGTTGATGATGCACCTGTGGGTCTTGGATCTCCTGATGCATATTGAGACAGGTAGTCCAGGTTGCCGGTAGCTGGTGATCAACTTCGGCTAGAGGACCCTGCCTGTAGTATGGTTCAGTGTCAAACAATGGGTCTTCTTGCTCGCTCTCGATGATCATGTTGTGCAAGATGACACAACAAGTCATAATCTCCCACATTTGATCTTTTGACTTGGTCTGAGCGGGGTACCGGACAACAGCAAATCGAGATTGGAGCACACCAAATGCCCGCTCGACATCCTTCCTGAAAGCCTCCTGAACCTTCGCAAACCAGGCATTCTTGCGTCCTGGCACAGGGTTTGAGATCGTCTTCACAAATGTCGACCATGTCGGATAGATGCCATTAGCTAGATAGTACCCCTTGTTGTAGTGCTGCCCATTGATCTCGAAGTTCACCGGAGGAGAATGACCTTCAAGAAGCTTGGGAAAGACAGGAGAGCACTACAGCACGTTGATGTCATTGTGAGTTCCTGGCATACCAAAGAAGGAGTGCTAAATCCAGAGGTCCTGTGTGGCCACCGCCTCAAGTACCACACTGCAACCGCCTTTGTACATCCCCTGCCAAGCAAATGGGCAATTCTTCCATTTCCAATGCATGCAGTCGATGCTTCCAAGCATCCCAGGAAATCCTCTTGCTGCATTTTGTGCTAGGACCTGAGCAGTGTCTTCCGAATTGGGTGTTCTCAAGTATTGCGGTCCAAACACTGCCACCACTGCCTGACAGAACTTGTAGAAACACTCTATGCTGGTGGACTCGGCCATGCGCCCATAGTCGTCGAGTGAATCACCGGGAGCTCCGTATGCAAGCATCCTCATCACTGTCATGCACTTCTGGATGGAGGTGAATCCAAGGGTGCCGGTGCAATCCATCTTGCACTTGAAGTAGTTGCCGAACTCTAGATGGAATTCACAATCCCGAGGAAGAGCTTTCGGCTCATCCGATAATGGCGCCGAAATGTTTTCTTGCCATGAAGTGGAGCATCGGTGAAGTAGTCGGAGTAGAGCATGCAGTAGCCTTCAAGACGATGCCGGTTCTTTGCTTTCACCCGCCCCGACGCCGAGCCACCTCGCCGCCGCTTTTCATTGCTCGCCAGTAGCTGGGCGAGGGCGGCGAGCACCATGAGATGCTCTTCTTCCTGGACGTCGGCCTCGGCCTCCTCCTCCAGCAGCGCGGCAAGAGCTTCCTCGTCATTCGAGTCCATCGCCGAGGCAGGCAAATCGCCTAACACCTTGCGCCGGTGGGCGTGTCCCCGCCGCTAAACTGCCCCTCCGCGGCCGAAAACGGCGGCCGGAAACGCCCAGCTGCTGTTGGAGGGGCTGCCGCGGCGAAGCTCTGCTATTTTTCTAGCGTGGAATGGCTATCTAGTGGTGAAAGGCGGCAGGCGGCGCCGGGATATAGCTACTGGCGGCCGAGGGCGCGGGGGGTGGGAGGCGAGTCGGGAAAGAAAACCTTGACTTTTCCCCTGACGGCGTGGGCCAGCCGCGCTTTTCCCTTGCGCCGGAGCCCCCAACTGCCCCCAGTGCGTCGGGTTCGGCCTGTGACCGCCGGGCGAAAAAAAGGGCCGAACCGGTGTTTTTCGGCGTCCTGGGGGCGCGACTGGGGCGTTTTTTGGTGCCGGCGCCGAAAAAGTGGCATGGGGGGTCTGTTGGGGGCGCGGTTGGAGATGCTCTTAGGCTCTTGGTTGTCCTTGAATATTACCTTGGGGTGCCTTGGGCATCCCCAAGCTTAGGCTCTTGCCACTCCTTATTCCATAGTCCATCGAATCTTTACCCAAAACTTGAAAACTTCACAACACAAAACTCAACAGAAAACTCGTAAGCTCCGTTAGTATAAGAAAATAAATCACCACTTTTGGTACTGTTGTGAACTCATTCTAAATTCATAATGGCGTAATATCTATTGTATTCCAACTTATCTGTGGTCCATACCCTCTGATACTACTCATAGATTCATCAAAATAAGCAAACAACACATAGAAAATAGAATCTATCAAAAATAGAATAGTCTGTAGTAATATGCATCATTCAAATACTTATGTCACTCCAGAAATTCTGAAATAAATTTTTGGACCTGAGGAATTTGTCTATTAATCATCTGGAAACAGAATCAACCTAAACACACTCTCCAGTAAAAAATGACAACTAATCTCGTGAGCGCAAAAGTTTCTGTTTTTTTACAGCAAGATCGCAAAGACTTCACCCAAGTCTTCCCAAAGGTTCTACTTGGCAGAAACACTAATTAAAACATAAAACCACAACTAAAAAGAGGCTAGATAAATTATTTATTACTAAATATGAGCAAAAAGCAAAGAGCAAAAATAAAATTGGGTTGCCTCCGAACAAGCACTATCGTTTAACGCCCCTAGCTAGGCATGATGATTTTAATGATGCTCTCATAAAAGATAATAATTGAAACATAAAGAGAGCATCATGAAGAATATAAATACCATATTTAAGCCTAACCCACTTCCTGTTCATAGGGATTATGTGAGCAAACAACTTGTGGGAACAAGAATCAACTTGCATAGGAAGGTAAAATAAGAAAATCTTCAAGATTTTCAACACATAGAGAGGAAACTTGATGTTATTGCAATATGTAAGAGCATATGTTCCTCTCTCATAATATTTTTTAGTAGCATCATGAATCAATTCAACAATATAACCATCACATAAAGCATTCTTTTTATGATGCACAAGCATAGGAATTTTACTACTCTCAACATAAGCAAAATTCTTCTCATTCATAGAAGTGGGAGTAAACTCAACAAAATAACTATCATGTGAGGCATAATGCAATTGAAAATTAAAATCATGATGACAAGTTTCATGGATATCATTATTCTTTATAGCATACATGTCATCACAATAATCATCATAGATAGCAACTTTGTTCTCATAATCAATTGGAACCTCTTCCGAAATAGTGGATTCATCACCAAATAAAGTCATGACCTCTCCAAATCCACTTTCATAATTATCACAATAAGATTGAACACCCTCCGAAATAGTGGGATCATTACTTCCTAAAGATGACACTCTTACAAACCCACTTTCATCAATATAATCATCATAAATAGGAGGCATGCTATCATCATAACAAATTTGCTCATCAAAGCTTGGGGGACAAAAAATATCATCTTCGTCGAACATAGCATCCCCAGGATTGTGGCTTTGCATATCATTAGCATCATAGATATCCAAGGAATTCATACTAACAACATTGCAATCATGCTCATCATACAAAGATTTAGTGCCAAACATTCTAATGCATTCTTCTTCTAACACTTTGGCACAATTATAGGAATCCTTATTTTCATGAAAGACATTAAAAAGATGAAGCATATGAGGTACCCTTAATTCCATATTTTTTATAATTATCTTTTATAAACTAAACTAGTGATAAAACAAGAAACTAAAAGATTCGATTTGCAAGATCTAAAGATATACCTTCAAGCGCTAACCTCCCCGGCAACGGCGTGGGAAAAGAGCTTGATGTCTACTACACAACCTTCTTCTTGTAGATGTTGTTGGGCCTCCAAGTGCAGAGGTTTGTAGGACAGTAGAAAATTTCCCTCAAGTGGATGACCTAAGGTTTATTAGTCCGTGGGAGGCTGATGTCTACTACAAAACTTTCTTCTTGTAGACGTTGTTGGTGTTGGGGAACGTAGTAATTTCAAAAAATTTCCTACGCACACGCAAGATCATGGTGATGCATAGCAACGAGGGGGAGAGTCTGATCTACGTACCCTTGTAGATCGCAGCGGAAGCGTTGACACAACGTAGAGGAAGTAGTCGTACGTCTTCTTCCCGATCCGACCGATCCAAGCACCGTTACTCCGGCACCTCCGAGTTCTTAGCACACGTACAGCTCGATGATGATCCCCGGGCTTCGATCTAGCAAAGCTTCGGGGAGGAGTTCCGTCAGCACGATGGCGTGATGACGATCTTGATGTTCTACCGACGCAGGGCTTCGCCTAAGCACTACAACGATATGATCGAGGTGGAATATGGTGGCAGGGGCACCGCACACGGCTAAGGAACGATCACGTGGATCAACTTGTGTGTCTTGGGGTGCCCCCTGCCCCCGTATATAAAGGAGCAAGGGGAGGAGGCCGGCCGGCCAGGTGTGGCGCGCCAAGGAGGAGTCCTCCTCCTAGTAGGAGTAGGACTCCTACTAGGAGGGGGAAAGAGGTGGAGTGGGAGAAGGAAAGGGGGGCGCCGCCCCCCTCCCCTAGTCCAATTCGGACCAGGGAGGAGGTGGCGCGCGGCCCACCTCTGGCAGCCCTTCTCTCTCTCCACTAAAGCCCATATGGCCCATTACTTCTCCCGGTGGGGTTTCGGTAACCCTCCGGCTCTCCGTTTTTCTCCGAAATCACCCGGAACACTTCCGGTGTCCGAATATAGTCATCCAATATATCAATCTTTATGTCTCGACCATATCGAGACTCCTCGTCATGTCCGTGATCACATCCGGGACTCCGAACTAACTTCGGTACATCAAAATGCATAAACTCATAATAACTGTCATCGTAACGTTAAGCGTGCGGACCCTACAGTTCGAGAACAATGTAGACATGACTGAGACACATCTCCGGTCAATAACCAATAGCGGGACCTGGATGCCCATATTGGCTCCTACATATTCTACGAAGATCTTTATCGGTCAGACCGCATAACAACATACGTTGTTCCCTTTGTCATTGGTATGTTACTTGCCCGAGATTCGATCGTCGGTATCCAATACCTAGTTCAATCTCGTTACCGGCAAGTCTCTTTACTCGTTCCATAATACATCATCTTGCAACTAACTCATTAGTCACAATGCTTGAAAGGCTTATGTGATGTGCATTACCGAGAGGGCCCAGAGATACCTCTCCGACAATCGGAGTGACAAATCCTAATCTCGAAATACGCCAACCCAACATCTACCTTTGGAGACACCTGTAATGCTCCTTTATAATCACCCAGTTACATTGTGACGTTTGGTAGCACCCAAACGGTTCCTCCTACAAACGGGAGTTGCATAATCTCATAGTCATAGGAACATGTATAAGTCATGAAGAAAGCAATAGCAACATACTAAACGATCGGGTGCTAAGCTAATGGAATGGGTCATGTCAATCACATCATTCAACCAATGATGTGACCTCGTTAATCAAATAACAACACTTTGTTCATGGTTAGGAAACATAACCATCTTTGATTAACGAGCTAGTCAAGTAGAGGCATACTAGTGACACTAAGTTTGTCTATGTATTCACACATGTATTATGTTTCCGGTTAATACAATTCTAGCATGAATAATAAACATTTATCATGATATAAGGAAATAAATCATAACTTTATTATTGCCTCTAGGGCATATTTCCTTCAGTTGGGCCTCCAAGTGTAGAGGTTTCTAGGACAGTAGCAAATTTCCCTCAAGTGGATGACCTAAGGTTTATCAATCCGTAGGAGGCGTAGGATGAAGATGGTCTCTCTCAAGCAACCCTGCAACCAAATAACAAAGAGTCTCTTGTGTCCCCAACACACCCAATACAATGGTAAATTGTATAGGTGCACTAGTTCGGCGAAGAGATGGTGATACAAGTGGTATATGGATGGTAGATAAAGGTTTTTATAATCTTAAATTATAAAAACAGCAAGGTAAATAATAAAAGTGAGCGTAAACGGTATTGCGATGCATTGAAACAAGGCCTAGGGTTCATACTTTCACTAGTGCAAGTTCTCTCAACAATAATAACATAATTGGATCATATAACTATCCCTCAACATGCAACAAAGAGTCACTACAAAGTCACTAATAGTAGAAAACAAACGAAGAGATTATGGTAGGGTACGAAACCACCTCAAAGTTATTCTTTCCAATCAATCCGTTGGGCTATTCCTATAAGTGTCACAAACAACCCTAGAGTTCGTACTAGAATAACACCTTAAGACACAAATCAAACAAAACCCTAATGTCACCTAGATACTCTAATGTCACCTCAAGTATCCGTGGGTATGATTATATGATATGGATCACACAATCTCAGATTCATCTATTCAACCAACACATAGAACCTCAAAGAGTGCCCCAAAGTTTCTACCGGAGAGTCAAGACGAAAACGTGTGCCAACCCCTATGCATAGATTCCCAAGGTCATGGAACCCGCAAGTTGATCACCAAAACATACATCAAGTGGATCATAGAATACCCCACTATCACCACAAGTATCCCACGCAAGACATACATCAAGTGTTCTCAAATCCTTAAAGACTCAATCCGATAAGATAACTTCAAAGGGAAAACTCAATCCATTACAAGAGAATAGAGGGGGATAAACATCATAAGATCCAACTATAATAGCAAAGCTCGCGATACATCAAGATTGTATCACCTCAAGAACACGAGAGAGAGAGAGAGAGAGAGAGAGAGAGAGAGAGATCAAACACATAGCTACTGGTACATACCCTCAGCCCCGAGGGAGAACTACTCCCTCCTCATCATGGAGAGCACCAGGATGATGAAGATGGCCACCGGAGAGGGATTCCCCCTCCGGCAGGGTGCTGGAACGGGTCTAGATTGGCTTTTGGTGGCTACAGAGGCTTCTGGCGGCGGAACTCCCGATCTATTGTGCTCCTCGATACTTTTAGGGTATATGGAGGGTGGAGGGGCCCACGAGGGGGTGGGCGCGCCCCCTGCCTCATGGCTTCCTCATTGATCCCCTGAGGTGCACTCCAAGTCTCCTGTATTGCTTTCTTTCCAAAAATAACTTTTCCTAAGGTTTCATTCCGTTTGGACTCCGTTTGATATTCCTTCTCTTCGAAACATTGAAACAAGGGTAAAACAGGAACTGGCACTGGGCTTTGGGTCAATAGGTTAGTCCAAAAAATAGTATAAAAGTGGATAATAAAGCCGAATAATGTCCAAAACAGAAGATAATATAGCTTGGAGCAATTAAAAATTATAGATACGTTGGAGACGTATCGCATCCCCAAGCTTAATTCCTACTCGTCCTCGAGTAGGTAAATGATAAAAATAGAATTTTTGATGCGGAGTGCTACTTGGCATAATTTCAATGTAATTCTTCTTAATTGTGGTATGAATATTTGGATCCATAAGATTCAAGACAAAAGTTTAATATTGACATAAAAATAATAATACTTCAAGCATACTAACTAAGCAATCATGTCTTCTCAAAATAACATGGCCAAAGAAAGTTCATCCCTACAAAATCATATAGTTTAGTCATGCTCCATTTTCGTCACACAAGAATGCTCTCATCATGCACAATGCCGATGACAAGCCAAGCAATTGTTTCATACTTTGGTAATCTCAAACTTTATAAACCTTTCACACAATACATGAGCGCGAGCCATGGATATAGCACTATGGGTGGAATAGAATATGATGATGGGGGTTATGTGGAGAAGACAAAAACGAGAAAGTCTCACATCAACGAGGCTAATCAATGAGCTATGGAGATACCCATCGATTGATGTTAATGCAAGGAGTAGGGATTGCCATGCAACGGATGCACTAGAGCTATAAATGTATGAAAGCTCAACAAAAGAAACTAAGTGGGTGTGCATCCAACTTGGTTGCTCACGAAGACCTAGGGCACTTGAGGAGGCCCATTGTTGGAATATACAAGCCAAGTTCTATAATGAAAAATTCCCACTAGTATATGAAAGTGACAAAACAAGAGACTCTCTATCATGTGGATTATGGTGCTACTTTGAAGCGCAAGTGTGGCAAAGGATAGTAGCATTGTCCCTTCTCTCTTTTTCTCTCATTTTTTGGGCCTTCTTTTTTATGGCCTTTCTCTTTTTTGGGGCCTTCTCTTTTTTATGGCCTTTCTCTTTTCTTACTCCTCACTTGGGACAATGATCTAGAAAATGATGATCATCACACTTCTATTTATTTACAACTCAATGATTACAACTCGATACTAGAACAAAGTATGACTCTATATGAATGCCTCCGGCGGCGTACCGGGATTGCGATGAATCAAGAGTGATATGTATGAAAAATTATGAACGGTGGCTTTGCCACAAATACGATGTCAACTACATGATCATGCAAAGCAATATGACAATGATGATGCGTGTCATAATAAACGGAACGGTGGAAAGTTGCATGGCAATATATCTCGGAATGGCTATGGAAATGCCATAAGTAGGTATGGTGGCTGTTTTGAGGAAGATATAAGGAGGTTTATGTGTGAAAGAGCGTATCATATCACAGGGTTTGGATGCACCGGCGAAGTTTGCACCAACTCTCAATGTGAGAAAGGGCAATGCACGGTACCGAAGAGGCTAGCAATGATGGAAGGGTGAGAGTGCATATAATCCATGGACTCAAGATTAGTCATAAAGAACTCACATACTTATTGCAAAAATCTACAAGTCATCAAAAACCAAGCACTACGCGCATGATCCTAGGTGGATATATTGGTAGGAAAAGACCATCGCTCGTCCCCTACTGCCACTCATAAGGAGGACAATCAAAGAACACCTCATGTTTCAAATTTGTTACATAACATTTACCATACGTGCATGGTACGGGACTTGCAAACTTCAACACAAGCATTTCTCAAATTCACAACTACTCAACTAGCACGACTTTGATATTATTACCTCCATATCTCAAAACAATCAGCAAGCATCAAACTTCTCTTAGTATTCAAAACACTCATAAGATTTTTTTACTAATCTTGAATACCTAGCATATTAGGATTATTTAAGAAAATTGCCATGCTATTTAAGACTCTCAAAATAATATGAGTGAAGCACGAGAATTCATCTATTTCTTCAAAATAAAACCACCACCGTGCTCTAAAAAGATATAAGTGAAGCACTAGAGCAAATGACAAACTACTCCGAAAGATATAAGTGAAGATCAATGAGTAGTTGAATAATTATGCAACTATGTGAAGACTCTCTAACATTTAAGAATTTCAGACCTTGGTATTTTATTCAAACAGCAAGCAAAACAAAATAAATTGACGCTCCAAGCAAAACACATATCATGTGGTGAATAAAAATATAGCTCCAAGTAAAGTTACCGATGAACGAAGACGAAAGAGGGGATGCCATCCGGGGCATCCCCAAGCGTAGGCTCTTGGTTGTCCTTGAATATTACCTTGGGGTGCTTTGGTAATCCCCAAGCTTAGGCTCTTTCCACTCCTTATTCCATAGTCCATCGAATCTTTACCCAAAACTTGAAAACTTCACAACACAAAACTTAACAGAAAACTCGTAAGCTCCGTTAGCGAAAGGAAACAAAACACCACTTCAAGGTACTGTAATGAACTCATTATTTATTTATATTGGTGTTAAACCTACTGTATTCCAACTTATCTATGGTTCATACCCTCCGATACTACTCATATATTCATCAAAATAAGCAAACAACACATCGAAAACAGAATCTGTCAAAAACAGAACAGTCTGTAGTAATCTGGATCAAACGTATACTTCTGGAACTCATAAAATTCTCAAATAAATTGCTGGATGTGAGGAATTTATCTATTAATCACCTGAAAGAATAATTTACTAAATATCACTCTCCAATAAAAAAGGCAGCAATTCTCGTGAGCGCTAAAGTTTCTGTTTTTAAAGCAAGATCAACAAGACTTTCCCCAAGTCTCCCCAATAGTTCTACTTGGCACAAACACTAATTAAAACATGAAAACTCAATCATAATAGAGGCTAGATAAATTATTTATTGCTAAACAGGAGCAAAAAGCAAGGAACAAAAATAAAATTGGGTTGCCTCCCAACAAGCGCTATCGTTTAACGCCCCTAGCTAGGCATGATGATTTCAATGATGCTCACATAAGACATAAGAATTGAAACATAAAGAGAGCATCATGAAGCATATGACAAGCACATTTAAGTCTAACCCTCTTCCTATGCATAGGGATTTTGTGAGCAAACAACTTATGGAACAATAATCAACTAGCATAGGAAGGCAAAACAAGCATAACTTCAAAGTTTTAAGCACATAGAGAGGAAACTTGATATTATTGAAATTCCTACAAGCATATATTCCGCCCTCATAATAATTTTCAGTAGCATCATGAATGAATTCAACAATATAACTATCACATAAAGCATTCTTTTCATGATCTACAAGCATATAAATTTTATTACTCTCCACACAAGCAAAATTCTTCTCATGAATAATAGTGGGAGCAAACTCAACAAAATAATTATCATGTGAGGCATAATCCAATTGAAAACTAAAATCATGATGACAAGTTTCATGGATATCATTATTCTTTATAGCATACAAGTCATCACAATAATCATCATAGATAGCAACTTTGTTCTCATAATCAATTGGAACCTCTTCCAAAATAGTGGATTCATCACAAAATAAAGTCATGACCTCTGCAAATCCGCTTTCATCAATATAATCATCACAAATAGGAGGCATGCTTTCATCATAATAAATTTGCTCATCAAAACTTGGGAGACAAAATATATCATCTTCATCAAACATAGCATCCCCAAGCTTGTGGATTTGCATATCATTAGCATCATGGATATTCAAGGAATTCATACTAACAACATTGCAATCATGCTCATCATTCAAATATTTAGTGCCAAACATTTTAATGCATTCTTCTTCTAACACTTTGGCACAATTTTCCTTTCCATCATACTCACGAAAGATATTAAAAAGATGAAGCGTATGAGGCAAACTTAATTCCATTTTTTATAGTTTTCTTTTATAAACTAAACTAGTGCTAAAACAAGAAAGAAAAAGATTTGATTGCAAGATCTAAAGATATACCTTCAAGCGCTAACCTCCTCGGCAACGGCGCCTGAAAAGAGCTTGATATCTACTACACAACCTTCTTCTTGTAGATGTTGTTGGGACTCCAAGTGCAGAGGTTTGTAGGCCAGTAGCAAATTTCCCTCAAGTGGATGGCCTAAGGTTTATCAATCCATAGGAGGCGTAGGATGAAGATGGTCTCTCTCAAGAAACCCTGCAACCAAATAACAAAGAGTCTCTTGTGTCCCCAACAAACCCAATACAATGATAAATTGTATAGGTGCACTAGTTCGACGAAGAGATGGTGATACGAGTGGTATATGGATGGTAGATAAAGGTTTATGTAATCTTATATTATAAAAACAGCAAGGTAAATAATAAAAGTGAGCGTAAACGGTATTGCAATGCGTTGAAACAAGGCCTAGGGTTCATACTTTCACTAGTGCAAGTTCTCTCAACAATAATAACATAATTGGATCATATAACTATCCCTCAACATGCAACAAAGAGTCACTCCAAAGTCACTAATAGCGGAGAACAAACGAAGAGATTATGGTAGGGTACGGAACCATCTCAAATTATTCTGTCCAATCAATCTGTTGGGCTATTCCTATAAGTGTCACAATAGCCCTAGAGTTCGTATTAGAAGGATAACCTTAAGACACAAATCAACCAAAACCCTAATGTCACCTAGATACTCCAATGTCACCTCAAGTATCCGTGGGTATGATTATATGATATGCATCACACAATCTCAGATTCATCTATTCAACCAACACATAGAACCTCAAAGAGTGCCCCAAAGTTTCTACCAGAGAGTCAAGACAAAAACGTGTGCCAACCCCTATGCATAGATTCCCAGGGTCACGGAACCCGCAAGTTGATCACCAAAACATACATCAAGTGGATCATAGAATACCCCATTGTCAGCACAGGTATCCCACACAAGATATACATCAAGTGTTCTCAAATCCTTACAGACTCAATCCGATAAGATAACTTTAAAGGGAAAACTCAATCCATTACAAGAGAATAGAGGGGGAGAAACATCATAAGATCCAACTATAATAGCAAAGCTCGCGATACATCAAGATTGTATCACCTCAAGAACACGAGAGAGAGAGAGAGAGAGAGAGAGAGAGTGAGAGAGATCAAACACATAGCTACTGGTACATACCCTCAGCCCCGAGGGAGAACTACTCCCTCCTTGTCATGGAGAGCACCGGGATGATGAAGATGGCCACCGGAGAGGGATTCCCCCTTCGGCAGGGTGCCAGAACGGGTCTAGATTGGCTTTCGGTGGCTACTGAGGCTTCTGGCGGCGGAACTCCCGATCTATTGTGCTCCCCTATAGTGTTAGGGTATATGGATATATATAGGCGGAAGAAATACATCAGGGGAGCCACGAGGGGTCCATGAGGATGGAGGGCGCGCCCCCTGCCTCGTGGCTTCCTCATTGATCCCCTGACGTGCACTCCAAGTCTCCTGTATTGCTTTCTTTCCAAAAATAACTTTTCCGAAGGTTTCATTCCGTTTGGACTCCGTTTGATATTCCTTTTCTTCAAAACACTAAAACAAGGGAAAAACAGGAACTGGCACTGGGCTCTGGGTCAATAGGTTAGTCCCAAAAAATAATATAAAAGTGGATAATAAAGCCCAATAATGTCCAAAACAAAAGATAATATAGCATGGAGCAATCAAAAATTATAGATACGTTGGAGACGTATCAGAGGCGTAGGATGAAGATGGTCTCTCTCAAACAACCCTGCAACCAAATAACAAAGAGTCTCTTGTGTTCCCAACACACCCAATACAATGGTAAATTCTATAGGTGCACTAGTTCGGCGAAGAGATGGTGATACAAGTGCAATATTGATGGTAGATATAGGTTTTTGTAATCTGAAAATATAAAAACAGCAAGGTAGCAAGTGGTAAAAGTGAGCGAAAACGGTATTGCAATGCTTCAAAACAAGGCCTGGGGTTCATACTTTCACTAGTGCAAGTTCTCTCACCAAGGATAACATAATTGGATCATATAACTATCCCTCAATATGCAACAAAGAGTCACTCCAAAGTCACTAATAACGGAGAACAAAAGAAGAGATTATTGTAGGGTATGAAACCACATCAAAGTTATCATTTCTGATCGATCTATCATAGAGTTCGTACTAAAATAACATGAAGCTATTATTTCCGTTCAATCTATCCTATAGTTCATACTAGAATAACACCTTAAGACACAAATCAACCAAAACCCTCATGTCACCTAGATACTCCAATGTCACCACAAGTATCCGCCGGTATGATTATACGATATGCATCACACAATCTCAGATTCATCTATTCAACCAACACAAAGAACTTCAAAGAGTGCCCCAAAGTTTCTATCGGAGAGTCAAGACGAAAACGTGTGCCAACCCCTATGCATAAGTTCATGAGGTCACGGAACTCGCAAGTTGATCACCAAAACATACATCAAGTGGATCACGTGAATATCCCATTGTCACCACAGATAAGCACATGCAAGGCATACATCAAGTGTTCTCAAATCCTTAAAGACTCAATCCGATAAGATAATTTCAAAGGGAAAACTCAATCCATTACAAGAGAGTAGAGGGGGAGAAACATCATAAGATCCAACTATAATAGCAAAGCTCGCGATACATCAAGATCGTGCCGAATCAAGAACATGAGAGAGAGAGAGATCAAACACATAGCTACTGGTACATACCCTCAGCCCCGAGGGTGAACTACTCCCTCCTCGTCATGGAGAGCTCCGGGATGTTGAAGATGGCCACCGGAGAGGGATTCCCCCCTCCGGCAGGGTGCTGGAATGGGTCTAGATTGGTTTTCGGTGGCTACAGAGTCTTGTGGCGGTGGAACTCCCGATCTAGGTTTCTTTCTATAAGTTTGGGGTTATGTAAGAGGTGTTGGAGTCGGGAACAAGTCAGGGGGATCCCCGAGGTGGCCACGAGGTAGGGGGCGTGCCCAGGGGGTAAGGCGTGCTCCCACCCTCGTGGTGGCCTCAGGACTCTTCTGGCCCATCTCCGGTACTCCGTGGGCTTCTTCTAGTCCAAAAATGATCTCCGTGAAATTTTAGGTTAATTGGACTCCGTTTGGTTTTCCTTTTCTGCGATACTCAAAAACAAGGAAAAATAGAAACTGACACTGGGCTCTAGGTTAATAGGTTAGTCCCAAAAATCATATAAAATAGCATATAAATGCATATAAAACATCCAAGGTTGATAAAATAATAGCATGAAACAATCAAAAATTATAGATACATTGAAGACGTATCAAGGGCATATTTCCAACAGTCTCCCACTTGCACTAGAGTCAATAATCTAGTTACATTGTGATGAATCGAACACCCATAGAGTTCTAGTGTTGATCACATTTTTCTCGCGAAAGAGGTTTATTCAATGGATCTACGACATTCAGATCCGTATGCATTTTACAAATATCTATGTCTCCATCGTGAATATATTCACGAATGGAGTTGAAGAGACGCTTGATATGCCTGGTCTTCTTGTGAAACCTGGGATCCTTGGCAAGGGCAATAGCTCCACTATTGTCACAAAAGAGAGTCATCGGGCCCGACGCATTGGGAATAACTCCTAGGTCGGTGATGAACTCCTTCATCCAGATTGCTTCACGTGCTGCCTCCGAGGCTGCTATGTACTCCACTTCACATGTTGATCCCACCACGACGCTTTTCTTGCAACTGCACCAGCTGACTGCCCCACCATTCAAAATGTACACGTATCCGGTTTGTGACTTGGAGTCATCCAGATCTGTGTTGAATCTAGCATCGACGTAACCCTTTATGACAAGCTCTTCGTCACCTCCATAAACGAGAAACATATTCTTAGTCCTTTTCAGGTACTTTAGGATGTTCTTGACCGCTGTATAGTGTTCCATGCCGGGATTACTATGGTAGCTCCCTACCAAACTTATGGCAAGGTTCACATAAGGTCTGGTACACAGCATGGCATACATGATAGACCCTATGGCTAGGGCATAGCGGATGACACTCATCTTTTCTCTATCTTCTGTCGAGGTTGGGCATTGAGCCGTGCTCAATTTCACACCTTGCAATATAGGCAAGAACCCCTTCTTGGACTGATCAATATTGAACTTCTTCAATATCTTGTCAAGGTATGTGCTTTGTGAAAGACCAATGAGGCGTCTCGATCTATCTCTATAGATCTTGATGCCTAATATGTAAGCAGCTTCTCCAAGGTCCTTCATTGAAAAACACTTATTCAAGTAGGCCTTTGTGCTTTCCAAAAATTCTATATCATTTCCCATCAATAGTATGTCATCCACATATAATATGAGAAATGCTACAGAGCTCCCACTCACTTTCTTGTAAACACAGGCTTCTCAATAAGTCTGCGTAAACCCAAAATCTTTAATCATCTCATCAAAGCGAATGTTCCAACTCCGAAATGCTTGCACCAGCCCATAGATTGAGCATTGGAGCTTGCATACCTTGTCAGCATTCTGAGGATCGACAAAACCTTCAGGCTGCATCATATACAATTCTTCCTTAAGGAAATGATACGTCTCCAACATATCTATAATTTTTGATTGTTCCATGCTATATTATATTCTGTTTTGGACATTATTGCGCTTTATTATACACTTTTATATTATTTTTGGGACTAACCTATTAACTGGAGGCCCAGCCCACAATTGCAGTTTTTTGCCTATTTCAGAGTTTCACAGAAAAAGAATATCAAACGGAGTCCAAACAGAATGAAACCTTCGGGAATGTGATTTTTGGAACGAACGTGATCCAGAGGACTTGGACCCTATATCAAGAAAGCAACCAGGAAGGCACGAGGTAGGGAGCGCGCCTACCCCCCCAGGCGCGCCTGATACGTCTCCAACGTATCTATAATTTTTGATTGCTCCATGCTATATTATCTACTGTTTTGGACATTATTGGGCTTTATTATCCACTTTTATATTATTTTTGAGACTAACCTACTAACCGGAGGCCCAGCCCAGAATTGATGTTTTTTTTGCCTATTTTAGGGTTTCGAAGAAAAGGAATATCAAACGGAGTCCAAACGGAATGAAACCTTCGGGAACGTGATTTTCTCAACAAACAAGACCAAGGAGACTTGGACCCTACATCAAGAAACAAAAGAGGAGGCCACGAGGTAGGAGGCGCGCCTACCCCCCAGGCGCGCCCTCCACCCTCGTGGGCCCCCTGTTGCTCCACCAACATACTCCTTCCTCCTATATATACCTACGTACCCCCAAACGATCAGATACGGAGGCAAAACCCTAATTCCATCGCCGCAACTTTCTGTACCCATCACAATCCTTATCTCCCGCATTACATTATTTGCCATTTGCCTCTCGTTTTCCTCTCCCCCACTTCACCCTTGCCGTTTTATTCGCCCTCTCTCTCTATCCTCCCTCTCTTTCTCTATTTGCCTCTTTTTGCCCGCTTGCTTTTTGTTTGCTTGTGTGTTGGATTGCTTGCTTGTCATGATGGCTCAAGATAACACTAAATTGTGTGACTTTACCAATACCAACAACAATGATTTTATTAGCACTCTGATTGCTCCTCTTACCGATGCTGAATCTTGTGAAATTAATATTGCTTTGCTGAATCTTGTCATGAAAGATCTGTTTTCCGGCCTTCCTAGTGAAGATGCCGCTCCCATCTAAATAGCTTCATTGATTTGTGTGATATGCAAAAGAAGAAAGATGTGGATAACGATATTGTTAAATTGAAGCTATTTCCTTTTTCGCTTAGAGATCGTGCTAAAGCTTGGTTTTTGTCTTTGCCTAAAAATAGTATTGATTCATGGAATAAGTGCAAAGATGCTTTTATCTCTAAGTATTTTCCTCCCGCTAAGATCATCTCCCTTAGAAACGATATTATGAATTTTAAGCAACTTGATCATGAACATGTTGCACAAGCTTGGGAGAGGATGAAATTAATGATACGTAATTGCCCTACTCATGGTTTGAATTTGTGGATGATTATACAAAATTTTTATGCTGGATTGAATTTTTCTTCTAGAAATCTTTTCGATTCAGCCGCGGGAGGCACTTTTATGGAAATCACTTTAGGAGAAGCTACTAAACTCCTAGATAATATTATGGTTAATTATTCTCAATGGCATACTGAAAGATCTACTAATAGAAAGGTGCATGCGATAGAAGAAATTAATCTTTTGAGTGGAAAGATGGATGAACTTATGAAATTATTTGCTAGTAAAAGTGTTTCTTCTGATCCTAATGATATGCCCTTGTCTACTTTGATTGAGAATAATAATGAATCTATGGATGTGAATTTTGTTGGTAGGAACAATTTTGGTAACAATGCGTATAGAGGAAATTTTAATCCTAGGCCTTATCCTAGTAATCCCTCTAATAATTATGGTAATTCCTACAACAATTCTTATGGAAATTATAATAAGATGCCCTCTGATTTTGAATCTAATATTAAAGAATTTATTACTTCGCAAAAGAATTTCAATGCTTTGATTGAAGAAAAATTGCTTAAGATTGATGAGTTGGCTAGGAACGTTGATAGAATTTCTCTTGATGTTGATTCTTTGAAACTTAGATCTATTCCACCTAAGCATGATATCAATGAGTCTCTCAAAGCCATGAGAATTTCCATTGATGAGTGCAAAGAAAGAACCGCTAGGATGCGTGCTAAGAAAGATGCCTTTATAAGAGCGTGTTCTTCTAGTTCCTATGAAAATAAAGATGAAGATCTAAAAGTTATTGATGTGTCCCCTATTAAATCTTTGTTTTGCAATATGAATCTTGATAATGATGGGACTGAATATGATCCACCCTTACCTAGAAGGCGTTCCAAGAATTCGGAGTTTTTAGATCTTGATGCTAAAATTGATGAAAGTGGAATCGAAGAAATTAAAACCCTAGATGTTGCTAAACCCACTATTTTGGATTTCAAAGAATTTAATTATGAAAATCGCTCTTTGATTGATTGTATTTCCTTGTTGCAATTCGTGCTAAATTCTCCTCACGCTTATAGTCAAAATAAAGCGTTCACTAAACATATCGTTGATGCCTTGATGCAATCTTATGAAGAAAAACTTGAATTAGAAGTCTCTATCCCCAGAAAACTTTATGATGAGTGGGAACCTACTATTAAAATTAAAATTAAAGATCATGAGTTTTATGCTTTATGTGATTTGGGTGATAGTGTTTCCACGATTCCAAAGACCTTGTGTGATTTGTTAGGTTTCCGTGATTTTGATGATTGTTCTCTAAACTTGCACCTTGCGGATTCCACTATTCAGAAACCTATGGGAAGAATTAATGATGTTCTTATTGTTGCAAATAGGAATTATGTGCCCGTAGATTTTATTTTCCTTGACATAGATTTCAATCCTTCATGTCCTATTATTCTTGGTAGACCTTTCCTTAGAACGATTGGTGCAATTATTGATATGAAGGAAGGAAATATTAAATTCCAATTTCCGTTAAGGAAAGGCATGGAACACTTTCCGAGAAAGAAAATTAAATTACCCTATGAATCTATTATGAGAGCCACTTATGGATTGCCTACCAAAGATGACAATACCTAGATCTATCCTTGCTTTTTATGCCTAGCTAGGGGTGTTAAACGATAGCGCTTGTTGGGAGGCAACCTGATTTTATTTTATTCCTTGATTTTTGCTCCTGTTTAGTAATAAATAATTTATTTAGCCTCTGTTTAGGTTGTGTTTTTTGTGTTTAATTAGTGTTTGTGCCAAGTAGAACCATTGGGAAGACTTGGGGAAAGTCTTGATATCTTGCTGTAAAAAACATAAACTTTAGCGCTCACGAGAACTGCTGCCATTTTTATTTGGAAAGTGCTATTTAGTTAATTATTTTTGCAAATGATTAATAGATAAATTCCTCACGTCCAGAAATTTATTTTAGAATTTTTGGGGTTCCAGATCTTGCGCTAGCTACAGATTACTACAGACTGTTCTGTTTTTGACAGATTCTGTTTTTCGTGTGTTGTTTGCTTATTTTGATGAATCTATGGCGAGTAAAATAGTTTATAAACCATAGAGAAGTTGGAATACAGTAGGTTTAACACCAACATAAATAAATAATGAGTTCATTACAGTACCTTGAAGTGGTCTTATGTTTTCTTTCGCTAACGGAGCTCACGAGATTTTCTACTTTGAGTTTTGTGTTGTGAAGTTTTCAAGTTTTGGGTAAAGATTTGATGGATTATGGAACAAGGAGTGGCAAGAGCCTAAATTGGGGATTCCCATGGCACCCCCAAGATAATCTAAGGACACCTAAAAGCCAAAGCTTGGGGATGCCCCGGAAGGCATCCCCTCTTTTCGTCTACTTGTATCGGTAACTTTACTTGGAGCTATATTTTTATTCACCACATGATACGTGTTTTGCTTGGAGCGTCTTGTATGATTTGAGTCTTTGCTTTTTAGTTTACCACAATCATCCTTCATGTACACACCTTTTGAGAGAGCCATACATGATTTGGAATTTGTTAGAGTACTCTATATGCTTCGTTATATCTTTTGAGTTATATAGTTTTGCTCTAGTACTTCACTTATATCTTTTAGAGCACGGTGGTGGATTTGTTTTATAGAAACTATTGATATCTCATGCTTCACTTATATTATTTTGAGAGTCTTAAATAGCATGGTAATTTTCTTAAATAATCCTAATATGCTAGGTATTCAAGATTAGTAAAAAATTTCCTATGAGTGTTTTGAGTACTAATTGAAGTTGGATGCTTGATGATTGTTTTGAGATATGGAGGTAATAATATCAAAGTCGTGCTAGTTGAGTAGTTGTGAATTTGAGAAGTGCTTGTGTTGAAGTTTGCAAGTCCCGTAGCATGCACGTATGGTAAACATTATGTAACAAATTTGAAACATGGGGTGTTCTTTGATTGTCTTCCTTATGAGTGGCGGTCGGGGACGAGCGATGGTCTTTTCCTACCAATCTATCCCCCTAGGAGCATGCGTGTAGTGCCGAGGTTTTTGATGACTTGTAGATTTTTGCAATAAGTATGTGAGTTCTTTATGACTAATGTTGATCAGTCCATGGATTATATGAACTCTCACCCTTCCATCATTGCTAGCCTCTTCGGTACCGTGCATTGCCCTTTCTCACATTGAGAGTTGGTGCAAACTTCGTCGGTGCATCCAAACCCCGTGATATGATACGCTCTTTCACACATAAAACTCCTTATATCTTCCTCAAAACAGCCACCATACCTACCTATTATGGCATTACCATAGCCATTCCGAGATATATTGCCATGCAACTTTCCACCATTCCGTTTATCATGACACATTCATCATTGTCATATTGCTTAACATGATCATGTAGTCGACATAGTATTTGTGGCAAATCCACCGTTCATAATTCTTTCATACATGTCACTCTTGGTTCATTTCATATCCCGGTACACCGCTGGAGGCATTCATATAGAGTCATCTTTTGTTCTAGCATTGAGTTGTAAATAAATAGAAGTGTGATGATCATCATTTTCTAGAGCATTGTCCCAAGTGAGGAAATAAAAAAGGCCATATATAAAAAAAGAGAAAGGCCCAAATAAAAAAATGAGAGAAAAAGAGAGAAGGGACAATGTTACTATCCTTTGCCACACTCTTGTTTTGTCACTTTCATATACTAGTGGGAAATTTTCATTATAGAACTTGGCTTGTATATTCCAACAATGGGCCTCCTCAAGTGCCCTAGGCCTTCATGAGCAAGCAAGTTGGATGCACACGCACTTAGTTTCTTTTGTTGAGCTTTCATACATTTATAGCTCTAGTGCATCCGTTGCATGGCAATCCCTACTCCTTGTATTGACATCAACACTACAAAAAAATACACTTCCGTGATGATACGTGTTTGTCACAGTAGGTCGCTTTTTTTCATGCATGTACATCCATGACAAATTTATGACAGAATCAAGATAGTCATACCTGTGCTGTCATAGAAGTGTTCCATAACATTACCAAAATTATCATCACGGAAGTGTCCACTTCCATGACGATAAATCGCGCGTCACAGATGTGCTTTCGTCAAGGGTGACCGACACGTGGCATCCACCGTAACGGAACACCGTTAAGCTATCGGGTCGGGTTTTGGATCCGATAACCCGTTAACAGCCCTGACCAATGGGAAATTTCCACGTGTAAAATTCTTATTGGCCGGACGAAGCACGTGTCAGCTCGTTAGTGGGTCAGATAGGCGCCTATGATATGTCGACACGTGGCACGGCCCAACAAGTTTAAATGGGCCGGCCCAACTGAAGGCCCACAAGATTTTGCGGACCATAATGGGCCAGCCCAGCTAAAGGCCCACGAGATTTTGCAGACCGTAATGGGTTGGCCCAGCTCTAGGCCCACAAGATTTTGCGGGCCATAATTGGCCGGCCCAGGTAAAGGCCCACAAGATTTTTGTGTGCCATAATGGGCCGGCCCAGGTAAAGCCCACAAGATTCTTGCGGGTCGTAATGGGCCGGCCCAACTAAAGGCCCACAAGATTTCGCCAACATTAATGGGCCGGCCCAGCTGTAGGCCCACAAGATTTTGAGGACCCTAGTAGGCCGACCCATTAACTGGCTGCCATGTTTTGGGCCAAATGCCGGCCCATATTTGATTCGGTCCATTAATGGCCGGCCACGCTCCGGGCCTAATAGTGGCCCATATGAGATCCGGCCCGTTAAAAGCCTACCACGTTCTGGGCCAAATTACGGCCCAGATCAGGTCTGTCCCTATAAGAGGCTTTGGGCTCAATTATGGCCCATATTAGATTCGACCCGTCAACTGGACACTATGCTTTTGGGCCCACTTGCTAAAGGCCCACTTAGTAATTCGGCTTGATATTAGTTTTGGCCTGTTAAGGGCCCGTTTAACATTTCGGCCCTATATTAATTTCGGCCTGTTAAAAGCCAGTCATATAGTTGGGCCTAACTACGACCCTGTTTGCATCCGACCTGCTCGCAGCTGATATCTTATTGGGCCAAACAAGGACCGAGACAATTTTGGCCTGTTAAAAGCCCGTGATTTGATTCGCACAATCATGGGCCGAGGTTCATTTCATGCCGCTGCGTAACTAGTATGAATTAAGAACAAAACTACTCTATACAATAAAGAAATTATGGCATAGTAACTTAGAATAAACCTACACTATACAATAAAGGGTTTAAGGTATATTACATCCACTGGCATCGAAGTTCGCCACCAGTGATCTTAAAGCACAACATAGAAGCAGATTACAAAAACTGGGCACCATTGCAGCGTAACAAAATAATACTGAACCGAGACCACTTCTAAGACAGTTTAAGAAAGGTTAGCCTTGCGGGGGAACTGCTGCGCAAGCTGCTGAGCAAGGCTGTGAGACCGGCCTAGCATGTCGGTCATAGCTTCCAGGTGTAGCTGTTTAGCGATGAGGTTCTCATTGGTGTTCTCCGCAATCTTTCTTAGAGATAAGACTTCAAGTCAAAGTTGAGTTGCAGAATGCCTTTCTACTAGAACTTGGGACTGAAGAAGTCGAACTGATTCAGACAACGAATTCTGTGAGCTTATCTGACTATTAGTGTCAAGTAACTTGAACACTGCATCAAGACAAGACTTTGGGGTTGTCTCGCTATCTTCAAGATGTTTTGCCTTCTTTGCTGCAATATATGTTGGGTTTGTCTCACAGCCTTCAACAGACTTGTGCATGCCATCAGGCATATCACCCTGAAACAAAGCAGAGATATGACAGGTTTTCCATGTGTATAAACAAAGATGATAACTATTCTATCAATTCTATCCAATTTCAAATTAGAAAATAAAGAGTATGTTCAAAATATCAATAGCATAATTTGGCATTGTTCATAATGCGGGGAGCTTCACCACACTACTGGATTACCATGTCAACATAACAAGCATAGATGAAGGGCAAAGAAAATCATTGTATCTATTTTGGAAAATGTGCATGGCATGTTGTTCATATCATCAGCCACATCAGTAAGATAAAACAGGAGATGACAAGGTGCAAACGTGGGCTGCTTCACCACACACTGGATTATAGATCCACAAAAACAAGCATACATATAGGGAGTATTAAGTAATGTGCATGGTATGAATAAGGAATTTGGTTTTACAAGTAAAACTTAGAACTTACGGTTCTTACAAACATGCATTTTGGTAGAAACAGCAAACTAAACAGCAGTAAACGATAGGGAGTATGAGAAAATTAAACAGTAGTTGAGGATAAAGGCTTTAGAAGGACTGACTTACATTAACAGTTAACACCGGCTTTATAATGCCCTTCTCCATGTCAAGGGAAGGATAACTCAACAATTTCAGCACATAATCTTCTAGATAAGCATTGCATGTACTCTACATTTTGTAGAGAGTAATTATAGATATGATAATACTGGAAGGGGTAGAGGATAAGGAAGATAAGATGCAGATTGATGCTACATAATCAACTACCAATCCCTGGAAGTACAAGTGTTACAGGACAAAATGTACTGACAAGAGCAATGGGCTACACTTCTGCACTGGCATTGTCTGTGTATTCTACTTGTTGGTAAGATTAAATATAGATCTGATCTTTTTTAGTAAATGGTGGGCGAGGGAGATAAGATGCAGAATGCTACAAAATGAACCAATCCATCTTCCCATAATACAAGAGTGTTTTGAACACTGGTGTACTATACAAAACATTCTTATATTATGGGACGGAGGGAGTAGCTGTTAATGTAAGTACAGGGATAGACCACGTTCAGTCCTTACAAGAGCACTGCAGAGCTAAACCTCTTCAAAAGCATTGGGTTGATTCTAAACTTATGTAAGAGTCCATACGGATCTTATAATGTCCACCAAATGGACGATTACGAGGCTAACATGTGCAGTGATGCTACATAATCAAACAGCTATGAAAGTAAATATGGTCATACATGGCAAGAGGTACTCACAAGAGCAATGCAGTGTGCAGTATAGTTGCGAGATTCTGTGGTCCCTTGAGAACGAATGTTCTTCTGCTAACAGTTTTCGTACAAGTGAGACATTAAGGCAAATGTAGAAATGTAGTTTAAACTGTGATGTGATATCATAGACAGTACCTTACGCTGCAGCCGAGACCAATGTCTAAGAAGATTATTCCAGTCACCGTCGGATAAATGTAGCACCGAAGACTTCACAGAAATTTCGTTCAAAGGCTTGCCATCGAAGTGCACTTGCCTCAGGTAGGAACGATACTTCATCAACGAGTGCTTGAAAAGCGCAACCAACCCTTGCTCGTCATCACAATCCAGTTTGCACCTCGCCTATTTAAAAGAATGAAATCTTGTGTCTTCTGTCAGCAGAAAGATATGCAGTAATGACCATGAATAACATTAGTACATTACTTGCGCGTAAGTTGCGGAGGAAGACTGGAAATTGTTCTGTGTCTGCGGCATAATCTTTCCATGATGGAAAGATGCGCACAAAGTTCCTGACAACAACATAAGCTTCGTCTTCTAAACTGGGAAGAAATGGAACAGAGGTCCTATTTGCTGCAATTGGGGCTCTCTCTGGTTCGAAAAGGGATTTGGCAACTGTATTTGGTGTACTCTTTGCTAGAATGGGGGTTTTGCGTCGTACAGCTGGTGCTATGTCAAATAGCATAATCATAATGTTTGCTGTAGTTGGGGTCTGCTGAGTTGGGGCATCAGAAATGACCAGTGTAGTAGGGCTAGAGTCTGCTAGAGTTGGGGTATTTTGTGGGTCAGGTGATATTGCAACTACACCTAATGGGCTATTTGATTTATCAGGTGCCACTACCTTTTCCAAATACTTTGCTTGTGCTCCTCCACGATCAGCAATCGCCCTCTTCCTTTTGAACGTCTGATACACAAGAACAACATTTGAATGGATAAATATGGTATGATGACAGATGGAATATGTACTGAAAATCGATAGGCAGGGCGTATTCACATACACGATGCGTAAACTAAGCTAATGGCAGTTCAACAAAGTAGAAGCAATGCAAAGCATCAGTTGCAAGATATGTGCGAGCAATGTAACCTTGGAAAGTTAGAGCAAGTACCTTGATGGGTGAATAAGATAGGGCATCTTCCTCTGACTCCTCCACTAGGGAGCTACATTGACTTAGGTCTCCCTCTAGCTCAGAATCACTGTTACGATCATATTCTGAGCATGAATCTATAGGTTGAGAGTGTTTGCATTGCATTGCATCTAGACTTGATTTTAGTCCCTTAATGCCAAGTTTGACAGCCATGGCATTGTTCTACTTTATTCTTTTCATGCGCGCAAGCTCATAATCATTATGATGCTGTTCAGAATCTGAGATTCATGAAAACATAAAAAGTAGTCAGATTATCTATGGAATGCATTGCGGTTTCAACTCGGAGAGTGTCTCCCTATAAACCCCTGCATATGCAAAGTTCACCTCCCCAACCGTGCTAACCAGACCACACACAGAGATACACACCCGAACGGTGAACATGCATTTTCGAAACTAATTTAGGAACATTTAGTTGACCAATTAAACAACTCTGTTTTAATAATATCAGATTCGTATTTGAATAACTAAGCTTGTTTAGCTTGATGGGTGGAGCAGTGTTATTATGAAACGAAGCACGTATTCTGATTGTATAGTGATCATAAAAGGGGGAAACTCTAAGCATATATTTTTTAGCAAAAGAGGGTTTCCCCTCTGATTTCTATAACCAACATGATCAATTAAACCCTAAGCATGATCAATTAAATCGTATTATGGTTGTGCCATGGCCGATTTGAAGCTGCAAACCGGAGAAATGATATTTAGCATCCATTGTTTGCTTCGAACTAAGAACTAAATTCTAAGAGCTGAAAAGAAAGTAGAGTAACCAAGTTAAGATCTATTTTCTGGTTGAGATCAAAAGGTTGAGGAGATATGAAGTACCACCTCTCTTGCGGCGTCGTGTAGGCATCGGGGGTGCGATGGCTGTCGGTGGCGTTGAAGCAGATCTGCGACGGTAGACGGGTGCATCGGGGGATAAGTCCCGTTGCGGTGGAAGAGAAGGTCGTGTGAGCGGCCCCGGCAAAGAGGACAACGACGCCGATGAAGCGAGAGGACACGATGCAAGGCTATTGGTCCATCACCGTGGATGAGAAATGTCCATCTCTAGCAGTGGACGACGCGGTCTTGGTAGGCGCTCCGGCATGGTGGAGGGCGGTGGCGATGGATGTGGCAGAGGATGGCGGCGATGGATGGGGTGGCGGACAGAGGCTGGTGTGGGAATGGGTTGTTCTAGCGCGGATGGTGTATGAATGGGAAAATGGAGGGAGAGGTACGGGGAACCATGTTTTTGGGACGCGCCTGTCTGAAATATGGGAAAGTTACGAACTTATACCCCGTTTCAAATTTGGACGTCTCATCGGTTGGGGATAGGACGGTAATCTCGCATCTCCCAAATATTTGCCGGTAACTATTTCGGGCGAGGAGAGGGTGTTTTGCCGCCCACGGTTGGCGCCCACGGTGTATGAACGGGGCTGACAGATAGGGCGGTTGTGTCACGTCTGATGGAAGTTACACATCTGCCCCTATTTAAAATATTAGCCTACATCTATTTCGGACGAGGAGAGTTTGTTTTGCCGCCGACCGTGTATGAATGGGGAATGGAGGGAGAAACAGAGGTCTTTCGGACGAGCTTGAATCAAATGAGTTTTGCCACCCATGTTTGACGCCCACCGTGTCAGAATGGGCTCAGAGGCGGTCGTGTCACGTCTAATTGAAGTTACTAACCTACCCCTATTTAGAGCAGTGGAAATCGGGCCGATGGATTGTCCGTGTAATGGGTAGACAGTAATTTCCATCTCCCAAACACTTGGCTTCAGGCAGCCGATGTGGGAGTGGACATTTTGCTGTTTCTTTCGAATTTTGGGACAATAAGGATCCACGTTTACCCTGGCAACTAAACTCGAATCCATTTTGTATTCCTATATGAATCTTTATAAATCATTCTATGTGTTTTTATATATCTTCAAAAGGACGACAAAGATGTATTTCACTGTCATATATGAATATGGTTTACAAATTCCGATACTCAAATTCAGAAACTAGAATCCAGTTTAAGGTGAATTCGAATATTTGGAACACTTCATGTCCAACTCAAATGTCACACGCAGCATAATGTGTACTCCCATTTAGATATGTACACAAGCGATGTATCAAGATTCAAATACCGAGTCAATCAACCAAGAATGTACGGAACTAACAGACATATAAACACTTATAGAGTATATGGATCAATAATATCAACTAACATACATAAGCCAGGCCGCTGTACTTTTTTTTGGCTACAACAACATCCTTTTGTTAGCCAGCATCTTGGCCCTTTCCGATGCGTGCCACTTATGGTCCATCTATACTAGTATTGCTGAATGCACATTCAGCCCAATTGGCATATTTGTAGGTCTGGCACAGCAATCCAAATGAAATGTCTCCGAGTCTTATCAATTAATACTGACTTGTGCTGAAATAAAATTACAAACAAAAAAACAATTATTACATGACCTCTAAAACAAATGGTTTGATTGATTACATGAACAGACAACACAAATGTTATTCAACTATGGAAAGAACATTTCACCTATGATTTACGAAGTAGGAATTTAATTTCCTTTTTTCCTTCAGGACCTTAACAATCTGGTCAGTTTCAACTTGCTTCATTTTGAAATCACCAAAATATTTAATGGTTGTCTTGAGTACTGCTTGTGATTGTGTTGTTTGCTTCCTCAACATGTCAACTTCCTCTCTAAGTGCAGAAGCAGAATCTCTTTCTACCACTAGTTTAGCCTCTAGAGCATCAGCAGTTGGCAATTCATAATGCACGATTGGGCCGGTGCCACTGCTATGGGATGATGCAACGTCCATGGGAACCTCGCTCTTTGATCTTGGGCTAACCTGTTTTGCCATTAAAGTTCCGATTGGATTCAGAAAAGTTGAAGTTAGCAAAACATCTCAACTTGGAGTTATAATAGCAAACCAGTTAAACAAACAAGGAATTAAAGAGTTTCAATTGAATGCTAAAAAGTAGTTATTAACATCATTGTAACCCGATGTTGCAGCAGCAAAGCAGTTAAACAAACAAGTAGATATTTAAGTTAAGGCAAACAGGTAATTCTTAACAGTAAGTATCAAACACATAGATAGGCGCAGTTCATAGAATGAAAAGACTGGCATCCTTCACATTATTGACGAACTCAGTTCATAGAAACAAGCAATTCAACCATTCTATGGGTAAATCAAAAGCGCCACTGGAATATTTTTCACTATCCAATCATACACGCAAAACGGGGCGATGCCACCATAGGGGCTGGTATGGGCGGCCGCCTCAGGTGGCTGGAAAGTGTGCACCTAGTTTGAGTCGTCCAGGTTGGCCCATGCTAGTTTTGTTCGTCCCAACGCACGAGCAGGCAATGTAAAAAATGAAGAAAAATGTTTCAATTTGGATGGGTCGATAACATAAGTGCAAGCCAGGCCCTATAGCAGGCTCGCGGCCCAAATGAGCGCCTCCCATATCGATCGACAGCAGGAAAAATCCCAATTCATTCGCTCCAGCCTCCAGTCTGGTTCGCTCCTAACCTAGCCACCACTGGGCAGACTGACACAGCACTTCCTCACGCCCTCGTTGGAGGGCGATCGCGGGGCTTCAAGCGAACGGAAGGACAAGAAGATGAAGATCCAACCCTGGGTGTAGCCTGCGTGGGAGGCAGCGGCGGCAGCACGGGCATGGCATCGAGCTTGCACAAACGGACAGTCGCTAATTGCAAGAGTAGCATGCGCAACGAGCAGGTACATCACATCCCTGATTATATCTAATTCAACTCTTCAATTTCTGGCTAATAGTTAAACCTGACGGTGTTTTAAAACTGCTTGTATGTAGGGAATCTATGAGAAAATGAAACCAATTTCTACTTATTTTATAACTCCCCTAAACTGACTGAATCTGATGTATCTAATCAAGTTTCCGGTGCAAACATACAAGTTCATTTTGTTCTTGAGCCTGAAGTGTCTAATGAAGAGACTGCTAATGAAGGATTTGATGCAAACATTTTACATGCTCCTGGTGATGAACATATAGTGTCTAATGAGGGATCTAATGCAAGCATTTTGCAAGCTCATTGAAGGATTTAGTGTCTAATGATGATCTACTATGTTGAGAGAGACAGAGATTTGCAGGCATTGATGACAAGAAAATTATAGTGCATTTTCATAGCTTGAGGAAACGTCGAGGCCATCTACCAGAAAGTCCCCGTATCATGACAACATAGCATAAATACTTTTCTAGTCTGTTGTTTGAAACTATTGGAACACTTGTGCAGGATAGATATATTGATATGCAGTTTGCGCACTGGTTATATGTGCAATTACACTTCGATATTTTTAGCCAGAGAACGAATAATTCAAGCAGGTACAGACCATGTTTGTAGTCCTTGTACACCATGTTGCATTTTGTGTTTTTTGGTGCTTGCATCATTTAGTGTTTATAATCTGAACTACTTTGGACCATTAGCTGGTTTTCAAAGTGCATGTAGCTTCACATTTCTCAAGTTATGTTGATTTCCGGAGTGCAAGTGCCTTCGTATTTTTTAAGTTAAATGTTTGCCCCTAGTAACTTGAATTCGTGGATCAGCCACTGCACACAAATCTACGAATGCTAGTATGAATTAAATGAAATGCAGGGACTTACGCTAGCTCGTTGTACATGCTCACTGCAGCTCTGCTTGTGCTTGGGATGTTCCATGTACAAGTCCATGTTACCACTTGCTTGGATGTGCAGGCCTTGTGCTCCTTGCATCCCCCTCTGCATTTTTGACACGGCGAATGGTTGATCAAATAAGAGGAATCGACCTTGATGTTGTACCTGAGGACAGATACTTACAAGGTTATACGGGTGTGCAAGATGTGTACCAGATCCCGTAGCGCCATCATGCTTCGCTAAAATATGGATTTGCTTGTTTCAGATGATATCTCCAGAAGAAATAAGAGTTAAGGTCAGAGTTGTATAGGCATGTAAGCTAAGAGAGCAGTGAAAGGATATCCAAACATCATCGGAACAGTGCACAAGGGAGTGATGTGTGGATACCTAGTTCGGACCGGCGTTTGGGCATGCTCGCCTAGCTAGAGTGCGGGTCACTTCAGAGCCGTTGAGGGTGATGCGCCGGCGTTGGCTGGCCGCGCACGGATGCATATCTTGAGTGGCGGCGGAGTGCTACGATGCGGTGGACGAGACCGTTGGTGAAGCCCCAACGGCCTCGGGGGGTGGAGGTGCGACGATGTGCTCGGTGAAGTAGCCCCGGTGAGCTGGGAGACGGCGTCGGTGAAGCACACCTGATGTGGTGGAACTCGGTGTTTGTGAGGCACGTCGGTTACGGCGGCCGACGTTGTCGGTGGACCACCCGGTGCGGTGGACGAGGGCGTAGATGAGGTAGCTCCGGTGCGGTGGTGAAGCGCGACCGTCGTCTTCGTCGTCGTCGTCCGGCACAGAGGTGGGGAACGGTGGGGAAGGAGACGAGACGAGGGGCGATTTGAGGGTTGGCGGCAAATTAGGGATTTGAGCAATCTGGGCGCAGAAGGGGACGGTGGAGAAGAGAGATTTTGCAGGGCTGGAATTGGGGCCGCCAGATATTTCAATCCGAAATGTGGAAGCGCGAACTTATATTGTCGTCATCCTTTTGGGGGGGAGGGGGGTGGGTGGCTGGGTGCTACGCGTCCGTCCGACACACGCGACCACCCCGACAGGACTATGCTTCGGTGCCTTAAGGCACCTGCCTTTGTGTCCATGACATATGGGCCCAACAGGTGGCTAGCCCACATGTCAGTGACGCAAAGGCAGTTGCCTTTAAGGCACCGAAGCAGCGTCCACAATGACACGGCCCTGGTTTGCCTGGTGCGCCTACTTTTGAGAATGCAAATGGATCTTCTTTCATTTGCAAACAAATCTGTATGTATTACCATGCCCGTGTTTTCCTTGCAATAATTAGTCATTCGAAACAAGATACTCCATCCGTTCACTTTTGTAAGTCGTTTCAAACAACTTAAAATGAACTATTTTGCACATTGTCTGAAATGTCTTCAAGGTCTTATAAAAGTGAACAGAGGGAGCACTATAAATTAATTAATGAGGAGTTATTTGAAAAAAAATCAAAACGGTACCCACGCTAACGTGGATTAGAGTGTGTCTCACATAATTAGTTATTTGAATTAGAGTGTGTGTCACGTAGTTAGTTATTTGAATTAGAGTGTGTGTCACGTAGCGATCTCCAATTCTAACGTGGATTTCGCATTTCACTATATCCATGCTACTTTTTAAATACAAATGCATATGTATATGATGAACACCATGGTAGTGAGAAAACTTTTGGATGGATTCAAACATATGACCTACAAAATAGCACAACAAACTGAGTCAATGTCAACTTTTTGAAACTTAGTATGGCACGAATTCGAAATAATTACCTGTATGCCCGCTCCTCGGTTCAAATCTTACAATGTACACCGAATTGAAACATCGATATTAAGTCTCGTACTATGTGCATTCAAATGTTGTTTTTAGCCCCCCCCCCCCCCCCCCCGCACAAACGCTACATACTTCCTGTATCGGTCAATATTCCTCTCCTAACCACCTTAGGAAGCTATCGGTTTCCAACACACGTTCATTCTTTCTCTCCATGTTTCGATCTCTAAGTCTCTCAACTACACAACCCCTTTTTCCACTCTGTTACCAAATGTATTTACCTCACACACCCGCCATTGCACCCCATGCCGAGCTCTCTCTCCCCCCTCTCCCTCTCACCCTCTCGCGCTAAATACATGCATTGCCTATGTAGCCCCCCAACCTCTCGTGCATGCGCACGCACGCACGTTGTATATCTAGGTCACTCCCTCGAGACTGTCTCACTCTTTCTTCTGCACAGCGGGCTACACTCGCTCAATCTCTCTCTCTTTATCCGAGTCTCGTTTAACCTCATTTTCTTTCACACACAAATGATATATCTCCCTGTTCGGGCCTCGATCGACACACTCTATACTCTCTCATGCAGATTGTCTATCTAGGTCAGTCCATCCAAGCCGTCACCACTCTTTCGACCACATGGTGGGCCACGCTCACTCAATCTCTCTCTATCTCTCTCTCTCTGTATGTCTCGATTGACCTCGCTCTTTCTCGGACAAAAACGATATATCACCATGTTTGAGCCCAATTCGACCTATTCACATTGTATACTCTCTCACGCACATCGTCTATCTAGGTCACTCTCTCCAACCCGTCTCACTCTTTCGATCGCACGGGACCCTATGTGATCGGTTGACCTTGCTTCCTCCTGTTGGGGAACGTAGTAATTTCAAAAAAATTCCTACGCACACGCAAGATCATGGTGATGCATAGCAACGAGAGGGGAGAGTGTTGCCTACGTACCAACGCAGACCGACTGCGGAAGCGATCACACAACATAGAGGAAGTAGTCGTACGTCTTCCCGATCCGACCGATCCAAGCACCATTACTCCGGCACCTCCGAGTTCTTAGCACACGTTCAGCTCGATGACGATCCTTGGGCTTCGATCCAGCAAAGCGTCGAGGAAGAGTTCCGTTAGCACGACGGCATGGTGACGATCTTGATGTACTACCGACGCAGGGCTTCGCCTAAGCACTGCAACAATATGATCGAGGTGGAATTTGGTGGCAGGGGGCACCGCACACGGCTAAGGAACGATCACCAAGGATCAACTTGTGTGTCTAGAGGTGCCCCCTGCCCCCGTATATAAAGGATCCAAGGGGGAGGGGTGCGCCGGCCAGGGAGAGGGCGCAGGAGGAGTCCTACTCCTACCGGGAGTAGGACTCCCCCCCCCCCTCAATCCTATTCCAACTAGGATTCCCAAGGGGGGAAAGAGAGAGAGGGGGGCCGGCCCCTTCTCCTAGTCCTAATAGGACTAAGGGAAGGGGGGCGCGCGGCCACCTATGGGCTGCCCCTTCTCCTTTCCACTAAGGCCCATATGGCTCCCGGGGGGTTCCGGTAAGCTCCCGGTAATCCGGTAAAATCCCGATTTCACCCGGAACACTTCCGATATCCAAATATAGGCTTCCAATATATCAATCTTTATGTCTCGACCATTTCTGTCAGGACCCTGATTCCAAGTCACACCGATCTAGCATGTAACACATCATATCACTTTGTGGCCTCACGCACGGTATTTCCACGGGTGCCACCTTACCTGGCCCGGGACCGTTTGCGCCTTTTGGCTCACGTATATGATAGTGTCGCTAGCATCCATATGACAAAGAACCCGGGCCGACATGGCTAGTCGTGAACCCAAAGCGGCACTAACCCATGGGGACAGGCATACATGAATCAACCTCGAGCATGTCGGTCAACAGCGTGTGAATCCGGGCTGTAGCACTAGGCTAACAGGACTCCGGTAACCCGGGCTGTAGCAGGCTAGGCAGGACTCCGGATGTCACTGCGTGACATTTCCCCGAAGGGACAGACACAGGAACGAAGAGAAACACATGCCGGCCAGTCAAGTGTCCTGAGCAGTAGTGCTGGGCTAGCAGGACTCCGGTGAACCGGGTTGTAGCGGACTACTATCGCTCAGAAAGCACTAGACTACATTTCCCCATATGATAGGCTGCCAAGGATAAACAACTAGATTGTCGGATCCCACTCATACCAAGCATTTCAATCATACACACAATATGCCCGATATGAGTACATACAACATGGCATCACAACAAGACTCTACGACTCAAGTATTTATTCATTAGGCTCCGAAGAGCCAGATATTACAAACATGGGTCTCATGACCCAACAATCATAGCATACAATGCAAAGCACACGCGGAAGCTTAACATGTCTGAGTACAGACATCTACAAATGAAAAAGGCTGAGAAGCCTGACTATCTACCAGATCCTGCTGAGGGCACAAGATCGTAGCTGAGGTATCAAGCTAAACGTCGAAGTCCACGCGGAACTACTAGCGAGACTGGAGTCTCTCTGCAAAACATAAATTAAGCAAACGTGAGTACAAAGGTACTTAGCAAGACTTACATCAGAACTAGCTACATATGCATCGGTATCAACAAAGGGGGTGGTGGAGTTTAACTGCAGCAAGCCAGCTTTGACTCAGTGGCTAACCTGAACTACAACTGCAAGTAACTCTTCTGAGGTGGCGCACACGAGTCCACAATTTCACCATACCAATACACCACTATGGATCTGCTCCCGTCTCCCTACGAGAACACCATCCATAGCACTCACGCTTATCTTGCGCATTTTAGAGTATCCACTTTCACTTGTCTATGAACTATGCAAGGGGTCCAAGTTTCCATATCCGAGGAATCCGGCTATTCGAATAGATAATGATAACCCTGCAGGGGTGTACTTCTTCACACACGCTCTCGCCACTTATAGCCCTGTACACGTCATGTACCTCGGCAACCTTCAAGTGGAAGCCGGGCGAGGGAGTCGGCCACGACCTGACTAACCAACAAGTCTCTCGTCCAGGTTTATCACCTATTCGGGTTCCATCCGCAAGGAGATCCGGCCGGGGTGTCGCTCACGACCCCAAACGATGTGTGCAGGGTTCCCAAGCCCACCACCCGGGTGCCACTTGGTACACCGTGCCACGGTGCCTAGTCTGTCCCAAGCCCACCTGTACCGGGTGCCACTTGGTAGACTACTAACACTACCTACAAACACCAGAAACTAGTTGCAACTCCTGGACAGAGATCGAGTTGATTAATAAGCCGAGAGGGGCCGAGTTACCGGAACCCAATGTGTGGTAGTAACTGTCCATGGATCACTAACACAGAACTCAGTTCCTGAGGACGGCTGCAATGAGACAGCCCACCATGTACTCCTACATGGCCTCTCACCGCTACCTTTACCAAATCGTGTTCACACACTTAGCTCTCAACAGTAGGACATGTTTACACACCTCCGATTCATCCCGATGAATCAGACCTGACCCAACTCTAAGAAGTAGCAGGCATGACAAACAAGCATGAATGAGTAGGCACATCAGGGCTCAAACAACTCCTACTCATGCTAGTGGGTTTCATCTATTTACTGTGGCAATGACAGGTCATGCAGAGGATAAGGGGTTCAACTACCGCAACAAGTAGCAGATGATCGTTGTTGTCCTAATGCAGTAAAAGAGAGCAGGAGCGAGAGAGTGGGCTTGTATCGGAATGAACAAGGGGGTTTTGCTTGCCTGGCACTTCTGAAGATAGTATAGCTCTTCATCGGTGTCATCGGTCTCATCGTCGGAACGAATGTCTACCGAGAGGGAACAACCACCGACAAACACAAAAGGGAACCACAATCAATGCAATGCACATACATATGAATGATATGTCATATTAAGGTACTGAATTGACCTAGTGCAACAGTTAGTCATATTCATTGAAGTGGAATTCAACCCTATAGCCAATTCCAACTCCAAAACTATTTACCATTTATTCCATAATCATGAATTGTCCTATTCAGTGATGTTAACTTGTTCAAACATGCATGAAAATGCCATAAACAGATTCCTTGAATTTTTCTGATAATTTTACATATATAATTTATTTCATTTGGAGTTACGGTTTAATTTCTATGATTTTTAGAAGTTTTGGGCATTTTCTGAAAATAAATAAATCATTTAAGATTTATTTAAATTCCAGAAAGGAATTATTGCATCAGCATGACCTCACAGTGACGTCAGCAAGGTCAACAGCTCGGTCCAGGTCAAACCTGACGTGTGGGGTCCACACGTCAGTGACACAGGGCTAGCTAGAGTCACTGACATGTGGGCCCAGTCAACAGACACGTCAGCGCAGTCAACTCTGACTGGTGGGCCCTGCGTTATTTAACTAATCTAAATAGAGAAATAAACTCGGAGCTAATTAGGTGCGGGGCCCAGCTGTCGGTGTCACATGAGGGGTTAGTTAGTGGGTCATTAGTCACTAATGATGCCCACGTCACCGACTAACCGCCGGTGGCACACAGACGCGGCGGCGTCGCTCGTCCCGGTGATTCCGGCGACGAGAAGAGGCAGGGTTGGGCTCGTTGGAACGCCCGCGAGGTGGCGCGTCCAACGGTGGTGGTGGCAGGTGCTGGGGTGGCCGGAGACGACGGCGGCAAGCACGTCCGCGGCGGCCGGAGTTCGGACGTCGACCGTTCCGACGTCGCAGGGCACGAGAAGAGCGGCGGATGGTTGCTCCGGTCCCGTGGTGATGCTCTGAGCGCGGTGACGCGCTCAGTTTCGAGCTCCAGTGGGCGTGGCCACGGCGGTGAGGAGCTCAGGCGGCGGCGCAATTTGGTCGGCAAGGGGACGACGGCTACCGGGCCTAACGAGCTCGGGGGAGAGGGGTTTTCGACACGGGATCTCACAGTGGTTGCAGAGGGCGTCGACGCAGGCTCGGAGAAGGCCGGACGGCGACGTACGGGCAGCGGCGATCCTCGGTGGCCGGGGAGGGGAACGGCGGAGCTGGCGGCATCCAGGGCTTCCCGGCACCTTCTGACTTGGTGAGGAGGAAGAGTGGAACGAGATGGGGCTTCTTGGCGCGTCGACGAGGCAAGGGGAGCACGGTGGCTGCGGCAATCGGCGTCGGCGGCGATGGTGGCGTGTCGGTGGTGCTGTGGGAGAGAGCAGAGGAGATGGAGGGATCCAGGGAAAGTGAGAGAGGGTCGAGGGGCTGCGTGGTGTCTCCCAGAGGCGTCCAGGCGTCGAGGGGGGTGCGGCAAGCAGGAGCTGGCCGGAGCGCGTGGCCGCGCGCACGGGGCACACGCCCGGCGTCCTTCTGTCGCGAGGAAGACGACAAGGGAGAAGGTCAGTGGGCTGGGTTGGCCAGCTGGGCCAGCCAGGTGGGCCTTGGTGGGCTGCACAGGTAGGTTAGGTAGGTTTTCTCTCTCTCTGTTTTTTTTTCTAATTCTGTTCTGTTTTCTATTTTTCTGATTTGTGTTTGTAAATAAAATACCAACCAAAACACTTTGGTTAATTCTGTAAATTTTTGTGAGGAATATTTGAATTAATTTCAAACCACACAATAAATTTCAGAATATTTGGAGCAACCAATATTTAATGGTAACTTTTAAACTCCAACTCAATTATCATAATGATTTAATTCAATGATCAAAATGTCCTGGAAAAATATGCATCATCTCTGGTAGAGGCTTTCACCTTTTCCCATAAATCATGAACATTTTAAAAGGATATTTTGAGGTCATTGAAAATATTTTGGTTGAACCTATTTGAATTGCATTTGGTGCTAGGGTTTACCAATCCCCATTTCAAATTTAATTGAAAAATAAACATGATGCATGGATGCTTGTGCAACTATTTGCAAACAAATTCTAGGGCTGTGACAACTTCGAAACTCCTCGTCTTGTCCGTGATCACATCCGGGACTCCGAACAACCTTCGGTACATCAAAATGCGTAAACTCATAATAACTGTCATCGTAACGTTAAGCGTGCGGACCCTACGGCTCGAGAACAATGTAGACATGACTGAGACATGTCTCCGGTCAATAACCAATAGCGGGACCTGGATGCCCATATTGGCTCCTACATATTCTACGAAGATCTTTATCGGTCAGACCGCATAACAACATACGTTGTTCCCTTTGTCATCGGTATGTTACTTGCCCGAGATTCGATCGTCGGTATCCAATACCTAGTTCAATCTCGTTACTGGCAAGTCTCTTTACTCGTTCCGTAATACATCATCTCACAACTAACATCTTAGTTATAATGCTTGCAAGGCTTATGTGATGTGTATTACCGAGAGGGCCCAGAGATACCTCTCCGACAATCGGAGTGACAAATCCTATTCTCGAAATACGCCAACCCAACATCTACCATTGGAAACACCTGTAGTACTCCTTTATAATCACCCAGTTACGTTGTGACGTTTGGTAGCACCCAAAGTGTTCCTCCGGCAAACGGGAGTTGCATAATCTCATAGTCATAGGAACATGTATAAGTCATGAAGAAAGCAATAGCAACATACTAAACGATCGGGTGCTAAACTAATGGAATGGGTCATGTCAATCAGATCATTCAACTAATAATATGACCTTGTTAATCAAATAACAACTCTTTGTTTATGGTTAGGAAACATAACCATCTTTGATTAACGAGCTAGTCAAGTAGAGGCATACTAGTGACACTCTGTTTGTCTATGTATTCACACATGTATTATGTTTCCAGTTAATACAATTCTAGCATGAATAATAAAAATTTATCATGATATAAGAAAAATAAATAATAACTTTATTATTGCCTCTAGGGCATATTTCCTTCATCTCCCACGCACAAAATATATCTACACGTCTTCACTTACTGGTGGGTTCCATGTGTGCTCTCTCTCTCTCCTCCCCTTCTGCGTTTAGACGCACGGGCAAACAGGAAGAACTCACGGGCGATGTTGCCGTTGACCATATCTGGACGCGTTCACAAGTCACGGCACCAGTTTCACGTACTAGCAGCACTAGTCAGTGTGTACGTGCAATGCACGTTAATTTGGATATATATTAAGTGCATGCGGATATTAACTACTAGGATATTATTTGCGTGTTGTCATGTGATTAGCACTATTTTTAGCATGAAATTAACTGCATGCTAAACGTGTTGAGCGCTCGACATTGAAGTAGTCTAGGTCGTTGGATGACAAGGAATACATGTGGCTTGATGACGTTTTATATTTAATTTGATACGGCTCTAGCAGAACATTCAATCGATCAAACCATACATTTCGTTCAGTCTGACTCCAACTTTAAATTATATGACGATCGATATAAAATAAACAGAAATGATAAACATTTGGATTTTAAGCATGGCAATCCTAACGTTTTTCATGGCAAATTTAGATTAGGCGGCGGCGGCGGGGGCGTCTCGCGGTGGGAAGCGGCTCCTTTGTCGTGCTCTGTGTGTCGTCGCGCCACTGACCGACGGCGACGGCGGCGTCTTGCGCCGTTGTTGGCGTACTCCTTGACGTTGGCCTAGCTTCAAGGAAGGGCAAAATGTTCTGGACTTCGGAGCGAGTCGACTGGCGGGAGGAGGCAACTGGCGTTGGTGCAAGAAAGCAGTCGACGGCGGCCATCCATGCCGCTGAGGGGGGCATTGGCACCTGTGCGGGGACAGGCGCTGTCAACGGCGCGGCGGCGACATTCGTGTGCACGGGCACCGGCATGGGCGCGCACGTTAGTGCACGCACAGGCGCAGGCGCTGGCAGGTGCACGGGCACCGGCACGGGCGTGCGCGTCAGTGCACGCGCAGGCGCATGCGCTGGCAGGTGCACGGGTGCGTGAATGTCGGCGGGCTCCTCGTGGAACCCCGTGGGATCAAGCTTGGCGACAATGTGCGGCTCCCAGCCCATCAATGCCACGGGGATGGGCGCTGGCGCAGTCGGGCGACGGGAGCCGGAACGGGAGCGGGGACAGGTGCGATGTCTTCCCGCAAGGCCATTTCAAGCTCGTCCCAAAGCGCCTTATGTTCTTGAGACTCCGGCTGGGTGTCTTCCTGAGGAAACTGGAACACTAAGGCAGACCATCGTGATGCGGCATGGCGTATGTTTAGGTCAGGCTAGTTGGAGGTAGACGACAGGAGAATCGGAGAGGAAGAGAGAGGATTGTAGTGATACTCCCTCCTTTCCGGTTTATAAGGCTCAATTCAAAAATCTCACCAACCAAGGTAGATGGTGAGTGGTGGAATACTTTTTGTAGTTTGCAAAAGCACCCAATTAATGCTCTTATTTTTCTCAAAAAAATATGTTTACCAATGCATTAATTGCAATGCATGCATGCATAAATTACATGCATTGGTCAATTTTATCTTAATACTTGCATGCAATGATTTAATTTACCTTTGAATCTGAACATGTGATGGGAAACAACAAAATTGAGCCTTATAAAATGGAAAAACTAATATTTTGAGATAAGCCCTATAAACCGGAAAGGAGGGAGTACCGGGTAGTGCGGGGTTGATTTTAAACTGCGGCATCGGCGACATTAATAGTGGGAGCAGTTGGGACGACGGTGGGCGGCGGAGCCTGGTCAAAGGGCTCGCCTCCCGGTGAGCCTGCACAGCGGTCTGCTCGCACGCCTCCCTGACAGCCGGCGCAGCGGTCTACTCGCGTGCCTCCCGTCGACTCACACGCTTGCTCGGATGGCACCTGCAGATTGCCGATGAGAAGCGGGGACTCGTGGCGGCACGTAAATGCCCACGGTTTCAATAGTGAAAGCGTTCGCCTTAACATGACAGATCTTTCTTCCAAAATACCTTGGCTCTTCATTTGTGCAACTTGTCATAAGCAGCTTGTCTCAAATTGAAGAAAAAACTTACGAAGTAATATTTGTGCCGTATCACGTGACCATGCTTAGTTTCAAGAATTTATGCTCACTTTTGGATTTTCAGAAATTTAAGATCCAGGATTCGAAACAATATCATAACCTGCATCATGCAATAAATTTTCAAGCCGTACATCTGTCATGTTGTATTTCTTAAGAAAGGATTTGGTCAAACATTTTGCTTAGTTAGACCTCAGACAAGTTATATATGCAGAGTAAAAGGATAATCCCTCCGTACCAGTGCATTGCCTGATATATTAACTCAAGTACTAGGCACGAACAAACGGGCTCAATTCTGTGCTCATCCTGGTGTAGTAGTAGTAGTACTAGGCAATGCAGTTGACGGGTGACCTTGACGAGCGGCGACCGAGGGAATTGAACCGTGCTCGGCACGGTAGGTAACATTGTCTAGTTACTAAAGCATCCCTCCGTTGTTCATCAGTAGTCATTATGGACCGGGGACACGAGGGGAATTTCCTAGGGCTGGAATTCTAGCCGCCAGATATTTCGACTTGAAACACTGAGGCTCGACTGGTTGGGGTAATGGGGTTGCCTAATGTGCGTACCACGCACGCCACCGAAGGACACGAGCCCGCTTTTTTTAGGATCAACACGAGCCAAGGTCTGGCTGGTATGCCGTTGGGTCCTAACATTCGAGAATACGAAAAGGAACCTTTTAAATTGCCGAACGAATCTATGTGCATTACAATACCCGTATTTTCCTTGCAAATACTAATCTCAACGTGGTAATTGATTTATGACGAGTTATTGAATTAGAGTGAGTTTGTGATATAGTGATCTCAACGTGGATTTCACATTTCATGGTATCCCTAGTAAGTTTTCCAATGCAAATTCAAATTTAAAAGATGAACAACATGGAGGTGAGAAAACTTTGTATGTATCAAGCATATGACCACACACACACACACAGACACACACGCACGAACACAACAACAATCCAATAAGTATAGTGCATCTATTTTTCCAAACCATGCATGTATGACACGAATTCAAAAATACTCATTCTATTCCTAAATATTAGTCTTCCAGAGAGTTCAACAAGTGACTACATACGGAGCAAAATGAGTGAATCTAGACTCTAAAATATGTCTATATACATCCGTATGTCCCGGTCATTTGAAGCCTCTAAAAAGACTAATATTTGGGAGTAAAATGTAAGACATCCATGGTCCTCAGTTCAATATTTAAAATGAACATGAAACGAAAACGTGAATATTAAGTCTATTACTACAGTACATGCAATTGTTCTATTTAGGCGGAGCTATGATTGTCGGGGGTCAACCCCTCGACCTTAGATAAAATTATGGAGCTCTGTTTAGGGTTGTTTAGATTATATTTGTCCCCACCCTCCCAGCCACCAATTGGTTGTGCACCCCCCACCCCTCCTCCCCGGGAGAATATCATGTGCCCCCATACCTTAGATGCTATATGCCGATACGAGTTGCTTGGAGCTTGTAGATCTGAGATATAGCAACTCACATGAGTGTCTTAATATTTCTGCAGGAAACCCTGATGAGTTTGAGAATTGCACACAATTTGTACAAAAACTACTTAGATGCCCTTTGATCCCATATCCAACGACCTCGAAGCTCGTATCACCGTAGCATCTAAGATGAAGGAGGACATCATATTCTCCTGTATGTAAGAATATCATGTGCTACCACACCTTAGATGCTTTGGTGATACAAGCTCTTCGGAGGCGTTGGATTTGTGACCCAACACCTCCTCGGTGGTTCGAATGGTTTTTTGCAGAAAAGCCCCAAAAGAGTTCGGCCACTGCTTACAAGCACAAAGACTGCTCAGATGCCATTGGATCTCAGATCAAACGACCTCCAAGCTCGTATCACCGTAGCATCCAAGCTGCGATAGCACCTTATGTTTTCTCGCATGGGAGAGTACGAGGTGCTCCGGCACCATAGATTCTATGGTGATACGAGTTCACTGAGATCTAACGGCCCACCATAGGAGGTTTGAATGTTTTTGCAATATACGGCTGATAGAGTTTGGGAAATGCGCAGAAAGTACAAGTACTACGCATGTGCCATCTGATCACTGATCATACGACCTAGATGCTCATATCACCGTAGCGGGTAATTAACCTACGGGGAGCACCTAATATGAGCACCGGGGAGCCGTTGGGAGCCGTTGGATCGAAGATGCAGCGGCACACACGAGGCCTGAATGTTTTATTTGCAAAAAAACCTTTAGAGAGTTTGGAAATTGCGCATAATTACAAAGACTACTCCCAAGCCATTGAATCTCACTTCCAATGGTGTAAAAACTCGTATCACCATAGTATCTAAGCTGCAGGGTGGATGTGATATTCTATGCTGCTATCATTTTTGTTCGTAAACTTGCAAAATACGTGTAACTCGTGCCGTCACTTGTCTAACCGCGCAAAGTGTTTGTTCAAAAAAACCATCCTACACTGAAATATCGGAACAACACACGGGGGTCCTATTGGGGACCGTAGTAATTTCAAAAAAATTCCTACGCACATGCAAGATCATGGTGATGCATAGCAACGAGAGGGGAGAGTGTTGTTCACGTACCCTCGTAGACCGAAAGCGGAAACGTTAGCACAACGCGGTTGATGTAGTCGTACGTCTTCACGATCCGACCGATCCAAGTACCGAACGCACGGCACCTCTGAGTTCAGCACACGTTCAGCCTGATGATGTCCCTCGAACTCTGATCCAGCCGAGTGTTGAGGGAGAGTTTCGTCAGCATGACGGCGTGGTGACGATGTTGATGTTCTACCGACGCAGGGCTTCGCCTAAGCACCGCTACAGTATTATCGAGGTGGACTATGGTGGAGGGGGGGCACCTTACACGGCTAAGAGATGATCAACTTGATCAACTTGTGTGTCTAGGCACAAGGGAGGAGGCGGCCGCCCTAGGAGGAGGGCGCGCCAAGGGGGCAGTCCTACTCCTACCGGGAGTAGGACTCCTCCTTTCCTTGTTGGAGTAGGAGAGAAGGAAAGAGGAGGAGAGGGAGAAGGAAAAGGGGGCTGCACCCCTTGTCCAATTCGGACTAGAGGGGGGGCGCAGGCCTCCTTCCTTTTGGCCTCTCTCCTCTATTCCTGTATGGCCAAATAAGGCCCATATACTCCCCGGCAAATTCCCGTAACTCTCCGATACTCCGAAAAATACCTGAATCACTCGGAACCTTTCGGAAGTCCGAATATAGTCGTGCAATATATCGAACTTTACGTCTCTACCATTTCGAGACTCCTCGTCATGTCCCCGATCTCATCCGGGACTCTGAACTCCTTCGGTACATCAAAACTCATCAACTCATAATATAACTGTCATCGAAACCATAAGCGTGCGGACCCTACGGGTTCGAGAACAATGTAGACATGACCGAGACACGTCTCCAGTCAATAACCAATAGCGGAACCTGGATGCTCATATTGGCTCCCACATATTCTACGAAGATCTTTATCGGTCAAACCGCATAACAACATACATTGTTCCCTTTGTCTTCAGTATGTTACTTGCCCGAGATTCGATCGTCGGTATCTCAATACCTAGTTCAATCGTGTTACCGGCAAGTCTCTTTACTCGTTTCGTAATACATCATCCCGCAACTAACTTATTAGTTGCAATGCTTGCAAGGCTTAAGTGATGTACATTACCGAGAGGGCCCAGAGATACCTCTCCGACAATCGGAGTGACAAATCCTAATCTCGAAATACGCCAACCCAACAAGTACCTTCGGAGACACCTGTAGCTCACCTTTATAATCATCCAGTTACGTTGTGACGTTTGGTAGCACACAAAGTGTTCCTCCGGTAAACGGGAGTTGCATAATCTCATAGTCATAGGAACATGTATAAGTCATGAAGAAAGCAACAGCAACAAACTAAACGATCAAGTGCTATGCTAACTGAATGGGTCAAGTCAATCACATCATTCTCCTAATGATGTGGTCCCGTTAACCAAATGATAATTCATGTCTATGGTTAGGAAACATAACCATCTTTGATCAACGAGCTAGTCAAGTAGAGGCATACTAGTGACACTCTGTTTTTCTATGTTTCCGGTTAATACAATTCTAGCATGAATAATAAACATTTATCATGACATAAGGAAATAAATAATAACTTTATTATTGCCTCTAGGGCATATTTCCTTCAGTCTCCCACTTGCACTAGAGTCAATAATCTAGTTCACATCGCCATGTGATTTAATACCAGTAGTTCACATCACCATGTGATTAACACCCATAGTTCACATCAACATATGACCAACACTCAAAGGGTTTACTAGAGTGTGATCATGTTTTGCTTGTAAGAGAAGTTTAGTCAACGGGTCTGCCACATTCAGATCCATAAGTATTGTGCAAATTTCTATGTCAACAATGCTCTGCACGGAGCTACTCTAGCTAATTGCTCCCACTTTCAATATGTATCCAGATTGAGATTTAGAGTCATCTGGATCTGTGTCAAAATTTGCATTGACGTAACCCTTTATGATGAACCTTTTTGTCACCTCCATAATCGAGAAACATATCCTTATTCCACTAAGGATAATTTTGACCGTTGTCTAGTGATCTACTCCTAGATCACTATTGTACTCCCTTGCCAAACTCAGGGCAGGGTATACAATAGGTCTGGTACACAGCATGGCATACTTTATAGAACCTATGGCTGAGGCATAGGGAATGACTTTCATTCTTTCTCTCTCTTCTGTCGTGGTCGGGCTTTGAGTCTTACTCAATTTCACACCTTGTAAAACAAGCAAGAACTCTTTCTTTGACTGTTCCATTTTGAACTACTTCAAAAACTTGTCAAAGTATGTACTCATTGAAAACTTATCAAGCGTCTTGATCTATCTCTATAGATCTTGATGCTCAATATGTAAGCATCTTCACCGAGGTCTTTCTTTGAAAAACTCCTTTCAAACACTCCTTTATGCTTTGCAGAATAATTCTACATTATTTCCGATCAACAATATGTCATACACATATACTTATCAGAAAGGCTGTAGTGCTCCCACTCACTTTCTTGTAAATACAGGCTTCACCGCAAGTCTGTATAAAACTATATGCTTTGATTAACTTATCAAAGCGTATATTCCAACTCCGAGATGCTTGCACCAGTCCATAGATGGATCGCTGGAGCTTGCATATTTTGTTAGTACCTTTAGGATTGACAAAACCTTCTGGTTGCATCATATACAACTCTTCTTTAATAAATCCATTAAGGAATGCAGTTTTGTTTATCCATTTGCCAAATTTCATAAAATGCGGCAATTGCTAACATGATTCGGACAGACTTAAGCATAGATACGGGTGAGAAACTCTCATCTTAGTCAACACCTTGAACTTGTCGAAAACCTTTTTGCGACAATTCTAGCTTTGTAGATAGTAACACTAATATCAGCGTCTGTCGGGGTAAATAGCTATGGGTAGCCCAGCCGGCTTCCCCTAGCCCCTCAGAAAAAATTATGAGCCCATCCGGCTCATAAGAAGACTCAAGACTTGGGCCGCCTCCCCCCAGCCGGCTACCTTCCTGGCCGGCTGCGGGGGCGGCCCGCCTTTTCACCCTCCTGAAGAAGGCTGCGAAGGGCCGGCTACGGCAAGGCCGGCTACGGCGGGGCCGGCTGCGGCAGGGCCGGCTACAGCAAGGCCGGCTACTGCCAAGCCGGCTCCCATAAATCAGTCAACGCCGTACCCGCGATGTACGCGTCCACTCCGCAATGATGAAGCTGGGCGTGGCTACAGTCGAGCCTGCCACCCCCAAAACCCGGAGCACGCCTGGTACAGCGCGTCGTGCGGGCAGCTGCGGCCCGCCCGGCGCGGCGCTGTAGCCACGGCGGCTCTGGCGCCGTCCACGACGGGTCACCAGCGTGGCCCCCGAGGCGGTGGGCCCCTTCGGGCAAAGAGATGCCGAAGGCGGCCGCACCTCCTCTCAAGCCGACAAGACAGAGGGCCGGCTTCACGTAGCCGGCCTGCCGCCCTCCTCGAAGGAAACGCCCATTAAGGAGACAAGATGCGGCGGGGCTACAGTAATCGCCCGCCAGGGCGGCGTTACTGTAGCCACGCTTACCCCGACCAAGCCTGCGTCAACGACACGAAGTAACTGTAACCAGCTGCCGACCAGGCCCTTGTTAGTGGGGCCGGCCTGTCGACCCAGGAGCCAGCAGCCGGCGGGCCCCAGAGGCCGGCGGAGAAGCCGGCGAGCATAGTCACAGACAGCTGGGCCCCGCGCCTAGACGGATTACCATTGTACCCCTGGGGGGTAGGCCTATATAAACCCCTCGGTGCACCCATGCAAAGGGTTGGACTCTCTTCTTAGGCCTAGACATAACACAAGGAGAGGAAGCAGGCTGAGCTAAGCCCGTCTTCCTCCTTCCACCCAAAACAGCTCAAGGAGCATTGTAGATACTCGTACACTTAGTAACCATGCGGAGACCCCGCAGAGCAGCAGTAGGGGTATTATCTCCCTGGAGAGCCCTGAAGCTGGGTAAGATTCGCCGGCGTGCATGTCATCGCCTCATCCCGTTTCCAGGCACCGGCGACGTTCTATTGGCCCCCGCAATGATAAGCCACCCGTTGGCATATGTCGCTCCTACCACCCGACATTTGGCGCCCACCGTGGGGCCAGGTGCACCGTCGTCCGGAGACCTGTTCTGGACGGGAACCCTTTTCCTTCCTTGCGAGCGTAGCCAGCCTGGCTCGCCGGATGGCGCTTGCCGCGACGCGCTGCATGGCGTCGCCAACGTCCGTGCGGCTAGCGGCCTCGCCAACCTCTTCGACAAGGCCCGCATCTCCGATGAGCTTGCCTCCGATGCGGGCACGGATCACCCCGCCAACCTCCTCAGCCAGCTCCATGTCTCTAGCGAGCCCGCTGCGGATTTGGAGTCGGTTGGCTCCACCGACCCGATGCCCGTCGACTCCGACACGGCATCCTATGATGCCTTCCCCACCAACGTCACGGTCTACAACGACCCGCTCCCTCCGGCTGGCGATCGCGATTCTGACGCCCCCGAGGTGATGGTCATCGGCCTCGACGGCCCGACTGACGAGGGCGCCCGCGACACCCCACGCGCGGCTGTCCAAGACTTGTCCGCCCCCCTTCCGGCCGACGCCAGCGACGAAGTTCTGGAGGCACGCCGCCTCGCCCTCCTCGCGGAGGGCCGGCGGCTGGCCTCCGTAAGACGCCTCACCGAGGCCTACCAGCGCGAACCTGACCGCGCCGCCTTCGTCACGCCGGCTCCGGCTGGCCCTAGCCGGGCCGGCGTTGTCAGGCAACGCGGCGCCGTCATCGCCGACACGCTTGGAGTGGATCGCCCGGTCTACGCCACCCCGCTCGAGAACCTGCGCGCCGCCCAGGCGGCCGTAGACGAGCTGGACGGCTTGGAAGCCGAAGACCTCCCCCACATGACGCGGCGCATCCAGCAACTAATCGATGCGGCCGCACGACGGCACGAAGCCGACGCTTGCGCGGGGAGCCCTCCCCCGCGCCGCGAACACGGCGCGACTTCCCGGTCGCCGACTACCAGCAACACCCGCGCGCGGCGCGAGAAAGAGCCGGCTTCCAGCCGAAGCCGGACCCAAATCTCCATCGAACGAGACGCGGACGGCCGCCCCCGAGCCATGGAATGGCGGGGCACCCCGCCTCCGCCTCGAGCTCGCGGAGAGAGATATCCTACCCCGCCTCCAGTGGCTCACCCGACTCTCAGCGGCCGACTTGGTCGCCGCGAGGGAATCGGCGAAAACGACGCCCGCCACCGGATCGACCGCCTGGCCCGATCCCTAGCGCTAGAAGAAGAAGACGATGTCGGCCCGCCTTGCTTTGGCCCCCGCATCCGCGACGAGCCCTTCCCCAAAGGGTTCTCGCTCCCAAGAGACACACCCAAGTACAATGGCTCGGTGAAGCCGGAAGATTGGCTGACCGACTACTCCACAGCCGTCAGCATCGCCAATGGCAACCGGCGCGTTGCCGTAAAGTACGTGCCCCTCATGCTGCAAGGCACGTCATGGACTTGGCTTAACAGCCTTAAGCCCCTCAGCATCAATAGCTGGGTGGATTTCACTGAGGCCTTCGTTCGCAACTTCACCAGCACCTACAAGCGGGCTCCCAAGCCCAGACAGCTCTCCCTGTGCGTACAGGGCCCAGCCGAGTCCACTCGCGACTACCTCACGCGTTGGGCCGAGCTCCGCAATTCCTGCGAGGGGGTGCACGAGGTGCAAGCCATCGAATACTTCACCGCCGGGTGCCGAGAGGGCACCCTCCTCAAACACAAGCTTCTCTGCGATGAGCCGACTACCCTCGACGAGCTCCTGAACATCGCCGACAAGTACGCCACCGCCGATCCTCAATGAAGACCGAGCTCCGGGTGGACGCATCCGGAAAAGTGCTCAATCCGGCGCCCCAAGCGCCGGCTAGAGACGGCAGCCGACGCCAACACCAGAATGATCAAAAGCGCAAGGGCCCTGCGCCGCCTCCCGCCAGCCGGCAGGTGGCCATGGTCGAAGACGCGCCGCCTGAAGGGCGGCCCGCACCCAAGAAGCCCAAGGGCGGCCGGCCGGCTTGGCAGCCGGCCTTCTCCTACGAGCAAACACTTGACGCCCCGTGCAAGTTCCACAGCGGCGCGAAGCCGTCCAACCACACGACCCGCAAATGCAACTGGCTCGCCCGAATCTCAAAGGGCGAAGGGCTCACGCCGACTCCGCCTACCGGCCCGCGGTCGACGCCGTGCAGGACGAGTTCCCCGATGAGCAAGCATCTTATGTTGTCTTCACGAGCCAGCCCGAAGACCGGCGCAGCAAGCGCCGAGAGCAACAAGAAGTCAATGTGGCCGCCACCAGCCCAGCCGGCCACATGCACTGGTCGGAGAAACCCATCAGTTAGAGCCGGGCCGACCACCCAGAGGTGATGCCGTCCCCCGGCTCCTACGCATTGGTCCTGGAGGCCACCCTTGCAACGGATACGCGCGCCGCACGCTTCTCCCGCGTGCTGATCGACGGCGGAAGCAGCATCAACATCATGTACCGCGACACCATGGAGAAGCTGGGTGTCAAGGCAAAGCAGCTTGCGCCAACCCGAACGGTGTTCCACAGCATCGTACCCGGTTTGTACTGTGCCCCCATTGGCAAGATCAAGATCGATGTACTCTTTGGGGGCAAGGATCATTTCTGCCGGGAAGCAATCTGGTTCGAGGTGGTGGACCTGGAGAGCCCTTACCATGCCTTGCTTGGCCGACCCGCCTTGGCCAAGTTCATGGCGGTCCCCCACTATGCTTACCTCAAGATGAAGATACCGAGCTCCAAGGGTGTCATCACCATCGCCGGCGACTACAAGAAGTCCGCCGACTGCGCCGCGGCCAGCAGCCGGCTGGCCGAATCCCTCATGATCGCTGCAAAGAAGAAGACGCTGGACCGGGTCATGGCCCTGGCCAGCAAGCAGCTAAACCAACCCGCCGACTCCAAGGAGTATGATGCCCAAGGATCTTTCCAGCCGGCCAAGGAGACCAAGAAGATACAACTCAACCCCGAGCACCCCGAGAGGTTTGCCGTCATTGGGGCGAGCCTGGATAGCAAATAGGAAGGCGAGCTCGTCGATTTCCTCCGTGAGAATCGGGATATCTTTGCATGGTCCCCCAAGGACATGCCGGGTGTTCCGAAGGATTTCGCCGAGCACAAATTGCACGTGCGGGAGGATGCTAAACCAGTCAGGCAGCCCCTCCGCCGACTGTCAGAAGAGAAGAGAAGGATCGTAGGGGAGGAGATAGCCCGGCTTCTTGCAGCCGGCTTCATCATGGAAGTTTTCTTCCCCGAGTGGCTCGCGAACCCGGTTCTCGTGCTGAAAAAGAATAACAAGTGGCGCATGTGTATAGATTACACAAGCCTCAACAAAGCCTGCCCAAAAGATCCCTTCGCTCTGCCCAGGATTGATCAAGTGATAGACTCCATAGCCGGATGCGAGCTGTTGAGCTTTTTGGATGCCTACTCGGGATACCACCAGATCAAGCTGAACCCGGATGACCAACTGAAGACTGCCTTCATCACGCCGTTTGGAGCCTTCTGCTACCTGACTATGACGTTCGGCTTGAAGAATGCCGGCGCCACTTTTCAGCGTTGCATGCAGAAGTGCCTCCTCACACAGCTCGGCAAGAACGCCCATGTTTACGTGGATGATGTCGTGGTGAAGACGGAGAAGCGTGGCACTCTGCTGGAAGACTTGAAGGAGACATTCGAGAACCTACGCCGGTTCCGGATCAAGCTCAACCCGGAGAAATGCGTGTTCGGAGTGCCAGCCGGCCAGCTCCTAGGCTTTCTGGTCTCCGAACGCGGCATAGAGTGCAACCCTGTGAAGATCAAGGCCATCGAGAGGATGGCGGTCCCAACCAAGCTCAGAGAGATTCAGAAGTTCACCGGGTGCCTGGCCTCTCTGAACCGCTTCATCAGCCGGCTTGGAGAAAAAGCTCTCCCCCTCTACCGCCTCATGAAGAAGAGCACTCACTTTGAGTGGAATGACCAGGCCGACCAAGCTTTCCACGAGCTGAAGAAAATGCTGTCCACGCCGCCTGTCTTGGCGGCACCGACTGAGAAGGAGCCCATGCTCCTATATATTGCCGCCACTAGTCGGGTGGTCAGCACCGTCATTGTGGTCGAACGCCCAGAAGAAGGCCGAGCCCAGCCGGTCCAGAGGCCGGTTTATTACCTAAGCGAGGTGCTGTCCGCCTCAAAGCAAAATTACCCGCACTATCAGAAGATGTGCTATGGCGTGTACTTCGCCGCCGAGAAGCTGAAGCCGTACTTTCAAGAGCATCCCATCACGGTCGTATGCACTGCCCCGCTAGCCGAGATCATAGGCAGTCGGGATGCATCCGGCCGGGTGGCTAAATGGGCCATCGAGCTGGCCCCCTACACGATCTTCAACCAACCCCGCACCGCCATCAAGACGCAAGCGCTGGCCGACTTCCTCGTCGACTGGGCCGAAACCCAGTACTTACCGCCAGTGCCCGACTCCACCCATTGGCGCATGCACTTTGACGGATCAAAGATGCGCACCGGCCTGGGAGCCGGCGTCGTCCTTACCTCTCCAAAGGGCGACAAGCTCAGATACACGCTGCAGATCCACTTCGCCGCCTCCAACAACGTAGCCGAGTACGAAGCGCTCATACATGGGCTCCGGCTTGCCAAGGAACTTGGCATTCGCCGGATCCTGTGCTATGGCGACTCGGATTTGGTGGTGCAGCAGTCTTCTGGCGACTGGGACGCCAAGGACGCGAACATGGCGAGCTACCGCTTCCTAGTGCAGCAAATCAGCGGATACTTTGACGGGTGTGAATTCCTTCATGTACCGCGAGCCGACAACGAGCCAGCAGATGCTCTGGCCCGAATAGGCTCCACGCGGCAAGCAATACCAGCCGGCGTCGCCCTACAGCGCCTCCTCAAGCCATCAATCAAGCCGTCTCCAGAATCCGACTCCATCTTCGTGCCGCTTAACCCCGAGGAGGCCGGGTCCGGCTCGAAGAATCAAGCAGCCGGCCCGGGGACTTCAATATTTGGCTCAGGGACTTCAGTACCCGGCTCGGGGACTGCCGCACCCGGCCCGGGGACTGCGGTAGCTAGCCCGGGGACTGCGGTAGCCGGCCCGGGGACTTCTTCAGCACAGCAAGCGGCGGCCGACTCCAGCACTGCATTACCCAGCCCGCCCGCCCTGGTGGCTGTGGCCACATTGGTAGCAGAGGAAGTCGCCGCCCCATCATGGGCCCAAACCATCCGCAACTTTTTGGTGAACCATGACCTGCCAGCTGACAAAAACGAAGCAAGACAGGTTCAGCGCCGGGCTGGAGCATACACAATCGTCAACAGAGAGCTTGTCAAGCGCAGCGCCACCGGAGTCTTGCAGCGATGCGTCGAGCAGGAGAAAGGCATCGCGATCCTCAGGGATATACACCAAGGAGAGTGCGGCCACCACGCCGCATCAAGATCACTTGTCACCAAAGCCTTCCGCCACGGTTTCTTCTGGCCGACTGCTTTGGACGACGCCAAAGAGCTAGTCAAACACTGCAAAGGCTGCCAGCTTTTTAGCTCGCAGCAACACATGCCGGCCTCAGCACTCAAGACCATTCCCATCACCTGGCCCTTCGCCGTCTGGGGATTGGATATGGTGGGCCCATTCAAGACGGCGCGCGGCGGCATGACACATTTGCTCATCGCCGTCGACAAATTCACCAAGTGGATCGAGGCGAAGCCGATCAAGAAGCTGAATGGGCCGACTGCAGTGACGTTCATTGCAGATATAACAACCCGGTACGGCATACCGCACAGCATCATCACCGACAACGGCACAAACTTTGCCAAAGGTGCCTTGGCACGGTTCTGCGCCGCGCAAGGTATCCGGCTGGACCTTGCCTCGGTCGCTCACCCGCAGTCAAACGGCCAAGTGGAGCGGGCAAATGGCCTCATTTTGTCCGGCATCAAGCCCCGACTGGTCGTACCCCTAGAGCGTTCAGCCAGCTGCTGGCTCGATGAGCTGCCGGCTGTCCTATGGAGTCTGCGTACTACCCCCAACAGATCAACCGGCTTCACTCCCTTCTTCCTTGTATATGGTGCCGAGGCAGTCATCCCAACAGATATCGAGTTCGACTCGCCTCGGGTAACCATGTACACGGAAGCGGAAGCTAAAGAAGCAAGAGAAGACGACGTCGACCTGCTGGAAGAGGCCCGGCTGTTAGCCCTCAGCCGATCTGCCATCTACCAGCAGGGTTTGCGCCGCTACCACAGCCGGAGGGTCCGACCAAGATCCTTCCAGGAGGGCGACCTTGTGCTCCGGCTGATCCAGCGAACAGCCGGCCAGCACAAGCTCGCAGCCCCCTGGGAAGGCCCCTTCATCGTCAGCAGAGCCTTGGGCAACGATGCCTACTACCTCATCGACGCGCAGAAGCCGAAGGCACGCAAGAGGGACGACTCCGGCAAGGAGTCGGAGCGACCATGGAACGCAAATCTCCTCCGGAAGTTTTACAGTTAAAATGCAGTATGTATCATGCCCACTTTTGTATTAAGTACGAAACAGTAGGCTCCCCGAGAAAGACTCGGGGACTGCCATCCTTTATTTTATGAATGAAAGTTATCATGCGTATGATATCACCTATTCATTTATTTTGTCCGGTACCGGGTCCGACGAGTCGGCCCGGGGACTAGCCGACTAGAGTTATATTAGGAGCCCTACCCGCAGTCAGATAAGTAATGTGCCGACACCCAGGCTTGGCTCTTGCCAAAATCGCAGCTCGAAGAACCGACTGCCCGGCTGGCAAGAGTCACAAGCCGGAAAGGGCGCGCACATGAAAAACGGCTAGGGACTAAACAGGCTCACATATATAACAAAAGCCGGCTTGCTGCCTCCCGCCGACCGACTACCAGAGTAGCCGGCCGGCCGGCTTACATTCAGTCTGCTCCAAATCCAAGAAAGCTCGAGTACTTGCCTTCCCAAAGAGGGGAGGCGGCAAAGGAAAGAGCCTAAGGACAAAAAAGTACACTTGAATGAACGCCAACACATGCATATATTAATATTTACACAAAAGGCCTCCAGAGAGGTCGACATCCAACATTGTTCGATACACCCCCAGTGGGTGGAATTGCAGAAACTTAAAATTGTCCGAAAAAGTAAAACAGGGACAAAAGGAACGGCAGATCAAGCCGGCGGGGCCGCAGACGAGCCGGGCTAGGCGGTGGAAGCAGTCGCGACGGCTGGAGGAGCGGCCGGCTGGCCAACCTCGGCTTGATCGTCGTCTCTGGCAGAAGGCGCGCTCCCGCGTGGCTCGTTGCTGGAGGCACGGTCAGCTGGGGGACGGTCGGCCGTCTCACCAGTTGGCTCGGCGTCTTCGCCCTCCTCCTCCTCCTCGTCGTCCTCGCCCTCATCGCTGGAGGCGATCTCTTCAGCCGAGTCCTCGCTGTCCGCCGGGTTCAGCCCGAACCATTCCTCCGGCTGGGCGGCGCCATCGTCGTTGAGCTCCGGCGCGAAGACGCTGGTGTCGGTGCACTCGGCGATCGTCGAGGCGCATTGCGCGATCGCCGGCCGCACCTCCTCCAGCTCCGCGTCGGCTTCCGACCGCCACGTCCGCAGCTGGTCCAGGCTTAGCCCTGGGTACCACGCGCGGACGAACTCCAGCGCGCGCCCGGCTCCAAGACGGGCCGCGGACGCCTTCCAGGCCTCGAAGCGGCCGACTGCGACTTCGAGCCAGTCGGCCGTCCGGCTTGGGGTGCGGGGAATTGCCTGGCCGGGCCAGAGCGCGGCCAGCATCGTCGCCCCGGCACGTTGGAGCCGGCAGAGCAGCCGGTGGGCCGGCTGCAGCCGTGCCTGGACGGTGATGAGCTGCTCCGACAGCGTCCGATTCGCATCCGGCGGAATCACAACTCCAGCCTGACGGCGCGCCTCACGGTAAGCCTCGATGGCTTGGGCGGCGAGGACGGATTGGCCGGGAAAGTACTCTACGCAAGACAGCAGGCGCAAGTCAAAACAAAACCGAAGGCGGCCGGCAGATGGAAGAAGGGCAAGAAAGACGGCCTACCATCGATCAGATCCTCGATCCGGCCGAAGCCTTCTTCCAGCGCCTGGCGCGTCTCGCCCCAGCTCGCCTCCCTGGCCTCGAACTCTGCCTTCAGGGCAGCCTCGCCATCCTGTGCCTTTTGCAGGGCCGCCTTGTGGCTCTCCTCTTGGTTGGCCAGTTTCGTCGCCAGGCGGTCGCGCTCTTGAACCAAGTTAGCATACTCGTTGTCCTTGGCGCGAAGAGCGGCCTGCACCTCGCCGAGTTCCCTCCGCAGGTCGGCGTTGGCCTCTGCACGAGCAAAAGATAAAGAGAAAAAGTCAGCAAAGGAAAAGTCGTCGAGTAAGATCCGACCCGACTGCACTGCAGTCGGCCCGGATCTCGGGGACTACACCCAGTGGGTGCGCTGTCGCGCCCCCACGAGAAACAAATAAGGACAAAACACTTACGCCAGCTGCTGGCGAGGTCTTCGGTCCTCCGGCTCAGCTCCCGAGCCTGGGAGTTGAAGGCGGCAGCACGAGAATTATGATAATCCTAAGAGATCAGAAAAAATAGTCAAAGATAGTCGTCGAGTAAGATCCGACCTGACTGCGTTGCAGTCGGCCCGGATCTCGGGGACTACACCCAGTGGGTGCGCTAGCGCGACCCCACGGAAAAAATTCAAAGGACCAAAACGGTCAATGAGTGAAGACTTACCCAGATTGCAGACCGCGTCGACAGAAACTCTTGAGTAAATTGCCTCAGGAGGTCGGCCTGTGCCTGCAGCCGGCTCCGAACCTCTTGAGCCGCGATGTTCAGCTCGCCGCTCCCTCCGCTAGGAGTCCATCCGGACGTGGCGGAGCTGGCCGCCTCCAAGGCGTCTGCCGTCTGCTCAGCCCCCGCGGCTCGGCGCGTGTCCGGCGGGGCCATGCCCCCTCCGGCATGCCGGCCCGCCGCCAGCTCGATCTCAAGGCCGGCTCCGACCTCGGGCGCGGCCCGGGCCGGCTCCTCTGGCACCGCCGACGATTGGCCGCCTTCGCCTGCTCCGGCTGGCGCTGCCGGCGATGTCATCTCGACGGAAATCTCGAAGACTTCGTCCCTCTGCACCGGCGGCTGCTCGGGGATAATCTCCTCCGCCGTGGGCAGAGGGATGTCCGGATCCAAAGTTTGGAGGGGGATGGCGAGTAGCGGAGGCTGGCTACGCGCGCCTTCCGCCTCCGTCTCCGCGGCCGCCCGCTCCGACGGAGTCTCGGCCACCGCGCTTGCTCACCCCGGCGCTGTCTGGGCTGCCTCCCGCTCCGCCGCCTCCCGCTCCGCCGCCTCCCTCTCTCGACGCGCCTCGCGAGCGTTGCGCTCCGTGGCTGCTTCAAGATCGGCGCAGGGGTCCACTCGACGGGACCCTGAGGATCCGGCACTCGGCCCGACCACGGAGCCGGCTGGGCCTCGCTCGAGGGAGAGCGGCGCCCTGCTCAGAAAATCAGAGAAGCATTCAAGTAAAGGAAGACTTCAGAATAACAAGCACGTAGGCGGCTACTAGGCTTACACGGAAACTGAGGGGGGCTTCTTCACCGCCTTCCGGAAGCGGGCCGCCTTCGCTGCCGCCTCCTCGCGCTTCGTGGCCGCGGCGGAGGCCTTCGGCTTCTTCGGCCGGCTTCCGAAGAGCGGGAGCGCGGCCCGGCGTTTCCCCTTTCCACCACCGGCAGTCGGCCCGGCAGACGAGCCCGCGCCGCGGCGGTCGGTTGCCGGCTGGTGGCGCGGGATTTCTTCGGCTTCGAAATCATCCGGCCAGTCGTCGAAACTGGCCGAGAGCCCCGTGCCGCCGAGCTCGGCGGCGTCCCCCATGGCGACTGCGGAAAGGTCCGGGTCGCCGAGGTCGTCCACCGTGCGGTCCGGGGCATACTCACGATCGACTCCAGCCGCCCCGGCTGGCTGCGGGAGGAGAGGATTCTGAGGAAGAGAAAAAAGAGAAGAGCCGCCTGGTCAGAAGCCGGCTGACTCAAGCCGGCAGACGACGAGAAGAAAGACTTACCACAGGCGAAGGATGGGCGCGGGAGTACGGCGCCTTGCCGAATTGCCACTCGTCGGTGAGCTTCAGGTTGGCGATGTAGTTCGCCATCAGAGCCACCTCGGCATGGGGCATCTCCCATGTGCTCAGCCGGCAAGGGTCGAACCGGCCACTCATCTGGCACATCATGTGCGGCCGGCTTTGGAGGGGCAGAATCCGGCGCTCGACGAAGGCGGCTACCAGGTCGGATGCGCGCAGGCCTTCCGACTGGATCATCACCCGAAGCCGGGCGATGGAGGCATTCCCAGCCGGAGACAAGGACTTTGACCTGTAGCCCCAAGTCCGCCGCCTCCCAGCCGGCGGGCCGGCTACGTAAGCCGGCAGATTGACGTAATCGCCGTGCGGGGCGACGTTCTTGACGTAGAAGTAGGATTTCTGCCAAAGCTTGACAGACTGGATCAGAGGAATGTGGGGGAAGGGGTTGTCGTCGCTCGCCCTCTTCATCGCGATGAAGGCGCCGCAGGGAGCTGGCACGCCGGCGGAAACGGTGCCGAGCTTGTTCTGGAACAGCTCCGCCCAGAGCTCCAGTGTCGGCAGCACCCCCAAGAATCCTTCGCAGAGCGAGACGAAGGCCGAGAGCTGCAGCACTGCGTTGGGCGTGATGTGGTGTGGTTGGAAGTTGTAGAATTCGAGGAAAGAGCGCATGAAGCTGCTCGCCGGGAAGCCAAAGCCACGGAGGAAGTGCGCGCGGAAGACGACGCGCTCGCCTTCCTTCGGCGCCGGCGAGACCTCCTTCGTGGGCGCCAGACGCACCTGCACGAGGTTGGCGGCGGGCAGGCGCCGGGTCTGGCGGAGGAATTCAATATGGTCCTCGTGGACATTGGACCCGTCCCACGAGCTCGACAGAGCCAGAGACATGGCGGCGTGGGTGGGCTGCGGCGCGAAACTGCGTCGAGCGCGAAGAAGAAGAAGAAGAAGAAGAGGAGCAGGAGGGACGGGGAGCGGGGGAGCGAACGGGCCTGTGCCTCTCCCCCTCCCCCCCTACTTGTAGGCGCGTGCGCCAGAGCCAAGGAGGCGCGGCGTGGGGGATCGTGGGGATCGATCGTGCCCATCTCCCCCACGCCCGCGTTAATTGCGCGCCATGATGATGCGAAGTAACGGCCGCGGGGAGGCGAGCAGTCCCCTCGGGCCACAGAAGATCTGCGCTCGGGCCGAGGCCAGGGAGTGGCGAGCCCGGGCTTGCGGCGGCGTCCCGTCACGCGCGTGCAGCGGCAGGACTTCCCCGCCACGTGGCTCATCGTGGGGCCCGCGGTCGGCCCGCGGGTCAACCACTGCCACCCTGATAAACAAAAAGTGCTCCGGAGTCGGCTGCAACGACGAGGTCGGCCCCTCAGGGTATGAAGCCGGCCAAGCTTCCTGTCCTTCCGTCCGCCGTGAAGCTCGCCCGCCTTCGGGGACTACTGTCGGGGTAAATAGCTATGGGTAGCCCAGCCGGCTTCCCCTAGCCCCTCAGAAAAAATTATGAGCCCATCCGGCTCATAAGAAGACTCAAGACTTGGGCCGCCTCCCCCCAGCCTGCTACCTTCCTGGCCGGCTGCTGGGGCGGCCCGCCTTTTCACCCTCCTGAAGAAGGCTGCGGAGGGCCGGCTACGGCAAGGCCGGCTACGGCGGGGCCGGCTGTGGCAGGGCCGGCTGCGACAGGGCCGGCTACTGCCAAGCCGGCTCCCATAAATCAGTCAACGCCGTACCCGCGATGTACGCGTCCACTCCACAATGATGAAGCGGGGCGTGGCTACAGTCGAGCCTGCCACCCCCAAAACCCGGAGCACGCCTGGTACGGCGCGTCATGCGGGCAGCTGCGGCCCGCCCGGCGCGGCGCTGTAGCCACGGCGGCTCTGGCGCCGTCCACGACGGGTCACCAGCGTGGCCCCTGAGGCGGTGGGCCCCTTCGGGCAGAGAGATGCCGAAGGCGGACGCACCTCCTCTAAAGCTGGCAAGACAGAGGGTCGGCTTCACGTAGCCGGCATGCCGCCCTCCTCGAAGGAGACGCCCATTAAGGAGACAAGATGCAGCGGGGCTACAGTAATCGCCCGCCAGGGCGGCGTTACTGTAGCCACGCTTACCCCGACCAAGCCTGCGTCAACGACACGAAGTAACAGTAACCAGCTGCCGACCAGGCCCTGGCTAGTGGGGCCGGCCTGTCGACCCAGGAGCCGGCAGCCGGCGGGACCCACCAGCCGGCGGGCCCAGAGGCCGGCGGAGAAGCCGGCGAGCATAGTCATAGACAGCTGGGCCCCGCGCCCAGACCGATTACCATTGTACCCCCGGGGGGTAGGCCTATATAAACCCCCCGGTGCACCCATGCAAAGGGTTGGACTCTCTTCTTAGGCCTAGACATAACACAAGGAGAGGAAGCAGGCTGAGCCGAGCCCGTCTTCCTCCTTCCACCCAAAACAGCTCAAGGAGCATTGTAGCTACTCGTACACTTAGTAACCATGCGGAGACCCCGCAGAGCAGCAGTAGGGGTATTATCTCCTCGGAGAGCCCTGAAGCTGGGTAAGATTCGCCGGCGTGCATGTCATCGCCTCATCCCGTTTCCAGGCACCGGCGACGTTCTATTGGCCCCTGCAATGATAAGCCACCCGTTGGCATATGTCGCTCCTACCACCCGACAGCGTCCGTCTTCCTCTTGAAGATTCATTTAATCTCAATGGTTTGCCGATCAATGGGCAAGTCAATCAAAGTCCATACTTTGTTCTCATACATGGATCTCATCTCAAATTTCATGGCCTCAAGCCATTTCGCGGAATCTGGGCTCATCATTGCTTCCTCATAGTTCGTAGGCTCGTCATGGTCAAGTAACATGACCTCCAGAACAGGATTACCGTACCACTCTGGTGCAGATCTCACCCTGGTTTACCTACGAGGTTCGGTAGTAACTTGATCTGAAGTTACATGATCATCATCATTAGCTTCCTCACTAATTGGTGTAGTAGTCACAGGAACAGATTTCTATGATGAACTACTTTCCAATAAGGGAGCAAGTACAGTTACCTCATCAAGTTCTACTTTCCTCCCACTCACTTATTTCGAGAGAAACTCCTTCTCTAGAAAGGATCCATTCTCAGCAATGAATAACTTGCCTTCGGATCTGTGATAGAAGGTGTACCCAACATTTTCTTTTGGGTATCCTATGAAGATGCACTTCTCCGATTTGGGTTTGAGCTTATCAGGTTGAAACCTTTTTCACATAAGCATTGCAACCCCAAACTTTAAGAAACGGCAGCTTAGGTTTCTTGCCAAACCATAGTTCATACGGTGTCGTCTCAATGGATTTAGATGGTGCCCTATTTAATGTGAATGTGGTTGTCTCTAATGCATAATCCCAAAACGATAGTGGTAAATTGGTAAGATACATCATAGATTGCACCATATCTAATAAAGTACGGTTACGACGTTCGGACACACCATTACACTATGGTGTTCCAGGTGGCGTGAGTAGTGAAACTATTTCACATTGTTTTAACTAAAGGCCAAACTCATAACTCAAATATTTTCCTTCTGCAATCATATCGTAGAAACTTTTATTTTTGTTACGATGATTCTCCACTTCACTCAGAAATTCTTCGAACTTTTTCAAATGTTTCAGACTTGTGTTTCATCAAGTAGATATACTCATATCTGCTCAAATCATCTATGAAGATCAGAAAATAATGATACCTGCCGCGAGCCTCAATATTCATCGGACCACATACATCAGTATGTATGATTTTCAACAAATCTGTTGCTTGCTCCATTGTTCCGGAGAATGGAGTCTTAGTCATCTTGCCCATGAGGCATGGTTCGCAAGCATCAACTGATTCATAATCAAGTGATTCCAAAAGCCCATCAGCATGGATTTTCTTCATGCGCTTTACACCAATATGACCTAAACGGCAGTGCCACAAATAAGTTGCACTATCATTATTAACTTTGCATCTTTTGGTTTCAATATTATGAATATGTGTATCACTATGATCGAGATCCAACGAACCATTTTCAATGGGTGTGTAACCATATAAGGTTTTATTCATGTAAACAGAACAACAATTTATTCTCTTACTTAAATGAATAATCGTATTGCAATAAACATGATCAAATCATATTCATGCTCAACGCAAACACCAATATAACACTTATTTAGGTTCAACACTAATCCTGAAAGTATAGGGAGTGTGCGATGACGATCATATCAATCTTGGAACCACTTCCAACACACATCGTCACTTCACCCTTAACTAGTCTCTGTTCATTCTGCAACTCCCGTTTCGAGTTACTACTCTTAGCAACTGAACTAGTATCAAATACCGATGGGTTGCTACAAACACTAGTAAAATACACATCAATAATTTGTATATCAAATATACCTTTGTTTACTTTGCCATCCTTCTTATCCGCCAAATACTTGGGGAAGTTCCGCTTCCAGTGACCAGTCCCTTTGCAGTAGACGCACTTAGTCTCAGGCTTAGGACCAGACTTGGGCTTCTTCACTTGAGCAGCAACTTGCTTGCCGTTCTTCTTGAAGTTCCCTTTCTTTCCCTTTGCCCTTTTCTTGAAACTAGTGGTCTCATCAACACTTGATGCTCTTTCTTGATTTCTACCTTCATCGATTTCATCATCATGAAAAGCTCGGGAATCATTTTCATCATCCCTTGCATACTATAGTTCATCATGAAGTTCTACTAACTTGGTGATGGTGACTAGAGATTTCTGCCAATCACTATTTTATCTGGAAGATTAACTCCCACTTGATTCAAGCGATTGTAGTACCCAGACAATCTGAACACATGCTCACTGCTTGAGCTATTCTCCTCCATGTTTTAGCTATAGAACTTGTTGGAGACTTCATATCTCTCAACTCGGGTATTTGCTTGAAATATTAACTTCAACTCCTGGAACATCAATATGATCCATGACGTTCAAAACGTCTTTGAAGTCCCGATTCTAAGTTGTTAAGCATGGTGCACTAAACTATCAAGTAGTCATCATACTGAGCTAGCCAAACGTTCATGACGTCTGCATTTGCTCCTGCAATAGGTCTGTCACCTAGTGGTGCATCAAGGACATAATTCTTCTGTGCAGCAATGAGGATAAACCTCAGATCACGGATCCAATGCGCATCATTGCTACTAACATCTTTCAACTTAGTTTTCTCTAGGAACATATCAAAAATAAAACAGGGGAGCTAAACGCGAGCTATTGATCTACAACATAGATATGCTAATACTACTAGGACTAAGTGCATGATAAATTGAAGTTCAATTAATCATATTACTTAAGAACTCCCACTTAGATAGACATCCCTCTAATCCTCTAAGTGATCACGTGATCCAAATCAACTAAACCATAACCGATCATCACGTGAAATGGAATAGCTTTCAATGGTGAACATCATTATGTTGATCATATCAACTATATGATTCACGCTCGACCTTTCAGTCTCAGTGTTCCGAGGCCATATCTGCATATGCTAGGCTCGTCAAGTTTAACCTGAGTATTCTGCGTGTGCAAAACTGGCTTGCACCCATTGTAGATGGACGTAGAGCATATCACACCCGATCATCACGTGGTGTCTGGGCATGATGAACTTTGGCAACGGTGCATACTCAGGGAGAACACTTTTATCTTGAAATTTAGTGAGAGATCATCTTATAATGCTACCGTCATAACTAAGCAAAGTAAGATGTATAAAAGATAAACATCACATGCAATCAAAATATGTGACATGATATGGCCATCATCATCTTGTGCCTTTGATCTCTATCTCCAAAGCATCGTCATGATCTCCATCGTCACCGGCATGACACCATGATCTCCATCATCTTGATCTATATCAATGTGTCGTCACATGGTCGTCTCGCCAACTATTGCTCTTCCAAGTATTGCTATCGCATAGCGATAAAGTAAAACAATTATTTGGCACTTACATCTTATGCAATAAAGAGACAACCATAAGGCTTCTGCCATTTGCTGATAACTTCAACAAAACATGATCATCTCATACAACAACTTATATCTCATCACGTCTTGACCATATCACATCACAACATGCCCTACGCATCAAAACCACAATGATAGTTTGTCAAGTTCGTGCTGTTTTAACCTTCGCAAGGACCGGGCATAGCCACACTCGGTTCAACTAAAGTTGGAGAAACTGACACCCGCCAGCCACCTGTGTGCAAAGCACATCGGTAGAACCAGTCTCGCGTAAGTGTACGCGTAATGTCGGTCCGGGCCGCTTCATCCAACAATACTGCCGAACCAAAGTGTGACATGTTGGTAAGCAGTATGACTTATACCGCCCACAACTCATTTGTGTTCTACTCGTGCATATTACATCAACGCATAAAACCTGGCTCGGATGCCACCTCGTAGACCGAAAGCGGAAGCATTAGCATAACGCGGTGGATGTAGTCGTACGTCTTCACGATCCGACCGATCCAAGTACCGAACGCACGGCACCTCCGAGTTCAGCACACATTCAGCCCGATGACGTCCCTCGAACTCCGATCCAGCCGAGTGTTGAGGGAGAGTTTCATCGGCACGACGGCGTGGTGACGATGTTGATGTTCTACCGATGCAGGGCTTCACCTAAGCACCGCTACAGTATTATCGAGGTGGACTATGGTGGAGGGGGGCACCGCACACGGCTAAGAGACGATCAACTTGATCAACTTGTGTGTGTCTAGAGGTGCCCCCTGCCCCTGTATATGAAGGAGAAAGGGGGAGGCGGCCGGCCTAGGAGGAGGGCGCGCCAAGGGGGGAGTCCTACTCCTACCGGGAGTAGGACTCCTCCTTTCCTTGTAGGAGTAGGAGAGAAGGAAAGAGGAGGAGAGGGAGAAGGAAAAGGGGGCTGCACCCCTTGTCCAATTCGGACCAGAGGGGGGGCGCAGGCCTCCTTCCTTTTGGCCTCTCTCCTCTATTCCTGTATGGCCCAATAAGGCCCATATACTCCCTGGCAAATTCCCGTAACTCTTCGGTACTCCGAAAAATACCCGAATCACTCGGAACCTTTCCGAAGTCTGAATACAGTTGTCCAATATATCGATCTTTACGTCTCAACCATTTCGAGACTCCTCATCATGTCCCCGATCTCCTCCGGGACTCCGAACTCCTTCGGTACATCAAAACTCATAATATAACTGTCATCGAAACCTTAAGCGTGCGGACCCTACGGGTTCGAGAACAATGTAGACATGACCGAGACACGTCTCCGGTCAATAACTAATAGCGGAACCTGGATGCTCATATTGGCTCCCACATATTCTACGAAGATCTTTATCGGTCAGACTGCATAACAACATACATTGTTCCCTTTGTCTTCGGTATGTTACTTGCCCGAGATTCGATCGTCGGTATCTCAATACCTAGTTCAATCGCGTTACTGTAGGACCTTGAAGTAGATGTGTCTAGAGGGGGGTGATTAGACACTTCATGCTAAAGTTGCAAGTTTTAAGCTTTTTGGGTTTAAGTGGAGTTCAAGCATAATTTCAACAATCACAATACATATCAAGTAAGTATGCAAAGAGTATATAGGCAGCGGAAAGTAAAGCATGAAACTTGCAAGAATGTAAAGGGAAGGGTTTGGAGAAATCAAACGCAATCGGAGACACGGATGTTTTTCTCGTGGTTCGGATAGGTGGTGTTATCCTACATCCACGTTGATGGAGACTTCAACCCACGAAGGGTAATGGTTGCGCGAGTCCACGGAGGGCTCCACCCACGAAGGGTCCATGAAGAAGCAACCTTGTCTATCCCACCATGGCCATCGCCCACGAAGGACTTGCCTCACTAGCGGTAGATCTTCACGAAGTAGGCGATCTCCTTGCCCTTACAAACTCCTTGGTTCAACTCCACAATCTTGTCGGAGGCTCCCAAGTGACACCTAGCCAATCTAGGAGACACCACTCTCCAAGAAGTAACAAATGGTGTGTTGATGATGAACACCTTGCTCTTGTGCTTCAAATGATAGTCTCCCCAACACTCAACTCTCTCTCATATGATTTGGATCTGGTGGAAAGAAGATTTGAGTGGAAAGCAACTTGGGGAAGGCTACAGATCAAGATTCATATGGTAGGAATGGAATATCTTGGCCTCAACACATGAGAAGGTAGTTCTCTCTCAGAAATAGGATGCTGGAACTGTAGGCTTAGTCTGATTGCTCCCTCTTCGAATGAAGAGGAGGTGGAGGGGTATATATAGCCTCCACACAAAATCCAACCGTTACACACGATTTACCAATCTCGGTGGGACCGAATCAACAAACTCGGTCGGACCGAAAAGGTAAACCTAGTGACCGTTTAGAGATTTTGGTGGGACCGACTGGATCAACTCGGTGGGACCGATGTGCTAGGGTTAGGGTAAATTCAAAACTCGGTTTGACCGATTACTCAAACTTGGTGGGACCGATTTGAGTAATAAGCGAAACAGAGAGTTGGCCAAGCAAACTCGGTGGGACTGATTGCATATCTCGGTGGGACCGAGAATAATGGAATAGGTAACAGAGAGTTTGCAAGCCCAACTCGGTGAGACCGAGATCCCATCGGTGAGACCGAACTGAATAGGGTTTCTGGCAGTGGCTATGACAAGTGAAACTCGGTGGCGCCGGATAGGAATAATCGGTAGGTCCAAGTTTGGCTTTGGGTTTAGGTCATATGTGGAAGTGGGAAAGTAGCTGAGGATTTTGGAGCATATCATTAAGCACTTAAGCAAGAGGCTCATTAAGCAACACCTCATCCCTCCTTGATAGTATTGGGTTTTCCTATGGACTCAATGTGATCTTGGATCACTAAAATGTAAAATGAAGAGTCTTGAGCTTCAAGCTTTAGCCAATCCTTTGTCCTTAGCATCTTGGAGAACTTCCCACAACCTTTAGTCCATGCCACTCCATTGTTGAACTTATCTGAAACATACTAGATGAAAACGTTAGTCCAACAAGAGATATGTTGTCATCAATTATCAAAACCACCTAGGGAGCACTTGTGCTTTCAGTTACCGGCAAGTCTCTTTACTCGTTCCGTAATACATCATCCCACAACTAACTTATTAGTTGCAATGCTTGCAAGGCTTAAGTGATGTGCATTACCGAGAGGGCCCAGAGATACCTCTCCGACAATCGGAGTGACAAATCCTAATCTCGAAATACGCCAACCCAACAAGTACCTTCGGAGACACCTGTACAGCACATTTATAATCACCCAGTTACGTTGTGACGTTTGGTAGCACACAAAGTGTTCCTCCGGTAAACGGGAGTTGCATAATCTCATAGTCATAGGAACATGTATAAGTCATGAAGAAAGCAACAGCAACAAACTAAACGATCAAGTGCTATGCTAACTGAATGGGTCAAGTCAATCACATCATTCTCCTAATGATGTGATCCCGTTAGCCAAATGACAATTCATGTCTATGGTTAGGAAACATAACCATCTTTGATCAACGAGCTAGTCAAGTAGAGGCATACTAGTGACACTCTGTTTGTCTATGTATTCACACATGTATTATGTTTCCGGTTAATACAATTCTAGCATGAATAATAAGCATTTATCATGATATAAGGAAATAAATAATAACTTTATTATTGCCTCTAGGGCATATTTCCTTCAGGTCCCACTTGTCATTAATCAAATTTGGACCTAAAACTAACAAATCTGAAAGACGAGATTCGAACTGGCAACCTGGACTACAAAGCGTAAGTCGATAGCCTAAAAAACGAACGGTTGTTGGCTTTGTCCCATAACTTGATTTTATTTATATAGTACTTTCATTGAGTAGAGTAGAGGGAGTGCCTCGTCAACACATGCATGACCGTTGTCTCACTTACTGGTGGGTCCCAAGTCTGCGATCTCAATCTCTCTTCTCTCCATCATCTAACCCTTGCACGGGTAGACACGAAGAGCGGCGCTAACTTGCCGCGGTGTTATTACCACTAAAAAAAAGCTTGGAAAATAGAAGAATTGCATAGAACAAGAGACGTTGTGGCTGGTCGAGACGGAGCTAACCACATCTATCCTCTGTGCCACGTTTGCATGATGAAGTTGTGTGGCTAGTGGGGTGTTTTCGACCGACTGGCTGGGTCCCGAGGTCGAACCATAGGTACTACATCTGATACAGTATATTTTTACACGCACATTTTTCCTCCGTGCCGAGACGTGGCACACCCTACCGCGCGGTTTCGGGGTCCTCTCGGGTGGTGCACGCATATATTCTTCCTAACGTGGGACGCCCTACCGCGCGTTTTCTGGGTCCTCCTCGGTCGTAGCACCGAAGCAAGTAAATGAGTCGTCAAATCATGAAAGACCACCTTTCCCGCCGAGTACATCAGTGAAGCACAGTGGCTAGCTAGTTGGGCTAGTTCGACCGGTTAGCTAGGCCGCCACCACATTTGTTTTTTCACCCCCTTTTTTATCTACTTGCCGGCAGGTAAATATAAATATCCACCGCGGTGTTGCTCTGGTGTTTGGGTGGGGTAGGATTTTTATTTTTTTGATTGACGGGAGCAGGCGCAGCAGGATTTTTAATTTTTTGATTGACGGGAGCAGGCACGGCAGCAATTAGTCATGATGACTCCGCCTGTAAAAACCCACCGCTCCCTGATGTGAGAAGTCGTCGACTGGTGTTTTACCATGGTGAAAACCAAAAGATTCCTCGCTCCCTCCGCCTTCCCGTAGATTGCATTGCCTTTTAGCCGTTTCGCCAACTTTGCTTCCTCTCCCCATTGCTTCTACCTGGTGCCATGGCGGCGCAGCAGATCACGGAGTCCGAGGTGAGGCTCCTGACACAGGAGCTCCATGCCAAGGATGCGGAGCTTAGGACCAAGGACGTGGAGCTCTGTGAGCTCAAGGAGGAGAGGAGTGCCATGCTCCTCCGTTATTTGCGGGAGTTCATGAAGCTTCAAAAGCGGCAGGTGTCCACCACAAAGATGCTCGAGGCATCGGCGGCGTTGCTGCAGAAAGCGGGAGATATGATAGGCCGTCAAGGGAGCCGGCTGGAGCGCAAGCGGGCCGATCGTGATGAGGTCCAGGATCGCCTCAGCCACTTGGTGAACCAAGTTGCCACGCACGTGTTGCGGCTGCGCGATGCCTACCGTCGTGCCAGCGCAACGATGCCGGCCGTCGGGCTAAACCTGTTCGACCACCCGGTCGACTTCAATGAGCTGCGGCTTCCTGACCTGGTCTCCTTCTTCACCTATATCTCCGAGGAGCTGAGCCGTCTCCGCATGATGGTGGGGGCTGAGCTGGACAAGGAGGGGTTGTGGGCTGCCGTCGCCGTTGCCAGGAGAATCCTTTCAGGGCTCCGTCACCGGAATCCATTCGTGCTATTGGATGCCGTCTTTGACGAGCTGGCTCCCGTCGACCGGGAGCGGGCTCTGCGGGCGGTTGCACCCTGCATCACCAACGTCGTGCGCCTTGAGAACCAGATGGACTTCGGTGGTGTTTAGGCGCCCTCTGCATGGGCATGTCCATGTCTCAACGCAACATGACCATTGGATCAAACTCAGACGGTGTAGATCAGTCACTGTAGCACAAAGCATGTGGGTGTGTTTGGTTGCATTCTCATCTCAATATAGTTGTTTCCTCTTCATGTATTTGTTACATATAGGAGTAGTTGACATGCGCACAACATCATTTGTTATCGTCATATCTTTCTACACTAGCAACAAGATTGTGTAGTACTGACGTATGAACCACTGCACATGCCTAGTAGTAGGAGCACTGTGTATGTTCAAGTGGTTTCCGTGTTTCACACTCCTCCATCGTAAGAGTGGAAACGCTTGCTGTAATCATTTTCCCTTTTGAAAAACAGTGGACATGCTCTACCATGCGGATCCTCCTCCAGCCATGCACTAAATTACTCACTTTCGCTGATGTGTGGGACAGCCAGCATCGGGGTCCACCAGCCATGCAATAAATTACTCCATAGTAGAGTGACGGTAGACTACCCCGATCGAAGCATCGCAGTAATGCCCAATGAGCCGTCAAATCACAAAACCCCCTCCTTTCCAGCAGTAAGTTGGATGGACGAAGCAACCATCATTTCACTCTTCTCTCTCAGCTTCCTCTCTACCCAACCCTCGCTTCTGCCTCATCTTGTTCCTCATTTCTTCAAGAAAACCCTGACCTGCTTCTGCCATTGTTCTTCTCTCCCAAAGAAGGAAAGGTGAGCGCATCAATGGTGTTGATTCTGGCCAAGGCCCGGTCTTGCAACCCCGAGACTGATCCTATAAATCCCTCTCTTTTCTTCTTTTGGGTTTGTGATTATGGTTTCTTTTCTTTTATTTCTATTTGATAGTTTCTTGATGGATGTTGGATCACCGGCCGAAGTGATGTCTATGGCTCCGGCCAAAACCATCGAGGCTCATGGTACGAAGAAGCGCAAGCACCCCGCCGAGACTACCGCAGACAAGCTCAAAGCCATCGCCCTGTCCAAGCCCCCCTCTCTGGGATCCCTCATTAAGCAAGTCCATGTAATATCTCTTCTTGATGATCTTTTTCTCGATCTTGTTCATGTTTTTTCATCTAACACGCAGTACTAGTACTATTAGTACAACTTTCTGGGTGATCTTGCATGTGATTTTTGTGTGCCAAATGATGGTTCTAAATTCCTCTTTTGACCAAAACATGCGAGAGGTTGACACTGATTTCTTATAGATTACTTTCAACTACTCCCTCTGTCCCAAATTTCTTGTCTTAGATTTGTCTAGATACGGATGTATCTAATACTAAAATGTGACTTGATACATCCGTATCTAGACAAATCTAAGACAAGAATTTTGGGACGGAGGGAGTACTTTATGAACATCAATGCTACCTTTTAAGAGGGTATATTTGCCTCAGTAACTTGTGTTATGGATTTTGCATGTAATCCCTCTACTCTCATGCCTTTGAAGACATGTTCTAGTGTCTTTGTTCACTCATTTCTGTGCTTATATGTAGTCATATATGGAGTATAATATCGAAAATCATCTTATATTTCTAAACTGAGGTAGTAATAAAATATGGTTTCTGTTTGAATTAGAACCAGGTCCGTGGTGGAGATGAAGTCCTCAAAGTCATGCCGTGTGAACTGGATGACCTAATGATGAGTTCTACTGCTGAACTATCCAGCTACTGTGTCCTTGTCGCCACATGTCCTGAACTAGTGTTTTCCTGTAGCATTGTTGTCAGGCGTGTTCTCGAGGCTGTACTTGACCACAACAATTTCCTGGTTGTGCCTTTGATTACGAAGGGTGTGGTTCTTGTAAAGCTTCCCAACAAATCTGATGCGGCCTGTCTTCATCATCATGTTTATGAGTGGAAAGACCACTCTGTTAGGTTCTCCAAGGTTGACAAGATGGTGATCATGCATGTAGAAATCTCACACGAAGTCCATGGCCTAGTCAGTTATGTGGGGTTCATCCCATAGGTCGGTGGCAAGAAATAGTCTGCAGAGTTTAGTTAGTGCAACTTTGCTTGTCTGTAGTAAGTACTATTGTTCAGTACTTGATTTGTGTTTGTGAACCCTGTATTGTTTATTAGTACTGCCGCTTTTGGTGTGTGGTTAGTCCTGAGAACGGTCTATGTTAATGTCTGTCCACTCAATTCAGTCTGTATATTTTGAAGTATCCAGATCATATTTTTTGTGAGGACGGTTTATCAATTATGGTTACACTCCAATATATGTATGCATGGCAAGGTTTATCGCACAAACCAGGGTTTCCAGTCCCATGGATGTTCGGTCCATACGATTTGTCATGGCCTTTGGACTGTCCTGCTTGTGGGAGTAGGTAGGGCCCCTACATGCCATGCGTAGTTGGACGATCAATCTTCTGTTTAGTACTTCAACATAGTGATTTCCTGGTAAGGATTCACTCATGTCAGATCATGTAAATCTTATTGATTTACTGTCTAAATCTTATTGATTTAATGTCATGTTTTCTTTCTTTTCCTGCAATTTTACGATGCAGGTTTTGCCATGTGACATTCATCACAGAATAAACCGTTTGGTTTGCTCTACGATGGCTATTTTTGCAGGTTTCACTTCTTATGTCGTGTCAGTAACGAAGGCACTGTCCATCACTTATATTACTGGAAAAAATTGGATCAGTCTGTTGTCTGAGTACAAGCTGAATCCCTATGATGAACTGCAGTTTGGTTTAACAAAAACGCCACAATTAGTCCTTCTCACGTTTAAAAGAAATGAAGAAAAAAACTGGATGACGGTCACGGATACTAGTCAAGTTAGAAAGCTGATCATAGTAGACCAGACACGATTGCCGCTGTCTTGCACAGATCGAGCACCGGCAGTTGCTCTAGCACTGACAGCGGTAGCAGCTCAGTCTGGTCCAGCTGAGGATTGGGCACCGATCGCGTCAGCGGATCGGTCTGATCTACCGGAGGATCGGGCATCGACACCAACACCGGCACTAGCTCTACAAGGAGCACCATCTCCGGCAGCAGCAGCGGCTTCGGCACCTGCACCAACACTTGCACTTGCATCTGCTCTGGCCCGTGCAGTTGCACCGGCAATAGACTGGGCTGCAGTTCGCACTTCATATACCAAAGTCCTTACAAAAACCGACATGTCCACCTTCTTGGTAAGCATTGGCCGCCCAAGTGCTTCGTTCTTTTTTCTTTCCATGTTGTTTCACATGATTCACTGTGTTGATCTAACTATTTGGGTATGTCTTCTTGTTTGCAAACAGAGAATTCCTAGAGCAACGAGGGAGTCGTTCAACAATCCGGGCGACCGCGGCCAAGTTTCTCTTACCATGCGCAGCCTTGGTGTGAATGAACCTGCTCAATATACCTTAAGTACAAAGGATGGTCGCATGATGATTGATGCTAAAGGATGGTCAAGGTTCAAATCTAAATCATATCTTGCGGTAGGGGATGATGTCAAAATCGAACTTTCTCGGCAAGGTGAGCTGGTCCAAATCAACTTTGAAATTAGTAGCACGCAACCGCCGAACTGATCTATCCTCCAAGAGATTTTGATGTAATAATCTGGCATGGTGAAACAAGTGTCCTCTGTGTATAAGTAGTATGACAGTATTATTTATCACATGGTATATCGTTGATAGAATTGCAACTCTGATTGTTGGTTAGGAACTGTCATTCGATTTCATTCCAACAACTGCCGTGCTTTATTCAATTTTGTGTATTCGCCTTGCGACAGCATCTAAAACCAGCACCGTACCGATCGCTTGCAATATGAAAAGCGCTGAGGTAGAACACGTGGGCCCCCAAACATGCAGGGTCGGCCTGCGGCCCAAAGTCCAGAACCGTGAGCCTATCTGAGTATTATATTCTCAGCTGAACCCCCATAATAAAAGTTGAACCCCCATAATGCCCGTGCGTTGCAGAGGGAGTATATTTCTCGGCAAGGTGATCCTGTGATATAAAAGATTTGTATATTTCTTTACAGAGGGAGTATCTCTCTGTCAAAAAATATATTTATGTGTAACTAGTTACTCCTGTCTTTCTACTGCCTTTCGCTGATATGTGGGGCAACCGGCAACGGGGTCCACGTCTCATATGCACAAATTAGAGTGCACAACTTCACGGTAGACACACCCCGGTCGTAGCGCCGCAGTAATGCCCAATGAGCCATCAAATCACAACCCACCTTTCCAGCTTTAGCAGTAAGCTGGACGGACGAAGCGGCAATATTTCATTGGGCCTGAATCCCCTTCTCCCTCGTCTGCTTGTTCATAGAAAACCCCCTCTCGGCTCATGGAGAACCTTGCATAGGGTTTTCTCATGGAGAACCAGGTACAAATTCTTCATCCATCCCCGATAAACCCAAGTCCCTTGGTCACAGGTAATCCTAGGATGGCAGCCGCCGCCGTTGATGCATTTTTCTTCCTACTGAATCTAGTGTGTTTCATTTGCAGTGCCCAAAGTGCGAGTACCCTACAGGTTTCTGCGCCCTCGGCGAGACGCCACACTTGTTCCTTCTCATCCTAACACAGCATTTTGAAACGCGCACAGTATGTTCCTAGAATCCTCTTTTCTATCCAGGAGGGTGGGGGTTTTTTGAACATGTTGTGTTCTCATATTATTTTTCCTGCAGTGTATTATTTGCTCTGCCAGAACACATGTACTCAAGATGCTCGGCCTTGCCATAACTTAATACACTAGTTTAATGGTCACAGTGAAGACAAGCCATGGATATAAGTTACGAGTTGGGTTCATGAACAAAGAAGATCGCTGCTTTTTTATGGCCGAACTTGGATAAACTTTCTCAAGTGTTACGGACTGAAAGTTGGCGCACGAATGTTGATGGAAATAGTAGAACCTGGTCTCATCTTCACTGCGATCTTCCACCCCGACGTCGTTCCAATTGTTCATCCATGTTAGTTTTGTATCTGGTTCTTGCTTGTTGCCTCGATTACTTCTTAATCCACCTATTCTGTCTAACTAATCACAATTTAACTTTAGAAGTAGCAACGAATCTCTCACGAAGATGCTACTTCTAACTAATATTTTCTTATAATTGGTGGCACGTGTAGGTTTTTTCAGAGTTAAGAAGTCTGCTCGTTTGTTACTCTGTAATAACTCGGCTGTTACTAATGGCACTGAAGTTGACTGGATCGACATCCACAAGTTCCTACACTTTATTGATTGTCTTGAGGTCCTTGTGGGGCGTTTCAATGGTGGAAGGCCACGTGGGATATGTGTGCCACTGCTGCACTCGTTGAACAGGTCCAACTGTCTCGAGAAACTTATGGTACGAGCTGTTTTGTGTTATATATGTTGTTCATAAACTATTGCTTATACACAGTTTTACAGCTGTGATCTTCTTGAAACAGGAACTGCCGAGTTCTATTGTTCCTATACTTATGCCTGACCATGGTCGGGTCATACTTGCGCTTGGTCACAACATGATGTATATGTCGACCTACTCAATTCCCCTTGGAGGTGAAAAGATACTTATTCATGGGTGGTCTCAAATAATGAAGGCCCGTCCATCTTGGAGAATAGGACAGAAGATTATGTTCATGCTTTTCCATGGCTCTAAAGCGAATATCCTATTTATTGACCATGTTGCAAGATGAAGCCGCTTTCAGAAGGTTGTGGATGCGCGGGGTGGCGCGTGGGCCTTGTCCTGGGCTTGGCGGCCTCACCCTTGGTTAACTGTAGGAAAATAGCACTGTTCGAGGCGTGCTTTGTACGGTTGAACCTGTATAAGTACTCATACTGCTTTCAGCTTTGGTTGTTAAGTGCCCCTGCTGGTTTCAGTTAAGGTTGTTAAGTATTCCTGTTGCTTTTACAGTCTATCATGTTTCTTCAGTCCTGTCTTCATCCAGCCGCCAAAACCAAACCAGCACCGGCGGGGCCGCCTGCTTCCGCCTCCCACGGCTGGCTGCGCCTCAGCGCATGCATCGCCGCCCCACCGTCTCCTAAATCGTTAACGCCGACGTCCTCTGCGTGCTTTGGTGCGCTCGCCGCGGCGCCGCCCTCTCGCGTTGTCAACATGGTCAACAAACAACAGGAATCGGCAGAAGTACGTGGAGAGGATGACAGTAGGTGCCCACCACGTCAGCGTATGAAAAAATAAAATGCTTCCTCCTAGTGTTTTCCTGACATCTAGGACCCACGACATTGTGAGCGTATATAGTCAATAGACAAGAGAACAGCACAAGATCGGCTGACACCTGGGACGTAGCTACTCGAGCAATATTTTGTTTTGTTTGGTATTGTTGAGATGGAGCAGGGTTTGAACTAGGCTGTGGCCCGTCTAGCCCAGGCTTATATTTTATGTTCACCATGTGACCAGCCCAGCTATTTTTTCTTTGTGAAAATGAGCCCAGTTTATTTTTTCTGAAGAATACCCAATCTAGGCCTACTTATTTTTCTACGCCCTAATGGGCTGCAACTCTTTCAAGACGCCTGCAAATCTTGAAAGTAATATGAAATGGGTTGTAAATATAAAAACAGATGACAAATTGGCAATTACTTTATAATTTCTGAATTTTATCACATTTTCGGATTCCTATTTCACTGGGCATTAACCTAATTTAAATATATCTTCAAAGTACTTTAAATCTGGCTGGACATTTCGGTATTAAAATAGTTTGGAACCCACAGAAATATGCGAAATTGGCCCTGGCCAACCAATAAAAATGACTGCAATAAATTGCATAAGAAGTTTCCATGAGCTATATATAAATTATTATATATAGCCCTGGTGCGCTCGGCGCGGCGTGGTCAACATGGTCAAGGAACGCTTCCATCAAACGTGGACTGTACGTGGAGAGGCTGGCAGCTGGGTCCACGGCCGCAGCAAGGAAGTGCCTCCTTATTACGTGCAAAATAATTATTACTCCACCTGACAGCAGGGACCCACCGGACGGGCCACCAGTATTTTGTGAAAAAAATCGTTTCCCCCTGACTGCTGGGACCCACCGTACGGGCCGCCGTATTTCGCGAAAAAAAACGTTCCCCCCGCTGTCAGCTTGGACCCACCGGAAGTGCCTCCTTATTACGCACAAAAAATGAATACTCCCCCAGCTAGCTGGGACCCACCTTGGTGGGAGGCTGACTTGTGGGCCTACTAAGTTGACGGGGACGAAGGGCTTTGTCAACTTAGTCAATATGAACGATTCTAGCTCCATTGACCGTACGATGTCCATCCAACGGCCGTAGTGCTTCTTCAACCTCTGGTCTTCTTGCTCCAGCCGCCCAAAGCAGCGCCGGTCGTGCCGCATGCTCGTGCCTCCCGTGGCCGGCTGTGCTGCCACGGAGGCCTCACCGCCCCTACTATTCCCACTGCTGGCCAGGCCCTGCGGCGACGGCAGCCTCACACCGCAGCCGAACCAGTGAACCCTCATACTCCTCTCCGCGCGGGCTTCCACTGATGCGTCTTCCCCGGCTCCGCGTCGTCCCCTTCCTAGGCCTCGCCGTCGTTCACTGCCCTGGTGCTCTCGGTGCGGCATGGTCAACGTGGTCAAGGAACGAGTTCCATCGGACGTGGACTATACGTGGAGAGGCTGACAGCTAGGTCCACGGTCGCAGCAAGGAAGTGCCTCCTTATTACGCGGAAAATAATGTTTCCTCCACCTGACAACAGGGACCCACCGAATGGGCCACCGTATTTCGCGAAAAAATGTTTCCCCCCTGACTGCTGGGACCCACCAGCTACACCTTCGCACGCAAGGAAGTGCATCTGGGCAAAAAAACGATTCGCCCCCCTGACTGCTGGGACCCACCAGCTACGTCTTCACACACAAGGAAGTGCGTCCGGGCATAAAAACCAGAATGATTCGCCCCCCTGACTGCTGGGACCCACCAGCCCCCCGAATGCTGGGACCCACCATCTACATCTTCGCACACAAGGAAGTGCGTCCGGGCAAAAAAAGATTCGCCCCCTCACTGCTGGGACCCACCAGCTACATCTTCGCAGGCAAGGAAGTGCCTGACAGTCGAGACCCACCTGGTCGAAGCGTACATAGCGTTGTCATTCTGGTCGTGAACATGTACGTACATATATACTGGTGGATGTAGAGGCGCGCACGTGTCGTAGTAGAGGCGCACATGTGTCATAGTAGAGGCGCGCACGTAGCATGTACACGTACGTAAAGCGGTCAGGGTGCAAGAAAGAAAATACGGCCACGTATGTGTACATACGGGCGGGGTCTCGAACGCCTACTCGCGCATACGTACGGCGAGGGCTCGTGTACATGGCTGGGTCGGAACGGAGAAACAACATCGTCGTCGTGTTCATGGGTCGAAACGGAATGCGTGGTCGTGTTCATCGGGAGGGCTTGGACGGAAGAGGCGATGGAAACGAGGCCTGGCGTACCGCACAACGGAGGAAACGGACCTCCTACGGTCGAAACGGGGGTCCTGTTGATCGGGAGGGGTGTGGCGTACCGCAAAACAGAGGAAACGGACCTCCTACGGTCGAAACGGGGGTCCTGTTGATCGGGAGGGGTGTGGCGTACCGCAAAACGGAGGAAACGGACCTCCTACGGTCAAAACGGGGGTCCTGTTGATCGGGAGGGGTGTGGCGTACTGCAAAACAGAGGAAACGGACTTGTGTTGGAGCGCTACGGTCAAAACGGGGGTTCTGTTCATCGGGAGGGGTGTGGCGTACCGCAAAACGGGACTCCACGGGATACTGTTCATCTCCATCGTCGACCCCCTCCAGCGTCCACGAGCTACTGTTCATCCACCGTCGACCTCCTCCAGCCTCCACGGGCTCCTGTTCATCCAGCCTCCACCGCGCGGTACTCCACCGGCTACTGTTCAACCACCCCTCCGCCGTCTACTGTTCATCCATCCCTCCACACCACGGGGTCCTGTTCAACCACCCCTCCACAGGCACCCCTCCACCGTCTACTGTTCATCCTGCCCTCCACACCACGGGGTCCTGTTCATCCAGCCCCGACCGTCTCGATCGCTCGGGGTCCTGTTCATCCTGAGGCAACACCACGGGGTCCTGTTCATCCACCCCCACCGGGAACTATTCATCCACCCCCCCCCCCTCCCGCAACGCTCACTGTTCATCCAAAGGCAGCATCGATCGGCTTCAATTAGCAGCAGTAGCCAAGGAATCGCTTGATCGGGTTCAGTTAACAGCCATCGATCGATCGCTCGGGTTCAGTAACGTGTAGCCTGCAGTGCAATCGCTCGGGTTCAGTTAGAGCCCAACGCCTCGCTCGGGTTCAGTTAGAGCCAACGCCTCGCACACATGCACGTACGTGTACGAGAGAAACGCGCATCGCTCGGCCCCCGACCTCCCACCGTAACCGGGAACTCCCCGAAATTTTCCTCCCCCTCGCTTCTACTACGGTATTTTCCGTCATGGACGGCCCAAAGAATGTCATGCAGCTGCGTCTCCGACCCGCCCAGGACGAAAAGCCCATTTTCTGTCATGATTTTTTGTCATAGAAGTAGGAGCCCACCACATCTATGATGATACCGGGTTTTGTCACAGTTATCGTCGTAGAAGTGTCATATGTATGACAGAAAAAAAATTCGTTCGGCCCAAAATGTCACGGATGTGTCTTTCTTTTGTAGTGCAATCGGTGGGCATCTCCATAGCCCATTGATTAGCCTCGTTGATGTGAGACTTTCTTTTTTTTGTCTTCTCCGCATAACCCCCATCATCATATTCTATTCCACCCATAGTGCTATGTCCATGGCTCGCGCTCATATATTGTGTGAAAATTTATAGGTTTGAGATTGCTAAGGTATGAAACAATTGCTTGGCTTGTCATCGGGGTTGTGCATGATGAGAGCATTCTTGTGTGACGAAAATGGAGCATGACTAAACTATATGATTTTTTAGCGATGAACTTTCTTTGGCCATGTTATTTTGAGAAGACATAATTGCTTAGTTAGTATGCTTGAAGTATTATTATTTTTATGTCAATATGAACTTTTGCCTTGAATCTTTCGGATCTGAATATTCATACCATAATTAAGAAGAATTACATTAAAATTATGCAAGTAGCACTACGCATCAAAAATTCTGTTTTTATCATTTACCTACTCGAGGACGAGCAGGAATTAAGCTTGGGGACGCTTGATACGTCTCCAACGTATCTATGATTTTTGATTGCTCCATGCTATATTATCTACTATATTGGACATTATTGGGCTTTATTATCCACTTTTATATTATTTTTGGGACTAACCTACTAACCGGAGGCCCAGCCTAGAATTACTGTTTTTTTGCCTATTTTAGGGTTTTGAAGAAGAGAAATATCAAACGGAGTCCAAACGGAATGAAACCTTCGAGAACGTGATTTTCTCAACGAACAAGACCCAGGAGACTTGGACCCTATGTCAAGAAACAAAAGAGGAGGCCACGAGGTAGGGGGCGCGCCTACCCCCCCCCCCCCCAGCGCACCCTCCACCCTTATGGGGCCCCTGTTGCTCCACCGACGTACTCCTTCCTCCTATATATACCTACGTACCCCCAAACGATCAGATACGGAGCCAAAACCCTAATTCCACCACCGCAACTTTCTGTATCCACGAGATCCCATCTTGGGGCCTGTTCTGGAGCTCCACCGGAAGCGTGAGTAGTTCTATGACATCATCACCATAGCTCCTCCGATGAAGTGTGAGTAGTTCACCTCAGACCTACGGGTCCATAGTTATTAGCTAGATGGATTCTTCTCTCTTTTTGGATCTCAATACAATGTTCTCCCCTCTCTTGTGGAGATCTATTCGATGTAATCTTCTTTTTGCGGTGTGTTTGTTGAGACCGATGAATTGTGGGTTTATGATCAAGTCTATCTATGAACAATATTTGAATCTTCTTTGAATTCTTTTATGTATGATTGGTTATCTTTGCAAGTCTCTTCGAATTATCAGTTTGGTTTGGCCTACTAGATTGATATTTCTTGCAATGGGAGAAGTGCTTAGCTTTGGGTTCAATCTTGTGCTGTCCTTTCCCAGTGACAGTAGGGGCAGCAAGGCACGTATTGTATTGTTGCCATCGCGGATAACAAGATGGGGTTTTCATCATATTGCATGAGTTTATCCCTCTACATCATGTCATCTTGCTTAAAGTGTTACTCTGTTCTTTTAAACTTAATACTCTAGATGCATGCTGGATAGCGGTCTACTTGTCTCGGACATGATGCCTATATACATGATCATACCTAGATATTCTCATAACTATGCTCAATTCTGTCAATTTCTCAACAGTAATTTGTTTACCCACCGTAATACTTATGCTCTCGAGAGAAGCCACTAGTGAAACCTATGGCCCCCAGGTCTATTTTCTATCATATTAATCTTCCGTAAACAAGATATTTTTTGCACCGTTTATTTCACTTTATTTACTTTGCATCTTTATCATAAAAATACCACAAATATTATCTTATCATATCTCACTTTCGTAAGTGACCGTGAAGGGATTGACAACCCCTTTATTGTGTTGGTTGCGAGGATGTTATTTGTTTGTGTAGGTGCGAGGGACTCGTGCGTGGCCTCCTACTGGATTGATACCTTGGTTCTCAAAAACTGAGGGAAATACTTACGCTACTTTGCTGCATCACCCTTTCCTCTTCAAGGGAAAACCAACGCAGTGCTGAAGAGGTAGCAGGAAACCATTAAGGAATGCCGTTTTGACGTCCATTTGCCATATCTCATAATCATAGAATGCGGCAATTGCTCACATGATTCGGACGGACTTCAGCTTCACTATGGGTGAGAAGGTCTCATTGTAGTCAACCCCTTGAACTTGTCGATAACCCTTAGCGACAAGCTGAGCCTTATAGATTGTCACGTTACCATCCGCGTCAGTCTTCTTCTTAAAGATCCATTTATTTTCTATGGCTTGCCGATCCTCGGGCAAGTCTGTCAAAGTCCATACTTCATTTTCATACATGGATCCTATCTCGGATTTCATGGCTTCAAGCCCTTTGTTGGAATCCGATCCCGCCATCACTTCTTCATAGTTCGAAGGTTCACCGTTGTCTAACAACATGATTTCCAGGACAGGGTCGCCGTACCACTCTGGTGCGGAACGTGTCCTCGTGGACCTACGAAGTTCAGTAGCAACTTGATCCGAAGTTTCATGATCATCATCATTAACTTCCTCCCTGGTAGGTGCAGGCACCACAGAAACATCTTTCTGAGCTGCGCTACTTTCCGGTTCAAGAGGCAGTACCTCATCAAGTTCTACTTTCCTCCCACTTACTTCTTTCGAGAGAAACTCTTTCTCTAGAAAGGATCCATTCTTGGCAACGAAGATCTTGCCTTCAGATCTGAGGTAGAAGGTATACCCGATAGTTTCCTTGGTGTATCCTATGAAGACACAATTTTCTGACTTGGGTTCGAGCTTTTCAGGTTGAAGTTTCTTGACATAAGCATCACATCCCCAAACTTTCAGAAACGACAGCTTAGGTTTCTTTCCAAACCATAATTCATACGGTGTCGTCTCAACGGATTTCGACGGAGCCCTGTTTAAAGTGAATGCAGAAGTCTCTAAAGCATAACCCCAAAATGACAGCGGTAGATCGGTAAGAGACATCATAGATCGCACCATATCCAATAGAGTGCGATTACGACGTTCAGACACACCATTTCGCTAAGGTGTTCTAGGCGGCGTGAGTTGTGAAACAATTCCACATTTCCTTCAGTGCGTGCCAAAGTCGTGACTCAAGTACTCTCCTCCACGGTCTGATCGTAAGAACTTTATTTTCCTGTCACGTTGATTCTCTACCTCACTCTGAAATTCCTTGAACTTTTCAAAGGTCTTAGACCTGTGTTTCATTAAGTAGACATACCCATATCTACTTAAGTTATCAGTGAAGGTGAGAACATAACGATAGCCACCGCGAGCCTGAACGCTCATTGGACTGCACACAACAGTATGTATGATTTCCAATAAGTTGGTTGCTCGCTCCATTGTTCCGGAGAACGGAGTCTTGGTCATTTTGCCCATGAGGCATGGTTCGCACGTGTCAAATGATTCATAATAAAGAGACTCCAAAAGTCCATCTGCATGGAGTTTCTTCATGCGTTTGACACCAATGTGACCAAGGCGGCAGTGCCACAAGTATGTGGGACTATCATTATCAACCTTACATCTTTTGGCATTCACACTATGAATATGTGTAACATCACATTCGAGATTAAACAAAAATAAACCATTGACCGGCGGGGCATGACCATAAAACATATCCCTCATATAAATAGAACAACCATTATTCTCAGTTTTAAATGAGTAGCCATCTCGCATTAAACGAGATCCAAATCAATGTTCATGCTCAAAGCTGGTACTAAATAACAATTATTGAGGTTTAAAACTAATCCCGTAGGTAGATGTAGAGGGAGCATGCCGACGGCGATCACATCAACCTTGGAACCATTCTCGACGCGCATCGTCACCTCGTCCTTTGCCAGTCTCCGCTTATTCCGTAGCTCCTGTTTTGAGTTACAAATATGAGCACCCGCACCGGTATCAAATACCCAGGAGCTACTACGAGCGCTGGTAAGGTACACATCAATAACATGTATATCACATATACCTTTGGCGTTGCCGGCCTTCTTATTCGCTAAGTACTTGGGGCAGTTCCGCTTCCAGTGACCATTTCCCTTACAATAAAAGCATTGAGTCTCGGGCTTGGGTCCATTCTTTGGCTTCTTCCCGGCAACTGATTTACCAGGCGCGGCAACTCCCTTGCCGTCCTTCTTGAAGTTCTTCTTACCCTTGCCTTTCTTGAAACTAGTGGTTTTATTCACCATCAACACTTGATGTTCCTTTTTGATTTCCACCTCCGATGATTTCAGCATTGAATATAACTCAGGAATGGACTTCTCCATCCCTTGCATATTGTAGTTCATCACGAAGCTCTTGTAGCTAGGTGGAAGCGACTAGAGGATCCTGTCATTGACCGAGTCATCTGGAAGATTAACTCCTAGCTGAGACAAGCGGTTGTGCAACCCAGACATTTTGAGTATATGCTCGCTGACAGAACTGTTTTCCTCCATCTTACAACTGTAGAACTTGTCGGAGACTTCATATCTCTCGACCCGGGAATGAGCTTGGAAAACCATTTTCAGCTCTTGGAACATCTCATATGCTCCGTGCTGCTCAAAATGCTTTTGGAGCCCTGGTTCTAAGCTGTAAAGCATGCCGCACTGAACCAAGGAGTAATCATCACTATGCGACTGCCAGGCATTCATAAATGAATTGAGTTGCTGGGAAAATGGGTGCGTCACCTAGCGATGCTTCAAGGACGTATGCTTTCTTGGCAGCTATGAGGATGACCCTCAAGTTACGGACCCAATCCGTATAGTTGCTACCATCGTCTTTCATCTTGGTTTTATCTAGGAACATGTTGAAGTTGAGGGCAACATTAGCGTGTGACATTTGATCTACAAGACATATTGTAAAGACATTTTAGACTAAGTTCATGATAATTAAGTTCATCTAATCAAATTATTTAATGAACTCCCACTCAGATAGACATCCCTCTAGTCATCCAAGTGATACATGATCCGAATCGACTAGGCCGTGTCCGATCATCATGTGAGACGAACTAGTCATCAACAGTGAACATCTCCATGTTAATCGTATCTACTATACGACTCATGTTCGACCTTTCGGTCTCTCGTGTTCCGAGGCCATGTCTGTACATGCTAGGCTCGTCAAGTCAACCTAAGTGTTTTGCATGTGTAAATCTGGCTTACACCCGTTGTATGTAAACGTTAGAATCTATCACACCCGATCATCAAGTGGTGCTTCGAAACAACGAACCTTCGCAACGGTGCACAGTTAGGGGGAACACTTTCTTGAAATTTTAGTGAGGGATCATCTTATTTATGCTACCGTCATTCTAAGCAAATAAGATGTAAACATGACAAACATCACATGCAAATCATAAAGTGACATGATATGGCCAATATCATCTTGCACCTTTGATCTCCATCTTCGAGGCGCGTCATGAACACCATCGTCACCGGCATGACACCATGATCTCCATCGTCGTGTCTTCATGAAGTTGTCTCACCAACTATTACTTCTACTACTATGGCTAATGGTTAGCAATAAAGTAAAGTAATTACATGGCGTTTTCATTGACACGCGGGTCATACAATAAATTAAGACAACTCCTATGGCTCCTGCCGGTTGTCATACCCATCGACATGCAAGTCGTGGTTCCTATTACAAGAACATGATCAATCTCATACATCACATATATCATTCATCACATCCTTTTGGCCATATCACATCACATAGCATACCCTGCAAAAACAAGTTAGACGTCCTCTAATTGTTGTTGTATGTTTTACGTGGCTGATGTGGGTCTCTAGCAAGAACGTTTCTTACCTACGCAAAACCACAACGGTGATATGCCAATTGCTATTTACCCTTCATAAGGACCCTTTTCATCGAATCTGATCCGACTAAAGTGGGAGAGACAGACATCCGCTAGCCACCTTATGCATCAAGTGCATGTCAGTCGGTGGAACCAGTCTCACGTAAGCGTACGTGTAAGGTCGGTCCGGGCCTCTTCATCCCACAATGCCACCGAATCAAGATAAGACTAGTAATGGTAAGCAAATTGAACAAATCATCACCCACAACTAATTTGTGTTCTACTCGTGCATAGAATCTACGCATAGACCTAGCTCCGATACCACTGTTGGGGAACGTAGCAATAATTTAAAAAAAATCCTACATGTCACCAAGATCAATCTAGGAGATTCTAGCAATGAGAGAGAGGGAGTGTATCTTCATACCCTTGAAGTTCGCTAAGCGGAAGCGTTGCAAGAACGGGTTGGTGGAGTCGTACACGCAGCGATTCAGATCGCGATCGATTCCGATCTAAGCGCCGAACAACGGCGCCTCCATGTTCAACACACGTACAACCCGGCGACGTCTCCTCCTTCTTGATCCAGCAAGGGGAGAGGAGAAGTTGAGGGATAACTCTGACAGCACGATGACATGGTGGTGATGGAGCTCGTGGTTCTCTGGCAGAGCTTCGCCAAGCACGACGTAGGAGGAGGTGTTGGAGAGGGGGAGGGCTGCGCCAGGGGAAGGGTAGGGTGCGGCTGCCCCTCCCACCCCCCCCCCCCCCACTATATATAGGGGCAAGGGAGAGGGGGCCGGCCCCCTAGATGCATCTAGAGGGGGCAAGGGGAGGCTTGCCCCCCAAGCCAGGTGGGGGCGCCCCCTCTAGGGTTTCCCCCAACCCTAGGCGCATGGGCCCTAGGGGGAGTTGGTGCCCAACCAACCCTAGGGCTGGTTCCCCTCTATATTCAGCCCATAGGGCCCTCTGGGGCAGGTGGACCCCCGTAACCCCTTCGGTGGTCCCGGTACAATACCGATAACCCCCCGAACACTTCCGGTGACCGAATAAGGACTTCCCATATATAAATCTTCATCTCTGGACCATTCCGAAACGCCTCGTGACATTCGGGATCTCATCCGAGACTCCGAACAACCTTCAGTAACCACATACTATTTCCCATAACAATTCTAGCATCATCAAACCTTAAGTGTGTAGACCCTATGGGTTCGGGAACCATGCAGACATGACCAAGACATCTCTCCGGCCAATAACCAACAACGGGATCTGGATACCCATGTTGGCTCCCACATGTTCCACGACGATCTCATCGGATGAACCACGATGTCGAAGATTCAATCAATCCCGTATACAATTCCCTTTGTCCATCGGTATATTACTTGCCCGAGATTTGATCATCGGTATCTCTATACACCACTCAATCTCATTATCGGCAAGTCTCTTTACTCGTTCCGTAATGCATGATCATGTGGCTAACTCCTTAGTCACATTGAGCTCGATATGATGATGCATTACCGAGTGGGCCCAGAGATACTTCTCCGTCATACGGAGTGACAAATCCCAGTCTCGGTTCGTGCCAACCCAACAGATACTTTCGCAGATACCTATAGTGCACCTTTATAGCCACCCAGTTACGTTGTGACATTTGGTACACCCAAAGCATTCCTACGATATCCGGGAGTTGCACAATATCATGGTCTAAGGAAATGATACGTGACATTAGAAAAGCTTTAGCAAACGAACTACATGATCTTGTGCTACGCTTAAGATTGGGTCTTGTGCATCACATCATTCTACTAATGATGTGATCCCATTATCAATGACATCCAATGTCCATGGTCAGGAAACCATGACCATCTATTGATCAATGAGCTAGTCAACTAGAGGCTTACTAGGGACATATTATGATCTACGTATTCACACATGTATTACGGTTCCCGGTTAATACAATTATAGCATGAACAATAGACAATTACCATGAACACAAAAATATAATAATAACCACTTTATTATTGCCTCTAGGGCATATTTCCAACAATTTTGATCTGCAATTTCCTGGTATTAACAAAAAATCCTACTTTCTCGCTTTTGATGTGAAAAACCTTGTTCTGCTAGTTGTTAATTCTTCAGAATACACAGGCCAGCAATTATGTATTTTCAACCAATGTGAAGATATTCATTTATTCCTTTGTACTCTATGGATCTCATAAATTATTAGTTTGTATGTCCCAGCCTATAATAGGCAACATGGTGTTCTCTAAAAAATTTATATAACCAGTACTTTTGTCAGACAATAAATTCGAGTTCTTGTTTATCCAAAAAAATGCATTTTTACATGTAATCAAGGGATATTGAGCTACAATCAATTGGCTAGGAATATTTTCCAAATATGACACTTAACCTCGTGTGCCAAGGGAGATCTTCGAGGAATCTACCATCAAGCTCAATATTGAGGACACATATCTATCAGATACACTTAATTTGGATCAGAGGAATGCCTATGATAAAATTACCTTTATTGTAGATAGTGACGAGGGTGGCTTCTTCTTTGTGGTGGACCTGGAGGCACCCAGAAGACTTTTCTATATAGGTCTGCTTGCAACTGTGCGCAGGCAGAGTAAGATTGTTGTAGCAACAACTACATCCTGATTTGTAGCTTGACTAAATAGCATTGTCGCTTTACGAGCGCTACAATCTCCATGTAACTATTTTCTTCACATGAAACTTCTTGTATGATTTTAATCTTGTTTTCCAGTTTTATATTCACCGTTTAAATAAGCTCTTTATTTTTGTATGAATGGTCAAACAATGCACTTCAAATAACTAAGTTGTTCAAGGAATATTTTCCAAACAAATGTACTTGTCATCCCACATAAATATTCATTATGCAATCACATTTCCCATTTTGTATTTGAGAATAGCAAAAATTGCATTTCCTTTCTTTTTTGCTTGAAAATTGCATATTGCATTTCCTGATAGTTCTTGTTTATGGTGGTCATTACTTCGGAAGAAATGATGTACTTTAACTTGATTTGTTTGTATATATTGTTGTCGCCCATAGCACCGCATGAAAATTTTACTAGTGTCAAATAATTGTTCACTAATTTGTGAATTATTTACCTGCATTATGAAGGCACGGGAAGGGGTAGCATGTGTATACCATGTTTGAATGGTTTGAATTGTTTTCTTCTTTATTTTCTCATTCATTTTGAAGAACAGGCAATAGAAACTGGCGAGGAGGAGGGGAAGGGGGGTTGAAGGGAGATTTAGAGATAGAGTTTGGATGTGTATGTTGAAGATACTGGATGAAGGAGTGAAGGACAATAGGAAGATGGACAAGAAAATAGATTTAGTGGTAAAGAAGACATTAGAAATGTCGTCTCATGTGCATGAGGATCCCTGACCTAACGTATATGTTGGACACATTTAGTATTGAACCAATAGAATATGTGCCGCACGAGCAAATAATAGTTTTACTCAAAATTGCCTATGCCTAGTATTAATACCGATGGAATTTTGCGTCACAAATGTCATCAAGACATTGTTTGACGGGGCCGGAGGTTAGAGCATCTCTAGCAGATCCGGCATACCCCTGTCCCGCGGAAATCGTTTCCGTGCGGCTATAATATTTTTTTTGCGGTACCGCAAGGCCTCCGGTGTCGGTGTCAAAACCGGAGGATCTCGATAAGGGGGTCCCGAACTGTGCGTCTAAGTTCAATGGTAACAGGAGGCAGGGGACACGATGTTTACCCAAGTTCGGGCCCTCTCTATGGAGGTAATACCCTACTTCCTGCTTGATTGATCTTGATGGATATAAGTATTACAAGAGTTGATCTAACACGAGATCGTAATGCCTAAACCCTAGAAGTCTAACCTGTATGACTATGATAGTGAGTATCTCCCCTTTCCGGACTAAGTCCTCTGGTTTATATAAACACCAGGAGGATCTAGGGTTACATAAGGTCGGTTACAAAGGAAAGGAATCTACATGGTCGGTCGCCAAGCTTGCCTTCCACGGCAAGGAGAGTCCCACGGGTGCAGTGTTTGGTCTTCACATCTTCACAGCCCATCAGTCCGGCCCATGGCTAACAGGCCGGATGTCCGAGGACCCCTTAGTCCAGGACTCCCTCAGTAGCCCCTGAACCTGGCTTCAATGACGAGGAGTCCGGCGTGCAGATTTGTCTTCGGCATTGCAAGGCAGGTTCCCTTCTTTCTGAACTCCAAGATAATCTCCAGGCACAATGATTGTATCCGGACTTGTCACACACACCACACACAACCGCATAGAGAATATAATACTCCACGAGTCCAATCCGCTGACAACTTTTTACAACATGACATCATGTCCGCCCGGTCACAATTTCGGACCATTTTGTGTCTGCCGTTCCACGTTTCGAGACACGGTTGCCATTGGCACATCTTGTCGAAGAAGAGATCGTGTCCTCTTAATGCGGGATTCTCATCAATACGGGTATGGGTAACCCAATCGTGCAGTTTACACAGCCCTTGGGAATAGGCGAGTTTTAAGGCGAGTGAGGAGGCGCTTGATATTCGCGACCCTTTATAAAGGGATAAGAATCCGCCCTTGTCTACTGACGCCTTCCCCTTCCTCTGCCCTTCCATCCTTGAGCTCCAGCACCCAAGCCCCCATCTTTCTTCATCTCTGAAAAGCATCCGACCATGTCCGGATTCGGAGGTCAAGGCAAATGGATGGTCTTCTCCGTCGAGGAGAAAGACATTGCCGAGCTTCGGGCGGCCGGGTATTTGGCGAAGGAAATCGCCCACCGCCTTCCAGCCCAGGGGCGGGTCGTCCCCACCCTGAAGCCTACTGAGAGAGTACTTTTCCTCTCTCACTTCGTCCGTGGACTGGGGTTTCCACTTCACCCCTTCGTTCGCGGTCTAATGTATTATTACGGCCTAGATTTCCATGATCTGGCCCCGAACTCTTTCCTCAACATCTCGGTGTTCATCATCGTGTGTGAAGCCTTCCTCCGCATCCACCCCACTTCGAAATGTGGCTTAAGGTCTTCAATGTGAAGCCGAAAGTGGTGGATGGCCAGCACGCGAAGTGCGGGGGTGCCATGGTGAGCAAGCTGGCCAACGTCTCCTGGCCAAAAGGCACTTTGGTGGAGATGGTAAAGGAATGAAAGAAACAATGGTTCTATATCACAGAACCCCGAGGCGCCACCTGGGCCGCGGCTGCCGAATTCAACTCCGTTGCTCCCATAGGACTTACCTCCTGGGTCGAGAAGAGCCCGAACTGGTGCTCGCCAGATGAGCTGACAGCGCTGCAGACGCGCGTTCAAAGCATGGTGGACAAGGATGTCAAACTTGTCGATGTAATCCAGGTGATGCTAGTTCGCCGGATTCTCCTGTGCCAAAGCCGAAGCCACCCTCTATGGAAGTTCAACCCGAAGAAGCACCATACCCTGAAGAGGCTCTTCGAAACCACTCATGAAGGTGCCTGGAACTAGCTCTTTAAGGGCAACGAGAAACCGCCGGCCACAGATTCGGACCGCGGGCACGATATTAACCACCTCGCCAGCGAGGTATGTTATTTTTAATGCATCCCCTACTTGCTTGTTTCAAGGGTGATGTCTAAGCTTTTATCATCATTCCTTCCTCAGGACTAGATGGGGAGGGCGAAGCGGATCCAGTGTCCGGCTCCGCTGCCTGAAGAACTGGTCATCCCGCGTTTAGCGAAGATGCTGGTGTTGGCGCCCTATAAGGCGCCGGAGAAGAATGCCAAGAAGAAGGCCAAGGGGGCCAAAGGTGGCCCCCGTCGTAAGGGTACTTCGGACGTAATGTCCGAAGACGAAGAGACATGTCGGTGTCAAAACCGGCAGATCTCGGGTAGGGGGTCCCGAACTATGTGTCTAGGCCGGATGGTAATAGGAGGCAGGGGACACGATGTTTTACCCAGGTTCGGGCCCTCTTAATGGAGGTAAAACCCTACGTCCTGCTTGATTAATATTGATGATATGGGTAGTACAAGAGTAGATCTACCACGAGATCAGAGAGGCTAAACCCTAGAAGCTAGCCTATGGTATGATTGTATGTTATGGTTGTTGTCCTACGGACTAAAACCCTTCGGTTTATATAGACACCGAAGAGGGTTAGGGTTACACAAGGTCGGTTACAAAGGAAGAGATATCCATATACGTATTGCCTAGCTTTCCTTCCACGCCAAGTAGAGTCCCATCCGGACACGAGACGAAGTCTTCAATCTTGTATCTTCATAGTCTAACAGTCCGGCCAATGGAGATAGTCTGCCTGTCCGGAGACCCCCTAATCTAGGACTCCCTTAGTAGCCCCTGAACCAGTATTCAATGACGGCGAGTCCGGCGCGCAGTATTGTCTTCGGCATTGCAAGGCGGGTTCCTTCTCCGAATACATCAGAAGAATTTGAATATGAGGATAGTCTCTGACCCTGCAAAATAAGTTCCACATTCCACTGTAGAGAGAATAATATTTTCGCAGATCTAATTTGCTGGCTTGTTTTGCAGCATGACGTTATGTCATGGCCCGGTGATTATTCGAACTGTTTCTTTTAACCAGCCCCGCACATAACGTGAGGCAGTTTTTTTCGACACATCTTGTCAAAGCAGAGATGGTGTCCCCTTATTACGGGATTCTCATCAATACGGGCATGGGTAACCCAACCGCGCCATCAATTGCGACGCTTGGGGGATAAGCTAGTTTTACCAGGCAAGTGGGGACGCTTAGTTTCGTCCGCCCATATAAAGGGATAAGGATTCACCTTTCTATTCACGCCTTCTTCCTCCTTTGCTCATCCATTTTTGCACACTCGAGCTCTAGCGCCCAAGTCCGCACTTCCCACCTCGACCTTCTCCAATCATGTCCGGAGCGGGAGGCAAGTGGATGGTCTCCTCCGTCACGGAGGGAGACATCAAGAAACCGAGGAGAGCTAGATACCTGCCCGACGACATCGCGCACCGACTCCCAGATGAGGGGCAGCTCATCCCCACCCCCATGCCCCATGAGAGGGTAGTATTCCTCACCCATTTCCTCCGCGGACTGGGATTCCCTCTCCATCCCTTCGTCCGGGGGCTCATGTTTTATTATGGCCTGGATTTCCATGATCTGGCCCCGAACTTCATCCTCAACATCTCGGCGTTTATCGTCATGTGCGAGGTCTTCCTCCGCATCAAGCCCCACTTCGGCTTATGGCTGAAGACCTTCAATGTCAAGCCGAAGGTGGTGGGCGGCCGCCAGGCGGAGTGCGGAGGCGCCATGGTGGGCAAGATGCCCAACATAACATGGCTCGCGGGCTCCTTTGTGGAAACCATAAAGGGGTGGCAATTGGGGTGGTTCTATATCACCGAGCCGCGCGACCCTGCATGGGCAGCGGCCCCCAAGTTCCAATCTGGCATCCCCACGCGGCTCACCTCTTGGAAAGAGAAGGGCCTGTCCTGGGGTAGTTCAAAAGAGCTGACCGGACTCCAAATATGTATTCAAAACATGGTGGACAAGAAGCTCAAGCTTGTCAACATAGTCCAAGTCATGCTCATCTGCCGGATACTCCCGTGCAAACAACGGGAGTTCAACTTGTGGGAGTTCAATCCGGCGCAGCACCGAACTATGAACAGGCTCTTCGACACAACTCATGAAGACGCCTGGAGGGTGTTGTTCAAAAGTGTCGAGGTCCCCCCTATTACTGAGGATCGCGGATTCAGCGCGAAGCGCCAAGCCAGTGCGGTAAGCTGTTTTTCCTTTCACGGGATACTTTATTTATATAGATTGGCTCTGTGCGGGATCTAAACTCCCGTACCTTTGACAGGACTGGAAGAAGATGGCCGGACAGATCGACTATCCGGCTCCTTTGCCCAAAGGCCCCGCAGATGCTCTTCTGGCGAAGATGCTGACTCCGGCCCCTTATAAGGTGCCGGAGAAGACCAAGAAGGCCAAGGGAACCCGAAAGAGTTCCCGGCACCAGGCATCGTCGGACTCACCATCCAATGACTCTGTGGTGTACTCTTCCCCCGAAGACGAGGAAGAAGAAGAAGAAGATGCTCCCCCACCGACTGGGGGAGACAAGAAAAGGAAGGCCGCCCCAACTAGGGAGGCCGGAGGGTCCAAGAAGTGAAGGACTCTCCTTCCGGACAGTTCCACCGCCGCCGACGAAGGCGAAGACGAGTGGTTGCCCAGGGTCAAGCCCGCGGGGAGATCGTAAGTATTCGGACACCAGAGTAACTCATAGGATTCCTTTGTCGCACTACTTTCCCTAATTGCCGAACATAATTATGCAGGCCGCCACGAGCCAATATCGAGGTATCATCGGACGGCTCCCTGGGCTCGTCGGACATGGATAGCGATCCAGTCCCGACCGCCACCTCCCCTCATCTTGCCGACGATGCCGAGGTGTTGTCTCAAGAGGCACCAGATCGAGGGGAGACAGTCCCGGAGGCACCTCAAGGCGACCTTCCGGACTCTGGGAGCCGAGGGGACGGGGCCCCCGAGAGCTCTGAGTTCGGCCCTCAGCCGAACACCACGCCGGACCCTCTAGCGGTTCCGGGCTTGGGCAAGCGGCCTCCTTCTAAGGGGGGCAAGACGCCTGTGCCGGTGACCTCTATCCATCCAGAGGCGCCGGACAATCTGCTAGAAGCACTTCACAGCGCTTCCGTCAACGAGGAGCACCGCACTATCATCAGTGCGGTGATCCAGAAGGTTCAGTCCGCCAAGAGCGGATTGACTGAAGCCTGTGCCAGCCTTCTAACAGGCTTCGAGGTAAGTGTTTTTAAAATGTAGTAGAAATATTACTGCATAGACAGTAGCCCCTGATGCTTTGTTCGGTGTTCACAAAGAAAAGCCGAACAAAGGATCAAATAATATCGCAGGAGTCTAATATAAGTGTGTCAATATGCATATGCAGGCTTCGGTGCTGGCGTCCGCCGCACTGACTGCGGAGGTCGCCATACTGAAGCAGGACCTCGAGGGGTCCAAGAAAGAGCTCGGCCTTGCCAAGAGGCAGCTCGAGGAGAATAAGGGTAAGTGATACCCTATCTATAGAAATGTATATATAAAAAAGGACGCGATTGCAAAATGACAAGATCATTGTATGTTTGCCAGGGGCCACGACCGAGGTGGCGACCCTGAAGCAAGCGCTAACCAAGGCCGAAGATACAGCGGCCAAGGAGCGCACCGAGCGAGAGAAGCACGAGGCTCGGGTGGGCGAGGTGCAGCAAGAGCTCTAGGCTCTCGTGACAAAGCACGAGGCGTTGGAGCTTGACTCGAAGACGCGAGAGTATGAGCTTGCCGTGGCCCTTGAGAGCGCAAAGAGTGCCAAGGCCGAAGCCCAAAAGGCCCTCCAAGAGATCGACACAATGAAGAAGATAGCGGAGGGTAAGGCTTTCTATATGCAAAGCAAGCATGTAAAAGTTAATTACTGATGACTTACCCGGATCCGAAGCTCTTCAGGAGCATTCGCAGATTTGCCCCGCAGTGTGTCCGATGCCGCACAATTTTACCAGGCCAAGGACGGAAGCTCAACGGAGAAGCTGTTCTGGTCTCAGTATGCTGAGGCCGAACATCCGGTGCTAATGAGCGACCAGCTAAAGCAGATGGTCGAGCTACATAAGGTGGCCGATCAGGCCATGAAGAGCTTTATAGTCCGGCTGTGGCCTGGCGACGCTCTTCCGAACAGCTTCTTCGGCCTAGTGAGGCGGCTTGTGGATGCCTGCCTGCGGATGGAGGTCGTCAAGTGATCCATCTGCATTGAAGGTGCACGCTGGGCTTTCGCCCGTGTGAAATTGCAGTGGGTCAAGCTAGACACCGTGAAGCTGATCAAGGAGGGGCCGTCGGAGGGCAAGGAGCACCGCCACCCTGAGATGTACTACGAGGGTGTTATGCCGGGTGCCTGTATCATCGCAGACGAGTGTTCAAAAGATGTAATATTTGAGTAAACTTGCTCGTTTTATCCTGTATTTATGAAAACATGTTTCATATGCGCTATGCAACGCTTGTTTGAATTTAAAATATTACCTTCTGTTTGGCTGTTTATCCAATCTGAGAGATGGCTAGTCCTCGGCTTCCGCCCCCATGCCACGAGTGCTGGGGTGTTTGAGATAAACCTGAACACTCTTGTTCCCATATTTGGGTCCTTCGAGGGAGGTGCTCAGCACGACGAACAAGGCAACCGGACTAATAATGCTTTATCACTCTCACTTAGCCATAGAATTCTATAATTTTAAATTTCAGCGAAGCCCCTGGTATTCGGAAGGCCGAATTCGGGGCGCGATACATGCCTGTAAGCCGGACAGGGCCGGACCATCGCCCTAAGCGGCATAAGTCTTTAGGGACTCGAAAAACCTCACCGAACAGCGACCAGTCTCTCGCCTTATCATGACAGTCAGTTTTAGCATTCTCTACTGAGGTGCTCGGCTCGACAGAACCTGGGCACAATTGCAGTAGTTCTCCTAGGGCTACCTTAGCCGATAGAGCGGAATGTAAGGTACCAAAACATAGGAGCCGGGCAAACCCAACATTTGACCAAAGACATGATTCGGAGCTGATGCATATAATGCTATAAGTTCGGGGTGCCGCACTTGTGAAAGTGTTCGGACTTTTCACACCGCATTGTGGGGTACGTAAGCCCCTGGTATATTGGCTGTACCAGAGTGTACGGTTGCCAGGCGTCATTAATGAACACACACACACACCCACACACACACACACACACACATATATATATAGCAAAAATGCAATAATAGTCGTAATGTCATGCATTGTTTATTAAAAAATTGCGTTAAAGCAGAGTGATGCAGATAGTGCGATAAGCAAAGAGTAGGACTATGTCCCTTCCAAGGGTAAGCTGAGGAATGATATTAAATTGAATATGTCACTCGTTACCGTAATCAACCTGGGAATTCCATGATATAACGTAGCTGTCTGCCTCCTTGGTTGCTGCATCATGTGTTCGGCAATAGTGCTGCCGGACAGTGTTTCCAGAGATTAAGGTCCTGAAAGAAAAAGAAAAATAACCGAACGGGAAGCCCCTAGTGCGGTTTAGCCGCGTCTTGGGGCGTGCCGTAGTTGTGCCCCCCTCCCCACCTATGCCCATGGTATTTTTAATGTGTAATTATGTACACATGGCACGAATATTGCTGTTGGGCTGGGATTGGGGTGGCCGCTGTATTTCTACGCGAGCTCAGATCGCGCCAGGCGGTCTATTTGCCGATTGCCCCGAGCGCGCTTGAAGGTGTCCAGGCTTTGAAACGCCAAACTGGTTGATTGCCTTGAGAGGCTACTTTGCGCTTCTGCTGTGAGGGCCGCGGTGTGCTCCTCTGTTCGAAGAGAGCTCTATGTGTTTCCATTGCCTGTAATAACTCCACGAGGTCCTGGCATCTTGAGCTTGAGGTATGCATAATGCGGTACCGCATTGAATCTAGCGAACGTGGTTCGCCCGAGCAGCGCGTGATAACCACTGCGGAATGGGACTATATCGAAGATTAACTCTTCGCTTCGGAAATTATCCGGGGATCCGAAGACCACTTCCAGTGTAATTGAGCCTGTGCAATGGGCCTCTACACCTGGAATGACGCCCTTAAAGGTCGTTTTCGTGGGTTTGATCCTTGAGGGGTCTATACCCATTTTGCGCACTGTGTCCTGATAAAGCAGGTTCAGCCTGCTGCCGCCGTCCATAAGGACTCGAGTGAGGTGAAATCCATCGATGATTGGGTCTAGGACCAGTGCGGCGAATCCACCATGACAGATACTAGTGGGGTGGTCCCTACGATCGAAGGTGATCGGGCAGGAGGACCAAGGGTTGAACTTTGGGGCGACTGGCTCCAACGCATATACGTTCCTGAGTGCACGCTTCCGCTCGCTCTTGGGGATGTGGGTTGCGTATATCATGTTCACCGTCCGCACATGCGGGTGAAACCTCTTCTGTCCTCCAGTGTGCGGCTGCCGGGCCTCCTCCTCGTCATCGCTATGCGGCCCTTTATCCTTGCTTTCGGCAATTAACTTGCCGGCCTGCTTGAACACCCAACAATCCCTGTTGGTGTGATTGGCTGGCTTGTCTGGGGTGCTGTGTATTTGACACGAGCGATCGAGTATACGGTCCAAGCTAGACGGACCCGGCGTACTTTGTTTGAATGGCTTTTTCCGCTGACCAGGTTTAGATCCTTTGAATCCGGCATTGACTGTCGTATCCTCAGTATTTTCACTGTTAATGCGGCGCTTATGCTTGTTGCGACGTGACCTGCTATTGCCGTCCTTGGTATCTGAGGTACCATGGTTCTTTGATATGTTATTACTGCTAGCCAGCCAGCTGTCTTCTCCCACACAAAAGCAGGTCATGAGCGTCGTGAGAGCTGCCATAGATTTCGGATTTTCCTGACCAAGGTTCCGGGCTAGCCACTCGTCTCGGATGTTGTGCTTGAAAGCCGCTAAGGCCTCCGCATCCGGACAGTCGACGATTTGATTTTTCTTTGTAAGGAACCGAGTCCAGAATTGCCTGGCCGACTCTTCTGGCTGCTGAATTATGTGGCTCAAGTCATCGGCGTCTGGTGGTCGCACATAAGTGCCCTGAAAGTTGTCGAGGAATGCGGCTTCCAGATCTTCCCAACAGCTAATGGAGTCAGCTGGCAAGCTGTTAAGCCAATGCCGCGCTGGTCCTTTGAGCTTTAGTGGGAGGTATCTGATGGCGTGTCAGTCATCATCGCGGGCCATGTGGATGTGGAGGAGGAAGTCCTCAATCCATACTGCGGGATCTGTTGTGTCGTCGTATGATTCAATGTTTACAGGTTTGAAACCTTCTGGGAATTGATGTTCCATTACTTCATCTGTGAAGCATAAGGGGTGTGCGTGAAGGAAATATGCCCTAGAGGCAATAATATAGTTATTATTTATTTCCTTATTTCATGATAAATGTTTATTATTCATGCTATAATTGTATTAACCGGAAACATAATACATGTGTGAATACATAGACAAACAGAGTGTCACTAGTATGCCTCTACTTGACTAGCTCGTTGATCAAAGATGGTTAAGTTTCCTAGCCATAGACATGAGTTGTCATTTGATTAACGGGATCACATCACTAGGAGAATGATGTGATTGACATGACCCATTCCATTAGCTTAGCACCCGATCGTTTAGTATGTTGCTATTGCTTTCTTCATGACTTATACATGTTCCTATGACTATGAGATTATGTAACTCCCGTGTGCCAGAGGAACACTCTGTGTGCTACCAAACGTCACAACGTAACTGGGTGATTATAAAGGAGCTCTACAGGTGTCTCCAAAGGTACATGTTGGGTTGACGTATTTCAAGATTAGGATTTGTCACTCCGATCGTCGGAGAGGTATCTCTGGGCCCTCTCGGTAATGCACATCACTTAAGCCTTGCAAGCATTGCAACTAATGAGTTAGTTGCGGGATGATGTATTACGGAACGAGTAAAGAGACTTGCCGGTAACGAGATTGAACTAGGTATTGGATACCGACGATCGAATCTCGAGCAAGTAACATACCGATGACAAAGGGAACAGCGTATGTTGTTATGCGGTCTGACCGATAAAAGATCTTCGTAGAATATGTAGGAACCAATATGGGCATCCAGGTCCCGCTATTGGTTATTGACCGGAGACGTGTCTCGGTCATGTCTACATTGTTCTTGAACCCGTAGGGTCCGCATGCTTAAGGTTTCGATGACAGTTATATTATGAGTTTATACGTTTTGATGTACCGAAGGTTGTTCGGAGTCCCGGATGTGATCACGGACATGACGAGGAGTCTCGAAATGGTCGAGACATAAAGATTGATATATTGGAAGCCTATGTTTGGATATCGGAAGTGTTCTGGGTGAAATCGGGATTTTACCGGAGTACCGGGAGGTTACCGGAACCCCCCGGGAGATATATGGGCCTTAGTGGGCCTTAGTGGAAGAGAGGAGAGGTAGCCAGAGATGGGCTGCGCGCCCCTCCCCTCCCTTGGTCCGAATAGGACAAGGAGAGGGGGCTGGCCCCCCTTCCTCTTTTCCCCCTCCGCGAATCCTATTCCAACTAGGAAAGGGGGGAGTCCTACTCCCACTGGGAGTAGGACTCCTCCTGGCGCACCTCTCCTGGCCAGCCGCACCCCCCCCCCCCCCCCTTTGAGCCTTTATATACGGAGGCAGGGGCACCCCCTAGAGACACAAGTTGATCCACGTGATCATATTCTTAGCCGTGTGCGGTGCCCCTTTCCACCATAGTCCTCGATAATATTGTAGCAGTGCTTAGGCGAAGCCCTGCGACATTAGTACATCAAGATCGTCACCACGCCGTCATGCTAACGGAACTCTTCCCCGACACTTTGCTGGATCGGAGTCCGGGGATCGTCATCGAGCTGAACGTGTGCTAGAACTCGGAGGTGCCGTAGTTTCGGTGCTTGATCGGTCGGGCCGTGAAGACGTACGACTACATCAACCAAGTTAACGCTTCCGTTGTCGATCTACAAGGGTACGTAGATCACACTCTCCCCTCTCATTGCGATACATCACCATGATCTTGCGTGTGCGTCGGAATTTTTTGAAATTACTACGTTCCCCAACAGTGGTATCAGAGCCTAGGTTTTATGCATTGATGTAATATGCACGAGTAGAACACAAGTGAGTTGTGGGTGATATAAGTCATACTGCTTACCAGCATGTCACACTTTGGTTCGGCGGTATTGTTGGATGAAGCGGCCCGGACCGACATTACGCGTACGCTTACACGAGACTGGTTCTACCGACGTGCTTTGCACACAGGTGGCTGGCGGGTGTCAGTTTCTCCAACTTTAGTTGAACCGAGTGTGGCTACGCCCGGTCCTTGCGAAGGTTAAAACAGCACCAACTTGACAAACTATCGTTGTGGTTTTTGATGCGTAGGTAAGAACGGTTCTTGCTAAGCCCGTAGCAGCCACGTAGAGGACGTATAACTTGTTTTTGCAGGGCATGTTGTGATGTGATATGGTCAAGACGTGATGAGATATAAGTTGTTGTACAAGATGATCATGTTTTGTTGAAGTTATCAGCAACTAGCAAAATCCTTATGGTTGTCTCTCTATTGCATAAGATGCAAGCGTCCAATAATTGCTTTACTTTATCGCTATGCGATAGCAATAGTTGCAAGAGCAATTGTTGGCGAGACGACCACGTGACGACACATTGATATAGATCAAGATGATGGAGATCATGGTGTCATGCCGGTGACGATATAGATCATGACAGTACTTTGGAGATGGAGATCAAAGAAGCAAGATGATGATGGCCATATCATGTCACATATTTTGATTGCATATGATGTTTATCTTTTATACATCTTATTTTTTCTTAGTTTGACGGTAGCATTTTAAGATGATCTCTCACTAATTATCAAGAAGTGTTCTCCCTGAGTATGCACCGTTGCGAAAGTTCTTCGTCCTGAGACACCACGTGATGATCGGGTGTGATAGGCTCTACGTTCAAATACAACGGGTGCAAAACAGTTGCACACGCGGAATACTCAGGTTATACTTGACGAGCCAAGCATATATAGATATGGCCTCGGAACACGGAGATCGAAAGGTCGAGCGTGAATCATATAGTAGATATGATCAACATAGTGATGTTCACCAATGAAACTGCTCCATCTCACGTGATGATCGGACATGGTTTAGTTGATTTGGATCACGTGATCACTTAGAGGATTAGAGGGATGTCTATCTAAGTGGGAGTTCTTAAGTAATATGATTAATTGAACTTAAATTTATCATGAACTTAGTCCTGGTAGTATTTTGCAAATTATGTTGTAGATCAATAGCTCGCGTTGTTGCTTCCCTGTGTTTATTTTGATATGTTCCTAGAGAAAATTGTGTTGAAAGATGTTAGTAGCAATGATGCGGATTGGATCCGTGATCTAAGGTTTATCCTCATTGCTGCACAGAGGAATTATGTCCTTGATGCACCGCTAGGTGACAGACCTATTGCAGGAGCAGATGCTGACATTATGAACGTTTGGCTAGCTAAATATGATGACTACTTGATAGTTTAGTGCACCATGCTTAACGGCTTAGAATCGGGACTTCAAAGACGTTTTGAACGTCATGGACCATATGAGATGTTCCAGGAGTTGAAGTTAATATTTCAAGCAAATACCCGAATTGAGAGATATGAAGTCTCCAACAAGTTCTATAGCTAAAAGATGGAGGAGAATCACTCAACTAGTGAGCATGTGCTCAGATTGTCTGGGTACAACAATCGCTTGAATCAAGTGGGAGTTAATCTTCCAGATAAGATAGTGATTGACAGAATTCTCTAGTCACCATCACCAAGTTAGTAGAACTTCGTGATGAACTATAGTATGCAAGGGATGACAAAAACGAATCCTGAGCTTTTCATGATGATGAAATTGATGAAGATAGAAATCAAGAAAGAGCATCAAGTGTTGATGGTTGACAAGATCACTAGTTTCAAGAAAAGGGCAAAGGGAAAAAGGGGAACTTCAATAAAAACAGCAAGCAAGTTGCTGCTCATGTGAAGAAGCCCAAGTCTGGTCCTAAGCCTGAGACTAAGTGCTTCTACTGCAAAGGGACTGGTCACTGGAAGCGGAACTACCCCAAGTGATTGGCGGATAAGAAGGATGGCAAAGTGAACATAAGTATATTTGATATACATGTTATTGATGTGTACTTTACTAGTGTTTATAGCAACCCCTTAGTATTTGATGCTAGTTCAGTTGCTAAGAGTAATAACTCGAAACGGGAGTTGCAGAATGAACAGAGACTAGTTAAGGGTGAAGTGACGATGTGTGTTGGAAGTGGTTCCAAGATTGATATGATCATCATCGCACACTCCCTATACTTTCAGGATTAGTGTTGAACCTAAATAAGTGCTATTTGGTGTTTGCGTTGAGCATGAATATGATTTGATCATGTTTATTGCAATACGGTTATTCATTTAAGTAAAAGAATAAATTGTTGTTCTGTTTACATGAATAAAACCTTATATGGTTACACACCCAATGAAAATAGTTCATTGGATCTCGATCGTAGTGATACACATATTCATAATATTGAAACCAAAAGATGCGAAGTTAATAATGATAGTGCAACTTATTTGTGGCACTGCCGTTTAGGTCATATTGGTGTAAAGCGCATGAAGAAACTCCATGTTGATGGAATTTTGGAATCACTTGATTGTGAATCACTTAATGCTTGCGAACCATGCCTCATGGGCAAGATGACTAAGACTCCGTTCTCCGAAACAATGGAGCGAGCAACAAACTTATTGGAAATTATACATACTGATGTATGCGGTCCGATGAGTATTAAGGCTCGCGACAAGTATCATTATTTTCAAAACTTCATAGATGATTTGAGCAGATATGGGTATATCTACTTGATGAAACATAAGTCTGAAACATTTGAAAAGTTCAAAGAATTTCAGAGTGAAGTGGAAAATCATCATAATAAGATAATAAAGTTTCTACGATCTGATCGTGGAAGAGAATATTTGAGTTACGAGTTTGGCCTTCAATTAAAACAATGTGGAATAGTTTCACAAACGCATGCCACCTGGAACACCATAGCATAATGGTGTGTCCGAACATCATAACCGTACTTTATTGGATATAGTACAATCTATGATGTTTCTTACCGATTTACCAATATCGTTTTGGGATCATGCATTAGAGACAGCTGCATTCACATTAAAAAGGGGCACCATCTAAGTCCGTTGAGACGACACAATATGAACTATGGTTTGGCAAGAAACCAAAGTTGTCGTTTCTTAAAGTTTGGGGTTGCGATGATTATAAGAAAAAGTTTCATCATGATAAGCTCAAACCCAAATCGGAGAAATGTGTCTTCATAGGATACCCAAAGGAGACAGTTGGGTACACCTTCTATCACAGATCCGAAGGCAAGACATTCGTTGCTGAGAATGGATACTTTCTAGAGAAGAAGTTTCTCTCGAAAGAAGTGAGTGGGAGGAAAGTAGAACTTGATAAGGTAATTGTACCTTCTCCCAAATTGGAAAGTAGTTCATCACAGAAATCAGTTCCAGTGATGCCTACACCGATTAGTCAGGAAGTTAATGATGATGATCATGAAACTTTGGATCAAGTTACTACCGAACCTCATAGGTCAACCATAATAAGATCCGCACCAGAGTGGTACGGTAATCCTGTTCTGGAGGTTATGTTACTAGACCATGACGAACCTATGAACTATGAAGAAGCGATGGTGAGCCCAGATTCCGCAAAATGGTTTGAGGCCATGAAATCTGAGATGGGATCCATATATGAGAACAAAGTGTGGACTTTGGTTGACTTGCCCGATGACCGGCAAGCCATAGAAAATAAATGGATCTTCAAGAGGAAGACGGACGTTGATTGTAGTGTTACTATCTACAAAGCTAGAATTGTCGCAAAAGGTTTTCGACAAGTTCAAGGTGTTGACTACGATGAGAGTTTCTCTCTCGTATCTATGCTTAAGTCTGTCCAAATCATGTTAGCAATTGCCGCATTTTATGAAATCTAGCAAATGGATAAACAAAACTGCATCCCTTAATGAATTTATTAAAGAAGAGTTGTATATGATGCAACCAGAAGGTTTTGTCAATCCTAAAGGTGCTAACAAAATATGCAAGCTTCAGCGATCCATCTATGGACCGGTGCAAGCATCTCAGAGTTGGAATACACGCTTTGATAAGTTGATCAAAGCATATAGTTTTATATAGACTTGCGGTGAAGCCTGTATTTACAAGAAAGTGAGTGGGAGCACTACAACATTTCTGATAAGTATATGTGAATGACATATTGTTGATCGAAAATAATGTAGAATTATTCTGCAAAGCATAAAGGAGTGTTTGAAAGGAGTTTTTCAAAGAAAGACCTCGGTGAAGCTGCTTACATATTGAGCATCAAGATCTATAGAGATAGATCAAAACGCTTGATAAGTTTTTTTTCAATGAGTACATACCTTGACAAGATTTTGAAGTAGTTCAAAATGGAACAGTCAAAGAAAGAGTTCTTGCCTGTTTTACAAGGTGTGAAATTGAGTAAGACTCAAAGCCCGACCACGGCAGAAGATAGAAAGAGAATGAAAGTCATTCCCTATGCCTCAGCCATAGATTCTATAAAGTATGCCATGCTGTGTACCAGATCTATTGTATACCCTGCACTGTGTTAAGCGAGGGAGTACAATATTGATCTAGGAAGTAGATCACTGAACAGCGGTCAAAATTATCCTTCGTGGAATAAGGATATGTTTCTCGATTATGGAGGTGACAAAAAGGTTCGCCGTAAAGGGTTACGTCGATGCAAGTTTTGACACTGATCTGGATGACTCTAAGTCTCAATCTAGATACATATTGAAAGTGGGAGCAATTAGTTAGAGTAGCTTCGTGCAGAGCATTGTTGACATAGAAATTTGCAAAATACTTACGGATCTGAATGTGACAGACCTGTTGACTAAAATTATCCCACAAGCAAAACATGATCACACCTTAGTACTCTTTGGGTATTAATCACATAGCGATGTGAACTAGATTACTGACTCTAGTAAACCCTTTGGGTGTTGATCACATATCGATGTGAACTATGGGTGTTAATCACATGGTGATGTGAACTATTACTGTTAAATCACATGGAGATGTGAACTAGATTATTGACTCTAGTGCAAGTGGGAGACTGAAGGAAATATGCCCTAGAGGCAATAATAAAGTTATTATTTATTTCCTTATTTCATGATAAATGTTTATTATTCATGCTAGAATTGTATTAACCGGAAACATAATACATGTGTGAATACATAGACAAACAGAGTGTCACTAGTATGCCTCTACTTGACTAGCTCGTTGATCAAAGATGGTTAAGTTTCCTAGCCATAGACATGAGTTGTCATTTGATTAACGGGATCACATCATTAGGAGAATGATGTGATTGACATGACCCATTCCATTAGCTTAGCACCCGATCGTTTAGTATGTTGCTATTGCTTTCTTCATGACTTATACATGTTCCTATGACTATGAGATTATGTAACTCCTGTGTGCCGGAGGAACACTTTGTGTGCTACCAAACGTCACAACGTAACTGGGTGATTATAAAGGTGCTCTATAGGTGTCTCCAAAGGTACATGTTGGGTTGACGTATTTCGAGATTAGGATTTGTCACTCCGATCGTCGGAGAGGTATCTCTGGGCCCTCTCGGTAATGCACATCACTTAAGCCTTGCAAGCATTGCAACTAATGAGTTAGTTGCAGGATGATGTATTACGGAACGAGTAAAGAGACTTGTCGGTAACGAGATTGAACTAGGTATTGGATACCGACGATCGAATCTCGGGCAAGTAACATACCGATGACAAAGGGAACAACGTATGTTGTTATGCGGTCTGACCGATAAAAGATCTTCATAGAATATGTAGGAACCAATATGGGCATCCAGGTCCTGCTATTGGTTATTGACCGGAGACGTGTCTCGGTCATGTCTACATTGTTCTCGATCCCGTAGAGTCCGCACGCTTAAGGTTTCGATGACACTTATATTATGAGTTTATACGTTTTGATGTACCGAAGGTTGTTTGGAGTCCCGGATGTGATCACGGACATGACGAGGAGTCTCGAAATGGTCGAGACATAAAGATTGATATATTGGAAGCCTATGTTTGGATATCGGAAGTGTTCCGGGTGAAATCGGGATTTTACCGGAGTACTGGGAGGTTACCGGAACCCCCCGGGAGATATATGGGCCTTAGTGGGCCTTAGTGGAAGAGAGGAGAGGTAGCCAGAGATGGGCTGCGCGCCCCTCCCCTCCCTTGGTCCGAATAGGACAAGGAGAGGGGGCTGGCCTCCCTTCCTCTTTTCCCCCCTCCGTGAATCCTATTCCAACTAGGAAAGGGGGGAGGGAGTAGGACTCCTCCTGGCGCGCCTCTCCTGGCCGGCCGCACCCCCCTTTGAGCCTTTATATACGGAGGCAGGGGCACCCCCTAGAGACACAAGTTGATCCACGTGATCATATTCTTAGCCGTGTGTGTTGCCCCCTTCCACCATAGTCCTCGATAATATTGTAGCAGTGCTTAGGCGAAGCCCTGCGACATTAGTACATCAAGATCGTCACCACGCCATCGTGCTGATGGAACTCTTCCCCGACACTTTGCTGGATCGGAGTCCGGGGATCATCATCGAACTGAACGTGTGCTAGAACTCGGAGGTGCCGTAGTTTCGGTGCTTGATCGGTCGGGCCGTGAAGACGTACGACTACATCAACCAAGTTAACGCTTCCGTTGTCGATCTACAAGGGTACGTAGATCACACTCTCCCCTCTCGTTGCGATACATCACCATGATCTTGCGTGTGCGTAGGAAATTTTTGAAATTACTACATTCCCCAACAGTGCGGCGCCTCTGTATTGGACTATATCTCGACGCAGCTCGAATGGGTCTTGCCCGCTGTGTTCGGCCCGGCCGGATTTGCTTTTACTGTATCCGGGGTGACGTTTGTCATCTCGCAGAGTGGTGCGCCCTCGTGATCCATAGATCGATCTTGAATGCTTTGCCTTGTCTTCCAATATGTCTCGCAGGTCTGGCGTATCTCCCCATGCCTTTTATTTGAATGGCGTTGGGGTGGAGGCTGAGCTTTTGGCTGGAATGCCTCTCTATCGCGGCCACGAGGTGGCCGATCAGCCGTATCATACGCTTCTTCCTCCAGTCGGGGTAGTAACCTGCGCCTTGGGTAACTCTTGAAGGGCGCTCGAGTTTATATTCCTCGGCCGCGAGGACTTCAGTCCATTTGTCAGCCAGCAGATCTTGATCAGCTTGAAGCTGCTGCTTTTTCTTCAGGCTATTTGCCGTGGCCATAAGCCGGCGCTTGAAGCACTCTTGTTCGACGGGATCCTCTAGGACGGCGAATTCATCATCGCCGAGGCTTGCCTCGTCTTCGGAGGAGGGGATGTAATTGTCATCCTCCTCCTCTCCATCTGCCGCTCTCTCAGGAGAGCTGGCTCCTTCATCCTCCTGCTCTAAATCTTGCTGGAGGGGATTGTTGTTGTCTCCGGCACTATCCGAAGTATTATTATCTCCTGTTCCGGTATCACCACTTTTGCTTTGGCGGGACTTAGAGCGGCGCCGCTGACGTCGGCGCTTGGGTTGCTTCTTGGAGGGGTCATCCTCCGCTATCTCGTTGCCATTGCCTTCGTTGGGTGTATCCACCGTGTATATGTCATATGACGAGGTGGCTTTCTAGTGCCCTATAGGTGCTGGTTCATGTTCATCTCCTACATCGTCGTCCATACCGTCGATGTCTTCGGAGTCGAAGTCGAGCATGTCGGTTAAATGATCGACAGTGGCTATGAAGTGGGTAGTGGGTGGGCGTCGAATTTCTTCGCCGTCCACATCCCAATCCTGTTGGCCATAATCCGGCCAGGGCTCTCCTGACAAAGAGAGAGACCTTAGTGAATTCAGAATGTCGCCGAAGGGAGAGTGTTAAAAGATATCCGCGGCGGTGAATTCCATGACCGGCGCCCAATCGGATTCGATTGGCAGGGGCGCGGATGGTTCGGAGTCAGAAAAAGAGTCCGGCACCTTGGAGTCACGGGCTGCACAGAGGATTATGTTGGTGTTTGGCTCGATCGCCGTTGAGACTGCAGCCCCTGAGGCGGTGTCTAACCACCCATCCTCGATTGGTGCAGTTGGCTCCGAGCTAAGGGTCGGAGCTGATGCGGGCGCGACCTTTGGGTACTGTTCGGCGGCAGAGCTAGGTCATACCCATCGCGACTATGCAGCGCGCCCGGCTGTGGCTCGAATCCGTCGAAGATCAAGTCTCCGCGGATGTCGGCCGTGTAGTTCAAACTTCCAAATCTGACCTGATGGCCAGGGGCGTAGCTTTCAATCTGCTCCAGATGGCCAAGCGAATTAGCCTGCAGTGCAAAGCCGCCGAATACGAAGATCTGTCCGGGGAGAAAAGTCTCACCCTGGACCGCATCACTATCGATGATAGTAGGAGCCATCAAGCCTAACGGCGACGACACATAGGAACTCTCAATGAAAGCACCAATGTCGGTGTCAAAACCGGTGGATCTCGGGTAGGGGGTCCCGACTGTGCGTCTAGGCCGGATGGTAACAGGAGGCAGGGGACACGATGTTTTACGCAGGTTTGGGCCCTCTTGATGGAGGTAAAACCCTACGTCCTGCTTGATTAATATTGATGATATGGGTAGTACAAGAGTAGATCTACCACGAGATCAGAGAGGCTAAACCCTAGAAGCTAGCCTATGGTATGATTGTATGTTATGGTTGTTGTCCTACGGACTAAAACCCTTCGGTTTATATAGACACCGGAGAGGGTTAGGGTTACACAAGGTCGGTTACAAAGGAGGAGATATCCATATACATATTGCCTAGCTTGCCTTCCACGCCAAGTAGAGTCCCATTCGGACACGAGACGAAGTCTTCAATCTTGTATCTTCATAGTCTAACAATCCGACCAATGGAGATAGTCCGGCTGTCCGGAGACCCCCTAATCCAGGACTCCCTCAAGACCCGTTCCTCCGTCCATGAGGACGACGACGAGGAGGAGGAGATCCCTCCCCGTGATGAGGGGAGGGAGAAGAGGGCAGCCTCCATGGATCTGGAGGTGGGGACGCCCAAGAAGAGGAAGGGCTCCCTTGCGGATAACTTCATATGGGATGTCGATAGTAGTCCGGAGCGACGCTCCCGCGCTAAGCCTCAGGCCGCATCGTAAGTACTACGATTAATGCATATCCATGTATCCAGCCTCTTCTCCTCATTGTATTGACATGGTTAGTCGTGTTATTTTAGTCCAGCCCACGACAGCTTCCAGCGATCCTCCTCAGGAGGTTCGCTGGACTCCAAGGAGATGGCCAGCATGTCACCGCCGACCGCTCACTCTCCCAAGGCCATGGACGTCAGCGAGGTGTTGTCCCGAAGGACCGCTCCAGGCCGAGGAGAGGCTTCGGACGCTGTCAAGAGGGCGCCAGAGGGCGAAACCTCTACCGTCGGACACACGGGGGAACAAATCCCCACGGAAACTGGCGAGGAGGGCTGTATTCAGTTCGGCCCTCAGCCAAATATGGTTACGGAGACCCATACGGCTCCGGAATCCGGCGAGCGGCCTCCTTTGAAAGAGGGGGTGCGCCCATTCCACCGATGGCCCCTGTCCAACTAGGGGAACCGGATAATCTGATGGAGGCACTTCGAGGTGCCTCCATTGTGGACGAGCACCGTATCCTTATGGGTACGGTGATTGAGAGGGTCCAGTCCGCCAAGAGCGGTCTAACCGAAGCCTGCAACAGCTTGCTAACAGGTTTTGAGGTAAGTGACGCAAAAATCCCAATATAGTCAGTAGCCCCTCAGACACTGTCCGGTGTTCGGAAAGAAAAGCCGGAGAGAGGGTCAATCCTTACTTGTAGGAAACTAAATAAAATTGACGGGAATGAATATGCAAGTGTCGCTACTGTTCGCGGCCTCACTTGCTGCCGAAGTCTCCGAACTTAAGCGGAGGCTGGAGAAGGCCGAGGAGGAGCTCGGCCAGGTGAAAAGGCAGCTCCAGGAGAATCAAGGTATGTAATAACCCAAGAAGTATTCGGAAAGAGTGGGATGTTATATATTGACCGAAGTGTCTTGATATAAATAGGAGCAACGACCGAGGTCGAGGCCCTAAAAAAGACTCTGGGCGAAGCCGAGGGGAAAGCCGTCAAGGAGCACGCTACCCGTAAGAAGCTCAAGGCCCGGGTCAACGAGGTCCAACAAGAGCTCCACGACGCGGTGAAGAAGTGTGAGACCTTGGAGCATGACGCGTCGGCTAAAGAGGCCGAACTCTCCAAGGCTCGTCTGAGCACGGAGACGGCCCGGAACAAGGCCCAGGGCGCCCTCCAAGAGGTCCAGGAGGCGAGGAAGATTGCGGCGGGTAAGGCATTCAGTATGCAAAGCAAATATGTGAAGAGGAAGTATCTTTTACTAACCCGGATTCAGAGTTCTCCAGGGGCTTTTGCTGATATGCCGTGAAATGTGTCCGACGTCACGGAGTTCTTCCGAGCCGAAGAAGGGAGCTCCACGGAGAAGCTATTCTGGTCGCAATATCTTGCGCCAGAGCATCCTGTGCCCTTCACCGATCAGCTGAAACAGCTGGTGGAGCTGCATAGGATGGCCGAACTAGCCATGGAGGATTTGATAATCCGGCTATGGCCAGCCGAAGCTATGCCCGACAGCTACTTCGGACTCGTGAGGCAGATGGTGAACGCCTGTCCTCGGCTGGACATTGTCAAGTGATCGGCCTGTATTGAAGGTGCGCGTATGGCCTTCGCTCGTTGCAAGATGTGGTGGGCGAAGATGAACGCCGTCGAGCTGGCCAGGGGGGCGTGCTACCTCTTGAGCACTGTGTTGGTTTTCCCCGAAGAGGAAGGGATGATGCAGCAAAGTAGCGTAAGTATTTCCCTCAATTTTTGAGAACCAAGGTATCAATCCAGTAAGAGGCTACGTGCGAGTCCCTCGTACTTGCACAAAACAAATAAATCCTAGCAACCAACGCAAATAGGGGTTGTCAATCCCTATAAGGCCACTTACGAGAGTGAGATCTGATAGATATGATAAGATAATATTTTTGGTATTTTTATGATAAAATGCAAAGTAAAATAAAGGCAAAGTAAATAGCAAAGGAGATAACTAAGTAATAGGAGATCAATATGATAAAGATAGACCCGGGGGGTCATAGATTTCACTAGTGGCTTCTCTCGAGAGCATAAGTATTCTACGGTGGGTGAACAAATTACTGTTGAGCAATTAACAGAATTGAGCATAGTTATGAGAATATCAAGGTATAATCATGTATATAGGCATCACGTCCGAGACAAGTAGACCGACTCCTGCCTACAATTACTACTATTACTCCACTCATCGACCGCTATCCAGCATGCATCTAGAGTATTAAGTTAAAAACAGAGTAACGCCTTAAGCAAGATGACATGATGTAGAGGGATAGACTCATGCAATATGAAGAAAACCCCATCTTGTTATCCTCGATGGCAACAATACAATACGTGAAGGAAATATGCCCTAGAGGCAATAATAAAGTTATTATTTATTTCCTTATATCATCATAAATGTTTATTATTCATGCTAGAATTGTATTAACCAGAAACATAATACATGTGTGAATACATAGACAAACAGAGTGTCACTAGTATGCCTCTACTTGACTAGCTCGTTAATCAAAGATGGTTATGTTTCCTAACCATGGACAAAGAGTTGTTATTTGATTAACGGGATCACATCATTAGTTGAATGATCTGATTGACATGACCCGTTCCATTAGCTTAGCACCCGATCGTTTAGTATGTTGCTATTGCTTTCTTCATAACTTATACATGTTCCTATGACTATGAGATTATGCAACTCCCGTTTGCCGGAGGAACACTTTGGGTACTACCAAACGTCACAACGTAACTGGGTGATTATAAAGGAGTACTACAGGTGTCTCCAAAGGTAGATGTTGGGTTGGCGTATTTCGAGAATAGGATTTGTCACTCCGATTGTCGGAGAGGTATCTCTGGGCCCTCTCGGTAATACACATCACATAAGCCTTGCAAGCATTGTGACTAATGAGTTAGTTGCGAGATGATGTATTACAGAACGAGTAAAGAGACTTGCCAGTAACGAGATTGAACTAGGTATTGGATACCGACGATCGAATCTCGGGCAAGTAACATACCGATGACAAAGGGAACAATGTATGTTATTATGCGGTTTGACCGATAAAGATCTTCGTAGAATATGTAGGAGCCAATATGGGCATCCAGGTCCCGCTATTGGTTATTGACCGCAGACGTGTCTTGGTCATGTCTACATTGTTCTCGAACCGTAGGGTCCGCACGCTTAAGGTTTCGATGACAGTTATATTATGAGTTTATGAGTTTTGATGTACCGAAGGAGTTCGGAGTCCCGGATGAGATCGGGGACATGACGAGGAGTCTCGAAATGCTCGAGACATAAAGATCGATATATTGGACGACTATATTCGGACATCGGAAAGGTTCCGAGTGATTTGGGTATTTTCGGAGGTACCGGGGAGTTACGGGAATACGGGGAAGAGTATTGGGCCTTAATGGGCTTTAGTGGGAAGGAGCCAGGAGGTGGCGCCCCCCCCCCAAGTCCAGTCCGAATTGGACAAGGGATTTGGGGCGCGGCCCACCTCTGCCTTCCTTCTCCACTTCCCTCCTTTCCCCCCTTCTCCTAGTTGGACTAGGAAAGAAGGAGTCCTACTCCCGGTGGGAGTAGGACTCCCCTTGGCGCGCCAACTCCTAGGCCGGCCGCCCCTCCTCCCTTGCTCCTTTATATACGGGGGCAGGGGGCACCCCATAGACACACAAGTTGATCATTGAGATCGTTCCTTAGCCGTGTGCGGTGCCCCCTGCCACCAAATTCCACCTCGATCATATCGTTGTAGTGCTTAGGCGAAGCCCTACGTCGGTAGTACATCAAGATCGTCACCACGCCGTCGTGCTGACAGAACTCCTCCCCGAAGCTTTGCTGGATCGGAGCCCGGGGATCGTCATCGAGCTGAACGTGTGCTTAGAACTCGGAGGTGCCGGAGTAACGGTGCTTGGATCGGTTGGATCGGGAAGAAGACGTACAACTACTTCCTCTACGTTGTGTCAACGCTTCCGTTGCGATCTACAAGGGTACGTAGATCAGACTCTCCCCCTCGTTGCTATGCATCACCATGATCTTGCGTGTGCGTAGGAAATTTTTTGAAATTACTACGTTCCCCAATAGTGGCATCCGAGCCTAGGTTTTATGGTTTGATGTTATTTGCACGAGTAGAACACAAGTGAGTTGTGGGCGATACAAGTCATACTGCCTACCAGCATGTCATACTTTGGTTCAGCGGTATTGTTGGATGAGACGACCCGGACCAACCTTACGCGTACGCTTACGCGAGACCGGTTCCCTCGACGTGCTTTGCACATAGATGGCTTGCGGGCGACTGTCTCTCCAACTTTAGTTGAACCGAGTGTGGCTACGCCCGGTCCTTGAGAAGGTTAAAACGGAGTCTATTTGACAAACTATCATTGTGGTTTTGATGCATAGGTGAGATGAGTTCTTGCTTAAGCCCGTAGCAGCCACGTAAAACTTGCAACAACAAAGTAGAGGACGTCTAACTTGTTTTTGCAGGGCATGTTGTGATGTGATATGGTCAAGGCATGATGCTGATTTTATTGTATGAGATGATCATGTTTTGTAACCAAGTTATCGGCAACTGGCAGGAGCCATATGGTTGTCGCTTTATTGTATGAAATGCAATCGCGATGTAATGCTTTACTTTATTGCTAAGCGGTAGTGATAGTCGTGGAAGCATAAGATTGGCGAGACGACAATGATGCTACGATGGAGATCAAGGTGTCGCGCTGGTGACGATGGTGATCATGACGGTGCTTCGGAGATGGAGATCACAAGCACAAGATGATGATGGCCATATCATATCACTTATATTGATTGCATGTGATGTTTATCCTTTTATGCATCTTATCTTGCTTTGATTGACGGTAGCATTATAAGATGATCTCTCACTAAATTATCAAGAAGTGTTCTCCCTGAGTATGCACCGTTGCCAAAGTTCGTCGTGCCCAGACACCACGTGATGATCGGGTGTGATAAGCTCTACGTCCATCTACAACGGGTGCAAGCCAGTTTTGCACACGCGGAATACTCAGGTTAAACTTGACGAGCCTAGCATATGCATATATGGCCTCGGAACACGGAGACTGAAAGGTCGAGCGTGAATCATATAGTAGATATGATCAACATAACGATGTTCACCATTGAAAACTACTCCATCTCACGTGATGATCGGTTATGGTTTAGTTGATTTGGATCACGTGATCACTTAGAGGATTAGAGGGATGTCTATCTAAGTGGGGGTTCTTAAGTAATATGATTAAATTGAACTTAAATTTATCATGAACTTAGTCCTGGTAGTATTTTGCAAATTATGTTGTAGATCAATAGCTCGCGCTGTTGCTTCCCTGTGTTTACTTTGATATGTTCCTAGAGAAAATTGTATTGAAAGATGTTAGTAGCAATGATGTGGATTGGATCCGTGATCTGAGGTTTATCCTCATTGCTGCACAGAAGAATTATGTCCTTGATGCACCGCTAGGTGACAGACCTATTGCAGGAGCAGATGCAGACGTTATGAACGTTTGGCTAGCTCAATATGATGACTACTTGATAGTTTAGTGCACCATGCTTAATGGCTTAGAATCGGGACTTCAAAGACGTTTTGAACGTCATGGACCACATGAGATGTTCCAGGAGTTGAAGTTAATATTTCAAGTAAATACCCGAGTTGAGAGATATGAAGTCCCCAACAAGTTCTATAGCTGAAAGATGGAGGAGAATCGCTCAACTAGTGAGCATGTGCCCAGATTGTCTGAGTACTACAATCGCTTGAATCAAGTGGGAGTTAATCTTCCAGATAATATAGTGATTGACAGAATTCTCTAGTCACCATCACCAAGTTAGTAGAACTTCGTGATGAACTATAATATGCAAGGGATAACGGAAACAACTCCCAAGCTCTTCGTGATGCTGAAATCAACGAAGGTAGAAATCAAGAAAAACATCAAGTGTTGATGGTTGACAAGACCACTAGTTTCAAGAAAAGGGCAAAGGGAAGAAGGGGAACTTCAAGAAGAACGGCAAGCAAGTTGCTGCTCAAGTGAAGAAGCCCAAGTCTAGTCCTAAGCCTGAGACTAAGTGCTTCTACTGCAAAGGGACTGGTCACTGGAAGCGGAACTGCCCCAAGTATTTGGCGGATAAGAAGGATGGCAAAGTGAACATAAGTATATTTGATATACATGTTATTGATGTGTACTTTACTAGTGTTTATAGCAACCCCTCAGTATTTGATGCTAGTTCAGTTGCTAAGAGTAGTAACTCGAAACGGGAGTTGCAGAATGAACAGAGACTAGTTAAGGGTGAAGTGACGATGTGTGTTGGAAGTGGTTCCAAGATTGATATGATCATCATCGCACACTCCCTATACTTTCGGGATTAGTGTTGAACCTAAATAAGTGTTATTTGGTGTTTGCGTTGAGCATGAATATGATTTGATCATGTTTATTGTAATATGGTTATTCATTTAAGTAAAAGAATAAATTGTTGTTCTGTTTACATGAATAAAACCTTATATGGTTACACACGCAATGAAAATAGTTCATTGGATCTCGATCTTAGTGATACACATATTCATAATATTGAAACCAAAAGATGCGAAGTTAATAATGATAGTGCAACTTATTTGTGGCACTGCCGTTTAGGTCATATTGGTGTAAAGCGCATGAAGAAACTCCATGCTGATGGGATTTTGGAATCACTTGATTATGAATCACTTGATGCTTGCGAACCATGCCTTATGGGCAAGATGACTAAAAGGCCGTTCTCCGGAACAATGAAGCAAGCAACAGATTTGTTGGAAATCATACATAATGATGTATGTGGTCCGATGAATATTAAGGCTTACAGCAGGTATCATTATTTTCTGACCTTCACAAGATGATTTGAGCAGATATGGGGATATCTACTTGATGAAACATAAAGTCTGAAACATTTGAACAGTTCAAAGAATTTCAGAGTGAAGTGGAAAATCATTGTGACAAGAAAATAAAAGTTTCTACGATATGATCGCAGAGGTAAAATATTTGAGTTACGAGTTTGGTCTTCAGTTAAAAACAATGTGAAATAGTTTCACTACTCACGCCGCCTGGATCACCACAAGATAATGGTGTGTCCGAACGTCATAACCGTACTTTATTGGATATAGTACAATCTGTGATGTTTCTTACTGATTTAGCAATATCATTTTGGGATTATGCATTAAAGACAGCTGCATTCACGTTAAAAAGGGCACCATCTAAGTCCATTGAGACGACATAATCTGAACTGTGGTTTAGCAAGAAACCGAAGTTGTCGTTTCTTAAAGTTTGAGGTTGTGATGCTTATGTGAAAAAGTTTCATCCTGATAAGCTCAAAACCAAATCGGAGAAATATGTCTTCATAGGATACCCAAAAGGAGACTGTTGGGTACACCTTCTATCACAGATCCTAAGGCAAGACATTCATTGCTTATAATGGATCCTTTCTAGAGAAGGAGTTTCTCTCGAAAGAAGTGAGTGGGAGGAAAGTAGAACTTGACGAGGTAACTGTACCTGCTCCCTTATTGGAAAATAGTACATCACAGAAAACTGTTTCTGCGACACCTATACCAATTAGTGAGGAAGCTAATGATGATGATCATGAAACTTCAGGACAAGATACTACTGAACCACGTAGATCAACCAGAGTGAGATCCGCACCAGAGTGGTACGATAATCCAATTCTGGAAGTCATGCTACTAGATCATGATGAACCTACGAACTATGAAGAAGCGATGGTGAGCCCAGATTCCGCAAAGTGGCTTGAAGCCATGAAATCTGAGATGGGATCCATGTATGAGAACAAAGTATGGACTTTGGTTGACTTGCCCGATGATCGGCAAGCAATTGAGAATAAATGGATCTTCAAGAAAAAGACTGACGCTGACGGTAATATTACTGTCTATAAAGCTCGACTTGTCGCAAAAGGTTTTCGACAAGTTCAAGGGTTGACTACGATGAGACCTTCTCACCCGTAGCGATGCTTAAGTCTGTCCGAATCATGTTAGTAATTGCCGCATTTTATGAAATCTGGCAAATGGATAAACAAAACTGCATTCCTTAATGGATTTATTAAAGAAGAGTTGTATATGATGCAATAGAAGGTTTTGTCAATCCGAAAGGTGCTAACAAAATGTGCAAGCTCTAGCGATCCATCTGTGGACTGGTGCAAGCATCTCGGAGTTGGAATATACGCTTTGATGAGTTGATCAAAGCATATAGTTTTATACAGACTTGCGGTGAAGCCTGTATTTACAAGAAAGTGAGTGGGAGCACTACAACATTTCTGATAAGTATATGTGAATGACATATTGTTGATCGGAAATAATGTAGAATTATTCTGTAAAGCATAAAGGAGTGTTTGAAAGGAGTTTTTCAAAGAAAGACTTTGGTGAAGCTGCTTACATATTGAGCTTCAAGATCTATAGAGATAGATCAAGACGCTTGATAAGTTTTTTCAATAAGTACATACCTTGACAAGATTTTGAAGTAGTTCAAAATGGAGCAGTCAAAGAAAGAGTTCTTGCCTGTATTATAAGGTGTGAAGTTGAGTAAGACTCAAAGCCCGACCACGGCAGAAGATAGAAAGAGAATGAAAGTCATTCCCTATGCCTTGGCCATAGGTTCTATAAAGTATGTCATGTTGTATACCAGATCTATTGTATACCCTGCATTGATTTGGCAAGGGAGTACAATAGTGATCTAGGAGTAGATCACTGGACAGCGGTCAGAATTATCCTTAGTGAAATAAGGATATGTTTCTCGATTATGGACGTGACAAAAAGGTTTGTCGTAAAGGGTTATGTCGATGCAAGATTTTGACACTGATCCAGATGAATCTAAAGTCTCAATCTGGATACATATTGAAAGTGGGAGCAATTAGCTAGAGTAGCTCCGTGTAGAGCATTGTAGACATAGAACTTGCAAAATACTTACGGATCTGAATGTGACAGACCCGTTGACTAAAATTATCTCACAAGCAAAACATGATCACACCTTAGTACTCTTTGGGTGTTAATCACATAGATATGTGAACTAGATTACTGACTCTAGTAAACCCTTTGAGTGTTGGTCACATGACGATGTGAACTATGGGTGTTAATCACATGGTGATGTGAACTATCGATGTTAATCACATGGTGATGTGATCTAGATTATTGACTCTAGTGCAAGTGGGAGACTGAAGGAAATATGCCCTAGAGGCAATAATAAAGTTATTATTTATTTCCTTATATCATGATAAATGTTTATTATTCATGCTAGAATTGTATTAACCGGAAACATAATACATGTGTGAATACATAGACAAATAGAGTGTCACTAGTATGCCTCTACTTGACTAGCTCGTTAATCAAAGATGGTTATGTTTCCTAACCATGGACAAAGAGTTGTTATTTGATTAACGGGATCACATCATTAGTTGAATGATCTGATTGACATGACCCGTTCCATTAGCTTAGCACCCGATCGTTTAGTATGTTGCTATTGCTTTCTTCATAACTTATACATGTTCCTATGACTATGAGATTATGCAACTCCCGTTTGCCGGAGGAACACTTTGGGTACTACCAAACGTCACAACGTAACTGGGTGATTATAAAGGAGTACTACAGGTGTCTCCAAAGGTAGATGTTGGGTTGGCGTATTTCGAGAATAGGATTTGTCACTCCGATTGTCGGAGAGGTATCTCTGGGCCCTCTCGGTAATACACATCACATAAGCCTTGCAAGCATTGTGACTAATGAGTTAGTTGCGAGATGATGTATTACGGAACGAGTAAAGAGACTTGCCAGTAACGAGATTGAACTAGGTATTGGATACCGACGATCGAATCTCGGGCAAGTAATATACCGATGACAAAGGGAACAACATATGTTATTATGCGGTTTGACCGATAAAGATCTTCGTAGAATATGTAGGAGCCAATATGGGCATCCAGGTCCCGCTATTGGTTATTGACCGCAGACGTGTCTCGGTCATCTCTACATTGTTCTTGAACCGTAGGGTCCGCACGCTTAAGGTTTCGATGACAGTTATATTATGAGTTTATGAGTTTTGATGTACCGAAGGAGTTCGGAGTCCCGGATGAGATCGGGGACATGACGAGGAGTCTCGAAATGGTCGAGACGTAAAGATCGATATATTGGACGACTATATTCGGACATCGGAAAGGTTCCGAGTGATTCGGGTATTTTCGGAGGTACCGGGGAGTTACGGGAATACGGGGAAGAGTATTGGGCCTTAATGGGCTTTAGTGGGAAGGAGCCAGGAGGTGGCGCCCCCCCCCCCCAAGTCCAGTCCGAATTGGACAAGGGATTTGGGGCGCGGCCCACCTCTCCCTTCCTTCTCCACTTCCCTCCTTTCCCCCCTTCTCCTAGTTGGACTAGGAAAGAACGAGTCCTACTCCCGGTGGGAGTAGGACTCCCCTTGGCGCGCCAACTCCTAGGCCGGCCGCCCCTCCTCCCTTGCTCCTTTATATACGGGGGCAGGGGGCACCCCATAGACACACAAGTTGATCATTGAGATCGTTCCTTAGCCGTGTGCGGTGCCCCCTGCCACCAAATTCCACCTCGATCATATCGTTGTAGTGCTTAGGCGAAGCCCTACGTCGGTAGTACATCAAGATCGTCACCACGCCGTCGTGCTGACAGAACTCCTCCCGAAGCTTTGCTGGATCGGAGCCCGGGGATCGTCATCGAGCTGAACGTGTGCTTAGAACTCAGAGGTGCCGGAGTAACGGTGCTTGGATCGGTTGGATCGGGAAGAAGACGTACGACTACTTCCTCTACGTTGTGTCAACGCTTCCGTTGCGATCTACAAGGGTACGTAGATCAGACTCTCCCCCTCGTTGCTATGCATCACCATGATCTTGCGTGTGCGTAGGAAATTTTTTGAAATTACTACGTTCCCCAACAATACGTGCCTTGCTGCCCCTACTGTCACTGGGAAAGGACACCGCAAGATTGAACCCAAAGCTAAGCACTTCTCCCATTGCAAGAAAGATCAATCTAGTGGCCAAACCAAACTGATAATTCGAAGAGACTTGCAAAGATAACCAATCATACATAAAAGAATTCAGAGAAGATTCAAATATTATTCATAGATAGACTTGATCATAAACCCACAGTTCATCGATCTCAACAAACACACCGCAAAAAGAAGGTTACATCGAATAGTTCTCCACAAGAGAGGGGGAGAACGTTGTATTGAGATCCAAAAAGAGAGAAGAAGCAATCTAGCTACTAACTATGGACCAGTAGGTCTGAGGTAAACTACTCACACTTCATTAGAGAGGCTATGGTGTTGATGTAGAAGCCCTCCGTGATCGATGCCCCCTCCGACGGAGCTCCGAAACAGGCCCCAAGATGGGATCTCATGGATACAGAAAGTTGCGGCGATGGAATTAGGGTTTTGGCTCCGTATCTGGTCATTTGGGGGTACGTAGGTATATATAGGAGGAAGGAGTACGTCGGTGGAGCAACAGGGGGCCCACGAGGGTGGAGGGCGCGCCTGGGGTAGGCAGGTGCGCCCCCTACCTCGTGGCCTCCTCTTTTCTTTCTTGACGTAGGGTCCAAGTCTCTCGGGTCTTGTTCATTGAGAAAATCACATCCCCGAAGGTTTCATTCCGTTTGGACTCCGTTTGATATTCCTTTTCTTCGAAACCCTAAAACAGGCAAAAAACAACAATTCTGGGCTGGGCCTCCGGTTAATAGGTTAGTCCCAAAAATAATATAAAAGTGGATAATAAAGCCCAATAATGTCCAAAACAGTAGATAATATAGCATGGAGCAATCAAAAATTATAGATACGTTGGAGACGTATCAGGGCGCCAGAGGGCAAGGAGCACCGCACACCCGAGCGATACTTTGGCGATGTCTTGCAGGGGTCCCGCATTGTTGCGGATCAATGTGCGAAAGACATGATCTTTGAATGAATATATTCAAGTTCCTTCTGCCTTGTATGATAGAACAAAGTGGGTTTGTAATATAATGCTTGTTATATTTTTAAATTGTACCTCATGTGCGGCTGTGTTGTATGAAATCTGAGGGTTAACCAGTCATCGGCTTCTGCCCCACGTAGGTAGTACGGAGGTGTTCGGTATGGAATCTAAATAATCTTGATCAAATTTTATGGTCCTTGAAGGAGTTGTTTAGCGCAACGAACCAGGCAACCAGACTATGCGGCTTTAACGCCCTCACTTAGCCATAGGAGTTCGACAATAAAAACATGGGCACAACCCCTAGTATCCGAACTAGAGTGCTATAAGCGTCTGATCGTGAAGTATTGATCCTTCGCGTAATGCGGAAGAAATCTCCAACGATTTGCAACCTCAGAATAGCTGACCGGCTCTCGCCGCATCATGACAGTCAGTTTTCGGCTTTCTCTACTGAGGTGCTCCTTTGGATAAACCAAGGCACAATCGTAGTAGTTCTCCCTTTACTACCTTAGCCGATATAGCGGAACGTAAGGTAGCAAGCACAGGAGCCGGGCAACCCAACTATTGACCAAAGACATGATTCGGAGCCAATGCATATAATGCTAAATTCGGGGTGCTGAACTATACTTATAAAAAGTGTTCGGACTTTTGTTGTCGTAGTGTGGGGTGCTATGAAGCCCCTGGCAAACATCAAACGTACCGAAGTGTACGGGTGCTACCTGATAAAGTTGCCAGAAAAGACAAAACAGGAAGAAAAAGAAGAACAAGTGATAAGCTAGGGCCGCAAAATTTGAGCCGCAAACTATTCTTACTATAATTTCATTGGTGCGTTAAAGCACGTTTATACAAGTAATGCAATAAGTAGGAGGCTAGTTACTATGCCTTAACCAAGGGAGAGCTGCACGTGGGTCCTGAAAAACAGGTAGAGTGATCGTTTAACGAAACCACCTAGAGAAGTCCCCCATATTTTTGCTTCTTGCCACCTTGGTGTGTTTGTCCTTCAAGAGTACCGATGATCAGGCCATCCGATGGGGCTTGCGGGATTGAAACCTGAAAAGGAAACGAATAAAAGTAAAACTATGTGTGTATCCGGTGTCGGTTAAGCCGTACTGTGGATCACAAGCTAGCTATGCCTCCGTCGATGCCCATGGACTTTTGAGTGCGTAGTTATGTACGTGCCGTGTGAATGCCACCACTTGATCGGGACTGAGACGGAGGCCGGATTGCTAGTCGAGCTCCTGACGAGCCGAGCTATCCTGCTGCAGGGTAGTTCGGATCCTCTTGACGGTGTTCGTGGGCTCGGTAGCCGAATGAAGGTTCTGCTTGAGAAGGCCGCTTTGTACTTCTGCTGCTAAGGCAGCTGTGTGCTTTTTTGTACAGAGGGAGCGTTCCGTATTTCCATTGACTGTTATGATGCCACGTGGGTCGGGCATCTTGAGCTTGAGAGAATGCGGTTCGTCCGAGCAGCGCATGATAGCCGCTGCGAAAGGGGACGATATCGAAGATTAACTCCTCACTTCGGAAGTTGTCCGAAGATCCGAAGACAACCTCTAGTGTGATTGAGCCCGTGCAACGGGCCTCTACGCCCGGTATGACTCCTTTGAAGGTAGTCTTTGTGGGTTTGATCCGTGATGGATGAATGTCCATTTTGCGCACTGTATCCTGATAGAGCAAGTTGAGGCTGCTGCCACCGTCCATCAGGACTCGCGTTAGGTGGAACCCATCAATTATTGGGTCCAGGACCAGTGCGGCTGAACTACCGTGATGGATGTGGGTCGGATGATGCCGGCGATCGAAAGTGATCGGGCATGACGATCATGGATTGAATTTTGGGGTGACTGAGTGCGCGCTTGAGCTCCCTCTTGGGGATGTGTGTAGCATATATCATGTTCACCGTTTTGACCTGAGGGGGAAACTTCTTCTGTCCCCTTGTGTTTGGCTGCAGGGGCTCCTCGTCATCGTCCTCGCTCTGCGATCCCTTTTCCTTGTTCTCGACATTTAACTTGCCGTCTTGCTTAAAAACCAAACAATCTCTGTTGGTATGGTTGGCTGGTTTGTCTGGGGTGCCATGGATTTGGCACGGACGGTTGATTATGTGGTCCATGCTGGATGGTCCCTGATTGTTTCTCTTGTACGGTTTCTTCCGCTAGCTGGACTTGGAGCCGCTGAATCTGGCGTTGACTATAGTGTCATCGGTATTATTACCATTGCTTCGGCGCTTGTGTCTGTTACGTCGGAGCTTGTTGTTGCTGTTTTTGGCCTCAGAGCGCCCTGCGTCCCTGGCCGTATTTTTACTACGAGCCAGCCAGTTGTCCTCACCCGCACAAAAGTGGATCATAAGTGCCATGAGGGCTGCCATAGATTTCGGCTTTTCTTGGCCGAGGTGGCGGGCGAGCCATTCATCGCGGATGCTATGTTTAAAGGCCGCTAGAACTTCGGCATCCGGACAATCGACGATATGGTTCTTTTTGGTTAGGATCCTAGTCCAAAATTTCCTTGCTAACTCTCCAGGTTGTTGGACTATGTGGCTTAAGTCATCGGCGTCTGGTGGCCGGACATATGTACCTTGGAAGTTGTCAAGGAAGGCTTCTTCCAAGTCCTCCCAGCTGCCGATAGAGTTTTCGGGCAGGCTGTTTAACCAGTGCTAAGCTGGCCCTTTGAGCTTTAGTGGGAGGCATTTGATAGTGTGGAGGTCATCTCCGCGGGCCATGTGGATATGGAGAATAAAATTCTCGATCCATACCACGGGGTCGGTTGTTCCGTCGTATGATTCAATGTTAACGGGTTTGAACCCTTCGGGGAATTCGTGATCCATTACTTCATCGGTGAAGCAAAGGGGGTGTGCGACGCCTCTATATCGGGCCGCGTCGCGACGTAGCTCCGATGGAGTCTGTCTGCGGTTGTCGGCTCGGGTGTGACTAGGTTTGTCATGTCCGAATAGGTAGCCATCATCACGTGTCGAGGTACGTCCTTGCGATCCGTAAATCGATCAGGTATATCCTGCTTTATCGTTCAGGTCATGTCAAAGGTCATATGTTTGACCCCGAGCTGATTTACCTCTGTCTTTGCGATGAGGTGGGGCGGGCTAGTGTTCGACTTGAGTTGCCGCTTTGTCCCATCTACGCGGTGGTCGGTCGGCCGCATTGCGCGATGGTGGTATGTGTTCCGGCGCCTCGTCGTCGAACTGAGGTAGTAATTTGTGCTTCGGGTAGCTTTTGGCCGAGCGCTTGAGGCCGTATTCTTCGGCTGCTAGGACATCGGTCCATTTATCGTTGAGCAGATCTTGGTCAGCTTGAAGCTGCTGCTGCTTCTTTTTCAGGCTCCTTGCAGTGGCTATTAGCTGGCGCTTGAAGTGCTCCTGCTCAAGAGGTTCCTCAGGCACGATGAAATCCTCGGTGCCGAGGCTCGCCTCATCCTCGGAGAGCGGAAGATAATTACTGTCCTCCGAGTCCTCGTGCATGGCCTGTCTACCAGGGCTAACCCGCCCATCTTCCCGTTCATCTCGTTCGGTAGCTGCGTCAACGGGGTCTTCGTTGTCTTCGGCACCTTTCGGAGTGTTATCTTCTCCCGTGTCGGTGTTGCTATCTTTACTGTGGCGTGACTTAGAGCGGCGTCACTGACGTATGCATTTCGATTGTATCTCAGGAGGTTTATCCTCAACTGGGTCTTTTTTTTCATCGCCGCTATTCTCCTTTGGTGCATCCACCATGTACACATCGTACGAGGAAGTGGCCATCTAGCGTCCGGTGAACGGCGGGTCCTGGGCCTCTTCTTCTCCGGCATCGTCATCCACACCGTCGATGTCATCGAAGCCGTAATCGAGCATGTCGGTTAAGTCTTCGACAGTGGCTATAAAGTGGGTGGCGAGTGGGGAGCGAAATTCCCTATCATCAGCTTCTAGTTCAAACCGGATATAGTTTGGCTGTGAGTCCTCCGCCAAGGACATGTTCTTTAATGAGCTTAGCACGTCGCCCAAGGGTGAGTGCTGGAAGATGTCTGTGGTGCTGAACTCGAAGATCGATAAACGATCAAGTTCGGCATCCGTGGACTCACATGGTTCGGGACTTACACCCGGAGACGCGTACGGGGTTCCGGTGACAAAAATATTGTGTGAGTTTAAGTCCATGTGCAGCTCCAACGTCGGGGAATCTGTGGCCTCCGTGGTGGGGTTGAACCTCCAGTCCTTAGATGGTGCCGCAGTGTGCTCTGGATCTAAGGCCAGAGTAGTCACCGGAGCTATCTTCTGGATGCGGTCTGACGACAGATTTAAGTCATGTTCGTCAAGCTGGCCAGGAGCGGTCGCCGCGGCCTCGAATCTGGCGAAGATCAAATCTCCACGGATGTCCGCTATGTAATTCAAGCTCCCAAGCCTGACCTGATGGCCAGGGGCATAGCTATCGATCTGCTCCAGGTGGCCAAACGAGTTGACCCACAGTGTGAAGCCGCCGAACACGAAAATCTGTCCGAGGAGGAAGGTTTCTCCCTGGCCAGTGTCATTGTTGACGATTGAAGGGGTCATTGAACCTTTCATCGACGGCACAGTGAAACTCTCAATGAAAGCACCAATGTCGGTGTCAAAACTGGCAAATCTCGGGTAGGGGGTCTCGAACTGTGCGTCTAAGGTCGATGGTAAGAGGAGGCAGGGGACATGATGTTTACCCAGGTTCGGGCCCTCTCTATGGAGGTAATACCCTACTTCCTGCTTGATTGATCTTGATGGATATAAGTATTACAAGAGTTGATCTACCACGAGATCATAATGGCTAAACCATAGAAGTCTAGCCTGTATGACTATGATAGTGAGTATCTCCCCTTTCCGGACTAAGTTCTCTGGTTTATATAAACACCAGGAGGATCTAGGGTTACATAAGGTAGGTTACAAAGGAAAGGAATCTACATAGTCGGTTGCCAAGCCTACCTTCCACGTCAAGGAGAGTCCCATGGGTGCAGTCTTCGGTCTTCACATCTTCACAACCCATCAGTCCGGCCCATGGCTAACAGGCCGGACGTCCGAGGACCCCTTAATCCAGGACTCCCTCATCCGGCGGAACAAATCATGTAAACTTGTCCCACAAATGTTCTACGAGACGAGTTTACAAGATCTGTTCCACGCCGGAGGCTTTGCGGTACCGCAAATTTTTGTAGCTTTGTAAATTCAAGATTTTCAACATTACAAACTAAATAGAATCATAATATAAATTAAAAACATGAGTATAAATGGTTCTAAAGGTAGTTAACAATACAACAATCGTCTTCATTACAACAAATGATCAAATTCGAAAAATTATTACAACAACAAATTGTTCTAATAACCCCAATACATATGAAAATTGTCCACGAGATGCAACAACACCAGGTTGTCGACATCGTCGTCCGGAATCATCTCTTATATGTTTGGATCAGCCAACAAAGACGGCGACGATGAACTCCAATCCATCTAACAAATGCACACGTGTGAATTTCTCCCTGTCAAAATTGAATCAAAATAGACGGCGGGCATTGAACATACCTTCCCCTGAGGCAAAGCCAGCCGCCCCCTTCTTCTCCCATGTTGGCCGAAGCAAAGCGGGCCGCCCCTTTCTTCTTCCCGCTGGCCGAAGCAAAGATAGCCAAAACCCTTTCCTCCGGCGCGTGTGGTTATCCTTTGAGTGAATCCGAGGCTCACCGGCGTTGGAAAAAATCGGATCCGCCGGCTACAAGGCCTCCAAATGGGCTCCCCCGCTGATACAAATGTGCTCCCCCCGCCTCCCAATTTGGTGAATGGATGCGGCGCGGGGCGGCGAAGCTAATGGACGATGCAGGGCAACCGGGGGCACTAAGAACCGGTGCGAGAAGCGGCGGCAGCAGCGGCGGGGAGTGAGGCAGGAACGAAAGCCGGAGGAAATGGCCTTCGCGCAAGAGAAGAGGATCCGGCAAAAACATGTGTGGATCTCGTAGATATGACGGAAACAACTCGAATATGCAGAATCCCACAGCAAAAAAGTCAGGATGGCCGATTATAAGGGGTCTATTCGGGCCGGAAAAATCGGCCACGTCCTGTGAACCGGCGTTTATTATTTGGGATGGGATGCCCCGGTTTACGGTATCTGATGCTCGCATGACATCCGGAGCTGATTGGGTGGCGTCCCTGGAGCTGAGCTGCCACTGCCGGTGCTGGCTGGGCTGGTCAACTCGTCGAACAGTGCTCCAGCAAGCAAGCCGCGGGACGGGAGCAGCGAGGGGAAAAGGGGGCCGGAAGAAGACGCACGCCAGTCCGCCACCAACCGCGGCGTGCGGGTGCGGGCGGAGTCCCACCGAGCAAGAAGAGGCAACCAACCAACCACCACGGTTGGGGCTGGGGCTGGGGTTGGGGTTGGGGTCACCGTCCGCCCGCCCGCCGGACGCGCCAGCGACAGCGACGAATCCATCAATCCGCTTTGTTTTGCCGCCGGGCCGCGCCGATCCGGTCAGCGCGCGCGTCACGCCCCACTCCCCACTCCCCCGCCCCCGCTCCCGCTCCCCGCGCCGCCCCGCCCGCTCCCGTCGGCTAATGCGGTCCGACGCGGCGCGCGCCTCCACTCCCCGCCCGCCCTCGCTGTCCGTGGCGGGCCTACCTCACGCGGGCGGCAGTTGGCAACCGTGGCCGCGCGGGCAGGCGGGCGGAGTCCTCCCTCCCCGCTCTCCCCCCACTTTCCCCCTCCCCCACGGAGCGGAGCGGGATCCTTCCCCGCCCCACCTCCCGGCCCCGGCCGCCACCCTCCCTTTTCTTTCCGAGCTCCAACCAAATTCCCTCGCCCGGCTGCCGCTGCCGCCGCGGCCTAGGCCTTGACTCTTCTCCACGACGCCGCGCCCTCTCCCCCACTGTCTTTTGACCGCTCCAAGCTCTTTCTTGCTTCTCTTCCCCCCCCCCCCCCCCCCCCCGCCCTGATCGCGGCTAGCCATGGGGTTACGAGGGACACAGCGCCTGCTTTGAACGCAGCTGTTCGTCCGGCAAAGACACGGCACCCGCTGCCGCATCATAACCGCCGGCCTGCCCTTTCTGCTCCATCTGGGAAGTTAGCTCCTCCCGAAATTCCCTCTTTCGCTACCCCTGGGAAAAGGGGACGAAAAGGCGCCATCTTTTCCGATCCCAGCTTCAGGGACACACCATCTTCCCCTGATCGCTCACGCGGTAGGCTTCCGGCTTCGAGAATCGAGTGGAATTAAAGCTCTGGTGAACCGGTTTTGAGCTTAAGGGGCAGATCCCCGCGCCGGAGGGGGATCTTCTCGCCGACAGAGTCAGACGGTCTCGGTCCAACTGCCCCCTGCCTCTGCATAAGCTCTGTTCCAGCTTTGTGGTTCCGTCCTTCCCTGCTCTGCTGCGGCCTCGATGGACAGCCTCCCCGACGGGGCGGCGCCGCCCGCGCCGACGCCGCAGCAGCCGCAGCCGAAGCGCGACGAGTGGAGCGAGAGCGGCATCTCGCGCCTGCTCGAGGCCTACGAGGCCAAGTGGCTGCTCCGCAACCGGGCCAAGCTCAAGTGGAGCGACTGGGTCGACATCGCCCACGACGTCTCCGCCCACTGCTCCTCCTCCGACCACGCGGCCCCCAAGCCCGGCGCCGCTGCCGGGGGCACCGCCAAGACCCCCAACCAGTGCAAGAACAAGGTCGAGTCCATGAAGAAGCGCTACCGGGCCGAGTCCGCCGCCGCAACGCGCGCCGGATCAGCTGGGGCGGCCAGCGCCTCCGGTGGCCCGTCCTGGCGCTTCTTCGGCCGCATGGACGGGCTGCTCAAGGGGCCGGCCGCCGGCTGCTCTGGCCAGCCGCAGGCGCAGGCGGAACCGAGTTACGATGGCACGGTCCAGCCGCGAGCCCCGCTGAAAGCAGAGCCGGAGGTCGACGCCGAAGCAGGCACCGCCCTCCAGCAGCCGCCGGACACAGCAGGGCCGCCCGGGGCGCTCTCGGAGCTACTGAGCGCAGACGCCAACGGCTCCGCGACGGTGAAGGCCGAGAAGGCCGTCGATCTGGCCACGCACAAGGAGAGCAGCAGGGCGGCTGACAGCGACGCCGCAAATGTGAGCTCTCCGCGGAGCAAGGAGGTGGAGGTGGAGGCGAACGACGACGGCGCCGAGGAGGTGGACACGCCGAGAAAGAGGAAGAGCTCGGAGCTGGACGTCGCGAGGAGCATCGAGCTGCTGGCGAGCTCGTTCGTGAAGATCGAGCGGGCCAGGCTGGAGGCGTACCGGGACACGGAGCGGATGAGGGCCGAGGCCGAGGTGAAGAAGGGCGAGATGGAGCTGAGGAGGACGGAGATCATGGCCAAGACGCAGCTGCAGATCGCCAGGCTCTTCGCCAAGCGGCTCAAGGAGTGCGTCGGCAGTAACGGTGGCAGCTCGTCTCAAGCGGACACGCTTGCCAAGAAAGGCGAAAACGGTTAGCTCCAACTTACAACCAACTTACCAGTAAGATTGATGTTCATATTCAGTGCTGCAAGAACATCCTAAATGGTGTATGGTGTGAAGTATGGATATGCAGAAGTGCATTTCCGGCTTCATCTTACACTCTATCGCTGTCAGTCAATTGCTGCAATCATGCTATGTCTGGAGTTCCTTTTCTATCTAGTCCTGGAAAATCGTCATTTAGAGAATAGGAAATTGCACCATGAGGTTATTCTTGCACCAATATGGTAACTACTAGGAACAAGATGATCTCTGAATTCACTTTTAGTTTTTGCTTCAGATGTACTCCTACCAAAGAAGCTATTATGCTGTGGTGTGATGGTAACGACACTTTATGAGCTTGACTGAACTGAAATATGCCATTTCTGTCCAAGGGCTGAACTTTCAAGCCTTTCCTTCCTATCGATGCCTACCATCTCATTCTACAGCGTTGTTCTGCCATTTGGCTGAAGGTTGTCCGCGGTGTGCTGCTGCCATGACTCCGTTCGTGGTTATTATTATTATTTTTTTGGCAAAAGCAAAGAGAAAAACTACATGATAGAACTAAAATTTTGGTACAATAACAAGCGCCAGCCCCTCTGCTATAGAAGAACTCAATTTGGGCATATTATGAGTATCTGTATACTTGCATAAATGCAGTCACGATACCAGGATCGGATTTTCTTAATGTGTGGCAGAAGGCTTGATCGTTATCGACATATAATGCAAGCTCTGAATATTCAGTTCCATTGCAAGACTGTATAGTGGATTTCAGGTATTGTGGTAATGAAGGGGCTAAAATATAATCTCATAAACGGATCAGAGAGGTCTCTCGGCACCATCTCATGTAAACCGACCCTTGTGGTCGATGGACAAATATAGAACTAACTCCTTGGAATCCTGAACCTGCTGAACTTGCTAGCATGTATACAAAATTGGCTGCACTGGTAATATTCCAGCTAAGCAGGCAGGCCTGATCCTGGTCTTGGGTCTTTGAGGATTTGTGCCTAAAGTTTGAAACTGCTTTGAGTGATTCATCATGGTGAAAAGCATAACTACGGGTGTGGGTTGCTTCAACTGTTAGCATGCATTTTCCAAAATTTAGATGCGCTTGTTCAGTTACAAGACCGATTTCCATTTCATCTTATGAAAAACAGCATGCAGCATGTTCTACAGTCTGCTTACATCCTTGCTCTTACCTTGTTTTTTGTAAAGTTTTCAGTTCTCTTCTCACCATTTGGCTTATGGGTTTCAGGTTCAGGGTGACCGGCCAATCAAAGCAGCTGTGATTCTCTTCCCTCGGCAATCGCACGGGTTCTAAATAGAAGGCTGGTGTCGCACTCTATTCATGTGCGGAAAATGCATGTATGATTGATTCAACCTCACCGTGAGTGAGGGCATAGTTTAGCCGTAAAAATCAAAACACAATAACGGAAGCGTTGGTTGCCCTTTCCAGCAGGGTATTAGAAGATGCAATTTTACAAACAGTAGTAGTTTGCTAGCCCGAAAAATTGTTAGCTTGCATTCCTACTGAAGTGTTTTACTGACAACCATCGCTTGTAAGATGCTGTGGTTCTTATGTCTCAGTGCTGGAAGCCGGATGTGTTTGAGATGGTATGGTGTTTGTGTGACTGTTGAAAGCATGATTCAAATACACCCACGGTCACTGAACTTGTCTTAGTATATTGATGAAGAGATTTCTATTTGTGTCTAGGGCACATCTAGTTATTGCACATCTAAGTAAGTGAATCAAGCATAAAGAGAAAAAGAAAGAAAATATTCACACAAATCTCAATGTAAGATCAATGACATATGACTTAGATGTGCAATACTTATGGCACATCTAGATGTGCTTTAGCAAAACTGTTTGTTTATATATGGTCATGCACTGGAAACTACTATTGCGATATTTTTTAGATCACATGCTTCAGAGCTCTCTACATTTTAAAATGTTTAGAGCATACGTGATACACGGATATATATTGGAGTATCTATCTCTTAGTAGATGTCGCTTCTTTATCCGGTAAGTAATTTAGTTATATTACTTTTCAAAACAACTATTAATTAAGTGACCACACATTGTACAACTTATGTATTACTTTAAATTTATACCTATCATTTTTAGAGTTTTAGTTGAACAAAAAATTTGGCGTAACTATCATGTGCAACTCGTTTAGTCTACACACACTACACTTTGACCATCTTTTATTTTATTTCTCACATAAAAAGATTTGGTTCAACAAATGATTAAGAAGTATTATTTAGGTATTTTTTAAAAATATACAAAATTACACATTAAGCGGCGGTTTTCCCCTCTTTGAGAAAATTAAATAAATAAAGGCAGCTCAGTGCACGTAGCTCCTCGCACAAGGTCTCCTACCACTTTGGTCTATAGTATGCAGTCTTTCCCTACATCTCTACAAGTGACTATTTCCAAAACTCGAAAACATGCTTTCACCGTTAAGGCGAACATCTTTACCGCGGCGCCAAAGCTTCTCTTTTTTGAGAAAAATAAATAAATGCATAAAATTCTAATTACATTGTGATTTGACAAATAATAGAAATAAAAACTAAAAATGTTTATTATAAAATAATTGGCTACAAGCCAAATCGTCAAGTTTTGAGAAAAATAGTGACAACTCAAACATGTCAATACAAAGTAATGACATTCTAAAAAATTATGTCAAATTATAAAATCCGAGCATTATAGATGATTGTGTTTCGTTTCCTGCAAGTATAAACCCGTGCGTGTATGTTCACGGTGATCCAACCCATAAAAGGTTGAAAACACATGGATTCACATATATTTATCAGATCCTAGCAGGGATGAAGATAACCGAAAACTAAGTAATTGAATTTTGAAATTTAATTTTGCATGTGCAATACGTCTTTTGAATTATGTCTTTGTGTTCCATCATCATTCTTTGACATAGAATAAATTTTATCAGAGTTGCTAAGCATAGAGAGAGGGCTATTACGATGGGCTGGTGAGATGTGATGATGAGCGAGACCGAGAAGAAGGGTTCGGGCCAAAATGTGTCGATGGAATTAGATTTTCAAACCGTAAGCTATTTGTCCCACCCGAGTAAATCGCTCGCCTTAGAACCAATCCTATATAGGAATAGAAATCTACTACTCATATGAAATCCAGAAAGCATTTGGCTACTGGGTACACCCGACGGGAGATGATTGCACGGGCTATCTTCAACCGGTTTGAATGGCGATCGCATAATAAGATAGGAGTTTAGCTACTATATTCTATTGTCCTGCCGGTTGTGGCTTTGTTTTTCATCTTTAACTTTTATTTATTTTTGCTCCTTTTGCGAGCTGTAATTGAAGATCAGACATCTTTTGGACAAAGAGGCCGGAGGTTATCCTTCTTTTTCAAAAGAGAAAGGAAATAAAAATCCATTTCTATGAACCAAAGTGCTTTAAAGGAAAATGTTCTATAAAAATTGCATTCTACAAAATCCCTATGAAATTCTCCGAAACAAAACAAAGGAGGCCTGACCTTGCGCTGGAAATACTTGAGAGCATTTCCAACAGCCGCACTATGCGCCGCGCGTAAAAAACCTGTTTGCCACGCACGTTTCGGCTGGTTTGGCGCGCCTGCCTGCGCTGGCTCCAGCAGCCGCGGTATAATGCAGCGCGCGCGCGCCGCTCCAGCAGAGCGCAAAAATACAGCGCGCGCGCCGCACAAACCACATATACATAGCAAAAATGATCAAACAAACAAAATAAATCAACAATAAATAGTTCAATTTCATTATCATTACAACTCAAACAAATAATTTATCATTCAGTACAACAAATGCAATAAACACAACAAATAGTTCATGAACAATACAATGTCGAATGCAGATATCATCATGCTCTTTGTCGTCCATGCCATGCCTACCACTCTTCAATTAAATCATTCTGAAGTTCATTGTGCGTTGATTGACGCCGAATGGCATGATAGGAGGCAATAAAACGGGCTACCATTTCAGCCCTCCGTCGCACTCGCACGGGATATCCCAAGAGCTCATATTGTGAGTAGTCTAAATCTTGGCCACGCTCATTCTCAATGATCATGTTGTGCATGATCACACAAGCGTGCATGATGTACCAAAGCATTTTTTGATCCCAAAATCTAGCCGGTCCTCTCACAATAGCAAATTGGGCTTGCAAAATTCCAAATGCTCTCTCCACATTTTTTCTAGCCGCCGCATGAGCATTGTGGAAGTCAAGATATTTCTTACCTTCCGGCTTTTTCAACGGCTTCACGAAGGTTTGCCACTTTGGATAGATGCCATCCGCTAGATAATTGCCATAGTTGTACGTACGGCCATTTGCTACAAACTGCACCGGTGACAACTCACCGTTTGCAATCTTATTCATCAGTGGTGACCGGTTGACAACATTGATGTCATTCAAAGATCCAGGCATTCCAAAGAATGCATGCCAAATCCAAGTCTCCTGATCGGCCACCGCTTTAAGGATTATAGTGGAACCCTTTTTTTGGCCGTGGAATTGCCTATGCCATGCCTTTGGACAATTCTTCCAACTCCAATGCATGCAATCTATTGAGCTAAGCATGCCAGGAAAACCGCGAGCTTTGTTCATCGCCAATAGCCTCGCGACGTCTTCAGCATTGGGAGATCTCAAATACTCCTCGCCAAACACTTGCACAATTCCCACTGCAAAGCGCTTGACACACATGATGGCTTGGCTCTCACCCATCACCCATAGCCAAGTGATCATCAACAAGATCAGCCGGTATACCGTATGCCAACATACGCAAAGCGGCTGTCACCTTCTGAAAGGTGCCATGCCCGAGCTCTCCGGCGGCATTCCTCCTTTGCTGAAAAAAACGGTCATGGCTCACTAGTTTCTCTGCAATGCGCCTGAACAACTCGGTGCTCATCCTAAACCGGCGACGAAAATACGACTCGGGGTATATGGGATTCTCCGCAAAATAATGCCTGACCAATCTGTTGTGGGCATCGATCCTGTCCCTCCAAATTTTCTGCCGACCCATAACCGAACCACCGTGTTTCGGTTTTTTTTATATGCATAGCTAGGATCATTGCAAGATCTTCTTCCTCTTCAATATCAAATTCTTCTTCGAAAGAATCATACGACGAACTCATCTACAATGTTCAATACTATACTATAAAAACTACAATTCAAAATATGCATCAAATTCATGAAGTTTGAGCAATACATACCTTGTAGGCGTTTTGTCAAACACCTTGCGGGCGCGGCGCGGCAGCGAGCGCTCGGGCGCTGTTCCTCGGACGGCGGAGGCGCGCGAGGGCCGACGGGACTAGGAGGGGATGGGGCGGAAGCGCGGGCGCGCGGGGATAGGCCGGGGAAGCCTGAACGGTTGCCGGGGGCGCGGGCGGCGGCGGCGGCGCGACCGGACGGGGGGTGGAAGTGGGAGAGGAAGTGCGGGCGCGAGCGCTGGAGTGTGCCGCGCGCTGCAGCTGACGCCCGAAATACACCGCGCGATTAAGTGTTTTTGTCCACGCGCCCAACCCGTTATAGCGCGCGCGCCGTTTTTGCGCGCCCGCTGGAGCGACCCGCCGTGTTGCGCGTGCGCTAAAACAGCTAATTTACGGCGCGGCGTTAGTTTAGCGCGGCTGTTGGAGATGCTCTGACCACACCTGCCAGTGTGAGTGATTTTTGACCGTGTGGGCACCCCGTGTGGCCCGAGCTTTGTGCAGACACGAACGAGCAGGCAGGGCAGCCGTCGTCTGGTCCGCGCGGTCCAACCCCTCCTCTCCCGGAAAGAGGAAAAAAAAGGGAAGCAACTGCAAAGGGAGCGGCCTTTCTCCGCCGAATCGCCGGACCCGCGCGCGCGAGCTCGTCCTGGCATGCTGGCGATCCGCGGCCGGCAGCAGCACCAGCAGCTTCGCCGCTCCCCCCTCCCCTGACCGGCCTTGGCTCGGCCAGGCGCGAGATTCGGAGGAGCGGCGGCGGCCGCCATGTTCGGGTCCCGGGTCCAGGATGGGGTGGAGATGCAGCAGCGGCGGACGACCAACAGGTGCGTGCGTGCCCGCGGTCTCTCGGCGCTCTTGGGTCGCTGGATTCAGCGGCGCGGGGCGTCCCCGGGACGCTGCCCGTGAGGGGAGGGACGGCCCTGCCCTGCTGGGACAGTCGGGGATGCCGCGTGCTTGGATTAGGTGTTGACTTCGGGGGAGCGGAGGATTTTCGGCCATGGTTTGGGTTGGAGTAAGTTGGAGCTGGCGGGATTTAGCTTCAGCGTCTGCTTCGTTGCTGCCTCGGGGGATCGAACCGGCCGAATTCGAGTTTTGGTTGCTTGTGCTTGACAAGGCGTACAGTTTGTTAGGGAGTGGTGGTAGTTTTGGAATTGGGAATAGAAACTTGAGAGCTCATTTTGATTCCTTGTGTTCAAGCATATGCATGTTTGTTTACCACTCATTTCTATGCATCCAGAAATTAAGGACCAAAAATGAAATAGGATATATTTTTGGCTCAGCTTAGCCCATTTACCTACCAGTTTCCGTGCATCGAGGAATTAAGGATCAAAATGAAACATGATGTCATTGCGATGCTACCTACTCCCTCCGTCCGGAAATACTTGTCCTCAAAATGGTTGTAGGAAATACTTGTCCTCAAAATGGTTGTATCTAGACATATTTTAGTTATAGATACATCCATTTACAACCATTTTGAGGACAAGTATTTCCGGACGGAGGGAGTAGTTACCAGGAGATTGCAGATGAGAACAACTCCTATTGTCCTCTGTTCCTGTGGGGAGCTCTCAGTATCCACTAAGATAGGCGCCCAACCTGATTTTTGTAGACCATTTCGACGTTGTGCAGTTTTTAGCACTTCTCTAAGTTGCTCTTCTACTCTCTCTTCAGGATCTTTCCCGATGAGAGGCAGGATCAATCCAAGATGCCGTTTCAAGCCGGACGGGTCGACAGATTCGCTGCCAACAGGATAGACCCAAAGACCCTCGAGAAGCTCAAATTGATGAACGAGGGCAACGTGCCATGGCACAGCCGCATCCTCGACCCCAGAAGCAGCGTGCTGCTGACATGGAACAGGGTGTACCTGGTGGCCTGTCTCTTCGCGCTCTTCATCGACCCTTTCTTCTACTACCTGCCATTTGTCAGAGTCATGGACCAAAGCACTGGTGTTTCGTGTGTTGCCGAGGACCAACGATTGAGAAATACTATGACCGTTCTGCGGACACTCGCTGACTTGTTTTATGTGCTCAACATTGCGGTCAAGTTCCATACTGCATATGTAGACCCAAAGTCCAGAGTCCTAGGGAAGGGAGAGCTTATTGTGGATCTAAAGAAGATTCAAAGAAGATACGTCACATCAGATCTCTGTATAGACATACTTGCAGCCATACCACTTCCACAGGTAAATAACTCGAATCTTGTTGCGGCACTTGTCGCATTTTTCATGGCAACTACCTTAAGTATATTCCACTTTTCCAGCTTCAGTGTTAATATCCATATTCTTTCGTACTTAAATTGATTCGTTATCATCTTTGTGGCAAAGATTGGTATGGTTCGTTGGGTGAGCACTGAACAGCAAGCCTTTAGTTGAGCCTATTGGATACTTTCCCTTTGATTCGCTTTCCAAACCAAGACATCTGGACAGTGCCTCTTGTTTTTACATTAACCACATGAATTTAACCAGAAAATCGAGACTTTTAAAAGGTGGACCCAACTAGGTTTCCTCTGCAAAGAGTCAAAAAATACCCAAAAGATTTATTTTCTGTTAACTGCCACTTATATCCCATAGGTCTTTTTTCCTTTTCGTACTTCATCTGTTAATCGCCACTTAGATAATTTGTAAATGTTAGGAGTTTATGAAATCTAGAATTGCCAACTTATTTCAGCCAAACTTTATGCAAAATAATTTTATCTGTATACTGAATTGTTTGACGACTAATTATCCCAAATATTGAATATCTATTACTTGATTGTTAAATCTACAGTGATAATGTGAATCTTCTGTTTTTTTTGCAGGTTACTGTTTGGTTAATCATGCCTGGGATTAAACGCTCAGATTATAACATCCAAAACACTACATATGCTCTTATTATTTTGGTTCAGTATGTCTTAAGAATGTATCTCGTTGTACCTTTAAGCAATCAAATCATCAAAGCTGCCGGAGTAGTTGCAAAGTCAGCCTGGGGAGGAGCAGCATACAATCTTCTGCTCTACATGCTTGCAAGCCATGTATGGTCACCTCAACCATTACCTCAGCCGTGTAATCAATTCCTAGTCACTTACTCAGAGTAAAGTTCTAGGGAATTTGCAGCTCATGTAGTTTGTAATTCTATGTACAACTGAAAGATAAGTAGAAGTCACCTCTGCTATATATGGAACCTAAAATATCAGTTCATTAGGTTTTTCATACCTCATCTCGTAACTGGAATAGGCCAAAAGAGAATAATTCATGTGTATTTGTTTTCCTGGAATGCATTATTACTTATTAAAATCTGAAGATATAAACAAAACTGTTGGTGGTAGACATGCATGTGAGCTAGAAGCAGAAGACTCTCACTATCATCTTGCATTTCTTTGCTCACTTTTGTGCAATAAATACTTCAGTGTCACTTATGACTTGTGTGCATCACTGCAGATTACTGGGGCAATATACTATCTTCTCTCCATTGAACGGCAGATTACATGTTGGAATCAGCAGTGCCTTGCTGAGTCGAGCAATGCGTCTTGTAACATTGGGTTTATAAGTTGCGAGAATACTGGTTCGAGGAGTTATCTTGAGTGGCAAAGTAAAACGCAGATATTTAACAACTGTGATGCCACCGCTGATCCTCCAAAATTTAATTACGGAATGTTCTCGAGTGCATTGACTAAGGGTGCTGTCTCAACTTCATTCCAAGAGAAGTACTTCTATTGTCTGTGGTGGGGCTTGTTGCAACTTAGGTAGGGTACCATCATTATCTTCTGTTACTTTAGAGTTATTATGCATAAGTTTCTGTGTCTTGAATATGGTTAACCAGGTCTATTTGGTGTTTGTTGTCACCTTTTCAGTTCAAGCGGAAATCCTCTTCAAACAAGTGCATTCATCGTAGAGAACATATTTGCTATTGCAATTGGAGCTATCAGTCTCATACTCTTTGCTCAGCTGATTGGTAAAATGCAGGTAATATTACGAAATTCTCTGCTCTAAACTAGAAATGGAGGCATCAAAGCTGATGATTCTTATTTTATTTATTATACCCGTTACTTAGTTACCCTGTGGATCGGCTAAGCGTAGCAAACTTATTGCACTATTTGATAACTTGGTAGCAGCCTTCAGCTCAACAAGTTTGTTATGCTACATTTGTTGTTGTGCGGAAGTGTTAATATTATCAATGCTATTCTGTGTAGTGCTATCATGGATTGTATTGTATTGTTCTTATTAATGGATGCATCAGGCTCGTGTGATGTATGAACTTGCATTTAATGGTTTGAAATGATTAAAATAACATAAAGCTTCTTCTGCTCTGTATGTGCAGTAAGCCATCTCCACTTTGTCAGCTACTTACCTTTTCATTTTCATCTTTTAGACATACTTGCAGTCTGTTAGCAAAAGGCTTGAAGAGTGGAGGTTGAGGCAACGGGACATGGAGGAGTGGATGAGACATCACCGGCTCCCGCCCGACCTTCAGGAACGTGTCCAGCGGTTTGTTCAAGTTAAATGGCTTGCAACGCGTGGAGTAGAAGAAGAATCCATCTTGCAAGCCCTGCCTGCTGATATACGTCGGGATGTACAGCGCCATCTTTGTTTGGATCTTGTTCGACGTGTAAGTTAGTTGTACCCCTATCCGATCGCTTACCTAGTAAACTATTTTAGTTTCTTAGAGGTTTTGATAGAATATTTTGTACTGGGCTCTGTCTTCTGGTAGCTTGTCCAGTATGCCAGTGTCTCAGCCACTGCCTGCACTACTAGGTTTCTGTTCCTTTGCGGGTTTCTGATCTATCTTTGTAAAATGCAGGTCCCTTTCTTCGCCGAGATGGACGACCAACTCCTGGACGCCATCTGCGAGCGGCTGGTGTCGTTCCTGTGCCCGGAGGGCACTTACATTTCTCGCGAGGGCGATCCTGTGAGCGAGATGCTTTTCATCATCCGCGGCAAGCTGGAGAGCTCCACGACCAACGGAGGCCGGAGCAACTTCTTCAACTCCATCCTCCTACGCCCTGGTGAATTCGCCGGCGAGGAGTTGCTCACCTGGGCCCTGCTGCCAAAGACCAACATCCACTTCCCGCTCTCCACAAGGACCGTCCGGAGCCTGACGGAGGTGGAGGCCTTCGCGCTGCGTGCCGAGGACCTCAAGTTCGTGGCGAACCAGTTCCGGAGGCTCCACAGCAAGAAGCTCCAGCACACGTTCCGGTTCTACTCCCACCACTGGAGGACGTGGGGCGCCTGCTTCATCCAGGCGGCGTGGCGGCAGCACCAGCGGAGGAAGCTGTCGGAGAGCCTGAGCCGGTGGGAGTCCTACTCGTGGTGGTCGGAGGAGCACCCGGCCGCCGATAAGCCTAAGCAGGAGGGCACCTCCAGGACCGCCGCCGAGATGCACAAGTTTGGCTCCGCGTCCAGGAGGTTCCGCGCCGACGACACCATGATCCGCAGGCTGCAGAAGCCCGACGAGCCCGATTTCTCCGCCGACCATTTCGACTGAAGCCATCATCTCGCTCTCCGATGCGCGACGCATTGTTCCGAATACCTGTTTTTGTTGTAAATCTAGTACGTACATAAGAAGAAATGCTGGAGTTTCCAGTGCCATAGATCATCCAGATATCCTACTAATGTATAACACACATGACACATCCCTTTTGTGTATGTCACTGTAACAATATGAACTTAGTTCTGAATGAATCTGAAGCTTGATATTTTCCCCCTGTTTCTGCGGGGATTCGACAGTTTTGTGTGAAATTCGTGTAAAAGTAGCACTGAATTATACAGTTACTAGCAGCTGTACAAATTACAGTATAGCTGACTTCTGAATTCTGATTGTGGTTTCAGTTATATCTTCTTTTCTTCAGTTACAAAGTGAGTGAGTGTTGTTCGCTGTGGCCACCAGTACCAGTCCAGTCCCCAAATCCAGCAGGAGGCATGAGGGCGGCGGCGCGGCCCAAGATCGGCGACAGGGCGACGAGCGACGTGGTGGTGCGGCTGCGGACGCCGGACTCGGGCCGGGACGAGTGGCTCTACTGCCACTCCCGCGTGCTCGCCGCCGGGAGCGCCTACTTCGCCGACCGCCTCTCCGACGCCTGGCCGACGTGCCAGATCCTCGACTCCCGCTACTGCGTCGAGGTCCACTGCCGCGACGCCGACCTCAGCTCCCACGTCACCGCGCTCCGCCTCCTCTACGCCGCCGAGCCCGTCTCCCGCTTCGGCGTCCGCGGCGCGCTCGCCCTGCTCGACGCCGCCGCGCACCTCGCCTGCGCCCGCACCGCCGCCGCCTGCGCCGACTACCTCGAGTCCGCCCCCTGGGACGAGGCCGACGAGGAGGAGATCCTCGCCGCCGCCCCGCGCCTCGGCGGGCACCGCGCCCGCGTCCTCGCGCGCCTCCGCCCCGCCGATCCGGCCCCCGCCACCGCCATCTTCCTCTCCGCCTTCCGCCACGCGACGGCCGCGCCGTCGGCCGCCTCGCGGGAGCTCAAGTCCGCCGCCCAGGAGCAGCTGGAGTACATGCTCACCGAGGACGACGACGCGCCGCTGCTCGCCTTCGGCGCCGGCAGCGACGCCGTCAAGTTTCAGGTGAAGGGCTGCGTCACAGGCCTACTGAACAGGTTCAGTGATTTCACCAGCTCCGCACCGACGAAGCAGAGGGAGGCCCCTTGCTCCGGCGAGCTTCAGCAGGATCTGCACTCCTTCGTCTCCGATATCGCCTGGGTCTGCCAGGTCCTGGGCAAGCTGGAGATGATGAAATTCCTCGCAGCCTACTGGGTGGAAGCATCGTCGGCCGTCGTCGCGGCCGTCGAGGCGGCGGCGGCGGACTGCCACCCGGGGCCTGAATGTCTGAAGACCCGGCTGAAGGTCGTGGAGATATCCGCGAAGGTCCTGGAGGCGGTCGCGTTCGGCAACGTCGTCCTCCCGGCGGAGAAGCGGCGCCACGCCGTGAGCGTCTGGATCGGCTTCGCCGGGACAACGAGGCATCTGGTGGATGAAGCCGATCGTGGCAACGACGACGACGACAACGAGGACGGTAATAATGGCGATGGAGACACTGAAGCCGAAGCTGCATCAGCAGCAGCAGCAGCAGCAACAAAGATCGGCCTGGACGGCGAGGTGTGGCAGGGGCTGGAGTCGGCGATCACCTCGATCGTGACGACGCTGCCGTCGAACGCCCAGGCCGAGGTGCTGTCGGAGTGGCTTCAGTCGAAGCACGCCGCGTTCCCGGACCTGTCGGAGGCGTTCGACGCCTGGTGCTACAGGTCCAAGGTCGCCCGGAGGAGGCTGTCTTTCCTGAGCAGCACCAATAGGGCGTCCTGATCCCCGGCCGGCCGGCCGGCAGGAGAGATCCATTGCTGTCGAGAGGATGCATACTTCATGATGTCCATCTGCATTGGTGCTGTTGGCCTGGGATCATGGACATCACTGAGCATCTGCCTTTCTTTACCAACACCATGGACATGGAATTCCAATGCTTTGATATATGGTCACATACTCACATTGTCCGTCGTAGTTGTGGGAATTGCCGCAAGATCTTCTCAGCATAGTTGATGCAACTTTCCGGACATACCATAGCTGATGGAGTAACTAAGCTCCGTCTAATTCCAAACAGCATCGCCCAGATGCAGAGGCCGGGGGTGATCCTCCTTCTCTAAAAAAAATCTAATTCCAAACAACCGCTTGGCGTGTGGAATTGGGGGCACTCATGTGACAGTCTGTACTCTGTAGTGCCAACAAGTTTGATGATATTTGATCTTGTGAAATTCCAGCGACTCATCGCCCGCAATGGCAACTACTGGTTGGTCGTGTCATGCCGCGAAAATGGAGCTGGGACCGGAGTCACCGAAGAATATGGGCAGACACCTAGCCTTTGATGTTTACCGATTTTGCATACCGGGAATGGAACTTGATGTAACCCATTGGCCCCAGAATGTCTGATCAAGGAGGCCCTGGTGTCCATTGGCTTCTTACTTGGGCATTTGGGGTCAAGAGCCAATCTTCCCGCAAAAAAAAAAAAAAAAAAGAGAGAGAGAGCCAATCTTCCATGCTGTGTACTTGTTGGGTTATCTTTGATTGTTTTGAACTTGTGAAGAGGAAATAGTTCAAGGTGTAGATGTTGCCATGTTTTTTGGCTTCTTCGTTTCTCTGGCCAGGATATTTTCTTACAGTTTGACTAATTCACATCTAGATGTTTTTTAAGGATGTCACATTTAAGCTCTCACAAATATATAATGCAGCAACAAGAAAAAAAACTAGGACAAAAAAAATAGAGCACAAACAGAGTGGATATGAGCTTAGATGTGACATAACTATGTCACATCTAAATGTGTTCTAGACAGACCCATTTTCTTAAGCTGCCGTCGATCCCCCAGGCGAGGATATTTTCTCTGTCCCAGGCGAGGCCTTCGGCAATTGTTAGCCCGTCCTACTGGTTGCTGTCGGCGCAATTACTGTTGCTCTATGCATTTGATTTTAGAGTCGGTTTTATTTACTGTGCACAGCAGCGCCCATGGCCTAATGGATAAGGCGTCTGACTTCTAATCAGGCGATTGTGGGTTCGAGTCCCACTGGGCGTGCTCCTCTTTTTATTGTGTTTTGCCTTTCCCTTCTCCTTTTTGTATTATTCTTTGTTATCATTACTATTTTCTTTTCAAATGTACCATATAAATGACTAATCAGCATTGATTTTCCATTTTTTTATTATTATCTTGCAGTGGCGGTGCTACATGCATGTTTTTGTGGTGCCCCTTCCTTCAGCTTGGATGCGAAAACACTAGTACTAATCAGCGTACTAATTTTATTTACATTATTCTTGCTTGCTAGCCCTGATCACCGGCTCCATTTTGTACTACTAAGCAGCAGATTCTCCTTTTTCTTTCTTGTGACTGATTCCAAGAATGGTTTGTTTCTGGTGAATCAACATGCTGTTAAGATTCCAGCTTTCATCCATGCTATTGTAGTATCTTCCAACAGAAACCCTGAACCTGAAAGCTCAAGCTGCTGCTTGTTTTGCTACCCGATGGTATACTACTTAAGATCAACATGCTGGAGTAATCTTCTTCATTCAAGCGTGTTTGGGTATATAAACATCAAAATCATCCTGCAGGTAACAAATCCAGACATGCACAGAAATAGTACTAACAAGTGAAGAGGCAACAGCAACTGAAAATTATACCAAAAAGACATGGCACTCGAAGGTGGCTTTCAGTTGTGGTGTACTGGCAATTGCCAGCCTAGTCACAACAATCACATTCAGATAAAGGGGCTGGATACATTCGGCCAATTAGTGAATGGACTTCTGAACATAATTTTGCGCTGACAGTTATGAGGCCGGTAAGAGCACGCGAGACCGTCAAACCTCCAACAACTTGTCACGCTTTATAGCGAAGTACAGTAGATTACACGAGACGGATGATCGATTAGAACGCCATCGGTCATCGAGGCACCAGTGGAAGTAACTGCGAACTCAAGATCTTGTGTCTCTCTTCTGAATTTGGGTGCTGCAAACAGGCCCTTTATATATATGTCTTATGAGTATTCACTACATTTCATGTGTCTTATATTGCGGATTTACCCTACATAATGCAAAAGCAGAACACCTAAGTGAAGGTGACCTTCAATTAAAGTTTTGCTTCAGTTGTGATTTAATGGCAATCTACTTACTCACAATAAGAGCATTCAGGAAAAGGAACTAGATATTCATCTATGTTGGACACTACATAAAGTTCGTCTACACTGAAACTCCTAATTATCAAAGCAACAGACTTGTGATCACAGTTGCCAATTTCGTATTATGCGAGTGCACATATTGTTAAAAGAGAACGTATCAACTGCTAGGGAAATAGTACTAAAATGTCCAGAGATAATCATCATCAACAGTTGATCACATAATATTCGCCAAGAATTATAATCCATAGAATCACTGCATAGCAAAACACATGCGCACACTTCAAAGTTTAGCATCTGGTACGTGAGATGGTTAAACCTCTAGCAACAAATTCCGGAACACCCCAGTTACCAAAGAGAGAACAAAATGCTGGCAAAATACTGGAACACCCCAGTGGAGGTTTCTTCATGCTTCACATAACAATGGCTTCTCCTCGCCCACAAAAACAAAGAGGGATTTGAGCAAGGCGCATAAAGCCTATGGCTAATGCGCGCATCACTATGGCTCCGGCGTTATCTTCACCTGAACCCGCAGATGGACTTTGCCGTCAATGAAGTGGCTGTCGTCAGCAATGAACTTCGACCAAGGAATCATGCATCCAACGCCTCGCCTAATATTGCTGGTGGTGGCGCGACAGTGCTTGGTGGAGAACTTGAGTGACGGTCTGGTCTTAAACCCGATGATATAATCGATTGCCCCGCTGTCTGCCCCCTTGTCTTCTTCTAGCATCTTTACTAAGATGGCAAAAAATGGTACTTGCTCTATCATCTTGCAGTCTGCCAGGAGGCAGAAGCCACACCCCGCGCAATGGAACGGCTGCGAACGCAGAACTCCTGACGGGAAGAGCCCCAAGCACTTCTCGCGCTTTATGGTAAAGTTGATTATACAAGACGGGTGGTCAATTAGAACGGCATCCGTCATACTGAGAGCTCGTGGCACCAGTGGAAGTAGCCGTGAACTCAAGATCTTGTGTCTCTGTTCTGAATTTGGGTACTGCAAACAGGCCCACCTGAGCAGGAAATCATAGATGGATCCTTCAGATTCAATCCCGAGGCGATTCCTCGATAAGATGACCTGAATCCCAGCGAGAGGGACCCTCATCAGTTCATCTTGGAACCTGAAATGAGATTAAACCATGCCTTGAGATAATGATTTTGTCACAACAACGTCCACATGTTTCCTCAAAAAGGAAAAATGATACATCTGAAAATCAAATGGGGATCACTTACTTTGTTGACAGGAATTCCTTGTACCTTTCAGCAAGGAATGTCTTGGCTACCTCTTTGACGGCAGATGCCATTGAGATGGAACGTGGGAGATCTAGGCACCTCACTGCCGATTCTGGCGTCATAGGCTGGTCTATGAGCCGCTGACCGCAGAGCTTCATGCAAGATACAACCTCAAATTTATCAGCAGCCATCAAAATATCAACCAGAAGAGTGGGCTCGGTTGTTGGTGTCAACTTTCCACTATACATAAAGCGTAAAAGCTCAATGAAGGCCGTTTCCTCTGTTCCAAGTAAGACATGAAAGCAAGGAGGCATAAGGACTAATGAAACGGTTCAATACATCTCAAACTGGTAACAGTTAAATAAAGATGTACTCCCTCCGTTCCCAAATGTAAGTCTTTTTAGAAATTCCAACAAGGGACTACATACGGAGCAAAATGAGTGAATCTGCGCTCTAAAATATGTCTATATATATCTGTATGTTGTAGTCCATTTGAAATCTCTAAAATGACTTATATTTAGGAACGGAGGGAGTACAAAAAAAAGGGATAGCTATTTTTTATGCATAGATGGTTATGTAATTAGTTGGGAGAAACTATAATAATGCATAAAAGAATAAAAAATATCGATTTCAGAGGTAAGGTCTGTGGGGGAAATGAGAGTAACAAATTTATCATCAAAATTAAAAAATGTGGCAAGGAACTCCAAAACAGCCCCCTCTCTAACATAAGCAATCATCTTTTAAATTCTACAAGAGGTAATCATATTTTTAAATAAATAAATAAATGAACAATATGATAACAATAGGAAACTGGAATCATCAGTTATAAGATGAAGGTTGTCAGACTACAGTGAACACTGTACCTGAATCAGCAATTGTGACTGTTGCATGTCTCTGGTCAGACTCTTTCATGCCATTTGAGAAAAGCTGAGAAGCACACAGCTTATCAGAAAGCTAATTTCACTGATGATAGAACAAATGCATTTCCGGCCATCAGAATTACCTTGAGAAAAAAGGGACTTTGTGCAGCAAGAATCGCCGAACTAATATGTATGGTATTGACTCGTAAGACTGGTGTACCCATCAGTGCCATTAGAGTACAAGAGGAGTCGATATCTTTTCCATCATGGCCTGCAAAAAAACAAAGCAGGTAAACACAGAGAGACATGCAAAACTAGGGGGTAGAACGGTGGAAGGCACATAGCAGAATTACTAGAGAAATTTTGCTGTCACACTAAATCTATGAAGGATCATATAATCATGAAATAATCACTTCATGTTCCAACTTCCAGGTATACATTCGACGTGTCGATGACACATTTGATAATAATTTGCTCTTGCCTTGTGGAAGATGTTGGAAATATGAACAAATTACTACGAGATTTAATCCGAATAAACAGAATATAAATCATAACCACAGCAACAGAGATTAAACTAATCATGCGAACTAGCATAGCAGATGAACATATCACATCTAAGGCACATACTAGAAACATGAATTTTATCACGATCTCGAACAGGAAGGATAGAATCACATACCGTGCAGCGGGTGCAGCACCGCCGGTGTTGACGTTGTCGCCCATGTCGTCGAGGATGAGGTTGCCGAGGTCGGGGAAGAAGTCGTCGCTGCCAGCAGTCACGTGAGTGCGCTCCCCAAAAACCTGATCGCCCCTCTCCCGTACAGGATCACGAGAGGCGGGGTTCCGGAGGCCTGCTGTCCCTTCTCGCGGTGCACGCCGGAAGGAGGGATGGAGAAGACTTGCTCTGTCCTCGGCTCGGCTCAACCCCGCAACCCGCGGCGCGTCGTGGCGAGGCGAGGCGTGGCGTGGCGAGGCGAGCGAGGAGGAGGAGGAGCGCGTGTGTAGGTCTCCTCTTCTCATGCTCATACAAGTGGTAGAAGAGCTCACCTTATAAAGATGTGCAACTCTCTCTCAACTTCCAATGTGGGACTAAACTTTAGCCTCACTCACTCCACTCACATGTGTGTATAAATGGGCCAAGAGAATTTCAGAATTTTAGTTGGGCTTTGGGCCAAAGGCCTACTAGCAAAATTCCAACAATCCCCCACAAAGTCTCATTGGCACATCTCATCATTTAGTTCCAAAACATTGTTTTATATATCGGTGCTTAGTGGAGACTATGAAGTTGAACTTCCACTTAGAAATTTATGCTACACTAAATCACAACTTGAATAGTGGACTATGCCTTGAACTACAAGTTTTCTGTGAAACTAGTTTCATACAAATTCCTGACTGATACTGGGCTGCCGCAAGGCTTCCCCGCGGGTGGAGCGTATACGTCATACTCCAGGGCCTTTCATGAATTTATTAGAGAACACCCAATTCTCACAGACTGCGACGTTGACAGTCAAATTCATATAGGTGTGTTCCTCAGAAGATGTTCTGCAGGACAACATCTCTGCTTACCCGAATAAGCCACTTGGAACACATTAAGATAATTATCAACCTGCCATGCAGATCAGGAGAGTAGTGCATCTTTATGGAGTGGGATAATTAATATAGGGATACTCTCCTCCCAGCTGACCAACAGCTTGTCTCCCACTTCTACTTCACGGGATCTCTGATCACATAGAGTGGGTTACCACTATGGACAACTCATGCGGTGGGTCTCAAACCCATCTCCATCGATGCATTATCTATCACATTACGTGATAGACCCTTTGTGAAGGGATCTGCCAAGTTTTTCGACGTTTGTATATAATCCAACGTAATAACTCTGGAGTTCCTCAATTTTCTGACAGATTTTAGTCTCCTCTTCACATGCCTTGAGGACTTCATATTGTCCTTAGAACTGTTTATCTTGACGATCACAGTTTGATTATCACAGTTCATCAGGATAGGGGGTATTGGTTTTTCAACCATAGGTAGGTCCATCAAGAGTTCACGAAGCCACTCTGCTTCAACAGTGGCAGTGTCTAATGCTGTGAGTTCTGCTTCCATAGTTGACCTCGTTAAGATGGTCTGCTTGCAAGACTTCCAGGAAACAGCGCCACCACCAAGTGTAAAAACATAACCACTTGTGGCATTAATCTCATCAGCATCAGATATCCAGTTTGAGTCACTGTAACCCTCCAGTACCCTTGGATACCCGGTGTAGTGAATCCCATAGCTCACGGTGCCTTTCAAATAGCGCATAACTCTCTCAAGCGCATGCCAATGATCATCTCCCGGTTTTGACACAAACCGACCCAGCTTGCTCACAGCAAAAGAGATGCCAGGCCTCGTGGCACTCGCCAAATGCATAAGCGAGCCAATAATTTGAGAATACCTAAGTTGATCTCTAGCAATCCGTCGATTATTTCAAAGCAACACACTAGCATCATATGGAGTTGGAGAAGGCGTGCAGTCGCTATACCCAAAACGACTCAAGACCTTTTCCACATAATGAGACTGAAGCAGTGTGATCCCACCATTCTCATCTCTCAACAGCTTGATGTTTAAGATAACATCAGCTACTCCTAGATCCATCATCTCAAAGCAGCGAGATAAGAAATCCTTAACCTCCTTGATTAAATCAAGTTTGGTTCCAAAGATAAATATGTCGTCGACATACAGACAAAGAATAACTCCTTCGCCCCCACCATAGCGATAGTACACGCACTTGTCACCATCGTTTACTACAAAGCCGGCAGCAGTTAATGTTCTTTCGAACTTCTCATGCCACTCCTTAGGAGCTTGTTTAAGGCCATATAAAGACTTTAATAACTTACACACCTTTCCTTCTTGACCAGGTACTACAAAACCATCTGGCTGATCCATGTAAATTTCCTCCTTCAACTCTCCATTAAGGAAAGCCGTCTTAACGTCCATTTGATGAACGAGAAGACCATATGAGGCAGCCAGTGATAGTAGCACCCGAATTGTGGTCAGTCTAGCCACGGGTGAGTAAGTATCAAAGAAGTCTTCACCTTCTTTCTGGGTGTAACCCTTGGCCACAAGCCGTGCCTTGTACTTTTCAATCGTACCATCAGGTCTAAGCTTCTTCTTGAACACCCACTTACATCCTACAGGTTTGCATCCATATGGATGGTCAGTGATCTCCCAGGTACCGTTAGCTAAGATGAAATCCATCTCGCTACGTACAGCTTCCTTCCAGTAGTCAGCATCAGGAGATGCATAGGCTTCTGAAATAGTCCTGGGTGTGTCATCCACGAGGTACACAATGAAATCATCACCAAAAGACTTTGCAGTCCTCTGTCTCTTACTCCTCACAGGAGTTCCATTGTTACCCTCAACAGGATTCTCAACGTGTTCCATCGCAATGGTGGGTTCAGGAATTACAGTGAATTCCTCACTAGATGGAGTAGGTATCTCCTGATTTGATGAACTCGACATATCCTTCATAGGAAATATATCCTCAAAGAAAGTTGCATCATTTGATTCCATAATCGCACCAACATGCATGTCGGATACCTCAGATTTTATTATCAAAAATCTATAGCCGATGCTATGAAAAGCATAGCCCAGAAGAACACAATCCACGGTTTTTGGTCCAAGCTTGCGCTTCTTGGGAATTGGTATATTGACTTTCGCCAAACAACCCCAAGTACGTAGGTAAGAGAGTTTCAACACATTCCTTTCCCATTCCTCAAATGGAGTCATGGTCTTATGCTTTGTGGGAACTCGGTTTAGGACATGACACGTAGTCATTAGCGCCTCCCCCCACCATTCCTTGGATAGACCCGAAGTGTCTAACATGGTGTTAACCATATCAGTTAGAGTTTGGTTCTTTCTTTTGGCTACCCCATTTGACTGGGGTGAGTAGGGAGGCGTCCTCTCATGGATTATACCATGTTCCGCACAAAACAAATCAAATTCATTGAAAAAATACTCTCCACCACGATCGGACCTAAGCCGTTTAATTTTTCGATCAAGTTGGTTCTCTGCTTCAGCTTTATAGTTTTTAAAGAAAGTCAAAGCCTCATCTTTTGATTTCAGAAGATACACATAACAATATCTAGTGGAGTCATCAATCAACGTCATGAAGTATCTCTTTCCACCTTTTGTCATCACGCCATTCATCTCACAAAGATCAGAATGTATAAGCTCTAGTGGCGCCAAGTCTCTTGCCTCTGCAGTCTTATGGGACTTGCGAGGTTGCTTAGCTTGCACACATACTTGGCACTTGGAGCCTTTGACAGTAGAGATTTTTGGAATTAAATTCATATTGGCTAACTGCGTCATGCAACCAAAGTTAATATGACAGAGTCGTGAATGCCAAATATCAGACTCATTATTGTGGCAAACATTATTAATAACTTTAGTGCAAATATCTGACAAAGATAGGCGGAACAAGCCTCCGCACTCATAGCCTTTTCCAACAAATTGTCCACACTTAGAAATTACAACTTTATTGGATTCGAAAACCAACTTAAAATCATCTCGACATAAACGGGAACCACTAACGAGATTTTTATTAATGGACGGCACATGATGAACGTTCTTCAGACGCATAGTCTTCCCCGAAGTAAACTTCAGATCGACCGTACCAACACCTCGAATGATGGCATGTGACCCGTTCCCCATCAGCACGGGTGAAGTCCCTGTTGCCCGGTAAGAAGAAAACATGGAGGCTAGGGCTGGACCAAAAGCTTGTAGCTCGCGAGCTTAATGAGCGCTCGATAGTTCAGCTCGTTAAGCTCGTAGCTCGCTTCTTAATGAACAGAGCCAATCATTGTTTTTAGCTCGTTAAGCTTAACGAGCTTAATGAGCGAGCTAACGAGTTTCACGAGTAGCTCGTTAAGCTCGTTAGTAACAACACAATACATATTTTCATCTTACATGACAAACTTTTTGTAGCACCTTAGCTCATCTACTTAATCTAAGCGACATACGAGACAACAAACTACTTCATTTCTTTTTGTAGTCACCATATTTCAACTTGAAAATCATACCTACACGTTCACCATGTATATAGTAACACATTATAATCTGTTAACGAGCGCTCGCGAGCGCTCACGAGCTTAACGAGCTTCAAACGAGCCGAGCCGAGCAGGGTTTTATGCTCGTTAATCTTAACGAGCTTAACGAGCCGAGCCTTAACGAGCGCGAGCTTAACGAGTACGAGCTGCTCATTAGTCCACCCCTAATGGAGGCGTCAGCACAAACATGTACATTGGCACCGGTGTCAATTAACTAATCAGGAGATTGAAATACTGAAAGGATGGTAGGAAAAATACCGTACCCTGATTCCTTCATATCAGTATCACCGATGACAATATTAGCGGACTTGCCGCTCTTCTCATGTTTGCACTCCTCAAAGCGGTTAGGACACTTTGGAGCCCAGTGATTAGGATCATCGCAGACATGGCAAAGTCCCTTCCCCTTCTTATGAGAATTCTTCTTGAAGTTGGTAGAATGTGATGGCTTGTTCTTTGTATCAAACTTGCCTTTGCCCTGAGTTTTGTTCTTATTGTTTTTGTACTTGTTGGGCTGGGAGTTCTTCTTCTGTACCATGTGGGCACTAGAACCTCCCTCAGCAACTCGAGCACGTGTGTCCTTTGCTCTCGCCTTCTCTTCAACATCAAGAGTACCAATGAGATCCGCAACGGAAAACTCCTGTCTCTTGTGTTTCAGGGAAGTAGCAAAATTGTTCCACGAAGGTGGAAGCTTGGCAATGATGCCTCCGGCAACAAATTTGTCCGGCAACACACACTTGAAGTACTCAAGTTCTTTTGCGAGCGACTGTATCTCATGAGCCTGCTGTACAACAGGGCGCTCATCAGTCATCTTGTAGTCATAGAATTGCTCCATGATGTACAACTCGCTGTCGGCGTCCGAGGCACCAAACTTGGCCTCGAGCGCAGCCCACATGTCCTTGCCGTTGTCAAACGACATATACGAATCCACAATGGAGTCATCAAGAACACTCAGAAGAGCGCCTTTAAAGAGGGTATCGATCTTCTTGAAAGCTTCCAGCTGTGCTGGATTAAGATCGCCCTCAGGCTTGCCCTTGGTGGCATCATAGCAGCCCATGGTCTGAAACCAGTAGACTGCTCTCGTGCGCCACCTCTTATATTGCGCCCCCTTAAAGGCAGGCGGTTTCAGATGCGCAGCAAAACCACTCGGAGTAAATTGCCTATAATCAGGTTTTTGGATTGTTGGAAATATGAGCAAATTACTACGAGATTTAATCCGAATAAACAGAATATAAATCATGACCACAACAACAGAGATTAAACTAATCATGCGAACTAGCATAGCAGATGAACATATCACATCTAGGGCACATACTAGAAACATGAATTATACCACGATCTCGAACAGGAAGGATAGAATCACATACGGTGCAGCGGGTGCAGCACCGCCGGTGTTGACGTTGTCGCCCATGTCGTCGAGGACGAGGTTGCCGAGGTCGGGGAAGAAGTCGTCGTTCGCGAAGTTGTCGCTGCCAGCAGTCGCGTGAGTGCGCTCCCCAAAAACCTGATCGCCCCTCTCCCGTACAGGATCACGAGAGGTGGGGTTCCGGAGGCCTGCTGTCCCTTCTCGCGGTGCACGCCGGAAGGAGGGATGGAGAAGACTTGCTTGTCGGCGCAATGATCTGGAACGGTGGTGAGAAACCATACGAAGCGGCGTGGCGAGGCGAGCGAGGAGGAGGAGCGCGCATGTAGGTCTCCTCTTCTCATGCTCATACAAGTGGTAGAAGAGTTCACCTTATAAAGAGGTGCAACTCTCTCTCAACTTCCAATGTGGGACTAAACTTTAGACTCACTCACTCCACTCACATGTGTGCATGAATGGGCCAAGAGAATTTCAGAATTTTAGTTGGGCTTTGGGCCAAAGGCCTACTAGCAAAATTCCAACAGAAGATGTAAAATAAATGGTCACTTTGTTCCTTTAATCTAAGGCTGAAGCATTGTGCTACCAAGATCAGACCTGATTACACGCCAGACGGGCCATATGCATAAGAGTTAAGAGTTAAGACACATGACCTGTGTGTATGCACCTCAACAGCAATATACGGACCTATCACACACAAATTATTCCAAATCTGTTTAGTTGTCCAGCTGCTATTCTCAACTTGTATAATGGTATGATGTAGTTTGAACACCAATGCTGCAATTGGACGTATGGGCAAACATATGTACCAGTACTGGTTTGTTAACTGTTCTTCTGAATAAAATTACGTCAGAGAAAATGGAATGCATTTTAGAGTAACCCACACAACCTAGAAATCTAAAACTAAAAAGGAACTTGTATAAATAAAATGTATCAATATTGCATCTCCTTCCCCTTTTAAACAAACAAAGAAATGTAGCTGGAACTCCCAAATAAGCCAGGAGAAAATCCACATCCTAATCAAGGCCAGTGGCTGATGGTACTGTGCCCGTACGCACCATCGGCGTCCTCGCGGCGGCGCTTGCGGCTGGCGCCGGAGCCGGGCGCGTCGTGGCTGCCGACGATCCCTATACGCAGGACCCTGTCGGAGAAGGCCTCGTTGTCGAAGGCGAACTCGAAGCCCCCTGCGTCCACCTCCGTCCCCGTCGACGCGCCGTCTCCGGCCATGCGCGCGCCGTCTCCAGACTCTGGAAGCGCCGGTGGCCGTAACCCTAGCTAACCAGCAGAGTGGATTTGATCATGGCAGATTCAAAGAACCCCGCCGCTGTCTACAAACTGCAAATAGCTGAATTAGCGCTAGCTAACAGTTTTTTTTTTTTGAGGAAAGCGCTAGCTAACAGTTTAATTTCCTCTGGAGCATCCGATGGTTCTCGTTCACGCGAACATATATTTTCGTTTCCAACCACGTTTTCCTGCTACGTGATGGGAACAATCTTTTTGCCGGAATGAAAACATTTTCCAGTGTCATCAATGAAACACGTCTTCACGTCGGTGAAAACACATTTCACGTGATTTTTTTTTATAAGAAAATTTCCGATCTATCTATACAGTACAAAGAACACAGAAATAATAAAAATTGCTTCTATATCCGTAGACCAAGTAGCGAGGACTACAAGCATTGGAGCAAGCCGAAGGTGTGCCGCCGTCATCACGTCTCCTTCACAGGAGTCGGGCCAAACGTGTTGTAGCAGACAGTCAAAAAGTCGTCGTGCTAAGGAGTACCAGTGCATCACAACAACACCCGTCGTCAATGAAGATAAGTATAGACCGAAAGAATCCAACTTATAGACACACAAGAAACGAAGACGAAAAAAGACTGGACCCAAAACGAATCCACCAAAGACTAGCACCAACTGATTCCCATGAGATCCGCTGAAGACAAACCTCCAGACACCCTCCGATGATGGTGGACGCATCACCAAAATAGGGGCCAGGCCGAGAGAAACTTATTCCATCTTGAGCCGCCACCGCCTCGTCTTCTTGAAAATGACACAAACCCTAAACAAACTCACAAAAACACAGAGCAAGATCCCTCCCGCCGACAAGAACCGAGGTCCACCACGCCTCCATGGCCCTAAGGCCAGCCAACATGTGGCGACGGTGATGGGAGGCGGAGGAACCCTAAGTTCTTTCTTTAAGAGTTTTCACTGAGTTGCTAATATTAAGTCATACAGAAGTTGTTTTATTAGGATAATACAGAAGTTGCTATAAGTTTCATTGCTTAAACTCAGCGCATATTTCCTAGGCCGGGCTCTAAAACCTTATACAACGGGTGTTCGAGTGAAAAAAAGGGTTCTTTTTTTCTAACATTAATTTGCACACGGGTGCTTAGGGAGACAAAAATTAGGTCACGAACTCGTTCCCAAATTTCACTTTGGTCACTGGACATAGAACTCCCAAAATACGGTCATGAAAGTCATATTAGTGTACACCTACGGTCACCACATACATTTGGCTCCGTATTCTGCTAACATCATGTACTGTTTGATTGATTGACTGTCCACGTATGTGTCAGCAGGCTAATAGCAGAGTGAAATTCATTGGTGGTCACTGGACTTGTCCTTAAAATACACTTGATAACCGTATTCAAGATTAAATTGACAACTTGCATGTGTTTTTGTTGTTGTTGCAAAAACATTGTGTAGTACATTTGTACATGATGCCGTGAAAGTTCCCCTCTCCCAAATCCCTAATCCCCTTCCACCACCATTCATCGATTACCTACCAAACCGTCTACCACGTCTCCATCCTTCGCCACCGTCGCTCGAGGGAGCCACACCCATTGGAGCTCAAGGCGGACACTATGTCCGTCCCCGTTAGTGGTCACCGGAGCTTCCACACGCAACCGATGCCTAAATCAATGAAATTGACAAGCTAAGGTATGAGGACCACAATGCAATCCCACGGTGATGCTCCTGGTTGTCTCCCAAAGCAAGCCCTAGTGGAGGCTTTGCCGCCGCAGCCAGCACCACCCGGGGGCCTTAGGCGGTGCATGTATGCCGATTTTCTTCAGTTTTTTTTTCAATATATGTCTAATTTTTTCATGCACATTGTACATTTTCCTTATACATCGGATACATACTTTACACATATTAAAGATTTTTTAAATATAAGTTTTGATGCCTACTTTTTTCAATACGTGTTAAACATTTTTCAAATGCACATGAAAACAAATTTTGAATGATACAAAACATTTTTTTAAATATAGACAATTTCTACATTTAGGATTTTTTTTAAATGTCATAAACATAGTTTTTAAATGCATGCACATTTTAAAATATTTTGATTTATTACATGATTTTTTATATTTTATAATTTTAAAAAAATGCCACTTAGATTTTCATCAAGCACGTGATTTTCTTTTGTCACATATTTTGTTTTGAATGGTAGAAACATTTTCTAAAAGTTGAGTGATTTTTTTTGCATGAACATTTTTATATGCGGTGAACACTTTCAAAAAATTATTTTTTTTACATAATATATGTATAAATTATTTTTTCAAAAGATAAACAAGAGAAAAAACACATATGTGATGTCAGCGTGACAAAATAATATGGCTACTAGGTCGCTCCGTTACTGACTCCTTTAGGCGACCTCGGCTTACGTCCTGCTAAAGCCGTACAATGACATGTTAGCTGGGCCGGCTCATTAACAGCGGCTTACAAGTGAGCTTGATTTTGCTGCGTTTTAGTATCGTTTTGCTTTACTATTTTTGTTGGCTTTTCTTTTGGTTTATTCTCGTTTTCCTTCATATTTTCTCTTTCATTTTTCTAATTCATTTTTTATTCTTCAATTTTTGGTTAACTTTTAAAATTAGAAATTCTTTGACAAATAAATAAATAAAACATCTTCTCAAATTCCGATAACAGTTTTTGATATGCACATTAAAGAATGAAAATAGTTTTTGAGTATTTGGATTTTTTCTCAATTCATGATATTTTTAGAAATTTGAGAATAGTTTTTAAAAATATGTAAATATTTTAAAATACACTAACAATTGTATACTTCAAGAACATGTTTTAAACACGTGAATATATTTTAGAGTCGCAAACATTTTCTAGATTGCAAAGATTTTTAGAATTTACGAAGGTTTTTGAAATCCATGAATATTTTTGAATAAATTTCTTGATCACTTTTAAATTTATGGGAAAAATTTCATATTTATGATAAATTTGGTTAAAATAGTACCAACACCGAAAGTATATAAATAAAATAAAATATGAACACATGCACCAACAAAGAGTGCTCGCTAAAGAACGCTCGAGCTGTGCCGGCCAAGGAAAGCAGACACTTGTGTATTTCCAGCATTTTGTCGAGAGAGCGAACCGTTGGAGGTCTCGTAAGCAAAGAACCGTTCCCTTACTAAAAAAGGGCGCTAATAAACATCTGACGTTTCCTCAGGGTAATAAATCGAGCGAACGATCGTTCCCACAACCAGGTAGGAACGAATGAACGTTTTGGTTTGCTTAAAAAAAGTCAATCCAGCAAATGCTCTAAAATTGGCTTGCGAAAAAAGATAAATTTGACATGCTGTTATATAATGATTTGCCATGTTCTTGTCCTGTTGTATAAAAGTTTGTGAGAAAATTATCATGTTGGAGCAGAGTAATTCCCATGCGTTTTTTGGTATGATTGCCACTCGAAGAATGGTGAAAATTGCTATTCTCAGGATTTGCCATGTTGGCTGAAGGGAATTGCGAGGCTATATAAACAACAAAGGTGAAATTGCCAAGCTCCAAACACACAAATTGCCATTCCGAATGTCTTCGCTAAGATTGCCATCCTAAGCACTCTGCTTTAGTGCCCTAACTCGTAATTCACTTAGAGGGGTGCGTTTGGCCAAACGTTTTAGGATTTGCACACATAATCTGACATGTGTGAGGGTGTTCGCTTGGTGGTACTGAAAATTAGTCATCAGATTTTTGGCATTCCAAAAAAAAAAGAAATAAAGATCCATTCCAATGACAGGGACATATCAGATTGATGTTACTTACACCTCAAGTTTATTGGAGAGCTGCTAATAGGCGCCTCCAGTGCCGATTAGTCGGTCTGGCACCTACTACGCGCATAAGTCGGTTGCATTCACAAAGCCCACTCATTTGCACATGTTATGTTCGTTCACATGGACCCATTCATTCGTTCGTTCACGTGGACTCATTCGTTCGCTCATTCACAAAAGCAGAATAAACGTTTTGTAAAAAAGTTTGCGAGTTCAAAAAGTTCACGGATTTGAAAGTTTTCATGGATCTTGAAAATGTTCATGAAATTGAAAATATTATGCTAATTGGAGAACAAGTTCTCGATTTTTTAAAAAACTGTGAGTTTGAAAAAATGACGGATTTGAAAAGGTTTGTACATTTTTAAAAATTTCATGAAATTTGGAAAAAAGTTCACGAAGTTCTCTAAAAAAGTTCAACGCTAAAATTACAAGAAAATTAAAGAAACTTCATGAATTCGAATAAGTCCACGAGTTCAAAAAAAGTTTATGGGACTTAAAAAAAGTTCACGGGTTTCGAAAATATTCACAAATCCAAAATAAATCATGGATTTGAAGAAAAAACATTCATGTTTTGAAAAAGCTCACAAAACTGAAAATGTTCATGCATTTGAAAAAGGTTCATGAAGCAAAAAAAAGTCAAAAGGGAGAATTTTCATGCATTTGAAAAACAAGTTCAGGAAGTTTTAAGAAATTCATGCATTGAAAAAAAGGAAAAATAAACTGGAAAAAGGAAAGAAAAGAAAAGAAAAAGGGAGACAAAAAACTGAGTAATAACCAAAGAAAAACTGGACAAAACAACACCAAAAGAAAAAAAACAAAGTATTCTTTTTAGTGTTACATTTGAAGCTCAACAAAGAAGAGAAAATAAGTTACCACACACAGCAGGTGAGTGGTCTCAAATGGTTATCGTGATTGGTAGTGAACCTGAGGTTTAGAGTTCGAATCTCAGGTACGCCCATTGTTTGAACTTTGAAGGTTGAAGTAAAGAGAAAAAAGTAGATGGGCCGAGCCAGAATGGAGAGGGGTGTGCACCAGTTTATAGAATGGTCTATAACCGACACTGACAGCCAGTTTGGTAAACACTCGGACAGAATTCTGCTCACAAATTAATAGGATACCATTGGGAAGAAATCGGTGGGAATTGGCTTCCTCAACTTCCAGTCCCCTTCCCACTTAAACTCCCATTCCCTCTAATCAAACAGTGAACTTTTAATCTCCTTACCCCTCAACTCCCATTCCTTGTCTCTAATTTTCTCGAACCAAACATGTTGTGAGGGCACCAAATAAGAGTTGGGGAGTTCACAGGGCCTATCTAAGCTAGCAGACGAGATTAGACTAGTCCTCGATCGATCACCAATTGGTTCATGCACTATTACAGAGCAGTACACATCTTCGGCGCCGGCTTGACTTCTTTGATTCTCTTCCGCAACCAACTAACATCACTAACGTGGCGAACTGAGTGTAGCTCAGATGATGAGATTACCGGTGATGAAACTAGCCTACCTGTGTTCAAGTCTTAGACTTGCACCGGTGCTCGCATTTTTTTCTTGATTTTTTTTTCAAACTTTTCGGCGATGTTCATTCAGTCGAAGGATACATTTTTATGGACAATGAGGCGTTTATGATGACTTCATTAATTTTAAAATGTTGTGTTGGCCTAGTATCTTAAAAATACTCATAGAAATAAAGTGTGCATGCGTGTATTCATAGAGATAACCAGTGGTGGAGACAGGGCGACCAGCAGGGGCCCTGGCCCCCCTAACAATATTGTGTTAAGCCTAATATACATGGTCATAGATGATTAATTGTTGCTAAATTGGTGTATTCTAACTAGTGGGCCCTCCCTAAAAAGGATTTACTACACTCGGCCCTCCTCATGCTATTTTCCCGGCTCCGCCACTGGAGATAAGTGTATATGCGCGTTTATGAGCATCAACGATCATATGTAAGTATCCGCAAAAAAAAATGATCATATGTAAGAAAAACTAACTCAATCCACGACAAGTTAACTCGAACTAGGGAGTAATAAGTAGTACTCCTTCCGTTCGAAAAAGCTTGTCCCTCAAATAGACGTATCTAGCACCAAATTAGTGCTAGATATATTCATTTAATGGATAAGCTTAGGACAAGTTTTTTCGAACGAAGCGAATAGTGTAGAAAAGAGAGATGAGAAAACAAGTCAAGTAAACCAAGGGAAAGGTGCATGCAACACGCAATGAAAAGAGAGGACGTACGTACGCCATGCAATGCCAGCCACTCGACTGCCATATCAGGGTCCAACACGATGTGGCCGCCCAGATATCACCTGCCGCCGCCTGCCGTCCTCGATCAATAAACGGTTTGGCAGCCACAGGAGATTTCCCTCCGTACTCAACCATGATCTCTCTGTCAACTGCATGCATGCGTCACTCTGACTCAGCTTGCTCACCACATGCATCTTCCACGCACGCATGCTTGTTTAATTAATTTTTCTTTCTCTGCAAACCACTGAAAGATACTACATCAACGGACTGTTTGCCTCCGTACCATGGACTCTCTGCATGCATACTTCGGTTGGCTAGCCCATCACATGCATCATTCATCCAGGCTTGTTTACAACGTACTCCTTTTGTTTACATCATCTCCAACAGCCGCCGAACGCGCCGCGCGTTAAAAACTATTTTGCAGCGTGTTCATCATCTGGTTTAGCGCGGCGGGCAGCGCTGGCTCCAGCAGCCATGTTAAAATGCAGTGTGCGCGCAGTTCCAGCAGCGCGCAAAAATGCAGCACGCGCAACTCTCACACAAACAACATATGCATTTCAAAATAGAAGCAAAAAGATCAAACACAAACAAAATAAATCAAAATAAATAGTTCAATTTCCTTATTACAACTCAAACAAACAGTTTATCGTTCAATACAACAAATAGTTCAACAATACAACAAATAGTTCAACAATACAATATCGAACGCACAAATCATGATGCTCTTTGTCGTCCATTCCATGCCCACCACTCCTCAATGAGATCCTTTTGAAGATTATCATGCGCTGCGGGACGTCAAATGGCATGATAGGAGGCAACAAAATGGGCCACCCTTTCAGCCCTCCGTCGCACTCGTACGGGATGTCCCAAGAGTTCATACTGAGAATAGTCTACATCTTGGTCACGCTCATTCTCGATGATCATATTATGCATGATCACACAAGCATGCATGATGTACCAAAGCATTTTTTTGATCCCAAAATCTAGCTGGTCCTCTCACAATAGCAAATTGGGCTTGCAAAATCCCAAAAGCTCTCTCCACATCTTTTCTAGCCGCAGCCTAAGCATTGTGGAAATCAATATTTTTCTTACCTTCCGGCTTTTTCAACGGCTTCACAAAGGTTTGCCACTTTGGATAGATGCATCCGCTAGATAATAGCCATAGTTGTATGTACGCCCATTTGCTACAAACTGCACCGGTGGCAAATCACCATTTGCAATCTTATTCATCAGTGGTGACCGGTTGACAACATTGATGTCATTCAAAGATCCAGGCATTCCAAAGAATGCATGCCAAATCCAAGTCTCTTGATCGGCCACCGCTTCAAGGATTATAGTGGAACCCTTTTTTTGGCTGTGGAATTGCCCATACCATGCCTTTGGACAATTATCCCAATTCCAATGCATGCAATCTATTGAGCCAAGCATACCAAGAAAGCCGCGAGCTTTGTTCATCTCCAATAGCCTTGCGGCGTCTTCGGCATTGGGAGATCTCAAATACTCCTGGCCAAACACTTGCATAATTCCGACTGCGAAGCGCTTGACACACATGATGGCTTGGCTCTCCCCCATAGCCAAGTGATCATCAACTAAATCAGCCGGGATACCGTATGCCAACATACGCAAAGCGGTTGTCACCTTCTGAAAGGTGCTATGCCCGAGCTCTCCGGCGGCATTCCTCCTTTGCTGAAAAAACCGGTCATGGCTCGCTAGTTTCTCTGCAATGCGTCTGAACAACTCGGTGCTCATCCTAAATCGACGACGAAAGTACGACTCCGGGTATGTGGGATTCTCCACGAAATAGTGCCTCCACTAGTAGAAAAAGGGTCAAACGTGAAGCACATTAGTGCCGGTTTGTATTTGAGCCGGCACTAATGTATACATTAGTGCCGGTTCCAACGGCTAGCCGGGCCGCTTTCATTAGTACCGGTTCGTGGCGAACCTTTAGCACCGGTTCGTGCCATGAACCGGTACTAATGAGAGTGGTGGCAGGATGTTGTCAGAATGGGGCCCCTCCAGCCCCTTTAGTACCGGTTCTTGGCACCAACCGGTACTAAAGGTCGTCCTACATAAACCCTTCGTCCACCCGAGCTCGCTCTGTTCTTCCCCTTTCCCCTCTCCTCTCTGTTCTTCCCCTCTTCCTCTCGAGCTCATCACACATTTTGCCCAAAATTTGTCAAGATTTGAAGGCCCCCATCCATTCAAATGATCACAAAGGTTAGCAACTTTGTCCTTTCATCTCTCATTGCTAGATTAGCTCTTGCAATGCTTTATATAGTGATTAATTTGTGAGTTTCATAATTTGGGAGGATATATATATATATATATATATATATATATATATATATATATATGTGCTAGTATTTGATTTATATGCAATTTGAGGTCAAAAATAACACTTAGTTTGCATATGTAGGTGTGGTTTACTTAGTGCCTTCTAAATCTCCATCGTAGCCACCGTCGATCGCCCGCACCGTCCCGTCGCCGGCACCACCTTGTGGTGAGCCTCTTGTTCATGAAATTTTATATAAAAATTGATGTTTGTGTGATTTGGACATATAGTTACTCGTATAATTATCTTACCCCGTACGTTCTTTGTTATACATATAGTGCCATGGTTTTGATATCCGTCCCCGTCGGTCCTAGTCCTTGTTATGATTCGGATGTGGTATGTATATTCTCTTTTAAAACTAGTTGCATTTCATGTTTATGACAAATTATGCCCATCAAGTTGACATAGAAATTTTTTCTAGGAGGTATGTGAACCGGAAATTCCAACCGACCCTATTGCCGAGAGGTTAAATTTAGTTGAAAGAGAAAACGAGTACTTGAAAGAAAAATTGAAAAGAATTGAGGGGGAGAAGATGGAATTGGAGTTGCATGTTGCCGATGTCGTCGATGATCACAAGATCAAGATGGAGAAAATGCGCTTGAAGATTAGAAAGATTAGAAAATATGCCATCGATAGTGAGGCTTGGTATCATTATGCTGTTGGATCCATTGTTACCTTAGTTGCGATCTTGATCGTATTTGTTGTTGCATTTAAATGCTTTAGCTAGAGAGTTATTTGTTTGTCGCATTTAAGTGTTGTATGAACTTTATGTATGAACTTGTATTAATTTGGTCTATTCGGTGTTGTGTAATGAAGATGAGCCGGCAATGGATGTACGACGACCGATGCTCTCCCCAGTTCGTTGAGGGCGTGCATACTTTTCTGCTTGCAGCTGAGGCAAACAAGCGGGCGGATGGTTTTATGCCTTGTCCATGTGCTCGCTGTAAGAATGGTCACAATTACTCTACGTCAAGAACCATTCACGTCCACCTGTTTAAGTACGGTTTCATGCCCCATTATAATGTTTGGACCAAGCACGGAGAAAGAGGGGTTATGATGGAAGACAATGAAGAAGAAGAGGACGACGACAGCTATCCTGGCCATGGGTTCCCTGAATACGATGATACAACAATGGGGGAAGAAGCTGAGCCGGTAATGCGGGAAGAAGCTGAGCCGGCAATGCGGGAAGAAGCTGAAGAAGAGGCATCAGATGAGCCCGTTGATGATCTAGGTCGGGCCATTGCCGATGCAAAGAGAAACTGCGCAAGTGATTTGGAGAAGAAAAAGTTGCAGCGCATGTTAGAGGATCACAAAAAATTGTTGTACCCGAATTGCGTAGGAGACAAGAAAAAGTTGGGCACCACACTGGAATTGCTGCAATGGAAGGCAGAGAATGGTGTATCTAACAAGGGATTTGGAAAGTTGCTGGTAATGATAAAGGATATGCTTCCAAAGGACAACGAATTGCCCGAGAGTACGTAGGAAGCAAAGAAGGCTGTCTGCCCTCTAGGGTTAGAGGTGCAGAAGATACATGCATGCCCTAATGATTGCATCCTCTACCGCGGTGAGTACGAGGATTTGAACGCTTGCCCGGTATGTGGTGCATTGCGCTATAAGATCAGCCGCGATGACCCTGGTGATGTCGAGGGCCGGCGCCCCAGGAAGAAGATTCCTGCCAAGGTGATGTGGTATGCTCCTATAATACCACGGTTGAAACGTTTGTTCCAAAACAAAGAGCATGCCAAGGCGATGTGATGGCACAGAGAAGACCGTAAGAAAGACGGAAAGTTGAGAGTACCCGCTGACGGGTCGCAGTGGAGAAAAATCGAAAGAAAGTACGGGAAGGAGTTTGCAGATGACGCAAGGAGCGTATGGTTTGGTCTAAGCGCAGATGTCATTAATCCTTTTGGGGAGCAGAGCAGCAACCATAGCACCTGGCCTGTGACTCTATGTTTGTATAACCTTCCTCCTTGGTTGTGCATGAAGCGGAAGTTTATTATGATGCCAGTGCTCATCCAAGGCCCTAAGCAACCCGGCAACGACATTGATGTGTACCTAAGGCCATTAGTTGAAGAACTCTTACAACTGTGGAATGGAACAGGTGTACGTGCGTGGGATGAGCACATGGGGGAAGAATTTGACCTAAAGGCGTTGCTGTTCGTGACCATCAATGATTGGCCTGCTCTCAGTAACCTTTCAGGACAGACAAACAAGGGATACCGCGCATGCACGCACTGTTTGGACGATACCGACAGTATATATTTGGCTAATAAGAATGTGTACCTGGGACATCGTCGATTTCTTTCGAGCAGGCATCCCGTAAGAAAGAAAGGCAAGCATTTCAAAGGTGAGGCGGATCACCGGACGAAGCCTCGCCACCGTACTGGTGCTGATGTACATGATATGGTCAAGGATTTGAAGGTGGTCTTTGGAAAGGGTCCTGGTGGACAACCTATTCCGAATGACGCTGACGGACGCGCACCCATGTGGAAGAAGAAATCTATATTTTGGGACCTGCCCTATTGGAAAGACCTCGAGGTCCGCTCCGCAATCGACGTGATGCACGTGACGAAGAATCTTTGTGTGACCCTGCTTGGCTTCTTGGGCGTGTATGGGAAGACAAAAGATACACCTGAGGCACGGGAGGACCAGCAATGTATGCATGGAAAAGACGGCATACATCAGGGTCATGCAAGCTATGCTCTTACCAAAGAAGAGAAGGAAATCTTCTTTGAATGCCTGCTCAGTATTAAGGTACTGTCTGGCTTCTCGTCGAATATAAAGGGAATAATAAACATGGCAGAGAAAAAGTTCCAGAACCTAAAGTCTCATGACTGCCACGTGATTATGACGCAACTGCTTCCGGTTGCATTGAGGGGGCTTCTATCGGAAAACGTTCGATTAGCCATTGTGAAGCTATGTGCATTTCTCAATGCAATCTCTCAGAAGGTAATCGATCCAGAAATCATACCAAGGTTACAGAATGATTTGGTGCAATGTCTTGTCAGTTTCGAGTTGGTGTTCCCACCATCCTTCTTCAACATCATGACGCACGTCCTAGTTCACCTATGCGAAGAGATTAACGTTTTGGGTCCTATATTTCTACACAATATGTTCTCCTTTGAGAGGTTCATGGGAGTCTTAAAGAAATATGTTCATAACCGTGCTAGGCCAGAAGGAAGCATCTCCAAGGACCGTCAAAATGAGGAGGTCATTGAGTTTTGTATTGACTTTATTCCTGACCTTAAGCCGATTGGTGTTCCTGAATCGCGGCATAAGGGCAGACTGGATGGAAAAGGCACGCTAGGAGGGGAACAAATAATATGTATCGACAAACATTCTCTCATTGAAGCACACTATACAGTTCTACAGAATTCCGCCTTGGTGGCTCCGTATATGGATGAACACAAGAATTTGCTACGCTCCAAACATCCGGAGCGGTCTGATGACTGGATTACACGTGAACAAATCAGGAGTTTCGCCAGCTGGTTGCAAGCACGTACCATGCATGACACCTCTATTGAAGATGACCTGTACTTGCTGTCCCAGTTACCATCTTTGAATATAATGACTTTCAAAGGGTACGAGATAAATGGTAATACATTTTACACGATCGCCCAAGATAAGAAGAGCACCAACCAAAACAGTGGTGTCCGCTTTGATGCAGAAACCAAGACGGAAAAGGAAACATATTATGGTTATATACAGGACATATGGGAACTTGACCATCGACGTGGTTTGAAGGTCCCTTTGTTTCGGTGCAAATGGGTCAATATGACACGAGGCGGGGTAACGGAAGACCCGCAGTACGGAATGACAACAGTGGATCTCAACAATCTTGCGTATGCAGATGAACCATTCGTCCTAGCCAATGATGTGGCACAGGTTTTCTATATGAAGAACATGTCTACCAAGCCAAGAAAAAGAAAAGATAAGGAAGCGAATGCATCGTACGATGAGCCAAAGCGGCACATAGTTCTTTCTGGGAAAAGAAACATCGTGGGAGTGGATGACAAGACAGACAAGTCAGAAGATTATGAAAAGTTTGATAAAATTGCTCCATTCACAGTGAATATTGACCCGAGCATCCCGTTAAATGATGAAGATTTTCCATGGCTACGACGCAAAGGGACACACGCGAAGAAAAAGTTTCACACCCAAAGATCTGGGATGTGATCGGCTTAACTATCATCACTTTCTTCTGTGTTTCACACCCAGGAGGGAATCTCTGTAATAGTTAGGGTAGCTAGTTATGTGTTTTGGCATTTGAAACGCGAAGAAATTTTATGTGCAAGCAAATTCTTTCATGCATTTACTGATTTTTTCAACTAAATGACCCTGAAATTGAAAAGCATTTCAAATGAACTCAGAAAAAGATGAAAGTTGGCATGGTATCATAATTTCACCCACATAGCATGTGCAAAAAAGTAGAGAGGGTTACCGCAAAAACTGGATGCACTTCGTGTACAAAATGGACAATCTGTTCCGAAGTATCAGGGTTTCGGACGAAAACTCATCTGTTACAAAGGCATTTCATTTTTTAAATAACCTAAGCATTACCAAATTGAATATAATGATAAAACACACTAATATTAAACATAAAAAAAAAGAATCACTGAAAAATCTATTTTCAAAGTTAAGTTATTCAAAAAAAAATAAAGCAAAAAAATAAGAAAAAAAGCCCACCTACTGGGCCACAACGGCCTGCATACGACTAGAAACCCAAATTCAAGTTGGGCCAGGATGCAGGCCCGCTAGCCCAGTAGGCCCAATAGGGCATCGTAGAAGAGGTAAGCCCAGAAGGCCTGCTTAAGAGAGGAGCTCGAGACAGTAGCGATGGCGGGGCTTATAAGCAGGTGCGAGTGCCCCTCGGCTAGCGAGGTGGGACTAAATTTTTGTGCCCCTCGCCTGGCAGCGCACACCCTTTAGTACCGGGTCGTGGCACCAACCGGTACTAAAGGGGGGGCCTTTAGTACCGATTGGAGCCACCAACCGGTACTAAAGGGGGTCGCTTCCCGCCGCTTGGCCTGGCCAAAACAGGCCTTTAGTACCGGTTGGTGGCTCCAACCGGTACTAAAGGTGTCCCCTATATAAGAAACACTTCGAAAATTTTCAGTTTCTCATCTCCCACTTCTCTCTGCTGCCGCCCCGTCCCGCGCCGTCGCCGCCCCTGTCGACTCCGCGACGCCCCCGTCCTCGTCGCGTCGTCCCCGTCGACTCCGCGGCACCCCCGTCGCCGGCCTGTCGCCGCACCGGCCCGTCGCCGTCCCGGTCGCCGCACCGGCCCGTCGCCGATCCCCTCGCTTCGCCGTCGCCGTCGCCTTTGGATCGACCTCGCCTCGCCATCGCCGTCGCCTCGACCTTGCCCGCGCGCGCTGTGAGCCCCTCCCCCGGCCCCTCTCCTCCCTCCAATCGATCAAAGCCACACCGGCGCCGGCGCCGACCGTAGCGCACACACACACGCGCGCGCGCACACACACTACATGCACACACACACACTACACACACACACTAGACGCGCACACACACACAATTTTTCTGTTTTTAGCTTTTAGTTTTTTCTGTTTTTCTGTTTTTCATACAAAGTTTTAGATGAATTAATTAATTAGATTAGATTAATGTCAAATAGTATATAGAAATGTTAGTTATAATATATATAATGTCAAATGTTATAGAAATGTTAGTTATATAGAAATGTTAGAAATTTTGGAAATGTTAGTTTTAGCTAGCTAGATGAATTAGATTAATTTCAAATTGTTAGACGATGATCGATGTTTTTTTAGTTTCTTATATTTTTAGTTATAAAATTTAGAATTTGCATAAATGAAGTCATCACAATTCATCATTTAAAAAATGTTACTTTACTTTTGCGGCATATAGTATTTTGTTGTCGACGATGCCCGGCCCGCATCCTCGCCGTCGACACGTCCGGGACGACGTCCAGCTGACCCATGTCCGGGACTGGGCTCCGCCGGGCTGGCACTGGGAGGTGCTGCCTGGAGGGGCGCGCCGCTTGATGAGGAACCCGGCCCCGGGTCCCGTCGTCGACCCTGATCTCATTTGGTGACGTTCGCGTGGGCCAGTTTCGGTACGGAGGGAGCCGGCCCCGCCGGAGGTGGTACGTCGTCGTGTCAGGGAGGAGGACGAGCACGTCCATCGCTACATGGTTGCGTTAGAGGGGGGCAGGTTCTCCAATACCTGGCAGTTTCTTCAGGGATCTCACTTCAACTATGATCCTGTGAGGGTTCCTTCTCTTTGGGTGTCCACCGCCTAGCCAGTGATGTATTATTCAATATTATATATTATTCAAGACGATGTATTCGAGATTAAATCTATTATTCGAGACGATGTATTCGAGATTAAATCTGTTATTCGAGACGATGTATTCGAGATTATATCTATTATTCGAGACGATGTATTCAAGATTAAATCTATTATTCGAGACGATGTATTTGAGATTATATCTATTATTCGAGACGATGTATTCGAGATTATATCTATTATTCGAGATTATACTAAATTGTTTTATATTTCTTTTGGCATAGTTAAATAAAAGCTATGGCGGACAATACCGACAGAGAGAGAGAGAACAGACCATGTTCGATATCATACGCGGGCCAGATGATGATCGGGATGAAGAAGATTTTGACGGCTCCGAATTTATAAACAACACCGGAGAGGGTGATATGATATTCGATCGCGACGACCGAGAAGATGAAGTCATGAACTACGACGAATAACATGTTGATCCTGAAACAACAAACACCGGCGAGGTATATATATTTATATAAGCAGGAATCTGGTGATCATCGCATGTTTTAAATGAGTTAAAGATATATTAACGAATCGATCTTTCTTCTTTCAGCCATCCGGATCGAGCAAATCCTCAGGCAAAAGGACAAAACGAGGCCCGAACAAAAAGTTGAAGGAGGGCGTAAAGTACAATATCGAGGCATTCAAATCTAATGGCGAACCATTAGCGCCTAAGAAGATTGCGGAAAAGTTCGTTCTTCAGTGTGGAGTTCTTGTGAAGGACCAACTCCCGATCTCCCTTCAAGAATGGAGAAAGCCAGCAAAGCCACGTCCAAATGTTACTTTTGTCGACGAGAATAAAAAAACTGCTTTGGGATACTCTCATGAAACATTTCACCCTACCAGATCATTTCACAGAAGCAGATGTGCGGAAAGTCAAGGACGCTGCTTTTAGGAAGATGGCGGTTGCATTCAAGAACCATAAGAGAACGACGTGGGAGAAGTACGTCAAGGGAGGAAGGAAGACTCCAGTATTCGAGGGGATACTAGAGAATCAAAGTGCTCATTGGGACGATTTCGTGAAATTCAAGGATTCAGAATTAGCTAAGGAACGGTCGAGAATAAACAAGAAGAATGCCGAAAAAAGGATAAGTTCCATAAGCTGGGGCCAGGTGGCTACGCGATGGCAATGCCTAAGTGGGATAAGTCTGAGAAAGAGATGGAGGATACAAGTGTCACTCCGGTTACTAAGAGCTGGCCCCCCAGGTGCAGGACTTGGTTCTATGCGCTGGGGGGGGGGTTGGACCCGAAGACAGGCAATGTTTCGACGAAGGCATGTCTGAACGGAGCCGACGATGCGCTACTTGTTGCAATAGAAGAGGCTCGATCGGGGGTGTTCCAGCCCAACAGAGAGAACGACGAGCTTACGCGTGCCCTGGGAAATCCTGAACACCTGGGAAGAACACGAGGCAAGGGCGCTATTCCGTGGTATGAGGGGTTTTCGGACTGGAACGCCGACTACAGAACCCGTGCGAGAAAGAAGATTACGGAGGAGAAGAAGAGGAGATGGAGGAGGAGCAGAGGAAGCGGGACTATGAACGCCTTCAAGGCCTAGAAGCAAGTCAAGCGGAATTGGCAGCTAAATTCCAGCGGCAGCAGGAGCAGATCGACTCACTTAGCCAGCAAAGGGGGTCTCAGCAGCTGCAACAGCTAGCGGATGATCCAGCATTGGATACCACCGCCCCATCCATGCCGAGAAGCAGCGTGGGTTCCGCCCCGGGTGACGCAGTGCTGGATAGATACCCCGTGGATGACATCACGGAGAACACTAACTGCGAGCTACACTTCAAAATGAAGAACATATCCATGAAGGTGGCGGACGCCTTTGCTTTTTCAAATTCCCCCGAGGCAACCTTCCATTGCGACCCGATTCCAGCGGGCTATGCTCGTGTCTTGGTTGATGAGGTGGTGTACCCATATTCGGAGCTACAGCTTGACATTCCTGGAGGTGACGACGAGCACACATTGGGAGAGGCCATACATCATGTCATCCTATGGAGAAAGGATTGCATCATCTTTCGAAGGCCACCGACACCGCGTCACCCGACTCCTCGTCGAAGTCCGCCACCGAGTCAGCAGACTCCCGCTCCAAGTCCACCAACACGTGAGGCCACTCCTCCTCCTCCAAGTCCGGCAAAGTGTCAGGCCACTCCAATGTTCAAGAAATCGTTAACTGGTAGCTGCTCGGTAGGTTTAGGAGTAGCGATTAATCGGTGAATCGGCCTATTAACTGGATTAATCGGCTATCAATTAATCAATAGATTGAATAGGAACTTGCCAACATGTTTCTAGATTTTTTTATGTATTATACCATACTATCATGCTCCCAGCCATGTAGTATACCAAAACATGCTTCCATACCCATATGAAAAGCATAAAGAGGAGGTAAAATTATTAATCCTAGCTATTAATGAGCAGGATTGGGCTGGAAGGGGTTAAGGAGAAAAAAAATCGAGCTATGTTCACCCACCCGTTAATGGGTTAGTAGGGATTAATCGGCATGACAACTGATTAATCGGTCTAACTGGCCAATTAATCGGCCTCACAAGTTAACACGATGAATATGTGCTATTCGATTCGGCCATGCTATGAGTAGCGATTAACTGGCCCGTTAACTGATTAATCGGGTGAATTCTTGAACAGTGGGCCACTCCTCCTCCAAGTCTGACACAGCGTCAGACGTCCACTCCTCCTCCAAGTCCGGCACAACCTCAGGCCACTCCTCCTCCAAGTCCGGCACAACTTCAGGCCACTCCTCCTCGTCCAACTCAGCCCCGTCAGCCATCTCCGCCGCCTTAGCAATCGCAGAAGAGACACCCCGCAGCTATGGTGCGTAGCGGTACGAGTTGAGGTGATAGTACAGGAAGTACAGGCGGAGGCAAGCGATATAAATATGGTCCAAACCTCAGTACTCCTCTTCCTGTAAGGGCTTACGACAGGACTGAGGAGCAAACCAATGCCATAGTGCGGGCAGAAGTCGACGCCCATTTTGGACCGAAACCGCCACCGCCGCCAAGGGAGAAAGTGCCTGTGGAAGTAGTTGACCACTTCATTCGTATGGCTCAACCACCAGCTCCTAAGCCTGTTGACACAGACTATGAGCGCCACATCAGGAAGTTACATCGACAACGTCTACAGAAGGAGGCGAGCTCGAGCTCGAGCAAACAACAAGCAGCTGTAAAAAAATGCGGGAAAACCGTTGCCCAGCTGGGAAAACAGGCGGCGCAATCGATCCCCCCGCTTGTTGTGCCGCCAACAACACGTGAGAGTACGCGCGCCCAATATTATTGTGGCCAAACAGTTTACGTTCCCGAGGTGGGCGATGTGGTAATAACCCAGGAGCATATAATGCAGGCTGAAGAACTCAAGATCACTGTTGGACAACTCCTCGAGATTGAGGACATGCCTCTGCTTACAGAGGAGGAAATAAAACGAAAATATGTCCGGGGCCAACCTTTGGTCGAGCCAGAAGATGTCAAGAAGCTCCCAACGAGAATGTATGAATTGCATCAATGGTACATGGACGTTATCAAGAGATCCGATCGAGAGTCCCTCATGGTGTATGTCAAGAAGGATGATTACTACCATGAGAAAACTGTGGCCGTTGAGTATTCTGAACTGTTTCAGTTATACAATCAAGCCGCACTCGACAAATCTATCGTCAGTTGCTATTGTCTGTAAGTGATTTCTTTCTGTAATTTAAGTCTCAAGCTAGCTGTAGTGATCCTTTTAATCAATCATTACGTGTAATTATCCTTACTATATTCTTTTCTGTGGTATTATGCAGGATGAAGATGTATGAAATGAGAAAAGGTGGACGCTATGGCATTGGGTTCATTGACCCAAACACCGTTAATGAATACACATGTAAAATAAACAAGCATCATGAAAAAGAGGTAGAGGACAGCATGTTCGAGTTCTTGAAGCGCCTCAAATACAATGAAGATATACTACTTCCTTACAACTTCCAGTGAGTCACACTTTCTTGTACTACAAATTCTCTGTTTTTGCCTACTAGCTAGCTACATGTTTTTGCTTACATATGCCCGCTTAATTAAGACATGCAAACGTGTGTGCATGCAGATTTCACTGGATCTTGTGTATCATTAAAGTTGACGCCGAAACATTTGAAATACTGGACTCGCTACTCAAAGCAAATAGTGACTATAACATCTTGTTTGGGATAGTCAACAGGTAATTTCAATCATTATTAACTATAAATCTCGGCCTATTTAGTTCGTCATTTCATGATATGAACTATTTAATAACCCCTTTATTCATTTTCTTTGTCGGCGGGCAGGGCTTGGGCAAGGTTCATCAGCGTCACGGAAGGCGAATGGAAACCACAGCTGAAATGGTTTCGAGCCAAGGTAAATAATTAAGTAGTACTAACTAGCTAGCTGCCATCTCTTTAATTATCATGCTTGATTAATTATTATCTGATCAAATTAAATTCCATTCTCGTAATAAAGGCCCTGAAGTAGGCACAGGGGATTGGTCTGTGTGCATTTTGCGTTTGCGAGAACATTCGCATGATGGCGTCCGAAAAGAGCAGATCTCAAAGACAGGAATGGATACGCTTATCAGAACACTATTCACAATTTTTACACCATTATCGATATCTAGTCACACAACTAATACACATGCATATTGATCTCCTTCTTAACAGTTCAAAGAGGTGCGGGACAAGCTCCTAGAAACGGAGCGCGTAGAAGCACTTCAAGAGGAAATAGCGGGATTTTTGCTCGACCAGGTCATAAATCCGAAAGGAGAATACTATTACCCGCTACCGCCCCATCGACCAGGTCATGAACCACTTCCAATTGTCATCGTGCTCCGAAGGCACCAATCAAGCTAATGCCACTGGCTCCGAAGGCAACATGCATATGTAGGAGAAACTGTATATAGCTATACATGTGTATATGTGTGAATTAATATGGTGGTTTGTGAGACATGATTGATGATATATATATATATGATTGGTTCTACTAGAAATTCTATATATATATATATATATATATATATATATATATATATATATGCATAATGTGTACAATGTGTAGTACCGTAAAATACCAGCAAACGAAAAAGAATTAAAATGGAAAACACAAAATTAAATGAAAAAGAAATCATAAAACCAAAAACCCCCCAAACATTTTAGTACCGGTTGGTGTTACCAACCGGTACTAAAGGGCTCCCGGCCCCCGGAGCTGGCTCGTGCCACGTGGTTGCCCTTTAGCACTGGTTCGTGCTGAACCGGTACTAGGGGGGGGGGGCTTTAGTGCCGAAATTTTAGTGCCGGTTACCTAACCGGCACTAAAGGGTCTTACGAACCGGTGCTATTGCCCGGTTCTGCACTAGTGCTCATCAATCTGTTATGGGCATCAATCCTATCCCTCCAAATTTTCTGCCGACCCATAACCGAACCACCGTGCTTCGATTTTTTATTGATGTGCATAGCTAGGATCATTGCAAGATCCTCCTCCTCTTCCATATCAAATTCTTCTTCGGAAGAATCATACGACAGACTCATCTACAATGTTCAATACTATGATATAAAAACTACAATCAACATGCACCAAATTCATGAAGTTTGAGCAATACATACCTTGCAGGCCTTTTATCGAACACCTTGCGGGCGCCGAGCGGCAGCGAGCGCCTGGGCGCTGTTCATCGGCGGACAGACGCGCGCGAGGGGCGGCGGTGACTAGAGGTGGCGGAGGAAGCCGCCGCGGCGCGGGGATAGGCCGGGAAAGCGCCGGAACGGTCGCCGAATGGCGCGGAAGGCGGCTTGCTGGAGAGGGGGGTGAGCTGCGAGCGAGCGCGCGAGAGTACAGCGCGCGGGAGCGGGCGCATCAAATAAGCGGCGCGCGATACAGTTTCGGCCCGCGCGCTGAACAAGATATGCCGGACGCACGGTTTTTGCACGCTCGCTAGAGCCACTATACTGGTTGCGCGCGCTAAAATAGGCAATTTTACGGCGCGGCGCTAGTTTGGCGCGGCTGTTGGAGATGCTCTTATGGCCAACTACCACACTTGCATTGCCCCCCACTATTAGTTCCAATCCAGCTATACTGGGACGTATTGTTGCTGGGACATGGATTTCTGCTCCCGAGCTTAAATACGCTATCATGAACAGTAAATTCTGAAAATTGTAGAATAAAAAAAATCCAAAATCTATTGTGGATGAATATCAACAATTTTTCTAACATCCTACAAAATTTCACCTTGAAAAGGCATCTGTGGAGGCCTGTACAAAAAAAGACACGACTCAAAAGGACATATTTTGGCGCAGCCATTTTTGGTTTTTTGGCACACACCTCAACGGATGTCTTTTCGTGGTCAAATTTACTTGGTGATGTTCATTCATAAAAAAAATCAGTTTTTTGGAGTATTTTTGTACTTCTTTTTCCTGAATTTACTTTTCATGCAGGTGCATTTGTGCTCGGGATTAAAGTAAGATTTTTGATATTGTTGTAACTTGATTGTACTTCTCTACCCTGCTAGAGGGAGGAACCGCAAGACAACAACAAGAACTTCCAACTGCCGCGTGCGCGTGCACGTGTGTGTAATTACCTGGGTTTTTTCAATGGCTTCATAAAGATTTGCCACTTTGGATAGATGTCAACCGCTAGATAATAGTTATAGTTGTATGTACGCCCATTTGCTAGAAACTGCACCGGTGGCAAATCACCATTTGCAATCTTATTCCTCAGTGGTGACCGGTTAACAACATTGATGTCATTCAAAGATCCAGGCATTCTAAAGAATGCATGCCAAATCCAAGTCTCTTTGATCGGCCACCGCTTCAAGGATTATAGTGGAACCCCTTTTTTGGCCGTGGAATTGCCCATGTCATGCCTTTGGACAATTCTTCCAACTCCAATGCATGCAAACTATTGAGCCAAGCATACCAGGAAAGCCGCGAGCTTTGTTCATCTCCAATAGCCTTGCGGCGTCTTCAGCATTGGGAAATCTCAAATACTCCTGGCCAAACACTTGCACAATTTCGACTGTGAAGCGCTTGACACACATGATGGCTTGGCTCTCACCCATAGCCAAGTGATCATCAACTAAATTAGCCGGGATACCGTATGCCAACATACACAAAGTGGCTGTCACCTTCTGAAAGGTGCTATGCCCGAGCTCTCCGGCGGCATTCCTCCTTTGCTGAAAAAACCGGTCATGGCTCGCTAGTTTCTCTGCAATGCGCCTGAACAACTTGGTGCTCATCCTAAACCGGCGACGAAAGTACGACTCCGGGTATGTGGGATTCTCCACGAAATAGTGCCTCATCAATCTGTTATGGGCATCAATCCTATCCCTCCAAATTTTCTACCGATCCATAACCGAACCACTGTGCTTCGGTTGTTTATTGATGTGCATAGCTAGGATCATTGCAAGATCCTCCTCCTCTTCCATATCAAATTCTTCTTCGGAAGAATCATACGACGGACTCATCTACAATGTTCAATACTATGCTATAAAAACTACAATCAACATGCACCAAATTCATGAAGTTTGAGCAATACATACCTTGCAGGCGTTTTGTCGAACACCTTGTGGGCGCCGAGCGGCAGAGAGCGCCCGGGCGCTGTTCGTCGGGGGACGGACGCACGCGAGGGGCGGCGGTGACTAGAGGGGGGCGGAGGAAGCCGCCGTGGCGCGGGGATAGGCCGGGAAAGCGCTGGAACGGTCGCCGGATGGTGTCGGCGGCGGCGGCGCCGCGGCTGGAGAGGGGGGGGGGGGTGAGTTGCGAGCGAGCGCGCCAGAGTACAGCACGCGGGAGCGGGCGCAGCAAATAAGCGGCGCGTAATGCAGTTTCGGCCCCCGCGCTAAACAAGATATGCCGCGCGCGCGGTTTTTACGCGCTCGCTGGAGCCACTATACCGATTGCGCGCGCGCTAAAATGAGCAATTTTGCGGTGCGGCGCTAGTTTGGCGCGGCTGTTGGAGATGCTCTTATGGCCAACTACCACACTTGCACTGCCCCCCACTACTAGTTCCAATCCAGCTATACTGGGACGTATTGTTGCTGGGACATGGATTATCCGCTCCCGAGCCTAAATACGCTAGCATGAACAGTAAATTCTGAAAATTGTAGAATAAAAAAAAATCCAAAATCTATTGTGGATGAATATCAACAATTTTTCTAACATCCTACAAAATTTCACCTTGAAAAGGCATCCGTGGAGGCCTGTACAAAAAAAGACACGACTCAAAAGGACATATTTTGGCGCAACCATTTTTGGGTTTTTGACACACACCTCCACGGATGTCTTTTTGTGGTCAAATTTACTTGGTGATGGTCATCCATTAAGAAAAATCATGTTTTTGGAGTATTTTTTACTTTTTTTTTCTGGATTTTCTTTTCACGCGGGTGCATTTGTGCTCGGGATTAAAGTAAGATTTTTGATATTGTTGTAACTTGATTATACTTCTCTACCCTGCTAGAGGGAGGAATCGCAAGACGACAACAAGAACTTCCAACTACCGCGTGCGTGCGTGTGTGTTTACCTGGGTTGAGTTCGAGAGAGAGTTCGAATACATGTAAAAAGTGATGTTTTCCTTTCAACAGGAAGTTAAGGATAGTTCAAATTGAAGCTACCAATGATGTACAACAATACCCTGTTTCACCATACTTGGTTTTATTGTACCAGTTTCCGGCTTCTGTTTTACTAAATTGATGTATAATGCGCCATTAGGACGCTGCAAGGATCTCATTTAGGAACTACTCCCTTCGTCCGGAAATACTTGTCCTAGAAATGGATAAAATGATTGTATCTATAACTAAAATAGGTCTAGATACAACCATTCCTAGAACAAGTATGTCCGGACGGAGGGAGTACTGTATAGGAAGCTAAGGATAGTCTGAGCAAAAGGCGCCATACTCATAGAGCCCTGTTTGGTCAAGCCCCGGCTTCACCAATATGATCTCAAGGAAACACATTAACTAGATCAAGACGTGTATGGAAAGAAACCGACTTTTCGTCGATATACAAAGTTAAATAGAGTGCAAGTAGAAGTCTTGATGTAAATTATACTCCCTCCGTCCTATAATATAAAAGCGTTTTTAACATTAGTGTAGTGTAAAAAACGTTCTTATATTATGAGACGGAGGAAGTATGTTGGTGTTGTTTGGAGAAACTCAGTTATAGTTCTAATTAACTTTAATTTTAGTTAGGCCGAGAGCCCTGTTTGGGTGGTAGTTGGGCTATGGAGGCCACTTAGCAAGCGGCATGCTCTAGACGCTATTGACAAGATCGTTGCACCTCTTGCTCCTCCGCCTCTTCCACCACTGCCCGAGCCGGATTAAATGCTTCGTTTCATTTTAGGGGTGTGCTGTGTTGCGCCCCCAATAAGACTTAATTTTATCTCTATTGCTACCTGAACTTATATGTTGGATGAACCTTATTGTCGCTCGTTGCTTTATACTCTAAAGCGGGGGAAACCCTTTTTCGTCATATGTATAAGAAAAAGCTAAAAAGTGTTTAGACAAAAGGCACAGTGCACATCAAGCCCTATTTTTCGTCGACCATGCAAACAGATTAATTAACCCAAATACTATAAATCTAACGCCGGATTTTTTTTAGGGTCAGAGTGAATGTGTTGGCTGCCGTCAGATTTCCTGCACGAATATTGGCGCAAGCCGCAATGCCACGTCAGAGACGTTGATATGGCAGCTCCTCAGGCGAACGCATCAAGCCTATTTGGTTATGCTTGGTTAACGAAACTCGTCAACAGATTCATTACGCAAATTTCTTTATATAGTTCGCAACTTGTTAACTAATTATCATGCTTGCCTATCTACTCTCTCCGTTCCTAAATATAAGTCTTTAGCGAATCGACTTATATTTAGTAACGGAGGGTGTAGGTAGTTCGACATGCTAGCGTGGAGAATAATTAATTATTGAGTACATCTAGGTGTTTAATTGGCCAGTTTGGTTAGCGTGGGTGATGTGGCTGCCTAACATTGGAGGAAATTAGCTAGCAAGTGGAGTAGCTAGGTAATGGGCACTCCAACGTACTACTCATATATGTGTGAACATGCACAGATGGCTATGTTTTATTCCAGATCTTGCAGATAGACGTACTAGATAAATTTCGACTCTTGCTCTGAAGTGATGAGTTGACTGTGGAATATAGCCTTTCTTGTGTTTGTGTTAGTCACATGCTAGCCAGCTTTGGACTGGGATTGTTCAGCAGGAGTATATCTTAGCTTAGTTTTGAGCATGGCCCACCAACAATACACATACACGGCGCTATTGTTTATTTGTCTTATATCAGAATGCTAGTACTTTTCATGATCACAATTCACAATCAATTAGCCACCATAGGCTAGTTTTGCGTACCATCTCTCTGTCATAGCATATCAACTTTGCAAGCCACTCGAAGATGATGACCGATTTGTCAGTTAAGCTTGGTTGAAAATGCAATGCTACTTGCAAACCACTCTTTGCTAGCTGCAAGCTACTAGCCGGCCAGCTCAGATCAGACGCATCATGCATGTTCTGATGTTCACAAATCAAGTGAGGTTTACCACACTTGCACTGCTCCACTTGGACGTACAAATCAAGTGACGTGATCCTCTCTGTTCTAAGAATATTTACATGGAAGAAAACTGACGTTTCGTCAAGAGGAAGTTAGAGAATCTGAATAGATGTCATGCATATTGCCATCGTACTATCACGACGTTTGGCACTTCTGCTATAGCACCTTTTCACCCCACATATGGTGACTCTACTAGACTTGCTCTATGAAGTTAAAAGAGAGTTCGAACAGAAGGCGCCATGCACATCAAGTCCTATTTGGTCAAGGCTCTGCGCCTTAAAGAAGCAAATTAAGTAATTTACACGGTTAATTTTTTGATAACTTATTGAGAAGGATAATAAATTAAGTAATTTTTACCCGCAAAAAAAAAACAAATTAAGTAATTTACTCAGTTATAGTTGTCCATCAATCATTGAAAAGGTTAATTACCCTAATAAAAGAAAATGGACTATTGAGTACGCTAAGTGGTTAAACCAGTGTGATTAGTTTGGGTGATGTGGATGGCTAACTAACATTGGAGCAAATTAGCTTGAGTGTACTAGTAATTACTCCTGTAGATGTGTGAACACAGATAGATAAGAGTTTTATTCCTTAACTCCTGTATATGGGTAGATATATTGATTAGGACACTTGCTAGGACCGATGAGTTAACAGTTGAGTGTGACATGCCCCTTTTGCTGGGTTTTTGTTACTAGTCACATGCTAACTAAGCCAGGCTAGCTTAATTAGGACTGGGAGGGATTGTTCAGAAGGAGGAGCTACTGCATGCCTTAGCTTAGTTTAGAGCATAGGTCACCAACAACAAACACTACACCGTTGTCTTTGTGGACTCCATGCATGATACTAGTACTTGTCAATGTCAGAACTTGACTCGTTGGCCACTACTAGTTGTATACCATCGCTGTCATAGCAGAATTATCAACTTTGCAAACAACATAAAATGATGGACGCATCAGTTAGTTTGCGAGTGATTGAGTGAACGCGAGTTTTATCCTCTATTTTGGTATTTTTAACAAGTTTCCAACCCAGTGAGGGAAAGCTTTTCCTAGTGCTGCTGAATCTGAATACTCAGTTTTCTCTCTCTCTGTTTGCCATGCTGTTTGCCCCTTTTTCAGATAGACAGAGATATGTATGGTTTTGGAATTTGTGAGGAGGCTAAAACATAATATGCTCTGCGTGAACCATTTGGTCTAGACAGGACGGGCCCCCCAAGATATCTCCTGATGCCGCCTGCCGACTCCCGAGCATGGAGGAGAAATCAACGGACGGTTCGGCGAGCACATGCATGCGTACTGTTTGTTACTACAAGTCAGGTGAGGCGAGGAGTTTCCTCCGTAGTGTGCATGCATGCGTCGGTAAGCTAAGCTAGTTCATCACATGCATGCATCATCCATGCTTTGTCTGTTTACAAATCAAGTGACGTGCATGTGCCACAGTTGGACTGCCCCAGCAGGTACTTGCAAGTACTGCCAACTTGAGTGAGAGAGAGAGAAAGAGAGTAGAAGTTATAATTAGACCCGGTTTCACCAAACTTGGTTGTATGGTACCGGTTTTCCGCTCCGGTTTTTAGTAAAGTGATGATGATGCATACCGCGCTACTAGCACTACTCTACATGGTTTTTTTAGGAAGTTAAAGAGAGTTCGAACAAAAGGTGCCATGCTTATTAGAACCTTGTTTGGTCAAGCCCTAGCAAGCTTCACAAATGGTCTCAAGGAAACAAGTTAGTTAGACCAAAACTTCTAAGAATGCATCGAAGGAATCGGACTCTTCATCGAGAGGGGGTTAAATACATAAGAATAGAAGTCATCACACACATTATATGTGGTATTGTTTGGCCAAGCTCGGTTGGAATTCTAGTTGGCTCTAATTTTAGTGAGGCGAGAGTACACATAGTATATGTACAAGAGGAAGTTTAAAGAGAGTTCAGAGAAAATGCGCCATGCACATTCCACCATATTTTCTCAACATAGAGGTCTGAAAGAAACAAACTAATTGAACCAACTATATATAGTTGTGTATTCATTATTGTGCTTTGCTACCTAGGTTCTCCTTTTCTATTTAAAGGAAAAGGTCAGGCCTCTGCATCAATCGATGCACACAATCATAACTTGCCTTGTTAGGTATATGCTAGTCGGAGGGAATTATTGAGTACATAGAGTGCTTAATTAGCCAAGTTAGTTAGTTTGATTGATGCGGCTGCCTAATATTGGAGGAGATTGGCTAGCCACCGGAGTAACTAGCTAGCTAATCGGGTACTCCTACTACTCATAGATGTGTGAACATATACATATGGCTAGATGTATGTTCCAGATCTTGCTGATACACTTACATATAAACTTGGGCTCTTCCCCTGAAGCGATGAGTTGAGCGTGCCGTATCAATCGCCTTTCTTATGTTTGTGTTAGTCACATGATTGTTTAGTTGTCTTCATCGCAGCATGATAGTACTTTTCATGATCACAATCAATTAACCACCACAAGCTAGCTGTGTACCATTGCTGCCATAGCATAGCAACCTCTCAAACTACTTCAAGATAATGATCGATTTGTCATCAAAGCTTGCTTGAAAAGCCAATACTACTTCTGTTTCAGCAAAACATAAATAAAAACAGGTTTGCTAAAAGTCAGTCAATTGAGATTTAACCAAGTCTCAGTCGACCTTGCAGCATTTTGTCCTATTGTTTGCAACATTTCTTCTTACTACTTGCATCATTCGCCTTGCTTGTTGTAACATGTCGTCCCTTGTCGGTTGTCGCACGTCATCTCACCAGTCGCAACATTCTCCGTTGACGGTTGTAGCATCCATTGCTTGTAGTACCGTCGCAACATTTTTCATCGTCGTTTGCAGTATCCAGCCGTGCTAATCGTAGCACCACAGCTATGCTGACGTCACTCGACTGAAACTTGGTTAAGTCTCAGTCAAAAAAAGTTTAATCCGGGACACGTCGTCAATTTCCGAGGTAAATAAGTTAGATCCGTGCAAAAAAATAAATAGATCAGACAGGTTTTTATTCTAAATCATACATATAATTAAGTTAGGCAGATAGATTTGAGGTCTTGCTCAGAACAGAAGGGTTTGTTTGTGCCATATCGTTTTCATGTGGTACTTTCTGTTAGTCACATGCTAACCAGGCAAAGCTTGATTAGGACTGGGAGGGGTTGTTCAGCAGGAGCTATACTGCCTGCCTTAGCTCATTTTGGAGCATGCATGGCCCACCAACACACACTACACCATTGTCTTCACAGATCTCAGAATATATTCATGATAGTACTTCTCAGGATGATTAATTAGCCAGTACTAGTCCTAAACGTACCATCACTGTCATAGCAGACCAACTTTGCAAATTAACCACATGGAAACGATCGACAAACGCCAATCAATCTTGCACGGAAATCCAAGGTTTGCCTCCAAAAAAGAAAACACCAATGTCGTAATTTATGGACTTTCATCTCTGTCATAGCCATCCGATCAAGCTTTAGAACCAACTTCTCATTCATTTAACGCTTGGCAAACTAAACTTCAACCTATATGCGTGCATGCATACATGCGGATCAAGTTAATCAAGTTAACCTTGTCATCGGCTATGATTTAGAAATGGTTATTTAACGGTCGCTTCCAGTCAAAAACTGCGAAGCCAAAAAGATATGTTAGGTGACTATTAATGCCAAACGTAGAAGCTTTAGACTGACCATAGTGAGAGTAACTTCAAGAGTAATATCGGGTCAAACTCAGCAAATTTGTCTATATGACAATGAGGTAATGAGGAGAGAGGTAAATTGAATAACTTAACTAGTTATTGCAACATCACATATCTTAAGACAATATGAGTCTATAACCTAACGAATGAACATTTGCATGACATCACATATATGTTACTACCCATTATGGAGATAGTAATATAGCCAAAGATAGCGTGTATGTTACCGGTGTAAGTTACTCTTCACTAGAAGAGCGGTATCTATCGATCTCCAAGCATATAAATCTGGCACTCAAGTATTGGCGAGTTTGGTGTTGGGTGACTAAACGTCTAGTCAGATCATGAGGGGTATCCGATCTGTGTAGCATCTAGCTAGGCTAGATGTTGTAATAGGCAGGGAGCAGTGACACGGCGGCAAAGCAATGTCTTTGCCCTTAGGGGTTAACTTGGTGAAAATGGCCGTCGTAAAACTTAGGACGCAACTTCCAAGAAATAACTCTATGGACAAGAACCGGGCCTCACGTCAAAGTAACGACAGGCACGTACACACTACACTAAATTACACAGGGCGCGGTGTAGTAGCACTGTGCTGGAGTGTTAAAGTGATGTCTTTAACATGTAGGAGTATATAGTACTAGCATTAGTTGTTTCTTAGATGGATCGATCGATTGATATGGTAAATTCAGAGGGCTTGTGGGATTTGTTATCCAGTAATCTAGTTAAGGTTACACATAATCCAAACTCCAAAGGGGGCATATTAATCAGGAAATCTAGTAGTATATATAGATGGGTGAGCTGAAACAATCAACTGCATACTAGCTATAATCCGATTAATTAATCAATCGCCAGGTGCATGCATGCAACAACTAATTAAGCACCAGTACTACCTAAGGGGTACTTGTTGTTTACAAGCTAGACGTATCCATTGTCCATGCACATTTGCATATGGAATCTAGTGTTGGCTCAACTAGCTCGTCAGAGCTTGAGCGACAGGTCCATCTCCGCCACCGCCTCCCCGCCGGCCGCTGCGGTGCCAGCCCGGCCCGTCCCCATGCCCATCAGTGGCGCCATCGTCGCGGAGTCCGGAGCAGCGGGCGAAGCAGAGTACCCCCACAGCTCCCCGCCGCCGGCGTGGAGCAAGCTGTGGACGGCCGTGGAAGAGGAAGCAGTCCCGGTGGCGACGGTTTCGTAGGGGACGTCGCGGCTGCGCTTGGCAAGGGTGCGCTCGAGCTTGTGCGCGTTCTGGTGGCCGCCGAGCGCCTGGGAGCTCAAGAACTTGCGGTGACAGTAGTTGCACGAGAAAGCCTCCTTGCCTGCGTGGTCGAGGGCCACGGGAGTAGGCGCGGGGGACGCCGGGCGCCGGGCGCCGCGCTGGTGCGTGGCCGTGTCGAGACGCAGGTCCAGGCTCACGCCGTGGAGCAGCAGCTGTGGCGCGCCTCTGCCTCTCTCTCCATGGTCGACGGCCGGAGCTAGCAAGGCCGCGTGTGTGTGGATCAGGAAGGAGGAAGGAGCAAGCAGTGGTCCGGGGGGTGGTCTGAGCAAGCGATCGCGATTGCGCAAACAGGAGGAGTGAGGCCGGTGGACCGGGCGGCTCTGTACAGTGCAGCGTAGGCATGCATCAACTAGTTCCCACTGTACTGCAGTGCAGTGTACAGCTTCTTCTTCTTCTTCTCTCTCTCTCTCTTTTCTTGGAAAAATATATGCATGCATCAGAAGCAAACAAATACCCCTACTTACTATACACAACTGGATGTGAAAGAAGATCCAAATGCCATGAAAAAGAAAAGAGGCAGACAATAAAGAAGCGTCGCCTCCCCTGGGCGACGCCATGGGCCCCGAAACCCTAGCGCCGCCAGCACCCTCTAGTGCCTCCTCCTGCCGCCGCTGCCGTTGGCGTGGGCCGCGGTGGCAGCGGGCCCGGTGCCGAAGGGATCTGGGCGGGTGCACGCGGTGGATCTCATCTGAGGCGGCAGGGGCGGCAACTCTCGTGCAATCCGAAGGCGGCGGCGACCCCAGGCCGTGCGGCAGTGGCCGGAGCATCATCGCCGGCGGAGCGGCGGCCCTGGATGGACGGCGGCGATGGCAGCGCCCCATCCGGCGGGGTGGGCTGTTCTGGTCGGGATGGTGACTGTGGATCCAACGCCCCGTTTGGATCCGTCGCGGGGAGGCCTTCCGCCGACCGACGGCGCGTGGAGGGGCCGGTGAGGAGATGTCGGATGTCTGCTAGAGTACCGACAACGACGTACTGTTGGGGAACGTAGTAATTTCAAAAAATTTCCTACGCACACGCAAGATCATGGTGATGCATAGCAACGAGGGGGAGAGTCTGATCTACGTACCCTTGTAGATCGCAACGGAAGCGTTGACACAACGTAGAGGAAGTAGTCGTACGTCTTCTTTTCGATCCGACCGATCCAAGCACCGTTACTCCGGCACCTCCGAGTTTTAGCACACGTACAGCTCGATGATGATCCCCGGGCTCCGATCCAGCAAAGCTTCAGGGAGGAGTTCCGCCAGCACGATGGCGTGGTGACGATCTTGATGTTCTACTGTCGCAGGGCTTCGCCTACGCACCGCTACAATATGACCGAGGTGGAATATGGTGGCAGGGAGCACCGCACACGGCTAAGGAACGATCACGTGGATCAACTTGTGTGTCTATGGGGTGCCCCCTGCCCTTGTATATAAATGATGGAGGAGGAGGAGGCCGGCGAAGGCTATTGGTGCGGCCAGGATGGGAGTCCTACTAGGACTCCAAGTCCTAGTAGGAGTCCATCAAGAGGGGAGGAAGGGAGAAGGAAGTGGAGGAGAAGGAGAGGTGGCCGGCCCCCTTTTCCCTAGTCCAATTCGGACCAAAGGGGAGGGGGGCGCAGCAGCCTTTTTCCTCTTCCCACTAAAGCTCATCAAGGCCCATTACTTCTCCCGTAACTACCCTGTACTCCGAAAAATACCCGAATCACTCGGAACCTTTCCGATGTCCGAATATAGTCGTCCAATATATCGATCTTTACGTCTCGACCATTTCGAGACTCCTCGTCATGTCCCCGATCTCATCCGGGACTCCGAACTCCTTCGGTACATCAAAACTCATAAACTCATAATATAACTATCATCGAAACCTTAAGCGTGCGGACCCTACGGTTCGAGAACAATGTAGACATGACCGAGACACGTCTCCGGTCAATAACCAATAGCGGGACCTGGATGCCCATATTTTCTCCTACATATTTTATGAAGATCTTTATCGGTCAGACCGCATAACAACATACGTTGTTCCCTTTGTCATCGGTATGTTACTTGCCCGAGATTCAATCGTCGGTATCCAATACCTAGTTCAATCTCGTTACCGGCAAGTCTCTTTACTCGTTCCGTAATACATCATCTCACAACTAACATATTAGTTGCAGTGCTTGCAAGGCTTATGTGATGAGCATTACCGAGAGGGCCCAGAGATACCTCTCCGACAATCGGAGTGACAAATCCTATTCTCGAAATACGCCAACCCAACATCTACCTTTGGAGACACCTGTAGTACTCCTTTATAATCACCCAGTTACGTTGTGACGTTTGGTAGCACCCAAAGTGTTCCTCCGGTAAACGGGACTTGCATAATCTCATAGTCATAGGAACATGTATAAGTCATGAAGAAAGCAATAGCAACATACTAAACGATCGGGTGCTAAGCTAATGGAATGGGTCATGTCAATCAGATCATTCAACTAATGATGTGACCTCGTTAATCAAATAACAACTCTTTGTTCATGGTTAGGAAACATAACCATCTTTGATTAACGAGCTAGTCTAGTAGAGGCATACTAGTGACACTCTGTTTGTCTATGTATTCACACATGTATTATGTTTCCGGTTAATACAATTCTAGCATGAATAATAAACATTTATCATGATATAAGGAAATAAATAATAACTTTATTATTGCCTCTAGGGCATATTTCCTTCAGTCTCCCACTTGCACTAGAGTCAATAATCTAGTTCACATCGCCATGTGATTTAACAGCAATAGTTCACATCACCATGTGATTAACACCCATAGTTCACATCGTCATGTGATCAACACTCAAAGGGTTTACTAGAGTCAGTAATCTAGTTCACATATCTATGTGATTAAAACCCAAAGAGTACTAAGGTGTGATCATGTTTTGTTTGTGAGATAATTTTAGTCAACGGGTCTGTCACATTCAGATCCGTAAGTATTTTGCAAGTTCTATGTCTACAATGCTCTACATGGAGCTACTCTAGCTAATTGCTCCCACTTTCAATATGTATCCAGATTGAGACTTAGAGTCATCCAGATCATTGTCAAAACTTGCATCGACGCAACCCTTTACGGCGAACCTTTTTGTCACCTCCATAATCGAGAAACATATCCTTATTCCACTAAGGATAATTTTGACCGCTGTCCAGTGATCTACTCCTAGATCACTATTGTACTCCCTTGCCAAATCAGTGCAGGGTATATAATAGATCTGGTACACAGCATGTCATACTTTATAGAATCTATGACTGAGGCATAGGGAATGACTTTCATTCTCTTTCTATTTTCTGCCGTGGTCGGGCTTTGAGTCTTACTCAACTTCACACCTTGTAATACAGGCAAGAACTCTTTCTTTGACTGCTCCATTTTGAACTACTTCAAAATCTTGTCAAGGTATGTACTCATTGAAAAAACTTATCAAGCGTCTTGATCTATCTCTATAGATCTTGATGCTCAATATGTAAGCAGCTTCACCGAGGTCTTTCTTTGAAAAACTCCTTTCAAACACTCCTTTATGCTTTGCAGAATAATTCTACATTATTTCCGATCAACAATATGTCACTCACATATACTTATCAGAAATGTTGTAGTGCTCCCACTCACTTTCTAGTAAATACAGGCTTCATCGCAAGTCTATATAAAACTATATGTTTTGATCAACTTATCAAAGCGTATATTCCAATTCTGAGATGCTTGCACCAGTCCATAGATGGATCGCTGGAGCTTGCATATTTTGTTAGCACCTTTAGGATTAAAAAAACCTTCTGGTTGCATCATATACAACTCTTCTTTAATAATCCATTAAGGAATGCAATTTTGTTTATCCATTTGCCAGATTTCATAAAATGTGGCAATTGCTAACATGATTCGGACAGACTTAAGCATAGATACGAGTGAGAAACTCTCATCGTAGTCAACACCTTGAACTTGTTGAAAACCTTTTGCGACAATTCTATCTTTGTAGATAGTAACACTACTATCAGCGTCCGCCTTCCTCTTGTAGATCCATTTAATCTCAATGGCTCGCCGATCTTTGGGCAAGTCAATCAAAGTCCATACTTTGTTCTCATACATGGATCGCATCTCAGATTTCACGGCCTCAAGCCATTTCGCGGAATCTGGGCTCATCATCGCTTCCTCATAGTTCGTAGGTTCGTCATGGTCAAATAACATGACCTCCAGAACAGGATTACCGTACCACTCTGGCGCGGATCTTACTCTGGTTGATCTACGAGGTTCAGTAGTATCTTGTTCTAAAGTTTCATGATCATTATCATTAACTTCCTCACTTATTGGTGTAGGTATCGCAGAAACAGTTTTCTGTGATGTATTACTTTCCAATAAGGGAGCGGGTGCAGTTACCTCGTCAAGTTCTACTTTCCTCCCACTCACTTCTTTCGAGAGAAACTCCTTCTCTAGAAAAACTCCGAATTTAGTAACAAAAGTCTTGCCTTCGGATTTGTGATAGAAGGTGTACCCAACAGTCTCCTTTAGGTATCCTATAAAGACATATTTCTCCGATTTGGGTTTGAGCTTATCAGGATGAAACTTTTTCATATAAGCATCACAACCCCAAACTTTAAGAAACGACAACTTTGGTTTCTTGCCAAACCACAGTTCAGATTGTGTCGTCTCAACGGATTTAGATGGTGCCCTTTTAACGTGAATGCAGCTATCTCTAATGCATAACCCCAAAATGATAGTGGTAGATCGGTAAGAGACATCATAAATTGCACTATATCCAATAAAGTACAGTTATGACGTTCGGACACACCATTATGCTGTGGTGTTCCATGTGGCATGATTTTGTGAAACTATTCCACATTGTTTTAATTGAAGACCAAACTCGTAACTCAAATATTTTACCTCTGCGATCATATCGTAGAAACTTTTATTTTCTTGTCACGATGATTTTCCACTTCACTCTGAAATTCTTTGAACTGTTCAACTGTTTCAGACTTATGTTTCATCAAGTAGATATCCCCATATCTGCTCAAATCATCTTGTGAAGGTCAGAAAATAATGATACCTGCTGTAAGCCTTAACATTCATCGGACCACATACATCAGTATGTATGATTTCCAACAAATCTGTTGCTTGCTTCATTGTTCCGGAGAACGGCGTTTTAGTCATCTTGCCCATAAGGCATGGTTCGCAAGCATCAAGTGATTCATAATCAAGTGATTCCAAAATCTCATCAGCATGGAGTTTCTTCATGCGCTTTACACCAATATGACCTAAACGGCAGTGCTACAAATAAGTTGCATTATCATTATTAACTTCGCATCTTTTGGTTTCAATATTATGAATATGCGTATCACTATGATCGAGATCCAACGAACTATTTTCATTGGGTGTGTAACCATATAAGGTTTTATTCATGTAAGCAGAACAACAATTTATTCTCTTACTTAAATGAATAACCGTATTACAATAAACATGATCAAATCATATTCATGCTCAACGCAAACACCAAATAACACTTATTTAGGTTCAACACTAATCCCGAAATTATAGGGAGTGTGCGATGATGATCATATCAATCTTGGAACCACTTCCAACACACATCGTCACTTCACCCTTAACTAGTCTCTGTTTATTCTGCAATTCCCGTTTCGAGTTACTAATCTTAGCAACTGAACTAGTATCAAATACTTAGGGTTTGCTATAAACACTAGTAAAGTACACATCAATAACATGTATATCAAATATACTTATGTTCACTTTGCCATCCTTCTTATCCGCCAATCACTTGGGGTGGTTCCGCTTCCAGTGACCGGTCCCTTTGCAGTAGAAGCACTTAGTCTCAGGCTTAGGACCAGACTTGGGCTTCTTCACTTGAGCAGCAACTTGCTTGCCGTTCTTCTTGAAGTTCCCCTTCTTCCCTTTGCCCTTTTCTTGAAACTAGTGGTCTTGTCAACCATCAACACTTGATGTTTTTCTTGATTTCTACCTTCGTTAATTTCAGCATCATGAAGAGCTTGGGAGTTGTTTCCGTTATCCCTTGCATATTATAGTTCATCACGAAGTTCTACTAACTTGGTGATGGTGACTAGAGAATTCTATCAATCACTATCTTATCTGGAAGATTAACTCCCACTTGATTCAAGCAATTGTAGTACCCAGACAATCTGAGCACATGCTCACTTGTTGAGCGATTCTCCTCCATCTTTTAGCTATAGAACTTGTTGGAGACTTCGTATCTCTCAACTCGGGTATTTGCTTGAAATATTAACTTCAACTCCTGAAACATCTCATATGGTCCATGACGTCCAAAACGTCTTTGAAGTCCCGATTCTAAACTGTTAAGCATGGTGCACTAAACTATCAAGTAGTCATCATATTGAGCTAGTCAAACGTTCATAACGTCTGCATCTGCTCCTGCAATAGGTCTGTCACCTAGCGGTGCATCAAGGACATAATTCTTCTGTGCAGCAATGAGGATAAACCTCAGATCACGGATCCAATCCGCATCATTGCTACTAACTTCTTTCAACACAATTTTCTCTAGGAACATATCAAAATAAACACAGCGAGCTATTGATCTACAACATAATTTGCAAAATACTACCAGGACTAAGTTCATGATAAATTTAAGTTCAATTTAATCATATTACTTAAGAACTCCCACTTAGATAGATATCCCTCTAATCCTCTAAGTGATCACGTGATCCAAATCAACTAAACCATAACCGATCATCACGTAAGATGGAGTAGTTTTCAATGGTGAACATCGTTATGTTGATCATATCTACTATATGATTCACGCTCGACCTTTCGATCTCCGTGTTCCGAGGCCATATCTGTATATGCTTGGCTCGCCAAGTATAACCTGAGTATTCCGCGTGTGCAACTGTTTTGCACCCGTTGTATTTGAACGTAGAGCCTATCACACCCGATCATCACGTGGTGTCTCAGCACGAAGAACTTTTGCAACGGTGCATACTCAGGGAGAACACTTCTTGATAATTTAGTGAGAGATCATCTTATAATGCTACCGTCAATCAAAGCAAGATAAGATGCATAAAAGATAAACATCACATGCAATCAAAATATGTGACATGATATGGCCATCATCATCTTGCTTCTTTGATCTCCATCTCCAAAGTACTGTCATGATCTATATCATCACCGACATGACACCATGATCTCCATCATCTTGATCTATATCAATGTGTCGTCACGTGGTCGTCTCGCCAACAATTGCTCTTGCAACTATTGCTATCGCATAGCGATAAAGTAAAGCAATTATTGGACGCTTGCATCTTATGCAATAGAGAGACAACCATAAGGATTTTGCCAGTTGCTGATAACTTCAACAAAACATGATCATCTCATACAACATCTTATATCTCATCACGTCTTGACCATATCACATCACAACATGCCCTGCAAAAACAAGTTAGACGTCCTCTACTTTGTTGTTGTAAGTTTTATGTGGCTGCTACGGGCTTAAGCAAGAACCAATCTCACCTACGCATCAAAACCACAACGATAGTTTGTCAAATAGACTCCGTTTTAACCTTCGCAAGGACCGGGCGTAGCCACACTCGGTTCAACTAAAGTTGGAGAAACAGTCACCCGCAAGTCACCTATGTGCAAAGCACGTCGAGGAAACCGGTCTCGCGTAAGCGTACGCGTAATGTCGGTCCGGGCCGCTTCATCCAACAATACCGCCGAACCAAAGTATGACATGCTGGTAGGCAGTATGACTTATATCGCCCACAACTCACTTGTGTTCTACTCGTGCATATAACATCAACCATAAAACCTAGGCTCGGATGCCACTGTTGGGGAACATAGTAATTTCAAAAAATTTCCTACGCACACGCAAGATCATGGTGATGCATAGCAACGAGGGGGAGAGTCTGATCTACGTACCCTTGTAGATCGCAACGGAAGCGTTGACACAACGTAGAGGAAGTAGTCGTACGTCTTCTTTCCGATCCGACCAATCCAAGCACCGTTACTCCGGCACCTCCGAGTTTTTAGCACACGTACAGCTCGATGACGATCCCGGGGCTCCGATCCAGCAAAGCTTCAGGGAGGAGTTCCGCCAGCACGACGGTGTAGTGACGATCTTGATGTTCTACTGTCGCAGGGCTTCGCCTACGCACCGCTACAATATGACCGAGGTGGAATATGGTGGCAGGGAGCACCGCACACGGCTAAGGAACGATCACGTGGATCAACTTGTGTGTCTATGGGGTGCCCCCTGCCCTTGTATATAAAGGATGGAGGAGGAGGAGGCCGGCCAAGGCTATTGGTGCGGCCAGGATGGGAGTCCTACTAGGACTCCAAGTCCTAGTAGGAGTCCATCAAGAGGGGAGGAAGGGAGAAGGAAGTGGAGGAGAAGGAGAGGTGGCCGGCCCCCTTTTCCCTAGTCCAATTCGGACCAAAGGGGAGGGGGGGCGCAGCAGCCTTTTTCCTCTTCCCACTAAAGCCCATCAAGGCCCATTACTTCTCCCGTAAGTACCCGGTACTCCGAAAAATACCCGAATCACTCGGAACCTTTCCGATGTCCGAATATAGCCGTCCAATATATCGATCTTTACGTCTCGACCATTTCGAGACTCCTCGTCATGTCCCCGATCTCATCCGGGACTCCGAACTCCTTCGGTACATCAAAACTCATAAACTCATAATATAACTGTCATCGAAACCTTAAGCGTGCGGACCCTACGGTTCGAGAACAATGTAGACATGACCGAGACACGTCTCCGGTCAATAACCAATAGCCGGACCTGGATGCCCATATTGGCTCCTACATATTCTATGAAGATTTTTATCGGTCAGACCGCATAACAACATACGTTGTTCCCTTTGTCATCGGTATGTTACTTGCCCGAGATTCGATCGTCGGTATCCAATACCTAGTTCAATCTCGTTACCGGCAAGTCTCTTTACTCGTTCCGTAATACATCATCTCACAACTAACATATTAGTTGCAGTGTTTGTAAGGTTTATGTGATGAGCATTACCGAGAGGGCCCAGAGATACCTCTCCGACAATCGGAGTGACAAATCCTATTCTCGAAATACGCCAACCCAACATCTACCTTTGGAGACACCTGTAGTACTCCTTTATAATCACCCAGTTACGTTGTGACGTTTGGTAGCACCCAAAGTGTTCCTCCGGTAAACGGGACTTGCATAATCTCATAGTCATAGGAACATGTATAAGTCATGAAGAAAGCAATAGCAACATACTAAACGATCGGGTGCTAAGCTAATGGAATGGGTCATGTCAATCAGATCATTCAACTAATGATGTGACCTTGTTAATCAAATAACAACTCTTTGTTCATGGTTAGGAAACATAACCATCTTTGATTAACGAGCTAGTCTAGTAGAGGCATACTAGTGACACTCTGTTTGTCTATGTATTCACACATGTATTATGTTTCCGGTTAATACAATTCTAGCATGAATAATAAACATTTATCATGACATAAGGAAATAAATAATAACTTTATTATTGCCTCTAGGGCATATTTCCTTCACGTACGTCTTCATGGCGAGGTTCCGCTCGGTTCCAGCCAGCCGCGAGGTCGGGAAGACGTGGCTTTCGATGAAAATCGCGCCTGACTGCGGTCTTGGCGGACGATGGCGGCGTCTCGGACGTCGTTCCCTTCTGAAGGCATCGTCGTTGCAGGTCACGTCAATCTGATCGGGAAGTTCCGAGGGAAACCCTAGATCTGGGTCTACCGGATCAGACGATGACGGTGCCTTCGGTGCCGTTCTCCCTCCTGGGGGCATCGTTTTGGAGAAAGTGCTGGTTGGAGGGGACAAGAGGAGGAGCGGTGTTTCATCTTGTCCATTGATGACAGCGGATCTCGGCGGCGTGGCGCAGTGGAGACTCGGCGCCCGATGAGCGGAGATGGACTCGGGCAGGAGGGTGACGTTGTCTGGCGTCGTGGTGGCGTCGGCAGCAGCTAGACCGGGCAAGGTAGATGCAACAGTACAACTCTGAAGATAGATTGGTGGAAGGTGGCTGCGGCGGCCTCATACCCTGCAGACGTCCTGGTAGAGGAGCACGCCGGACTGGTGGGTGCCCATACCCGGCAGGCGTCATGGTTGGGACCTCAAGTCTTAGATGTTAGATTTGGTTGCGAGGTCTATTTGATATTAGGCCTAAACTTTCACCGCCCCTTCATCAACTAGATAGGAATAGCGACAGATGCTGCTTAGACGGTGGCTTTAGTTTTACTGCTGTATGACTTTTTAAGGTCCTGTGTCAATAATTAATAAAATGGCTGTATGCATCATCTAGATGCAGAGGTCGGAGTCTTCTTCCTTCTTTTTCTTTAAATAAAAAGAAGCGTCGCGTGCGTGCGTGCGTGCGTACCCTAGCTACGTGGTGCATCTGCCAATGTTGAACATATCTTGTCGGCTAATCATATGTTTGGCCGATATATACATGTTCACCATGCATCATGCATGTGCTAGTGCAAAGTGTGTACGTGCGTACGTGTTGCGTCTGAGTCATGAATGATGCTCTGCGAGAGATCAAAGGTGCATGCACACTTTGGGTTGAACATCAACTCAAGATGACATGTACGTACTAGCTCGAGAAACTGCGGCTGGCCAGAAATGATGCATGTGGGAGATGGGATATCTGGGGCACCTGGTCCTCACGTAACCATCGACCACCAGTTCATCAGGGGCCCGGTCCAGTCCCGCGAGCTACCGCAGTAGCTACGTCCTGTCATTTTCACATATCTCGGATGTACATTCACGGTTGATGTCACGACGTTTAGTTGTCGTCATCCATCCGCATCCTGCAAGCTCAATGGGTCACCATTGTATCCTCAATCATATGCATCGTGCATGCCTGCAAATAAACTGAGGTGTACTACACTTGCACTGCTCCGCTTGGACGTATGTGATGCTAACTAACGTGATCCTCCCTTTCCTAAAGGAAGCATGGGTGGTGTACTTTGACATTTTTTTAGGAACTAAGAGCATTTTCAACAGGCGCACAAAAACTGCTCCGCGCGCTAAAATTCAGGTTTTTTGGACGCCGGACAGCTTCAGTAGAAGCTGTAAAATAGTGCACGCGTAAAAAAGATTGGGAACACGCTAAAAAACGCTATCAAAAGCTTCAGAATTTGCATTGCGTGTTTTTGGGCACGCGTTTTTGGGCATCTGCTAAACCAATGCTGGGTTCACCGCGCTAAAAATGCTACAGTGGCACGCTAAAACTATTTTAGCGCGTGAAACTTTTATGCGCTTGTTGGAGATGCTCTAAGTAGTACTCCTATAAAAGAAGAAAGTAAAAAAAGTTCCAGCAGAAGGCGGCTTGCTTGCTCATAGGAGCCCTATTTGGCTAAGCCCCGGCCCCACAAATGATCTTAGTTAAGGAGACAAATTGGTTAGTCAGGCCGAGGGTTCTATCAATATTCACATCAAAGGAGACTTTTCATCGAGAGGAAGTTAGAGAATTGGAATCGAAGTCGTTGAAAGGATCTACACCTTTAAAGCAACTACGTAAAGCATTATGTAAGAACTTAAAAGATAGTCCAAACAGAAGGCGACATGCACATCAAGTCCTATTTGATCAAGGCTCCACATCATAAGGAAACAAAGTAAGTATTTAACCGGTTATAATTGTCTATCAATTATAGAGAAGGTCAGTTACGTCCATCGGAGAAAAATGACTATTGAGTACGCTAAGTGGTTTGATTAGTTTGGGTGACGCGGCTGCCTAGATAACATTGGAGCAAATTAGCAAGCTAGCTAGCGAAAGTGTACGAGCTACTCATAGAGATGTGTGAGCACAGATAGATAGAGTTTTATTCCAAAGCTCCTTCAAAAGAGTAGACAGATATGTTGGACACTTGCCGGGAACCAATGAGTTGAGTGTGGCATATCGCTTTTGCTGGGTTTGTGTTAGTCACATGCTAAGCCAGGCTAGCTTAACTAGGATTGGGAGGGATTGTTCAGCAGGAGGAGCAACTGCATGCCTTAGCTTACTTTAGAGCGTAGCTCACCAACACACAATACACCATTGTCTTCATCAACTCCATGCATGATAGTACTTGTCATTGTCATAACTTAACTGATTAGCCATTACGACTTGTATAGCATCGTTATCGTAGCAGAATTATTAACATTGCAAACCACATAAAAATCATGGGCATATCAGTTAGTTTTCGAGAGAATTCGACTATTTATCCTCTATTGGTTTTCCACCAATTAGCCCATTTAACAAGTTTTCATCCGGATTACCCCATGAAGCGGAAGTTTTCCTAGTTGAACTTGCTAAACTTATGAGGCTGCAGGTCACGGAAATTAACTTATGGACAAAGGCTTTTATGTATAAAATAGTCGGTCTCTCTCCATGTGTGTATACCTAGGCAGCTACAGGGTGGCAAAACAATGTTTTTGTCATTAGGGGTTAGTAACTATACATCCATTTCAGCGACAATTAATATGAGAGGGAGGGAGTAGCTAGCTAGGGAACAAATGTGTTCTCTTGAAACAGATCAAGCAACTACCAAGAAACTGGACCCCACGTTGAAGTAATCAGCTGACTAGCTAGAGAAGACGCACCCATGCAATAACAACAAAAATGCAAAAATGTATTTGTAGGAATATAGCAAGAATTTGTAGAGGTCCATGAGAAAACACCTCCACTTAGTTGTGAGATTCAAAAAAAGCCAGCACCCGAAAAAATGAGGCGATGGAAAAAGGAAAGTTGTAGAAACTTTTCTTTTCTCGGTATCTCTCTCCATTTGCCATGTTGTGTGTATATATACTACTCCCTCCGTCCGAAAAAGCTTGTCCCAACCTTGTTCTTTAAATGGTTGTATCTAGCACTAACTTGATGCTAGATACATTTATTTGAGGGACAAACTTTTCCAGATGGAGGGAGTAGAACATAACCACTTTTTTAATGTATATATAGAACATAGCCTTTTTTGTGTGTTCAAAAAAAAAGATATGCATGGATTTGGAATTTGTGAGGCGGCTAAAAAATAAATATACTCTACGAAGCACCATTTGGTGAGACAGGACGGGGCCTCCAAGATATCTCCTGACGCCGCCTGCCGATTGCCGAGCGTGGAAGAGAAATCAACGGACGGTTCGGCGAGCACATGCATGTGTACTGTTTGTTTACAGTCAAGTGAGGCGACGACGTTTCCTCCACATTGTGCATGCTTACGTCGGTGAGCTAGCTCATCATATGCATCATCTATCCATGCTTCTTTGTCTACAGGTCAAGTGAGGTGCATGTGCCACAGTTGGACTGCCCCACTACTTCAAGTACTGCTAACTAGACACACACACACACACACACACACACACACACACACACACACACACACACACACAGAGAGAGAGAGAGAGAGAGAGAGAGAGAGAGAGAGAGAGAGTCGAATACATGTAAAGAGAGTTCGAGCAGAAGTTATAATTAGACCCGGTTTCACCAAACTTGGTTGTATGGTACCGGTTTTAGTGAAGCGATGATGCTTACGGCTCTACTAGCATGCTACATGTGATTTTTTAGGAAGTTAAAGAGGAGTTCGAACAAAAGGCGCCATGCTTATTAGAGCCTTGTTTGGTCAAGCCCTAGCAAGACTCACAAATGGTCTCAAGGAAACAAATGAATTAGACCAAAACTTCTAAGAATGTATGGAAGGAATCGGACTCTTCATCGAGAGAGGATTAAATACATAAGAAAAGAAATCATGACACCCATTATATGTGGTATTGTTTGGCCAAGATCGGTTGGATTTCTAGTTGGCTCTAATTTTAGTAAGGCAAGAGTACACATATTGTACATTGCAAACAATGCACCTTTAAGTGGAGTATATCATGTATATGTATAGAAGAAGTTTAAAGAGAGTAGGGAGAAAATGTGACATGCACGTTCCACCATATTTTGTCAACATAGACATCTGAAAGAAACAAACTAATTGAGCCAATTATATTTACTAGGGTATTAATTATTGTGCTTTGCTAGCTTGGTTTTGTTTTTCTATTTTAAGGAAAGGTTGGGCCTCTACATCAATCGATGCACACAACCATAACTTGCCTTCATATGTATATGCTAGTTGGAGGGAATTATTGAGTACATTGAGTGTTTAATTAGCACAATGAAGAGTCCGATTCCTTCATATGTTTAATTATTGAGTACATTGAGTGTTTTAGTGAAGTGATGATGCTTACGGTCCTACTAGCACGCTACATGTGATTTTTTAGGAAGTTAAAGAGGAGTTCGAACAAAAGGCGCCATGCTTATTAGAGCCTTGTTTGGTCAAGCCCTAGCAAGACTCACAAATGGTCTCAAGGAAACAAATGAATTAGACCAAAACTTCTAAGAATGTATGGAAGGAATCAGACTCTTCATCGAGAGAGGATTAAATACATAAGAAAAGAAATCATGACACACATTATATGTGGTATTGTTTGGCCAAGATCGGTTGGATTTCTAGTTGGCTCTAATTTTAGTAAGGCGAGAGTACACATATTGTACATTGCAAACAATGCACCTTTAAGTGGAGTATATCATGTATATGTATAGAAGAAGTTTATTGAGAGTACGGAGAAAATGTGACATGGACGTTCCACCATATTTTGTCAACATAGACATCTGAAAGAAACAAACTAATTGAGCCAATTATATTTACTAGGGTATTAATTATTGTGCTTTGCTAGCTTGGTTTTGTTTTTCTATTTTAAGGAAAGGTCGGGCCTCTACATCAATCAATGCACACAACCATAACTTGCCTTCATATGTATATGCTAGTCGGAGGGAATTATTGAGTACATTGAGTGTTTAATTAGCCAAGTTAGTTAGTTTGGGTGATGCGGCTGCCTAATATTGGAGGAGATTGGCTAGTCACTGGAGAACTAACTAGCTACTCCCTCCACCACATAATATAAGAATATTTTTGACACCGGTGTCCTTCGTCCCATAATATATATAAGAGCAATTTTGACACTACACTAGTGTAAAAACACTCTTATATTATGGGACGAAGGGAGTAATTGGGTACTCCTACTACTCATAGATGTGTGGACATGTACATATGGCTAGGTGTTTGTTCCAGATATTGCTGATAGACTTACTGAAAAACTCGGGCTCTTCCTCTAAAGCGATGAGTTGAGCGTGCCGTATCGCCTTTCTTGTGTATGTGTTAGTCATATGATAGCCATCTTAGGACTGAGATTGTTCAGCAGGAGGAGCTAGCAGTATATCTTAGCTTAGTTTAGAGCATGGCCCACCAAGAATACACATAACCGTATTGTTGTTTAGTTGTCTTCATCTCAGCATGATAGTACTTGTCATTATCACAATCAATTAGCCACCACAGGCAAGCTGTGTACTATTGCTGTCATAGTATAGCAACTTCTCAAACTACTTGAAGATAATTATCGATTTGTCAGTAAAGATTGCTTGAAAAGCCAATGCTACTTCCGCTTCGGCAATAAATAAACAAATAAACAATGCTAATCCTACAAAAAAAGTCTAATCCGGAGAAGCGTCGTCAATTTCCAGAGGTAAATAAATTAGATTCCTGCAAAAAAAGATAAATATGTCAGACAGATTTTTATTCTAGATCATGCATATAATTAAGGCAGATGCAGATAGATTTGGGGTCTTGCTCAGAACAGAAGGGTTTGTGTGTGCCGTATCGTTTTCATGTGTTACTTTCTGTTAGTCACATGCTAACCAGGCAAAGCTTGATTAGGACTGGGAGGGGTTGTTCAGCAGGAGCTATATGTACTGCCTGCCTTAGCTCATTTTGGAGCATGGCCCACCAACACACACTAGACCATTGTCTTCACAGATCTCAGCATATATTCATGATAGTACTTCCCAGGATGATTAACTAGCCAGTACTAGTCGTGCACGTACCATCACTGTCATAGCAGACCAACTTTGCAAATTAACCACATGGAAACGATCGACAACTCAATCGATCTTGCTTGGAAATCCAATGTTTGCCTCCAAAGAAAAAACATGAATCTCATAATATATCTTCTTTCATCGCTGTCACAGCCATCTGATCAAGCTTTAGAGCTAAGATCTCATTCATTTCGCGCTTGGCAAACTAAACTTCGACCCCATTTTTGCGAGAAAACTTCGACCTATATGCACGCAGATCAAATTAACCGTATCATTGGCGGAGATTTAGAGATGTGACTCATTTCGTGTCCGCCGCCCGATCGAAAACGGCGAGACCGAAAAGATATATTAAGTGATTAAGGTGAACATTTTTCCTAAGTCTCAGTTGACTGAGACTTCGTTATGTCTCACTTAATGTTATATTCCTTCGATTTTGCATGAAGATTCATACATTTTTTCAGTTTTTCTACTTTTCTTCTTATACTATATTATTTGACTGAGACCTAGCCACACCTGCGCTAATGTAAAAGCTAGAAGCCTTGACGAGTTGGGTGTTTGGTGACTAAACATCTACTAGTCAGATCATGGGGGATATGTGTGTAGCAGCTAGGCTATATGTGGTGTAATAGGCAGGGGAGCAGTGACACGGCGGCAAAGCAATGTCTTTGCCGTTCGGGGTTAACTGGTGAGAAAATGGCCGTCGTTCGGCCAAGCAAGCAACTTCCAAGAAATAACCTGATGGACAAGAAGCGGACCTCACGTCAAAGTAACTGACATACACGTACACACTACACTACACAGGGTGCGGTGCTAAAGAAGCTACTTCTATAAATGTACACACATATATGTGGTGTAGTGGCACTGGGCTGGAGAATGTTCAAGTGATGTCTTTCACATGTACATAAAGCAGTACTTCCTTGTAAAGAAATACTCCCTCCGTTCCTAAATATAAGTCTTTTTAGAAATTCCACTACGAACTACATACGGATGTATATAAATATACTTTAGTGTGTAGATTCATTCATTTTGAATCGTATGTAGTCTTTAATGAAATCTCTAAAAAGACTTATATTTCGGAACGGAGGGAGTATAAGAGCGTTTAGATCAGTAAAGTTCGAGGGAGAGTAGTAGCGTATTAGTTGTTTCTTAGATAGATATAGATATATCTATTGATGTAAATGAGACCAACAAACCATGCGAATTCAGAGGGCTTTGTGCGATTTGTTATCCAGTGATCTAGTTAAGGTTACACATAATCCATGCTGGTACTGGTAGTACTACTTGCTGACAAGCTAGACGTATCCATGCTGCACATATTGCCTCTGGAATCTAGTGCTGGCTCAACTAGCTCCTCAGAGCTTGAGCGACAGGTCCATCTCCGCCACCGCCTCCCCGCCGGCCGCTGCGGTGCTTCCAGTGCCAGCCCAGCCCATGCCCATGCTCATCAGTGGCGCCATCCTCGCGGAGTCCGGAGCAGGGGCCGAAGCAGAGTAACACCAGAGCTCCCCGCCGCCGGCGTGGAGCCAGCGGGCGGCCGTGGAAGAGGAAGCAGTCGTGGTGGCGACGGTTTCGGAGGGGACGTCGCGGCTGCGCTTGGCGAGGGTGCGCTCCAGCTTGTGCGCGTTCTGGTGGCCGCCGAGCGCCTGCGAGCTCAAGAACTTGCGGTGGCAGTAGTTGCAGGCGAAGGCCTCCCTGCCGACGTTGTCGAAGGCCGCGGGAGCAGCAAGGGGAGGGGATGCCGGACGCCGTGCGCCGCGCTGCCCCTGCTGGTGCTTGGCCGTGGCCGTGTCGAGGCGCAGGTCGAGGCTGATGCCCTGCAGCAGCAGCTGGTGCGATTGCGGCGCCTCGCCCTCCATCTCCATGGTCGATCGATGGCCGGAGTGTGTGTCGTCGGCGTGTGGAGGAGGAAGAAGAAGAGGGCCGGGGAGGAAGCGGTGGTGTTAGCGAGCGACCGCGCGCGGCGCGCCGGTATATAAAGAGGAGGAGGAGGCACCAGTGGTCGAGCCCGGTGGGTGTGGGCCGAGCCGACAATGCTCCGACCGGCAGGGCCGGGCCGAGCCCGCGGATAAGGGACGTCCTGTCATTTCTGCGTATCTCAGATGTCCATCCACGGTCCATGTCACGACATTGTTGACGTATGTAGTCGATCTGCATCCAGCCAGCTTCATGCGTCCTCATCGATCGAGTCGATGCGACCGATGTCCCAGCTTTATTTTACAAGACATTTTGCACGATGTAATTGTTTTCCCTGTGCAACAAAGTGCGCCATGAAGGCTTTTGGTCGGAAAAGAAAGACTTCAAATGATTTTTCTTTTGCGTGGGAGATTTCAGTGATCTATATACACGTTCATGTGCATACGTAGTGCGCGCGATAATATCAAGATGTATCTAAACGCCATATTCTTACATGGTTAAGCCTGGGTGACATGTCTGCTTAACATTGGAGGAAATTAGCTTGCAACTGGAGTAGCTAGCTCCCCCATACATGTGTGAACATACATGGATGGCTAGGCTTTTGTTCCAGATCTTGCAGATAGATGTGCCAGATAAATTTGGAGTTTCTTGCTCTGAAGGGATGAGTTGAGTGTGCCCCATAGCTTTTCTTTTGTTTGTGTTAGTCACATAATATGCTAGCCAGCTTAGGACTGGCACTATATCTTAGCTTAGTTTAGATCATGGCCCACCAAGAATACACATACACCATACTAGTATTGTTTAGTTGTCTTTATCTCAGCATGGTGGTACTTTTCATGATCACAATCAATTAGCCGCCATAGGCTAGTTGTGTACCATCGCCGTCATAGCATATCAACTTTGCAAAGCCACTCGAAGATAATGATCGGTTTGTCGTTAAGATTGATTGGAAATCCAATGCTACCTGCAAACCACTCTCTGCTAGCTGCAAGCTCCTCATGTTTACAAATCCAGTGAGATGTATCACACTTGCGCTGTTCCACTTGGACGTATGCAATGCTGACTAACGTGATCATCTCTCTCTTTTTCGCGAATATGCAGAACTGGAGTATCTTTTCACTGATAGAAGAAGTTTAAATGAGAACAAAGGAAGGGCACATCACATGGTACAATGACAACATGGCGTAAACATGCTGTCCGTAGCAGAGAGACATGGAGCCATATTGATTATTTGGAAACAAATTAAGTAATTTACCTGGTTATAGTTGTCCATCAGTTATTGAGAAGGTTAATTATGCTAATCACAAAAAAATTGACTGTTGAGTACATTAAGTGCTTAAACCAGTTTGATTATTTTGGGTGATGTGGATGCCTAACTAACAATGGAGCAAATTAGCTTGCAAGCTGGTTAAAGTGCACTATAGCTGCTCCTATAGATGTGTGAACACAGATAGATAGAGTTTTTTTTTTTAAATGCAGGGAAGATAGATAGGGTTTTATTCCATAGCTCCTGCATATGGATAGACATATTAATTTGGGTACTTGCTAGAACCGAAGATTTAACAGTTGAGTGTGACATGTCGCTTTTGCTTGGGTTCTGTTAGTCACAGGCTAGCTTAATTAGGATTGGGATGGATTGTTCAGCAGGAGGAGCTACTGCATGCCTTAGCTTAGTTTAGAGCATAGCCCACCAACACACGCTACACCATTGTCTTCGTCGACCACATGCATGATAGTACTTGTCATTGCCACAACTTAACTGATTAGCCACTACTAGCTGTATACCATCGTTGTCATAGGCTTTGCAAACCACATTAAAATTATTGACATGCCGGTTAAATTCCCTTGGAAGTACATTGTAAATTTGGGATCGTCCATTTTGCGTACGTACTGAAGCACGTCCGGCAGACCGATACAGGTCTGTATTTGATGACAAAACACACATGCGGACCACACGGTCTGGATGGATATGAGTAGTTTGAGGGTCAGTATTGGAGATGTTCTAAGAAAACAAACAAAAAACATGTATTGCCATGGTGAAATTGCTATAATCCCCCAATCCGTAAAGACGAAGGCTCTTATAGAAGTGCATGCTCTAACCAATGCAACCAAATGACCGATCTATGACAGAGGGTCAGACATTATACTCCAATGCTCCCCCTCACGTCTATGCTCCTTTGAAGCTATATGACATGGGCACGGAAGCGGGGGCGGGCCACAATTATTGATTGCGTTTACTGAATTCTGAACCCTGAACCTCTTGCTTGTAAACTTATGCACCTAACCAGTTCACACATCAAACCGATATAATAGAAGAGATTAGGCAATACATTTATACGTCAACACTCCCCCTCATGTGTGGCTCCCTCAGGCCTAAACGTGGACCAAAAGTAGGCTTAATTGCGCCAGTCGGGTCTTGAACTCAAGACCTCTTGGCTCCGATACCAAAAGACTGATCTATGGGAGAGGGTCAGAGATTATACTCCAACACGACCATGCCTTCACTACTTACTAGGTAGATTGCGAGTTCGACTCCCTTTCCTCTCTGCATATGTTCGGAATTTTGGATGAGTTGACTCGAGTATGAATTTAATATGGTATCTGAACCTAGAGGTCCTGAATTCAAGACCCGAATCCTTGTAGTGGTCGATCCCACGTATAAGAACTAAATAAGTGTAGATGTGAGAAAGAGTGTTGAAATATACTGACCGCCTCTCTTCATTAGTTCGGACTTTTGGATGAGTTGACTGGAGCATGAATTCAATAGCTCTTATATGTTAAAAAAAACTCGTACTCAATGACACTGATATGCCACTCATGCGTTATGTACTTATGCTGAGTTGGGTGAGGTCGGTGGACGTCTAGTGAATGGTATCTGAGTATAGCATAGCTAGGCAGCTACTGTAACCGGGCGGCAAAGCAATGTTTTTGCCGTTAGGGGTTAAAGTAAGTAGCTAGCTATGGACCAAATTAAAAGTGCTCTCTTGCAGCAGATCAAGCAACTTCCAAGAAACCAGGCTAGCTAGCTAGAGAAGACGTGACCAGGCAAAAGAGGAAAATGTTACTCTGGCACATAGTGGTGCTACACGTTTCACCTTGTCGAAAAATGCACAAATGTATTGGTGGAAATACACCAATAATTTGTAGAGGTTCAAGAGAAAACGACTCCATTTGATTGCGAGATACTAAAAGAAAAGCTAGCACCCGAAAAATGCGGCGGTGAAGAAAAGAAAACTAAACAGAGAGCTTATCTTTTCTCGGCAAAAATCAGTGCTGCGGAATGCTCAGATTTCTCTCTCGGTTTGCCACATGCTGTGGAGTATATATATGCAACATTGCCTGTTCTAGATAGACAGATATATGTATGGTTCTGGAATCTGAGAGGCGACTAGAAAACAAAAATATTCCAGGAAGAACCACTTGGCCTAGACAGGGCGGAGCCTCCCAGATATCTCCTGACGCCGAGCGTGAAAGAGAAATCAACGGACGGTTCGGCAGCGACAAGGTACGTGTTTCCCTCCGTACTTTGCATGAATGCAGCGTCGGTGAGTTAGCTCATCACATGCATGCATCATCCATGTTTGTCTGTTTACAAGTCAGGTGACGTGCATCATGAACCACACTTGCACTGCCCCACAACTTGCAGCTATTGCTAACATGATCTTCTCTCTCTATATCTGCTAGAGGAGCTGCATGCCAGGAAGTACTTTCAACTGCAGGAATCTGTTGTTTTTTCCTTCACGATTTGGACCTTTACGAGTTCTTTTACCGTAGGTACGGTGCGTTTATGCTCACTGATTCAATTTGTATGCTCTACCAGCATCCACCTCCATACCCCTTTTTCAAACTGTCTTTTTTATCTATCGGGAGGGAGTAAAGAGCGTCCGAAAATAAGTCATAACTAGACCGGGTTTCGCCAACTTGGTTGTATGGTACGGGTTTTCCGGTCGGGTTTTAGTAAAGTGATGATGCATACGTGCTACTCCCACGCTGCAAGGGATCTTTTCCTTTGGAACTACTACAGTGTCAAAAAAAATCTTATATTTTGACACGGTGGGAGTATAAAAGAGGAAGTTAAAGAGAGTCCCAACAAAAGGCGCCATGCTCATTGCAACCCTGCTTGTCAAGCCCAAGGGAAACAAATTAATTAGGCCAAAACTTCTAAGAATGTATGTCAGGAATCGGACTTTTCATCGAGAGGGAGTTAAACGGAGTTCGTATAGACGTCATGATCCACATTATATGGGGTATTGTTTGGCCAAACTCGGTTGCAATTCTAGTTGGCTCTAATTTTAGTTAGCTGTATAGTACACTGTCAGCAATGCACCCTGAAGTGGAGTATATGTATAAAAAGAAATTAAAGAGAGTTCAGACAGAAGGGGCAAGCACATTACACCATATTTTGTCAACGTAGACATCTGAAAGAAGCAAACTAACAGAGGCGGTTATATATAGTTTTGAAATTAATTGGTGTGCTTTAGTAGCAACGATTTCTTTTTTAAAGGACAAGTTCAACGATTATACGTCCACCCCAGCATCAGCATGCGCCCACATCCACGTTCTTTTCCCTTCACGATTTCGACCTTTAGAAGTTCTTTTACGGTAGGTGCGTTTATGGTCACTAATTCAATTTGTATGCTCTTTTTGTATTTATCTCGATTATTTCCAGCATCCACCTCTGTATGCCTTTTTCAAAGAATTGTTTTTCTATCAACAGGAAGTAAAGAGAGTTCGAAAACAAGTCATAACTTGAGCAGTTTCGCCAAACTTGGTTGCATGGTACCGGTTTTCCGCTCCAGCTTTAGTAAAGTGATGATGCATATGTGCTACTAGCACGCTACAAGAGATCTTTTTCTTAGGAACTATAAAAGAGGAGGTTAAAGAGAGCTCAAACAAAAGGCGCCATGCTTATTAGAGCATCTCTAGTGGATGGTGTAAATTTGGACGTGTATATCTCCATATACACGTCCATATACACCTTGCTAAATTATACACCTCTCAGTTTTTCAGTGGAACGTGTAAATTAGGACGTGCATATTAGAAACGCGACGGCGACCTGGGGGCGAGCTCCTCCGATCCTTCCTCCGGGCGGGCGTGAGACGAAGCAGCGGTCTCCTTTTCGCGAGCTCACAAGCGTGGCTTGCTCGTGCATATCTCCACGCCTTGTACCATCGTGGACTGGGCGTGGATGTTTACACGCCCTTTTACACGAGTCGCTGGGAGCAGTTTTTCAGCTCACATCGTGTATATTTGCTATACACGTCCATATAGATGATCCACTAGAGATGCTCTTATATCCCTGTTTGTCAAGCCCCAGCAAGCTTCACAAATGATCTCAAGGAAACAAATTAATTAGGCCGAAACTTCTAAGAATGCATGGAAGGGATCGGACTTTTCTTGGAGAGAGAGAGAGAGAGAGAGAGAGAGAGAGAGAGAGAGAGAGAGTTAAGCGGAGTTCGTATAGAAGTCGTGACCCACACTATGTGTGGTATTGTTTGGCCAAACTTGGTTGCAATTCTAGTTGGCTCTAATTTTAGTCAGGTGGGAGTATGTATATAGTACACTATCAGCAATGCACCCTGAAAGTGGAGTGTATAGTACACTATAAAAAGAAATTAAAGAGAGTTCTGACAGAAGGCGCCATGCACATTATGCCATATTATGTCAGCATAGACGTCTCAAACAAAGAAACTAATTGAGCCAATTATATATAGTTGGGCACTCATTGTCGTGCTTTAGTAGCTGCCATTTCATTTTTCAAGGACAAAGTCAGGCCTCTGCATCAATTGATGCACACATCCATAACTTGCCTTGGTAGGTATACGCTAATTGGAGGAAATTATTGAGTACATTCAGTGCTAAATTAGCTAGGTTAGTTAGTTTGGGTAATGTGACTACCTAACATTGGAGGAGATTAGCTAGGCAGCAGAGTAACTAGCTAGCTAATTGGGTAGTCCTACTACTCATAGATGTGTAGATAGATGTACAGATAATTTGGACTCTTCCTCTACAGCGATGAGTTGAGTGTACCATATTGCCTTTCTTGTGTTTCTTAGTCACATGGCATCTTAGCTTAGTTCAGAGCACCACTCATTAGTTGCCTTCATCTCAGCATGATCATGAGCACAATCAGTTAGCTGGCTAGTTGTGAACTATCACCGTCGTAGTATATCAACTTTGCAAACTACTTGCAGAAAATGATCGATATGCCAGTTAGCTTCTTGGAAATAAAATGCTAATCTCGGGTAGTCCATTCCCGTACATACGGGTGACATAGAAATGATTACTTTCTTTTCATGGAGAAGAAGCTAAAGAGAGCCCCTGCCCTAATTTCTGCCAAGTGGGGCATACGGTACATCACTGTCAACACACCAAAAGGGAAATTATTTGAAGAAACTACTACGTACTCCCTCCGCTCCTGAATATAAGTCTTTCTAAAGATTTCAATACAAACAACATACGGATGTATATGGACCTATTTTAGAGTATAGATTCACTCATTTTACTCCATATGTAGTCCTTATTAGATTCTCTAAAATGACTTATATTTAGGAACGAAGGGAGTATCTGAGAAGAAGTTTTTTTTGTGGGAATATATGAGAAGTTAAGGAGGGTTCAAACAAAAGGCGCCGTGCCATCATGCCGTATATGCTAGCTAATTCTCGTAGATATGTGAAACATATAGATGGGTTTTTATTGAAGACCATGCATGCATATATAGGACAGATATATGGATATGGGTTTTTATTCGACACCATACATATACTAGGTAAACAGATCAGTCGAAATTAATAGGAGGGTTTGAGCGTGCCATATCGCTTTAATTTGGTGCCTTAATCTGTGTTAGTCGATCACATGCTAGCCAGCTAGGTAGCTTGATTAGGACTAGGAGGGGTTGTTCAGCAGGAGGAGCTACTGCTTCCCCTTAGCTCATTTTGGAGCATGGCCCGCCAATACAGTGCACCATTGTCTTCGTTGATCTCGGCATGCATGATGGTACTCATCATGACGATCAGAAGTGATTAATTCAGCCAGTGTATGTACCATCGTTGTCATAGCAGACCAACTTTTGCAAACCACGTGAAAACGGTTGACAACTCAGTTAACCTTGCCTCCAAAAGACACAGTAACTTGTGGTTTTCTATCGCTCCAGGCATATGCGTACATGTGTGGATCACATATCTGCCACTCAAGTATTGACGAGTTGGGTATTGGGTGAGAAAACGTCTAGTCACATCATGGTGGATATCTGATCTGTGTAGTAGAGTAGCGAGGCTAGGTGCGGTGACACGGCGGCAAAGCAATGATGTCTTTGCCGTTAGGGCTAACTAGGGTGAGAAAATGGCTGTGGTTCAGCCGAGCAAGCAACTTCCAAGAAATGACACCCGATCGATGGGCAAGAACCGGACCTCACGTCAAAGCAAGGGGATCTATCTAGGAGATGCACCCAACGACAGACACGTACTCACTCACTCACTACTGGTGCAGTGGTAAGTAAGCTGTTTCTATGTATGCATGTACTACACACATGCTGGAGTGGTAATATTTTACTTTATTTTGCGAGAGAAGTGTACACATACATATGCTTGATCATTCAGTATATATACCGGATTGGTTGTTTCTTTGTATCTTATTACATGGATAGATTGATTGATACAAATGAGACAAACCAACCATGCATGTGCATGTAACATATATATAGCTTGTGTGATCTGTTATATATCCAGTCTAATTAAGGTTAAACATAACAACATACTCAAAGGGCTGTGTATTATAAGTAGATCGATAAGCTGAAGCAATCGATTGCATGTAATCAGAATAATTAATTAACTAATCGCCAGGTGCATGCAACAATGAATTGAGCACCACTTGTTGAAACGCTAGCTAGCCAGGCGCATGCATGCATCCGTGCACATAGATATTGCCTCTGGAATGTAGTGCTCAGACTCAGAGCTTGAGCGACAGGTCCATCTCCGGCACCGCCTCCCCGCCGGCCGCTGTGGTGCTACCAGCCCAGCCCATGCCCATCAGGGGCGACATCGTCGTGGAATCCGGGGCAGCGGCCGAAGCAGAGTACGCCCAGAGCTCCCCGCCGGCGGCGTGGGGCCAGTGAGAGGAAGGCGTGGCAGTTTCCCCTGCGATGGCGGCGGTGGAGGAGGAGGCGTCGCGGCTGCGCTTGGCGAGGGTGCGCTCGAGCTTGTGGGCGTTCTGGTGGCCGCCGAGCGCCTGCGAGCTGAGGAACTTGCGGTGGCAGTAGTTGCAGGAGAAGGCCTCCTTGCCGGCCTGGTCGAAGGCCACGGGAGTAGGCGCAGGGGACGCCGGGCGCCGGGCGCCGCGCAGCTGGTGCGTGGCCGTGGCCGTGTCGAGGCGCAGGTCCAGGCTGACGCCGTGCAGGAGCAGCTGGTGCGACTGCGGCGCCTCGCCCTCCATGGTCGATGGCCGGAGCAAGCAAGTGGGTGGAAGGTACTGCGCGCGCGCGGGCGTGTGGTTGTGGAGGAAGAATAAGAAGCGGAGGGAGTGGCGCGGGGAAGGAAGCGGTGGTGTGAGCTAGCGAGCGACCGCGCGCGGCGCGGCGGTATATAAAGAGGAGGAGTGGTGGAGCACGGTGGATCGAGCCGGGCAGGGCCGGGCCGAGCCCGCGAACAAGCTCTAATTTCTTTTTGTTGTTTTTGCGCGGCCTTGAATTAATCGCCTGACAAATCCGAATATATGCCATGAAAAAGGAAACAGAGTGCATAATGGCATGCATGCATGCAGAGGGAGGAGGAAGCGGTGGACTAAAGTACTGCATGAAATGAAAACAAAATACTCCTACTAATCACCCGGCCGGACGGTATCTCCGTCAATAGATGCATGCATGCATGCGACAAATGGAGCTTACACAAGAAAAAGGGTTCCCCTACTTTGTATTCCAAAACAACCAACCGATACATCCAAAAATAAATGCCGGGACAAAAGCAGCACAATCACACCCAAAAGAAACGAAAGAGAAATAAGAAGAGAAAAGAATGCCGACAACGGCGGATCGACGGAAACGAAGAAGCTTCACGACCACTGCGCCCACCGAAGATTTCCCACCAAGCTCCAAGGCTCCGAATCACCGGTACCAATCAGCACCTCCAAGAAGGACCACGACAAAGACGACGCTGCTGCTGCCAAGGGTTTCCCCCGATACACGACGAGGCGAGAGGAAGGGTCGCCCCCGACGCCCTCCAGGAAGGTCCGACGGCACACACCAGCGTCGTTGCGTCAGTGTCGAACAGGCCGACAGGGGTTTCCCCCGATCCCAACCTTCACCTCGGGTGCTCCAGAGCCTGCCACCAAACCGACCACCATCTTGCGCCACCATGGTCAAGAAGCCTCCACGCCGTCTCACCACGGCACCACGAGGTGAGGTCTGCACAACAAAGGATAGGAGCCGGGACTAGGGGCCGCAGCACCGTCGCACGCGGGAGGGCACAACCTCCACCGTCAACGACGGTAGCCGACCGGACACACTAGCAGGAGCCTACCAGGCCCGTGTGCCCACAGGCCCGGCCGGGAACTCCATTCCCGGAAAGCTCCCGCCATCGCGCTGCAGCAGGCACCCATCGGCATCGTCGCCCCCCATCCGAGCCGCTCCTCCTCCTCACCACACAGACGACGACGAAGCCAAGCCAGGGACCGGCCCGCTAGGACCCAGATGAGGCCGGGACTGCCCAGATCTGGGCCGGAGACGCGCCGCCGGCCACCGCACGCCACCACGCCGCCCTGCTGCCAAGGGCAGCACCGCCACCGCGCCTACCACTGGCGACCGCAGCCGGGTCGCCGGACCGCCGCCCAGCCGAGCATCACCGCCGCTGTCACCAGCCCCGGGAGGGAGACAGAACGCACGGGTACAGAAGGGCCCGCCGCCGCCGGCAGCACCCGGGCCAGCGCCGGGGCACCCGCCAGCGGCGGGGGGGGGGGGGGGGGAGCTCATAGGGGTGGCGACCAAGGGAAGAGGAGGGGCGCGCCGCCCCGGCCACCTCCCGGGGAGGCGGCGCAAGGGCGGGAACGGGATGGGAAGGGGGAAGGGGGGGGGGGGGGAGGGGGGAGGGCCGGGGCGCGCGAGCCGGCGGCGGGAGGGGGCTAGGGCGCCGGCGGCGGAACCCTAGCGGGAGGGAGCGGAAGGGAGTGGGGCCCAGCTAACACACATTGGACTCAACATGCAGCGTGGTACGTACTGTGCTCAGCTGCGGGTATGCATGCAGGTGGCCAACACGTGCGTGCAACTGTAGATATATCTCCTCATATCTGCACCACGCTTTGGCCTGATGCAGTGCCAGTACCACTGCAGTGACGACCGAGGAAGCGAGCGAGCAAACCGGCCGAGCTCGTCGGCGCTGGCGTAATCGCCGACCACCTCACTTCACCAGGGCCTACGTACCCGCGTCCTGCCATTTCTGCGTATCTCATATGTCTGCCACGACGGCATTAAGTTGACGTAGTCCATCTGCGTCCTGCTGCCAGCTTCCTTCGTCATCATCGATCGATCCAGGCGGTCCATGTGCTATACTGGATCCCAATTTCCAACGATCGTATACTGCAAGGCAGATGTATTGTCCTACTACCTCTCTATCAAAATATAAGATGTTTTTATAGTTTATAAGCAGATGATTTCTCGGTTTGGTTCTAACACGAGTTATCAATCAGTCGATCTTCAAGTGTCTTTCACTAATAATCAATAAAAGCGGGTTATCCTCCGGTTCCGTTCAATTGATTGAAACCAAACATCGTTCGAAGCTCCCAGGCACACCCCCAAGATACCAAGCTAAGATAGAGTAAACAGACCAGCCGAATCGGCTGTTATCACAAGAACACTTCACATATTACAAGTTCTTTAGAATGAAACTAGTAACAAGGGGAGCACAAGGGTTTATATGGCTCGGCCTTGCTGGAACCAAAACTGTATTGGAGATCAGTATCTGACACCGCTCTTCATCACCCACGACGTTGATTCAGCAAGAGCAGACACCGATTGAGCTTGTCGCAAAGCACCTTCCATTGATGGAGGTACACACTTAGCTTGGACAGAATGCATTTGGCGCTTCTCCAAACCCGCCCCTGGAAACATATATAGTTCATTACGCAAATTAGGTAAGCTCCATAAGAAGGCAACACAAACCAAGATAAAAACAACATCATTCTTTGGGTGGTTGCCATAGAGCAACAACCTTGGATAAAGACCAAATAATGTCAATATCAAAACATTCAGACGCAAAAGTCCAAACAATTTTACCAACCACATAGTCAAAAAAAAAATGTAAGGGTTGAATCAATTCTGTCTCCAAACAGAACAAGCAGGATGGATCACCAACAGGCTTGCACTTGGCAAGACTGTCTCTAACCAAAATCTTGTTATTAACAATTAACCACAGTAAACATGTATATTTTGAGGGCTCAATATCTTCCATATGCAAAGGTGAACATCAAAAATTAATAAGGTCATAAAATGATTTAACCCAATATCTACCAGAAGGTTCTAACAACCATATACAATAATCCTTCATGTAACACAACGAAACATCACTAATAACATCATAAAGATCTTGACACATGACCAAGTCCTCGAGATCCACACATCCATGGAAGGTTAGTTTCAAATTTATCCCATCCCGGATCTGGGAGGCGGTGCAATCAATTTGATTACAAAATATTGTACAAATCCCGGAATCTAGTCTTGAGGGAACAATCCCCAACCCCCAATTCGCAACAAAAACTAATATTGTCACCATTACCAACTATCCATTTATAAAAAGGTTTAGTAGCATTCATAACCCAAGTAACACCCTTCCAAAACGGAGAGCCAACACCAGGTCTAGACCAAAGCACATTAGATTTCGAGGTATTGTATTTGTATTCCAATTTTTTCAGTCTTTACCCTCACTTTCAAAGAACCTCCTCCCCCAAGAAGCAAGCAAATCCATGTTAAAATCTCTCAAGTTTGGAACAGCCATACCACCAAAATTATTTTCCCTGGAAATAAACCCCAAATGGGCTAAATGGTATTTATGTGAATCACCCAAATTGCTCCAAAAGAAATGTGGAATTTGTGACTGTACAACAATAATGGCGCATTTGGGAAATTTCAGCATGCACATTAAATAATTGGGGATAGTTGCTATGCTTGAGCAGAGAAAAATAAAATCCTCACTATAAGATAAAGTCTTACTCATCTAGCCAGAAATATTCTTAATTATCCTATCACTGGTAGGTTGAAGATCTTCCCTGTGGAGTTTGTCAAAATGTCGATGAGCCCCCACATATTGAGGGGAAAAGAGCCAATCTTACAGCATAAAATTTGTGCAAAAGAATTTGCCACCTCATCAAAAAGGTTTTAGGTGACGATATCACTTTTATCAAATTTATTTTTCATACCAGATAATCCTCAAAACAAGATTAGTTCCACTTAAATTCATGGCCGTGTCATAAGAATTTTCAAGGAAAAGTAATGTATCATCGACATGTTGCAAGCTAATCACACCTCTTGGAGTAACTTTTGGAAAAATTTCCAAAAAAATATAACTGAATCACAACAAAGTCAAAAAACATACTTACAATGGGGGTACATACCTTTCTTCTTCTCATGTTCCTTTTCTTCGATCACTCCTTTATTTACACAACACATATAAAAACTTTAAAAACTTATGCTAGCTTATTCGCATGGTCTGCCTCCCCAGTCGTTTAGCTCGACCGTATTGATAATCACTTTTCTTTGAGCAAAAGAGTGACCGTCCCATACCTTCTGGCATTCAAGAGTATTCCATCTCCATTGTAGATCTTAAACTCCTTCCGACGGCGATGGCGAGGGGCGAACTCGATGGGAAGAGCACGGGCAGTGGCAAGATCGGCGAAGAGAGAGGGGGTGAGAGCTTGTCGTCGATAGCGCTTGTGGGGAGTGGAGGAGGAGAGGGGCGTGATGGGGACTGGCGGCTAGGGTTTTCACACAATCGAAGACCCAGAAGGAGAGAAGCAGCCACCCTCATTAGCGCTAGCTATCCCCTAGCCATCTACCCAGCTACACGCACATACCCACCATGTGAAATCCCAATAATGCCCTCGGCGGTGCACATAATTCATAGGCGGCGACACGTGCATTTCTACCGTAGAAGGGCCGCACCGGGCACCCTCCCAACCCATGGGCACTGTTAGGCGCGGCCCGCAGACGACAGACCCCGCAGGTCAGCTAGATAAGGCCGAAATCCCAGAGTAATAGCTTTTCAAATAAGAGAAGGGTAGAAGAAGCGAGATCATCCGGGAGCGAGATCGAACAACCCAAAAACGCATGAAAAACTCGATCGGACAGCCGAAAATCACTGAGCTCTGAGGAGCCTCAGGTTCTCTCACGGTTCTTATTTCTGGATTCGTGACTTTTTTTTGCATATACAAAGAAAAATGCTAGTGTAGTCTTGGGATGATTGGTTGTACATTGTCATCCAACGCATGATGTTGAACTTGAGCTGTCGTAATGTGCTTTTATTTAATAATAATTATATATATTCGAGAGACATACAATCCCCGTGCAACATTACAAGTCAGAGCAAAAGGTAGAAGAGTGACCGAGCCTCTGCCACACTTATGAAAACCATGACTCTCCGAACTGGTCAAAGCATAAATGGAGATGGTATATACTCCCTCTGTTCCTAAATATAGGTCTTTGTAAAAATTTCACTATGGTCCACATACGAAAGCAAAATGAATGAATTTATACTCTAAAATACATCTACATACATCCGTATGTGGTCTATAGTGAAATCTCTATAAAGACTTACATTTAGGAACGGAGGGAGTATGACATAAATCCAACTGATACTATATTTCTGCACTCCAACTGCTACCTGTATGAAAGCTGCACCTCAAGTATACCCTGGTCAGCACTTGTGATATATTTTTTACCGTCATCGCGGTAAAAGGTGACATCCCCTTGGAATGAGGAAGTACGGGCCTCATCACCATGATCACGGTCAGTTGTAACGCACAGGTTCAACTTTGATAGTCATGAGCGGCTCCATGTATATTGGAACAGCTGCCCAGTTCCGTGACAGCGGAAATTCGCCATCAATAACCTCGATCTGGCTCTCTTTTCCACAGGAAAAGAGCGTGACGCTCTCACGGCCGTAGAGTTGGTGGTGTGCTGCGATTTCGCCATAGACGTAGCACACGGTGCCGCTCTCACATGCGAGATCAAGTTTGACGTACACATTGGCCTGTATAGCCCTGTGCAGCGGTATATATGAAAGTCAAATCTATTTCGCGGCATCTTGTAGTGCGGATAGTGTGGGTTATGATATCGCTGCAATGGAAGGGGTCCAATCTGAAATCGAAAAATCCATAATCAGTGTCGTCGGCCTCTATTTCAATCGAGAGCCGTCCTCAAGGGCAAAGTCTTCCGAGTGGAGTATCAAATTACCCTGCACAATTTATATATGGTCAATGAGTATGAAAACGATTCAAAAGGAGATGTGGAAAACAGAAAGAAAGAAAAACTAGTACAAGACTATATATTTTGTCAAGTTAACGTTGCATAGTTTGACTATGTTTGTAGAAAAAACCATCAAAAATATACATTGTTTGACTTGAGAAAACAAAATGTATAGGCCTTGTTGATGCGGCTATGGGACAGAGCAAGAAGCACACAGGCAGCCCTTATGGTCAAAATTAGAGTAGAAGATATGAGAGACGTGCCTATCAGCATTGTGGTTGGGGGTCTGATGATCCTAATGCTGAATCATGGACAGTGCCAGTAGTAATTGTTCAGCAAGAAGCTTTCTACTCTCACCTTTCCGAATGTATAGGGAGTGCGACATATATAATGCATACCTGTGAATAGTATGTAGAACGACTGTCACAGGCAACCACCGTCCCCACGAAGGGGAAGCGGGGACGCACAGCCAACAGCTCCACCAGGTACCGAGAAATACAGTAAGCTAGGAATACACGAGAGTTGACTCCATCATAGCAAATTCTGAAACTCGGTGGTAAGCCGTCGTCCTCCTCCTCTTCATTGTCATCATCATCAACACTGTCGCTGTAATTATCAACGAACCATTGAGAATCATCATCGTGGTTGGAGCCATGGTCGGGGTTGGAGTCATCGTCCGCGACAAGGTCAAGCCGCCCGTCGTCAGCTTCTAGTTGGTTGTAGTCATCGTCTTGAGCAGCCGGAGATTCCTTTCCTACCGTTCCCGCTCCCTTGAAAGCAGCATCGACGGCTTCTCCACCCTTCCCAGTTCCTCCTGCCGATTTCCAAAGTCGTCCAACAAGATCTCGAGTCCAGCAATGAAAAATTCTAGCGGGCTCAGAGATGCACGCCTGTTTCGGGAGAGGATCGAGCATTAAAAAGGAGAAATACAGCCTGATCAACAAATAATGCTTCCATAGATCTGCAATCGATCTGATGAAAAATCATTTGGCATAACTAGCAGGATCAAAATAAGAAGGGCGGGTGCAGATTTCAAAATACCTGCAGATCCTACAAGATCGCGCTCAGAGATGCTCTTTCGGGCGGGCATCCGTTGGCAAAGCTCGGCGACATACCTCGCCCTTGGCTGGCTAGCTCGGCGGCGGAACTTGAAAAGTAATGGAACCCTTGATCTACGAGACGGATCGTTTGCCATCCTGATAGACTGAGTATTTAACCAAAAACTATCACATTTGACAGAAATGTGACGAAAAACTACCACTCTACGATTTTGTGCGAAAAACTACCAAATTTGTCCTAAACCGTGACAAAACTACCAAGTCGCGAAATTGCTCATTTCGGCCGTGCTAACCCCGAATCTGACCGGTTGGGCCCGCGAATCAGTTGCCACGCTGGCGAACGGACGGCCGTCACGCGTTGACGGCCGTTAACGGCCCATCCGCGGTCGGAACGGCGGCTGTCGGTGGGCCAATAAGTCAGAGCGAGCTCAGCCACTCGCTCATTCTCTTCCTCCTCGCTCACTCTCACTCGTCCTCATCCTCTCCCTCTCCCTGGTGCTCTGAGCGAGCTCAGCCTATCGCCGTCGCCGCCGCGGCCATTGCTGCCGATAGAAGTTGAGGATGCCATCCTGAAATAACAAGGAGAGCTCGAACAAGGACATCAACATGGTTTCAATGGATCCTCAGCTCTTTGTAAGTGCATAATGATGGAACAGAGTTAGGGTTAGGGTTAGTTCATCCAAATTGAAGATTCCAAGTTGCTTTTGGTTTGATTCGAAGTTTCTTTTGCAAGAAACCCCTGACAGTGTGGTGGAACCATCTTTTTGTGGTTCTTACACTGAATCCGAGCTGACGTGCATGATGCATCATCAGAGGCCGAAGAAGATGGTGGCTTTTGAAGGTGTTTTGACTGGGAGGCGATTCCTGGGTTTTCCTGTGCACGCTAACTTGTTTTGCTGGTGGAGATGTGTGATGTGTTTTGCTGCTGTAGATGTGTGGTGCAGCATGTGGTGTAGAGATGTGTGTTGTAGTTTAGAACTGAAACTTGAAAGTGCCATACATATGGAAGCTATATGTGAAAATAGATCTTTAGTTAACTGAATTCAATACATGACTGAACCTGAGAACACCTACATGGAGATCTTTAGTGTACTGTGAACTGAATGTATTTGTTAGGTGTTAACTGAATATAGTTGTTAATTGAAAAAAACAGAGTTAAATGAATTTATATCTACTGCTAAATATAGTTGTTAACTGAATTTATCTCTGATGCTAAGTCAGGTGTTGTGTGCTTACTATGAAAGAATTATGTTTGCATAATTCAGAGAGCATATTGATGTAAACAAAGGGTTTCAGTTAAATGAAATGACTTTATGACTTTAGTTATCTGTACTAAGTTTGTTACTAAGTGCTTTGTCTTAATTATAAATAATTGCTTCTGTAGGATGTAGGTGTGAACTGTGGGGTTGTGGAGTGGGTGGATGGTCCTTGGCCAGAGATTCTACAAAGGTGCCTAACAAGGATTTGGGACATGTACCATGAGCAAAACTTGGGAAGGGCGAAGGACAAACATGAAGGAAATATGCCCTAGAGGCAATAATAAAGTTATTATTTATTTCCTTATTTCATGATAAATGCTTATTATTCATGCTAGAATTGTATTAACCGGAAACATAATACATGTGTGAATACATAGACAAACAGAGTGTCACTAGTATGCCTCTACTTGACTAGCTCGTTAATCAAAGATGGTTATGTTTCCCAACCATGGACAAAGAGTTGTTATTTGATTAACGGGATCACATCATTAGATGAATGATTTGATTGACATGACCCATTCCATTAGCTTAGCACCCGATCGTTTAGTATGTTGCTATTGCTTTCTTCATGACTTATACATGTTCCTATGACTATGAGATTATGCAACTCCCGTTTGCCGGAGGAACACTTTGTGTGCTATTAAACGTCACAACGTAACTGGGTGATTATAAAGGAGCTCTACAGGTGTCTCCAAAGGTACATGTTGGGTTGGCGTATTTCGAGATTAGGATTTGTCACTCCGATTGTCGGAGAGGTATCTCTGGGCCCTCTCGGTAATGCACATCACTTAAGCCTTGCAAGCATTGCAACTAATGAGTTAGTTGCGAGATGATGTATTACGGAACGAGTAAAGAGACTTGCCGGTAACGAGATTGAACTAGGTATTGGATACCGACGATCGAATCTCAGGCAAGTAACATACCGATGACAAAGGGAACAACGTATGTTGTTATGCGGTCTGACCGATAAAAGATCTTCGTAGAATATGTACGAACCAATATGGGCATCCAGGTCCTGCTATTGGTTATTGACCAGAGACGTGTCTCGGTCATGTCTACATTGTTCTCGAACTGTAGGGTCCGCACGCTTAAGGTTTCGATGACAGTTATATTATGAGTTTATGAGTTTTGATGTACCGAAGGAGTTCGGAGTCCCGGATGAGATCGGGGACATGACGAGGAGTCTCGAAATGGTCGAGACATAAAGATCGATATATTGGACGACTATATTCGGACTTCAGAAAGGTTTCGAGTGATTCGGGTATTTTTCGGAGTACCGGAGAGTTACAGGAATTCGCCGGGAGAAGTATTGGGTCTTATTGGGCCATACGGGAAAGAGAGAGGGGCTGCCTAGGGCAGGCCGCGCGCCCCCCCAAGGCCTAGTCCGAATTGGACTAGGGGGAGGGGCTGCGCCCCTTCCTTGTTTCCTACTCCTACTGCATGGAAGGACTCCTAGTTGGACTAGGAAAGGGGGAATCCTACTCCCGGTGAGAGTAGGACTCCCCTAGGGCGCGCCATAGAGAGGGCCGGCCCTCCCCTCCTCCACTCCTTTATATACGGGGGCAGGGGGCACCCCATAGACACAAGTTGATCATCGTGATCGTTCCTTAGCCGTGTGCGGTGCCCCCCTCCACCATATTCCACCTCGGTCATATTGTAGCAGCGCTTAGGCGAAGCCCTGCAACGGTAGAACATCAAGATCGTCACCACGCCATCGTGCTGACGGAACTCATCCCCGAAGCTTTGCTGGATCGGAGCCCGGGGAGCGTCATCGAGCTGTACGTGTGCCAAGAACTCGGAGGTGCCGGAGTAACGGTGCTTGGATCGGTCGGATCGGGAAGACGTACGACTACTTCCTCTACGTTGCGTCAACGCTTCCGCTTCGGTCTACGAGGGTACGTAGACAACACTCTCCCCTCTCGTTGCTATGCATCACCATGATCTTGCGTGTGCGTAGGATTTTTTTTGAAATTACTACGTTCCCCAACAAAACAAGCCCATGAGAAAGAGGTGGCCAAGCTAAAGAAGGAAATTGATTTCCTGTCAAACAACTAGAGCCAGTTGGTGGAAGATGTATCCAAGCTTTTTGACTATCAAGATGGCAAGATGTCTCATGACATGGACTATACCAGTCAGGCAATCAATGATCTAAATGCAAAAAAGAAACAACTTGAGGATCAAGCAAAGATTGAGATAGGTATGGAAAAGATGAAGCTTGCCAAGGAGTAAAGGTGCATTCTGCAAAGCCAAGCAGATATCATTCAAAACATGAGGAAGGTGATACGTCTTCATCGTATCTATAATTTTTGATTGTCCCATGCCAATATTATTCAACTTTCATATACTTTTGGCAACTTTTTATACTATTTTTGGGACTAACATATTGATCCAGTGCCCAGTGTCAGTTCCTGTGTGTTGCATGTTTTTTGTTTCGCAGAACATCCATATCAAATGGAGTCGGATAAAAACTGGCGGAGATTTTTTTGAAATATATATGATTTTTGGGAAGAAAAATCCACGCGAGACGATGCCCGAGGGGGCCACGAGGCAGGGGGCGCGCCCCTGACCCTCGTGGCCACCCCGTAAGGCGGTTGATGCCCTTCTTTCGCCGCAAGAAAGCTAATATCCGGATAGAGATCGTGTTAAAATTTCAGCCCAATCGGAGTTACGGATCTCCGGGAATATAAGAAATGGTGAAAGGGAAGAATCTGAGAACGCAGAAACAGAGAGAGACAGAGAGACAGATCCAATTTCGGAGGGGCTCTCGCCCCTCCCACGCCATGGAGGCCATGGACCAGAGGGGAAACCCTTCTCCCATCTAGGGAGGAGGTCAAGGAAGAAGAAGAAGAAGAAGAAGAAGAAGAAGGAGGAGGAGGAGGAGGAGGAGGAGGAGGAGGAGGGGGCTCTCTTCCCCTCGCTTCCGGTGGCACCGGAGTGCCACCGGGGGCCATTATCATCACCGCAATCTTCACCAACAACTTCATCGCCATCATCACTAACTCCCCCACTCTATGCAGCGGTGTAACCTCTCTCTTACCCATTGTAATCTCTAATTAAACATGGTGCTCAACGCTATATATTATTTCCCAATAATGTATGGCTATCCTATGATGTTTGAGTAGATCCGTTTTGTCCTATGGGCTATTTGATGATCAAGATTGGTTTGAGTTGCATGTTTTATTATTAGTGTTGTCCTATGGTGCGCTCCGTGTCGCGCAAGCGTGAGAGATCCCCGTTGTAGGGTGTTGCAATACGTTCATGATTTGCTTATAGTGGGTTGCGTGAGTGACTGAAACACAAACCCGAGTAAGGGGGTTGTTGTGTATGGGATAAAGAGGACTTGATGCTTTAATGCTATGGTTGGGTTTTACCTTAATGATCTTTAGTAGTTGCGTATGCTTGCTAGATTTTCAATCATAAGTGCATATGATCCAAGTAGAGAAAGTATGTTAGCTTATGCCTCTCCCTCCTATAAAATTGTAATAATGATTACCGGTCTAGTTATCGATTATCTAGGGACAAATAACTTTCTCGTAAGAAAACACTCTCTACTAAAACTAATTTAGTTGTGTCTTTATCTAAACAGCCCCTACCTTTTATTTACATGCTCTTTATTACCTTGCAAACCTATCCAACAACACCTACAAAGTACTTCTAGTTTCATACTTGTTCTAGGTAAAGCGAACGTCGAGCGTGCATAGAGTTGTATCGGTGGTCGATAGAACTTGAGGGAATATTTGTTCTGCCTTTAGCTCCTCGTTGGGTTCGACACTCTTACTTATCGAAAACTGTTGCGATCCCCTATACTTGTGGGTTATCAAGACCTTTTTCTGGCGCCGTTGCCGGGGAGCAATAGCGTGGGGTGAATATTTTCGTGTGTGCTTGTTTGCTTTATCACTAAGTAATTTTTATTTGCTGTTCTTAGTTGTTCTTTATCTTTAGTTATGGATATGGAACAGGAAATACCAAAACAAAATAGGTGTACTTTCTACTCATGGATATGGGGAACCTCCTAAAACCCTCGATGCTGGTTATGTGAAAGATATTATGTACTACTTTAATAATCCTGAGAAAACCTCATTCAATTATGTAATGGGAGTAACGTTGGATCAACGTGAATATTTTAGGGATTACCGCTTGACACAAAAAGGGAAACTATTATGGGATCAAATTCATATATTGAAGTGGTATGCTAGGCAACTATGCTTGAGAAATGATTATACTTGTTGCTCTAGGATGAAGGCTCCACACCTTCCCTTTTATGCGAATTTAATGATAATAAAACCTTAGCTTCTTATGCTAATGGTATATATGATTACTATGATGTGGAACAAATAGAAGAATTTGTTGCTTTTATGGGTGCTTATAAAATTGAATCTATGTTTAAAGAGTTTGAAGATTTTGATGATTCGGTTTATAGACCTGAAAATTTAGCTATCCTTAAATATTGCTATGAGAATTATGAATACAATTCCGATATTAATGCACTTATTGAGAAAGTCTCCGTTGTCCGAGAAGATACTAATATTTTGCAGGAATCTATGGAAGAAGAAGTTGATGAAACTGTGAGCTCATTGGATGAAAAAGATGAGGAGGAGAGCGAAGAACAAAAGGAGGAAGAGCGGATTGATCACCCGTGCCCACCTTCTAATGAGAGTAACTCTTCAACTCATACATTGTTTAATTTTCCTTCTGTCGGGGGTGTCTGATCCCTCGCACACCTATGGGGATCGGCGGACCGAGCCCCTTTTGGTTCGGCAGGGGGCGGTGGATGCACAAAGAGCAGATCGAGGCGAAACACACGAGCGAGACGATCGATTTACCCAGGTTCGGGCCGCACGGATGCGTAAAACCCTACTCTTGCTTTGGTGGTTGTATTGAGTTTTGGCTTGGGAGCGGCGAGTGCTACAGTACACTCAAGCAGCTGGCAAGACCGAGCGTGAGAATGGTCGTCCCCCCTTCTCTGTTGCGCATGGGCCTCCTTTTATATGTCTAAGGGGTCACTGACACGTGGCAACAGAGGTGAGGGTAAAAATGTAAAAGGGGTGGTAGTTGGCTCCACCGCCTACACGTCGCATCCTACCTAACTCTGACGGCAGGGGACAAGGGCATTAAATGCCCGCCTGTGTCACCTTGACGGCCCAGAGAGGGACCGCTAGGAATGCCACCGTTTGCCACGATGGTTCCTTGTCAGCGTCTTCTTGCCACCGCATGCCCCCGGCTGCACAGCCTCCCGCCACATACGCCAGGAATGGTCCCAGGGCGACACGTTGGTGAGTGAGCTGGAGCGCGGACTGCGGGGTAGTTGCTTGCCGCGGCAAGTGCCTTGCCGTGGGTGTTGTCTTGTCGCGTCCGGGAGCTTGCCGCTCACCGGGTCTTGTCGGGGCGCGCGGTGCGCTGCAGCGAGTCTCTTGAGATGCTTTGGTTGTCTTCCCGGCAAGCTCCTCTTGCCGGGGTCTCGTCTCCTTCCCGGCAAGCTCCTCTTGCCGGGGCCTTGTTCCCTTCCCGGCAAGCTCCTCTTGCCGGGGCCTTGTTTTGCTCTTGGATACTTTGTTCTTGAATGGCTCCAGAGGAACCATGGAGGGTCTTGGCGGTCGCCCGACAAGCCTTGCCACGGGTCGCTGCGACTGCCCGTGCACAAGTTCGGGGTACTAAGGTACCCCTACTTTAGTACACCGACAGGAGCCCCCGGGCCTGGGCCATACACGGTGCCGAGCGCTGTTGGGCCAGGCCCAAAACAGTGCACGGGCACGCGCGGCCTAGGGCACGCCACATCTGACTCCGCACCCACCGCGCCCTCCCCAAACGGCACGCGTCGAACGCGGCGCCACGCGTGACGTGGGCGGCATGCGCGGGGCCGCGCCCTGCGCGCATGCGTCACGTCGTGGTAAAAGGGGACGGTTGGCGCGCTCCTCCCCGTAAACGGAGGGAGGCGTGGAGGCGTGGTGGGTGGAATCGTGGGTAGATGTTTATTCGCAACGGCGAAACGTCCACCCCCCTCCCCTCCCTCTTTATAAGCAGAGGAAATAGGGGTACGGCGCCGTCCGCCCGTTGCTGCTTCCAATCTCAAAACCTCCGCCGCTGCCCGCCTCCCCAGAGCAACAAGAGAGCAGCGCCCTGCTCCCCCCATTGCCACCAGCACCACCATCACCGTCGGCCTCCTCCACCACCCTCGCCATGGCTCCGAAGGGCGACAAGGGAAAAGCGGTGAAGTCGACCGAGGCGCAGCGGCTCGCGACGATGCGGAAGGAGCGGGCCATCTTCCCCCCCCCCAGGCTCGGCGCGAAGGCGTTGCGGGAGCGGTATTACCTGTTCTGGTCGGCGGAGACGCGAGCTCACCCGCGGACCTGGGTGCTCTCGGCCGAAGCCCATACGAAGGCTCCTGACGGGTACCCTTTCTTTGCTGTGTTCTTCTACTGCGGACTCTGCCCGCCCTTTTCCGAGTTCTTCTACGATATTATGAACACCTATGGCTTCTACCTCCTTGACTTCACCCCCAAAGCCGTCCTCACCATGGCAGTTTTCGCACATCTTTGCGAAAACTGTGTCGGAGTCCATCCTAGTGTAGCTCTCTTCCGCCATTTCTTTATCCCTCGAGTAGAGAGAGGAGAGACTCTGTCCGGCGGAATCGCATGGGTCTCCAGAGCCGGCAAGAAGGAATCTTATCTAGAGGGAGAGTTCCGCGGCAAGTGGGAGGAGTGGAGAGCAGATTGGTGCTGGATCATCGAGGAGAGCCCGCAGTCATTCACCGTCCGGCGCCAAGCAGCAGCGGTGTGCGGCAATGATTGGAGCGACTTGGCCTCGGAAGACAGCAAGCTGAGGATTGCCGTCACCAGGATCCAGCGCCTTAGGCTTGCCGGACTCACCGTAGGTGCTGTTGGCGCAGACTTTCTTCGCCGCCGTATTGCCCCTCTGCAGGAACGGGGAAGGCCTGCCTGGGAGTTTAAGAATGCGGCAGACATTATGAGGCTGCGCCCAGGCCTCAATTATAATTCACTGTCCTCGAGCACACCAGCAAGCTGCAGGAGCTCTTCAAATATGATCCGGAACACCCCAAAGTCTTCAGGCTGCCGCAGGGCGTCGTCCCTTTGTGCAACAACTCTGGGCTCGACCGCATCCGGGCGATGATGCCGTTGTGCGACTCGCACGGAATCGAGCCCACTTGGCAAGAGCCCGCAGACGAGGTCGCGCAGCAGTTCTTCGACGACCTGGTGGAAGTGCCGATCCGCGCCGATGAGAAGGACGGCCTCATCCGCGAGACCACCGAGGCAGAGCTGGCGCGCATAGCCTCCAGGTTGGAAGAGGCAGTGGCAGGCGACTTTGGGTTTACTCTGGAGGAAGCGGCGGCAGAAGAGGCAAAAACTCATGCCGAGCGAGACAAGTTCCTCGGTAAGAAGGAGCTCGTCCGGCAAGAGGAACTTGCCGGCAAGGAAGATCTTGCCGGGGGCAGCGCCGAGCCGAGCGAGCCTGCCGGGGATGCAAGCGACTCGCTGGAAATCGACTCTTCCTCCACTTCGTCTTCCGACAGTCCGCCGCCGGCTGCGCCTCCGTCTCCACCAAGAAGGCGTCTCCGCAAGGCTGCGGATGTAGCGAGGCAGCAGGCGGTCCAGCAGTCGCCGCGCCGCACGACGCGCTCCACCGCGGCAAGCACTGTTGCCGCGGGAGCGCCCCATGCCGCTGCTTCGATTGGAGCGGGGTCTTCCCGGGCTGCCGCCTCTGCCCCCGCCAAGCGACCAAGGGAGCCTACCCCTCCTCCTTCCCGCGCCAGCCGCGGGCGGGACTTCGACTTCTCCGCGTTTAGCTCCGACGAGGAAGAAGAGGAGGAGTAAGTTCTTCTCATTGTACTTGTAATTTTTTGATTTCCGCTGCTTTTGTCTTGTATCTCACTTGCCTTCCTCTGCATCTCTTCCTTTTCAGGACTCTGGCGCAGAGGGCGGCGAAGAGGGCCAGGGTGCCGGTGATCGTCATCGAGGACGAACCCACTGCGTCAACAGGGGATGCGCCCGAGACGAACTTGTCGGACCCGGCGGCTGATCTTCAGAGCAGCCCCCATCGTAAGTGTTTTGTTTACTTCCCGCTGTTGGGCGCGCACGAAGATCCTTGCTATGCTGATACTTGTCTGTTAACTTGTGCAGGAGCAGAACAGCCTCACCAGGGGAGCCTGGAGACCGCCCCTGAAGCGCCAAGGGGGAGTCCTCCGACGAGGGAGAGGTCCCCGGCAAGGGAGGCGACTCCGGCAAGGGAGGATGCTCCGACAAGGGAGGAATCCCTGGCAAGGGAAGGGACTCCGGCAAGGGAGGAGCCCCCAGCGAGGGAGGAGACTCCGGCAAGGGAGGAGCCCCCGACCCGGCAAGGATCTCCGGCGAGGGACCGCGCCAGCGATCCTCCGGCGACGGAGACCACAGCGACCGGCCCTGGCACAGGTAACCTCCTTGCTCCCAAACTCCCCTTGCTTCTTCGGCTTCTTGTTCTTCCTCTTGGATTTTGCTTGAATTTTGCTTGAATCTTATCCCCTCTTCCGGCCATCAGGTCCATCTGCTGCAGAGCCGATGGAGACGGAGGTCGCCGCCGAGGAAGCAGCCGGCGCCGGCGAGGAGGCTGCCAGGGCTGCCGCCGCGGAAACGGGCGGGGAGTCTGGCGGTCGTACTGATGACCCGGAGGCCACAGGAGCGCCGGGCGCTGCCCCGACCGCTGGCTCCTCCGCCGCTGCCGCCGCGGCAGGCTCCGAAGAGCCCCAGCCCGGCATCTACCTGAAGGCCAGCGAGAACATCTTCATCAGCCTCCCCTGGGCGTCAAGCTCCAGGGCGCCGATCGAGGGGGAGACGCTGGACGGAGAGGTGCTTGCCTCTGCCGGGCTGAAGCTGGTTGATGCGCCAAGCAGCAGCAGCGGCGATCCGGAAGAGGAGCGCCTGCTACGGAAGCTAGTGGCGCTCTACCGCACCCGGCAGGCCAAGTTGGAGTCCCGCGAGGCACTCGTGGCGAAGGCTGGCGCTGACATCGAGAAGCGCGCAGAAGAGCTCCGGGGCGCCCACCAAGAAGCTCTCCGCTCTCTGGCAAGGGAGCGGGAGGAACTTGCCGAGGCGCAACAAGCCTTCCTTCTCGAGAAGGCGGACATCGAAGAGTGCCAGCGCCTTGCCGTGGAGAAGCTGTCTTCGCGGGAGGGTGACTTGGCGCAGCGGTCGGTCAACCTCGACAGCCACGAGGAGGAACTCGCCGCGCGCGAGCGGGCAGTTGGCGGAGCCATCAAGGAGGCCGTAGACGCTGCCGCAGCTGCCGAGGCCGCCAAGGCTGAGCCGGAGCTGAAGGTGACGCAGCTGGAGGCGGACCTCAAGGCGAGCGGCGATGAGCTTGCCGCGCTCAAGCTTGAGCGTGAGAGGGACGCCAACAGCTATTCAGAGCTGCAGGCCCTCTTTGCCGAGAGGGGCAAGGAGTTGGACGCCACCAAGAACTCCAACGCCGATCTCGAAGGGAAGCTGGCGGCCCTGACCAGATCTCTGGACGGTGCCAAGGAGCAGGAGACGGCCCTGAAGGAGGTGGTCAAGGCCGGCAAGGTGTTGTTGGCAAAGGCCGCCGCCGCCCGGAAGACGTTGGCGGAGGACATGGAATGCTGGACGGAGGGTCTGGTGGAAGTCGCCGCGGATGTCGACAAGGAGCTGGCGTAGTTGGGGATGGTGGATCTCGCGTACTCCTCCGACGAGAACCTCTAACCCAGCGACAAGCTCACTCTGTTCTTCAAAGGCTTGGCGACTGCGCTCCAGCGAATCCGGGAGCAGTTCCCAAAGCAGCTTGCCGACAAGTCGCGCAAGATCTGCGCGGGAGCTCTCCAGAAGGTGCTGATGAAGGTGGCCTTCCGCAACCCAGGCCTCCGCCTCAACAACGTCCTCCGAAGCCTGCCGCCAGATGCTGATCAGGAGGAGCTCAAGGCCCTTGTCGCACCCATTGTGGACAAAGTGAGCGGCATCAGGAGGGTCGAAGGCGACTGCGTAGACTAGGCCATTTATCTTCTTCTTTCCTTGTCGCTGTCAATCATGTTATGCAAAACACTCTGTTAGAGCTGCGACAAGCTATTCTGTAATATACTTTTATCTTGGATAGTAGTTGCTATGTTATTTCCTTTGCTTGCTTCCTCCCCTTGTATGTTTGTACCCTACGCTTTCAGGGAACTTGCCGGTGCAGGAACCTTGCCGCGAGCGCTGAGTGCGGAACATCAACAGCGGAACTGCAACCGACAGGAAACCTCGTCGCGAAGCTAGTCGCAGCTTACTTAAGTCGTTGAGCGGACTCGAAACGACAGTAAGGCAACTAGCTACGAGTTGGTTCCCTGCCGGCGGTGCCGCAACCGACAAGAAACCTTGTCGTGGAGCTAGCCGCAGTTCACCTAAGTTGTTGAGCGGACTCGAAACAATAGTAAGTGCGCGACTAGCTACGAGTCGGTTCCTCCGCGCACAGGTTTTCCATACAAGGGACGATCGCAAGAAGGAAGATAACTCTATAAGTTTAATTGCTGTGTTATTTCCTTTACTTGACTCCTTCCTTTGTATGGTTTTTACCCTGCGCATATAGGGAACTTGCCGGCGCTGGCATGCTTGCCACGAGTGCTGAGTGCGGAACGTCAGCGATCTGCGGGCGGTGTTGCGGCCGACAAGAAACCTCGTCGTGGAGCTAGTCGTAGCTTACTTAGGTTGTTGAGCGGGGCTCGAAACAACAGTAAGGGTGCAACTAGCTACGAGTCGGCTCCTCCGCGCCTAGGTTTCCCATACAAAGCACAGGCGTTCAAGGAAAATAACTTAAAAACTTAAAGGAAGTCTGATCGCTCAAACTTGGGCACTTATCTTTCTCTGTTGTTTGCTTTCCCGGGGTATGTGCTAAGCACATGATCTTTATGCACGGGGTCTGCGCCCGGCTTTGTACAAAGGATTACATGCAACGGCGGCAAGACTTTGTACAAATGGGTGGTTGCCAGACGGGGTCCGACAACCATGCCTCACGGGCAAAGCTTGCGAAGATGCGCAATATTCCAAGAGTTGCTCGCTGGTATGCAATCTTCGGTCCCAAGGTGGACTGCGCCAAGCCTGGTGACTCGCTTCACCCAGTAAGGGCCCTCCCACTTTGGCGTCAACTTGTCGGAAACCTTGGCGGACTGATCACGCCGAAGAGACAAGGTCGCCTTCCTCGAAACTTCTGGCTTTAACTTTGCGGCTATTATAGCGGCGCAAAGCTTGCTAGTAGCGAGTGGCTCGCACAGTAGCCTGAAGACGATCTTCCCCAAGGAGTGGCGCGGCTGCTTGCCGCAGCCGCTCTTGCTCAAGCTCATCATAAGCGAGCACTCGAGGTGACCCGTATACGAGTTCCGTGGGGATATCTGCCTTCGCTGCATGGATTGGAGCGAAGGGTGTGGCGGGCGGTGGCAGCGAACGGTGCAAGGAACGAGATATGCTCGGACTTCTAACTGTGTTAGAAGGAGCAGTACCCCATCCAAGCGACCGTGCCACGCTCGTGCCAGCATGTTGGCGTGCATGCTGGCCCTGAGCGCTCCGGGACCCGCCAGCTTGATCTTGGCCCGGCAGACGTATGGTGCCGTGGGTACCATGACGCTGCTAGTCTTGCGCCTCCTGGGATGGGCGCGGTGCGTGCACGGACGCCGAGGTCTTGGAGTGGGCGCGGTCGTTGTGGGAGGTGACCGCGCCGCCGACGCGCGGCGCAGCCTGGCCCTTGGACCCGGCAGCGCCACAAGTCTCCCCGTCGTCGCCCGCTCTTCCGCCGGCGCCTGCTCCACCAGCCGTCCGCTCTGGCGACGGCGGGCTCGGCGCAGACAGAGCAGCTGCCTCCGAAATCTTCTTCTTCGGCGGCATGTTGATGAAGACGATGAAGATTTGGCTCGCGCGAACGCCGGATCAGGTTCGCACAACCTCGACGCACCCCCTACCTGGCGCGCCAAAGATGTCGGGGGTGTCTGATCCCTCGCACACCTATGGGGATCGGCGGACCGAGCCCCTTTTGGTTCGGCAGGGGGCGGTGGATGCACAAAGAGCAGATCGAGGCGAAACACACAAGAGAGACGATCAATTACCCAGGTTCGGGCCGCACGGATGCGTAAAACCCTACTCCTGCTTTGGTGGTTGTATTGAGTTTTGGCTCGGGAGCGGCGAGTGCTACAGTACACTCAAGCAGCTGGCAAGACCGAGCATGAGAATGGCCGTCCCCCCTTCTCTGTTGCGCATGGGCCTCCTTTTATATGTCTAAGGGGCCACCGACACGTGGCAACAGAGGTGAGGGTAAAAATGTAAAAGGGGTGGTAGTTGGCTCCACCGCCTACACGTCGCATCCTACCTAACTCTGACGGCAGGGGACAAGGGCATTAAATGCCCGTCTGTGTCACCTTGACGGCCCAGAGAGGGACCGCTAGGAACGCCACCGTTTGCCACGATGGTTCCTTGTCAGCGTCTTCTTGCCACCGCATGCCCCCGGCTGCACAGCCTCCCGCCACGTACGCCAGGAATGATCCCAGGGCGACACGTTGGTGGGTGAGCTGGAGCGTGGACTGCGGGGTAGTGGCTTGCCGCGGCAAGTGCCTTGCCGCGGGTGTTGTCTTGTCGCGTCCGGGAGCTTGCCGCTCACCGGGTCTTGTCGGGGCGCGCGGTGCGCCGCAGCGAGTCTCTTGAGATGCTTTGGTTGTCTTCCCGGCAAGCTCCTCTTGCCGGGGTCTCGTCTCCTTCCCAGCAAGCTCCTCTTGCCGGGGCCTTGTTCCCTTCCCGGCAAGCTCCTCTTGCCGGGGCCTTGTTTTGCTCTTGGATACTTTGTTCTTGAATGGCTCCAGAGGAACCATGGAGGGTCTTGGCGGTCGCCCGGCAAGCCTTGCCACGGGTCGCTGCGACTGCCCGTGCACAAGTTCGGGGTACTAAGGTACCCCTACTTTAGTACACCGACACCTTCATGCTTACCGAAGGATGAATGCTATGATAATTGCTATGATCCTGTTGATTCTTTTGAAATATCCCTTTTTGATGATGCTTGCTATGCTTGTGGCCAAGATGCCAATATGAATTATGCTTATGAATATGAACTTGCTATAGTTCCTTATGTTAAACATGAAATTGTTGCTATTGCACCCATGCATGATAGTCCTATTATCCTTTTGAATTCTCCCAACTACATTATATCGGAGAAATTTACCCTTATTAAGGATTATATTGATGAGTTGCCTTATACCGTTGCACATGATGATTTTGATGAATATAATATGCATGTGCTTGCTGCTCCTACTTGCAATTATTATTAGAGAGGAACTATATCTCCACCTCTCTATGTTTCCAATATGATAAAATTGCAAGAAACTGTTTATACTATGCACTGGCCTTTACTATGTGTGCATGAATTGTTCTTTTATGACATGTCGATGCATAGGAAGAGATTTAGACTTCGTAGTTACACGATATATGTTGCTTTGTGCTCACTACTAAATTACAAATCATTGTTAATTAAAATTGGCTTTGATATACCTTGGGATCCGGGTGGATTCATTACTTGAGCACTATATGCCTAGCTTAATGGCTTTAAAGAAAGTGTTGCCAGGGAGACAACCCGGAAGTTTTAGAGAGTCATTTATTTCTGTTGAGCGCCTTAATATAGTTTAAAAACAACAAAAATAAAGAGGGTAACCCAAAACTTTTTCAAAAAGGAAAGTGAATGTGAGAAGGACAAGCATTGTTGAAGTGGGAGAGCTCCTTGAACGTTGTTCATGCTCACGGCAACTTTGTGAATCTTGATTACAGAAAATTTTCAACAAAAATAATTATTCCCTTGTACAATTCCATTGTATTATAAAAATAATGTGCCAAGGTTTGCCTTTAGGATGTTTACGATGCTTGTTGGTTTGTGCGGTGCAGGACAGAAACTTTGGCTGTAGTGCGCGATTTTACATTTTTAGCTGGAACATCAAATGGTTCTGATTCTTTTTGCGATGTATTTCTATACAAATTTTTATTTTTCCTAATTTTGGCAGAAGTTTTCAAGTATAAGAAGTATGGTGAATGTTCAGATTATTACAGACTGTTCTGTTTTAAACAGATTCTGTTTTTGATGCATAGTTTGCTTGTTTTGATGAAACTATCAATTTATATTAGTGGATTAAGCCATGAAAAAGTTATATTACAGTAGACAGAATGCAAAAACAAAATATTAATTGATTTGCAACAGTACTTAGAGTAGTGATTTGCTTTATTATACTAACGGATCTTACCAAGTTTTTTGTTGAAGTTTTGTGTGGATGAAGTGTTCGATGATCGAGAAGGTCTCGATGTGAGAAGAAGGAAGAGAGGCAAGAGCTCAAGCTTGGGGATGCCCAAGGCACCCCAAGTAAATATTCAAGGAGACTCAAGCGTCTAAGCTTGGGGAGGCCCCGGAAGGCATCCCCTCTTTCTTCAACAAGTATCGGTATGTTTTCGGATTTGTTTCGTTCATGCGATATGTGTAATCTTGGAGCGTCTTTTGCGTTTAGTTTTCATTGTTCTTTTATGCACCATGCTGGTATGAGATAGTCCTTGGTTGATTTATAGAATGCTCTATGCACTTCACTTATATCTTTTGAGTATGGCTTTATAGAATGCTTCATGTGCTTCACTTATATCATTTGAAGTTTGGATTGCATGTTTCTCTTTACATAGAAAACCACCATTTGTAGAATGCTCTTTTGCTTCAATTATATTTGTTAGAGCATGGGCATAACTTTTGTAGAAAGAATAAAACTCTCTTGATTTGCTTATATCTATTTAGAGAGATGACAGGAATTGGTCATTCACATGGTTAGTCATAAAATCCTACATAAAACTTGTAGATCACAGAAGATGATATGTTTGATTCCTTGGAATAGTTTTGCGATATAAAGATGGTGATATTAGAGTCATGCTAGTGGGTAGTTGTGGATTAGTAGAAATACTTGTGTTGATGTCTGTGATTCCCATAGCATGCACGTATGGTGAACTGTTATGTAATGAAGTGAGAGCATGAGGTATTTATTGATTGTCTTCCTTATGAGTGGCGATCGGGGACGAGCGATGGTCTTTTCCTACCAATCTATCCCCCTAGGGGCATGCGTAGTAGTACTTTGCTTCGAGGGCTAATAAACTTTTGCAATAAGTATGTGAGTTCTTTATGACTAATGTTGAGTCCATGGATTATATGCACTCTCACCCTTCCATCATTGCTATCCTCTCTAGTATCGCGCAACTTTCGCTGGTACCATAAACCCACCATATACCTTCCTCAAAACAGCCACCATACCTACCTATCATGGCATTTCCATAGCCATTCTGAGATATATTGCCATGCAACTTCCATCATCATCATATACATGACTTGAGCATTCATTGTCATATTGCTTTGCATGATCGTAAGATTGCTAGCATGATGTTTTCATGGCTTGTCCGTTTTTTATGTCATTGCTACGCTAGATCATTGCACATCCCGGTACACCGCCGGAGGCATTCATATAGAGTCATATCTTTGTTCTAGTATCGAGTTGTAAGTAAATAAAAGTGTGATGATCATCATTATTAGAGCATTGCCCCAGTGAGGAAAGGATGATGGAGACTACGATTCCCCCACAAGTCGGGATGAGACTCCGGACGAAAAAAAGAGAAAGGCCGAAAAAAGAGAAGGCCCAAAAAATTAAAAAAATTAAAATATATTAAAAGATGAGAGAAAAAGAGAGAAGGGGCAATGTTACTATCCTTTTACCACACTTGTGCTTCAAAGTAGCACCATGTTCTTCATATAGAGAGTCTCTTGAGTTATCACTTTCATATACTAGTGGGAATTTTCATTATAAAACTTGGCTTGTATATTCCGATGATGGGCTTCCTCAAATGCCTGAGGTCTTCATGAGCAAGCAAGTTGGATGCACACCCACTTAGTTTTCAGTCTGATCTTTCATACACTTATAGCTCTTAGTGCATCCGTTGCATGGCAATCCCTACTCACTCACAATGATATCTATTGATGGGCATTTCCATAGCCTGTTGATACGCCTAGTTGATGTGAGACAATCTTCTCCTTTTTGTCTTCTCCACAACCACCATTCTATTACACCTATAGTGCTATGTCCATGGCTCACGCTCATGTATTGCGTGAAAGTTGAAAAGGTTAGAGAACATCAAAAGTATGAAACAATTGCTTGGCTTGTCATCGGGGTTGTGCATGATTTGAATATTTTGTGTGGTGAAGATGGAGCATAGCCAGACTATATGATTTTGTAGGGATAACTTTCTTTGGCCATGTTATTTTGAAAAGACATGATTGCTTTATTAGTAGGCTTGAAGTATTATTATTTTTATGTCAAATGATAGACTATTGCTTTGAATCATTCGTGTCTTAATATTCATGCCATGATTAGATATGTGATCAAGATTATGCTAGGTAGCATTCCACATCAAAAATTATCTTTTTTATCATTTACCTACTCGAGGACGAGCAGGAATTAAGCTTGGGGATGCTGATACGTCTCCGTCATATCTATAATTTTTTTATTGTTCCATGCCAATATTATTCAACTTTCATATACTTTTGGCAACTTTTTATACTATTTTTGGGACTAACATATTGATCCAGTGCCCAGTGCCAGTTCCTGTTTGTTGCATGTTTTTTGTTTCGCAGAATATCCATATCAAACGGAGTCCAAACGGGATAAAAACTGACGGAGATTTTTTTTGGAATATATATGATTTTTGGGAAGAAAAATCCACGCGAGACGATGCCCGAGGGGGCCACGAGGCAGGGGGCGCGCCCCTGACCCTCGTGCTCATCCCGTAAGGCGGTTGATGCCCTTCTTTCGCCGCAAGAAAGCTAATATCTGGATAGAGATCGTGTTAAAATTTCAGCCCAATCGGAGTTACGGATCTCCAGGAATATAAGAAACGGTGAAAGGGAAGAATCTGAGAACGCAGAAACAGAGAAAGACATAGAGACAGATCCAATCTTGGAGGGGCTCTCGCCCCTCCCACGCCATGGAGGCCATAGACCAGATGGGAAACCCTTCTCCCATCTAGGGAGGAGGTCAAGGAAGAAGAAGAAGGAGGGGGGCTCTCTTCCCCTCGCTTCCGGTGGCACCGGAGTGCCACCGGGGGCCATCATCATCACCGCAATCTTCACCAACAACTTCACCGCCATCATCACCAACTCTTCCCCCCTCTATGCAGTGGTGTAACCTCTCTCTTACCCATTGTAATCTCTAATTAAACATGGTGCTCAATGCTATATATTATTTCCCAATGATGTATGGCTATCCTATGATGTTTGAGTAGATCTGTTTTGTCCTATGGGCTATTTGATGATCAAGATTGGTTTGAGTTGCATGTTTTATTACTGGTGTTGTCCTATGGTGCTCTCCGTGTCGCGCAAGCGTGAGGGATCCCCACTGTAGGGTGTTGCAATACGTTCATGATTCGCTTATAGTGGGTTGCGTGAGTGACTAAAACACAAACCCGAGTAAGGGGGTTGTTGCGTATGGGATAAAGAGGACTTGATGCTTTAATGCTATGGTTGGGTTTTACCTTAATGATCTTTAGTAGTTGCGGATGCTTGCTAGAGTTCCAATCATAACTGCATATGATCCAAGTAGAGAAAGTATGTTAGCTTATGCCTCTCCCGCATATAAAATTGCAATAATGATTACCGGTCTAGTTATCGATTGCCTAGGGAGAAATAACTTTCTCGTAAGAAAACACTCTCTACTAAAACTAATTTAGTTGTGTCTTTATCTAAAAGCCCCTACTTTTTATTTACATGCTCTTTATTACCTTGCAAACCTATCCAACAACACCTACAAAGTACTTCTAGTTTCATACTTGTTCTAGGTAAAGCGAACGTCAAGCGTCCGTAGAGTTGTATCGGTGGTTGATAAAACTTGAGGGAATATTTGTTCTGCCTTTAGCTCCTCGTTGGGTTCGACACTCTTACTTATCAAAAACTATTGTGATCCCCTATACTTGTGCGTTATCAGAAGGCCATGAAGGAAGTGGTGGGGGACAGTGACCTACTTAAGCAAGAGAAGAAGAAGCTGGAGTATCTGATTGTTGATCTGCTCAATGCTGGGCATGCCAGCAAAGATAAGCTAGAGAGGATCAAGGCAATTATGAATGAGTGAAGTGCTTGGTGTGTGGGTTAAGTAATTAGTAGGCCTATATATAGCTGGCATTGGAATGTCATGCATGTTAGGTGTTTATTTTGGGAAAGTTTCATGTGCTTTCAGAATGGTATGAGGCAGGGAGGTACTGTTATGGCTTAAGAACTAGTTGGTTTTATCTATGATGTAATGACTTTTATGTTAAGACCTACTATGCTAAGTGAGTACTCATGCTAAGTTAAGTAAGTAAGAATGTTTTATCTATGATGAGGCTGTTTTACTCTGCCTATATCATGTGTGGATAACTGACAGTAGTGACATAGTTGGAAGTAGCAAGTAGCAAGTAACATATATAGCACGTAGCTTAGATAGTCTCACAAATAACTTAACATATGTAGCAAGTAGCAAGTAACATATATAGATAGTTGCTACCTCTTGATCACTGCGTTGGTTTTCCCCGAAGAGGAAGGGATGATGCAGCAAAGTAGCGTAAGTATTTCCCTCAGTTTTTGAGAACCAAGGTATCAATCCAGTAGGAGGCTACGCGCGAGTCCCTCGCACCTGCACAAAACAAATAAATCCTCGCAACCAACGCGATAAGGGGTTGTCAATCCCTACACGACCACTTACGAGAGTGAGATCTGATAGATATGATCAGATAATATTTTTGGTAATTTTATGATAAAGATGCAAAATAAAATAAAAGCATAGTAAAAAAGCAAAGGAAATAACTAAGTATTGGAAGATTAATATGATGAAGATAGACCCGGGGGCCATAGGTTTCACTAGTGGCTTCTCTCAAGAGCATAGGTATTTTATGGTGGGTGAACAAATTACTGTTGAGCAATTGACAGAATTGAGCATAGTTATGAGAATATCTAGGTATGATCATGTATATAGGCATCACGTCCGAGACAAGTAGACCGACTCCTGTTTGCATCTACTACTATTACTCCACTCATCGACCGCTATCCAGCATGCATCTAGATTATTAAGTTAATAAAAACAGAGTAACGCCTTAAGCAAGATGACATGATGTAGAGGGATAAACTCATGCAATATGATGAAAACCCCATCTTGTTATCCTCGATGGCAACAATACAATACGTGCCTTGCTGCCCCTACTATCACTGGGAAAGGACACCGCAAGATTGAACCCAAAGCTAAGCACTTCTCCCATTGCAAGAAAGATCAATCTAGTAGGCCAAACCAAACTGATAATTCAAAGAGACTTGCAAAGATAACCAATCATACATAAAAGAATTCAGAGAAGATTCAAATATTGTTCATAGATAGACTTGATCATAAACCCACAATTCATCGGTGTCAAAAACACACCGCAAAAGAAGATTACATCGAATAGATCTCCACAAGAGAGGGGGGAACATTGTATTGAGATCCAAAAAGAGAGAAGAAGCCATCTAGTTACTAACTATGGACCCGTAGGTCTGAGGTAAACTACTCACACTTCATCGGAGGGGCTATGGTGTTGATGTAGAAGCCCTCCGTGATCGATGCCCCCTCCGGTGGAGCTCCGGAACAGGCCCCAAGATGGGATCTCATGGATATAGAAAGTTGCGGCAGCGGAATTAGGGTTTTGGCTTCGTATATGATCGTTTGGGGGTACGTAGGTATATATAGGAGGAAGGAGTATGTCGGTGGAGCAACAGGGGGGCCACGAGGGTGGAGGGCGCGCCTGGGGGGTAGGCGCGCCCCCTACCTCGTGGCCTCCTCTTTTGTTTCTTGACGTAGGATCCAAGTCCCCTGGATCGCGTTCGGTGAGAAAACCACGTTCCCGAAGGTTTCATTCCGTTTGGACTCCGTTTGGTATTCCTTTTCTTCAAAACCCTGAAATAGGCAAAAAAAACAACAATTCCGGGCTGGGCCTCCGTTTAATAGGTTAGTCCCAAAAATAATATAAAAGTGGATAATAAAGCCCAATAATGTCCAAAACAGTAGATAATATAGCATGGAGCAATTAAAAATTATAGATACGTTGGAGACGTATCAATAGTCTGACATAGATAGATAGTACTGCCATTCTTAGTCTGACATAGATAGCAACTAGTAGTAGATAGTGCCTGACATAGATAGCAACTAGTAGTAGATAGTTCCTGACGAAACTAAACCTAGGAACTTACTGAACTTACGAAAGTTCAGGACTGACGAAACTGAATATTTTTGCACTGAAGTAACTGAAGGCAGCACTTCACTCCTCCTTCTTCAGCACCTTGAGGCGCTTGGAGCGGCGCACCGCAGTCACGGCCGCCCTCTTCTTCTTGCCCGGTGCCGGCTCCACCACATCTTCCTCGCCGCCATCTTGTTCTTGCTTCACGACGGCGCCGTCTGGGAGATCGGCGACCTCCGGCAGCGCATCCATGTGGATTGGGAGGTTCCTGTCCCCCTCCATGACGTCGAGGATGGGAGCCAGCAACCGCATTTCAAGCTCGTCATTGGAGAGGACGACGACCTCATGCACCTCGTCGTCTGAGTCATCAAAGGACTCGTCCTCATCATCGTCACTGGACTCGTCGTCAGAGGATTCGTCGTCAGAAGACTCACCGTCAGAGTCGTCATAGGGCCCAAGGACCCATGGATTGCGCCTCTCACAGTAGGCGTTGTTGATTGGGGCTGGGAAAGCGAGGACGGCGTCAGTGACGTGGTCCGCGGCGGCCGGCGGCATTGTGGATGAGCGGTACATCCACCATCGAGCGCGCTGCCTGGGGTTGGGGAGCGCTGCACCTCGCGCATTGCCCACAGCAGAATGGACGGCGGCGGGATGGTGCGGCCGGCAGGGATGGCGCGCTGCTTTTCAGCAGCTGTCATCACCTTCACGAGGTCGCGGGCGTGGTTCCTCATCATCGCCATACTTGGGAACCAGCGCGCGATCTCCCTGCACTGCGCGCGCATCTCCTGGTTGTTGCCGGCGAGAGCTTCGATGGCCAGCTGCAGGTCCATGGCGACGGTGGTGGCGGTGGTTGTCGGCGGCTATTTCGACAGGAGAGAGGGGGAGTGGAGTGGGCGGTGCGAGCGGCGAGTGGGCGAGTGAGCAGAGAGTGTGGTGGGTGGACACGTATTAAAGGCGTAGAATCCGAAACGGCTGGTTTTACTCAATGCATGCTCACCATGTAGCCGGCCGCTACGCACGGTGAATAGACGACGTGGCTAACAACATATAATAAGTTTTGGCCGATGCTATTCAAACAAATCACCAGCACTAGCCCGTTTGTATTGAACGCATGGTTACAACCAACTGGTCCTGGGTTGGAGCCCCAGGCCAGACTTTTTTTGTGCAGATTTCTTTTTCTAAAATGAATTTGGCAGTAACTTCTGAACTGTAGAAATGGCAATGTACAACAAATAAAACAAATTAAAACATGCACCTAAACTATACAAATGGCAAAGTAAAACAAATAAAACAAATCAAAACACATCAGTAGCACTTAGCCCATTGGTATTGGGCACAAATAAGTACCATACATTCAACATTATCCACAAGTTCACATGTCTGAATTTAAGCAGGCTAGTAGCAGAACACAAACTTAGTACCATACAATCAAACTAAGTAGCAGTACACAAACTTAGATACAGAGCTTCAATAGTTTCCACTAGCATTGAAATAGGATGCAAACTTGCTAGGAGGCCTCTTCCTCTTGCCTGCCAATATCCCTGGTTCTCCAGTGGATGTTCTTGGTGCATTGAATGTTCTTGTTGATGCTGATCCTCTTGGAGCTCTTGTTGATGATGATCCTATTGCAGGTGCTGGTGAAGACCTGGCTGCTCCTGCTGAAACTGTTGATGTTGAACCTCTCTTACTTGTTGTTGTTTTTCTGTTCCTCATTGCTTTAGGAGGTGGAGCAGATGATGCTAGCATCTGTGAAGTTTGGTGTTGAGGTGGTGGTTGTGGAGATGGATGTGTAGCACTAGAGGAACCCCTAAAAAATTCTCTATTCCCCCGCATGACAAAATTAAATCAGTTAGTGAATAGACTAGACCTAAAATAATTAAACAAAGAATGCAACATTTTTGAATGACCTGGTGTAAGTTCTTTCTCATCTCAAGACTAGGTTTTAGAGCTTTCCCACAGTTTGTATATTTGTGGCCTTGTAGACCACAACTGATGCATGTAATTGTTCCCATCCTGCTTGTGTCCTTTGGTGCAGGCACCTCAAACTGACCCTTTCTCCTAGTTGTCTGTTTCTTGCCTGCTTTTTCTTTGAACACTGGGGGCTCAATATCCTGAGTATGGGTGTCAGGCTAGAATTCAGGACCAGGGACAGGGTACACTATGTCTTTGTATGCTTCAATATATAGTGCTTTTTAGAAAAATTCATGCACATAGTCCTCTGGGTGCATGTGAATCTTGCTCATTGCTGCTATTGCATGACTGCATGTCACACCTGTCATGTCCTACCTCGTGGCCTCCTCTTTTCTTTCTTGACGTAGGGTCCAAGTCTCCCGGGTCTTGTTTGTTGAGAAAATCACGTCCCCGAAGGTTTCATTCTGTTTGGACTCCGTTTGATATTCCTTTTCTTCGAAACCCTAAAATAGACAAAAAAACAGCAATTCTGGGCTGGGCCTCCGGTTAATAGGTTAGTCCCAAAAATAATATAAAAGTAGATAATAAAACCCAATAATGTCCAAAATAGTAGATAATATAGCATGGAGCAATCAAAAATTATAGATACGTTGGAAACGTATCAAGCATCCCCAAGCTTAATTACTGCTCGTCCTCGAGTAGGTAAATGATAATAACATAATTTTTGATGCGGAGTGCTACTTGGCATAATTTTAATGTAATTCTTCTTAATTGTGGTATGAATATTCAGATCCAAAAGATTCAAGACAAAAGTTCATATTGACATAATAATAATAATACTTCAAGCATACTAACAAAGCAATTATGTCTTCTCAAAATAACATGGACAAAGAAAGTTCATCCCTACAAAATCATATAGTTTAGTCATGCTCCATTTTCTTCACATAAGAATGCTCCCATCATGCACAACCCCGATGACAAGTCAAGCAAATGTTTCATACTTTAGTAATCTCAAACCTATAAACTTTCACGCAATATATGAGCGCGAGCCATGGACATAGCACTATGGGTGGAATAGAATATAATGAGGGGGGTTATGTGGAGAAGACAAAAAGGAGAAAGCCTCACATCAACGAGGCTAATCAATGAGCTATGGAGATGCCCATTGATTGATGTTAATGCAAGGAGTAGGGATTGCCATGCAACGGATGCACTAGAGCTATAAATGTATGAAAGCTCAGCAAAAAAACTAAGTGGGTGTGCATCCAACTTGCTTGCTCACGAAGACCTAGGGCACTTGAGGAGGCCCGTTGTTGGAATATACAGGCCAAGTTCTATAATGAAATCCCACTAGTATATGAAAGTGACAAAACAAGAGACTCTCTATCATGAAGATTACGGTGCTACTTTGAAGCACAAGTGTGGCAAAGGATAGTAACATTGTCCCTTCTCTCTTTTTCTCTCATTTTTTTATTTGCCCTTTTCTCTTTTTTTATATGGCCTTTCTCTCTCTCTTTTTATAATTCCTCACTTGGGACAATGTTCTAGAAAATGATGATCATCACACTTCTATTTATTTTACAACTCAATGATTACAACTCGATACTAGAACAAAAGATGACTCTATATGAATGCCTCCGGTGGTGTACCGGGATATGCAATGGACCAAGAGTGACATGTATGAAAGAATTATGAATGGTGGCTTTGCCACAAATACTATGTCAACTACATGATCATGCTAAGCAATATGACAATAATGAATGTGTCATGATAAACGGAATGGTGGAAAGTTGCATGGCAATATATCTTGGAATGGCTATGGAAATGCCATAATAGGTAGGTATGGTGGCTGTTTTGAGGAAGATATAAGGAGGTTTATGTGTGAAAGAGCGTATCATATCACGGGGTTTGGATGCACCGGCGAAGTTTGCGCCAACTCTGAATGTGAGAAAGGGCAATGCACTGTACCGAAGAGGCTAGCAAGGATGGAAGGGTGAGAGTGCGTATAATCCATGGATTCAACATTAGTCATAAAGAACTCACATACTTATTGCAAAAATCTACAAGTCATCAAAAACCTCGGCACTACGCGCATGCTCCTAGGGGGATAGATTGGTAGGAAAAGACCATCGCTCGTCCACGACCGCCACTCATAAGGAGGACAATCAAATAACACCTCATGTTTCAAATTTGTTACATAAAATTTACCATACGTGCATGCTACGGGACTTGCAAACTTCAACACAAACATTTCTCAATTTCACAACTACTCAACTAGCACGACTTTGATATCATTACCTCCATATCTCAAAACAAGCATCAAACTTCTCTTAGTATTCAAAACACTCACAAGAAAATTTTACTAATCTTGAATACGAAGCATATTAGGATTTTAAGCAAATTACCATGATATTTAAGACTCTCAAAATAATCTAAGTGAAGCACGAGAGATCAATAATTTCTATAAAACAAATCCACCACCGTGCTCTAAAAGATATAAGTGAAGTACTAGAGCAAAACTATATAACTCAAAAGATATAAGCGAAGCACATAGAGTATCCTAACAAATTCCAAATCATGTATGTCTCTCTCAAAAGGTGTGTACAGCAAGTATGATTGTGGTAAACTAAAAAGTAAAGACTCAAATCATACAAGACGCTCCAAGCAAAACACATATCATGTGGTGAATAAAAATATAGCTCCAAGTAAAGTTACCGATAGAAGTAGACGAAAGAGGGGATGCCTTCCGGGGCATCCCCAAGCTTTGGTTTTAGGTGTCCTTAGATTATCTTGGGGGTGCCATGGGAATCCCCAAGCTTAGGCTCTTTCCACTCCTTGTTCCATAATCCATCAAATCTTTACCCAAAACTTGAAAACTTCACAACACAAAACTCAAAGTAGAAAATCTCATGAGCTCCGTTAGCGAAAGAAAACAAAAGACCACTTCAAGTTACTGTAATGAACTCATTCTTTATTTATATTGGTGTTAAACCTACTGTATTCCAACTTCTCTATGGTTTATAAACTATTTTACTAGCCATAGATTCATCAAAATAAGCAAACAACACACGAAAAACAGAATCTGTCAAAAACAGAACAGTCTGTAGTAATCTGTAGCTACTGCACGATCTGGAACCCCAAAAATTCTAAAATAAATTTCTGGACGTGAGGAATTTATCTATTAATCATCTGCAAAAAGAATTAACTAAATATCACTTTCCAAATAAAAACGGCAGCAGTTCTCGTGAGCGCTAAAGTTTCTGTTTTTTACAGCAAGATTAACAAGACTTTCCCCAAGTCTTCCCAACGGTTCTACTTGGCACAAACACTAATTAAACACAAAAACACAACCTAAACAGAGGCTAAATAAATTATTTATTACTAAACAGGAGCAAAAATCAAGGAATAAAAATAAAATTGGGTTGCCTCCCAACAAGCGCTATCGTTTAACGCCCCTAGCTAGGCATAACAAGCAAGGATAGATCTAGGTATTGCCATCTTTGGTAGGCAATCCATAAGTGGCTCTCTCATAATAGATACATAAGGTAATTTAATTTTCTTTATAGTAAATTTCTTTATAGGAAAGTGTTCCATGCCTTTCCTTAATGGAAATTGGAATCTAATATTTCCTTCCTTCATATCAATAATTGCACCAATCGTTCTAAGGAAAAGTCTACCAAGAATAATAGGACATGAAGGATTGCAATCTATGTCAAGAACAATAAAATCTACGGGCACATAATTCATATTTGCAACAATAAGAACATCATTAATTCTTCCCATAGGTTTCTTAATAGTGGAATCAGCAAGGTGCAAGTTTAGAGAGCAATCATCAAAATCACGGAAATCTAACAAATCACACAAAGTCTTTGGAATCGTGGAAACACTAGAACCCATATCACATAAAGCATAGCATTCATGATCTTTAATTTTAATTTTAATAGTTGGTTCCCACTCATCATAAAGTTTTCTAGGGATAGATACTTCCAATTCAAGTTTTTCTTCATAAGATTGCATCAAGGCATCAACGATATGTTTAGTAAACGCTTTATTTTGACTATAAGCGTGAGGAGAATTTAGCACGGATTGCAAAAATGAAATACAATCAATCAAAGAGCAATTTTCATAGTTAAATTCCTTGAAATCCATAATAGTGGGTGTCGGTGTCAAAACCGGCGGATCTCGGGTAGTCGGTCCCGAACTGTGCGTCTAGGCTGGATGGTAACAGGAGGCAGGGAACACGATGTTTTACCGAGGTTCGGGCCCTCTTGATGGAGGTAAAACCCTACGTCTTGCTTGATTAATATTGATGATATGGGTAGTACAAGAGTAGATCTACCACGAGATCAAGGAGGCTAAACCCTAGAAGCTAGCCTATGGTATGATTGTTGTATATGGAGTTGATCGCCTACGGACTACAACCCTCCGGTTTATATAAACACCATATAGGGTTAGGGTTACATAGAGTCGGTTACAATGGTAGGAGATCTTTAATATCCGCTTCGCCAAGCTTGCCTTCCACGCCAAGGAAAGTCCCATCCGGACACGGGACGAAGTCTTCAATCTCGAATATTCATAGTCCTGGAGTCCGGCGGAAGGTATAGTCCGGCTACCCGGACACCCCCTAATCCAGGACTCCCTCAGTAGCCCCCGAACCAGGCTTCAATGACGATGAGTCCGGCATGCAGATTGTTCGGCATTGCAAGGCGGGTTCTTCTCCAAATCTTGTGTACCTATAGGAATAATGCCCGATTTTCGTAATGTAGTGCTCCTCGGCTTCTATGCCCAATAATGGTTGTCTTCCACGTGTCAAACGAATGCGAAAAGCCGGGGCGTTTTTACACCCACACCCCTAACCGTATAAACGAGCCGCCTATTTAACGGGATGGGGACTTAGGTACAAACCACATCTTCTCCTTTCCGCGAGTGTCGGTGTACTAAAGTAGGGGTACCTTAGTATCCTGAACTTGTGATCGGGCAGTCGCAGCGACCCGCGGCAAGGCTTGCCGAGCGACCGCCAAGACCCTCCGTGGTTCCTTTAGGAGCCATTCAAGAACAAAGTAAACAAGGCCCCGGCAAGAGGAGCTTGCCGGGAAGGAGACAAGACCCCGGCAAGAGGAGCTTGCCGGGAAGGAGACGAGACCCCGGCAAGAGGAGCTTGCCGGGAACACCAGCCAAAGCATCTCAAGAAGCTCGCAGCGGCGCACTGCGCGCCCCGACAAGGCCCGGTGAGCGACAAGCTCCCGGACGCGACAAGACAACATCCGTGGCAAGGCACTTGCCGCGCCAAGCTACTACCCCGCAGCCCGCGCTCCAGCTCACCCACCAACGTGTCGCCCTGGGACCATTCCTGGCGTACGTGGCGGGAGGCTGTGCAGCCGGGGGCATGCGGTGGCAAGCAAGTACTGACAAGTAGCCATCGTGGCAAACGGTGGCGTTCCTAGCGGTCCCTCTCTGGGCCGTCAAGGTGACACAGACGGGCATTTAATGCCCTTGTCCCCTGCCGTCAGAGTTAGGTAGGATGCGACATGTAGGCGGCGGAGCCAACTACCACCCCTTTTACATTTTTACCCTCACCTCTGTTGCCACGTGCCGGTGACCCCTTAGACATATAAAAGGAGGCCCATGCGCAACAGAGAAGGGAGGACGGCCATTCTCACGCTCGGTCTCGCCAGCTGCTTGAGTGTACTGTAGCACTTGCCGCTCCCGAGCAAGAACTCAATACAACCACCAAAGCAGGAGTAGGGTTTTACGCATCCGTGCGGCCCGAACCTGGGTAAATCGATCGTCTCGCTCGTGTGTTTCGCCTCGATCTGCTCTTTGTGCATCCACCGCCCCCTGCCGAACCAAAAGGGGCTCGGTCCGCCGATCCCATAGGTGTGCGAGGGATCAAACACCCCCGACATCTTTGGCGCGCCAGGTAGGGGGTGCGTCGAGGTTGTGCGAACCTGATCCGGCGTTCGCACGAGCCAAATCTTCATCGTCTTCATCAACATGCCGCTGAAGAAGAAGATTTCGGAGGTAGATGCTCCGTCTGCGCCGAGCCCGCCGTCGCCAGAGCGGACGGCTGGTGGAGCAGGCGCTGGCGGAAGAGCGGGCGCCGACGGGGAGACTCGTGGCTCTTCCAGGTCCAAGGACCAGGCTGCACCGCACGTCGGCGGCGCGGTCGCCTCCCACGACGACCGCGCGCACTCCAAGACCTCGGCGTCCGTACACGCACCGCGCCCATCCCAGGAGGCGCGGGACCAGCAGCGTCATGGTACCCACGGTACCATACGCCTGCTGGGCCAAGATCAAGCTGGCGGATCCCGGAGTGCTCAGGATCAGCATGCACGCCAACATGCTAGCGCGGGCGTGGCGCGGTCGCTTGGACGAGATGTTGCTCCTTCTAACGCAGTTAGAAGTCCGAGCATATCTCGCTCCTCGCACCATTCGCTGCCGCCGCCCGCCTCTTCGGCAGAGGCTTTGGCGCGGAGCTGCCGGTGGTTCTTTGGTTGATCAGAATGATGCCAAATCGGGCCACCGGCCAGACACCCTTCGCTCTAGTCTATGGAGCGGAGGCAGTTATCCCCACGGAACTCGTATACGGGTCGCCTCAAGTGCTTGCTTGTGATGAGCTTGAGCAAGAGCAGCTGCGGCAAGATGACGCGCTGCTCCTTGGGGAAGATCGTCTTCAGGCTGCTGTGCGAGCCGCTCGCTACCAGCAAGCTTTGCGCCGCTATCATAGCCGCAAAGTTAAAGCCAGAAGTTTCGAGGAAGGCGACCTTGTCTCTTTGGCGTGATCAGCCCGCCAAGGTTTCCGACAAGTTGACGCCGAAGTGGGAAGGCCCTTGCCGGGTGAAGCAAGTCACTAGGCTTGGCGCTGTCCGCCTTGGGACCGAAGATGGCGTACCAGTGAGCAACTCCTGGAATATTGCGCATCTTCGCAAGCTTTGCCCGTGAGGCGCGGTTGTCGGACCCTGTCCGGCAACCACTCATTTGTACAAAGTTTTGCCTCTGTTGCATGTAATCCTTTGTACAAAGCCGGGCGCAGACCCCGTGCATAAAGATTATGTGCTCAGCACATACCCCGGGAAAGCAAACAACAGAAAAAGATAAGTGCCAAAGTTTGAGCAATCAGACTTCCCTTAAGTTTTTAGGTTATTTTCCTTGAACACCCGTGCTTTGTATGGGAAACCTGGGCGCGGAGGAGCCGACTCGTAGCTAGTTGCGCCCTTACTGTTGTTTCGAGCCCCGCTCAACAACTTAAGTGAGCTGCAACTAGCTCCACGACGAGGTTTCTTGTCAGCCGCAGCACCGCCCACAGATCGCTGACATTCCGCACTCAGCACTCGCGGCAAGCGTGCCCACGCCGGCAAGTTCCCTATATGCGCAGGGTAAAAACATACAAAGGAAGGAGTCAAGTAAAGGAAATAATGCAGCAATTAAATTTATAGAGTTATCTTCCCTCTTGCGATCGTCCCTTGTATGGAAAACCTGTGCGCGGAGGAACCAACTCGTACCTAGTCGCGCCCTTACTGTTGTTTCGAGTCCGCTCAACGACTTAAGTGAGCCGCGACTAGCTCTGCGACAAGGTTTCTTGTCGGTTGCGGCACCGCCGGCAGGGAACCGACTCGTAGCTAGTTGCCTTACTGTCATTTCGAGTCCGCTCAACGACCTAAGTAAGCTGCGACTAGCTCCGCGACGAGGTTTCCTGTCGGTTGCAGTTCCGCTGCTGATGTTCCGCACTCAGCGCTCGCGGCAAGGTGCCCGCACTGGCAAGTTCCCTAAAAGCGTAGGGTAAAAACATACAAGGGGAGGAAGCAAGTAAAGGAAATAACATAGCAATTATTAGCCAAGGATAAGAGTATATTACAGAATAACTTGTCGCAGCTCTAACATACTGTTTTGCATAACATGATGGACAGCGACAAGGAAAGAAGAAGATAAACGACCTAGTCTACGCGGTCGCCTTCGACCCTCCTGATGTCGCTCACCTTGTCCATAATGGGTGCGACAAGGGCCTTGAGCTCCTCCAGGTCAGCATCGGGCGGCAGGCTTCGGAGGACGTTGTTGAGGCGGAGGCCTGGGTTGCGGAAGGCCACCTTCATCAGCACCTTCTGGAGAGCTCCCGCGTAGATCTTGCGCGACTCGTCGGCAAGCTGCTTTGGGAACTGCTCCCGGATTCGCTGGAGCGCCGTCGCCAAGCCTTTGAAGAACAGAGTGAGTGTTGGGGAACGTAGCAGAAATTCAAAATTTTCCTACGTGTCACTAAGATCTATCTATGGAGAAACCATCAACGAGGGAAAGGAGAGTGCATCTACATACCCTTGTAGATCGCTAAGCGGAAGCGTTCAAGTGAACGGGGTTGATGGAGTCGTACTCGTCGTGATCCGAATCACCGATGATCCTAGTGCCGAACGGACGGCACCTCCGTGTTCAACACACGTACAGCCCGGTGACATCTCCCACGCCTTGATCCAGCAAGGAGAGAGGGAGAGGTTGAGGAAGACTTCATCCAATAGCAGCACAACGGCGTGGTGGTGGTGGAGGAGCGTGGCTATCCTGCAGGGCTTCGCCAAGCACCACAGAAGAGGAGGAAGAAGAGACGCAGGGCTGCACCAAGAGAGATTGAATCGCGTGTGTTATGGGCAGCCCTAGGCCTCATATATATAGGGAAGGGGAGGGGCTGCGCCCCCTTTAGGGTTCCCACCCCTAGGGGGGCGGCAGCCCTAGATGGGGATCAAAGGTGGCGGCCAAGAGGGGGAGAGGAGAGGGAGGCGCACCAATATGGGCCCTAAGGCCCATATCCTCTAGGGTTTGCCCCCTTTCCACCTCTTAGGCGCCATGGGCCCTTATGGGAGGCACACCAGCCCACTAAGGGGCTGGTCCCTCACCACTCTTGGCCCATGCAAGCCTCCGGGGTTGGTGGCCCCACTTGGTGGTCCCGGTACATTACCGATAAACCCCGAAACTTTTCCGGTGTCCAAAACATGACTTCCCATATATAAATCTTTACCTCCAGACCATTATGGAACTCCTCGTGATGTCCGGGATCTCATCCGGGACTCCGAACAACATTCGGTAACCACATACTAACTTCCTTTATAACCCTAGCGTCATCGAACCTTAAGTGTGTAGACCCTACGGGTTCGGGAGACATGCAGACATGACCAAGACGTTCTCCGGTCAATAACCAACAGCGGGATCTGGATACCCATGTTGGCTCCCACATGTTCCACGATGATCTCATCGGATGAACCACGATGTCAAGGACTTAATCAATCCCGTATACAATTCCCTTTGTCTATCGGTACGATACTTGCCCGAGATTCGATCGTCGGTATCCCAATACCTTGTTCAATCTCGTTACCGGCAAGTCTCTTTACTCGTTCTATAACACATCATCCCGTGATCAACTCCTTGATCACATTGTGCACATTATGATGATGTCCTACCGAGTGGGCCCAGAGATACCTCTCCGCTTACACGGAGTGACAAATCCCAGTCTCGATTCATGCCAACCCAACAGACACTTTCGGAGATACCTGTAATGTACCTTTATAGCCACCCAGTTATGTTGTGACGTTTGGCACACCCAAAGCACTCCTACGGTATCCGGGAGTTGCACAATCTCATGGTCTAAGGAAATGATACTTGACATTAGAAAAGCTTTAGCATACGAACTACACGATCTTTGTGCTAGGCTTAGGATTGGGTCTTGTCCATCACATCATTCTCCTAATGATGTGATCCCTTTATCAACGACATCCAATGTCCATGGTCAGGAAACCGTAACCATCTATTGATCAACGAGCTAGTCAACTAGAGGCTTACTAGGGACATGGTGTTGTCTATGTATCCACACATGTATCTGAGTTTCCTATCAATACAATTATAACATGGATAATAAACGATTATCATGAACAAGGAAATATAATAATAACTAATTTATTATTGCCTCTAGGGCATATTTCCAACAGTCTCCCACTTGCACTAGAGTCAATAATCTAGTTCACATCGCCATGTGATTAACACTCACAGGTCACATCGCCATGTGACTAACACCCAAGAGTTTACTAGAGTCAGTAATCTAGTTCACATCACTATGTGATTAACACTCAATGAGTTTTGGGTTTGATCATGTTGCTTGTGAGAGAGGTTTTAGTCAACGGGTCTGAACCTTTCAGATCCGTGTGTGCTTTACAAATCTCTATGTCATCTCCTAGATGCAGCTACCACGCTCTATTTGGAGCTCTTCCAAATAACTGTTCTACTATACGAATCCAGTTTACTACTCAGTATAATCTGGATTAGTGTCAAAGTTTGCATCGGCGTAACCCTTTACGACGAACTCTTTTACCACCTCCATAATCGAGAAAATTCCTTAGTCCACTAGTTACTAAGGATAACTTTGACCGCTGTCCTGTGATCCATTCTTGGATCACTCTTGTACCCCTTGACTGACTCATGGCAAGGCACACTTCAGGTGCGGTACACAGCATAGCATACTGTAGAGCCTATGTCTTAAGCATAGGGGACGACCTTCGTCCTTTCCTCTATTCTGCCATGGTCGAGCTTTAAGTCTTAACTTCATACCTTACAACTCAGGCAAGAACTCCTTCTTTGACTAATCCATCTTGAACACCTTCAAGATCATGTCAAGTTATGTGCTCATTTGAAAGTACCATTAAGCGTTTTGATCTATCCTTTATAGATCTTGATGCTCAATGTTCAAGTAGCTTAATCCAGGCTTTCCATTGAAAAACACTTTCCAAATAACCCTATATGCTTTCCAGAAATTCTACATCATTTCTAATCCTTAATATGTCAACAACATATACTCATTAGAAATTCTATAGTGCTCCCACTCACTTCTTTGGAAATACAAGTTTCTCATAAACTTTGTATACACCAAAATCTTTGATCATCTCATCAAAGCATACATTCCAACTCCGAGATGCTTACTCCAGTCCTTAGAAGGATAGCTGGAGCTTTACACACTTGTTAGCATCTTTCAGGATTGACAAAACCTTCCGATTGTATCACATACAACCTTTCCTCAAGAAAATCGTCGAGGAAACAATGTTTTTTTGACATCCTATCTGCAAGATTTCATAAATAATGTAGTAATCGCTAATATAATTCCAACAGACTCTTAGCATCGCTACGAGTGAGAAAGTCTCATCGTAGTCAACTCCTTGAACTTGTCGGGAAACTTCTAACGACAAGTCGAGCTTTCTTAATGGTGACATTTACCAGCATTGTCCGTCTTCCTTTAAAATCCATCTATACTCAACAGCCTCACGACCATCGAGCTGTTCTGTCAAAGTCTACACTTTGTTTCCATACATGGATCCTCTCTCGGATTTTATGGCCTCGAGCCATTTATCGGAATCGGGCCCACCATCGCTTCTCCATAGCTCGTAGGTTCATTGTTGTCTAGCAACATGACTTCCAAGACAGGATTATGTACCACTCTGAAGTAGTACGCATCCTTGTCATCCGACGAGGTTTGGGAGTGACTTGATCCGATCATCAAGTCTCCACCATCCTCCCACTCAATTCTTTCGAGAGAAACTTTTCCTCGAGAAAGGACCCGATTCTAGAAACAATCCCTTATTGCTTTCGGATCTGAGACAGAAGGTATACCCAACTGTTTTGGGTGTCCTATGAAGATGCATTTATCCGCTTTGGGTTCGAGCTTATCAGCCTGAAACTTTTTCACATAAGCATCGCAGCCCCAAACCTTTAAGAAATGACAGCTTAGGTTTCTCTAAACCATAGTTCATACGGTGTCATCTCATCGGAATTACGTGGTGCCCTATTTAAAGTGAATGTGGTTGTCTCCAATGCCTAACCCATAAACTATTGTGGTAATTCGATAAGAGACATCATGGTATGCATCATATCCAATAGGGTGCAGTTATGATGTTCGGACACACCATCACACTATGGTGTTCCAGGCTGTATCGGTTGTGAAACAATTTCCACAATGTCTTAATTCTGTGCCAAACTCGTAATTCAGATATTCATCTCTATGATCATATCATAGATATTTTATCCTCTTGTCACAACGATCTTTCAACTTCACCCTGAAATTACTTGAACCTTTCAATAATTCAGACTCGTGATTCATCAAGTAAATATTCTCAACATCTACTCAAATCATCTGTGAAGTAAAAACATAACGATATCCACTACACGCCTCAGCACTCATTGGACTGCACACATCAAAATGTATTACTTCCAGCAAGTTGCTTTCTGGTTCCATTTTACTGAAACCGAGGCGTTCAGTCATCTTGCCCAAGTGGTATGATTTGCATGTCTCAAGTGATTCAAAATCAAGTGAGTCCAAACGGTCCATATGTATAGAGTTTCTTCATGCATATCTACCAACAAACATGGTTCGCATGTCTCAATCCTTTCAAAAATGAGTGAGTCCAAAGATCCATCAACATGGAGCTTCTTCATGCGTTTTATACCGATATGACTTACGTGGCAGTGCCACAAGTAGGTGGTACTATCATTACTATCTTTTGGCATGAACATGTGTATCACTACGATCGAGATTCAATAAACCATTCATTTTAGATGTAAGACCATTGAAGGTATTATTCAAATAAACAGAGTAACCATTATTCTCCTTAAATGAATAACCGTATTGCGATAGACATAATCCAATCATGTCTATGCTCAACGCAAACACCAATCTCGATGGTAGAGGGAGCGTACGATATTTGATCAACCTTGAAAATACTTCCAACACATATCGTTATCTCACCTTTAGCTAGTCTCCGTTTATCCCGCAGCTTTTATTTCGAGTTACTAACACTTAGCAACCGAACTGGTATCTAATACCCTGGTGCTACTAGGAGTACTAGTAAAGTACACATTAACACAATGTACATCCAATATACTTCTATCGACCTTGCCAGCCTTCTCATCTACCAAGTATCTAGGGTAATTCTGCTCCAGTGGCTGTTCCCCTTATTACAGAAGCACTTAGTCTCGGGTTTGGGGTTCAACTTTGGGTTTCTTCATTAGAGCAGCAGCTGATTTGCCGTTTCATGAAGTATCCCTTCTTGCCCTTGCCCTTCTTGAAACTAGTGGTTTTACTAACCATCAACGATTGATGCTCCCTTTTGATTTCTACTTTTGTGGTGTCAAACATCACGAACATCTCAAGGATCATCATATATGTCCCTGATATATTATAGTTCATCACGAAGCTCTAGCAGCTTGGTGGCAATGACTTCGGAGAACCATCACTGTCTTATCTGGAAGATCAACTCCCACTCAATTCAAATGATTGTTGTACTCAGACAATCTGAGCACAAGCTCAACAATTGAGCTTTTCTCCTTAGTTTGCAGGTTAAGAAAGTCATCGGAGGTCTTATACCTCTTGACGTGGGCACGAGCCTGAAATCCCAATTTCAGCCCTCGAAACATCTCATATGTTTTGTGACGTTTCAAAAAACCGTCTTCGGTGCCTCAACTCTAAACCATTTAACTGAACTATCACGTAGTTATCAAAACGTGTATGTCAGATGTTCGCAACATCCACAGACCACGTTCGAGGTTCAGCACACTGAGCGGTGCATTAAGGACATAAGCCTTCTAAGAAGCAATGAGGACAATCCTCAGTCTACGGACCTAGTCCGCATAATTGCTACTATCAACTTTCAACTAATTTTTCTCTAGGAACATATCTAAACAGTAGAACTAAAGCGTGAGATACGACATAATTTGCAAAATCCTTTTGACTATGTTCAGGATAATTAAGTTCATCTTATGAACTCCCACTCAGATAGACATCCCTCTAGTCATCTAAGTGATTACATGATCCGAGTCAACTAGGCCGTGTCCGATCATCACGTGAGACGGACTAGTCATCATCGGTGAACATCTTCATGTTGATCGTATCTACCATACGACTCATGCTCGACCTTTCGGTCTTCTGTGTTCCGAGGCCATGTCTGTACATGCTAGGCTCGTCAAGTTAACCCTAAGTGTTTCGCGTGTGTAAATCTGTGTTACACCCGTTGTATGTGAACGTTAGAATCTAACACCCGATCATCACGTGGTGTTTCGAAACACGAACTGTCGCAACGGTGCACAGTTAGGGGAGAACACTTCTTGAAATTGTTGTGAGGGATCATCTTATTTACTACCGTCGTTCTAAGCAAATAAGATGTATAAACATGATAAACATCACATGCAATCAAATAGTGACATGATATGGCCAATATCATATTGCTCCTTTTGATCTCCATCTTCGGGGCTCCATGATCATCTTGTCACCGGCATGACACCGTGATCTCCATCATCATGATCTCCATCATCGTGTCTTCTTGAAGTTGTCACGTCATCTATTACTTCTACTACTACAGCTAACGGTTAGCAATAAAGTAAAGTAATTACATGACGTTTATGTTGACACGCAGGTCATAAATAAATTGAGACAACTCCTATGGCTCCTGCCGGTTGTCATACTCATCGACATGCAAGTCGTGATTCCTATTACAAGAACATGATCATCTCATACATCACATATATCATTCATCACATCCTTTGGCCATATCACATCACATAGCATACCCTGCAAAAACAAGTTAGACGTCCTCTAATTGTTGTTTGCATGTTTTACGTGGCTGCTATGGGTTTCTAGCAAGAACGTTTCTTACCTACGCAAAAACCACAACGTGATATGCCAATTGCTATTTACCCTTCATAAGGACCCTTTTCATCGAATCCGATCCGACTAAAGTGGGAGAGACAGACACCCGCCAGCCACCTTATGCAACTAGTGCATGTTTGTCGGTGGAACCGGTCTCACGTAAGAGTACGTGTAAGGTTGGTCCGGGCCGCTTCATCCCACGATGCCGCCGAATCAAGATAAGACTAGTAACGGCAAGCATATTGAACAAAATCAACGCCCACAACTACTTTGTGTTCTACTCGTGCATAGAGTCCACGAAATAGACCTAGCTCATGATGCCACTGTTGGGGAACGTAGCAGAAATTCAAAATTTTCCTACATGTCACCAAGATCTATCTATGGAGAAACCATCAACGAGGGAAAGGAGAGTGCATCTACATACCCTTGTAGATCGCTAAGCGGAAGCGTTCAAGTGAACGGGGTTGATGGAGTCGTACTCGTCGTGATCCGAATCACCGATGATCCTAGTGCCGAACGGACGGCACCTCCGCGTTGAACACACGTACAGCCCGGTGATGTCTCCCACGCCTTGATCCGGCAAGGAGAGAGGGAGAGGTTGAGGAAGACTTCATCCAACAGCAGCACAACGGAGTGGTGGTGGTGGAGGAGCGTGGCTATCCTGTAGGGCTTCGCCAAGCACCACAGAAGAGGAGGAAGAAGAGACGCAGGGCTGCACCAAGAGAGATTGAATCGCGTGTGTTATGGGCAGCCCTAGGCCTCATATATTTAGTGAAGGGGAGGGGCTGCGCCCCCTTTAGGGTTCCCACCCCTAGGGGGGCGGCAGCCCTAGATGGGGATCAAAGGTGGCGGCCAAGAGGGGGAGAGGAGAGGGAGGCGCACCAATATGGGCCCTAAGGCCCATATCCTCTAGGGTTTGCCCCCTTTCCACCTCTTAGGCGCCATGGGCCCTTATGGGAGGCGCACCAGCCCACTAAGGGGCTGGTCCCTCACCACTCTTGGCCCATGCAAGCCTCCGGGGTTGGTGGCCCCACTTGGTGGACCCCCGGGACCCTCCCGGTGGTCCCGGTACATTACCGATAAACCCCGAAACTTTTCCGGTGTCCAAAACATGACTTCCCATATATAAATCTTTACCTCCGGACCATTCTGGAACTCCTCGTGACGTCCGGGATCTCATCCGGGACTCCGAACAACATTCGGTAACCACATACTAACTTCCTTTATAACCCTAGCGTCATCGAACCTTAAGTGTGTAGACCCTACGGGTTCGGGAGACATGCAGACCTGACCGAGACGTTCTCCGGTCAATAACCAACAGCGGGATCTGGATACCCATGTTGGCTCCCACATGTTCCACGATGATCTCATCGGATGAACCACGATGTCAAGGACTTAATCAATCCCGTGTACAATTCCCTTTGTCTATCGGTACGATACTTGCCCGAGATTCGATCGTCGGTATCCCGATACCTTGTTCAATCTCGTTACCGGCAAGTCTCTTTACTCGTTCTGTAACACATCATCCCGTGATCAACTCCTTGATCACATTGTGCACATTATGATGATGTCCTACCGAGTGGGCCCAGAGATACCTCTCCGCTTACACGGAGTGACAAATCCCAGTCTCGATTCGTGCCAACCCAACAGACACTTTCGGAGATACCTGTAATGTACCTTTATAGCCACCCAGTTACGTTCTGACGTTTGGCACACCCAAAGCACTCCTACGGTATCCAGGAGTTGCACAATCTCATGGTCTAAGGAAATGATACTTGACATTAGAAAAGCTTTAGCATATGAACTACACGATCTTTGTGCTAGGCTTAGGATTGGGTCTTGTCCATCACATCATTCTCCTAATGATGTGATCCCGTTATCAACGACATCCAATGTCCATGGTCAGGAAACCGTAACCATCTATTGATCAACGAGCTAGTCAACTAGAGGCTTACTAGGGACATGGTGTTGTCTATGTATCCACACATGTATCTGAGTTTCCTATCAATACAATTATAGCATGGATAATAAACGATTATCATGAACAAGGAAATATAATAATAACTAATTTATTATTGCCTCTAGGGCATATTTCCAACAGTGAGCTTGGCGCTGGGTTGGAGGTTCTCGTCGGAGGAGTACGCGAGATCCACCATCCCCAACTGCGCCAGCTCCTTGTCGACATCCGCGGCGACGTCCACCAGACCCTCCGTCCAGCGCTCCATGTCCTCCGCCAAAGTCTTCCGGGCGGCGGCGGCCTTCGCCAACAGCATCTTGCCGGCCTTGACCGCCTTCTTCAGGTCCATCTCCTGCTCCTTGGCGCCGTCCAGAGATCTGGTCAGGGCCGCCAGCTTCCCTTCGAGATCGGCATTGGAGTTCTTGGCGGCGTCCAGCTCCTTGCTTCTCTCAGTGAGGAGGGCCTGCAGCTCCGAATAGCTGTTGGTGTCCCTCTCACGCTCAAGCTTGAGCGCGGCAAGCTCGTCGCCGCTCGCCTTGAGGTCCGCCTCCAGCTGCATCACCTTCAGTTCCAGCTCAGCCTTGGCGGCCTCGGCAGCTGCTGCGGCGTCTACGGCCTGCTTGACGGCTCCACCAACTGCCCGCTCGCGCGCGGCAAGTTCCTCCTCGTGGCTGTCGAGGTTGACGGACCGCTGCGCCAAGTCACCCTCCTGCGAAGACAACTTATCTGCAACGAGCCGTTGGCGCTCTTCGACATTGGCCTTCTCGAGGAGGAAGGCTTGCTGCGCCTCGGCAAGTTCCTCACGCTCCCTTGCCAGAGAGCGGAGAGCTTCTTGGTGGGCGCCCCGAAGCTCTTCTGCGCGCTTCTCGATGTCAGCACCAGCCTTCGCCACGAGTGCTTCGCGGGACTCCAACTTGGCCTGCCGGGTGCGGTAGAGCGCCACTAGCTTCCGCAGCAGGCGCTCCTCCTCAGGATCGCCGCTGCTGCTGCTTGGCGCATCAACCAGCTTCAGCCCGGCAGACGCAAGCACCTCTCCGTCCAGTGTCTCCCCCTCGATCGGCGCCCTGAAGCTTGACGCCCAGGGGAGGCTGATGAAGATGTTCTCGCCGGCCTTCAGGTAGACGCCAGGCTGGGGCTCTTCGGAGCCTGCCGCAGCGGCAGCGGCGGAAGAGTCGGTGGTCGGAGCAGCGCCTGGCGCTCCTGTGGCCTCCGGGTCATCAGTACGACCGCCAGACTCCCCGCCCGCCTCCGCGGCAGCAGCCCTGGCGGCCTCCTCACCGGCGCCGGCTGCTTCCTTGGCTGCGACCTCCGTCTCCATCGGCTCTGCGGCAGATGGATCTAATAGCCGGAAGGGGGGAGAAGATTCAAGCGAAATTCGAGAAAATCCAAGGGGAAGATCAAGAAGCCGAAGAAGCAAGGGGAGTCTGGAAGCAAGGGAGTTACCTGTGCTAGGGCCCGCCGCTGAGGTCTCCGTCGCCGGAGGATCGCTGGCGCGGTCCCTTGCCGGAGATCCTTGCCGGGCCGGGGGCTCCTCCCTTGCCGGAGTCTCCTCCCTCGCCGGGGGCTCCTCCCTTGCCGGAGTCCCTTCCCTTGCCGGGGGCTCCTCCCTTGTCGAAGCCTCCTCCCTTGCTGGAGTCGCCTCCCTTGCCGGGGACCTTTCCCCCGCCGGAGGACTCTCCCTTGGTGCTTCGGGAACGGTCTCCAGGCTCCCCTGGTGAGGCTGTTCTGCTCCTGCACAAGTCAACAAACAAATATCAGCACAGTAAGGATCTTCGTGCGCACCCAACAGCGGGAAGTAAACAAAACACTTACGCTGGGGGCTGCTCTGAAGATCAGCCGCCGGGTCCGACAAGTTCGTCTCGGGCGCATCCCTCGTTGATGCAGTGGGTTCGTCCTCGATGACGATCACCGGTACCCTGGCCCTCTTCGCCGCTCTCTGCGCCAGAGTCCTGAAAAGGAAGAGATGCAGAGGAAGGCAAGTGAGAAACAAGACAAGACAAAAGCAGCGGAAATCAAAGAATTGCAAGTACAATGAGAAGAACTTACTCCTCCTCTTCTTCCTTGTCAGAGCTAAACATGGAGAAGTCGAAATCCGGCCCGCGGTTGGCGCGGGAAGGTGGAGGGGTAGGATCCCTCGGCCGCTTGGCGGGAACAGAGGCGGCAGCCCGGGAAGATCCCGCTCCCGTTGCAGCGGCAGCATGGGGCGCTCCCGCGGCAACAGTGCTTGCCGCGGTGGAGCGTGTCATGCGGCGCGGCGACTGCTGGACCGTCTGCCGCCTCGCTACATCCGCGGCCTTGCGGAGACGCCTTCTTGGTGGAGACGGAGGCGCAGCCGGCGGCGGGCTGTCAGAAGACGAAGTGGAGGAAGAGTCGATCTCCAGCGAGTCGCTTGCATCCCCGGCAGGCTCGCTCGGCTCGGCGCTGCCCCCGGCAAGATCTTCCTTGCCGGCAAGTTCCTCTTGCTGGGCGAGCTCTTTCTTGCCGAGGAACTCCTCTCGCTCGGCACGAGTCTTTGCCTCTTCTGCCGCCGCTTCCTCCAGAGTAAACCCAAAGTCGCCTGCCGCTGCGGCCGCCGCTGCCTCTTCCAACCTGGTGGCTATGCGCGCCGGTTCCGCCTCGGTGGTGTCGCGGATGAGGCCGTCCCTCTCATCGGCGTGGATTGGCACTTCCACCAGGTCGTCGAAGAACTGCTGCACGACCTCGTCTGCGGGCTCTTGCCAAGTTGGCTCGATTCTGTGCGAGTCGCACAACGACATCATCACCCGGATGCGGTCGAGCGCAGAGTTGTTGCACAAAGGGACGACGCCCTGCGGCAGCCTGAAGACTTCGGGGTGATCCGAATCGTATTTGAAGAGCTCCTGCAGCATGCTGGTGTGCTCGAGGACAGTAAAGTTATAGTTGAGGCCTGGGCGCAGCCTCATAATGTCTGCCGCATTCTTGAACTCCCAGGCAGGCCTTCCCCATTCCTGCAGAGGGGCAATGCAGCGGCGAAGAAAGTCTGCGCCAACAACACCTACAGTGAGTCCGGCAAACCTAAGGCGCTGGATCCTGGTGACGGCAATCCTCAGCTTGCTGTCTTCCGGAGCCAAGTCGCTCTAGTCATTGCCGCGCACCGCTGCTGCTTGGCACCGGACGGTGAACGACTGCAGGCTCTCCTCGATGATCCAGCACCAATCTGCTCTCCACTCCTCCCACTTGCCGTGGAACTCTCCCTCTAGATAAGATTCCTTCTTGCCGGCTCTGGAGATCCAGGCGATTCCGCCGGACAGAGTCTCTCCTCTCTCTACTCGAGGGATAAAGAAATGGCGGAAGAGAGCTACACTAGGGTGGACTCCGACAAAGTTTTCGCAAAGATGTGCGAAAACTGCCATGGTGAGGACGGCGTTGGGGGTGAAGTCAAGGAGGTAGAAGCCATATGTGTTCATAATATCACAGAAGAACTCGGAAAAGGGCGGGCAGAGCCCGCAGTAGAAGAACACAGCAAAGAAAGGGTACCCGTCAGGAGCCTTCGTGTGGGCTTCAGCCGGGAGCACCCTGGTCCGCGGGTGAGCTCGCGTCTCCGCTGACCAGAACAGGTAATACCGCTCCCGCAACGCCTTCGCACCGAGCTTGGGGGGAAGATGGCCCGCTCCTTCCGCATCGTCGCGAGCCGCTGCGCCTCGGTCGACTTCGCCGCTTTCCCCTTGTCGCCCTTCGGAGCCATGGCGAAGGTGGTGGAGGAGGCCGACGGTGGTGGTGGTGCAGGTGGCAATGGGGGGAGCAGGGCGCTGCTCTCTTGTTGCTCTGAGAAGACGGGGATCGGCGGAGGTTTTGAGATTGGAAGCAGCAACGGGCAGATGGCGTCGTACCCCTGTTTCCTCTACTTATAAAGAGGGAGGGGAGGGGGCGGACGTTTCACCGTCGTGAATAAACAACTACCCACGATTCCGCCCACCACGCCTCCACGCCTCCCTCCGTTTATGGGGAGGGGCGCGCCAGCCGTCCCCTTTTACCGCGACGTGACGCATGCGCATGGAGGCGCAGCCCCGCGCACACCGCCCACGTCACGCACGGCGCCGTGTTCGACGCGTGCCGTTTGGGGAGGGCCCGGTGGGTGCGGAATGAGTTATGGCGTGACCTAGGCCGCGCGTGCCCGTGCACTGTTTTGGGCCTGGCCCAACAGCGCTTGGCACCGTGTATGGCCCAGGCCCGGGGGCTCCTGTCGGTGTACTAAAGTAGGGGTACGTTAGTATCCCGAACTTGTGCACGGGCAGTCGCAGCGACCCGCGGCAAGGCTTGTCGGGCGACCGCCAAGACCCTCCGTAGTTCCTTTAGGAGCCATTCAAGAACAAAGTAAACAAGGCCCCGGCAAGAGGAGCTTGCCGGGAAGGAGACAAGACCCCGGCAAGAGGAGCTTGCCGGGAAGGAGACGAGACCCTGGCAAGAGGAGCTTGCCGGGAAGACCAGCCAAAGCATCTCAAGAAGCTCGCGGCGGCGCACTGCACGCCCCGACAAGGCCCGGTGAGCGACAAGCTCCCGGACGCGACAAGGCAACATCCGCGGCAAGGCACTTGCCGCGGCAAGCTACTACCCCACAGCCCGCGCTCCAGCTCACCGACCAACGTGTCGCCCTGGGACCATTCCTGGCGTACGTGGCGGGAGGCTGTGCAGCCGGGGGCATGCGGTGGCAAGCAAGTACTGACAAGTAGCCATCGTGGCAAATAGTGGCGTTCCTAGCGGTCCCTCTCTGGGCCGTCAAGGTGACACAGACGGGCATTTAATGCCCTTGTCCCCTGCCGTCAGAGTTAGGTAGGATGCGACATGTAGGCGGTGGAGCCAACTACCACCCCTTTTACATTTTTACCCTCACCTCTGTTGCCATGTGTCAGTGACCCCTTAGACATATAAAAGGAGGCCCATGCGCAACAGAGAAGGGAGGACGGCCATTCTCACGCTCGGTCTCGCCAGCTGCTTGAGTGTACTGTAGCACTCGCCGCTCCCGAGCAAGAACTCAATACAACCACCAAAGCAGAAGTAGGGTTTTACGCATCCGTGCGGCCCGAACCTGGGTAAATCGATCGTCTCGCTTGTGTGTTTCACCTCGATCTGCTCTTTGTGCATCCACCGCCCCCTGCCGAACCAAAAGGGGCTCGGTCCACCGATCCCCATAGGTGTGCGAGGGATCAGACACCCCCGACAGCGAGTTATCATCAGAGCGCTTCCAGCGAAGATCCATTCAAACATGGCCCCGGTCCGAGCCGGACTCGCCACCTATAATGGTGGAGAGCAAGCGGAGAGCACCCCCAACCCTTCCAAAGGAGAGCGGGTGTGCCTCGTCCCTTATCTCATAAGAGGACTTGGATTTCCAATTCATCCATTTCTCCGCGGGCTTCTGGAGTTCTACGGCCTCCAGCTGCACAATCTCACGCCCGGCTCTATATTGCATATCGCGGGCTTCGTCGCCCTTTGCGAGCTATTCCTGGGTGTGGAGGCTCATTTCGCGCTGTGGAAGAGGTTATTCTGCCTGGTGCCCCGCTCTAAGGAGGGGTCAATGTATCAAGTGGGCGGAGCCGAAGTGTGGCGCATCGCCGGGACCGGATATCTATCCGGAACCCCAAAGAAGGCGTCCGAAGACTGGCCCTCGGAATGGTTTTATATAGAGGACGTCCCGCTGCCAGATCCTGTTCGGATCGGCCTTCCTGAGTTCAACATTCCTCCCTTAAAGAAGCGCCTGAGCTGGCGTCCACGGAGCCCTTAGGGGGAAAGTGACAGGGACGTCATTTACCTGATGAGCCGAATAAGATTGTTAGCCCATTCCGGACTGACCATGATCGGGGTTATGGCCGAATGCATTATGCGGGGGGTGCAGCCACTTCAGTATAGAAGCCACCCCATGTGGGACTTCAACGGGGAGGACGACGCCACCCGCTACAGCCGTAAGGGGCCGGATTCGGCTGCCGCTCTACTAAAGATCTTGTCCACTTTATATAAGGGAGAAGAGGAGGAATTCCTCCGCGTCAACCCACAGGGTGGATTCTCTATGCATAATCCACCAAGCTGGGTAAGCGGTCACATTTACTTGCCCATCCGTTTTGTATTCCCATTGTTAAATATTTAGTCTAACGACTTTCAACGCAGGAACTGCGCCGGGCTGTTAAGGAAATAAATAGCCCTCCTCCGCAACCTGAGGACCCAGGAAGGTCCCTCGACCCGGCCTCTCAAGAGGCTCCGGACATATCTGTGGAGCTGATTGATGGAGTGTTCCATCAATTGAGCAAGGACAACGCCTTGGTGGCCATTACGGCCGATTACCCAGGGCTAATCCCGGCCTCCCAGGTAACTGAGATCGAAGTCCCAGTACCCCGAATAGGTGTCCGCCCTCTCATGTTTGTAGTTTTCTGATTACAACCGAGCTTTGCAGGGGAGATTTCCGAGGCAGGAGGCTGAACTTGCGGCGGCTAGCCAACGAGGGGCCGCAGGGCCCCGTGGGACAAAAAGGAATGCAGTCCGACTGAGATGCCGGCGCAAAGGTATAGCGCACCCTCTGTTTCCCTGGTGTTATTCTGTCAGGGCATATTAATGTTCGTGCTATCTTCAGAACGAAGAGACCTCGCCGGACTACATCCGGAGAGGTTGCCAATCGCGCCTCCACCAGCCAGGCTCCAACGTCTGGCCAGGGAGCGGAGGCGAGCACAAGGCGCGCACCGGACGTTCCTTCGATAGAGGATGCGGACAGGCTGTCTGCCACAAATTTTGAAGTGGAGAGTGCCATGAACCACAGGCGTCGCCGGACAGTTCTATGCGACGCTTGTTTCTCCCAAGAGGCTTTAGATGCCTTTAATTCGGGAGATGCGTACCTCCGTGCCACTCAAAATGGTTTAGCCAGAGCCACGGAGCAGTATGTAAAAGACATACGGGTAAGAAAATTTTGGTTAAACATATATATGCCAGTAGCCCCCGAGACTTGAAGCAGTTAGAGCAATTGATTTAAGGATCATTTAATATGCAGGTTCTTACAGAGAAGAATACCGTACTGTCACAGGAGCTGGAAAAGTGCAAGGCCCAACTAGAGGCCGCACTAGCCGCAGCAGGGGAGCCCAAAGAGACCCCCTCAGGTAAGATACACTTCGAAAGATTAGTATTGTGCGGTATGGGTGCAAATATGACAAATCATATTGCAGATGGCACCGGACTCGATCCGGACAAGCAACAACTCTTATGTCGGATAAAGGCCGGTGAGAGTATGTTGACAAGGGTGACGTGAGAGAAGAATGATCTTCAGGATGCCAACACCAAGCTGGACGTCGAACTTAAAGATGTTTGTGGCCAGCTGTCGGACTCCACGAAGGAGAATCAGCGGCTTCGACGCGGCATTTTTAGTAAGTGCTTGAGCGAACTTTTGAAAAAAAGGTTCGGCGAGGAAGTCGACTAACAGAGTAATGTCTGTAGGTATGCTCACAGGTCGTCCTGCAGAGGAGATGCCCGGTTCTACGGGTGTCCATCTTCCCAAACTCTTGCAGCTGCATGATCGAATTCGGCAGGCGATGCGGCGTATTGCCCAAGCCTTATGGCCTGCCCACTCCATGCCCGAAGGCCTTGGAGAGCTTGCGGAGAAGCTGAAGGGAGCTCGGCGGCGCTTCCGGTTGTGGAAGATATCGGCCAGCCGACAAGGCGCTAGGGAGGCCTGGGCCATGGTGAAGACCTGTTTTACAAAGTCTGACCCAAACCACATGGCCGAGGTCGGACCAGTGGGGCCTGACGGGAAGGAGATCCCTGTAAGCTTAGTATACGGCCAAGTAGAGTTGGTCGCGAAGTATTCCCAGCAGGACTGTAAATTAGACAGCCTGTTAGATGGTATAGAAGAGGAATACAATCAGTCATAATGACTGTGTAATTTTGAATTGACATATGTAATGCCTTCTAGCCGGATTGTAGATCGTTTGTCGTTGCCGACCTTTTCGCTTCAACCTCGGGACCTGACGGTCCGGAGTGTGTCTGAATACCATAGCGGTTATATAAGAACCGGGGTATGCGTGGAGACCAGGCATAGGGGTCATTAGTGCTTTATCAGACAAGTGCCCAACTAGTTATGTTATATTATATGGTTAGTAAGAAACATCTTCCAAAGAGAATAGTTCCGTTAGGGGTTCCTTTCGCTGGGAGGCATGCCCTAAAGTGCATGTCCGGACTGCGTGGAAAGACGCAGGAAAAAGCATCTGGGGGCGCATAAAAATAGTAAAAAGATCATCTTTTATTTCACCGACCGAATATTCCCTTAAGAACACTAGCTTTCGGCTTCACCCAGTCTGAGGTACACATCCGGCTGACCTGTTAGTAACAATCGCAGAGGTGCTCCCTTTACCACCTAGCCGAACAATCAGGAACGTAGGGCTAAGCACAGGAGCCAGGCAACCCAGCTTGGCCAAAACTTAAGTCATATCGATGCATATAATGGTGAAGAAAAAGGTACATGCGGAAGTTTGACGCATGTGTTGGGCGTGAAGCCCGTATAAATAAGCTTCTGTTAAAGAAGCCCCCAGGTTTAATGAACGCGAGTGGCGCGTCACTAGATGAGCCTTTAAGGGCTATAAAATAAAAGAGGGGAAGGAGAGAAATGTAAGACAGAAAAAATGCAAAAAATGGACAGAGGAAGGAGACAAACACAGAGTCCGGCGTTAGGCATAGAATCTTCGGAGACGGGTGGCGTTCCACGGGTTCGGCTCGAGTCGGTTATCCGACGCATCTCGCAAGCGGTACGCCCCACCAGTCAGGACTTGGTCGATTATGAATGGACCTTCCCACTTGGGCTTGAGTTTGTCCTTTTTCTTATCCGGCAGGCGTAGAACTAGTTCGCCAACATTGTAATTTTTGGCTCGTACTTCTCTGCTTTGATATCTTCGGGCCTGATGTTGATAAAATGCGGAACGGGCTTTTGCCATGTCGCGCTCCTCCTCCAAGGCATCCAAGTTGTCCTGCCGATCGAGCTCGGCTTCTCTTTCTTCGTACATGCGCACTCTAGGTGAGTCATGAATTATGTTGCAAGGCAGAACTGCCTCTGCGCCGTACACCATGAAAATGGTGTGTATCCGGTGGTGCGATTTGGCGTGGTCCACAGCCCCCATAGCACGGAGTCGAGCTCCTCTACCTAGTGCGTGTTAGATTCCTTGAGGGACCGCACCAGTCTGGGTTTAATGCCGCTCATGATAAGACCATTTGCACGTTCGACCTGGCCGTTGGTTTGTGGGTGATAGACGGAAGCATAATCAAGCTTGATTCCCATGTTTTTGCACCAGAGTTTTACCTCGTTGGCGGTAAAGTTTGTATCATTATCGGTTATGATGCTGTGGGGGGACGCCATAACGGTGTACAACCCCGGATATGAAGTCTATCACAGGTTCGTATTCGGCCGTTTTAACAGGCTTGGCTTCTATCCATTTGGTGAATTTATCCACCATGACCAATAAGTATTTTTTCCTATCGGTCCCACCTTTAAGGGGTCCGACCATGTCAAGCCCCCAGACCGCAAAAGGCCAGGTGATGGGTATAGTTTGGAGTGCGGTGGGTGGCATATGGCTTTGGTTGGCAAAAAGTTGGCAACCAGCGCATCGTTGGACTAGGTCCTGAGCGTCTTCCCGGGCCGTCGGCCAATAAAAGCCTGTACGAAAAGCCTTGCTAACAAGGGACCGAGCAGCGGCGTGGTGACCACCGAGTCCGGCATGAATTTCAGCCAGAAGGTTCCGCCCTTCCTCTTCGGAGATGCACCTTTGAAGGACTCCGGTAGTGCTTTTCTTATAAAGCTCTCCCTCATGGACTCTACAGGCTTTAGATCGCCGTACTATGCACCGGGCCTCGTTTTGGTCCTCCGGGAGTTCCTGCCTAGTAAGGTAGGCTAGGAATGGTTCTATCCACGGGGCGATAACCGCCATTATTACGTGGGCTAAAGGTGTAATTTCATTGGCAGAGCCTCCAATTGTGTCAGATTGTTCGGCGTCGAGTGGTGCGGCTGGGTCCGGACTGTTATTTGCGGGTTCCCCCTCCCATGCCACGGATGGCATGAACAATCTTCCCAAAAAGATGTTGGGGGGGACTGCATCGTGTTTTGCTCCGATGCATGCCAGGACGTCCGCTGCTTGATTGTTTTCTCGGGCTATATGGTGAAACTCCAGCCCTTCGAATCGAGCTGACATTTTTAGGACGGTGTTGCGGTAAGCTGCCACTTTTGGGTCCTTGGCGTCGAAGTCTCCATTTATTTGGGATATCGCGAGGTTTGAATCCCCGCCTACCTCTAGGCGCTGGATACCCATGGATACTGCTATCCGGAGACCATGTAGGAGAGCCTCATATTCGGCTGCATTGTTGGAATCCGTGTACATGATCTGGAGCACATATTGGACTGTGTCTCCTATGGGGGACGTCAGGACGACGCCAGCCCCCAGTCCGGCCAACATTTTGGAGCCGTCGAAATGCATAATCCAGTTTGAATATGTGCCGTACTCTTTAGGGAGCTCGGCCTCCGTCCATTCTGCGACGAAGTTGGCCAAAACTTGCGATTTAATAGCTCGTTGTGGCTTATAGGTTATATCAAACAGGAGAAGCTCGATGGCCCATTTTGCAATCCGGCCCGTTGCATCGCGGTTGTTGATAATATCGTTGAGTGGTACTTCCGAGGCTACTGTTATGGAACACTCTTGAAAGTAGTGTCGTAGCTTCCGGGATGCCATGAATACCGCGTATGCAATATTTTGATAATGCGGGTACCGTGATTTGCATGGAGTGAGGATAGTGGACACGTAGTAGACCGGCCTTTGAAGGGGGAATTTGTGTCCGTCCGTTTCCCGCTCGACAACGAGCACTGCGCTGACAACTTGATGTGTTGCTGCAATGTACAATAACATTGGTTCACTGGTGTTCGGTGCGGCCAGGACTGGGTTTGTTGCCAATATGGCTTTTATTTCATCAAGTCTGGCCGTGGCGGCATCCGTCCACTCGAAGTGTTCGGTGCACCGAAGGAGGCGATAGAGGGGTAGTGCCTTTTCTCCCAATCGGGAGATGAAGCGGCTTAAAGCCGCCACGCATCCGGTTAATTTTTGTATTTGTTTGAGGTCCTTTGGGATATCCAATCGTGACAAAGCTCGGATCTTGGCTGGATTTGCTTCAATTCCTCTACAGAATACAATGAAGCCCAAGAGCTTTCCGGCTGGAATGCCGAAGACGCATTTTTTTGGGTTGAGCTTGATGTCGTATTTTTGGAGGTTATCGAATGTAAGCCTGAAGTCGTCTGCTAGGGATTCGACATGTCTTGATTTGACGACCACATCATCCACATATGCCTCTACTGTTTTGCCGATCTGGTTTGCCAGACATGTCTGAATCATGCGCTGATATGTTGCGCCGGCGTTTTTCAGCCCGAAGGGCATTGTGTTGAAGCAGAATGGGCCGTATGGTGTGATGAATGTTGTTGCAGCTTGGTCTGATTCTGCCATCTTGATTTGATGGTAACCGGAGTATGCGTCGAGGAAACAAAACAAATCGTGTCCTGCGGTGGCATCAATAATTTGATCGATACGGGGGAGGGGGAAGGGATCCTTTGGGCAAGCCTTGTTAAGGTCTTTAAAATCGACACACAGGCGCCAGGATTTGTCCTTCTTTGGTACCATCACCAGGTTTGCTAGCCAGTCCGGATGTTTTATGTCTTTAATGAATCCGGCCTCCAATAGCTTGGCTAGCTCCTCTCCCATAGCTTGTCTCTTGGGTTCGGAAAAACGCCGAAGGGCTTGTTTGACAGGTTTGAATCCTTTTAGGATATTTAAGCTGTGTTCGGCCAGCCTGCGTGGGATCCCTGGTGAAAGTGCGTTATATCGACTAGAGGGGGGGGTGAATAGGCAATTTTTATGAAAGTCTTCAAAACGTGAAGGTTATGAAGACAAACAGTACAGATATGCCAATCACTTAAGCAGCGGAAGTTAGATTACACTAGGCAAGCCATGGTTAAGTATTCAATAGAGTAAGAACACAAGACAAGTAGCTGCAGTGTAATAAGGATCAGGTAGGAAGAAGTTATGAAGCCAAACAGATCATACAGTTATGTTGTGAAGACAGAAGATAAAGCAAGCATGCAATGGCTTCACAGTGTGTAACAGAAAGTAAAAGGAAGTGAAGATGAAACCAGTGACACGCTGAAGACAATGATTTGTTGGACCAGTTCCAGTTGCTGTGACAACTGTACGTCTAGTTGGAGCGGCTAGGTATTTAAACCAAAGGACACACAGTCCCGGACACCCAGTCCTAAACACGCAGCTCAGGACACCCAGTCCTCACCGTTTTCTCCTTGAGCCAAGGTCACACAAACCTCGCCCAATCACTCTGGTAAGTCTTCAAGGTAGACTCCCAAACCTTCATAGACTTCGTTCACTGGCAATCCACAATTTCTCTTGGATGCTCAGAACGCGACGCCTAACCGGCTGGAGGATGCACAGTCCTCAAGTGTAATAAGTCTTCAAATCACTCAGACACAAAGACTTAAGTGATGCCCAATTTACTCTGGCTCTGGGTGGTTAGGGCTTTTCTCCTCGCTAGGAATTTTCTCTCAAAGGCTTCGAGGTGGGTTGCTCTCAAACGACAAAAGCCGTGCACTGAAATCTGAGCAGCCAACCGTTTATGGTTGTAGGGGGTGGACTATTTATAGCCACTTGGCAACCCGACCTGATTTGTCCGAAATGACCCTGTGTCACTAAGGAACTGACACGTGTACCAACGGTCGGATTTCGAACTCACACGGCAACTTTACTTGGGCTACAAGCAAAGCTGACTTGTCTGACTCTGGACAAGATTTTCTCTCATAGTCTTCGCTCGAAGACATAGGATTTGAATTAGGCATCACTTCAGTCATCCTGACTGGTTCTCTTGGACCCCACTTAACAGTACGGTGGTTCCTATGACACAACATAAATGAAGTAAAACTACGAAGGATCTAAGTCTTCGAGTTCCATAAGCTTCATAGGGAGTCTTCACATGTCATTGTCTTCAATATGAATATCTTCATAAACCACCATTGTCTTCAATGTCTTCGTACATTTTTAGCGGCCATCTCTGGTAGTGAAACCGAATCAATGAGGGACTTCTACCTGTGTTATCCTGCAATTCTCACAAACACATTAGTCCCTCAACTAGGTTTGTCGTCAATACTCCAAAACCAACTAGGGGTGGCACTAGATGCACTTACAATATCCCCCTTTTTGGTGATTGATGACAAACTAGTTGAAGTTTTCAACGGGGAATATAATTTGTGAAATTGTAAAGGAATTGTCTTCATAAGCTGCAAGGGCTCCCCCTGAAGATGTGCATATAAGTAATTTGCTTCTGGAACACAAATGCACATGGCAGGTTGTACTTGTGGAAATCCACTTCAACTTATGATGACAATCCACCATGCATGTAAAAGTATATGAAGAGAATGACATGCATAATGAAAAATGGACGTCTTATCTTCGCAAAAACATAGTGGCAAACAAGTAGCAGACGACCATCAAGTTTAAGTGTTACAACTCAAAGAACCAAATGTAGCAAAACGAGAGTTGTAAGCACGAAGCAAAATGTAGCAAAATATAAAGCACCCGCCCATATTGACCCGCTTGAAGACTATAAACATCATATGCTTCTCCCCCTTTTGTCAGTGATGACCAAAAAGGTTTCAAGACATAGAGTTTTCTACGCGTTCCCAGGCGCAGCAGGGTCGGTGGAGGCGTTTGGTGGTGCTGAAGAGCTTGGTGCAGATTCGACGCGAGCTGAAGTAGGTGGAGGTGATGTAGCATCGTATTCTTCTTCGATAATTTGGGCGGACACGGTGGCAGCAGAGGAAGAGAACTTTGAATCTTCAAGTGATGGTGTGCTTCGCATCACAGCTCTTCTAGGAGGTGTGGAGTCAAACTTGAATCTCTCTTTGAAGCCATCCTCTTGAAGTTCAGCTTCAGTGCACATCATGGTGAGGCCTTTCCAAGTGCGGCGACAGGTTTCGTGTGTGACGAATGCATTCTTGGTGGCCAGATTTCTAATGCGATTGACGTCTTGCATGATACTTCTCATCTGCCTCTTGAGCCAGTCGTGATGCCTATCTTGCTTTTGGTGAAGAGCCACAAGAAGTTCTCGGTCATTGAGTGCACGAGCGCGTTTCTTGGGTCTCGGTGCAGCTATGCTGTCAGTGGCTTCAGTTGATGCAGGGGCACGTGTGGTGCCAGCCATTGGATACACTCTTGAGATGGCTTCAACACCTTCATCATTCTGAGTGAAGCTCTGGTGTTCTGCATTCTGAAGACTTAATGGTTGCTTAGCAGGCTCAGGATATATTGCTTCAACAGAGGTGTCCACATCGGGTAAGAAGATCCTATGGTTGCGGGCTGAGGGCTGATAGGAGATAGCAGAGTGAAGCTTGATCAGCCTCATAACCCAAGGAGCATAAAACTTCAAACCAAAGAGATCTGAGCCAGACGCTGCAAGTTGGCGTATAAAGAGATCCTGTGCGTTGAAGCATTTGCCATGCAGGATACAGAAGATGAGAGTCTTCATTGCACCTTCAACCTTGGCATATGGAGAGTGCCCCTTAATGGGCCATAGAGTCTGCCTGACGATGTGATATATGGTTCTGGGCAGGTACTCTAAGTCTTCAACGAAGAACTCAGTTGGATAAGGTGCATCATGAGGCAATGGCTTCATCATTGAGAGCATCTGACTCATATTTGGCTCAGGCCGCTGGAATATGCTCGCAATTGCTTCAGCATGGAGTTGGAAGCCTTCTTCGAAGAGTTCGCCAGGAGTGGGTAGGCCGGTAAGCTCAATGATATCGAATGCATTAGCTTCATGATGGACATTGCCGGTCATCCACTCCAGGACCCAAGTCTTCGGATCTCTGTTATAGCCTTTGATATGCAGGGTGGCATAGAACTGGAGCAGAAGCTCTTCATGCCAGTGCTCTTCGTCGGTGATAAACGGCAACAGACCCACTTGCTTGAAGCAATCCAGTGCTTCTTCCAGACCAGGCAGACCAGCAACAGCTTCAACCTCAAGGCGCTGGTGAGGAAAGATGCGGCCTTGGTTGTATAGGATGCATGGATAATAGCTGCGTTGTGGGTAGCTCCAGAACCTATCTGATACAATCCGTTCCCTTGAATAAGGGTTCGTGGAGCTGTTGAAGAATGTATTATCTGCCCTGAAGCTGTTGATGTTGAAGGAGCCAGGAGCTGATGCAGGACCTGGGAACCTTGGCAGTCGTGGGATCGGCTTCTGGACCTGGGGCCTGTGCGCAACATGATAGTTGAATTGTGGACCGGCGGCAGACTTAGGCATAGAAGGTTCAGGTGCAGTAGCTTCAGTGTCTCTTGAAGCTGTTGTTGGGAAGGGCTCCACAATTGCTTCAGTGTTGGTTGTGGCAGCCTCAACGTATTCAGCCTCAACACGTGTAGTGAGAGGGACGGATTCAGGTACGTTCTCCTGGAAAACTGCTTCTTGTTGGTGCGGGGAAGATGGAGCTTGAGGTTCTTCTTCAATATCTTCGGCGGATGCAGCCGGAATGTTGTCATCAGCTTGATCCCTTGTCCCTTTGCGAAGCCTACGGAATGTAGGCGACGCCGGTGGAGTTGCAGTGGACTGGGGCTCATTATCTTCCTCCTGTGGGCGATCTGCCCATGATGCATCTTGTGTGATTGGTGTCAATGGACGACCAATGCTGATCAGTTCGCTTGTCTCAAGCTGAGGAAGGGTTGTATCACCTTGTACATTGTCTTGGAGACCAATGTCTTCAGTAGCGTTGGGGTCGGCTGCTGGAATGTCTTTAGCGTGCGGAGCCTCTGTGAAAGCAGGCTCATGCACTCTCAACTAACGATCTTTGTCAGGATAGCGGACGGAGAGGGGTTCGACGATCAAGGGCTCTGTGGGAGCAGCCCGAGATTTCTTGGTCTTGCGCTTCTTGATGGTGGGGTCAGAAGGAGAGGCTTCAGAGTGTTTCCTCTTCCTTGCTTCAGCTTCGGCTGTCCGTGTCTTCTTGAGCTCTGAAGCGGTTGACCGGTTCTTTGGCTTCGAGCCAGTCGTAGCAGTGGGGAAGACAATCGGAACAGCTTCTTGCCTTGGTGCCTCTGGTTCAGCCACATCAGGCTTCTTCTTTTTCTTCGCGGCCATCCTGGGGTCGATGCCGGGACGCCCAAGTGCCTTGCGCTTCTCGGCCTCATTGTAGGCCTGCACACAACGATCAGCCAGAGTCTTCATTCGCTCCCGCGAACCCTAAGCTTCTGCATGTTTCTTCAGAAAGTTTTCCTTTAACTCGTGCAACATAATCTTGAAGTCCTTGACTTCTTGGACGTTGAGCCTGGCCATATTCTGCTTGAACTGAGCCTTTTCAAAATCAATTTTCTGCTTTAGTTCAACAATGCGCTGGGCAATTGCAAGTTCTGAAGCAATAGCGCCTTGGAAGGCGACGCTGAGGCCAATGGGCAGCTGCAGATCATCGAAGCTGATATTTGGTGTAGCAAACCACTCATCGATGAAGTTGTGGATGATTGCTACATCAAACAGAGGCAGATTGTTGAAGATTTCAGCCTCCTCCTTGCTCTTCATGAGCTGCTCAAGAGCATCATCTCCAAGATCTTCGTCGCTGGACAGATCAATGGTTTCGCTGCGCAGAATGGCAGCAGCTGTGAGCTCTTTGCCTGTGTGTGGCTGAGGCTTCTTGGCTTCTTGGGGCTTCGAGACTCGTGATAAGTCTTCAGACTGCACACTGGCTTCAGGAGGTGCAGTTGCCAATGGCTTTGCTCTGGAGATTTTGGGAGAAGCGGCTGGCTTTGAAGCTTTTGGCTTCTTCGTCTGCTTCAGCTTTGGTGCAGCAGGAGCGTCATCAGACTCAGTGTCTGCTGGAGGGTCGTTCACGGCAGTCCCTTGGACTAGAATGCGAGTGATGAGGCCTGCGAGATTGGCATGCGGCCCGATGATATTGGGATTGGTGTCACGTGTGCCATCAGCCCTTGGTTCAGAGGGACCAGGGTTGAAGTCCAACCCCAGCTTCTTCTTGTTTTGCTTCGCAGAGTTCTGAGCAAATTGGAAGTTGTGCTTCAATAGATTGTCATCGCGACACTAGAGAAGTGATGACGGATGTGCTTCAGCTGGCTGTGGTCCTCTGACCATGCATGGATAGAAGCCTTGAGCAATGGCTTCGTCTCTGGACCGGGGTACGAGATTTTTGTATAATACGTCTCCCCACGGTCTCTTGATGGTGCACTTTTCTGCATATTCCTGAGTGACGAAGCGGTATTGGAACCACTGCTCTGCCCAATATCTTCGAATCCATTGGATTCGTGTCTTGCACTGACCATAGCTCTCTTCAGGATCAATTTTGTACATTTCTGCCAATTCATCAGGCAGATCTTTGGATGTTTCACCACGTCTCTGTCTGCCTCCCTTCCTGGCTGCTGTTTCTGAAGCCATGAACCTTAACTTGGAAGGCTTCAAGATGTTCAAAGTCTTCAAAGGCTTCCTTTTGCTTGACCAACAAGAACTGGCTTCAGGAGAGTTGATGTGATGCTGCAAGTACTCTGCAAATGAATGCAGACTATAAGAACCAAAGGATTCTTCCACGGACATGTACCTGTGACAGCATTAAGGTGCGAGGGAAGGGGAAGAGGTCATATGCATTCTCAGAAGACTTTTGAAGATAAATCGGTTTAGAAGACATTGACCTCATCGTGCGAAGACATTCACTCATAGATAAGGAGTTGGTTCCAGATTTGTACGAACCCACAGATCAGTACAAGTGAGGAATATAACTACTTCATGATGCACAAGTGAATATTCTAGGCAGGTTATGAGATGCAGATTGAGAGAGATGTAACTTGTGAGAGCAGAAACTTCTTATGGCAGTAGGTGACTGAACTATGGGATCAAAAGAGGCTGTAAAAAGAGGTTTTATTTACCACACTTGGAACTGCTAGACGAAGTGGGAGTTGAGGCCGAGCAGTTCGATCCTCCGTGCCCTAACTTGGCGACAGAAGACACCTACGGCGACGGCGGAGAGAGCGATGTCCGCTGTCGGCGTGAAAACGGTGTCGGAGAGGTTGCGGCAGTGAAGCGCTTCGTCGCCGGTGTCGTCGAGAGCTAGCAGTGGCGCTAGGGTTCGTGCAAGGGTGGAAGAAGAGATAATGACCGCAGTGAATCGTGTATTTATAGGGATAGAGGCGGCATTGTGCTATTACTCAAGTGCCCCTGGCGATTCGCATCTAAACAGCACGTGGCCATCATGCGGTATTTTGGGGGCAGTTCCACATCCCACGCACGCCTTGATTGTCGGGTGTCGTTCCTACTTCTCCGGATTTCTTGTTGATGAAAAAGTATTGAAAACGTGTCGGGGGTGTCTGGTCCCTCGCACACCTATGGGGATCGGCGGACCGAGCCCCTTTTGGTTCGGCAGGGGGCGGTGGATGCACAAAGAGCAGATCGAGGCGAAACACACGAGCGAGACGATCGATTTACCCAGGTTCGGGCCGCACGGATGCGTAAAACCCTACTCCTGCTTTGGTGGTTGTATTGAGTTCTTGCTCGGGAGCGGCGAGTGCTACAGTACACTCAAGCAGCTGGCGAGACCGAGCGTGAGAATGGCTGTCCTCCTCCTCTCTGTTGCACGTGGGCCTCCTTTTATATGTCTAAGGGGTCACCGATACGTGGCAACAGAGGTGAGGGTAAAAATGTAAAAGGGGTGGTAGTTGGCGCCACCGCCTGCTACAGTTGTATCCTACCTAACTCTGACGGCAGGGGACAAGGGCATTAAATGCCCATCTGTGTCACCTTGACGGCTCAGAGAGGGACCGCTAGGAACGCCACCGTTTGCCACGACGGTTCCTTGTCAGCGTCTGCTTGCCACCGCATGCCCCCGGCTGCCCAGCCTCCCGCCATGTACGCCAGGAATGGTCCCAGGGCGACACGTTGGTGGGTGAGCTGGAGCGCGGGCTGCGGGGTAGTAGCTTGCCACGGCAAGTGCCTTGCCGCGAATGTTGTCTTGTCGCGTCCGGGAGCTTGTCGCTCACCGGGCCTTGTCGGGGCGCGCGGTGCGCCGCAGCGAGCTTCTTGAGATGCTTTGGTTGGTCTTCCCGGCAAGCTCCTCTTGTCGGGGTCTCATTTCCCTCCTGGCAAGCTCCTCATGCCGGGGCCTTGTCTCCTTCCCGGCAAGCTCCTCTTGCCGAGGCCTTGTTTTGCTCTTGGATACTTTGTTCTTGAAAGGCTCCAGAGGAACCACAGAGGGTCTTGGCGGTCGCCCGGCAAGCCTTGCCGCGGGTCGCTGCGACTGCCCGTGCACGAGTTCGGGATACTAAGGTACCCCTACTTTAGTACACCGACAGGAGCCCCCGGGCCTGGGCCATACACGGTGCCGAGCGCTGTTGGGCCAGGCCCAAAACAGTGCATGGGCACGCGCGGCCTAGGGTATGCCATAACCCACTCCGCACCCACCGCGCCCTCCCCAAACGGCACGCGTCGAACGCGGCGCCGTGCGTGACGTGGGCGCCGTGCGCGGGGCTGCACCTCCACGCGCATGTGTCACGTCGCGGTAAAAGGGGACGGCCGGCGCGCCCCTCCCCGTAAACGGAGGGAGGCGTGGAGGCGTGGTGGGCAGAATCGTGGGTAGTTGTTTATTCGCGACGGCGAAATGTCCGCCCCCCCTCCCCTCCCTCTTTCTAAGCAGTGGAAACAGGGGTACGGCGCCATCTGCCCGTTGCTGCTTCCAATCTCAAAACCTCCGCCGCTCCCCGTCTTCTCAGAGCAACAAGAGAGCAGTGCCCTGCTCCCCCCATTGCCACCTGCACCACCACCACCGTCGGCCTCCTCCACCACCTTCGCCATGGCTCCGAAGGGCGACAAGGGGAAAGCGGCGAAGTCGACCGAGGCGCAGCGGCTCGCGACGATGCGGAAGGAGCGGGCCATCTTCCCCCCCAAGCTCGGTGCGAAGGCATTGCGGGAGCGGTATTACCTGTTCTGGTCAGCGGAGACGCGAGCTCACCCGCGGACCAGGGTGCTCCCGGCTGAAGCCCACACAAAGGCTCCTGACGGGTACCCTTTCTTTGATGTGTTTTTCTACTGCGGGCTCTGCCCGCCCTTTTCCGAGTTCTTCTGTGATATTATGAACACATATGGCTTCTACCTCCTTGACTTCACCCCCAACGCCGTCCTCACCATGGCAGTTTTCGCACATCTTTGCGAAAACTTTGTCGGAGTCCACCCTAGTGTAGCTCTCTTCCGCCATTTCTTTATCCCTCGAGTAGAGAGAGGAGAGACTCTGTCCGGCGGAATCGCCTGGATCTCCAGAGCCGGCAAGAAGGAATCTTATCTAGAGGGAGAGTTCCGCGGCAAGTGGGAGGAGTGGAGAGCAGATTGGTGCTGGATCATCGAGGAGAGCCCGCAGTCGTTCACCGTCCGGCGCCAAGCAGTAGCAGTGCGCGGCAATGACTGGAGCGACTTGGGTCCGGAAGACAGCAAGCTGAGGATTGCCGTCACCAGGATCCAGCGTCTTAGGCTTGCCGGACTCACCGTAGGTGCTGTTGGCGCAGACTTTCTTCGCCGCTGCATTGCCCCTCTGCAGGAACGGGGAAGGCCTGCTTGGGAGTTCAAGAACGCGGCGAACATTATGAGGCTGCGCCCAGGCCTCAACTATAATTTCACTGTCCTCGAGCACACTAGCATGCTGCAGGAGCTCTTCAAATACGATTCGGATCACCCCGAAGTCTTCAGGCTGCCGCAGGGCGTCGTCCCTTTGTGCAACAACTCTGCGCTCGACCGCATCCGGGCGATGATGCCGTTGTGCGACTCGCACGGAATCGAGCCAACTTGGCAAGAGCCCACAGACGAGGTCGTGCAGCAATTCTTCGACGACCTGGTGGAAGTGCCAATCCGCGCCGACGAGAGGGACGACCTCATCCGCGACACCACCGAGGCGGAACTGGCGCGCATAGCCACCAGGTTGGAAGAGGCAGCGGCGGCCGCAGCGGCAGGCGACTTTGGGTTTACTCTGGAGGAAGCGGCGGCAGAAGAGGCAAAGACTCGTGCCGAGCGAGAGGAGTTCCTCGGCAAGAAAGAGCTCGCCCGGCAAGAGGAACTTGCCGGCAAGGAAGATCTTGCCGGGGGCAGCGCCGAGCCGAGCGAGCCTGCCGGGGATGCAAGAGACTTGCTGGAGATCGACTCTTCCTCCACTTCGTCTTCCGACAGCCCGCCGCCGGCTGCGCCTCCGTCTCCACCAAGAAGGCGTCTCCGCAAGGCCGCGGATGTAGCGAGGTGGCAGGCGGTCCAGCAGTCGCCGCGCCGCACGACGCGCTCCACCGCGGCAAGCACTGTTGCCGCGGGAGCGCCCCATGCTGCCGCTGCAACCGGAGCGGGATCTTCCCGGGCTGCCGCCTCTGTTCCCGCCAAGTGGCCGAGGGAGCCTACCCCTCCACCTTCCCGCGCCAACCGCGGGCCGGATTTCGACTTCTCCGCGTTTAGCTCCGACGAGGAAGAAGAGGAGTAAGTTCTTCTCATTGTACTTGCAATTCTTTGATTTCCGCTGCTTTTGTCTGGTCTTGTTTCTCACTTGCCTTCCTCTGCATTTCTTCCTTTTCAGGACTCTGGCGCAGAGAGTGGCGAAGAGGGCCAGGGTACCGGTGATCGTCATCGAGGATGAACCCACTGCATCAACAGGGGATGCGCCCGAGACGAACTTGTCGGACCCGGCGGCTGATCTTCAGAGTAGCCCCCAGCGTAAGTGTTTTGTTTACTTCCCGCTGTTGGGCACGCACGAAGATCCTTACTGTGCTGATACTTGTTTGTTGACTTGTGCAGGAGCAGAACAGCCTCACCAGGGGAGCCTGGAGACCGTTCCCAAAGCACCAAGGGAGAGTCCTCCGGCAGGGGAAAGGTCCCCGGCAAGGGAGGCGACTCCGGCAAGGGAGGAGGCTCCGACAAGGGAGGAGCCCCGGGCAAGGGAAGGGACTCCGGCAAGGGAGGAGCCCCCGGCCCGGCAAGGATCTCCGGCAAGGGACCGCGCCAGCGATCCTCCAGCGACGGAGACCTCAGCGGCGGGCCCTAGCACAGGTGACTCCCTTGCTTCCAGACTCCCCTTGCTTCTTCGGCTTCTTGATCTTCCCCTTGGATTTGCTCGAATTTCGCTAGAATCTTCTCCCCTCTTCCGGCCATCAGGTCCATCTGCCGCAGAGCTGATGGAGACGGAGGTCGCTGCCGAGGAAGCAGCCGGCGCCGGCGAGGAGGCTGCCAGGGCTGCCACCGCGGAGGCGGGCGGGGAGTCTGGCGGTTGTACTGACGACCCAGAGGCCACAGGAGCGCTAGGCGCTGCCCCGACCACTAGCTCCTCCGCTGCCGCCACCGCGGCAAGCTCTGAAGAGCCCCAGCCCGGCATCTACCTGAAGGCCGGCGAGAACATCTTCATCAGCCTCCCCTGGGCGTCAAGCTCCAGGGCGCCGATCGAGGGGGAGACGCTGGACGGAGAGGTGCTTGCCTCTGCCGGGCTGAAGCTGGTTGACGCGCCGAGCAGCAGCAGCAGCGATCCTGAAGAGAAGCGCCTGCTGCGGAAGCTAGTGGCGCTCTACCGCACCCAGCAGGCCAAGCTGGAGTCCCGCGAGGCGCTCGTGGCAAAGGCTGGCATCGACATCGAGAAGCGCGCAGAAGAGCTCTGAGGCGCCCATCAGGAAGCTCTCCGCTTCCTGGCAAAGGAGCGGGAGCAACTTGCCGAGGCGCAGCAGGCCTTCCTCCTCGAGAAGGCCGATGTCGAAGAGCGCCAACGGCTCGTCGCGGAGAAGTTGTCCTCGCAAGATGGTGACTTGGCACAGCGGTCGGTCAACCTCGACAGCCACGAGGAGGAACTTGCCGCGCGCGAGCGGGCAGTTTGCGGAGTCGTCAAGCAGGCCGAAGACGCTGCCGCAGCTGCCGAGGCCGCCAAGGCTGAGCTGGAGCTGAAGGTGACGCAGCTGGAGGTGGACCTCAAGGCGAGCGGCGACGAGCTTGCCGCGCTCAAGCTCGAGCGGGAGAAGGACGCCAGCGGCTACCTGGAGTTGCAGGCCCTTTTCGCCGAGAGGGGCAAGGAGCTGGACGCCGCCAAGAACTCCAATGCCGATCTCGAAGGGAAGCTGGTGGCCCTGACCAGATCTCTGGACGGCGCCAAGGAGCAGGAGACGGCCCTGAAGGAGGCGGTCAAGGCCGGCAAGGTGCTGTTGGCGAAGGCCGCCGCCGCCCGGAAGACTTTGGCGGAGGACATGGAGCGCTGGACGGAGGGTCTGGTGGACGTCGCCGCGGATGTCGACAAGGAGCTGGCGCAGTTGGGGATGGTGGATCTCGCGTACTCCTCCAACGAGAACCTCCAACCCAGCGCCAAGCTCACTCTGTTCTTCAAAGGCTTGGCGACGGCGCTCCAGCGAATTCGGGAGCGGTTCCCAAAGCAGCTTGCCGACGAGTCGCGCAAGATCTGCGCGGGAGCTCTCCAGAAGGTGCTGATGAAGGTGGCCTTCCGCAACCCAGGCCTCCGCCTCAACAACGTCCTCCGAAGCCTGCCGCCAGATGCTGATCAGGAGGAGCTCAAGGCCCTTGTCGCACCTATCGTGGACAAGGTGAGCGGGATCAGGAGGGTCGAAGGCGACCGTGTAGACTAGGCCGTTTATCTTCTTCTTTCCTTGTCGCTGTCAATCATGTTACGAAAAACAGTCTGTTAGAGCTGCGACAAGTTATTCTGTAATATACTCTATCCTTGGCTAGTAATTGCTATGTTATTTCCTTTACTTGCTTCCTCCCCTTGTATGCTTTTACCCTACGCTTTTAGGGAACTTGTCCGCGCAGGCTCCTCCGCCGCGAGCGCTGAGTGCGGAACGTCAGCAGCTCGCTTGCAGTGCCACAGCTGGCAAGAACCTCGTCGCAGAGCTAGTCGCGGCTCGCTTAAGTTGTTGAGCGGACTTGAAACAACAGTAAGGGCGCAACTTAGCTACGAGTTGGTTGGTGCCTGCGCCGACAAGAAACCTTGTCGCAGCTAGCCGCGGCTTGCCTAAGTTGTTGAGCGGGGCTCGAAACAACAGTAAGGGCGCGGCCAACCACGAGTCGGTTCCTCCACGCACAGGTTTTCCATACAAGCGACGATCGCAAGAAGGAAGATAACTCTATAAATTTAATTGCTATGTTATTTCCTTTACTTGACTCCTTCCTTTGTATGTTTTTACCCTGCGCATATAGGGAACTTGCCGGCGCGGGCACGCTTGCCGCGAGTGCTGAGTGCGGAACGTCAGCGATCTGCGGGCGATGCTGCGGCCGACAAGAAACCTTGTCGCGGAGCTAGTTGCAGCTCACTTAAGTTGTTGAGCGGGGCTCGAAACAACAGTAAGGGTGCAACTAGCTACGAGTCGGCTCCTCCGTGCCCAGGTCCCACATACAAAGCATGGGCGTTCAAGGAAAATAACTTAAAAACTTAAAGGAAGTCTGATTGCTCAAACTTTGGCACTTATCTTTTTCTGTTGTTTGCTTTCCCGGGGTATGTGCTGAGCACATAATCTTTATGCACGGGGTCTGCGCCCAGCTTTGTACAAAGGATTACATACAACAGCGGCAAGACTTTGTACAAATGAGTGGTTGCCGGACAGGGTCCGACAACCGCGCCTCACGGGCAAAGCTTGCGAAGATGCGCAATATTCCAGGAGTTGCTCACTGGTACGCAATCTTCGGTCCCAAGGCGGACTGCGCCAAGCCTGGTGACTCGCTTCACCCGGTAAGGGCCTTCCCACTTTGGCATCAACTTGTCGGAAACCTTGGCGGACTGATCACGCCAAAGAGACAAGGTCACCTTCCTCGAAACTTCTGGCTTTAACTTTGCGGCTATGATAGCGGCGCAAAGTTTGCTGGTAGCGAGCGGCTCGCACAGCAGCCTGAAGACGATCTTCCCCAAGGAGCAGCGCGTCATCTTGCCGCAGCTGCTCTTGCTCAAGCTCATCACAAGCGAGCACTTGAGGTGACCCGTATACGAGTTCCGTGGGGATAACTGCCTCCGCTCCATAGACTAGAGCGAAGGGTGTCTGGCCGATGGCTCGATTTGGCGTCATTCTGATCAACCAAAGAACCACCGGCAGCTCCGTGCTAAAGCCTCTACCGCAGAGGCGGGCGGTGGCGGCGAACAGTGCGAGGAATGAGATATGCTCGGACTTCTAACCATGTTAGAAGGAGCAACATCTCGTCCGAGCGACCGCGCCACGCTCGTGCCAGCATGTTGGCGCGCATGCTGATCCTGAGCACTCTGGGATCCGCCAGCTTGATCTTGCCCCAGCAGGCGTATGGTACCGTGGGTACCATGACGCTGCTGGTCCCGCGCCTCCTGGGATGGGCGCGGTGTGTGTACGGACGCCGAGGTCTTGGAGTGCGCGCGGTCATCGTGGAAGGCGACCGCGCCGCCGACATGCGGCGCAGCCTGGTCCTTGGACCTGGCACCACCACGAGTCTCCCCGTCGGCGCCCGCTCTTCCGCCAGCGCCTGCTCCACCAGCCGTCCGCTCTGGCGACGGCGGGCTCGGCGCAGACGGAGCAGCTGCCTCCGAAATCTTCTTCTTCGGCGGCATGTTGATGAAGACGATGAAGATTTGGCTCGTGCGAACGCCGGATCAGGTTCGCACAACCTCGACGCACACCCTACCTGGCGCGCCAAAGATGTCGGGGGTGTCTGGTCCCTCGCACACCTATGGGGATCGGCGGACCGAGCCCCTTTTGGTTCGGCAGGAGGCGGTGGATGCACAAAGAGCAGATCGAGGCGAAACACACGAGCGAGATGATCGATTTACCCAGGTTCGGGCCGCACGGATGCGTAAAACCCTACTCCTGCTTTGGTGGTTGTATTGAGTTCTTGCTCGGGAGCGGCGAGTGCTACAGTACACTCAAGCAGCTGGCAAGACCGAGCGTGAGAATGGATGTCCTCCTCCTCTCTGTTGCGCGTGGGCCTCCTTTTATATGTCTAAGGGGTCACCGACACGTGGCAACAGAGGTGAGGGTAAAAATGTAAAAGGGGTGGTAGTTGGCGCCACCGCCTGCTACAGTTGTATCCTACCTAACTCTGACGGCAGGGGACAAGGGCATTAAATGCCCGTCTGTGTCACCTTGACGGCTCAGAGAGGGACCGCTAGGAACGCCACCGTTTGCCACGATGGTGCCTTGTCAGCGTCTGCTTGCCACCGCATGCCCCCGGCTGCCCAGCCTCCCGCCATGTACGCCAGGAATGGTCCCAGGGCGACACGTTGGTGGGTGAGCTGGAGCGCGGGCTGCGGGGTAGTAGCTTGCTGCGGGAAGTGCCTTGCCGCGGATGTTGTCTTGTTGCGTCCGGGAGCTTGTCGCTCACCGGGCCTTGTCGGGGCGCGCGGTGCGCCGCAGCGAGCTTCTTGAGATGCTTTGGTTGGTCTTCCCGGCAAGCTCCTCTTGCCGGGGTCTCGTTTCCCTCCCGGCAAGCTCCTCTTGCCGGGGCCTTGTCTCCTTCCCGGCAAGCTCCTCTTGCCGAGGCCTTGTTTTGCTCTTGGATACTTTGTTCTTGAATGGCTCCAGAGGAACCACGGAGGGTCTTGGCGGTCGCCCGGCAAGCCTTGCCGCGGGTCGCTGCGACTGCCCGTGCACGACTTCGGGATACTAAGGTACCCCTACTTTAGTACACCGACAAAACGGTTTTAAAGTTTGTCTCCGTGTCTTCTACTGACAAGGATGCAGTGAAGACATTCGACAGTTTCAATAGAATGCATACGACTTGGAGAGATAGAGTTTGAGGTAGGAAGCATGGAGAGGTTAGGGTCCGATCACATTCACTTAGTTCAAAAGATTCAAACAAGAAGACATAGCTATAAGTGAATGCTGTAGAGGACAGAACACCAGTATATATATATATATATATATATATATATATATATATATATAATTAACGCAGTGAAGATAATCATGAAGACAAATTGATTGAAGCCAAACCAAATGTGAAGACATTGCGAGGTAACACCATGAGTGAAACACTTCAAATAGAACGTTTGGTGGTGGCGTTACCCACCGTATAGGAAGTATTAGACTTAGACACGGCGCACAATTATCGTGGCGCTCCGAAGTCAAATTCCATGTTAATGTATTCACACTTAGAATGTATGTCTTCATTGATTGAAGATATACGTTACTTCGTGTGTTGCACATCTAAGTCATCAACATGCATAAGTGTTAGGATGTGTGCCTGATCACAGGACATTTGAGGATTCCAAGATATTTAGCTCACACCGTAACTTGCAAAATCTCTTCTCATCCAAGGGCTTGGTGAAGATATCTGCCAATTGCTCTTCAGTGTTGATGTGTATGATATCAATATCTTCCTTTGCAACATGATCTCTAAGAAAATGATGACGAATTTCAATGTGCTTTGTCTTCGAGTGCTGAACTGGGTTGTTGGCGATCTTGATGGCGCTTTCGTTGTCGCAGTAAAGTGGCACTTGCTTCAGATGAATGCCATAATCCTTGAGGGTTTGCTTCATCCATAGAAGCTAAGCGCAGCAGGATCCAGCAGCAATGTATTCAGATTCAGCAGTGGAGAGAGATACACAGTTCTGCTTCTTTGAAGACCAACATACAAGTGATCGGCCCAGAAAGTGACATGTGCCTGACGTGGACTTCCGATCAACCTTGTCACCAGCGTAATCAGCATCCGAGAATCCAACTAGATCAAACTCTAAGCCCTTTGGATACCATAACCCTAGAGTTGGGGTGTGAGCCAAATATCAAAGAATTCACTTCACTGCTAAGTGATGCGACTCCTTTGGTGCCGCTTGGAATCGAGCACACATGCAAACACTAAGCATAATATCTGGCCTAGATGCACATAAATAAAGCAAAGAACCAATCATGGAGCGGTATACCTTTTGATCAAACTCTTTACCATTGTCGTCAGGACCCAGATGATGTTTGGCTGGCATTGGTGTTGTGAAACCTTTGCAGTCTTGCATACCGAACTTCTTCAGGCAATCTTTGAGATACTTCTCTTGAGATATGAAGATGCCATTGCGTTGTTGCCGTATCAGAAGACCGAGGAAGAATTTCAGCTCCCCCATCATAGACATCTGATATTGCTCTTGCATCATATATTCGAACTCCTCACTATACTTCTGATTGGTGCAGCCGAAGATAATGTCATCCACATATATTTGGCACACAAACAGTTCACCATCATATGTCTTCGTGAAGAGAGTGGGATCTAGGGAGCCAGGTATGAAGCCTTTGCTCTTCAGGAAGTATTTGAGTGTGTCATACCAGGCCCGAGGGGCTTGTTTGAGGCCATATAGTGCCTTATTGAGCTTGTAAACCATGTCAGGATGTTTTGGATCTTCAAACCCAGGTGGTTGTGCAACATACACTTCTTCTTCAATCTTGCCATTGAGAAAGGCACTCTTCACATCCATTTGATATAAAAGTATGTTATGATGATTTGCATAGGCCAGCAGTATACGGATGGCTTCAAGTCTGGCCACAGGAGCAAATGTTTCATCGAAGTCAATGCCTTCCACTTGAGTATATCCTTGAGCAACGAGACGAGCTTTGTTTCTGACAACTTGACCATGCTCATCTTGCTTGTTGCGGTATATCCATTTGGTGCCTATTATGTTATGCTTTCGTGGATCAGGACGCTTAACCAATTCCCATACATTGTTCAGCTCAAACCGATGAAGCTCTTCTTGCATTGCTTGAATCCACTCAGGTTCCATAAAAGCTTCTTCAACTTTCTTGGGTTCTGTGATTGAAATGAATGCGAAGTGTCCACAGAAATTTGCCAGTTGAGTTGCCCTTGAACGATTCAGTGGACCAGGTGCATTGATGTTGTCAATTATTCTGTCAATCTGCACTTCATTGGCAACATGAGGATGTATGGGTCGAAGACTTTGCTCTTGCTGATCTATGTTGTCGTGGGGAGGAATGTCTTCAGGCTGAGCATTGTCTTCATGTGGATCAGGTGCTGAGATGATAAGTTCTTCTTCAGGATGAGCTTCAGAAGGTATAATTTCTCCAGTTCCCATTAGCTTGATTGATTCACTGGCTGGAACTTCATCTAGCACATCTGGCAGTTGCTCTCTTTGTGAACCATTGGTCTCATCGAACCGCACATCCACTGTTTCAACCACTTTGTAGTGAAAGAGATTGAAGACTCGGTAGGAGTGCGAATCCTTTCCATATCCAAGCATAAAGCCCTCATGTGCTTTTGGTGCAAATTTTGAGGTGTGGTGTGGGTCCTTGATCCAGCATCTTGAGCCAAGTACTCTGAAGTAACTGACATTTGGCTTCTTGCCAGTTAGAAGTTCATAAGATGTCTTGTTCAGAAGCTTGTGAAGATAAACACGGTTGATTGTATGGCATGCAGTGTCAATGGCTTCAGGCCAAAATTTTCTTGGAGTCTTGTACTCATCTAGCATTGTTCTGGCCATCTCAATGAGTGTTCTGTTCTTGCGTTCGACGACGCCATTCTGCTGTGGCGTGTACGGAGCTGAGAATTCATGTGTGATGCCCAAGGTATCTAGATATGTATCAAGGCCAGTGTTCTTGATTTCAGTGCCATTGTCACTTCTGATTTGCTTTATCTTGGCGCCATAATTGTTCATAGCCCGATTTGCGAAGCGTCTGAAGACATCCTGCACTTCAGTCTTGTAAAGGATTATGTGCACCCAAGTATATCTAGAGTAATCATCAACAATGACAAAGCCATAGAGGCAAGCAGTAGTGGAAAAAGTTGAGTAGTGAGTGGGACCAAAGAGATCCATGTGAAGCAGTTCGAAGGGTCGAGTAGTGGTCATGATTGTCTTCGAAAGATGTTTTGCCCTTGTCATCTTCCCTGCTTCACAGGCACCGCATAAGTGATCTTTCTTGAACTTGACGCCCTCGATGCCTATGACATGCTTCTTCTTCGCAAGGGTGTGGAGGTTCCTCATGCCAGCATGCCCAAGCCTCCGATGCCAAAGCCAGCATTCTGAAGCCTTTGCCAGAAGACATACTGCAAGCTGTGGCCCTGCTGAGAAATATACCACGTACAAATCATCTTTCCGATACCCTTCAAACACTAGAGACTTGTCAGATTCCATTAGTACAAGGCAATGATATTTTCCAAAAATTACAATCATGTTCAAATCGCAAAGCATTGAGACAGACATTAAGTTCAAGCCAAGGGATTCAACAAACATGACTTTATCCATGTGTTGATCCTTTGAGATTGCAACTCTACCTAGACCCAATACCTTACTTTTACCAGTGTCAGCAAATGTGATGTGGCTCTTGTCGGATGGACGTAAGGTTGAGTCCATAAAAAGACTTCTTTTGCCAGTCATGTGATTTGTACACCCACTGCAATAATCCATTCTGAAGACTCTGAAGACGCTGGTGTCGTACCCTATAGTGCATTTGGGGGGATAGGCTTCACGAAGAGTATTGTGAAGCAAAAACATTTGACGAACCAGTGGGTTATGAAAACTTAGATCCAGGTTAGGACTAATAGGGAGAGTAGCATGCGATTTAGGTACGAAATACATAGTGATGCCATTCGGGCATTTGATCTTGCGCCCCACAAGATTTTTAAGGTCCCCAGTAATAGTGTTAGAAGATTTTGGTTTTCTGCTGGAGACCTTTCCCTGCAAAAGAGAGTTAAGCTTTCTTAACCACCCACATCTTCAAGGGTGGCTTAGAAGCAATAAGTCTAAGTGCAGCATCTGAGAATTTTGGCTTTGGAGCCCTAGCAAACAGTCTAGCAGGCGGGCAATAGTACTCATAAGAATAGGCAGAATAGTTCTTGGGCATATGAACATGACGGTTTGAAGAACCGCTCTCATATGCCTGAGCATGGTTTCCCTGCAAAACATTTGCGTTAGTGCAACTCAGGTGAGTCCTCTGCCTGTATGAAGCCTTTGGACCATATGAAGCCTTTGGTCTGAGGTTTGTCTTCTTCATGTGAGGTGTCATGAGGACATTCACAGGAAGATTCTCCAGACACGTTTTTGGAACCCAGATCTTCTTCATAGGCGGTCCATTCCTGCAGTTAGTACCAATGTACCTGGCAAATACTTCACCATTCTGATTCTTAAACAGTTTATAGTTTGCATCAAAGGATTCATCAATGATAATAGGATTAGCACAAGTGAAGCCAGATAGATTGGATGGATCTGCTGAGGATTCCTTTGCAGCAACCCATGTGGTTTTGGGGTACTGCTCAGGTTTCCAGTAAGAGCCATCTGCATTAATTTTCCTCACGAACCCAACACCCTCTTTCCTAGGGTTTCGGTTCAGAATCTGCTTCTTGAGGACATCACATAATGTCTGATGTCCTTTGAGACTTTTGTACATCCCTGTTTCAAGCAATGTCTTCAACCTAGCATTCTCATCAGCAATAGCAGAGGTATCCTCAGCAGAGGGGTTAGTTACCACTTCAACAGTTGAAGATATTGCAACAGTAGTAGCAGTGGAACATTCAGCAACAGAAGTAGCATTATCACGCTCAATGCATTTAAGGCATGGTGGTTCAAATCCTTCCTGAGCGGAACTGATCTGTTCGGCGCGAAGTGACTCGTTTTCCTTTTGAAGATCTTCATGAGCCGCTCTCAATTTCTCAAGATCTTGCTTCCTTTGAAGATAATCATAGGAAAGCTTTTCATGAGTTGTTGAGAGAGTATCATGACGATCTTCAAGTTCCTGATACTTAACATGAAGATTTTTTATGTCTTCAATTAAGGATTCAGATCGAGTCATTTCAGCACCCAACAGATCATCGCTTCTGTCTAACAGTTTTTGAATATGTTCCATGGCTTTCTGTTGTTCAGTGGCAATTTTAGCAAGTGTTTTGTAGCTGGGTTTTGAATCACAATCAGAGTCATCGTCACTAGATGTTTGATAGTGAGTAGTGCGTGTGTTTACCTTGGCACCGCATGCCATGAAGCAGTAGGTAGGAGTAGAGTCGTCCTTGTCATTTGCATCGGTGTTGGTGATGAAGTCATTGTCTTCAGTGTTGAAGATGGACTTGGTGACATAGGCTGTAGCCAGACTCGCAATGCCAGAATCAGACTCCTCCTCAGACTCCACCTCTGCCTTCTCAGAAGCAGACTCCTCCTCTGAATACATTTCCTTGCCAACAAACGCACGAGCCTTGCCAGTTGAGCTCTTCTTGTGTGATGAAGACTTTGAGGAAGACTTGGAAGAAGACTTTGAGTATTTCTTCTTCTTGTCGTCGGAGTCATATTCCTTGCTCTTCTTCTTCTTTCTGCTCTCATTGTCCCACTGTGGACACTTAGAGATGAAGTGTCCAGTTTTCTTGCACTTGTGACATGTTTTCTTCTTGTAGCCATGAGCAGAAGCTTCATCATTCCTTGAGCTTGATCATGAAGACTTTCTGAAGCCTTTCTTCTTGGTGAATTTTTGGAACTTCTTAACTAGCATTGCAAGTTCCCGTCCAATGTCTTCAGGATCATCAGAACTGCTGTCAGATTCTTCTTCAGATGAGGACACAGCTTTTGCCTTCAAGGAACGAGTTCGCCCATAGTTTGGACCGTAGATATCTCTTTTCTCAGAAAGCTGAAACTCATGTGTGTTGAGCCTCTCAAGTATGTCAGACGAATCGAGTGTCTTGAAATCTGGACGTTCTTGAATCATCAGGGCTAGGATGTCAAACGAACTGTCAAGTGATCTCAGCAGCGTCTTGACGATTTCATGTTTGGTGATCTCAGTGGCGCCGAGGGCTTGAAGCTCATTTGTGATGTCGGTGAGCCGGTCAAATGTGTGCTGGACATTCTCATTGTCATTTCGCTTGAAGCGGTTGAAGAGATTGCGAAGAACACTGATTCTCTGATCTCTCTGGGTTGAGATGCCTTCATTGACTTTGGAGAGCCAGTCCCAGACCACCTTGGATGTCTTCAAGGCACTTACACGGCCATAATGTCCCTTGGTCAGATGACCACAGATGATATTCTTGGCAGTAGAGTCCAGTTGAGTGAACTTCTTGACATCAGCAGTAGTGACACCTTCTCCAGCCTTGGGAACGCCGTTTTCGACGACATACCATAGGTCGACGTCAATGGCTTCAAGATGCATGCGCATCTTATTCTTCCAGTAGGGATATTTAGTTCCATCGAAGACGGGGCACGCAGCAGAGACTTTAATTATCCCTGCAGTCGACATAGCTAAAACTCCAGGTGGTTAAACCGAATCACATAGAACAAGGGAGCACCTTGCTCTGATACCAATTGAAAGTGCGTTATATCGACTAGAGGGGGGGTGAATAGGCGATTTTTATGAAAGTCTTCAAAACGTGAAGGTTATGAAGACAAACAGTACAGATATGCCAATCACTTAAGCAGCGGAAGTTAGATTACACTAGGCAAGCCATGGTTAAGTATTCAATAGAGTAAGAACACAAGACAAGTAGCTGCAGTGTAATAAGGATCAGGTAGGAAGAAGTTATGAAGCCAAACAGATCATACAGTTATGTTGTGAAGACAGAAGATAAAGCAAGCATGCAATGGCTTCACAGTGTGTAACAGAAAGTAAAAGGAAGTGAAGATGAAACCAGTGACACGCTGAAGACAATGATTTGTTGGACCAGTTCCAGTTGCTGTGACAACTGTATGTCTGGTTGGAGCGGCTAGGTATTTAAACCAAAGGACACACAGTCCCGGACACCCAGTCCTGAACACGCAGCTCAGGACACCCAGTCCTCACCGTTTTCTCCTTGAGCCAAGGTCACACAGACCTCGCCCAATCACTCTGGTAAGTCTTCAAGGTAGACTCCCAAACCTTCACAGACTTCGTTCACTGGCAATCCACAATTTCTCTTGGATGCTCAGAACGCGACGCCTAACCGGCTGGAGGATGCACAGTCCTCGAGTGTAATAAGTCTTCAGATCACTCAGACACAAAGACTTAAGTGATGCCCAATTTACTCTGGCTCTGGGTGGTTAGGGCTTTTCTCCTCGCTAGGAATTTTCTCTCAAAGGCGTCGAGGTGGGTTGCTCTCAAACGACAAAAGCCGTGCACTGAAATCTGAGCAGCCAACCGTTTATGGTTGTAGGGGGTGGACTATTTATAGCCACTTGGCAACCCGACCTGATTTGTCCGAAATGACCCTGGGTCACTAAGGAACTGACACGTGTACCAACGGTCGGAATTCGAACTCACACGGCAACTTTACTTGGGCTACAAGTAAAGCTGACTTGTCTGACTCTGGACAAGATTTTCTCTCATAGTCTTCGCTCGAAGACATAGGATTTGAGTTAGGCATCACTTCAGTCATCCTGACTGGTTCTCTTGGACCCCACTTAACAGTACGGTGGTTCCTATGACACAACATAAATGAAGTAAAACTACGAAGGATCTAAGTCTTCGAGTTCCATAAGCTTCATAGGGAGTCTTCACATGTCATTGTCTTCAATATGAATATCTTCATAAACCACCATTGTCTTCAATGTCTTCGTACATTTTTAGGGGTCATCTCTGGTAGTGAAACCGAATAAATGAGGGACTTCTACCTGTGTTATCCTGCAATTCTCACAAACACATTAGTCCCTCAACTAGGTTTGTCGTCAATACTCCAAAACCAACTAGGGGTGGCACTAGATGCACTTACACCTGGCATGTCTGAAGGGTGCCAGGCGAAAATGTCCCAGTTCTCTCGTAGGAACTCTCGTAGTGCGGCGTCTACATCAGGGTTCAGTCGTGCCCCGATGGAAGCCGTTTTATTGGGGTCTGTTGGATGGACCTGGAATTTGACTATTTCGTCAGCTGGCTTGAAGGATGTGGATTTGGATCTCTTGTCGAGTATCACATCATCCCTATTAACCGTGGAGCGCAGTGCAGTCAGTTCCTCGGCCGCTAAGGCTTCAGATAGTGCCTCAAGGGCTAATGCGGTCGTCTTGTTTTCGGCACGGAGTGCTATGTCCGGATCACTAAGAGTGATAATTCCGTTTGGCCCGGGCATCTTAAGCTTCATGTACCCGTAATGGGGTATTGCCTGGAAGATTGTGAATGCTTCCCGCCCTAGTAAAGCGTGACATCCGCTTTTGAACAGGGCCACCTGAAACGTGACTTCTTCGGACCTGTAATTATCCGGCGTGCCGAACACCACATCTAGTGTGATTTTTCCTGTGCAGCGCGCTTCCCGACTGGGGATTATTCCTCTAAAGGTTGTGCTGCTTCGCTCCACGCGGTTCCAGTCTATTTCCATTTTTTGAAGGGTTTCCTCATAAATGAGGTTCAGTCCGCTGCCTCCATCCATGAGCACCTTGGTAAGGCGAAAGCCATCTACTATGGGACTGAGGACCAATGCGGCTGGTGCTTGGGCTATTCGGAATCTAGGTTCATCACTTGCATTGAAGGTAATGGCAGTGTCGCTCCATGGATTTATTGTTGCAACTTGATAGGCTTTGGCGAGGCTGCGGAGTGTTCTTTTTCGCACGTTATTTGATGCGAAAGTCTCAAAGACTGTGAGAATGGTACTGGTGTCCTTGGGCTGGCCTTCTGCGGCCTCCGGAATTAAGAGGTCCTCGCCGATTTTGGCCACGTGCCGGAGTATCCAACATGCTCTAAGGCTGTGAGTTGGTGTGGTGTCCTCTATACTTTGAATTCTACAGGGTCCATCAAGCCATCTTTCCAGTACGGTTCCATGCCATGTAGAGGGTTTTGGCTTTTTGGTGTTTATCCCGGGTGTCCTGTAATGATGCACCCTCTTAGTTCGGACGGGATTACTATTCAAGGCCGGATTAGCCCAAAAATTTATTTCGGTTTTCCATGCGCTTTCCATCGCACAGTATTTTTGTACTATGGACGCCAAGTCAGCGAAGCGTGTGATATCACGACGACTTACGGTGTTAAGTATTCCCTTGTCCGTGCAATTACTGCAGAAAATTGAGATTGCGTCTTCCTCGCGGCAATCCTTTATCCTGTTCATAACCAGGAGGAATCTGGCCCAGTAATGATGTACTATTTCCTCGGGCCTCTGCCTGATTTGGGAGAGATCGCTTATGATTGGGTGGGCGGGAGTCGTTGAATCTGAAACCTCACCCAATCCAAGATTCGGAGGCCGAAGAGTTTCCGAACTCTGAAGTTCGGATTCTTGGATGTTGTCCAGTGAATCTGGCCTGTTGCCTGATCCTAGACTCAGGTCTTGAGTGACATCTCCCCCTCCGCGGGTATCCGGCTTGGAGGGGTCGGGAATTCGGACGTAGCTAGTCCTTAAAATAGATGAAGGGTCACCGCGCTGCGTCTCTACCACGGCAACGTGGTGGGTGACTTGGGGAGAGTTAATTTCTCTTAGATCAGGTTTAAGCCCAACCTGGTCGTAATCCATAGCGACCCCCAGGGCGGCGATGCGATCCAGGAGCTCGTTTATGGAAGAGAGCTCCATTGGATCTAGCTGCTCAACGAGCTCTGAGCTGACGTGTAGGTTGCTTTTGATGACCCGAGAGGTCACCATCGGCGCAACAGCCGAACAGGCGGTCATGAGGAAACCACCTAGCCGGAGGGTTTGGCGGAAATCCAAGGCTCCCTTAGCAACGGCGCCATCTTTAAAGACGAGAGGAGGCATCCTTCCTGATTGTGACGGCACAGAGGAACTCTCAATGAAAGCACCAATGTCGGTGTCAAAACCGGTGGATCTCGGGTACTAGGTCCTGAACTGTGCGTCTAGGCTGGATGGTAACAGGAGGCAGGGAACACGATGTTTTACCCAGGTTCGGGCCCTCTTGATGGAGGTAAAACCCTACGTCCTGCTTGATTAATATTGATGATATGGGTAGTACAAGAGTATATCTACCACGAGATCAAGGAGGCTAAACCCTAGAAGTAGCCTATGGTATGATTGTTGTATATGGAGTTGATCGCCTACGGACTACAACCCTTCGGTTTATATAGACACCGGATAGGGTTAGGGTTACATAGAGTCGGTTACAATGGTAGGAGATCTTGAATATCTGCATCGCCAAGCTCGCCTTCCACGCTAAGGAAAGTCCCATCCAGACACGGGACGAAGTCTTCAATCTCGTATCTTCATAGTCCTGGGTCCGGCGGAAGGTACAGTCCGGCTACCCGGACACCCCCTAATCCAGGACTCCCTCAGTGGGTTTAGCAACATCTAGGGTTTTAATTTCTTCAATCCCACTTTTATCAATTTTAGCATCAAGATCAAAAAATTCCGAATTCTTGGAACACCTTCTAGGTAAAGGTGGATCATATTCAGTCCCATCATTATCAAGATTCATATTGCAAAACAAAGATTTAATAGGGGACACATCAATAACTTTTAGATCTTCATCTTTATTTTCATAGGAACTAGAAGAACACGCTCTTATAAAGGCATCTTTCTTAGCACACATCCTAGTGGTTCTTTATTTGCACTCATCAATGGAAATTCTCATGGCTTTGAGAGACTCATTAATATCATGCTTAGGTGGAATAGATCTAAGTTTCAAAGAATCAACATCAAGAGAAATTCTATCAACGTTCCTAGCCAACTCATCAATCTTAAGCAATTTTTCTTCCATCAAAGCATTGAAATTCTTTTGTGAGGTAATAAATTCTTTAATATTAGATTAAAAATCAGAGGGCATATTATTATAATTTCCATAAGAATTGTTGTAGGAATTACCATAATTATTAGAGGGATTACTAGGATAAGGCCTAGGATTGAAATTTCCTCTATACGCGTTGTTACCAAAATTGTTCCTACCAACAAAATTCCATAGATTCATTATTATTCTCAATCAAAGTAGACAAGGGCATATCATTAGGATCGGAAGAAACACTCTTACTAGCAAAAAAATTCATAAGTTCATCCATCTTTCCACTCAAAACATTAATTTCTTCTATCGTATGCACCTTTTTATTACTAGATCTTTCAGTATGCCATTGACAATAATTAACCATAATATTATCTAGGAGTTTAGTAGCTTCTCATAAAGTGATTTCCATAAAAGTGCCTCCCGCGGCCAAATCTAAAAGATTTCTAGAAGCAAAAATCAATCCGGCATAAATTTTTTGTATAATCATCCACAAATTCAAACCATGAGTAAGGCAATTACGTATCATTAATTTCATTCTCTCCCAAGCTTGTGCAACATGTTCATGATCAAGTTGCTTAAAATTCATAATATCGTTTCTAAGGGAGATGATCTTAGCGGGAGGAAAATACTTAGAGATAAAAGCATCTTTGCACTTATTCCATGAATCAATACTATTTTTAGACAAAGACGAAAACCAAGCTTTAGCACGATCTCTAAGCGAAAAAGGAAATAGCTTCAATTTAACAATATCATTATCCACATCTTTCTTCTTTTGCATATCACACAAATCAACGAAGCTATTTAGATGGGTAGCGGCATCTTCACTAGGAAGGCCGGAAAATGGATCTTTCATGACAAGATTCAGCAAAGCAGTATTAATTTCACAAGATTCAGCATCAGTAAGTGGAGCAATCAGAGTTCTAATAAAATCATTATTGTGGTATTGGTGAAGTCACACAATTTAGTGTTATCTTGAGCCATCATGACAAGCAAGCAAACTAACACACAAGCAAACAAAAAGCGGGCAAAAAGAGGAAAACGGGAAAGAGAAGGAGGATAGAGAGAGAGAGGGCGAATAAAACGGCAAGGGTGAAGTGGGGGAGAGGAAAACGAGAAGCAAATGGCAAATAATGTAATGCGGGAGATAAGGGTATGTGATGGGTACTTGGTATATTGACTTTTGCGTAGACCTCCCCGGCAACGGCGCCAGAAATGGCTCGTTGTCGGGAGTCAAATCTTGACTTGCGCGAACCTCCCCGGCAACGGCGCCAGAAATCCTTCTTGCTACCTCTTGAGCACTGCTTTGGTTTTCCCCGAAGAGTAAGGGATGATGCAGCAAAGTAGCGTAAGTATTTCCCTCAGTTTTTGAGAACCAAGGTATCAATCTAGTAGGAGGCTACGCGCCAGTCCCTTGTACCTCCACAAAACAAATAAATCCTCGCAACCAACGCGATAAGGGGTTGTCAATCCCTACACGGCCACTTACGAGAGTGAGATCTGATAGATATGATAAGATAATTTTTTTTGGTATTTTTGTGATAAGATGCAAAGTAAAATAAAAGCAAAGTAAAAAAAAGCAAAGGAAATAACTAAGTATTGGGAGATTAATATGATGAAGATAGACCCGGGGGCCATAGCTTTCACTAGTGGCTTCTCTCGAGAGCATAAGTATTCTACGGTGGGTGAACAAATTAATGTTGAGCAATTGACAGAATTGAGCATAGTTATGAGAATATCTAGGTATGATCATGTATATAGGCATCACGTCCGAGACAAGTAGACCGACTCCTACCTGCATCTACTACTATTACACCACTCATCGACCGCTATCCAGCATGCATCTAGAGTATTAAGTTAATGAAAACAGAGTAACGCCTTAAGCAAGATGACATGATGTAGAGGGATAAACTCATGCAATATGATGAAAAACCCATCTTGTTATCCTCAATGGCAACAATACAATATGTGCCTTGCTGCCCCTACTGTCACTGGGAAAGGACACCGCAAGATTGAACCCAAAGCTAAGCACTTCTCCCATTGCAAGAAAGATCAATCTAGTAGGCCAAACCAAACTGATAATTCGAAGATACTTGCAAAGATAACCAATCATACATAAAAGAATTCAGAGAAGATTCAAATATTGTTCATAGATAGACTTGATCATAAACCCACAATTCATCAGTCTCAACAAACACACCGCAAAAAGAAGATTATATCGAATAGATCTCCACAAAGAGGGGGAGAACATTGTATTGAGATCCAAAAAGAGAGAAGAAGCCATCTAGTTACTAACTATGGACCCGTAGGTCTGAGGTAAACTACTCACACTTCATCGGAGGGGCTATGGTGTTGATGTAGAAGCCCTCCGTGATCGATGCCCCCTCCGACGGAGCTCCGGAACAAGCCCCAAGATGGGATCTCGTGGATACAGAAAGTTGCGGCGGTGGAATTAGGGTTTTGGCTCCGTATCTGATCGTTTGGGGGTACGTAGGTATATATAGGAGGAAGGAGTACGTCGATGGAGCAACAGGGGGCCCACGAGGGTGGAGGGCGCGCCTGGGGGGGTAGGCTCACCCCCCTACCTCGTGGCCTCCTCTTTTGTTTCTTGACGTAGGGTCCAAGTCCCCTGGATCATGTTCGGTGAGAAAACCACGTTCCCGAAGGTTTCATTCCATTTGGACTCCGTTTGATATTCCTTTTCTTCGAAACCCTGAAATAGGCAAAAAAAACATCAATTCTGGGCTGGGCCTCCGGTTAGTAGGTTAGTCCCAAAAATAATATAAAAGTGGATAATAAAGCCCAATAATGTCCAAAACAGTAGATAATATAGCATGGAGCAATCAAAAATTATAGATACGTTGGAGACGTATCAATAGTCTGACATAGATAGATAGTACTGCCATTCATAGTCTGACATAGGTAGCAACTAGTAGTAGATAGTGCCTGACATAGATAGCAACTAGTAGTAGATAGTGCCTGACGAAACTGAACCTAGGAACTTACTGAACTTACGAAAGTTCAGGACTGACGAAACTGAATATTTTTGCACTGAAATAACTGAAGGCAGCACTTCACTCCTCCTTCTTCAGCATCTTCAGGTGCTGGGAGCGGCGCACCGCAGTCACGGCCGCCCTCTTCTTCTTGCCCGGCGCCGGCTCCACCACATCTTCCTCGCCGCCATCTTGTTCTTGCTTCATGACGACGCCGTCTGGGAGATCGGCGACCTCCGGCAGCGCATCCACGTGGATTGGGAGGTTCCTGTCCCCCTCCGCGGTGTCGAGGATGGGAGCCAGCAGCTGCACTTCAAGCTCGTCGTCGGAGAGGACGACGACCTCATGCACCTCATCGTCAGAGTCGTCAGAGGACTTGTCCTCATCATCATCACTGGACTCGTCGTCAGAGGACTCGTCGTTAGAAGACTCGCCGTTAGAGTCGTCATAGGGCCCAAGGACCCATGGATTGCGCCTCTCCCGGTAGGCGTTGTTGATTGGGGCTGGGAGAGTGAGACAGCGTCGGTGACGTGGTCCGCGGCGGCCAGCGGCGTGGTGGATGAGCGGTACATCCACCATCAGTCGCGTTGCCTGGGGTCGGGGGAGCACTGCACCTCGCGCATCGCCCACAGCAGAATGGACGGCGGCGGGATGGTGCGGCCGGCAGGGAAGGCGCGCTGCTTTTCAGCAGCTGTCATCACCTTCACGAGGCCGCGGGCGTGGTTCCTCATCATCGCCATACTGGGGAACCAGCGCGCGATCTCCCCGCACTGCGCGCGCATCTCCTGGTTGTTGCTGGCGAGAGCTTCGATGGCCAGCTGCCAGTCCATGGTGATGGCGGTGGCGGTGGTTGTCGGTGGCGATTTCGACAGGAGAGAGGGGGAAGTGGAGTGGGCGGTTCGAGCGGCGAGTGGGCGAGTGAGCAGAGAGCATGGTGGGTGGACACGTATTAAAGGCGTAGAATCCGAAACGGCTGGTTTTACTCAACGCACGGTCACCATGTAGCCGGCTGCAACGCACGCTGAACAGACGACGTGGCTAACAACATATAATAAGTTTGGCTGATGCTAGTCAAACAAATCACCAGCACTAGCCCATTGGTATTGAACGCATGGTTACAACCAACTGGTCCTGGGTTCGAGCCCCAGGCCAGACTTTTTTTTGTGCAGATTTCTTTTTCTAAAATGAATTTGGCAGTAACTTCTGAACTATAGAAATGACAATGTACAACAAATAAAACAAATTAAAACAATTAAAACATGCACCTAAACTGTACAAATGGCAAAGTAAAACAAATCAAAACAAATCAGTAGCACTTAGCCCATTGGTATTGGGCACAAATAAGTACCATACATTCAACATTATCCACAAGTTCACATGTCTGAATTTAAGCAGGCTAGTAGCACAACACACATTTAGTAGCAGAACACAAACTTAGTACCATACAATCAAACTAAGTAGCAGTACACAAACTTAGATACAGAGTTTCAATAGTTTCCACTAGCATTGAAATAGGATGCAAACTTGCTAGGAGGTTTCCTCTTCCTCTTGCCTGCCAATATCCCTGGTTCTCTAGTGGATGTTCTTGGTGCATTGAATGTTCTTGTTGATGCTGATCCTCTTGGAGCTCTTATTGATGTTGATCCTATTGCAGGTGCTGGTGAAGGCCTGGCTGCTCTTACTGAAACTGTTGACGTTGAACCTCTCTTACTTGTTGTTGTTTTTCTGTTCCTCATTACTTTAGGAGGTGGAGCAGATGATGCTGGCATCTGTGAAGTTTGGTGTTGAGGTGGTGGTTGTGGAGGTGGATGTGTAGCACTAAAGGAACCCGTAAAAATTTCTCTATTCTCTTGCATGACAAAATTAAATCAGTTAGTGAATAGACCAGACCTAAAATAATTAAACAAAGAATGCAACATTTTTGAATGACCTGGTGTAAGTTCTTTCTCATCTCAAGACTAGGTTTTAGAGCTTTCCCATAGTTTGTAATTTGTGGCCTTGTAGACCACAATTGCTGCATGTAATTGTTCCCATCCTGCTTGTGTCCTTTGATGCAGGCACCTCAAACTGACCCTTTCTCCTAGCTGTCTGTTTCTTGCCTGCTTTTTCTTTGAACACTGGGGGCTCAATATCCTGAGTATGGGTGTCAGGCCAGAATTCAGGACCAGGGACAGGGTACACTATGTCTTTATATGCTTCAATATATAGTGCTTTTTTTAAAAAAATCATGCACATAGTCCTCTGGGTGTATGTGAATCTTGCTCATTGCTGCTATTGCATGACTGCATGTCACACCTGTCATGTCCCACCTCCTGCAGTCACATGATTTAGTAGCTAGGTTCACACAGTACTAATTTTCCTTACTAGACACTTGCCAAATGTCAGGACCTGCCTTATATGCATCACAAAATTTGGCATACTTCTTATTCTCCTCTAGTTTCTCTGAATAGTTGGGTGTGATCATCCACCTATTGTTCTCTATTTTTTCCCTAGTCTTCTGCCTTTTGATCATCTGCTTAGTACTAATTCCTTCAAACATAGTCCTAATTGGTTTGGCCCTAACATCAAGGATCATTTTGTTGAAAACCTCACTAAGGTTGTTCACTACAAGATCAGTTTTGCAATTGTAATCCATTGCAAACCTACACAAAGTCTCCTTTGGAATTTTTTTAAGACACTTCCAAGCATCCTCACACTCTGCTTCAAGCTCTGCCATTGCTAATTCATGGCCATGTTTGGTGAATGAATAGCTAGCCTAATCTACTAGCTTCTTTAGTTCTGCTCCTCTGAAACTAGCTGACTGAAAATTTGCATATATGTGCCTGAGGCAGTATCTCTGAGGGGAATCAGGGAACACCTCATTTATAGCCTTAAGAAGACCCTGATTGTAAATTAATAACCATGGTCAGGAACAAAAAGAAATAAAGCTAGTAATAACAATTAATAACCATGGTCATGAACAAAAAGAAATAAAGCCAGTAATAACCATGGTCATGAACATACCTTTTGCCTGTCAGAAATAATGGTGTAGGTTCCAAATTTGCTTCCACTTCCAATGCAACATCTTAGCTGGGTTAGGAACCATGTCCAACTCTCTGAATCTTCCTTATCAACCACACCAAAGGCTATGGGATAGATGTTGTTGTTGCCATCTCTTCCTGTGGCTACAAGAATTTGTTGTCCAGTGGTTAGCTTGATGAAGCAACCATCAAGCCCTGCATCCATACCCAAATTAGCTACCATAAATTTACAACGAGATATTTTGAACATAATGCAGTTATAGATTTACCTATAAAGGGCCTGCAACCATTAAGAAATCCTTGCTTTGATGCATGCAAGTAGTAGAACATGTACTTAAATCTAGGAGTTGGGGCAGGGTTTTCTGGGTCCTCAAAGGTTATAACTATACACCTGCTACCAGGGTTTGTGTCAAGAACTGCTTGTAGGTAGTCCCTCAGCCTATAGTACTACTCCTTCTGGTCACCTTATACAACCTTAATAGCCTTCCTCCTTGCACTATAGGCCACACTCTTTTAGGGATGGCAATGGGTACCCATTACCCGCGTACCCTGTGGGTAAAAACCCTATTAGGGTAAGGGTATGGGACAAAAAATTACCCATGGGTACTTAAATGGGAAAATATCATACCCATCGGGTAGAGAGGGTACGGGTATGAGATCGTATAACCCATGCCCGCGTACCCATGTACCCATCTAAAATGTTAACAGGTGGGTTTCCGTTAATATCCCAATGTATTGATTTCCCCTCTTAATCACGCTAGGTAAAAACTCTAATGTGTATTCAAATTATCTCTATAATTTATCATGATTTCGTGAACTTAAAGTGTATGCATATGTGTTGTTATTTATGATTATGTGTTCTTATTTATCATTTTTATGTGTCACTTTATAGGAAAGTATTGTTGTTTATGAGAATATGTTGTTGTTACAATATGTTGTTGTACATTGTTGTTTAAAATGTGTTGCTATTAATAATTTATGATTATATGTTACCTTTTGCAACTACTTTCTACTCAATTGATGTGTTGTAAACACGGGTATTTTTACCCACGGGTATCCATATACCCTGTCGGGTGACGGGTATGGGAAAAAATTGTACCCTTGACGGATATAGGTATGGGTGATGGGTAAACTCAAGGCGGACGGGTAAGGGTATGGGGTAGCTCCACCCATACCCATACCCGGCGGGTGCCATCCTTACACTCTTTGATACATCAACTGAAAACTTGACTTTGCTGTTTTTAATAAGTGAATCCACGGGTGCTCTAGGATCTGCTATAAGAGAAGGCTCAACTACTTTGGAAAGCCACTTAGTAGTAATCTTTGTGTTCACTGCTGATGCTAGACAAGTGTGCTCCATGCTACACTTCTTAATGTAAAATGTTCTTTCATGAGCTATCCTGGAGGCACGCATGTAAAATTCACATCAATGCTCTCTTTGTGAACACCAAACAATAATTATTGTTGGAGTGTTCCTGTGGTAGTGAAAAGACCTCAAAGTCCTTATATGAAAATCTCTTAATGCTTCTCTGAACTGATAAACAGTATCAAAACACAAGCTCTTGCACAAGAGTAAATGTGAATTGGGAATTGTGGGGTCAAAATATACCCTTTCCTTCATATTTTTCTTACTACTCTCTGTCTTTGGCTTCTTCATGAGGTATGGTAGTTCAACTTCATCTTCTTCTTCCTCATCACTTATGCCTGCATCACCAGCAAAACAAAACTCATCTGCTTCAGGAAATCAATCTTCAAAACGTTTTTTCTCTACCTCATTGTGACATATGCTAGTTGGACCAGGATTCTTCACATGTTTCAGAATAGCAGTAGTTTGCAATGTTGTATCCTCTTCAGAGGCACACTCTATTTCCATTTGTTGAACAGCTTCAGCACTCCCATCTGAATGAACTGAATCCTCAGAACAAAATTCAGACACTTCGGTGTCCCCTTCAAAGTGGTTCAAATCTGCCTCTCTTTGAATCCTGCTCCTCCCAAGCTGAGCATTTCTATCATCTATCTGATTCTGAAGTTCAGATTGCTCCACAACCTTTTTCACAAAGCAGCTCTCTTGAGTGTTCATGTAATTCACATTAGCCTGTGTACTAATTCCAGGTTCAACATTTATCACAACCTTTATGTTCACTAGCTTGACATGATGAAAAAACTTCAACATTTCATGAACACTAGCTTCATTACCTAAATACTTTACTCTTTCAGATCCAATTTCCTCCTCCTTCACATAGTACGTGTAATCACTGTCCCCATACCCTTCACTAGCAATGAGTGATTGTAGAGTAAGCAAAGAAATATCTGACTCAAATATACCCCTTTTCACAGGGTTTCTTCGTTCTAAATGAAACCATATCTCCCACTTCTGGTCAGCCAAACTGCACAAATAAGTGCTCATGAATTGAATTGAAATTGACTGAGCTAGAAGTGCAATATAGTTTACTACACATGTCCAACAAACAGAAACAAACACATCTTACTAATTTGCCAGATTAAAGCAGCTAACCAAAGGCCCGGCAGATGATACTTCCATACCTGCAACCCATTGCCGATGACTGGGAGAGCGGTGCCTTCGGCTGCTGCGAGCCGGCCTGCGTCAAGAAACGGGTGCTCCCCAACCAATTATCGACTGAGCCCGCAGCGTCCAAACTTGTGTCACCGCCTCCAGCGTCGCTGCAGCCGGCACCGCCACCCTCCAAAATCAACGACAACATGGCGGCCGCCACCTAGTCAGAGAGAGGGAGAGGAGGGAGAGAGTGAAGCGAGAGGGGAACGGATCAGATCTTGACCCGCACCCGATCGACAGCCGTCGTTCCGACCGTGGACGGGCCATTAACAGACGTCAACGCGCGGCGGCCGTCCGTTTGCCAGCGTGGCAACTGATTCACGGGCCCAACCGGTCAGATTCGGGGTTAGTGTGGTTGAAGCGAGTGATTTCGCGACTTGGTAGTTTTTTGTCACGATTTAGGACAAATTTGGTAGTTTTTCTCACAAAATCGTAGAGTGGTAGTTTTTCGTCACGTTTCCGTCAAATGTGGTAGTTTTTGGTTAAATACTCTGATAGACCATTTATATATGGGAGATTCACTACCGAGTCATGCTCGGCCTGGGTGTTTATATCTCTTTCCTTCTTTTTTCTGAGCGTAATATACCTCTCTTTCCAAGATAATAGTGGAGGTGCTGGAACCTTCATGGTGGAAACCATCGCTGAAATGTGGCATCTCAGGGCAAGAAATATCACCTATTTATTTTTTATTTTTTTAGAAATGGGGGAGGACCCCCGGCCTCTGCATCTGGACGATGCATGCAGCCACTTTATTAATTATTCACACAAGACCTTACAAAGTCATACAATAGTAAGACTAAAGCCACCGTCTAGGCAACATCTGTCGCTACTCCTATCCAGTTGATGTAGGGATGTTGATAGTCTGGGCCTAATACCAAACAGACCTCGCAGCCAAACCTAACATCTAAGACCTGAGGTCCCAACCAGGACGCCTACCGGGTATGGGGTGCTACGTCTTGAACTTGCGTTGGTTTTCCCCGAAGAGGAAGGGATGATGCAGCAGAGTAGCGTAAGTATTTCCCTCAGTTTTTGAGAACCAAGGTATCAATCCAGTAGGAGGCCACGCTCAAGTCCCTCGTACCTGCACAAAACGATAGCTACTCGCAACCAACGCGATTAGGGGTTGTCAATCCCTTCACGGTCACTTACGGGAGTGAGATCTGATAGATATAATATTTTTGGTATTTTTGGTATAAAGATGCAAAGTAAAAAGTAAAAAAGCAAAGTAAAAAAGCAAAGCAAGATTAAAGTGATGGATATTGATATGATGAGAATAGACCCGGGGGCCATAGGTTTCACTAGTGGCTTCTCCCAAGAGCATAAGTATTCTACGGTGGGTGAACAAATTACTGTTGAGCAATTGACAGAACTGAGCATAGTTATGAGAATATCTAGGCATGATCATGTATATAGGCATCACGTCCATGACAAGTAGACCGAAATGAGTCTGCATCTACTACTATTACTCCACTCATCGACCGCTATCCAACATGCATCTAGAGTATTAAGTTAAAAACAGAGTAACGCCTTAAGCAAGATGACATGATGTAGAGGGATAAATTCATGCAATATGAAATAAACCCCATCTTGTTATCCTCGATGGCAACGATACAATACGTGCCTTGTTGCCCCTTCTATCACTGGGTAAGGACACCGCAAGATCGAACCCAAAGCTAAGCACTTCTCCCATGGCAAGAACTACCAATCTAGTTGGCCAAACCAAACGGATAATTCGAAGAGACTTGCAAAGATAATCAATCATACATAAAAGAATCCAGAGAAGATTCAAATATTATTCATAGATAGACTTGATCATAAACCCACAATTCATCGGTCTCAACAAACACACCGCAAAAAGAAGATTACATCGAATAGATCTCCACAAGAGAGGGGGAGAACTTTGTATTGAGATTCAAAGAGAGAGAAGAAGCCATCTAGCTACTAACTATGGACCCGAAGGTCTGAGGTAAACTACTCACACTTCATCGGAGAGGCTATGATGATGTAGAAGCCCTCCGTGATGACGGCCCTCTTCCGGCAGAGCTCCGGAACAGGCCCCAAGATGGGATCTCGTGGATACAGAAAGTTGCGGCGGTGGAATTAGGTTTTTGGCTCCTATCCTGATCGTTTGGGGTAAGTGTGTATATATAGGAGGAAGAAGTACACCGGAGGAGCACCGAGGGGCCCACGAGGCAGGGGGCGCTCCCTAGGGGGGCGCCCCCACCCTCGTGACCGCCTCTTTTGTTCCTTGGAGCAGGGTCCAAGTCTCCTGGATCACGTTCGGTGAGAAAATCACATTCCCGGAGGTTTTATTCCATTTGGACTCCGTTTGATATTCCGTTTCTTTGAAACACTGAAATAGGCAAAAAAACAGCAATTCTGGGCTGGGCCTCCGGTTAATAGGTTAGTCCCAAAAATAATATAAAAGTGGAAAATAAAGCCCAATATAGTCCAAAATAGTAGATAATATAGCATGGAGCAATCAAAAATTATAGATATGTTGGAGACGTATCAGGCATCCCCAAGCTTAATTCCTGCTCGTCCTCGAGTAGGTAAATGATAAAAAGAGAATTTTTGATGTGGAGTGCTACTTGGCATAATTTCAATGCAAATCTTCTTAATTGTGGTATGAATATTCAGATTAGAAAGATTCAAGACAAAAGTTTATATTGACATAAAAAATAATAATACTTCAAGCATACTAATAAAGCAATTATGTCTTCTCAAAATAACATGGCCAAAGAAAGTTATCCGTACAAAATCATATAGTCTGGCTATGCTCTATCTTCACCACACAAAATATTTAAATCATGCACAACCCCGATGACAAGACAAGCAATTGTTTCATACTCTAACTTTTTCAAAACTTTTTCAATCTTCACGCAATAAATGAGCGTGAGCCATGGATATAGCACTATAGGTGGAATAGAATGGTGGTTGTGGAGAAGACAAAAAGGAGAAGATAGTCTCACATCAACTAGGCGTATCAACGGGCTATGGAGATGCCCATCAATAGATATCAATGTGAGTGAGTAGGGATTGCCATGCAACGGATGCACAAGAGCTATAAGTATATGAAAGCTCAAAAAGAAACTAAGTCGGTGTGCTTCCAACTTGCTTGCTCATGAAGACCTAGGGCAATTTGAGGAAGCCCATCATTGGAATATACAAGCCAAGTTCTATAATGAAAAATTCCCACTAGTATATGAAAGTGATAACATGACAGACTCTCTACTATGAAGATCATGGTGCTACTTTGAAGCACAAGTGTGGTAAAAGGATAGTAACATTGTCCCTTCTCTCTTTTTCTCTCAATTTTTATTTATATATTTCTTTGTTTGGGCCTTTTCTCCTTTTTTATGGCCTCTTTTTATTTGGGCTTCTTTGGCCTCTTTTATATATTTTTTCTATTTTTTGTCTGGAGTCTCATCCCGACTTATGGGGGAATCATAGTCTCCATCATTCTTTCCTCACTGGGACAATGCTCTAATAATGATGATCATCACACTTTTATTTTTCTTACAACTCAATACTTAGAACAAAATATGACTCTATATGAATGCATCTGGCGGTGTACCGGGATATGCAATACGACAATGATGGAGTGTGTCATGATAAACGGAACGGTGGAAAGTTGCATGGCAATATATCTTGGAATGGCTATGGAAATGCCATAATAGGTAGGTATGGTGGCTGTTTTGAGGAAGGTATATGGTAGGTGTATGATACCGGCGAAAAGTGTGCGGTATTAGAGAGGCTAGCAAAGGTGGAAGGGTGAGAGTGCGTATAATCCATGGACTCAACATTAGTCATAAAGAAATCATATGCTTATTGCAAAAATCTAGAAGTTATCAAAGCAAAGTATTACGCGCATGCTCCTAGGGGGATAGATTGGTAGGAAAAGACCATCGCTCGTCCCCGACCGCCACTCATAAGGAAGACAATCAATAAATAAATCATGCTCCGACTTCATCACATAATAGTTCACCATACATGCATGCTACGGGAATCACAAACTTTAACACAAGTATTCTTTAAATTCACAACTACTCAACTAGCATGACTTTAATATTATCACCTCCATATCTCAAAACAATTATCATGCTTCAATCTTTTCTTAGTATTCAACACACTCAAAAGAAAGTTTCACAAATCTTGAATACCAAGCATATTATTATTAAGCAAATTACCATGCTATTAAGAGACTCTCAAAATAATTTAAGTGAAGCATGAGAGATCAATAGTTTCTTTAAAACAAATCCACCACCGTGCTCTAAAAGATCTAAGTGAAGCACATAGAGAAAAATTATAATGCTCAAAAGATATAAGTGAAGCACATAGAGAAAAACTACATGAATCAAAAGATATAAGTGAAGCACATAGAGCAAAACTACTTAGCTCGAAAGATATAAGTGAAGCGCATAGAGCAAAACTACTTAGCTCAAAAGATATAAGTGAAGCACATAGAGTATTCCATCAAATTTTAATTCATGTATGGCTCTCTCAAAAGGTGTGTACAGAAAGGATGATTGTGGCATAATAAGACACAAAGACACCAATAATACAAGACGCTCCAAGCAAAACACATATCATGTTGGTGAATAAAAATATAGCTCCAAGTAAATTACCGATGGAAGTGGATGAAAGAGGGGATGCCTTCCGGGGCATCCCTAAGCTTTGACTTTTTCGTGTCCTTGGATTATCTTGGGGGTGCCATGGGCATCCCCAAGCTTAGGCTCTTGCCACTCCTTGTTACATGATCCATCAAAAGAATTCACCCAAAACTTGAAAACTTCACAACACAAAACTCAAAATAGAAAACTCGTGAGCTCCATTAGCGAAAGAAAACAAAAGACCACTTCAAGGTAATGTAATGAACTCATTCTTTATTTATATTGGTGTTAAACCTACTTTATTCCAACTTATCTATGGATTATAAACTATTTTACTAGCCATAGATTCATCAAAATAAGCAAACAACACATGAAAAACAGAATCTATCAAAAACAGAACAGTCTGTAGTAATCTGTAGCTAGCGCAAGATCTGGAACCCCAAAAATTCTAAAATAAATAGCTGTATGTGAGTAATTTATCTATTAATCATCAGCAAAAATAATTAACTAAATAGCACTCTTCAAATAAAAATGACAGCAGTTCTCGTGAGCGCTAAAGTTTCTGTTTTTTACAGCAAGTTCAACAAGACTTTCCCCAAGTCTTCCCAACGGTTCTACTTGGCACAAACACTAATTAAACACAAAAAACACAACTAAAACAGAGGCTAAATAATTTATTTATTAATAAACAGGAGCAAAAAGCAAGGAATAAAAAAAATTGGGTTGCCTCCCAACAAGCGCTATCGTTTAACGCCCCTAGCTAGGCACAAAAGCGAGGATAGATCTAGGTATTGCCATCTTTGGTAGGCAATCCATAAGTGGATCTCATGATAGTTTCATATGGTAATTTTATTTTCTTTCTAGGAAAGTGTTCCATGCCCTTTTTTAATGGAAATTGAAATCTAATATTATCTTCCTTCATATCAATAATCGCACCAACCGTTCTAAGGAAAGGTCTACCAAGAATAATAGGGCAAGAAGGATTGCAATCTATATCAAGAACAATGAAATCTACGGGCACATAATTCCTATTTGCAACAATAAGAACATCATTAATCCTTACCATAGGTTTCTTCATAGTGGAATCCGCAAGATGCAAGTTTAGAGAGCAATCATCAAAATTACGGAAATCTAGCAAATCACACAAAGTCTTGGAATAGTAGAGACACTAGCACCCAAATCACACAAAGCATAAAACTCATGATCTTTAATTTTAATTTTAATAGTTGGTTCCCACTCATCATAGAGTCGAAACTTTCAAATCAAGTTTTTCTTCATAAGATTGCATCAAGGCATCAACAATATGTTCGGTGAAGGCTTTATTTTGACTATAAGCATGTGGAGAATTTAGCACGGATTGCAACAAGGAAATACAATCAATTAAAGAGAAAATTTCATAATTAAATTCCTTGAAATCCAATATGGTGGGTTTAGCAACATCTAGATTTTTATTTCTTTCAATCCCACTTTCATCAATTTCATCATTAAGATCTAAATACTCCGAATTTTGAGAATGCCTTCTAGGTAAAGGAAGATCATATTCAGTTTCATCGAGATTCATATTGCAAAATAAAGGTTTAATGGGAGACACATCAATAACTTTTAGATCTTCATCTTGATTTTCATAGGTATTGGAAGAACACGCTTTAATAAAGGCATCTTTGGAAGCACGCATCCTAGCGGTTCTTTCCTTGCACTCATCAATGGAAATTCTCATGGCTTTGAGAGACTCATTGATATCATGCTTAGGAGGAATAGATCTAAGCTTTAAAGAATAAATCTCAAGAGAAATTCTATCAACATTTCTAGCCAAATCATCAACTTTAAGCAATTTCTCCTCAAGCAAAGCATTAAAATTCTTTTGTGAATTCATAAATTATTTAACACTATTCTCAAATTTAGAGGGCATCTTATTATAATTTCCATAAGAGTTATTGTAGGAATTCCCATAATTATTAGAAGGATTACTAGGATATGGCCTAGGATTAAAATTCCCTCTATAAGCGTTGTTACCAAAATTATTCCTACCAACAAAATTCACATCCATAGATTCATTGTTATTCTCAATCAAAGTAGACAAAGGCATATCATTAGGATCAGAAGAATCACTCTTAGTAGCAAATAATTTCATAAGTTCATCCATCTTTCCACTCAACACATTGATTTCTTCTATCGCATGCACTTTTTTATTAGAAGATCTTTTAGTATGCCATTGAGAATAATTAACCATAATATTATCTAGGAGTTTAGTAGCATCTCCTAAAGTGATTTCCATAAAAGTGCCTCCCGCGGCCGAATCTAAAAGATTTCTATAAGCAAAATTCAATCCGGCATAAAAAATTTTGTATGATCATCCACAAATTCAAACCATGAGTAGGGCAATTACGTATCATTAATTTCATTCTCTCCCAAGCTTGTGCAACATGTTCAGGATCAAGTTGTTTAAAGTTCATAATATCGTTTCTAAGAGAGATGATCTTAGCGGGAGGAAAATACTTAGAGGTAAAAGCATCTTTGCACTTGTTCCATGAATCAATACTATTCTTAGGCAAAGACGAAAACCAAGCTTTAGCATGATCTCTAAGCGAAAAGGGAAATAGCTTCAATTTAATGACATCATTATTGACATCTTTTTTCTTTTGCATATCACATAAATCAACGAAGCTATTTAGATGAGTAGCGGCATCTTCACTAGGAAGGTCGGCGAATTGATCTTTCATAACAAGATTCAACAAAGCAGTATTAATTTCACAAGATTCAGCATCGGTAAGAGGAGCAATCGGAGTGCTAAGGAAATCATTATTATTGGTATTGGTGAAGTCACACAATTTAGTAGTATCTTGAGCCATCGCGACAAACAAGCAATCTAACACACGAGCAAACAAAAAGGCAAGCGGGCAAAAAGAGGCAAATAGAGAGGGAGGATAGAGAGAGAGAGAGGGAGAATAAAACATCAAGGGTGATTTGGGGGGAGAGGAAAATGAGAGGCAAATGGCAAATAATGTAATGCGAGAGATAGGGATTGTGATGGGTACTTGGTATGTTGACTTTTTGCGTAGACTCCCCGGCAACGGCGCTAGAAATCCTTCTTGCTATGTCTTGAGCTTGCGTTGGTTTTCCCCGAAGAGGAAGGGATGATGCAGCAGAGTAGCATAAGTATTTCCCTCAGTTTTTGAGAACCAAGGTATCAATCCAGTAGGAGGCCATGCTCAAGTCCCTCGTACCTGCACAAAATGATAGCTACTCGCAACCAATGCGATTAGGGGTTGTCAATCCCTTCACGGTCACTTATGAGAGTGAGATCTGATAGATATAATATTTTTGGTATTTTTGGTATAAAGATGCAAAGTAAAAAGTAAAAGCAAAGTAAAAGGCAAAGCAAGATTAAAGTGATGGAGATTGATATGATGAGAATAGACCCGGGGGCCATAGGTTTCACTAGTGGCTTCTCTCAAGAGCATAAGTATTCTATGGTGGGTGAACAAATTACTGTTGAGAAATTGACAGAATTGAGCATAGTTATGAGAATATCTAGGCATGATAATGTATATAGGCATCACGTCCGTGACAAGTAGACCGAAACGATTCTGCATCTACTACTATTACTCCACTCATCGACCGCTATCCAGCATGCATCTAGAGTATTAAGTTAAAAACAGAGTAACGCCTTTAGCAAGATGACATGATGTAGAGAGATAAATTCATGCAATATGAAATAAACCCCATCTTGTTATCCTCGATGGCAACGATACAATACGTGCCTTGCTGCCCCTCCTGTCACTGGGTAAGGACACCGCAAGATCGAACCCAAAGCTAAGCACTTCTCCCATGGCAAGAACTACCAATCTAGTTGGCCAAACCAAATGGATAATTCGAAGAGACTTGCAAAGATAACCAATCATACATAAAAGAATTCAGAGAAGATTCAAATATTATTCATAGATAGACTTGATCATAAACCTACAATTCATCGGTCTCAACAAACACACCGCAAAAATAAGACTACATCGAATAGATCTCCACAAGAGAGGGGGAGAACTTTGTATTGAGATTCAAAGAGAGAGAAGAAGCCATCTAGCTACTAACTATGGACCCGAAGGTCTGAGGTAAACTACTCACACTACATCAGAAAGGCTATGATGATGTAGAAGCCCTCCGTGATGACGGCCCTCTTCCGGCGGAGCTCCGAAACAGGCCCCAAGATGGGATCTCGTGGATATAGAAAGTTGCGGCGGTGGAATTAGGTTTTTGGCTCCTATCCTGATCATTTGGGGGTACGTGTGTATATATAGGAGGAAGAAGTACGCCGGAGGAGCACCGAGGGGCCCATGAGGCAGGGGGCGCCCCCCACCCTCGTGATCGCCTCTTTTGTTCCTTGGAGCAGGGTCCAAGTCTCCTGGATCACGTTCGGTGAGAAAATCATGTTCCCGAAGGTTTTATTCCGTTTGGACTCCGTTTGATATTCCGATTCTTCGAAACACTGAAATAGGCAAAAAAACAGCAATTCTGGGCTGGGCCTCCGGTTAATAGGTTAGTCCCAAAAATAATATAAAAGTGGAAAATAAAGCCCAATATAGTCCAAAACAGTAGATAATATAGCATGGAGCAATCAAAAATTATAGATACGTCGGAGACGTATCATGGGGCACTCACCAGTCCGGCGCATTCCTCAACCAAGACGCCTGCCGGGTATGAGGACGCCGCAGCCACCTGCCATCAATCCATCTTTAGTGCTGTACTGCTGCATCTACCTTGCCCGGTCTAGCTGCCATCGACGCCACCATGACGCTAGACAACGCCACCATCCTACGCTCGTCTATCATCACACACCCACCGGCGAGACCCTGCTGCTCCATGCTGCTGAGAACCGCCGTTGTCGACGTGACAGATGCCACGCTGCTCCTCCGACACGAAACACCACCTGCTGCCACTGGTCCCATCCCTTCCGCTTGCAGTTCCTCAAACCGAGCACCCAATCGCCCCAGGCGGTGCCTCCAAGAAGGGCACGACACACGTAGTGCCATTGCCGCCCAATCTAAGAAGATTTATGAGTATATATAATCCATGACATGACATGACATGTTTGTCTTCATATTGGTTTCGGGCATGCATCCTCAGGTTTTCTTTTCGCCTTATTTTCGGGTTGATGTTGCTCGACTGCTGAATTTTGCATTCTTAATAATAGATATATGGTTGTATGCATCATCCTAATGGAGAGGACGTGAGTTATCCTCCTATTTTGTGTCATGATCTGTGCAACTTGGAGCACCACGAGCCCACATATGACTGCTCCAGCGTCATTGCCACACGTTGACCAACCCCATCTTCAATATCTTCTGTCACTATTAACCTTTGTGGCTCAAGCTTGGTGGTAGTTAGTAGGCAGTTAGCATTCCTCGCATGTGAAGAGCTGCCCCACACAACATAAGTAGAGGTTCCATCCAGGATTCCTGCTTCATGGTGTGTGAGTAGTAGAGAGAGAGAGAGCAGAAATGGGGAGGAGAGAGAGCAGAAGTCTAGAGATAGAAGAGGGAAGGAAGAAGAGACAACTTGCAACTTCTTAAGAGAGAGAGAGCATGTGGAGACAATAGGTGGGACAGAGGTACTGCTGCTACAATATGCATGCACAGATTACTGTTCACATATTATGCAAATCATGTTTGGGTAGCACAGCATGGTTGAGATCTCAAGGATAGGGAATCCGTTGTGAGAGGTATAGATAGGAGGTCCACCAGAGCTTGGCCTTGGAAAAATCATGCTCTTTCTGTAGCTAGTGTTCTTTATCCTGTCAAGCACCCATTACTCTATTTTGTTTTCCCCCTACGCTGGTGGCTAGGGTTTTTTCTCCTCTGAGGCAATCTGATCGCCTCCAAGTATGGTTCCCTTGGTTCGTCTCCGGCCTTCACATATATTCCCCGATGATCCTCCCCATCTGTGGGCCGATGGCGTCCCCCTCGGACGCGAACTCTGCAACAAGCGGCGTCGGCGCGGCGGCCGCAAAACCTGACCTGGAGAACTTTTTCGATCAACTAAATCTCAATGACAAGGCGTTCCAGGTTGTCAAGATCGACGAGGAGGATCCCGAGATCAATGAAAGTGTCCGGTGGCTGGCCCTAGCTAGGGTTCACACGGACAAAAACTTCAGCCCATCTGCTTTTTACAAACAAATGAGGGCGGCCTAGAATCCAGCGCAGGGCATGAGGTTCATCCGGTCGGCCCCAATAGATTTGTTGTCCAAGCTTCTTGTTTGGGTGATTGGGAACGCATCATGCATCAAGGTCCTTGGCTGTTCCGCAACTGGGCGGTGCTCTTGTGCAAATACGACGGATTCAGCAAAGCCGAGGACGTGGTGTTCGTTCATATGCCTATTTGGCTTCAAATCCACAAGTTACCGGATCCATATTACAAAAGGAACATTATGGAGAAACTACTGAAGGGTGCTGGAGAGATTTTGGAGATGAGATTAAACAGCAATACTCGTGGTGACTATGTCAGGGTAAGAGTTAAAATCATGATATTCAGTAGCCTCTCACGAAATTTGTGAGTATAGTTCATGCAAGGGAGCGGCAAGTTTATTTGGTGCGGTATGAGAAGTTGGCTAGGTTCTGTAAAGTCTGCGGTCTTGTCGGCCATGAGCACAAAGAATGCGAACTGGGTATTCACGATGAGAAGAAGCTAAAGTTCGGAGATTGGCTGTACGCGGATGCTCCTAACCAGCCACGGCAAGATGCTAACCCGGCCAAGGTAGCCGACCCTCGGCCATCGGGCGTTGCTGTCCCAGCCGCCCCGGTGGATCCGGAGCAGGAGAAGATCGACCCTGAAACTCTGGATACGGCGTCTAGCCCAGTGAAGAATTCTGGGGCCGTGATGGAGGTGGACAAGGAGGTGAGGAAAAGGTTAAATATGGACCTAGCTGGGGCAGAACAAGCGATCACCTCAGGAACACCGAAACAATTACTTGCTATAACTGATGGCAATGGGGGCAACTTGGGGGCGGGTCAATTGCCTTCGAGCAGCACCTCAAGCAGCAAACATTTGAAGCTCACAGCGGATGCAGAAAAGAATGAGATATCAGCGGCCTCCCTTGAGGAGGACCACCGGATGCAATGAATATTTTATCATGGAACTACCGGGGGGCGTCGGACAGCTCATGAGGTGTTGGCCCTCTCAAAAGCCAATAACCCCAAGCTAGTATTCCTTTCCGAGACTACTAGACAAGATGCTAAGAAAGTTGAAAAACTGAAGTGGAGACTTGGTTTGAAAGGTTTTCATGGTATGAGTAGTGATGGCAGAAGCGGTGGATTGGCTTTGTTCTGGGATGAATCGTTATCTGTAACAGTACTTGAAGCTTGTAATCGTTTCATTGATGTCAGAATTGTGGATGTGGGTTCAGCTACTACTTGGAGAGGGACCTTTGTGTATGGAGAGCCTAGAGTGGAAAATAGGCAGCGCATGTGGGATCACTTATGCCGCCTTCGTGCTATCTTGCAGGATCCGTTTGTTTGTGCTGACTATAATGAGGCACTATGGCAGTATGAGCACCTATCTCTGAACTTGCGCTCTGAGAATCAGATGGTGGCCTTCCGTGACTGCCTTATTACATGTGAGCTTGAGGATCTTAGTTTTTGTGGGTTAGCATACACATACAATAATGGGCGGGAGGGTTCTCGCAACGTCCAGGTCCGTCTTGACCGGGCGTGAGCGGATGAGGCTTGGCGGGATATTTTCCCTGCTGCGAAGATGTTGCATCTAGCTACCTCGTGTTCGGATCACAGCCCTTTGTTAGTTCAACTAGAGGGAGTACAAGAGCAACAACGCAAGGCCTCTGTGTCACGTTATGAAATCATGTGGGAAAGGGCCCACGCGCTACCGAGTGTTATTATTGCGGCTTGGGCTAAGCACAAACCTAATGGAAAGTTGGGCTCGGTTGCCACCTCCCTTGGTGAGGTGATGAAAGCTCTCAAACAATGGAGCAATGCGAATTTTGGGAATGTATTGAAGGAAATCGAGGCTTTGCGTAATCAGCTCGCCGACCTCCAGCTTGCAGGTTCGGATAGAGAACAAATTCGAAGTAAGATGTGTCAACTGGATGAGTTGTTGTACCGTGAAGAAATGCTATGGCTCCAACGCTCACGCATAACCTGCTTGAAGGAGGGAGAGAGAAATACCAAATATCTGCATCGGCGGGCTGTTTGGCGTGCACGTAGGAATCATATCCAACGACTCATGAAGGAGGATGGCTCATGGTGTAATGCCCCAAGCGATATGGAGAGGATGGCATCTTCATATTTTCAAGAAATCTTTACCAAGGATCCAACACTTAGCCTGGGTGAGGTCCTGGATTATATCGAGCCACGGGTTATAGCATCCATGAATGAGGCTCTGTGCAAGGCGTATACTGAGGAGGAGATCTCTAATGCCCTCTTTTAGATTGGTCCCTTGAAGGCCCCGGGATGCGACGGTTTTCCAGCTCGATTTTATCAGCGAAATTGGTCGCTAGTCAGAGGAGACATCTGTGCGGCAGTTCAGGATTTCTTTGTCACGGGGATCATGCTGGATAATGTTAACGACATGGCAATTGTGCTTATCCCAAAAGTTCCATACCCAAAGGAGCTTAGGGATTTTTGGTTAATTAGTTTGTGCAACATTGTTTATAAAATTGTCTCCAAATGCATGGTGAACAGGCTAAGGCCTCTTCTTATAGATCTTATATCTGAGAATCAAAGCGCATTCATTCCAGGAAGGCTCATTTCTGCCAACTCCATCATTGCGTTCGAATGCATTAGCCATCTCCAGCCAATCAAGAGTAATGTTCCGACCTTATGTGCCTACAAGTTGGACCTGTCAAAGGCCTATCATCGCGTTGACTGGGATTTTTTGGAGAAGGCACTTGCCAAGTGGGGTTTTTCGCCTCACTGGTTTCTCACGTGATGGCGTGTGTGACTTCGGTGAAGTATTCAGTAAAGTTTAATGGGAAATTGTTGGATCCCTTCATCCCATCTAGGGGGCTCCACCAAGGTGATCCATTATCCCTCTTTCTTTTCCTCTTCATTGCGGATACCCTATCTTCCTTGATCAATAAGGCAATGAGGGAGGAAGGACTCAAAGGGGTAAAAATTTGTAGATCTGCTCCAGAAATCTCTCACCTTTTGTTTGCAGATGACTCGCTCCTTTTCTTCCATGCGTCCGCACAGCAAGCAGGGTTGGTTAGAGGTTTGTTGAACACTTATGCGACGGCGACTGGCCAATTGATTAACCCATCGAAGTGCTCCATCCTCTTCTCAGATAATTGCGTGCACAGTGTGGCTCAAGAGGTAAAGGGTATACTGGAGATTTCTCAGGAGGTTTTTGAACCCAAATATTTGGTCCTTCCAGTTCCTGAAGGGAGAATGCATAAAGGTAATTTCGAAACAGTACACGAGTGGTTGAGGAAGAGACTTATAGATTGTAGTGAGCAATATTCTTCCTCATGGGTGAAGGAGATTCTAATCAAATCTGTGGCTCAGGCCATCCCAGCTTATGTCATGAGTGTGTTTAAACTCCTGATACGTCTCCGTGGTATCTACTTTTCCAAACACTTTTGCCCTTGTTTTGGACTCTAATTTGCATGATTTGAATGGAACAAACCCGGACTGACGCTATTTTCAGCAGAATTGCCATGGTGTTATTTTTGTGCAGAAATAGAAGTTCTTGGAATGACCTGAAAATCAACGAAGATTATTTTTGGAATATATAAAAAATACTGGCGAAAGAATCAAGGCCAAGGGGCCCACACCCTGTCCATGAGGGTGGGGGCGCGCCCCTGCCTCATGGGCCCCCTGGTACTCCTCTGACCTCAACTCCAACTCTATATATTCTGTCCGGGGAGAAAAAAATCAGAGAGAAGGATTCATCGCGTTTTATGATACGGAGCCACTGCCAAGCCCTAAACTCTCTCGGGAGGGCTGATCTGGAGTCCGTTCAGGGCTCCGGAGAGGGGAATCTGTCGCCATCATCATCATCAATCTTCCTCCATCACCAATTTCATGATGCTCACCTCCGTGCGTGAGTAATTCCATCATAAGCTTGCTAGACGGTGAGGGTTGGATGAGATTTATCATGTAATCGAGTTAGTTTTGTTAGGGTTTGATCCCTAGTATCCACTATGTTCTGAGATTGATGTTGCTATGACTTTGCTATGCTTAATGCTTGTCACTAGGGCCGAGTGCCATGATTTCAGATCTGAACCTATTATGTTTTCATGAATATATGTGAGTTCTTGATCCTATCTTGCAAGTCTACAGTCACCTATTATGTGTTATGATCCGTTAACCCCGAAGTGACAATAATCGGGATACTTACCGGTGATGACCGTAGTTTGAGGAGTTTATGTATTCACTATGTGTTAATGCTTTGGTCTAGTACTCTATTAAAAGGAGGCCTTAATATCCCTTAGTTTCCAATAGGACCCCGCTGCCACGGGAGGGTAGGACAAAAGATGTCATGCAAGTTCTTTTTCATAAGCACGTATGACTATATTCGGAATACATGCCTACATTATATTGATGAACTGGAGCTAGTTTTGTGTCATCCTATGTTATAACTGTTGCATGATTGATCGCATCCGACATAATTATCCATCATTGATCCATTGCCTACGAGCTTTTCATATATTGCTCTTTGCTTATTTACTTTTCCGTTGCTACTGTTACAATCACTATAAAACCAAAAATATTACTTTTGCCACCGTTACCACTACTATCATATTACTTTGCTACTAAGTACTTTGCTGCAGATATTAAGTTTCCAGGTGTGGTTGAATTGACAACTCAGCTACTAATACTTGAGAATATTCTTTGGATCCCCTTGTGTCGAATCAATAAATTTGGGTTGAATACTCTACCTTCAAAAACTGTTGCGATCCCCTATACTTGTGGGTTATCAACTCCCCGCCTCGGTATGTGATGAGTTGACTCGTATCGTATGATACGCCAATATTGATGGGGAGTGGAGAATGGGAAGAGGAAAATGGCTTGGATGAGCTGGGACAAATTGAGACTCCCGAAGTCCATGGGGGGCATGGGTTTTCGAGACATGAGGGCTTTTAACCAGGCCTTGCTGGCCAAACAGGCCTGGAGATTACTTGAGACACCGAACAACTTATGTGCTCAGTTATTGAAAGAAAAGTACTATCCATCTGGTCATCTTTTGGATACGGTCTTCCCCGCCAATGGTTCTGCTATTTGGAAGGGAATTTTACATGGACTGGAGCTGCTGAAGAAAGGTGTCATTTGGCATGTGGGCAACGGTACTTCAATTCATACATGGCGGGATCCCTGGATTCCAAGGCCCTATTCCTTCCAGATAGTATCTCCGAAAGGATCATGCCGCTTTAAAAATGTATCGGATTTCTTGGATGCTAGTGGTGCGTGGCGAGTGGATCGCTTGAGAGGAGCTTTTTGGCCAATGGATGTTGTTCAAATCCTAAAGATCAGAACCTCACCTCGTCAATGTTCTGACTTTCTCTCTTAGTTTCTGGAGAAGAGTAGTCTTTTTACGGTGAGGAGCGCTTACAAGCTGGCAACTCAAGAGCATAATTGTACCTTCGTTGTTGGTGCGTCAAGCACGAACCCGTATGGTCGACGCACCCTAGAGGCAACAATAAAGTTATTATTTATTTCCTTATTTCATGATAAATGTTTATTATTCATGCTAGAATTGTATTAACCAGAAATATAATACATGTGTGAATACATAGACAAACAGAGTGTCACTAGTATGCCTCTACTTGACTAGCTCGTTAATCAAAGATGGTTATGTTTCCCAACCATGGACAAAGAGTTGTTATTTGATTAACGGGATCACATCATTAGATGAATGATCTGATTGACATGACCCATTCCATTAGCTTAGCACCCGATCGTTTAGTATGTTGCTATTGCTTTCTTCATGACTTATACATGTTCCTATGACTATGAGATTATGCAACTCCCGTTTGCCGGAGGAACACTTTGTGTGCTACCAAACGTCACAACGTAACTGGATGATTATAAAGGAGCTCTACAGGTGTCTCCAAAGGTACATGTTGGGTTGGCGTATTTCGAGATTAGGATTTATCACTCCGATTGTCGGAGAGGTATCTCTCGGCCCTCTCGGTAATGCACATCACTTAAGCCTTGCAAGCATTGCAACTAAGGAGTTAGTTGCGAGATGATGTATTACGGAACGAGTAAAGAGACTTGCCGGTAATGAGATTGAACTAGGTATTGGATACCGACGATCGAATCTCAGGCAAGTAACATACCGATGACAAAGGGAACAACGTATGTTGTTATGCGGTCTGACCGATAAAGATCTTCGTAGAATATGTAGGAGCCAATATGGGCATCTAGGTCCCGCTATTGGTTATTGACCGGAGATGTGTCTCGGTCATGTATGCATTGTTCTCGAACCGTAGGGTCCGCACGCTTAACGTTACGATGACAGTTATTATGAGTTTATGCATTTTGATGTACCGAAGTTAGTTCGGAGTCCCGGATGTGATACGGACATGACGAGGAGTCTCGAAATGGTTGAGACATAAAGATTGATATATTGGATGACTATATTCGGACACCGGAAGCGTTCCGGGGAAGTTTCGGATAAAAGCGGAGCACCGGGGGGTTACCGGAACCCCCCGGGGGGTTAATGGACCTCTTGGGCCTAAAGTGGAGAAGAGGAAGGGGCTGCCAGGGCAGGCCGCGCGCCCCCTCTCCCCCTAGTCCTAATTGGACAAGGAGGGAGGGGCGGTGCCCCCCCCCCTTTTCATTCTCTTCTTCCACCTCTCCTACTTGGACAAGGAAAAGGGAGGGGAGTCCTACTCCCGGTAGGAGTAGGACTCCTCCTGCGCGCCTCCTCTAGGGCCGGCCGCACCCCCCCCCCCTTGGATCCTTTATATACGGAGGCAGGGGGCACCCTAGGACACACAAGTTGATCATCATGATCGTTCCTTAGCCGTGTGCGGTGACCCCTTCCACCATATTCCACCTCGATCATATTGTAGCAGTGCTTAGGCGAAGCCCTGCAACGGTAGCACATCAAGATTGTCACCACGCCGTCGTGCTGACGGAACTCATCCCCGAAGCTTTGCTGGATCGGAGCCCGGGGAGCGTCATCGAGCTGTACGTGTGCTAAGAACTCGGAGGTGCCGGAGTAACGGTGCTTGGATCGGTCGGATCGGGAAGACGTACGACTACTTCCTCTGCGTTGCGTCAACGCTTCCGCTTCGATCTACGAGGGTACGTAGACAACACTCTCCCCTCTCGTTGCTATGCATCACCATGATCTTGCGTGTGCGTAGGAAATTTTTTGAAATTACCGCGTTCCCCAACAGTGGTATCCGAGCCAAGGTTTTATGGTTTGATGTTATATGCACGAGTAGAACACAAGTGAGTTGTGGGCGATATAAGTCATACTGCTTACCAGCATGTCATACTTTGGTTCGGCGGTATTGTTGGACGAAGCGGCCCGGACCGACATTACGCGTACACTTACGCGAGACCGGTTCTCCCGACGTGCTTTGCACATAGGTGGCTTGCGGGTGACAGTTTCTCGAACTTTAGTTGAACCGAGTGTGGCTACGCCCGGTCCTTGTGAAGGTTAAAACAGCACCAACTTGACAAACTATCGTTGTGGTTTTGATGCGTAGGTAAGATTGGTTCTTGCTTAAAGCCCATAGCAGCCACGTAAAACTTACAACAACAAAGTAGAGGACGTCTAACTTGTTTTTGCAGGGCATGTTGTGATGTGATATGGTCAAGACATGATGATAAATTTTATTGTATGAGATGATCATGTTTTGTAACCGAGTTATCGGCAACTGGCAGGAGCCATATGGTTGTCGCTTTATTGTATGCAATGCAATCGCGCTGTAATGCTTTACTTTATCACTAAGCGGTAGCGATAGTTGTGGAAGCATAAGATTGGCGAGACGACAACGATGCTACGATGGAGATCAAGGTGTCGCGCCGGTGACGATGGTGATCACGACGGTGCTTCGGAGATGGAGATCACAAGCACGAGATGATGATGGCCATATCATATCACTTATATTGATTGCATGTGATGTTTATCTTTTATGCATCTTATCTTGCTTTGATTGACGGTAGCATTTTAAGATGATCTCTCACTAATTATCAAGAAGTGTTCTCCCTGAGTATGCACCGTTGCGAAAGTTCTTCGTGCTGAGACACCACGTGATGATCGGGTGTGATAGGCTCTACGTTCAAATACAACGGGTGCAAAACAGTTGCACACGCGGAATACTCAGGTTATACTTGACGAGCCAAGCATATACAGATATGGCCTCGGAACACGGAGACCGAAAGGTCGAGCGTGAATCATATAGTAGATATGATCAACATAGTGATGTTCACCAATGAAACTGCTCCATCTCACGTGATGATCGGACATGGTTTAGTTGATTTGGATCACGTGATCACTTAGAGGATTAGAGGGATGTCTATCTAAGTGGGAGTTCTTAAGTAATATGATTAATTGAACTTAAATTTATCATGAACTTAGTCCTGGTAGTATTAGCATATCTATGTTGTAGATCAATAGCTCGCGTTGTTGCTTCACTATGTTTGTTTTGATATGTTCCTAGAGAAAAACTATGTTGAAAGATGTTAGTAGCAATGATGCGGATTGGATCCGTGATATGAGGTTTATCCTCATTGCTGCACAGAAAAATTATGTCCTTGATGCACCGCTAGGTGACAAACCTATTGCAGGAGCAGATGCAAACGTTATGAACGTTTGGCTAGCTCAATATGATGACTACTTGATAGTTTAGTGCACCATGCTTAACGGCTTAGAATCGGGACTTCAAAGACGTTTTGAACGTCATGGACCATATGAGATGTTTCAAGAGTTGAAGTTAATATTTCAAGCAAATACCCGAGTTGAGAGATATGAAGTCTCCAACAGAGTTCTATAGCTAAAAGATGGAGGAGAATCGCTCAACTAGTGAGCATGTGCTCAGATTGTCTGGGTACTACAATCGCTTGAATCAAGTGGGAGTTAATCTTCCAGATAAGATAGCGATTGACATAATTCTCTAGTCACCATGACCAAGTTAGTAGAACTTCGTGATGAACTATAGTATGCAAGGGATGACGAAAACGACTCCCAAGCTTTTCATGATGATGAAATCGATGAAGGTAGAAATCAAGAAAAACATCAAGTGTTGATGGTAGACAAGACCACTAGTTTCAAGAAAAGGGCAAAAGGAAGAAGGGGAACTTCAAGAAGAACGGCAAGCAAGTTGTTGCTCAAGTGAAGAAACCCAAGTCTGGTCCTAAGCCTGAGACTAAGTGCTTCTACTGCAAAGGGACTGGTCACTGGAAGCGGAACTACCCCAAGTGATTGGCGGATAAGAAGGATGGCAAAGTGAACATAAGTATATTTGATATACATGTTATTGATGTGTACTTTACTAGTGTTTATAGCAACCCCTCAGTATTTGATACTAGTTCAGTTGCTAAGATTAGTAACTCGAAACGGGAGTTGCAGAATAAACAGAGACTAGTTAAGGGTGAAGTGACGATGTGTGTTGGAAGTGGTTCCTAGATTGATATGATCATCATCGCACACTCACTATAAATTCGGGATTAGTGTTGAACCTAAATAAGTGTTATTTGGTGGTTACGTTGAGCATGAATATGATTTGATCATGTTTATTGTAATACGGTTACTCATTTAAGTAAGAGAATAAATTGTTGTTCTGTTTACATGAATGAAACCTTATATGGTTACACACCCAATGAAAATAGTTCATTGGATCTCGATCATAGTGATACACATAATCATAATATTGAAACCAAAAGATGCAAAGTTAATAATGATAGTGCAACTTATTTGTAGCACTGTCGTTTAGGTCATATTGGTGTAAAGCGCATGAAGAAACTCCATGCTGATGGGATTTTGGAATCAATTGATTATGAATCACTTGGTGCTTGCGAACCATGCCTTATGGGCAAGATGACTAAAGACTCCGTTCTCCGGAACAATGGAGCGAGCAACTGACTTATTGGAAATAATACATACTGATGTATGCGATCCGATGAGTGTTGAAGCTCGCGGCGGGTATCGTTATTTTCGGACCTTCACATATGATTTGAGCAGATATGGGTATATCTGCTTGATGAAACATAAGTCTAAAACATTTGAAAAGTTCAAAGAATTTCAGAGTGAAGTGGAAAATCATCGTAACAAGAAAAATAAGGTTTCTACAATCTGATCGCGGAGACAAATATTTGAGTTACGAGTTTGGTCTTCAATTAAAACTATGTGGAATAGTTTCACAAATTCATGCCACATGGAACACCACAGCATAATAGTGTGTTCAAACATCATAACCGTACTTTATTGGATATAGTGCAATCTATGATGTTTCTTACCGATTTACCAATATCATTTTGGGATGATGCATTAGAGACAGCTGCATTCACGTTAAAAAGGGGCACCATCTAAGTCCGTTGAGACGACACAACATGAACTATGGTTTGGCAAGAAACCAAAGTTGTCGTTTCTTAAAGTTTGGAGTTGCGATGCTTATGTGAAAAAGTTTCATCTCGATAAGCTCAAACTCAAATCGGAGAAATATGTCTTCATAGGATACCCAAAGGAGACAGTTGGGTACACCTTCTATCACAGATCCGAAGGCAAGACATTCATTGCTAAGAATGGATCCTTTCTAGAGAAGGAGTTTCTCTCGAAAGAAGTGAGTGGGAGGAAAGTAGAAAACTTGATAAGGTAATTGTACCTTCTCCCTTATTGGAAAGTAGTTCATCACAGAAACCGGTTTCTGTGACACCTACACCAATTAGTGAGGAAGTTGATGATGATGATCATGAAACTTCAGATCAAGTTACTATTGAGCCTCGTAGATCAACCAGAGTAAGATCCGCACCAGAGTGGTACGGCAATCCTGTTCTGGAAGTCATGCTACTAGATCATGATGAACCTACGAACTATGAAGAAGCGATGGTGAGCCCAGATTCCGCAAAATGGCTTGAGGCCATGAAATCTAAGATGAGATCCATGTATGAGAACAAAGTATGGACTTTGATTGACTTGCTCAATGATCGGCAAGCCATTGAGAATAAATGGATCTTCAAGAGGAAGACAGACATGGATAGTAGTGTTACTATCTACAAAGCTAGAATTGTCGCAAAAGGTTTTTGACAAGTTCAAGGTGTTGACTACGATGAGAGTTTCTCACGCATATCTATGCTTAAATCTGTCCGAATCATGTTAGCAATTGCCACATTTTATGAAATCTGGCAAATGGATAACAAAACTGCAAACCTTAATGGATTTCTTAAAAAAGAGTTGTATATGATGCAACCAGAAGTTTTTGTCAATCCTAAAAGTGTTAACAAAATGTGCAAACTCCAGCGATCCATCTATGGACTGGTGTAAGCATCTCGGAGTTGGAATATACGCTTTGATAAATTGATCAAAGCATATAGTTTTATACAGACTTGCGGTGAAGCCTGTATTTACAAGAAAGTGAGTGGGAGCACTACATCATTTCTGATAAGTATATGTGAATGACATATTGTTGATCGGAAATAATGTAGAATTATTCTGTAAAGCATAAAGGAGTGTTTGAAAGGAGTTTTTCAAAGAAAGACTTCGGTGAAGCTGCTTACATATTGAGCATCAAGATCTATAGAGATAGATCAAGACGATTGATAAGTTTTTTCAATAAATACATACCTTGACAAGATTTTGAAGTAGTTCAAAATGGAACAGTCAAAGAAAGAGTTTCTTGCCTATGTTACAAGGTGTGAAATTGAGTAACACTCAAAGTCCGACCACGACAGAAGATAGAAAGAGAATGAATGTCATTCCCTATGCCTTGGTCATAGGTTCTATAAAGTATGCCATGTTGTGTACCAGATCTATTGTATACCCTACCACTGAGTTTAGCAAGGGAGTACAATAGTGATCTAGGAGTAGATCACTGGACAGCGGTCAAAATTATCCTTAGTGGAATAAGGATATGTTTCTCGATTATGGAAGTGAAAAAAGGTTCGTCGTAAAGGGTTACGCCGATGCAAGTTTTGACACTAATCTAGATGACTCTAAGTCTCGGTCTAGATACATATTGAAAGTGGGAGCAATTAGCTAGAGTAGCTCCATGCAGAGCATTGTTGACATAGAAATTTGCAAAATACATGCGGATCTGAATGTGGCAGACCCGTTGACTAAAATTCTCTCACAAGCAAAACATGATCACACCTTAGTACTCTTTGGGTGTTAATCACATAGCGATGTGAACTAGATTACTAAATCCAATAAGCCCTTTGGGTGTTGGTCACATGGCGATGTGAACTATGGGTGTTAATCACATGGTGATGTGAACTATTGCTGTTAAATCACATGACGATGTGAACTAGTTATTGACTCTAGTGCAAGTGGGAGACTGCAGGAAATATGCCCTAGAGGCAATAATAAAGTTATTATTTATTTCCTTATTTCATGATAAATGTTTATTATTCATGCTAGAATTGTATTAACCGGAAACATAATACATGTGTGAATATATAGACAAACAGAGTGTCACTAGTATGCCTCTACTTGACTAGCTCGTTAATCAAAGATGGTTATGTTTCCCAACCATGGACAAAGAGTTGTTATTTGATTAACGGGATCACATCATTAGATGAATGATCTGATTGACATGACCCATTCCATTAGCTTAGCACTCGATCGTTTAGTATGTTGCTATTGCTTTCTTCATGACTTATACATGTTCCTATGACTATGAGATTATGCAACTCCCGTTTGCCGGAGGAACACTTTGTGTGCTACCAAACGTCACAACGTAACTGGGTGATTATAAAGGAGCTCTACAGGTGTCTCCAAAGGTACATGTTGGGTTGGCGTATTTCGAGATTAGGATTTATCACTCCGATTGTCGGAAAGGTATCTCTGGGCCCTCTCGGTAATGCACATCACTTAAGCCTTGCAAGCATTGCAACTAATGAGTTAGTTGCGAGATGATGTATTACGGAACGCGTAAAGAGACTTGCCGGTAACGAGATTGAACTAGGTATTGGATACCGACGATCGAATCTCAGGCAAGTAACATACCGATGACAAAGGGAACAACGTATGTTGTTATGCGGTCTGACCGATACAGATCTTCGTAGAATATGTAGGAGCCAATATGGGCATCCAGGTCCCGCTATTGGTTATTGACCGGAGACGTGTCTCAGTCATGTCTGCATTGTTCTCGAACCGTAGGGTCCGCACGCTTAACGTTACGATGACAGTTATTATGAGTTTATGCATTTTGATGTACCGAAGTTAGTTCGGAGTCCCGGATGTGATCACGGACATGACGAGGAGTCTCGAAATGGTCGAGACATAAAGATTGATATATTGGATGACTATATTCGGACACCAGAAGCGTTCCGGGGAAGTTTCGGATAAAACCGGAGCACCGGGGGGTTACCGGAACCCCCCGGGGGGTTAATGGGCCTCATGGGCCTAAATTGGAGAAGAGGAAGGGGCTGCCAGGGCAGGCTGTGCGCCCCCTCTCCCCCTAGTCCGAATTGGACAAGGAGGGAGGGGTGCCCCCCCCCCTTTTCCTTCTCTTCTTCCACCTCTCCTACTTGGACAAGGAAAAGGGAGGGGAGTCCTACTCCCGGTAGGAGTAGGACTCCTCCTGCACGCCTCCTCTAGGGCCGGCCGCACCCCCCCCCCCTTGGATCCTTTATATACGGAGGCAGGGGGCACCCTAGGACACACAAGTTGATCATCGTGATCATTCCTTAGCCGTGTGCGGTGCCCCCTTCCACCATATTCCACCTCGGTCATATTGTAGCAGCGCTTAGGCGAAGCCCTGCGACGGTAGAACATCAAGATTGTCACCACGCCGTCGTGCTGACGGAACTCATCCCCGAAGCTTTGCTGGATCGGAGCCCGGGGAGCGTCATCGAGCTGTACGTGTGCTAAGAACTCGGAGGTGCCGGAGTAACGGTGCTTGGATCGGTCGGATCGGGAAGACGTACGACTACTTCCTCTACGTTGCGTCAACGCTTCCGCTTCGGTCTACGAGGGTACGTAGACAACACTCTCCCCTCTCGTTGCTATGCATCACCATGATCTTGCGTGTGCGTAGGAAATTTTTTGAAATTACTGCGTTCCCCAACATGTTTGGCAATCAACAGTGCCCCAAAAATGAAAATCACAGCTTGGAAAGTGGCGACTGGTACGTTGGCCACACAGCAATACAAGAGGTTCAGGCACATTTCGACTCGCTCAACATGCCCACTTTGCAGTGTGGAAGAGGAAAGCACATTTCACGCATTGCTCTCCTGCACACATGCACGAATTTTGTGGGTTAGTATGCAACGGAGATGGCCTCTCCCAGGCGATGATTTTCTGACCGATAGTGGCAAGGAGTGGTTCTTACATTTGCTGAACAAGTGCCCTGAAGATATCCGAGACATGATCATCATGTTAACATGGCGAATCTGGCAGTTGCGCAGCGACTTGGCCCATGGTAAGGACATCCCACCTATCCTAGCCTCAGTCGAGTTTTTGGACAGCTACTACAAGTCTGTCAAGCTCGCTGGTATGTACTCTGAAGAACAAATTGTGAAAGGAAAGATACAACAATTTACTCATAGGATATAAGTGAAGCACAAGAGTAAATGACATATAAAAGAGCTTCATTGACGGGATGTGAATGCCGCTTACTTAGCCTCTCTAGAAACTATTCGAGGACTCTAATTTATTTAAAAACTTTCATATCTAAGTACTTTATTAAAACAACAAGCAAAACATAATAAAATGGCAATCCAAGGATAGCACACATCATGTGAAGAAGCAAAAACGTAGGCTCAACCGATACTACCGATAATTGTTGATGAAGAAAGGTGGGATGCCTACCGGTGCATCTCCAAGCTCAGATGCTTGAGACTTCTTGAAATATTATTTTGGGGTTCCTTGGAAATCCCCAATCTTGAGCTTTTGTGTCTCCTTAATTCCTCTCATATCAGGGTTTTCCTAAATCTCAAAAACTTCATCCACACAAAACTCGACAAGAACTCGTGAGATAAGTTAGTATAAACCAATGCAAAAACCTTATCATTCTCTACTATAGCAAATCACTAAAATTATTATTCAACATTGCATACTAAATGCATCTGCATATTTAATACTCCTATCCTCAAATAGAATCATTAAACAAGCAACCATATGCAAACAATGCAAACATAACAGCAATCTGCTAAACTAGTACAGTCTGTAAAGAATGCAAGAGTATCAATACTTATTAAACTCCAAAAATTACGGAAATTTACCACACTGTATAAAATTTATCAGAGACCATTTTTCAAAAAGTTTCAACATTTTATCACATTCTGACTTTTCTAGGGAATTTTTGCAACAACGGTGAACTTTCTGTTTTCAAACATCAACATCTATACTTGCAAAATAGGCATGGCAAAGGCTATCATTTCCACTTTTATTGAAATAAAAGATGAAAAACATTATTCTAAATAGCAGCAAGCAAATCCTAACAAAATAAATTGACGCTCCAAGAAAAACACATATCATGTGACGAATGAAAACATAGCTCCAAGTGAGGTTACAGATAATGTTGAAGAAGAAAGAAGGGATGCCTTCCGGGGCATCCCCAAGCTTAGTTGCTTGGATCTTCCTTTAATATTACCTTGGGGTGCCTTGGGCATCCCCAAGCGTAGGGTCTTGTCACTCCTAATTCTCCTCATATCAACATCTCACCCAAAACTTGAAAACTTCAATCACACAAAACTTAACGGAACTTTGTGAGATAGGTTAGTATGATAAAGAGCAAACCATTCCACTTTTGGTATTGTCAAAGACAAGATTAATAATTGGTTCCACACAATGCCTACTGTAGCATATCATTTCCACAATTTATATTGAGCAATATAAGCCATGGAAACTAGAAAACAAGTAAACTATGCATAGAAAACAGAATCTGTCAAAAACAGAACAGTCTGTAGTATTCTGTACTCAAACCATACTTCTGCTACTCCAAAAATTCTGAAAAATTAGGATAACCTAAGAACTTTGTCTATTGATCTTCTGAAAAAATAACCAGCATTTTATCGCGCTTCTGTAAAAAACTAGAATTGTTTTTCTGAGCGCAAAAGTTTCTGTTTTTCAGCAAGATCAAATCAACTATCACCATAGACCATCCCAAAGGTCTTACTTGGCACTTTATTGAAACAAAAGCTATAAAACATGATTACTACAGTAGCCTAATCATGTGAACACACAAAAACAGTAGGTAAACGTGTTGGGTTGCCTCCCAACAAGCGCTTTTCTTTTATGGCTTTTAAGCTAGGCGTGATGATTTCAATGATGCTCGCGTAAAAGATAAGAATTGAAACATGAAGAGAGCATCATGAAGCATATGACTATCACATTTAGGTCTAACCCACTTCCTATGCATAGGGATTTTATGAGCAAACAACTTATGGGAACAAGAATCAACTAGCATAGGAAGGCAAAACAAGTGCAAATTCAAAACAATCAACACATAGAGAAGAAATTTGATATTATTGAGATTTGTAAGAGCATAAGTGTCTTCCTCATAATAATTTTCAAAAACATCATGAATGGATTCAACAATATAACTATCACATACAACACTCTTTTCATGATGCACAAGCATAGAAGATTTATCACTCTTTATGGCATAGATGTCATCATAATAATCATCATAGATAGCAACTTCATTGTCATAGTCAATTGAAACCTCTTACAAAATAGTGGATGTATCACTAAATAAATCCATGACCTCTCCAAATCCACTTTCATAAATATTGTAATAAGATTCAACACCCTTCAAAATAGTGGGATCACTACTATCTAAAGTTGACACTCTTCCAAACCCACTTTCATCAATGTAATCATCATAAATAGGAGGCATGCTATCATCATAATAAATTTTCTTATCGAAAATAGAAGGAACCAAAGGATCATATTCATTAAGCAAAGCACCCCCAAGCTTAGGACAAGCATTATTTCCAGCAAATAAATCTTCAAAAACATATCATACTCATCAAACATAGCATCCCCAAGCTTGTGGTTTTGCATATCATCACAATCATTCTTATCAATAGCATGAATGGCATCAATAGTATAGAAAACATTATTATCATATTCTTCCAAGCAAGTGCCAAAAAGATTTCCAAGATTATAAGAAGTATCATTAGCTTCCCAATCATAATCATCACAACAAGCAATATGCATAACAAAATCATCATGACGTTCATCATCTTCCACAATAATTTTTGATTCATTTTCATGGGGCACAACAATAATAGGAGCAACATTATTTGGAAGAGATGCCCTTTTACCTCTATTCTTTCTTCTTTTCTTCTTCTTCACCACATCATGTGTGGGTTCAATTAATTTTTTCAGCTCTTTGTTGAAGAGATTGATTGGATAGGAAGTTCCTCCTCATTACCTAATTCATCATAATGAACACTAGGAGGGTATTGGGAAATATTTTCCCTTTCATTAGTACTCTCTTCATATTCCATTTGTTTTCTTGTCTTTAGGTAGTTGGCAATATAAGGATTCTCAATGCAATTTACCGCACAAAACATATAAATTTCCTCTAGATCAAATTCAAGAAATCTCTTGGGATTTGGAAAATCCTTAGTTATATGTTCCATTTCTTCATACCCGAAAAGAATACTAAGCACTTTATGATGCTCAAGGGTAATTAAGTTATCACAATTTTTGGACACGATTTGATCATGAAAGAATTTGCATTGAAGATTTAAATGACCACGTTCATTGCAAAGTTCACAAGGATGGCAACAAAATTACATCTTTCAGCACAATCATCTAGCCTCTATTGCAACCTTTTTGTTTCTAAATATTTATGCTTCTTAAAAAATCTATCTTCCCTTTCTGGTGTGCAAAGGCACTCCCAATTCACTCCACGAAAAGTGACATGCTTATAAGAAACATTTTTGTCATGACTTGTGCAATCATCATTAGCACTTTGGATACTCAAAGAATTTATACTAACAACATTGCAATCATGCTCATTATTCAAATATTTTGTGCCAAACAATTTATTGACTTCTTCTTCTAACAATTGAGCACAATTTTCGGATCCATCATTTTCAAGAAGGATATTATAAAGATGATCAATAACATGATGCAACCTAAATTCCATTTTTTGTAGTTTTATTTTATAAACCAAACTAGTGATAAAACAAGAAACTAAAAGATTCAATTGCAAGATCTAAAGATATACCTTCAAGCACTCACCTCCCCGGCAACGGCGCCAGAAAAGAGCTTGATGTCTACTACGCAACTTTATTCTTATAGACACGTGTTGGGCCTCTAAGCGTAGAGTTTTGTAGGACAGTAGCAATTTTCCCTCAAGTGGATGACCTAAGGTTTATCAATCCGTGAGAGGTGTAGGATGAAGGTGGTCTCTCTTAAACGACCCTGCAACCAAATACAAGCAATCTCTTATGTCCCTAACACACCCAATACAATGGTAAATTGTATAGGTGCACTAGTTCGCGAAGAGATGGTGATAAAAGTGTAATATGGATAGTAGATATTGGTTTTTGTAATCTTAAATTATAAAAACAGCAAGGTAACTAACAGTAAACGGGCACAAAAACGGTGTTGCAATGCTTAAAATGAGGCCTAGGGTTCGTACTTCGCTAGTGCAATCTCTCAACAATGCTAACATAGTTGGATCATATGATTATCCCTCAAAGTACATCAAAGAATCACTCCCGAATTCCTATTAGCAGAGAACAAAAGGTAGGAATTGTTTGTAGGGTGCGAAGCCACCTCAAAGCTATTCTTTTCGATCGATCTATTTAAGAGTTCGTACTAAAATAACATAAAGCTATTGTTTCCGTTTGATCTATCCTAGAGTTCGTACTAGAATAACACCAAAGCATATTCATATTCATAATACTCAATCCACACAAAGAACTATAAAGAGACCCCGAAGTTTCCGTCGGAGAAAAACGTGCATCAACCCCTATGCGTAGATTACCCCAATATCACCGCGGGAATCTGCGAGTTGAATGCCATAACATATATCAAGTGAATCGATAATATACCCCAATTGTCACCTCAAGTATTCATACCGCAAGACATATATCATGTGTTCTCATCTCTGAATATTCAATCCGACATGACAAAACTTCAAAGGGTAAAGATTCAATTCACCACAACGAGAGTATAGAGGGGAGAAACATCATATGATCCGACTATATTAACAAAGCCCATGATATAGATCGTGAGAGAGAAAGAGAGATTAATCACATAGCTACTGGTACAAACCCTCAGTCCCGAGGGTGCACTACTCCCTCCTCATCGTGGTGGCCGCCGGGATGATGAAGATGGCCACTGGAGATGATTCCCCCCTCCGGCAGGGTGCCGGAATGGGTCTAGATTGGTTTTCGGTGGCTATGGAGCCCTGCGGCGGTTCTGATCTAGGTTGACCTTGAAGAGTTTCGGAATATTTGGGAATTTATAGTGCAAAGAAGGGGTACGGGAAGCCACTGAGGTGGGCACAACCCACTTGGATGCGCCAGGGGGGCCTGGCACGCCCTGGTGGGTTGTGCCCCCCTCGGGGCACCCCCAGGTGCAGCTCTGGCCCAATGGGTTCCTTCTGGTCCAAAAAAATCTCCACAAAGTTTCGTTGCATTTGGACTCCATCTGATATTGATTTCCCGCGATGTAAAAAACAAGCAAAAAACAACAACTAGCACTTGGCACAGGGTCAATAGGTTAGTCCCATAAAATTATATAAAGTTGCTATAAAATGATTGTAAAACATTCAAGAATGATAATATATTGGCATGAATACTTCACAAATTATAGATACGTTGTAGACGTATCACTGTGTGGCTTGGCTCGGTTCCACCTTGTATCGAGGACTTGTGGCCTCTTGACTGTAACTCTATGAACTTGCAATAAAACTCCCTTTACCCTCGCAAAAAAGCGCCCATTACTCTAGCCATCACCCGTCTGGTGTGGTCCATCCTAGTTGCTTGCCAAACACGCCGCCAATGTGCTCCTCTATGCCAGGCCCAATCCCCCTGCTCGGCGCACACCATCCTGGGAGGTAACAACAACATTTGTTGGGGCCCAGCTCATTGCCCCCTTGTTACTCACCACATTCGGCCATGGACACGCTCATCGACCTTTGAAACAACCATGTTTGTCGGAAACTCCCTTTGCCTAGAGGGCCCCATGCCTATCGGATACAATCATGTTCGTCAGAGGCCCAGCTCGCGGCACAACTGACGGTGTCCTAGACTAGGGGGTACTTACCACATCGTCTCCCAATCAGTTGGATTGGGCCGAGGATCCCCATGTCTGTATGCTCATGGGCCAGTTCGGATAGCCGATGTATACACGAGGAAGATTCCACAAGACTTGGTGATCAAGACAAGGACTCCTCTCCACCGGCGTATTCGACTAGGACTCTTGTTATCCTAGGCCTCTGGTACATTATATAAGCCGAGGCCAGGCTAGTCGGTGGATTATGATGACATTACTCATCATACCTGCAGGGTTTAGACCACAACATATGATCTCGAGGTAGATCAACTCTTGTAACCCCTATACTCATCAAAGTCAATCAAGCAGGAAGTAGGGTATTACCTCCATCAAGAGGGCCCGAACCTGGGTAAACATCGTGTCCCCTGTCTCCTATTACCATCAATCCTTAGATGCACAGTTCGGGACCCCTACCCGAGATCTGCCGGTTTTGACACCGACAATGGTGCTTTCATTGAGAGTTCCGCTGTGTGGTCGACAAAAGATCAATGGCTCGCCCGCAGATCAACTGCGATGCCGGCATCTTCGTCACCGGCTCGACTGGTCACCTTGGCTCGACCGATGACCGTGCTCCATCTCCGATCATCATGTTCGTACGGGGGCCTTCATCAACATCAACTCTGATCTTTATCAAGATCATGGAGGAATCATCCATGGAGCTCGGGGCTGATTGTCAACATTGCCCTCGGGCGACCGTGCTGTTTTTTCGAACAACGAACTTGTATCCGCTGCCACCACCTCCTCGAGCATCGCTTTGACGATTCCTTTGGTGGAATTGTGCGGAATTGAGTCTACAACAACCATGCAAAATTTCGTCGAGTCCCGATGAAGGAATCTCGGGCAATCTACGATATACCGAAGCCCTGTCAAATCTGGACGGGAATCTGGACGAGTTTAGGGCGTGGTCTCTAGCACCTAGCTTGGACGTCCTTTGGAAGATCCAACCGTTGATCAGCTGCGGAATTCCTATATCTACCACCTCTCAAAATTTTAGCTCGATCCGACCTCCAAACTCTGAGAACCTTCCGATTAGTGCATCAATTTTCGGTTCTGTTTTCTGCGCGAATACGGATCCGACCAGAATTCATGTTTCTTTATGAACGTGATATTGGACAACCTTTTTAAGTGAATTTTCTTCTATGGTATTGTGCCTTGTTTTTATCACACGCCCATAAAAATTTAAGCCTTTTTGAGGCACTCTTCACCATCGCGCTGGTGTCCAACCAGTCCGGTAACATTGCTCCACGTCTGCCGACCTGTGCTAGACAGATCGTCGCTTCATCGAGCCGAGCCTAACCTTATCGGATCATCAACTCGGCAAGCCGAACAAGAGTTCGGCATCGCGAAGGATAAATCATCACCAACACCATCGCCCCACGGATTGCACGGGTCAGGCGCGTCGACATCGCCGCTCGGTCACTTCATTAATCCAGCATTGACCGCGTCACAAGTTATGACCAGCGTCGGCATGGCCACACTGTTGCTTTTTCAAGCCGATGTCCATCACGCCGAACTACTTCAACACCTCGGCTGACATGTCAGCTGCAACGTCTCCTTACTGACCCGCTCCGTCATCTCGGCTACACCGGGGACTTTGCTATTTTTTCATCAACATACTCCGGTGACTTCGGCATCACCAGCCGACCAACTTCGTCATGTTAGCTGGACCGGGGGCTTTGCCTCGGCGAGCCCACCTTTGCCAGCATCGCCATGCCGTCGCTTTATCTCCCATCAGGCAATGGGTGTGCGGATCGAGTCCCAATTTTGGGAGTAAACTTTCTTCAGATTGTTAGAACAGATAAATCATGTGCTATTAATCCTAGTATTTTTTTTTCTTGCTTGGGTTTATTTTTCCCAAAGAATTATTACTCTGATTTGTTTCATCATCTGTACACAGGTCTATAAAATGGTGGCCGCATTAACAATGTTCGCGTGGTGGTTCGGTCAGTTTCCGTATACAGTTTGGCAAATGCCGTATCCGGAACTCAGACCGGCCTATGAATTCAGGCTTGGCCACGCCTTCACTGCGTCACGCCGACGCCCTGCATCGACATGACTTCGGCGCCAAGCCACATCTCCTTCAATAAATTATTTTTGCGAAAAGCAATTATCCTTTTGTGGACCGCACTATTTTATGTGTGTAGGTGATCGACTTCGACTGCATCACGCGGTCACTTTGGCAAGCCGACGTCGTTGTCCCAATCGGCTCGCGTGATCACCTTGTTGGTCGAATTGCCATACCGACATGTTCGGTTGCCTCGGGGACTTCCGCATCGCTGAGAGAGCTCTACCTCATCAAGTGTTCGGCACATGGGCCATATTTATTTTATTACTCACTTTGCGTAAATTATTAATTATGCAACAATTTTTTTATTATTCCTATTATCTCCGATTTGCACTATTTTCTGTGCACAGGTAAAGGATCCGGGTCGGGCAGCGCTGTCACCTCGGCGTACCGACGTACCACGTCACCTCGGCTGGACCGAGGGCTACGTCATTACTTCATTAAGCCACGCCGGGGACTTCGGCGTCACACAGCCGGCCTGCATTGGCCGTGCTATGTCGCCACTTCGGAGTGCCAAGCTTTTCACTCTGCCACCTCGGGACCGGCTTGGGGGCTGGGATCTTGTCCCGCCGTAAGCTCGGGCCGTGCATCGACACCGAGCACATTAACCAGCTAAGTCGCTTCCATGCTTAAAAACCTTTAGTTTTAAATTCTGTTTGGTTCGACCAAGCATTATGCTTTTTTTGACAAAAAGTCATTTGCAAAATACTTCCTTTGTCAAAACCTTGTTTGTTGCAAGCAAATTCAAATACCCCATTTACATGGGAGCTTCCTTTATGAAGCCTTTCCTCTTGCATATGATTATACTTGTACGGCTTCGTTCCTTGTTCGTGTATTATGCCACAATATGCACCATGTTGACTTAAGTGTTTCGCAAGCTTGGTTGCCTGGCTCCTGTGCTTACCCCTATGTTCCCGATTGTTCGGCTAGGCGGTAAAGGGAGCACCTCTGCGATTGTTACTACCGGGTCATCCGAGTTAGTACCTCAGACTGGGTGAAGCCGAAAGCTAGCGCTCTTATTGTTTTCAATAAAGGTCGGCACACAACGGAACTCATGAGTACAAAAAATCTATTGCACAAGTCTCATAATAACAATGAGCAACCGAATAAAGGTATCGGTGGAGGTACTATTTTCTTCGACGATGCTTCTTACACTTCGTCAGTAATATAACATAAGTTCCTTGAGCACGTTTTGTCTGTTACAGCCTTATGGCCCGATTGCCTGCTTTTTGGAAACATCATCGATGCTTTCGACAGGTGGAGTACATGACACTTTTCGGTCCTTGACCGAAGAGGGAGAAGCCGACGGTTAGTTAAGACGCGTTTAAAGTTCGGGTGAACACCTATATGATATGAGTACATCGGTACATACAATCATTATACATAAAATTCTTTTACCCAAGTCACTTGGGGCTCTTAAAATTTATATGAGCTGTTTTATAGTAAATGTGTTTTCTTCTTGGTCGTTGCAAAGTCTTTTTCTAACGCTGCTTTTCCGACTCGAGTGTATGGTCAATAGCCGGATAGACTGTCTTCTCTCTAAAAAGCCACTAGAATTTAGTTCGCTAAACTGGCCTCGAAGAAGTACTCTGCCTTTGGGATAAGGAGCTTAAAGCCGTAGGCTGGCCCGCTTGAAGTGTTGAGATCATATGTGTCATGTTAAAGCATGGCAGAAGCACAAATTTTTCCTTTTTCCAATTTTCGGATTGGCACCGAACACTTGATCTTGTTCGGACGTCAAGTTTTTACTGACTTTTTTGGTTTTCCAAGATTATGGCACTTTTAAACTATTTGTGTGTTTCCAGCATAAGTATCGCAGTGCAATGCCGAACACCTTTAGAGATTCAGCAAAAACATTCTCGGATATTTCTGTATATGCATCGGTTTCAAATTGTGTCTTCAGTCAAATAGTTGGGTTGCCCGGCTCCTGTGCTTGCCTCCTACGTTTCGCGTTGTTCAGCTAGGTGTGCAAAAGGATAACCACTACGATTGTGCTTCCAGCTCGCATGGTTAAGCACCTCAGTGGAGAAAGCCGAAAACTGACTGTCACAATAAGCGTAAACTGGTCAGCGATCCGATGACTATGTTAAATGACAGGCCGATCATAACATTGGCCGAAGTGTTTACGGCTTGACCTCGGCTGTCGCCGAACACTAACCGGGGGCTCGTAGCTAGCTTCCCCAGTTTAAAAGCTCCTATGACTAAGTGAAAGTTATAAAGCCCGCATATCTGATTTCCTTGTTTCTGCTCATACAACCGCCTTCGGGCACCAAGACGTCGGCTAAGGGTTGTCTCGTTATTGCGGAGACACCCTGCGTAATATCCACAAAGAGGTAGAAGCCGATGATGGGCCACTTTCAAGTGATAAACGGTCGCAACGGAGTCAAAATAAATATATCATCGGCGTTTGTATTTAATATACAAGGACTGCCTTCCGTAATCATCGTTATAAATGAAGGAAGTATGCCCTAGAGGCAATAATAATGTTATTATTTTATTTCCTTATATCATGATAAATGTTTATTATTCATGCTATAATTGTATTATCCAGAAACATAATACTTGTGTGAATACATAGACAAACTAAACGTCACTAGTATGCCTCTACTTGACTAGCTCATTAATCAAAGATGGTTATGTTTCCTAACCATAGACATGTGTTGTCATTTGATTAACGGGGTCACATTATTAGGAGAATGATGTGATTGACATGACCCATTCCATTAGCTTAGCACCCGATCATTTAGTATGTTGTTATTGCTTTCTTCATAACTTATACATGTTCCTATGACTATGAGATTATGCACCCGGAGGAACACTTTGTGTGCTACCAAACGTCACAACGTAACTGGGTGATTATAAAGGTGCTCTACAGGTGTCTCCAAAGGTACATGTTGGGTTGGCGTATTTCGAGATTAGGGTTTGTCACTCCGATTGTCGGAGAGGTATCTTTGGGCCCTCTCGGTAATGCACATCACCTAAGCCTTGCAAGCAATGCAACTAATGAGTTAGTTGCGAGATGATGTATTACGGAACGAGTAAAGAGACTTGCCGACAACGAGATTGAACTAGGTATTGAGATACCGACGATCGAATCTCGGGCAAGTAACATACCGATGACAAAGGGAACAACGTATGTTGTTATGCGGTCTGACCTATAAAAGATCTTCGTAGGATATGTGGGAGCCAATATGAGCATCCAGGTTCCGCTATTGGTTATTGACCGGAGACGTGTCTCGGTCATGTCTACATTGTTCTCGAACCCGTAGGGTCCCACGCTTAAGGTTTTGATGACAGTTATATTTGAGTCCCGGATATGATCACGGACATAATGAGGAGTCTCGAAATGGTCGAGACATAAAGATTGATATATTGGACGACTATATTCGGACACCGGAAGTGTTCCGGAGAAGTTTCGGATAAAAACGGAGTACCGGGGGGTTACCGGACCCCCCCGGGGGGTTAATGGGCCTCATGGGCCTAAAGTGGAGAAGAGGAGGGGCGGCCATGGCAAGCCGCGCGCCCCTCCCCCTCTAGTCCGAATTGGACAAGGAGGGAGGGGCGGCGCCCCCCCTTTCCTTCCTCTCCTCTCTCCCTTCCTTCCCCCTCTTCTACTTGGACAAGGAAAAGGAGGGAGTCCTACTCCCGGTAGGAGTAGGACACCTCCCTGGCGCGCCTCATCAAGGCCGGCCGCCCCTTCCCCTTGCTCCTTTATATACGGGGGCAGGGGGCACCTCTAGACACAACAATTGATCCTTGAGATCTCTTAGCCGTGTGCGGTGCCCCCCTCCACCATAATCCTCGATAATATTGTAGCGGTGCTTAGGCGAAGCCCTGCGACGGTAGAACATCAAGATCATCACCACGCCGTCGTGCTGACGGAACTCTTCCCCGACACTTTGCTGGATCGGAGTCCGGGGATCGTCATCGAGCTGAACGTGTGCTAGAACTCGGAGGTGCCGTAGTTTCGGTGCTTGATCGGTCGGGCCGTGAAGACGTACGACTACATCAACCGCGTTGTTATAACGCTTCCGCTTTGGTCCACGAGGGTACGTGGACAACACTCTCCCCTCTCGTTGCTATGCATCACCATGATCTTGCGTGTGCGTAGGATTTTTTTTGAAATTACTATGTTCCCCAACAATAAAGCCATAAATATGCATCAATTTGACTTAAGATTTTTGCCAAGCTGGGTTGCCTGGCTCCTGTGCTTACCCCTATGTTCCTGATTGTCCGGCTAGGCGGTAAAGGGAGCACCTATGTGATTGTTACTACCGGGTCATCCGAGTTAGTACCTCAGACTGGGTGAAGCCGAAAGCTAGTGATCTTAAAGGATCACATTGGTCGGCAACGATGGAAGTAATTTTTTTGGTTCATTAATAACACAAAGTTCGGGAACTTTCCCCGAACTAAATCCTCAATATTTTCCTCCGACATTGATCGGAGGTGAGGTTTCATGATCATGATAAGCATGGCGACCCAAAGAAAGGAACCGATAGCGGGACTATTTTTCTTGGAAGATATTTCTTACATTAAGTAATATAACATATCTCTCCGCATACCTTTGTTTATAAAACCGTATGGCCGGATTGCCTTGTTTTCCATAAATCTTTGCCCTTATAACAGCTTTATAAAGTAGGACAAACACTCCCCGGCTTCTGGCCGAGGAGGTTGAAGCCGATGGTCTGTCAACACAGTTTTGTACAATGCGGATCCGAGCATTAATGATGTAAAGTACTTGGATACGTAGAATCATTACACATAATTTATGGTTTTACTCTGGATATCGATCCTTAATTCGGCCACCCGTGCCCACATTAAGGTCCCGGGGCTACCGGGCTACGGGCTTATCATTCACTAATATTGAAAGGGGAGTATCGATCCCCTGATCTGGTTTGCCACCCGACCAGTGTCTCGGGGGCTACTGCATTGACAATCCACTGCAGAAAATTTAAAGTGCAATATAGCTTTCGAGGAGATTATGATCCTCAGGTTGGTCGGCCGCACCCAACCTGAGTCTCGAGGAATTTGCACACCGCTTTTTGTGTCCAGAAGTATTCTGTCGAGCTAGGAGTTGATCACCAGGCCGATTTTGTGAATCAACCTAAGTCTCAGGGGCTACTGGGATGAGCGGTCTTATGTCATCCTTCAGGTGCATCTCGGGTTTTAGACCGATACACACCTTGAGGGCTACTGACTATATATCTCGGTAGAGAATAAATTGCACCAATCAAAAATATTGACAAAAATCGGCCCGCAGTCGGGGTGGTGCACCACCTCGGAAGCAGTCCGGCATAAAGCTCGGGCGCTAGTGGCTGGCTCCATAGAGGGCATTTCCGGCATTAAGCTCGGCTAAACTCCTTCAACTTTTTTGAACCAAGGTAATTTATGACACCTCGGATATAGTCCGGCGTTGGAGCTCGGATACATTCCGGCGTTGGAGCTCGAAAGCGGTCCGGCGTTGGTGCTCGGCTGCAAAATATACCTCGAATGCAGTCCAACGTTGGAGCTCGGACGCAAGAGGACGCTGCCGCCCGGGAACAACTTCAAACCCGAGGTGTGGCATAAAAATAACAAGGCATTGATAAAAGGTCGAGAACTTAAAGGGGCTCCTCGGATACCCGACGTGTAAACTCTTCGGATTTACTTCGGCGATCCTCAAGACCGAAGATGGGAAGATTTGTTGAACCAGTTTTCAAGACCGATGACCGAAGATAAAGAACAGTTCGGAAGAATCGAGGAATGTCCCCAACTTGAAGACCGGTTCAGGGGGCTACTGATGGTGTCCTGGACTAGGGGGTACTCACCACGTCGTCTCCCAATCAATTGGATTGGGCCGAGGACCCCCATGGCCATATGCTCATGGGCCAGTTCGGACAGCCGATGTATACACGAGGAAGATTCCACAAGACTTAGTGATCAAGACAAGGACTCCTCTCCACCGGCGTATTCGACTAGGACCCTTGTTATCCTAGGCCTCTGGTACATTATATAAGCCAAGGCCAGGCTAGTCGGTAGATTATGATGACATTACTCATCATACCTGTAGGGTTTAGACCACAACATATGATCTCGAGGTAGATCAACTCCTGTAACCCCTATATTCATCAAAGTCAATCAAGCAGGAAGTAGGGTATTACCTCCATCAAGAGGGCCCGAACCTGGGTAAACATCGTGTCCCCTGTCTCCTATTACCATCGATCCTTAGACGCACAGTTCAGGACCCCCTACCCGAGATCTGCCGGTTTTGACACCGACAACAACCCAAGCTGCTTGCCCTTGTTGTGTTAGCATGTCTACACCCAGCTCAGGAGATGCTATCAACGAAGACAAGGCCCAACCCAGGAGAGAACGAAAAGAGCCTAGTTGGCTTACAAGGGTTGAGTTCGCCGAACCTTGTAACTATAAGTAGTTCTCTCTGTCGATCATTGCAACTTGGAACGAAAGGAATAAGATAGGCTAGGAACATGATGCGTCAGTGATTCACCATGAGGGTGTGGATGGGTGCAATAGGTCGACTCCAACCACCGTTTTTGTTTGAAATTCAAATCTCCATGATTTACTTCCCTTCCCCAGTTTGATTGCTAGATGCACTAGCGTGTTCCTCACAATTGTATTAGTTTCAATGCAAAACCTAGACCACGTGGCACATCACCATGGGACGAGGTTCCGCGGCCGGCGGCAAAAGCAAGTTATGGAGCAGCTCACGCCGGATAGTCGCGTCGCTTACGACCTTCTCAATACGGAGTTTGCCACATATACACGGGAGAGGTCGCTCGGGGAGATGAGGATCTTGTAGTGCTTCACCGCCTATAGCTGAACACCTCAACAAGGCGGTGCTAGATCAAGTCAAGTGAGGCGAGGGGAGGGTTAGGCTGTTGGCGATTAGGAGGAGCGAATAAAGGAGAGGACCGAGGAGATGGGATTGAGCGAGACGAGGCATAGGGAACCATGAGAGGAAGGAACATTCGGGGCAGAGTTAACAAGGGTAATTTTTTCGTACGTTCATTTTAGATAGGAAAAAATAGAAGAGATTACCGTCCATTATTGAAGTGAGTTAATTGTGTTATGCATTATCAGATAAGATGTTGATTGCCATACATGAATTGATTGTATTGCAAAATATTGATTGGGTTTGTCTGGCTAGATGAAAATCGTTTTAAACAAAAACCCAGGAGCATATGAAAATCAATGGAAGGGTGAGAGGGACAGACGAAGGGATCAGACGATGTAAGATGGGAGACAGAAACCGAACATATTTTTCAGGTAGTAGAGATTAACCTCTAAATTTCCATACTTTGGCTAAGTATTTAAATAATTACTCTATTTAATGGACAAACCTCTTGTTTTTTCGTTGAAATAGAATTTCGCTAAGGACGACTTGATGCATAAGCAAACGGATCAAGCTAGCTTTCTTTGGGATGTTCCATCCTATGAAATATTGTAAATTATAAAGTTTCCTTCACCAGCTTAAATTATTGCATCATCAAGAGGGTGGTGAAAGATGCTGATTTGTTTTGTTTCTTTGCAAGGAGAGGGTGATTAAGGCGATATGGTGATGACCGAGGAGGAAAGGAGTGGGAACTAGAATTAGTTTGTTGTTGTACGAATAGAAATAGAAAACCACACGACGTCATATTTGACACATTTTTGAATTTTAACCTTTGTTTACTCACATTTTGTATTTCGTGGCAACGCAGGAGCATTCAACTTTTTTTTGTAGAACGCAGGAGCATTCAGCTAGTCCATATAATAAAATCTTAATCTTCTAAGTTATGGCCCCTTTGAATTTGTACGCCACATTTCCGTTGGGCCGGCGCGGGACCACGATGATGATGGATGATGGAAGCTGGGCCGGCCCGGCCTGGCATGGGGCTTTCTTCTTGCATCCACCCGACAGCGAGGAGCAAAGCGAAGCGAAGGAACACTCTTTCCCCTCCGTCCGTCCCCTCCTAAAACCCTAGCAGCCCAGGCGGCGGCCTCCTCCCTCCTCCACCGCGCCACCCCGAGCCCCGCGCCTCTCGCCCTCCGGAATGGGGCGCGCCGACGAAGAAGACAAGGCCGCCCTCTCCCCCGGCGGGGACGACGCCGCCGACCTCTCCCCCGACGACTCGCCGTGGAGCGACAGCGCCTGGTCCGAGGACGAAGACGACGACGAGGTCCGCCCCCGCTCCCCACTCACCCCATCGATTTTCTACTTAGCGCTGATGGGTTGTCCTTGCTGCCGCCGCAGGCATCGCTGTCGTTCGAGGACAGCGGCGAGGGCTCTGGCTCCGACGCCGACTCCGACGGCCTGGAGGAGGAGGATGATGCCGCGGCGGAAGAGAGCGACTCCTCCGAGGACGAGGTGATTCAGCTGCTCCACGGCCATTTTAGTTGCGTACCCGGGGACGGACGGACGGACTCCAAGGTTATTATCAATTGGTTTTGTTGTGCTGCAGGTTGCTCCGCGGAACACCGTCGGGGACGTGCCGCTTAAGTGGTACAAGGACGAGGAGCACATCGGGTACGACATCTCCGGGAGGAAGATCAAGAAGCGGGACAGGGAGGGCAAAATCGACAGCTTCCTCAGCAGCAAAGATAATGATGATGACTGGTACGAGGCTCCAACTCGATTGGCTGCTATATAGGGTTGTGTGCCCAACTTACTACGTGCTCGTGAGAACTTCAGGATGGGATTAGTTATCCGTCTGATGTAACTTCAGTTTTACTTACAGCTAAGGAAACAGGGGCTGAACAAATGTTGAGCAGTTTAGCTTCTGTATAAGTGCTTTTATCATCTCACTCCAGTCTGTCATACTCAAAAGACTAGCTACTAGCCTATGCCCAGTTCTGATTTTAAACTCTGCATATACTCAGCTGATATAAGAAAGCCTTGCCAAGTATCCCTGCAGTCTTGCACGATACGGAGTCAAAATGTTTTTGAAAAATTTCATGGTTCAGTGCCCCAGATTTCACACGTCTTGCAAAATGTTTTTCCTCCCTTACATTCATTCACACATTGTCTGCTGCTAGGTTAGGTGGGTCTGGATTTCCTTACTGATTAAATGCCCCATCCTCACTTCCTGCTGTTGCCAAGTATAGGTTAAAGATTTGGGATGACTATAATGCCGAGGAGGTGAAGATTACCAAGGAAGAAGCTAAGATAATTAGTAGAATGATGAAGGGGAAGACTCCACATGCCAATGTTGATCCATATCCAGTAAGTGTACCTGCCAAAATCATCGAACATTTATTTGAAGTGTTCATTTTGTAACTAAAAAAGATCTAGTTGGTCTGCTTAGTGGTTATTATTTGCTATCGTCACTATGCTTGTGAATCTGTGTAGATGAACATTTAGAAGTGAATTCCATGCTGGCATTTACTAAGCGTCATGCATAATACTGATTTTTTACGGATGTAACTTGTACGTACAAGTAATAATTTAAGCTGTAGTTGACATGGCAGTGGAGATTATGTACATGCATGCAAATTGAAGCTATTCTTTTGCAGTTCATGGTTTCCTTTCATTTTCTCTATAATGTTCAACACAGAGCGAGTAGACTTCTCTTAGTATTATGTTGACTGGTTTGAATATGGTGATCACTGAAGTTAATTCTTTTGCAATTTATGGTTTCCTTCCCCTTTCTATACATATAACTATTATGCTCAACATGGGCTGAGTAAACTTTTCTCATAGGATTATGTTGACTGGTTTGAATATGCTGATAAAGGCCATCCACTTTCTAACGCTCCTGAGCCAAAGAGGCGATTTGTGCCATCAAAATGGGAGCAAAAGAAGGTATATCATCAGTTTCCTTATCTTCTATGTTATGTTAGAGCTTTTCATAAAATCTACATGCTCTTTAATTTCTAATAAGATATAACTAAGTGCATGGATGTCTTGTTAATCTGTCTGTTCAAGATCTGAAGTATCTTGCTTAAGAAAAGAAATACCCTATTAAAATGTGTTTTATACAGAATGTTTTAAGAAATTTGTGAGACAGTGAACTCATGATTATTGGCAGGTCATGGGTTCCTGCTTTAATAATTCAGTTCATGATTGTGAGGTGTTTCTAGTTTTCATATTTTGCTGGTTGCCTTGGAGTGTTTACTGTTTAGATTTCAGATTGCGCTCTACTAATTTATCGCATGTTGCAGCAAGGGATTACTAATGTTAGTTCAACTTTCACTTTTGGTCAGTTGCCTAGATTTTTGTGGGCAGTCATTGAATTATATCATGTGATACTAGTACTCCATAAACAGACTCAGTAGCCATATGACTAATTCTGTAGGTACTCTCTGAAACTGCTTTGGATTCGTATTGTATATGCTTTCTCGCTGAGCAAGAATATAGAGATTATATGCTGTTAGTACTTAGTACTGGTCAAATAGCCTTAATTTCCACAGGACTTATTTATTAGTTTCTTTCTGAAACTGCTTTGGAATTGCATTTGTGCTATCACGTTTCTTGCCTGCCATTTATAACTAATAATTAGTTTGCATTGCTATTTACTATATCTTTTACCTCAATTGTTCTTTATGGCAGGTTGTTAAACTTGTTAGAGCCATTCGTAAAGGATGGATCAAGTTTGACAAGCCAAAGGATGAGCCAAACTATTATCTCTTGTGGGGAGATGACACTGATACAGCAGACAATAAGCGGCAAGGCTTGAGCTACATTCCTGCACCTAAACCAAATTTGCCAGGTACCATGCCATCATTTTGCAAGCCATGTCATGCTTACTTGAAAAGCTTCTCGGCAATCTATTTGACCTGATGACCTCCCATTCTGTTGAAATTATGTGAAACAGTTTTGCACTGGGCATTTCTGTTTCTTAGTTGATGTTCTATATTGTGTATGACGCCATTAATTTCTTCTATTCAGGTCATGAAGAGTCGTATAATCCTTCTGTTGAATATATTCCCACACAAGAGGAGATAGATAACTACCAGCTTATGTATGAGGAGGACAGGCCAAAATTCATCCCACGACGGTATTACTTCTACATTGTCATTACGATTTTTCTTATGCATGGTCTGATTCGTCTGAGGAAATTTAGTTACATCACCCCTTTATATTGTGCCGTTGATTATGCAGATTTGAATCTCTTAGAAGTGTACCTGCCTACGAGAAGGCACTTAGGGAAGGATTTGATCGGTGCCTAGATCTTTATCTATGTCCTAGAACTCGCAAGAAGCGTGTAAGTGGAGGATCTATCTTCTTTTCATGACTATATATGGGCCTTTATTGCCTGGATTCCAGTTTATCATTTATTATCGTGATGTTCTTTTCAATGCATGATGATTATTTGGCAATTCCACAGATAAACATTGATCCTGAGTCGCTCAAGCCAAAGTTACCCAGTAAAAAGGATCTGAGGCCATATCCACGAACTTGTTACCTTGAGTTCAAGGGCCATGGTGGTCCAGTGACGTCACTGTCAGTTGAAGCAACAGGGCAGTGGATAGCATCAGGTATAGAGTGTAGATATTTATTTTCCCCAAATGATAATGCCCACACGTGTGGCACGAAGCAATTCCGCCCACACGTTTTTTGATGGCAACTTTAGTTACAAGAGGATGGCAACTTTAGTTGTGAAGCATGGCAACTTTCTGTTTGGATGGCAAGTTTCAGTTTTTTTGAGATTTGTTTTTTTTTCGGATGGCAACTTTAGTGTAAAAAACGTGTGGGCGGTGTTACTACATGCCACACGTGTGGCAGTTATCGGCGTCCTTATTTTCTATGATAATGTTCTGATGGTTCAAATAGTAATGAACTCAATGTTATTAGTTAATTTACATTTTCAATGTGACCAACTTTATTAGTATGCATCGTATACAAAAGTAGTAAATGACTGCTGTGAAACATAACTGTAATGTCAAATATTATTGACCAATCTCAAGTTTCCAAAAAATGGAGGGTCTTATATTTGTAGAAGGATGAGGAATTGGGCCGTGAAAAGGCCCCTTTGCTGCATGAAATGATCTCATAAACTTGAGCATGGCATTGTCTTATATTACAGTTCTTCTTTGCTGAAGGTTCATCTGATGGAACAATTCGTGTTTGGGAGGTTGAAACTGGTCGCTGTCTTAAGGTTTTCAATGTTGGTGCTGATGTCCATCATATTTCGTGGAATCCTTCACCTGAGAGGCCCATTCTGGCTGCTATTGTGTATGCCTTCGCCATTCACAAGTATACTTCATTTTCTGGTGTTACACATTCTCACCATTCATCTTATGTTGTGCAGTGGCCGTGATCTTCTGCTTCTTAACGCTGAGGTGGGGGATGAGGAAACACAAGTGAGGACAAAGCAGCTCCTCCATGTCGAGGAACCGACCCCTGAAGATGATGGTAATAGTGGTTGTCAACCAAACAATTCTTCCACCTATCTTATTCAGTGTGTTCTTAAATATTTAATTATGTTGCAGGTGATAAGAAACCAGCTGTGAGGTGGGTGAAGAATGACAAATTTGACGGAATCACATTGATTCATCATAGGGTATAGTACTTGAGGGTTACTTATCATTCTCCTAAATGCGTAGGCTTTTTGTTCGCATGCTTACATCTGTTTTATTGTTCAGGCTGCATCAACCGTGGAGTGGCATTCAAAGGGAGACTATTTCACGACAGTCGTGCCAACTGATATCCTGTTTGCTTTGTTTAATTTACAAGTGATGCATGAGCATAATAACAAATATGTTTTAAAATAATTTTCTCTAGTTTCAGTCTTGGAGCTGCCATGCAACATTCTAACTATATCAAGATAATCATTTGCGACGTTTCTAAAGTGTGTGCCCCAGCAAAATTGGCTTTTCTTTCTTTATTGGGTCTCACTCTTTCAATTCATAGTTACTGTAGATATGCATCCCCGCCAACATAGTCTGTAAACAGATTCTTCACATTTTGAATATCTTTTCTTTCGTTTGTCTACCTTAATTCCTTTGTACGTGAATCAAGGGCTGTACTGTTGCATCAGCTCTCCAAGAAGCATTCTCACCATCCTTTCCGTAAATTGCCGGGACTCCCTGTTGCAGCAGTATTCCATCCAACTCAAAAGATGTTCTTTGTTGCCACTAAGAAGTTTGTTCAGGTTTATGATCTCCAAAAGGCAGAGGTAGTCAAGAAGCTGGAGTCAGGTCTCCGTGAGATTTCCTCTATCTCTATCCACCCTGCTGGTACGTATAAAATCAACTGATTACTAATTTACCAGTTGATAAATCTTGAGTTGGTTCATATTACTTTGCTATTCTAAGCTGTAAACCATTGGTTAAATTAATGGTAGTGCTACATTGTTTGTTGGATCGCCTTTTTATTGGCATTGCAATTCTTTCGTGCAGGCGATAATGTTATTGTGGGAAGTAAAGATGGTAAATTGTGCTGGTTTGACACTGATCTGTCTACAAGGCCGTACAAGATGTTAAAGTACTACTTCTCTTACATTTAGTTTCTTTCTTGTATTTTTGGTTTCAGTTTTTGTATAGAACTATAGATACGTTGCCAATGTTACTGTTTTAGGCAGTTGGTTGCTTATTATTTTAGCTTTTCTTTGTTCAATTTACTTCAGATAACTTAATGTTTTTTATGGAGCTTATTACAAAGTGTTTTTATGTACTAATTACTAAATGCTTTAATAACAATGTACAATACGGGCAACATGCTTTTCCATCTGATGTGGGCACCTATTTTAATCAAGCAACAGTACATGCCACATGCTTTGCTATCTGATGCAGCCACAGATGACTCCATTACGCTAGCCTTCAAAGTCATGCCGACCTATTCTTTCTCGACATCACCACTATGCGCAAACGTGTTCCCTATTAAATGTCGATGATTTACACTGTTTAGTCTAGTTTTTTTGAATTTTGTACTGTAAGAAATTCTCATGTTTTTTACAGTTTCAGTTACTACTCTGTTTAAAAAAAACATCAGATACAGTTCTTTTTATGGATAATACCCACTAGTTATACTTATCCTGTTCTGTATGAGTTTATATTTTGTATTTTATTTTCTTTAATTCAGGAACCACTCGAAGGATATAACCAGTGTTACTTTCCACCGGAGATACCCTCTTTTTGCCTCATCGTCGGAGGATTGTACAGCCCATGTGTTCCATGGGATGGTTTATGCTGATCTCAACCAGAACCCACTTATTGTGCCATTGGAGATTCTTCGTGGCCATTTGAGTTCAGATAGAAGAGGTATATTGTCATACATCATGTGGTTTCTATAATTTGCATTATTTTACATTTTTGTTGATTCTTATTTGCGTAGACATTTCGATCAAAACAGATATATGGCAGTGGTTAAACTCTGTTTACATCGTTATGTTTTTCACTGGAAGAATGCAAGTCATATACTTTGCTTTGAACCTTGCATTCTGGAGTCCTCGAATCCATATGACGTGAGTTTGAACTGAAGCATACATGTGCTTGTGCTGATATGCCATGTTCTCCTATTTGATCACTTCTTACAAATTACAGTAAATTGCTTATAGCTGTACCTGCTTTGTTGGTGCTTGGATTTTTTTTTGAGAACCAGGGACAGACTAGCGTAATATTGAGCCTGTAATGTTGTAGCATGTATCTTGTTAAATTGAAATTATTCGCACGGAAGAAACTTAGTTTCAGTGTCCATTGAACCAAGCACTCTAGGTATATATGGGCTCGCAAGGATGCATAGGCAAATTCAAGATTTGGGCAGGATCCAACTTAGTACGCCCAGAAGGAAATATGTATTTATATTATATTTTGCGTTGCTTGAAGCTATATATTTTTGTTTATAACAATTATCTATGATATATTTGGTAACCAGTTAACCACACAAGGTTATGCAAATAGCAAGTATCTGTAACTATATGTTTTGGTTTTGTTGCTTTACAGGAGTTTTGGATTGCAAATTCCACCCAAGACAACCGTGGTTGTTCACCGCCGGTGCCGACTCGATGATTAGGCTTTATTGCGACTGATGACGATGCTTTCAAGGAGCATACATTTTAGGTGCCAATTTCTACGAGTAGCTTTTCATGATGATTATATTCTACCGTTTCGCCAAGAGTTGCAGACCGGAGCCAGGAAGGATTTCCTCTCGTGCTGCAGTTTGTGATCGCAGTTTTGTTTGGAGAGATTGTTGTATCTTTTTTCTTAGTCATTATGTATAACAATTAGATGAGGTGCAGAGCCTTGGCTTGTAATGACAACAGGGAGTGGTAAGAGAAGTTTGAGCCTTTTGTTGGTGCTATTTATTCTTGTAGTTACATGGTCTCCCAGGCCAATGCAGCTGCGCATCAGCATAATTGCTGCTGCTGCTGCTGCTGTCGCCAGCTTCTTTGGCTCTGCTGAGCCATGCTGTAGTGTTGTCCACCCTGTTGGATGGCTTCGAAGGCGCTCTTCAAATTTACCCAAAGAAATGCAGGTTTGCGTGGATGTATCTATCTGAAGTGATTCAAAACAAGTTGCAATGAATGTTATGTTTGGGCACAATTGCAGCAGAGTTATGTTTGGTGCAATCGCAGCAGTGTAACTTTCTTGGATGATTTTGATGGCCTCTACATGTAATTATGATTTTGATTTGCAGGGGTGTCGCATAGATAGGCGCAGGTTGGGATGACGCCCAATTGTGGATACCCAGTAACTCAACTTAAGCAAGTGTGGCAAAACTCATGTGATAATATATGGCAAAGATAGTCACAATCTAAACAGCCCCTTAATTGAAGTTGGGGAACGCTGAACATGCAACAGGTGGGCTCGAAAAATCTGTTCCTGGTGGATGCCTCGCCGGAGAAGCCGTGGCGCTCACTGGCAGTGCCTAAGGTCACGCCGGGTGGGGGGAGGGGAGGATCAAACAAGGAGCCAGGGAGGGAGGTCGAGTGGTGAAAGGAAGAGGAAGGTAAGGCAAAAGAAAAAAACTTGGAGGAGGACGCACGACAGACGACACTGGATCGAGGTGGATCGAACGCTAGCTCCATGGCCGGCCGAACGTTTCGGCCGGCGTGCTGGTGTGAAATGTTTTCCTTTTTTAAAGCAGACAATAGAGCTGCAATCACAGTTGATGGCCTGGTGGCCGTCGTTGACGCAATTTCGTGCAACGAGCATCAACGGCGAGGGGCGGCGGTGAAGCTACAATTGGGGGAGCTAGACGCGTCGCCGTTGCAACCTGCAACCGCAGATGCAGTTCTTTCATGCGTTGCGACGACAATGAGGACGGCCGGCGAGGGTTGGAAGCGACGACGGGGAACGGGCGGCGAGGGTGGGGACCGGCGATGAGGACGGCCACCAGAAGGGATAGGAGGCGCGGCACCGCGCAGCCCGAGCGGGGGATCGAGCCTGAGGAAGAAGAAGTTGGGGTGATATATTTTTTTGCTCCAGATCCAACGGACGGGCGGCTCACATCCAACGGCTAGGGCTGGACCGGCCGAAATTTTCGTCCGGCGCGTCAGCGCCTTACAGTGTGAAAGATCGTGGATGTCGCCTAGAGAGGGGGGGGGGTGAATAGGCGTTTTAAAGTAATTACGGTTTAGGCTTGAACAAATGCGGAACAAACCTAGCGGTTAATTTGTCAAGCACAAAACCTAAAACAACTAGGCTCACCTATGTGCACCAACAACTTATGCTAAGAAAGATAAGCAACTATGTGATAGCAAGATATATGACAAGAAACAATATGGCTATCACAAAGTAAAGTGCATAAGTAAAGGGCTCGGGTAAGAGATAACCGAGGCACGAGGAGACGATGATGTATCCCGAAGTTCACACCCTTGCGGATGCTAATCTCCGTTTGGAGCGGTGTGGAGGCACAATGCTCCCCAAGAAGCCACTAGGGCCATCGTAATCTCCTCACGCTCTCGCACAATGCAAGATGCCGTGATTCCACTAAGGGACCCTTGAGGACGGTCACCGAACCCGTACAAATGGCAACCCTTGGGGGCGGTCACCGAACCCGTACACTTTGGCAACCCTTGGGGGCGGTCACCGGTACCCGTCAAATTGCTTGGGGCGATCTCCACAACCTAATTGGAGACCCCGACGCTTGCCCGGAGCTTTGCACCACAATGATTGAGCTCCGAACACCAACAACCGTCTAGGGCACCCAAGCACCCAAGAGGAACAAGCTCTAGGGTACCAAGCACCCAAGAGTAATAAGCTTCTCAACTTGTAACTTCCACGTATCACGTGGAGAACTCAAACCGATGCACCAAATGCAATGGCAAGGGCACACGGAGTGCCCAAGTCCTTCTCTCTCAAATCCCACCGAAGCAACTAATGCTAGAGAGGAAAATGAGAGGAAGAACAAGAAAGAGAACACCAAGAACTCCAAGATCTAGATCCAAGGGGTTCCCCTCACATAGAGGAGAAAGTGATTGGTGGAAATGTGGATCTAGATCTCCTCTCTCTTTTCCCTCAAAAACTAGCAAGAATCCATGGAGGGATTGAGAGTTAGCAAGCTCGGAGAAGGTCAACAATGGGGGAAGAACACGAGCTCAAAAGATTGGAGTTCAACGGGGAAGAAGACCCCCTTTTATAGGAGGGGGAAAATCCAACCGTTAACCCCCACTCAGCCCCGCAGAGAGCGGTACTACCGCGGAGGCAGGGCGGTACTACCGCTCGTAAGCGGTACTACCGCTCCCCCTCAGCGGTACTGCCGCGCCAGAAGAAAAGGGCTGGGGCTGGGACCAGAGCGGTACTACCGCGGAGGTAGGGCGGTACTACCGCTCACAAGCAGCACTACCGCCACTACTACCGCAGCAAGTACCGCAAAACCCGACACGAGAAAATGCGCACTCGAATCGAAGCGGAAGGAGCACGAAGCCACAGCGGTACTGCGGCTGAGCCCAGCAAGCGGTACTACCGCTCCGAGGAGCGGTACTACCGCTTAGTGGACTACAGCCGTACTACCGCTCCATCCACTGTGTCGAGGCGGTAGGAGCACGGATCCGCAGAGGCACTGCTGCTGAGGCCACCAAGCGGTACTACCGCTCCGAGGAGCGGTACTGCCGCTTAGTGAGCCTCAGCGGTACTACCGCTGTGGCCCGCGGTACTACCGCTGGGTCCAGGAGAAAAACCACACTCCAGAAAATCAGAACTGCCATAACTTCTGCATATGAACTCCGAATTGAGCAAACTCAAGCTTGTTGAAAACAAGACGACGAGTAGCATCAAAACAGCGACTGGTTATAGTAAGAAGAGGCAGGGGAGGTATGCCAACAAATAGAGGAGTGAAACCTCCAACCGAGAAGAACCGGCAAAACCTCCAACATCGAAAACATCATAGAAGATGCATGCGAACTCCGTTTTCGATGAACTCAAGCTTGTCATCAAGATGACCATAAGCTCTAAGACTCACAAAGAGAACCAAACAAGAACCAAGAAAGATGATGCAAGGATGCAAAGGTTTGAGCTCTCAACGAACGATACGATCAAGCTACTCATCGAGGGCCCCCCTTGATAGTACGACAATCGATCCTATAACCCGGTCTCCCAACTACCATCATGAGACCGGTAAAATAGAAAACCTATCAAGGGAAAACCTTTGCCTTGCACATGGTCCACTTGAGCTAGATGATGACGATCTTGATTCCCTCAAGTTGGACCACCTTTCTTGATTGGGTTGACTCGATGAAGACTAGTTGATTGCTCCCCCATACTCCACTATGGGTGAGCCACTCTTCCGCACATCTTCACAAGTCCATTGTCACCACAAAGGACGGCAAGCTTCAAGCATTTGATCTCTTCGTGATACTCCACTTGAACTTGCACACCGCAACCTAACCCCACAAAGAACTCTCACGAAGACCATGGGTTAGTACATAAAGCGTAATTGAAAATGCTTACCATACCATGGGATCACTTGATCCCTCTCGGTACATCTTCTACGCTTTGTGGGTTGATCAACTTGATTCACTCTTTAACTTAGTCTTGATCAACCTCTCACAAGACCAATCTTTAGGTAATTCCTTGAATAGCACCTTGGTCGACACAAACTCTCCTTGAAACCAACACATGTACTCCAAGAAAAGCCTATGGACAAAACCTTCAAATATAACTCAAGGCAACCATTAGTCCATAGAGATTGTCATCAATTACCAAAACCAAACATGGGGGCACCGCATGTTCTTTCACAGTGCCCTTAAAAAACACAATTTGCAAACTTCTCGTCCCCTTTGCACATGGAAAACTAATTTCATCCAATGTGCGGATCAAACTGAGGCGTCATTGGTGGTGATTTAGAAATGGTTATTTCTTGGTCACCGCAGGATTGAAAATAGCTAAACCGAAAAAGCCCTTCAGGTAATCGAGGATAAAGTGAAATATTTTCAAAAAGAGGGCGTGGTATCAATCAATGTCTAAGCATGTGTGAGGATCACACATTTGCCCCCAAATGTTTTTGGTGAGTTGGGTATGGGTAAAAGCAACTCTAGCAGACCTTGCATAATGCCTCGGTCCGTAAAATAACCGTCAAATTGCAGGCCGGGGTCAGAAAATCTGCACGAGCAGACCCCGCATCCTGCCCCGGCTCGCAAAATTTTTTGCGGGACGCGGCAAATCTTCTCCCCCAATGTCTATTTTCACGGGCTGGGAGGCCGATCCGAGCTCAACCCCTATCCCGCGCGAGATTTGCCAGGAGGGACATTTCCGCGCGGCCCTTCCCACTCCCTGCACCCTCCGCACCATTGCCCCCACTCCGCAAGCTCCGGCTGCTCCTCCCCTATCGTCCCTCGCCGCCATGGATGACCCCATGCTGTCCCCTGTCACCGTCGAGGTCGCGCACGCCCCTTCCTCTCGGGAGGATCTCGTCGCCGGCCATGTTGGCCCCGCCGCCGTCGCCCAAGCCCATGCCGCGCCTCCCCGCAAGCGGCAGAGCAACGTGGTCGTGCAGGGCGGGTATCCGGCCGCCCCCGCCGCGATGGCCCGCGCTCCGGGCGCCAACGCGGCAGCGCGATCTCGGCTGGCGGCGGAGAAGGTCGGCAAGGTCGCGGGCGTAAAGCGGAGGAAGGTTCCGGCTTCAAAGAAGCCACCTTCTTCAACCTCTCGTTCCATCCCCCCCGCAAGGAGGTGCTTCGGCGATGCCGTTCAACGGTGCCGTTCCTCCCACGAGCGAGGTGTTCGATGAAATGGCCGGAAGGTATGCGTCTTCGGTCTTGGCGATTCCCTTTCATTTTTCGCCATTATTCTCGATAGCACGTGACTTGTTATCGTTCGCTATAGCGGTGGTTCGAACAATGCAACAACCGAGTTCGTGAACTTGTTGGACACAAACGCGGTTGACATTGATCAAGCCCCTTTCGAACCATTCGACTACAATGAAACGGAGGGCGGTGTGGATGATCATGGTTGTGCGGATGAATTGGAGGAGATCGAAGCGGAAGCGTTTGAGCAATCGCAAGAAAAATCTGGAAAAAGCATAAGATTGAGGAACTACACGATCTTGGAAGATCAAGCTTTGATTCAAGCATGGAGTGCGGTGTCTCTTGATGCATGCACGGGTACTTCTCAGACTTCCAAGAGATATTGACAAAGGATCGAAGATCAATACTTCCGCATTATGGCAAAGCATCCCAATAGGACTCCACACACATTCGCTTCAAGGGCGTTGGGAGAATATCAAGCCTATGTGTAGCCGTTGGGCAACTTGCTTGGAGCAAGTACGCGATGCACCTCCAAGTGGCATCGTGGAGTCCGACTATGTGAGTTTGTTTTGCCTTTGTTCAAATTGTGCATCATCATATTGCATCATGGAAAATGATTGGATCACTTTGTTCACATTGCGTAGGACAAAATTGCTCAACATAGATACAAGGACATGGAAGCTTTGGAGGGAATTTTTTTCAAACTAGAGCATTGTTGGGAGTTGCTCCAAAAGTGCGAGAAGTGGAAGTTGATCGACAAAGAATCCCCACCAAAGAGAGGCTCATTTACAAACATGGATGAAGATGAGGATGATGATGGCCCAAGAAATTTGTACAAGCCCGATGGCGACAAGAAGACCAAGGAGAATATGAAGAGAGAGCAAGAAGCATCAAGCTTGAGGGAGAAGATTGATGCCATGGTGCAATCCAACGAGTCGATGTTGTTGAAGTCGTTGAAGATCAAGAAAGAGTTGGCCGAAAAGAAGGCGAAGGAGAAGCAAGAAAAGTGGCAGTTGCTCAAGGAAGAGGGGCTGCGCAAAGCTGCCATCGAGGAGAGAAGAGCATGCGCCATCGAAAACAAATCCATGTCCATGTTGCTCGCCGAAGAGAACAAGAGCATGTCAATGAACCGCAATGACATGGATGATCTCACCAAAACATGGCATGATATGTCAAGGAGAGAAATCTTGAAGAGAAGAATGGTGGCGTCGGCCGGTCCGTGCTACAGTTCTGGTGATGTTTTCTCCGCTCCATATGGTGGCAATGTGGATGATTTCGGTGCGGGAGTTGGAACAAGCGCCGGAGGTGGATTCGGTGGTGCCGATGAACTCCAAGGTGGACTCGATGGCACGGAGTGAAGATCGATCAAGATGATGCCGGACATGGACACAAACCTTTTGCAAGACCCTCTTTTGCGTTAGCCGTAATGAACTTGGCTTCTATTTACGCGTAAAACTGTTTATGTTGTTTGAATTTAAACTTGTTTGTGAAATTCTATGTCAAACGCGAGATTTGCAGTTTATGTGTTTTGCGGGTCGTCACGGTGGTGCCCAAGCAGAACCCGCATAGCCGACCCGTAAAAAAACATATTCCTCGAATATACTTTTTTACGAATCCGTTTAAGGAGTCTGCATCTGTGCCAGCCCGCGCCGGCCTACAAAAGCAGTTTTACGTAAACTGCAAACACATTTTACGGGCCGACAGGATGCGAGGTCTGCTAGAGTTACTCTAAACATCAAGTTAGATCATGGTGAATATCTGATCTAGTGTAGCAGCTAGGCTAGGTGTTGCAATAGGCAGGGAGCAGTGACACGGCGGCAATTAAATGTTTTTGCTGTTATATAGCGCTCGAAAATAGCACTCCAACACCCGTGTTATAATCCTATGTGCGTTAAACAAGGTTCAATGTGTTGAGGAAAACTACATCGCGCGTTGCATATTTGGTATGCCCGCTCGTGCGTGCTGCAAAATCTAAACTGCTTTAGGTAGGGCTGCCAGATTGAACGCCGTGTTTTTGCGCTTTTGGTAATGCAAAACACCAGCTCAGCATGCTAAAACGCTATTTCGATACTGCAAAAAAAAAAAATTTAACGTGCCACACGACTACACATCTATTAAAGATGCTCTAACCGGTGAGAAAATGGCCGCCGTTCAGCTAGCAAGTAACTCCTAAGAAATGAGACCCGATCGATAGACAAGAACCGGACATTTATGTACAAATATGTGTGTGTTCATATATATAATAAAAATAATGGGCTAACTTGTAATTTTTTATTTAACTCACTTTAAAATATCTTATATATATAATATGAACATACTTATAATAATAAAATACTATATATATTAGTACATAATAGTATATGAGACATGAGGGGGTTTATATATATTGTATAGATGGATGAGCTGAAACAACCCATTGCACTAGGTAGTAGCTATAATTCCAATAATTAACCAATCGCCATGTGCTTGCAATAATTAAGAACATCACCAGTACTTGTTGACACGCTGGGCGCATGCACGTAGTGCCGCTGGAATGTACTCCGTCGTGGCCTGCCCGCCGTCCGTCATGGTTCTCAGAGGCAGAGCTTGAGCGACAAGTCCATCTCCGCCGTGGCCTCCCCGCCGGCTGTCGTGGTGCGGCGAGTGCCAGCCCAGCCGCCCATGCCCATGCCCATGCTCATGCTCGCCGCGGGTGAAGCAGCAGAGTAAGCCCAAAGATCACCGCCGCCGTGGAGCCAGCTGTGGGCGGCGGCCGGCGAAGAAGGCGTGGCGGCGGCGTTTTTGCCTGCGTCAGCGTCACGGCCGCGCTTGGCGAGGGTGCGCTCGAGCTTGTGGGCGTTCTGGTGGCCGCCGAGCGCCTGCGAGCTCAAGAACTTGCGCTGGCAGTAGTTGCACGACAAGGCCTCCTTGCCATCGTGCTGCTGCTGGTAGTCCGCGGGAGAAAGGGACGCCGGGCGCCAGGTGCCGTGGTGGTGCGTCATCGTGTCGAGGCGGAGGTCGAGGCTGACGCCGTTCAGCGGCGGCTGGTGCGCCTGCGGCGTCTCGCCCTTCATGGTGGACGCCCCGAGCCGGCGCGCCGAAGGTGGTGTGCGCGCGGGGGAAAGTGTGGAGGATGAAGGAGAAGGAGGTGTCAAGTGTGAACCAGCGCGCCGGTATATAAAGAGCAGCGAGCCCACTGGGTGAACCGGTGCTTGCCCGTTTAGAAGCAACTCTAGCAGACCTCCTAAAATATCGGCCCGCCAAACGCGTTTGCAGTTTGCATAAAACAGCTTTCCCAAGTCGGCGCGGGCTGACACAGATGCAGACCCTTCAAATGGATCTGTAAAAAAGTATATTTACGAAATATGTTTTTTTACGGATCGGCTATGCGGGTTCTGCTCTTTACGCCGCTGCATCCCCGCATATCATCAGCCCGCGAATCTCGAATCCAACATAATTCAACAATAAAAAACAAACTGAATTATTCAAATCAAACATAAAACAATAATCATCCGCATTACAAATAATTATTCAAATCACCATAGCAAACTTAAAATAATGCAATACAAAACTTGTCATGAATACAAAAATTAGTCACTGTCCAGCCCTTTGCCAATGGTGCTCAATGAGATCTTCCTGAAGCTGAAAATGTGTGTCTGCATTTTCAATCTTCTTGTATGTCTGAATAAAAGCTCTAATGCGGTTTGGGTCTCTAGCTGGTTTGACACGGCTACACACATTGTCGTAAAAGAATTCTAAGTTCATTCCTCTCTCATCTTCAAGAATCATATTGTGCAGGATAACACAACAAGTTATGATGTTTTTTAGGGTTTTCTTATCCCAAAAATGAGCAGGACCACGGACAATGGCAAACCTAGATTGCAAAATACCGAATGCTCTTTCAATGTCTTTTCGGGCTGCCTCTTGCACCGTTGCAAATTCACATTGTTTTTTTTTGTTTTTGGTTCTTTGATGCTCTTGACAAATGTGCACCAAGGAGGATATATACCATCTGCAAGATAGTACCCTTTTGTGTATTCATGCCCATTGATAGTGTAGTTACAAGCAGGAGCATCACCACTAGCAAGCCTAGCAAACAAATGAGTGCGTTGCAACATAATTTTCACAAAAAGGGATCGGCGCATTCGGTACCTTCTGCGGAAGAGGTGTGCAGGATATGTAGGATTCTCCGAAAAATAATCTTGCATCAAAATCTCGTTTTCAAGATCGCGATTCCGCGGAATGCGCAGACGCCCGACAGTAGATCCTCGTCTCCTCTTCCGGTACTCGTCTTCATGCTCCTTCACGGCAACTGCCATGACCAATGTTTGCCGCCGAAAGGTCGCAAGCATGGTCTCCACATCCGAGTCGTCCGAATTGGACGAATCGGATAGCAAGAACTTCTCGCACGGGGTCAACTCCATCTACACGCACACCGGCGCGTCAATCTACTACACAGCTCGCAAAAATCACAAAAAATGGACTAACCGGGGACGAGTTTGATGCGGTCGGCGGCGAAGAGGGTGCTGCGCTCGGCGGTGGTCGATCCCAGCGGCGGCGGCGACTGGGGGGCGGCTCTTCTCGCCGGATCCGGAGGGGCGGTGCAACGGCTCGGCGCGGGAGGGTGTGGGACGGCCCCGCGGAGCGATTCCGCCCGCAGATATGGCCGGAATCACCGGCGGCGGGCGGGCGGAAACAAGGGCGCACAGCGGCGGGAGGAGGGGGAAAAGAGCGCGGGCTGAAATGTCCCTCCCGCCAACTGCTTCTCTGTGATGCAGGGCACCGCAGCCGCGAGGCGGAAACCCGTGTTTTCCCGGGTTGGGGTCGGGAATTTGCCGCGCCCCCTAAAATTTTTTGCGGGGCGAGGCGAGATGCGGGGTCTGGTCGGGTGATACGTCTCTAACGTATCTATAATTTTTTATTGCTCCATGCTATATTATCTACTATTTTGGACATTATTGGGCTTTATTATCCACTTTTATATTATTTTTGGGACTAACTTATTAACTGGAGGCCCAGCCCAGAATTGCTGTTTTTTTGCCTATTTTAGGGTTTTGAAGAAAAGAAATATCAAACGGAGTCCAAACGGAATGAAACCTTCGGGAACGTGATTTTCTCACCGAACATGATCCAGGAGACTTGGACTCTACGTCAAGAAACAAAGGAGGAGGCCACGAGGTAGGGGGGCACGCCTACCCCCCTCCCCCGCGCGCCCTCCACCCTCGTGGGCCCCCTGTTGCTCCACCGACGTACTCCTTCCTCCTATATATACCTACGTACCCCAAACGGTCAGGTACGGAGCCAAAACCCTAATTTCACCACAGTAACTTTCTGTATCCACAAGATCCCATCTTGGGGCCTGTTCCAGAGCTCCGCCGGAGGAGGTATCCATCACAGAGGGCTTCTACATCAATACCATAACCTCTCCGATGAAGTGTGAGTAGTTTACCTCAGACCTTCGGGTCCATAGTTATTAGCTAGATGGCTTCTTCTCTCTTTTTTGATCTCAATACAATGTTCTCCCCCTTTCTTGTGAAGATCTATTCGAGGTAATCTTCTTTTTGTGGTGTGTTTGTTGAGACCGATGAATTGTGGGTTTATGATCAAGTTTATCTATGAATAATATTTGAATCTTCTCTGAATTCTTTTATGTATGATTGGTTATCTTTGCAAGTCTCTTCGAATTATGAGTTTGGTTTGGCCTACTAGATTGATCTTTCTTGCAATGGAGAAGTGCTTAGCTTTGGGTTCAATCTTGCGGTATCCTTTTCCAGTGACAGTAGGGGCAGCAAGGCACGTATTGTATTGTTGCCATCGAGGATAACAAGATGTTTTTTTATCATATTGCATGAATTTATCCCTCTACATCGTGTCATCTTACTTAAGGTGTTACTCTATTTTCATGAACTTAATACTCTATATGCATGCTGGATAGCGGTCGATGAGTGGAGTAATAGTAGTAGATGCAGGCCGGAGTTGGTCTACTTGTCTCGGACGTGATGCCTATATACACGATCATACCTAGATATTCTCATAACATGCTCAATTCTGTCAATTGCTCAACAGTAATTCGTTCACCCACCGTAAAATACTTATGCTCTTGAGAGAAGCCACTAGTGAAACCTATGGCCCCCGGGTCTATCTTCATCATATTAATCTTCCAGTACTTAGTTATTTCCTTTGCTTTTTACTTTGCTTTTATTTTACTTTGCATCTTTATCACAAAAATACCAAAAATATTATCTTATCATATCTATCAGATCTCACTCTCGTAAGTGACTGTGAAGGGATTGACAACCCCTTATTGCATTAGTTACGAGGAGTTATTTGTTTTGTGCACGTACTAGGGACTTGCGTGCAACCTCCTACTGGATTGATACCTTGGTTCTCAAAAACTGAGAGAAATACTTACGCTACTTTGCTGCATCACCCTTTCATCTTCAAGGAAATCCAACGCAGTGCTCAAGAGGTAGCATCGGGCAGGCTTTCCGGCCCGTACCCGCATTTTGGCGGCAATTTTGCGGGTCGAGGGCGGATGCGGGGTCTGCTAGAGTTGCTCTTAGCCCGGTTGCCATTGCTTCGGCGTTTTTCTTTTCTTTCGAAAAGACACTCTCTCACGGCGCTACATTTTTGCTTTTCACATAAAGGGCTTTTTTCTTTTCTTCTGTAACATTAATAACCCCGTGTTTGTATTCACGCATGGCTAGGGAAAATACACAGGAGCTCCTGGGTGCTCCACACCCTTATACGAATATTAAACTAAAAAATACAAAAAAAATCAGAAAAAACTGAAATTTGGGGTATCAAACCCGGATTCTCAATCTACTCCCGTGTGAAATTTCGTGAAAACATATGTATCCGTGAAGAAGGAAATACTGTCCTAACAAAAATCCATCTAAACAGTTTTTTTTCTACACATAGGTATTTTTTGTCTTTTTTGTCACAAATACGTTTCCTCGTATTTTTTCGCAAAATTTCACGCGGGAGTAGATCGTGAACCCAGGTTTGATATCCCAAAATCTCAGACTTTTTTTTTCAAATTCTTGGTATTGTTTTGAATTTAATGTTCATATAGAGGCGTGGAACACCCGGGTGCTACAAATGCGCTTCCCATGACTAGCTGCTACACTATGAGCGCCCTTCTCCATTCATGTCTTTTCAATCCATATGATGCAACCAGACCCTGAGACGCTTGAGACACGATTTGAAGCCGACCGGGTACATGTCACTATCAATGTCAATGTGCACACTATAGCCGCGTGGCTTATGGGTCTTACAGAAAGGAATTAGGTCGGGAATGCTAACAAACCATGGAATGAACCCCCTTTCCGTCAAGAGGGAGCTAAACACAGTTCAAACAGAAGACTGCTAATTTAAGACGGCTGTCGTTCCTGTTTTGTGTAGTCTCTGGTTTTAGTAGAACAAATTCCACATAGCTAGCACGCTACATGCAAGTGGTCTTTTTGTGTGTAAGAAGAAGCTAAAGAGAGTTCCGACAAAAGGCCCCATGCTAAGTACATTGAACCAATTGAAGAAGCTAAGGAGAGTTCCAACAAAAGGCACCATGCTAGGCCGTAGGTACACGAGTTCTTTCCTTACAAACCATGCGTCCAAGAAGAAGCTAAAGAGAGTTACAACACAATGCGCCATGCTACGCACTATGTAATATTCCTTGGCGACACTCAAAGAAACCATTGAAAGAACCTCAACAACGAGCTCAATATAGATCAAACAGAAAAAAAAAGTAATAGATCCTGAGGCCCTGTTTGGCCAAGCTTGAATCAGTTATGGTTTTGGTTTTCTTTCGGCTTCATTTTTGTAGATAGACACACACCACAAAACTAGAATGCTACCTGCAAGGGGTCTTTTCATTTAAGAACCATAAGTATAGAAGACGCTAAAGAGAGTTTCAGTAGAAGACGCTATGTTACGCGGTGCATACATGAGTTCCAACAAAAGGCACCGTGCACATGAAAGCCCTGTTTGGTCAAGCCCTGGCTTCACAATTGATCTTAGACAAGGGAAGAAACCAATTAGGCCAAAACTTCTAGGAACATATACATGTAAGGAAACAAACATTCTGTCGAGTGGAAGTAAGAGAGGTGGAATATAGACGCCGGACGAGGATCCCCTAATTAACATGGGCTATCCTACCATTGGGTCACTGACATGTGGATCCTACCAAGCATGGGTCCCACCTGCCAGCGACCCAAAGGCAGGGTAAGGCACGGATATGTACGTCAGAGGATCCATGTCCATAGATGCCATGATGCACACAAAATGCCAGCTTGTACGTACATTAGATAGATTTTCAGCGACCAATTGAATGTTTTTTTAATCACTTTCTTGCTTATGCGATGTGCACATTATGGCCACACCGGGTCAATTAAGCTCTGCCTCCATATAGCTCAATGTGTCTTATTGAAAGAAATTAGGCCGAGACCGGTAAGAAACTATCGAGAGAACGTTAGGAGGAGCAAAATATAGTTCAAACAAGAAAAGTCATAATAGACCTTGAAGCCCTGTTTGGCCAAGCTTGAATCAATTATGGTTCCGGTTTTCTTTCGTCTCCACTTTTTTTTAGAACAACACACACCACACAACTATAACTCTACCTACAAGGGCTATTTTCCTTTAGGAACCATGTGTACAAGTGCAATAAGAATCTAAAAAGAGTTCCACCGCAAGACACCATGCTACGCAATACGTACATGGGTGCTTAATAGGAACTGTTTATAGGAAAAAGCTAAAGAGAGTTCCAACAGAAGGCGCCATGCACATGAAAGCCCTCTTTAGTCAAAGCCGTGGCTTCACAATTAATCTTAGACAAGGGAACAAACTGATTAGGCCAAAACTTCTAAGAACATATACATGGAAGGAAACATATGTTTGATTGAAGTAAGAGAGGTGGAATATAGATGCCATGATGCATGCAAAATGCCAACACATACACACACTAGAAACATTTTCAGCAACCAATTCGGTGTTCTTTTCAATCACTTGCTCGCTTACGCGATGTGCCCATTATGGCCATGCTAGGCCAATTAAGTTCTGGCTGCACATAGGTCAGTGGGTCTTACTGAAAGAAATTAGGCCCAGACTCGTAGAAAACTATCGAAAAGACATCGGGAGGAGCTAAACATAGTTCAAACAAGAAAAAATGTAATATACCTTGTGGCCCTGTTTGGCCAAGCTTGAGTCAGTTGTGTTTCCTTTTTTTCTTTCTGCTCCACTTTAGTAGAACGACACACACCACACAACTAGAACACTACCTACAGGTTTTTAGGAACTGTGTATAAGGAGGTGCTTCAAAAAGAAAAAAACTGTGTATAAGGAGAGCTAAACAGAGTTCCAACAGAAGGCGCATGCACATGAAAGCCCTGGCTTGACAATTTATCTTAGACAAGGGAAAAAACTGATTAGGCCAAAACTTCTAAGAATGTATACATGGAAGGAAACACGCATTTCGTCGATGAAGTAAGAGAGGTGGAATATAGATGCCACAATGCGCACATAATGGCAGCACAAACGTACACTAGAAAGATTTTCAGCAACCAATTTGATTTTTTTAATCACTTGCACTCTTACGCGATGTGGCCATGCCGGGCCAATTAAGCTCTCGCTCCACGTGGGTCAATGCGTCTTAATGGAAGAAATTAGACTGACACTGGTAAGAAAATATCGAAAGAATGTCAGGAGGAGCTAAATATAGTTAAAAAAAATATCATAATATGCCTTGTGTCCCTGTTTGGCCGAGCTTGAATCAGTTGTCATTCCGGTTTTCTTTTGGCTCCACTTTAAGTAGAACGACACACACTACACAACTAGAATGCTACCTACAAGTGCTCTTTTCTTTTAGGAACTATGTGTAGAAGATGAAGCTAAAGTGAGTTCCAACAAAAGGCGCCATGCTGCAGAGTACGTACATGGATTCTTTTTAGGAACTGTGTATATGAAGAAGCTATAGAGAGTTCCAATAGAAGGCTCCATGCACATGATTGTTTGGTCAAGCCTTGGCTTCACAATTAATACTCCCTCTGTTCGGAAATACTTGTCCCAGAAATGAATAAAATGAATATATTTATAATTAAAATAAATCTAGATACAACCATTTTGAGGACAAGTATTTCCGGACAAAAGGAATATTAGTCAAGGGAACAAGTCGATTAGGCCAAAACTTCCAAGAACATATACATGGAAGGAAACATACGTTTCGTCAAGAGGAAGTTGGCGAGGTGGAAAATGGGAGCACCTATTGGACCCTCTTTGCTTCCAACAGCGCGCAGACGCACAGAGAGACCCGCGACTGGGCCTGCCCACTAACAGGAAACGAAGGGGTCCGCGACGTTAAAAATAACATAAACGAGCGAGTCGCTGCCTGCCACTAGCCACTAGAACTGACGGCTGTTGCTGCTATAAAGGAACCACAATTTGTTTTTTAAATCTCACAGAAGCAGCACATTTAAGACAGTCTTTACAAATTTTAGACGTTTCTTGAAAATTTAGGAAAACAATTAAATGCCGAATATTGTTCTGAAAACAAAAATATATTTGGAATTCGAAACATTTTTTACTCCCCATATATAAGAAGAAAATTTGAACAAATTTTGAATCCCGAACTTTTTTAATCTGTGAACAATTTTTGAAAACAGGAAAAAATTTCAAAGTTCCAAAAAAATAGAAACACAAACATATTTTGAAATCCGCAAACAACTTTTTAATACGCGAACATCTTTTGAATACATGTACATATTTTGATCTATGAACTTTTTTTGAAAAATTAAAACATTTTTATTGAAAACACTAAAATCTTTGAGAAACAAGAACACATTTTTAAATTCTAAACAAATTTTGAAATGTGAGAAGAATAATTAACATTCCAGAAAAAATTGAAAACATCAACAAATTTTGAAACTCTGAACTTTTTGAAAATGAGATTTTTTTTAAAATTCAGAATGTTTATTGAAATTGTAAACACATTTTTAAAACATGACATTTTTGGGAATGCAAGAACATTTTTTAATACTCTAAAATCTTTTGAATCTGTGAACAGTTTTTGAAAATGAGAATGTTTTTTTGGAAAACGCATACATATTTTGAAAAATTGGAACACATTTTGAAATTCCAGAGAATTTTTTGAATTTGTGAACAAATTTTGGAAATGGGAACATTTTTTGAAATCTGAAACAGTTTTTGGATTTGTGAACAAATTTTGAAGATTGGAACATTTTTGGGATTTTATGAACAAATTGTTTTAAATTGCTAAAATTTTCTGAATTGCCGAAAAATTTATGGATACGTGATTTTTTTGTGTAAAATACCAACATTTTTTGCAAAAGGAAAAACGAAAACAAAGAAGAAAGGAAGAAAGTAAAAGAAACATAAACAGAAAAAAATGAAAATTTAAAATAAAAAAAGAAAGAAACAGAATAGTATAACGGAAAAGGAAAATAAAAAAACAAACAAGGAACCTTGTAGACGGTTCCTGAAACCGGAAAAACCGACTGGGAACCTTCAAATAGATTTTCCCTGCAACATAGATGCCATGATGTACACACAATGCAAGGATCTTGATCTTTCGGTGAACTCATGGCGGAGATAGGCCCACATAGCGCCTAGGTTCAGGTCCTTGGAATTCTTTATTATTTTGCTGCTGTTTTTCACTGTTAATCGTTTTCGGCCTAGGCTGGCCAGGGCCCGACCCAATCCTCCCATCTTAAGGATACAAACTACTTCAACCAGTTGTAGTTCTCCATCAATCATTTTTTTTAGCATCAGTACAGACACAAGCGCTTATATACACGCGCATACATTCATCTCTATAAACGCATACACGCACACTCTATCTCTATGAGCACCTTCGAGAGACTGAGCCGACATATCATCTTGAGATTTACGAAGTCATCGTAGACGCCTCGTCGTCGAAGGGAATGTCTCCTCCCACTGAAAGCGCATCGCCGGAAATCCTAAAATAAATTCAGGAATAATGCGAGCACCAGGATTTAAACCCGGGTGGCTTGGGGTTACCACTGTCCACCTAACCAACTCAATCACAGGATTTGAACAGTTTAATTACGCGTGTGCCCTTAGCTACTTAGCTATAGATGTATGGAGGTAGATAGATAGATGTTTTTTTTTAAATGAAGGTTCAAGAAAAGCCGATAGATGGGTTTATATAAATTCCAGATCTCCTGCGTATGGATATAGAGATAGATTTGGACAATTACTCGGAACCAATGAGTTGAGTGTGCCACATTGTTTTTTTTCCTGTGTTAGTGTTAGTCACATGCTAGATGGGGCTAGCCAGATTAATAAGAGCATCTCCAGCCGTTGCCCTCCAGGAGGCGCTAAAAATCGCCCCCTGGGGGTGTACCGGTGCAAACCGCGTGCTGAGGGCGTGATGCCCCCAAGTCGCAGCGTCCATGTTTTTTTTAAAATTTTTAATTTCGGCACAAACACGACGCAAATCAACCAAACTTCGATGAGTTTGTACATATTTTAAATATTTTACAAAAGAGGAAAAAAATGCTAGTAGGCTGCTCCTCGCCTTCTCCCTCGCCGCCCGCCGCCCTTGCAGTTCTACATGCCCAGGAGGCTGTAGAACTGCGTATAGTCACCGTCGTCGTCGCCTCCTCCACGGCCGCCGTCCCTGCTGCAACCCTCCCCCGGTTGGCGCGGCGGGTTGGACGGTCCGGGGGCATCCTCGTCGTCGTCGCTGTCGAGGATCACGACGCCGTGCTCGTCCTCGCGCCCACATTTGCGGGCGGCTATCTCCTCCAGGGCCCGACACTGCCGGACCATCTCGTCGCGGAGGTAGTCGTCCCGCGCCCACCATAGGGCGTGCTCGTCGGAGAAGCCATGCCGGGCTATCTCCTCATACTCCGCGGGGAGGCCGGTCTCCGGCTTCAGCCTGACAAGGACGAGGCGGCCAGTGGCGGGGGCGGAGTCGTCGATGCGGACGCCGGAGCTGCGGGTGCGCGCGCTGACAGCCGTGTCCTGAGGCTCCAGCTTGACGGGGCGGAGGCAGGGAGAGTCGGACGAGGAGGAGGACGCCCCCGGGTCCATGCGCCTCGGCGTCCACGAGCTCCCACGCCGGCAAGAGATGGACGGGGGAGCGGGGTACTGCAGCCTCGGCGTGTTGCCGCCCTCGATGTACTCGAGAACGGCCTCCAGCGTGTGGCCGGGCACGCCCCATCATCGGCGCCGGTCTTCGGAGTTGAGCCTGCCGGAGGGCACGATGCCGTTGGTGGCCTCGAGCTGCTCGGCATGGCGGCGGCGGGAATAGGGCTCCCAGAGCGGGCTGTCAGGGATGTACCGTGGACCTTCCCTCGCCGCCCGCGGTAGAGAGGCGCGGATATGCGCGATCTCTGCACGCCGCGCCGCCCCGGTAGGCGGTGGTGGCACTGGGACCCCACCGGCGCTGATCCTCCATGACTCAGGCACCTGCATGTCCGGCGGGACCGGGTACTCGGCCTCGAAGAGGAGCCGAGTTTCGTCCTCGTGAAGGTGGCAGCGACCGAAACCGTTCGCCGCCGCGCCGTAGCCTGGGAAGCGCTCGAACATGCTTTGAACTGGAGACGGCGATAGGAGAGGGAGGAAAGGGGGAGAAATGGCGCGTCGACGGTGGAGACTCTGTGTGTGTCACCGGCGCGCTGGGGTCGGCTTATATAGGCGGAGGCGCCGCGAGTATGCGTGGCCGCCATGTGTACGCGTTGCGGGCGAGGGGACGCGCGTCGTCCGGTCTTCACTGCGCCGCCCGTGACGCATCAATGGAGGAGGCTGACCGGCACGGCAGCACGCGGCAGCTTTGACATTGATTCTCCGCGGGAAACGAGGCGATAAGGACGACGAAGCGGCGAGAAGAGAGACGAGTCGCTGGCAAGAAGAGCCCGCGGCTGTTTCGCGCCAAAAATGATTCGCCCGGCGCCCCCGAATGCTCCCCAGCGTGTCGGGTTCGGGTTGGGTCCACCGTCGTCAATTTTGGCCCGAGCTGGCGAAAAATGGGCCATTGAGGAGGCGACTGGGCCAATTTTTCGATGCCGACGGGCGAAAAGTCACCTAAGGGGCCTTGTTGGAGATATGAACAAATGGGCTGGGGGGAGGGGGGGGGGGGGGGGGGGGGAGGGGGGCAACCAACATCAGGTTTAGGCTAGATTTCTATGAATTTATAGGCAATTTACTTATGATAATATAAATAAATCTCCTGGGCAGGGGGTGATGGCCCAGCTTGATCTTCACTAAGCTCCGCCACTGCACCCATGTGTTGCGTTATGTTATGTTGAGTTGGGTGTGATCAGTAGACGTCTAGTCTATCAATGGTATCTGTGAGACTGTGACTCTTGTGTAGTATAGCTTACTAGCTTACTGGGCCTTCTCCGAGCCTCCAAGGCGATGTCTTGCAGCCGAGTGAGCAAGCAAGCAACTTCCAAGAAATAGCTGGAAAAAAACCGGACCTCACGTCAAAGTAAACGGAGAAGACATGCCCAAAGCCAAAACCCTAATGACAACGGTGGATATGAATATACTCATTTCTCTCTCCATACATTCACTCTGCTGTGTAAGTATGTATATGGTTAGGACAACTAATTCTATAAACCTAAATAGGTCATCCCCATTACCTTTATTATTCATCAAAGACCCACCAGAAGATGCATCTATACCAATATAAAAAGATTCAAAGGGCAGATTCAAATCATCTCAGCCGTCAAATCATGTTATCTAGCGGTTCAAATCGCTCCAATGCTGAGCACCAAACACGTTTAACGCTTTAATTACCCACCACTGCCATTGGTTATAAACACGTTTTGACTCAACGTTATCCCATGAAATCTGCTATGTAATTAATATCCTACCATTTCCGGGAAAATAATAATTGATATCTTACCAAATATCAACGTGCAACAGATATATCTTACCTAATACTAGAAGAACGCCCGTGCGTTGCAACGGGGCCACATTAACTTAAAAAGTTCAATATTACGACATTGGCGACCTTTTTTACCATCAAATCCTCACACACACACTCTCCCTCCCTCTTCCTCACTCTCTCTCCCCCTCTCCCGCTTCTCCTAGCCGCCTCAACATCATGTCATTACCAAACATGTAGTGGATGCCTAGTGGGATAAGGGTTAAGAAATAACATGAGGTGAAAAATACGATGACTGTCAATTCCATAAGACGATCCAAGTAATTTGACAAAATAGATCGAGAGCATCTTGTATAATCTCAAAAAAGCAACTAAAAATATAAGAAATGAAGTGATGAAAATCAGCCCCTGCTCTCATTTATGCTCGCTTTTGTAATGGGAGGCAAGGAATGGGGATACCGGGAGAAGAAAGGATCACATGGACGGCAAGCCTCCACCACCGGCAAGTGGGGTTGCTTCACATCCAATCTCCACGGCCGCCGCCTCCATGGGGACGAACTCCCATGTTCACAACCGGGCTCCCAATCGGCCGCTGCCTCGCCGACCTTGACGACGAAGTAGTCCCTCCCTTCGATCCCATTCGCAACGGAGGCAACACCCATCCCAGCGGACGGGTCCACGATGAGATCCCTACTGGATTGTGCTCGCGCCTCCCCAAACCTCACCGCGGGACACATGAGAGGGCGCCGTTGCCATGGTCAGGCTTGGATGGGGAAAGGAGGCGACATAGCAGCAACCACGCCTTCGCTGGGATTGGTGGCGACGGCGGCGGCGAGCGAGCGGGAGGACGGCGGCGGCGAGAGAGTAGGAGGGTGGTGGCGGCAGTCCATCGGCCACCATGACGTGAGAGGAGGATGGGGATGGGGCTGCGATCTGGACGTATGGAGCGGTCGAGAGCAGGGGAAGCAGGCGGCTTGGTTTTTTCATCGTGCGGGGTTTGGAGGAGGTCAAACGAGAGGGCTTTTTTCGTGCGGGACGCAGAGCAACGAGGGCAGATGTAGGGAGACAGGACACGGTCGGTTGGCAGGAAAAGGAAAGCTACGCATTTTTTTAGGCAGTAGAGATGATTGATGATAAGAAAGGGAAAATCACATCAATATAAGGAAATATCCCATCAATACTTGATTGATTGCGATTTATTTTTTATATGATAACTAATCTGATCATCAATACTTGATTGATTGCAATTTATTTTTATATGGTAACTAATCTGATGGGTTTATGTGGGTGGTGAAGCGAAAAGTCAGGTGGGAGAGAGACGAAATAAAACCAGTGAAATAAAACCAACGAAACTGTTGAGGCGAAATAAAACCAGCGAAAAATAACCGGCGGACTATTCACCAACTGCTCCATTAGGAGTAGAGATAACATGCAACTAATATTCTACTCCCTCCGTTCCTAAATACTTGTCTTTCTAGGCATTTTAACAAGTGACTACATACGGAGCAAAATGAATGAATCTACACTCTAAAATATGTCTACATACATCCGTATGTAGTAGTCATTTGAAATGTCTAGAAAGACAAGTATTTGGGAACGGAGGGAGTACCTAATATAAACATGCATTGCAGGTACATTATTACTAGTGAGAAAAGTTTACCACTATTAGTTGATCTCATGCACACATCCTAGCTCACGACACATGTCACCTCATCAAAGATCCACTCAATATGCATGGAAAAATGCTTTCCACTAAATTAGGCCACTTATATTCACAATATATTTCGACTACACAATAATCAAAATAATATATAATACTCACTCTTGGTTTTAGTTCATATATTATTAATTCAACTATGCAGGTTTCATACACTCAAATTGCTAACATATACTGCAATCGATTCTCACAGCAACGCGTCGGGTATTGTCTAGTTACACTAAAGTGGGCGTCGTTCACTTTGAGCTACAGACAAGGAGTTCAGTCAATCTTGTTGGTTAATCACTTTTTGGTCGATGCATGTATGCGTTGTTAGAAAATATGCGAATATGTCATTGCAGAAAAGTAGACAGGACATGCGATGTTTTGTTAACGAGATTCATCATCGTTGCTAGTTCCCAGAGCATGATCCCAGTGGCACCTCCCCATGTACCAATCACATGATACAGATCGATGATAAGCCCCTACAAGGCCACTAGACAGCGCTCCGACCACTGCACCCGGACCGCCCCTCTCGTGATCTCTATCTTATCCTACAACCATTGTCTAGTCTATTTTGGCGACCCGTGGTTGTTGGAAAAGTAGTAGAAAACAAAAAAACTCGCCCCATGGTCATGATTCCGGGAACACTATGAAGATGCATTAGAGGTTTAGATCGGATCATTATCAACTTTGAGTTGCGGCGGAAGAAGAGTTGGTGTAGATCACTGATGAAGTCCCTTGAACCGTTCATGGATGACCCCTTGAACTAAATACCAAAAGCACAACCTCTCTACGGATTGCAGGCATACATGCTTCATGATCCGGCAACGCTTCTCCGTCTAGAGCTAGTTGTCGTCGGAGAATTAGAGGGAGGAGGAGCTAACCAGACGGAGCTTCTCTATTATGAGGATTAGAGAGAACTAGGTCTAGCTCTAATTAGATCAACTCTAAATTATAACTAGAACTAAAGAACTAGAGGAGGCTCCAAAAATTGTGTTCTAGGGGCTACCCCTGCCCATCTATTTATATGTTGATACCTGGTGTTGCAACTTGGGGAGGGGGCATCCCCAAAATCGGTTTGGACCGTGCGGAAGAGTCCTCCTCGATCTCCAACACGAAATGCCAAGGTTCTAGGCGTGGAAACTACATAGACCGCGGCGTTTGGCCCAAGGGGGAAAACATTAGGGACCCTAGCGTCTAGCCCCTACCCTCCGCAAAACCCCCCTTTGCACCGACTAAAGGCCTCGTGGGCCTTACCCATTGGCCCAACCAAGGTCTCCTCGCACCAAGAACCCTTTGGATTTATCCGAAAGGTTCCATAACCTTCTGGACATCACCAAAAGTTCCTAAGACCTTCCCAGGACCTCCTAGAACATTTCTGGAAACATCTGAAACTCTTTTGGAACTCTCTCAAACTATTTCTTATGTTACCGAAACTATTCCGAGAATATTTTTTCATAACTCTCACTCCATTAACAATCAACAAATCGTGATTCCCTTATGCGTGAAACCCTGTATGTTCGGTAAAACATAGGCATGAACAATGATGACCTGTAAGGGCATAGAGCTGTTGTAGCACTTTCTTGATAAGTAGAGTGTCGAACCCATATGAATTTAATAGGAAGACACTATCAACCCCGAAACTACGTTCACACCCAAACCACAACTTGAAAACAGTCTATTCTATCGGTTGCTACGGGAACGATAATAAACGGGGTTTAACTAGACTACAAACTAGGACAGAAAATATACTAAACTAGAACACAAAGTAAAAGGGGCTGTACTTGTAGGATTGAATATAGCAAAAGGCGGTATCTAGGCTTTTGGTCTCACTAGTGCTAGAGGAGCGTCTCAGTGGCATACAAGTATTATAGACTACTAACTGTTCTCCTATGGTTTGCATCCCTTGTCTGTCACTCCTTGGTTTACTAGATGTAACATCGCGTCATGGTCACACACGACTGCTAATAATACACAACAGAACCAAAGAATCATGAAGTTCATCTATCTACTCTGTGTACGTGCAAGTAACATACATGCAACGGGAAAAGAGAGTAAATACTAAACGAAGCCATGAAGACTAGTTGTTGGGGAACGTAGTAATTTCGAAAATTTTCCTACGCACACGCAAGATCATGGTGATGCATAGCAATGAGGGGGAGAGTCTGATCTATGTACCCTTGTAGATCGCAACGGAAGCGTTGACACAACGTAGAGGAAGTAGTCGTACGTCTTCTTCCCGATCCGACCGATCCAAGCACCGTTACTCCGGCACCTCCGAGTTCTTAGCACACGTTCAGCTCGATGACGTTCCTCGGGCTCCGATCCAGCAAAGCGTCGAGGAAGAGTTCCGTCAGCACGACGGCGTGGTGACGATCTTGATGTACTACCGACGCAGGGCTTCGCCTAAGCACTGCAACGGTATGATCGAGGTGGAATTTGGTGGCAGGGGGCACCGCACACGGCTAAGGAACGATCTCAAGGATCAACTTGTGTGTCTTGGGGTGTCCCCTGCCCCCGTATATAAAGGTTGGAGGGAGGGGGGCTGGCCGGCCAAAGAGAGGGAGGCGCAGGAGGAGTCCTACTCCTACCAGGAGTAGGACTCCCCCCTCCAATCCTATTCCAACTAGGACTCCTTGGGAAAAAGGGAGAGGAAAAGAGAGAGAGGTGGCCGGCCACCTCTCCTAGTCCTAATAGGACTAGGGGAGGGGGGAGGTGCGCAGCCCTCCTTGGCAGCCCCTTTCACCTTTCCACAATGGCCCATGTAGGCCCATTTGGCTCCCGGGGGGTTCCGGTAACCCTCCCGGTAATCCGGTAAAATCCCGATTTCACCCGGAACACTTCCGATGTCCAAACATAGGCTTCCAATATATCAATCTTTACGTCTCGACCATTTCGAGACTCCTCGTCATGTCCGTGATCTCATCCGGGACTCCGAACAACCTTCGGTACATCAAAATGCATAAACTCATAATAACTGTCATCGTAACGTTAAGCGTGCGGACCCTATGGTTCGAGAACAATGTAGACATGACCGAGACATGTCTCCGGTCAATAACCAATAGCGGGACCTGGATGCCCATATTGGCTCCTACATATTCTACGAAGATCTTTATCGGTCAGACCGCATAACAACATACGTTGTTCCCTTTGTCATCGGTATGTTACTTGCCCGAGATTCGATCGTCGGTATCCAATACCTAGTTCAATCTTGTTACTGGCAAGTCTCTTTACTCGTTCCGTAATACATCATCTCATAACTAACATCTTAGTTATTATGCTTGCAAGGCTTATGTGATGTGTATTACCGAGAGGGCCCAGAGATACCTCTCCGACAATCGGAGTGACAAACCCTAATCTCGAAATACGCCAACCCAACATCTACCATTGGAGACACCTGTAGTACTCCTTTATAATCACCCAGTTACGTTGTGACGTTTGGTAGTACCCAAAGTGTTCCTCCGGTAAACGGGAGTTGCATAATCTCATAGTTATAGGAACATGTATAAGTCATGAAGAAAGCAATAGCAACATACTAAACGACCGGGTGCTAAGCTAATGGAATGGGTCATGTCAATCAGATCATTCAACTAATGATGTGACCTCGTTAATCAAATAACAACTCTTTGTTCATGGTTAGGAAACATAACCATCTTTGATTAACGAGCTAGTCAAGTAGAGGCATACTAGTGACACTCTGTTGGTCTATGTATTCACACATGTATTATGTTTCCGGTTAATACAATTCTAGCATGAATAATAAACATTTATCATGATATAAGGAAATAAATAATAACTTTATTATTGCCTCTAGGGCATATTTCCTTCAGTCTCCCACTTGCACTAGAGTCAATAATCTAGATTACACAGTAATGATTCTAACACCCATGGAGCCTTGGTGCTGATCATGTTTTGCTCGTGGAAGAGGCTTAGTCAACGGGTCTGCAACATTCAGATCCGTATGTATCTTGCAAATCTCTATGTCTCCCACCTGGACTAAATCCCGGATGGAGTTGAAGCGTCTCTTGATGTGTTTGGTTCTTTTGTGAAATCTGGATTCCTTTGCCAAGGCAATTGCACCAGTATTGTCACAGAAGATTTTCATTGGACCCGATGCACTAGGTATGACACCTAGATCGGATATGAACTCCTTCATCCAGACTCCTTCGTTCACTGCTTCCGAAGCAGCTATGTACTCCGCTTCACATGTAGATCCCGCTACGACGCTTTGTTTAGAACTGCACCAACTGACAGCTCCACCGTTTAAAGTAAACACGTATCCGGTTTGCGATTTAGAATCGTCCGGATCAGTGTCAAAGCTTGCATCAACGTAACCTCTTACGGTGAGCTCTTTGTCACCTCCATATACGAGAAACATATCCTTAGTCCTTTTCAGGTATTTCAGGATGTTCTTGACCGCTGTCCAGTGATCCACTCCTGGATTACTTTGGTACCTCCCTGCTAAACTTATAGCAAGGCACACATCGGGTCTGGTACACAGCATTGCATACATGATAGAGCCTATGGCTGAAGCATAGGGAACATCTTTCATTTTCTCTCTATCTTCTGCATTGGTCGGGCATTGAGTCTGACTCAACTTCACACCTTGTAACACAGGCAAGAACCCTTTCTTTGCTTGATCCATTTTGAACTTCTTCAAAATCTTGTCAAGGTATGTGCTTTGTGAAAGTCCAATTAAGCGTTTTGATCTATCTCTATAGATCTTTATGCCTAATATGTAAGCAGCTTCCCCGAGGTCTTTCATCGAAAAACTTTTATTCAAGTATCCCTTTATGCTATCCAGAAATTCTATATCATTTCCAATCAGTAATATGTCATCCACATATAATATCAGAAATGCTACAGAGCTCCCACTCACTTTCTTGTAAATACAGGCTTCTCCAAAAGTCTGTATAAACCCAAATGCTTTGATCACACTATCAAAGCGTTTATTCCAACTCCGAGATGCTTGCACCAGTCCATAAATGGATCGCTGGAGTTTGCACACTTTGTTAGCTTCCTTTGGATCGACAAAACCTTCCGGTTGCATCATATACAACTCTTCTTCCAGAAATCCATTCAGGAATGCAGTTTTTACATCCATTTGCCAATTTTCATAATCATAAAATGCGGCAATTGCTAACATGATTCTGACAGACTTAAGCATCGCTACAGGTGAGAAAGTCTCATCATAGTCAACTTCTTGAACTTGTCGAAAACCTTTTGCGACAAGTCGAGCTTTGTAGACAGTAACATTACCATCAGCGTCAGTCTTTTTCTTAAAGATCCATTTATTCTCAATTGCTTGCCGATCATCGGGCAAGTCAACCAAAGTCCATACTTTGTTCTCATACATGGATCCCATCTCAGATTTCATGGCTTTAAGCCACTTTGCGGAATCTGGGCTCACCATCGCTTCTTCATAGTTCGTAGGTTCATCATGATCTAGTAGCATGACTTCCAGAACAGGATTACCGTACCACTCTGGTGCGGATCTTATTCTGGTTGATCTACGAGGTACAGTAGTATCTTGATCTAAAGTTTCATGATCATCATCATTAACTTCCTCTCTTATTGGTGTAGGTCTCACAGAAACAGTTTTCTGTGATGTACTATTTCCCAATAACGGAGTAGGTACAGTTACCTCGTCAAGTTCTACTTTCCTCCCACTCACTTCTTTCGAGAGAAACTCCTTCTCAAGAAAGTTTCCGAATTTAGCAACAAAAGTCTTGCCTTCGGATCTGTGATAGAAGGTGTATCCAATAGTTTCCTTTGGATATCCTATGAAGACACATTTCTCCGATTTGGGTTCGAGCTTATCAGGTTGAAGCTTTTTCACATAAGCATCGCAGCCCCAAACTTTAAGAAACGACAACTTTGGTTTCTTGCCAAACCACAGTTCATAAGGCGTCGTCTCAACGGATTTAGATGGTGCCCTATTTAACGTGAATGCGGCCGTCTCTAAAGCATAACCCCAAAACGATAGCGGTAAATCAGTAAGAGACATCATAGATCGCACCATATCTAGTAAAGTACGATTACGACGTTCGGACACACCATTACGTTGTGGTGTTCCGGGTGGCGTGAGTTGCGAAACTATTCCATAATTTTTCAAATGTACACCAAACTCGTAACTCAAATATTCTCCTCCACGATCAGATCGTAAAAACCTTATTTTCTTGTTACGATGATTTTCAACTTCACTCTGAAATTCCTTGAACTTTTCAAATGTTTTAGACTCATGTTTCATTAAGTAGATATACCCATATCTGCTTAAATCATCTGTGAAAGTGAGAAAATAACGATATCCGCCACGAGCCTCAATATTCATCGGACCACATACATCGGTATGTATGATTTCCAACAAATCTGTTGCTCTCTCCATAGTACCGGAGAACGGTGTTTTAGTCATCTTGCCTATGAGGCACGGTTCGCAAGTACCAAGTGATTCATAATCAAGTGGTTCCAAAAGCCCATCAGTATGGAGTTTCTTCATGCGTTTTACACCGATATGACTTAAACGGCAGTGCCACAAATAAGTTGCACTATCATTATCAACTCTGCATCTTTTGGCTTCAACATTATGAATATGTGTATCACTACTATCAAGATTCAATAAGAATAGACCACTTTTCAAGGGTGCATGACCATAAAAGATATTACTCATATAAATAGAACAACCATTATTCTCTGATTTAAATGAATAACCGTCTCGCATCAAACAAGATCCAGATATAATGTTCATGCTCAACGCTGGCACCAAATAACAATTATTTAGGTCTAATATTAATCCCGAAGGTAGATGTAGAGGTAGCGTGCCGACCGCGATCACATCGATTTTGGAACCGTTTCCCACGCGCATCGTCACCTCGTCCTTTGCTAGTGTCCGCTTATTCTGTAGTCCCTGTTTCGAGTTGCAAATATTAGCAACAGAACCAGTATCAAATACCCAGGTGCTACTGCGAGCATTAGTAAGGTACACATCAATAACATGTATATCACATATACCTTTGTTCACCTTGCCATCCTTCTTATCCGCCAAATACTTGGGGCAGTTCCGCTTCCAGTGACCAGTCTGCTTGCAGTAGAAGCACTCAGTTTCAGGCTTAGGTCCAGACTTGGGTTTCTTCTCTTGAGCAGCAACTTGCTTGCCGTTCTTCTTGAAGTTCCCCTTCTTCTTCCCTTTGCCCTTTTTCTTGAAACTAGTGGTTTTGTTAACCATCAACACTTGATGCTCCTTCTTGATTTCTACCTCCGCAGCTTTCAGCATTGCGAAGAGCTCGGGAATTGTCTTGTTCATCCCTTGCATATTATAGTTCATCACAAAGCTCTTGTAGCTTGGTGGCAGTGATTGGAGAATTCTTTCAATGACGCAATCATCCGGAAGTGTAACTCCCAATTGAATCAAGTGATTATTATACCCAGACATTTTGAGTATATGCTCACTGACAGAACTGTTCTCCTCCATCTTGCAGCTATAGAATTTATTGGAGACTTCATATCTCTCAATCCGGGCATTTGCTTGAAATATTAACTTCAACTCCTGGAACATCTCATATGCTCCATGACGTTCAAAACGTCGTTGAAGTCCCGGTTCTAAGCCGTAAAGCATGGCACACTGAACTATTGAGTAGTCATCAGCTTTGCTCTGCCAGACGTTCATAACTTCTGGTGTTGCTCTTGCAGCAGGCCTGGCACTCAGCGGTGCTTCCAGGACGTAATTCTTCTGTGCAGCAATGAGGATAATCCTCAGGTTACGGACCCAGTCCGTGTAATTGCTACCATCATCTTTCAACTTTGCTTTCTCAAGGAACGCATTAAAATTCAACGGAATAACAACACGAGCCATCTATCTACAATCAACATAAACAAGCAAGATACTATCAGGTACTAAGTTCATGATAATTTTTAAGTTCAGTTAATCAAATTTACTTAAGAACTCCCACTTAGATAGACATCCCTCTAAGTAATCACGTGATCCAAATCAACTAAACCATAACCGATCATCATGTGAGATGGAGTAGTTTTCAATGGTGAACATCAATATGTTGATCATATCTACTATATGATTCACGCTCGACCTTTCGGTCTCCGTGTTCCGAGGCCATATCTGTATATGCTTGGCTCGTCAAGTATAACCTGAGTATTCCGCGTGTGCAACTGTTTTGCACCCATTGTATTTGAACGTAGAGCCTATCACACCCGATCATCACGTGGTGTCTCAGCACGAAGAACTTTTGCAACGGTGCATACTCAGGGAGAACACTTCTTGATAATTAGTGAGAGATCATCTTATAATGCTACCGTCAATCAAAGCAAGATAAGATGCATAAAATATAAACATCACATGCAATCAATATAAGTGATATGATATGGCCATCATCATCTTGTGCCTATGATCTCCATCTCCAAAGCACCGTCATGATCACCATCGTCACCGGCACGACACCTTGATCTCCATCGTAGCATCGTTGTCGTCTCGCCAATCTTATGCTTCCACGACTATCACTACCGCTTAGCAATAAAGTAAAGCATTACATCGCGATTGCATTGCATACAATAAAGCGACAACCATATGGCTCCTGCCAGTTGCCGATAACTCGGTTCCAAACATGATCATCTCATACAATAAAATCAGCATCATGCCTTGACCATATCACATCACAACATGCCCTGCAAAAACAAGTTAGACGTCCTCTACTTTGTTGTTGCAAGTTTTACGTGGCTGCTACGGGCTTAAGTAAGAACTCATCTCACCTACGCATCAAAACCACAACGATAGTTCGTCAAATAGACTCCGTTTTAACCTTCTCAAGGACCGGGCGTAGTCACACTTGGTTCAACTAAAGTTGGAGAGACAGTCTTCCGCAAGCCATCTATGTGCAAAGCACGTCGAGGGAACCGGTCTCGCGTAAGAGTACGCGTAAGGTTGGTCCGGATCGTCTCGTCCAACAATACCGCCGAACCAAAGTATGACATGCTGGTAGGCAGTATGACTTGTATCGCCCACAACTCACTTGTGTTCTACTCGTGCAAATAACATCAAACCATAAAACCTAGGCTCGGATGCCACTGTTGGGGAACGTAGTAATTTCGAAAATTTTCCTACGCACACGCAAGATCATGGTGATGCATAGCAACGAGGGGGAGAGTCTGATCTACGTACCCTTGTAGATCGCAACGGAAGCGTTGACACAACGTAGAGGAAGTAGTCGTACGTCTTCTTCCCGATCCGACCGATCCAAGCACCGTTACTCCGGCACCTCCGAGTTCTTAGCACACGTTCAGCTCGATGACGTTCCTCAGGCTCCGATCCAGCAAAGCGTCGAGGAAGAGTTCCGTCAGCACGACGGCGTGGTGACGATCTTGATGTACTACCGACGCAGGGCTTCGCCTAAGCACTGCAACGGTATGATCGAGGTGGAATTTGGTGGCAGGGGGCACCGCACACGGCTAAGGAACGATCTCAAGGATCAACTTGTGTGTTTTGGGGTGTCCCCTGCCCCCGTATATAAAGGTTGGAGGGAGGGGGGCTGGCCGGCCAAAGAGAGGGAGGCGCAGGAGGAGTCCTACTCCTACCGGGAGTAGGACTCCCCCCTCCAATCCTATTCCAACTAGGACTCCTTGGGAAAAAGGGAGAGGAAAAGAGAGAGGTGGCCGGCCACCTCTCCTAGTCCTAATAGGACTAGGGGAGGGGGGAGGTGCGCAGCCCTCCTTGGCAGCCCCTTTCACCTTTCCACAATGGCCCATGTAGGCCCATTTGGCTCCCGGGGGGTTCCGGTAACCCTCCCGGTAATCCGGTAAAATCCCGATTTCACCCGGAACACTTCCGATGTCCAAACATAGGCTTCCAATATATCAATCTTTACGTCTCGACCATTTCGAGACTCCTCGTCATGTCCGTGATCTCATCCGGGACTCCGAACAACCTTCGGTACATCAAAATGCATAAACTCATAATAACTGTCATCGTAACGTTAAGCGTGCGGACCCTATGGTTCGAGAACAATGTAGACATGACCGAGACACGTCTCCGGTCAATAACCAATAGCGGGACCTGGATGCCCATATTGGCTCCTACATATTCTACGAAGATCTTTATCGGTCAGACCGCATAACAACATACGTTGTTCCCTTTGTCATCGGTATGTTACTTGCCCGAGATTCGATCGTCGGTATCCAATACCTAGTTCAATCTCGTTACTGGCAAGTCTCTTTACTCGTTCCGTAATACATCATCTCATAACTAACATCTTAGTTATTATGCTTGCAAGGCTTATGTGATGTGTATTACCGAGAGGGCCCAGAGATACCTCTCCGACAATCGGAGTGACAAACCCTAATCTCGAAATACGCCAACCCAACATCTACCATTGGAGACACCTGTAGTACTCCTTTATAATCACCCAGTTACGTTGTGACGTTTGGTAGTACCCAAAGTGTTCCTCCGGTAAACGGGAGTTGCATAATCTCATAGTTATAGGAACATATATAAGTCATGAAGAAAGCAATAGCAACATACTAAACGATCGGGTGCTAAGCTAATGGAATGGGTCATGTCAATCAGATCATTCAACTAATGATGTGACCTCGTTAATCAAATAACAACTCTTTGTTCATGGTTAGGAAACATAACCATCTTTGATTAACGAGCTAGTCAAGTAGAGGCATACTAGTGACACTCTGTTGGTCTATGTATTCACACATGTATTATGTTTCCGGTTAATACAATTCTAGCATGAATAATAAACATTTATCATGATATAAGGAAATAAATAATAACTTTATTATTGCCTCTAGGGCATATTTCCTTCAGTTGTGCAGACTGGATCATACCTCAACCTAGAACCGGATCAATTACTCAAACATAGATGATTACACACAAAGAGGAATGATTCATTGCTTGCATCAACATGTTCAATCTTACAAAATACAAGTGCGAGGATGGAGATGGAGATGGGGATGGGCAATGGCGCGCCCAGCCTAAGGCCGATGCCTGGTGATGGTAGCGGTGCCTCCTTATCCCCCTCTTGTGTGGCCTTCGTGGTGATGGTGATGGAGGAAGATCCTCTCGGTAGCTGGTTGGAGTTGTGGTGGATGAGGATGATGATCCTGGCGGCTAGGGTTGGAGCTCTTCATATAGGATGCCTCCTCAGGTCTCCTTCGTTGATGTAGCATCCTCCCTTTCATCGAAGGGCTCAGGGAGTCAAATCCCTGCCCAAAAGGATGACTTATCTGCCAAGGATCCCATAGGAACAACCCGGGACAAAATTGTTTCAAGATTAGGAAAGTTCTGCCAATTTACAAAGTTGTCTAAAGATCATACGAGCCCCCATACGAGCGGCTATGCTCGCATCAAAGGCCATCATACATTCTCAATTTCAGGAGCACTCTCGTATGTTAGTTGCCATTTCTTCATATGAACTCCGATTTTGACGTTCTTGGACTCGTTGGATTGCTAGAAAAAAGTCCGATGCGCCATTAGTCTTGGATCTTCAAGTCAGACACTTTAATAAATGTCAAAACATCAAAATTCCATAGGGACTTCATCTGGTGCCTGGAACTTCTCCGGTTCGACTCCCAACTTGGTTCTTTAGATGTGCCAAGTCCACGAACATCCTAATACACCTAAAAAGACCACAAAACAAAGGTAAACTAATAAAAACTAAATAGAAATAAAAGTTGTGCAATGAACTGATAAAGCAAGTAAACACTGAAAACTATGCATTGGGGACATGTATAAGTGCTAGATGGATATGATATGAGCGATTTTGGCACTAAAATATACTCTAAAAAGTATGCATAAAATCCACTCATCAAATTCTCCAAGCTTAAACCTTTCTCATCCTCAAGCAAAAAGGTTGATAAACCAAATTTATCCATCTAGATGATCAATAAGAATATTACCAATAGGCGCATCCTTGTCTTCTATACAACATACAAGCAAGATGGATCATATTTATACAAGGTAGACCATTCTCAACTAGGTAATCTATATTTTGATAACCAAACCACTAGAGCTTCCACAAAACTTTATATGCTCATTGTCAAAGTTTAATCTAGCATGAATCCAATACTTGGATCCTCTTACTTAATAGCTTATTCATTTCTTTTTGTTGTTTTTCTTTTTAAACAAACTTGAGTAAAGAGAGTTGTCGAAAAGTCAAGATATAGAGATTTTCATTCATGCCCACTAATGTTCTCAAGCCAAGGCTCGAGACACTTACTTTAGTTGTGGTGCATCCAGAATAGGCATCTCTTAGTTCTCAAGATTATGCCAAAAGGTGATATATGTGAGGTTTCGCTGCGGCTTAATATTGAGTATTGTGGACCAATATGTTGTCTCTTTCGAGCTCTTGCGGTTAATACTCATTTATTACCACATACACACACTGTTCAAGAGAAAGCCAAATAATATACGCTGTAGAACGTTAACAGACTCATAGCCGAAATCCAAGCCGAAACTCAGGTGGATCGTCATTGGCAATGGAGTTATTGACATAACATCAAGAGAGGTGACAAAACACATTTACGTGCGTACACACATATAGTGACAAGGCCATGGAACCAGCAAGAAGCCAAAGTGTGATGTATTGCAAAACAGATTTTGGCATAATCTTAAATACTATGGGATACCTATTCTGTATAAACAACACACAAAGCAAGGACCACCGAGACTATTGTTTCAAACACCATGGGTTGAGCTATTCCATAACATTTTCTTTTATAACAATTCTAACAAGTGTCAAACTTTTTATTCAACCATTATATATATTTTTCCTTTTGTAAAAGTAGAGATAATGGCAATATCTTTCAGAGGATCACAAGATTGTTCCCAAGCTAAGAAAAAGATTGAACAAAGTGCATAAAAACATTAACTTGGCAATGTGGGGCCTAACTTGAGCAAGTAATTCCCTTGCATAAATACAAAATAATCAAACTTAAGCAAGCATGTCAAATAGCGGAACACATGATTGCATAGTATCTATCAGATGAAGATCATCACACAAAACTCTACACATGCAAAAATAACTTCCCAAAGCTAAGAACTTTGCAAGAACCAATCCTAAGAAAATTATGAAATAAAAAGAGAAAGTGCAGTTTATTAAAGGAGAGTATGGAAAGTTCTTACCTCCCTAAGCTTAGACGTAAGAAAGGGCAATAAAACTTTTACCATTGTGGCGCTAATAACCTCTCCCTTAATGGACATGTACTACGCTTCATAGAACGTTCTTTGATACTTGTAGTTGAATATTTTTTTTGAATCGAGGCAGCCGAGTGGCTTGTGTGGGTTTGCATACCGTTGGCACCATACCGTACATGTCACCACACTAGGTCCAAACCTTTGTAAAAATAACACACAAGATAAAAAGAAGGAAAATCAAATAAAAGAAACATGAGGACCTACAAAGATTTATTGGTTCAGAGGGTGTGGAGGTGAATAATAAACATTAAAATGCAAACGGATGGTTAAAATATAACCCACTTACCTTGGCTCGAAGATTTTTTTTGGGTATTTTCTTGACTTGGTACTAGCGCATTTACGACCACTCGTGGTTGTATGGTCCGCCGTCTTTCGCTCTATCATAGTACATAGTGTCGGCACCCACCCATACGAAGGCCGCCTCCGGCAGCGACATCCCGGGTCGGAGGCCGAGGCCGAGGCTGCTGATCTCCAGACACAGCGCCTTGCTCTCCATGGCTGGGTGCTAGATGGATGCGATGGATCGGGCCCGAGCAAGTGTCTGGACAAAGGATGGACGATACAGTAGAGTAATGCTGCACGTACAAACGAGTTACATATTTTTATAAAGAGGGTTAATTTGATTGGTCAATAGGTGGCGAGGTGGCCAACCCCCCCTGAAAATCGGGGGGAGGAGGGGGGGGGGGGGGCAAGTTTATGATTGGTTAGTAGATGAAAAAAATCCTAGTCAGCGTGTAATTGCGTGTAACTCTTTGTATGTTTAGCATTATTGCGATACAGTATCATGCTCATGCATGCAACTATATACTCCCTTCGTCCAAAGTTAGTACAATGTTGAGTCATTTATTTTAGGATGGAGTAGAGTTAGTACTCCAATATTGAGTCACTTATTTTAAAACAGAGAGAGTAATAGTCCCTTTGTTCCTAAATACTCTCTTTGTGTCTAAATATTTGTCTTTTTAGAGATTTTAAACGACCTATCACATACCGATGTATATAGACATATTTTAGAATATAATTCGTTAATTTTGTTTCGTATGTAGTCACTTGTTAGAATATTTAAAAAGACAAATATTCAGAAAAGGAGGAAGTATAATTCTTTTTAGAAATTCTAATAAAAACTACATACAAATGTATATAAAGATATAGTTTAGAGTATAAACTCATTCATTTTGCTTTGTATGTAGTCTATTTTAAAATTTCTAAAAAGACTTGTATTTAAAAACGAAGGGAGTAGTGTCAACGGCCGACATGTCATGAATTATTTGCGAAGGCACGGTGATGCCACCACGGCTCGAGCAGATTTTCCACGCAAACCCTAAAACATGCATCCATGCATGTGAGATCAACCACTAGATACGCATACTAATTCTAGAAGAAAAATAAAGCTAGCTTGCAACAAGATGAGAACCTAGGGAGTAGCTAGCTGGCTAGTGGTGCACAGAGGGCCAGCCAACCACCAACCCTCTCTCTAGCCGACCGTTGAGTGAGCGACGAGTGGGAAGAGAAAATGCATGCACGCTCCATACCGGAAATATAATGAAGTACTCCCTCCGGCTCGAAGGAAAGACCAAAAATGTATGCCTGCTTAATACCAAAATTTATGCGCCTTCTCTTTTCAGACACGGAGGGCAGATCGACGTGGATGGACAGCAAGCATGCAGGCGAGTCACACCAGTCGGTTCATAGTGCACAACTTGGAAGCAACCCAGACACGCATGCATCCTAAGGGTGGCAATGGGTAGGATTACAATAATCTCATACCCATACCATGTATGTCATGGACATAAAATTATAGTCATACCATGTCCATTATATTGGGCATAAATCCATACCTGTGCCCATATCCTATGGGTATTCATCAGGCATATCAAGACAGGGTGGCGCGCCCTATCCTCAGGGTGCGCCCCTGTCTTGCGGGTCTTTTGGTTCTGCCCCGAAATTTATAAGGTCTTTCATTGTTCAGAATAAATCGTCAAAAAAATTCGTCGTGTTTGAATTTTTATAGGTACTGTAAAACCAAACATGCAAAAAAATAAGAACTGACACTGGGCATTAAATTAATATATTAGTCTAGAAAAATAATATAAAATGCCATATAAAGTATACAAAAGCGATAATACAATAGCATTCAACAATGAAAATATATAGATACGTTTGAGACGTATTAGGAAGCATGCATGTTGAGATTATTAGAAGTAGTGGGGGCCTTCTCTTAGATTTCTTAGTGAAAAAAATATTTTGTCACTAGCGAACAATTCAGCATAGGCATACAACATGTGCTTACGGTGGATTTATTTTTCTCTATCGCTAAACAACAGGTGCCTGGAATTTTTACATGTGTCGGTCGCCTCTGCCGAGTTTGAAACGGGATGATATGACGAGCAGCAGCGAGGAGCATCGACCCGTCAAGGCCAATCCAGGACCTCGGCGGAGACGTTGACGGCTCTACAATGGTAGCAAGTTGCGACATCTCTTGCGCAGGCAAGAAAGAAGGTTGGCTAGTGATACGTCATTAACGTATCTATAATTTTGATGCTATTACATTATCAATTTTAGATGTTATATATATATATATATATATATATATATATATATATATATATATATATATAGGGATTGACTATTCGTCATCCTGGGTGAGGAATAGTTATTCTTCACCCCCTCTATTTTACCATCAATGGACCGTAATTTTACGTTTTGTAAATTTTGCTTTATTTCCGAAGTAAAAAGAGACCGTAAAAAATATATAATCGTCGAAAAAAATATTTTATGTTATGTAAAATTACAAATGTAAAAATATAGTGTAAAATACACATAAACTGTAATTTTTCTTGTCTTATGACCTATATTTTTAATTTTTATTATGTCAAATAGTTACATTCCTATCGATTCCCGACGTAAAATTTGACATAAGAAAATAAAAATATAGGTCATAAGACAAAAAAAATTACAGTTTATGTGTATTTTACACTATGTTTTTACATTTGTAATTTTATATAACATAATTTTTTTTCGATGATTATATATTTTCTTACGGTCTCTTTTTACTTCGGAAATAAAGCAAAATTTACAGAACGTAAAATTACGGTCCATTGATGGTAAAATAGAGGGGGTGAAGAATAACTATTCCTCACCCAGGGTGACGAAAATTGATGGTAAAATATATACAAGCAACTTTATAAATTTTTTTGAGACTAACTTATTAACTTAGTGCCAGTGCCAGTGCCAATTGCTGATTTTTGCTTGTTTTTGACTTTGCAGAATCAGTATCAAACGAAATCCAAATGCCACAAATTTTTTTGGAGATTTTTTTGGCAACAAGAGACCCTGGAAGTTTCTGGAGGAAACAAGAAGACGAAGGAGTGGTCCACTAGGAACCAGGGCGCGCCCTGGTGGGTACTAGGGCCCACAAGCCTCCGTTTGACCTAAATCCGCCTCTATAAATACTCTAAAATCACAAAAGATATAAGGGAGTCCATGAAATACTTTTTCACCGCTACAAGTTCCAGAACCACGAGATCCCATCTGGAGGGCATTTCCAGCACTCTGCCGGAGGGAGAAACGATCACGGAGGGGTTGTTCGTCACCCTTGCTGCCCCTCCGATGATGTATGGGTAGTTTACCACGGACCTATGGGTTCGTAGTTAGTAGCTGAAGGAAATATGCCCTAGAGGCAATAATAAAGTTATTATTTATTTCCTTATATCATGATAAATGTTTATTATTCATGCTAGAATTGTATTAACCGGAAACATAATACATGTGTGAATACATAGACAAACAGAGTGTCACTAGTATGCCTCTACTTGACTAGCTCGTTAATCAAAGATGGTTATGTTTCCTAACCATGGACAAAAGAGTTGTTATTTGATTAACGAGGTCACATCATTAGTTGAATGATCTGATTGACCTGACCCATTCCATTAGCTTAGCACACGATCGTTTAGTATGTTGCTATTGCTTTCTTCATGACTTATACATGTTCCTATGACTATGAGATTATGCAACTCCCGTTTGCCGGAGGAACACTTTGGGTGCTACCAAACGTCACAACGTAACTGGATGATTATAAAGGAGTACTACAGGTGTCTCCAATGGTAGATGTTGGGTTGGCGTATTTCGAGATTAGGATTTGTCACTCCGATTGTCGGAGAGGTATCTCTGGGCCCTCTCGGTAATGCACATTACACAAGCCTTGCAAGTATTGCAACTAATGAGTTAGTTGCGGGATGATGTATTACAGAACGAGTAAAGAGACTTGCCGGTAACGAGATTGAACTAGGTATTGGATACCGATGATCGAATCTCGGGCAAGTAACATACCGATGACAAAGGGAACAACGTATGTTGTTATGCGGTCTGACCGATAAAGATCTTCGTAGAATATGTAGGAGCCAATATGGGCATCCAGGTCCCGCTATTGGTTATTGACCGGAGACGTGTCTCGGTCATGTCTACATTGTTCTCGAACCATAGGGTCCGCATGCTTAACGTTACGATGACAGTTATTATGAGTTTATGCATTTTGATGTACCGAAGGTAGTTCGGAGTCCCGGATGTGATCACAGACATGACGAGGAGTCTCGAAATGGTCGAGACATAAAGATTGATATATTGGAAGCCTATATTTGGATATCGGAAGTGTTCCGGGTAAAATCGGGATTTTACCGGATTACCGGGAGGTTACCGGAACCCCCCGGAAGCCATATGGGCCTTATTGGGCTTTAGTGGAAAGGTGAAAGGGGCTGCCATGGTGGGCTGCGCGCCTCCCCCCCTCTCCTAGTCCTATTAGGACTAGGAGAGGTGGCCGGCCACCTCTCTCTCTCTTTCCCCCTTGGGAGTCCTATTTGGAATAGGATTGGGGGGGGGGGAGTCCTACTCCCGGTAGGAGTAGGACTCCTCCTGCGCCCTCCTCTTGGCCGGCCAGCCCCTCCCCCTTGGATCCTTTATATACGGGGGCAGGGGGCACCTCTAGACACACAAGTTGATCCACGTGATCGTTCCTTAGCCGTGTGCGGTGCCCCCTGCCACCATATTCCACCTCGGTCGTATTGTAGCGGTGCTTAGGCGAAGCCCTGCGACAGTAGAACATCAAGATCGTCACCACGCAGTCGTGCTGGCGGAACTCCTCCCTGAAGCTTTGCTGGATCGGAGCCCGGGGATCGTCATCGAGATGTACGTGTGCTAAGAACTCGGAGGTGCCGAAGTAACGGTGCTTGGATCGGTCGGATCGGGAAGAAGACGTACGACTACTTCCTCTATGTTGTGTCAACGCTTCCGCTGCGATCTACAATGGTACGTAGATCAGACTCTCCCCCTCGTTGCTATGCATCACCATGATCTTGCGTGTGCGTAGGAAATTTTTTGAAATTACTACGTTCCCCAACAGTGGCATCCGAGCCTAGGTTTTATGGTTTGATGTTATGTGCACGAGTAGAACACAAGTGAGTTGTGGACGATATAAGTCATACTGCCTACCAGCATGTCATACTTTGGTTCGGCGGTATTGTTGGACGAGACGACCCGGACCAACCTTACGCGTACGCTTACGCGAGACCGGTTCCCTCGACGTGCTTTGCACATAGATGGCTTGCGGGCGACTGTCTCTCCAACTTTAGTTGAACCGAGTGTGGCTACGCCCGGTCCTTGAGAAGGTTAAAACGGAGTCTATTTGACAAACTATCGTTGTGGTTTTGATGCGTAGGTGAGATTGCTTCTTACTTAAAGCCCGTAGCAGCCACGTAAAACTTGCAACAACAAAGTAGAGGACGTCTAACTTGTTTTTGCAGGGCATGTTGTGATGTGATATGGTCAAGGCATGATACTAAATTTTATTGTATGAGATGATCATGTTTTGTAACCAAGTTATCGGCAACTGGCAGGAGCCATATGGTTGTTGCTTTATTGTATGCAATGCAATCGCGATGTAATGCTTTACTTTATTACTAAGCGGTAGTGATAGTCGTGGAAGCATAAGATTGGCGAGACGACAACGATGCTACGATGGAGATCAAGGTGTCGCGCCGATGACGATGGTGATCATGACGGTGCTTCGGAGATGGAGATCACAGGCACAAGATGATGATGGCCATATCATATCACTTATATTGATTGCATGTGATGTTTATCTTTTATGCATCTTATCTTGCTTTGATTGACGGTAGCATTATAAGATGATCTCTCACTAATTATCAAGAAGTGTTCTCCCTGAGTATGCACCGTTGCAAAAGTTCTTCGTGCTGAGACACCACGTGATGATCGGGTGTGATAGGCTCTACGTTCAAATACAACGGGTGCAAAACAGTTGCACACGCGGAATACTCAGGTTATACTTGACGAGCCAAGCATATACAGATATGGCCTCGGAACACGGAGACCGAAAGGTCGAGCGTGAATCATATAGTAGATATGATCAACATAGTGATGTTCACCATTGAAACTACTCCATCTCACGTGATGATCGGACATGGTTTAGTTGATTTGGATCACCTGATCACTTAGAGGATTAGAGGGATGTCTATCTAAGTGGGAGTTCTTAAGTAATATGATTAATTGAACTTAAATTTATCATGAACTTAGTCCTGGTAGTATTTTGTAAATCATGTTGTAGATCAATAGCTCGCGTTGTTGCTTCCCTGTGTTTACTTTGATATGTTCCTAGAGCAAATTGTATTGAAAGATGTTAGTAGCAATGATGCGGATTGGATCCGAGATCTGAGGTTCATCCTCATTACTGCACAGAAGAATTATGTCCTTGATGCATCGCTAGGTGACAGACCTATTGCAGGAGTAGATGCAGACATTATGAACGTTTGGCTAGCTCAATATGATGACTACTTGATAGTTTAGTGCACCATGCTTAATGGCTTAGAATCGGGACTTCAAAGACGTTTTAAATGTCATGGACCATATGAGATGTTCCAGGAGTTGAAGATAATATTTCAAGCAAATACCCGAGTTGAGAGATATAAAGTCTCCAACAAGTTCTATAGCTAAAAGATGGAGGAGAATCGCTCAACTAGTGAGCATGTGCTCAGATTGTCTGGGTACTACAATCGCTTGAATCAAGTGGGAGTTAATCTTCCAGATAAGATAGTGATTGACAGAATTCTCTAGTCACCATGACCAAGTTAGTAGAACTTCGTGATGAACTATAGTATGCAAGGGATGACGAAAACGACTCCCGAGCTTTTCATGATGATGAAATTGATGAAGGTAGAAATCAAGAAAAACATCAAGTGTTGATGGTAGACAAGACCACTAGTTTCAAGAAAAGGGCAGAGGGAAGAAGGGGAACTTCAAAAAGAATAGCAAGCAAGTTGCTGCTCAAGTGAAGAAGCCCAAGTCTGGACCTAAGCCTGAGACTGAGTGCTTCTACTGCAAAGGGACTGGTCACTGGAAGCGGAACTACCCCAAGTGATTGGCGGATAAGAAGGATGGCAAAGTGAACATAAGTATATTTGATATACATGTTATTGATGTGTACTTTACTAGTGTTTATAGCAACCCCTCAGTATTTGATACTAGTTCAGTTGCTAAGATTAGTAACTCGAAACGGGAGTTGCAGAATAAACAAAGACTAGTTAAGGGTGAAGTGACGATGTGTGTTGGAAGTGGTTCCAAGATTGATATGATCATCATCGCACACTCACTATAAATTCGGGATTAGTGTTGAACCTAAATAAGTGTTATTTGGTGGTTACGTTGAGCATGAATATGATTTGATCATGTTTATTGTAATACGGTTACTCATTTAAGTAAGAGAATAAATTGTTGTTCTGTTTACATGAATAAAACCTTATATGGTTACACACCCAATGAAAATAGTTCATTGGATCTCGATCATAGTGATACACATAATCATAATATTGAAACCAAAAGATGCAAAGTTAATAATGATAGTGCAACTTATTTGTAGCACTACCGTTTAGGTCATATTGGTGTAAAGCGCATGAAGAAACTCCATGCTGATGGGATTTTGGAATCACTTTATTATGAATCACTTGGTGCTTGCGAACCATGCCTTATGGGCAAGATGACTAAAGACTCCGTTCTCCGGAACAATGGAGCGAGCAACTGACTTATTGGAAATAATACATACTGATACATACTAATGCACATTACACAAGCCTTGAAAGCATTGCAACTAATGAGTTAGTTGCGGGATGATGTATTACAGAACGAGTAAAGAGACTTGCCAGTAACGAGATTGAACTAGGTATTGGATACCGACGATCGAATCTCGGGCAAGTAACATACCGATGACAAAGGGAACAATGTATGTTGTTATGCGGTCTGACCGATAAAGATCTTCGTAGAATATGTAGGAGCCAATATGGGCATCCAGGTCCCGCTATTGGTTATTGACCGGAGACGTGTCTCGGTCATGTCTACATTGTTCTCGAACCGTAGGGTCCGCACGCTTAACGTTACGATGACAGTTATTATGAGTTTATGCATTTTGATGTACCGAAGGTAGTTCAGAGTCCCGGATGTGATCACAGACATGACGAGGAGTCTCGAAATGGTCGAGACATAAAGATTGATATATTGGAAGCCTATATTTGGATATCGGAAATGTTCCGGGTAAAATCGGGATTTTACCGGATTACCGGGAGGTTACCGGAACCCCCCGGGAGCCATATGGGCCTTATTGGGCTTTAGTGGAAAGGTGAAAGGGGCTGCCATGGTGGGCTGCGCGCCTCCCCCCTCTCCTAGTCCTATTAGGACTAGGAGAGGTGGCCGGCCACCTCTCTCTCTCTTTCCCCCTTGGGAGTCCTATTTGGAATAGGATTGGGGGGGGGGGAGTCCTACTCCCGGTAGGAGTAGGACTCCTCCTGCGCCCTCCTCTTGGCCGGCCAGCCCCTCCCCCTTGGATCCTTTATATACGGGGCAGGGGCACCTCTAGACACACAAGTTGATCCACGTGATCGTTCCTTACCCGTGTGCGGTGCCCCCTGCCACCATATTCCACCTCGGTCGTATTGTAGCGGTGCTTAGGCGAAGCCCTGCGACAGTAGAACATCAAGATCGTCACCACGCCGTCGTGCTGGCGGAACTCCTCCCCTAAGCTTTGCTGGATCGGAGCCCGGGGATCGTCATCGAGCTGTACGTGTGCTAAGAACTCGGAGGTGCCGGAGTAACGGTGCTTGGATCAGTCGGATCGGGAAGAAGACGTACAACTACTTCCTCTACGTTGTGTCAACGCTTCCGTTGCGATCTACAAGGGTACGTAGATCAGACTCCCCCCCTCGTTGCTATGCATCACCATGATCTTGCGTGTGCGTAGGATTTTTTTTGAAATTACTACGTTCCCCAACAGTAGCTAGATGGCTTCTTCTCTCTTTTTAATCTTCAATACAATGTTGTCCTCGGTGTTCTTGGAGATCTGTTTGATGTAATGACTTTTTTGCAGTGTATTTGTTGGGATCCGATGAATTGTGAATTTATGATCATATCTATCCAAGAATATTATTTGAGTTTTCTCTGAACTCTTTTATGCGTGATTGTTATAGCCTCGTATTTCTTCTTCGATTTATTGGTTTGGTTTGGCCAACTAGATTGATTTATCTTGCCATGGGAAGAGGTGCTTTGTGATGGGTCGATCTTGTGGTGCTCAATCTCAATGACAGAAAGAGACATGACATGCATGTATCATTGCTATTAAGGGTCACAAGATGGGATTATTTCATCTGTGAGTTTGTCTTGTCTGTCATGTCATCTTGCTTAAGGCGTTACTTCATTCTTTCATGAACTTAATACACTAGATGCATACTAGATAGCGGTCGAAGTGTGGAGTAATAGTCGTAGATGCAGAATTGTTTCGGTCTACTTGTCTCAAATGTGATGCCTATATACATGATTATTGCCTTGGATATCATCATAATTATTTGGTTTTCCGTCAATTGCCCAACAGTAATTTTGTCTGCCCACCGTCTGCTATTTTTATGAGAGAAACCTCTAGTGAAAACTATGACCCCCGGGTCTATTTTCTATCATATGTTAAAAACAAAAATACCTTGCTGCAATTTTATTTTATTTATTTTATTCTGTATTTTTGTCATGTCTATCTATCAAAAATTATATCTTTTAATCTTGCTCGTAACTGTTGAGGGATTGACAACCCCTCTACGTGTTGAGTTGGAAGTATTTGTTGTTTGTGTGTAGGTGTTATTTACATAGTGTTGCTTGGTTCTCCTACTGGACTTATAATCTTGGTTTCATAACTGAGGGAAATACATATCTCTACTGTACTGCATCATCCTCTCTTCTTTGGGGAAATCACAACGCAGCTCACAAGTAGCAGGAAGAATTTCTGGCGCCGTTGCCGGGGAGACATCGTCAACATCTATGAAGTACCTACACATAAACTTTCATCTTCTTGCATTTACTTTATTTGTCATTTGCCTCTCGTTTTCATCTCCCCCACATCTATTTTTTTACAAAATAATACAAAAATATTTTCCATTTGTCTTTTCCTTGTTTGCTTCTTTTCTTGCTTGTTATCTTGTTTGTATTGTCACGATGTCTCAAGAAAATAAAAATTGTGTGATTTTTCTCATACTAATAATAATGATTTTATTAGTACTCTGATTGCTCCGACCGCCGCTAGTGCGGAGTCTTATGATATTAATGCCACTTTGTTGAATTTTATTATGAAATAACAATTTTCCGGTATTCCTAATGAGGATGTCGCATCCCATCTAAACACTTTCATGAAATTGTGTGATATGCAAAAGAAAAAGGATGTGGAAAATGATATTGTGAAATTAAAATTGTTCCCATTCTCTTTGCGGGATCGTGCAAAATTTTGGTTTTCATCTTTGCCGCGAAATAGTATTGATTCTTGGGACAAGTGCAAAGATGCTTTTATTACTAAGTATTTTCCTCCCGCGAAAATTATTTCCCTTAGAAATCAAATTATGAATTTCAAGCAACTTGAGCATGAACGTGTTGCCCAATCTCGGGGAAGGATGAAATTGATGATATGAAATTGCCTTACTCATAGTTTAAATTTGTGGATGATTATACAAAAAATTTATACGGGATTAAATTTTGTTTTTAGAAATTTTTTAGATTCCACCGTGGGTGGTAATTTTATGGAGATTACTTTGGGTGAAGCTACTAAATTTCTTGATAATATTACGGTAAATTATTCACAATGGCATACTGAAAGAGCTCAAAAACTGGATTGATACCTTGGTTCTCAAAAACTGAAGGAAATACTTACGCTACTTTGCAGCATCACCCTTTCCTCTTCAAGGAAAAAACAACGCATGCTCAAGAGGTAGCAAGAAGGATTTCTGGCGCCGTTGCCAGGGAGGTTGCACCAAGTCAAGTCAAGATTTGATCTCCCAGCAACTAGCCATTTATGGCGCCGTTGTCCGGGATATCTACGCACAAGTCAAGACATACCAAGTACCCATCACAAACTCTTATTCCTCGCATTACATTATTTGCCATTTGCCTCTCGTTTTCCTCTCCCCCACTTCACCCTTGCCATTTTATTCGCCCTTTTTTCCGCTCGCCTCTTTTCCGTTCGTCTCTTTTTGCTTGCCTCTTGTTTGCTTGTGTGTTGGATTGATTGTCACGATGGCTCAAGACAATACTAAATTGTGTGACTTTTCCAGTACCAACAATAATGATTTTATTAGCACTCCGATTGCTCCTCTTACCGATGTTGAATCTTGTGAAATTAATACTGCTTTGTTGAACCTTGTTATGAAAGATCCGTTTTCCGGCCTTCCTAGTGAAGATGCCGCTACCCATCTAAACAGCTTTGTTGATTTGTGTGATATGCAAAAGAAGAAAGATGTGGATAATGATATTATTAAATTGAAGTTATTTCCTTTTTCGCTTAGAGATCATGCTAAAACTTGGATTTCATCTTTGCCTAAAAATAGCATTGATTCAAGGAATAAGTGCAAAGATGCTTTTACTCTAAGTATTTTCCTCCCGCTAAGATCATCTCTCTTAGAAACGATATTATGAATCTTAAACAACTTGATCATGAGCATGTTGCACAAGCTTGGGAGAGAATGAAATTAATGATACGTAATTGCCCTACTCATGGTTACAGTACACTTGTCGGCACTACCGTTACAATAACACGGAACCGAGGAATGAACAATGATGGCAAGAAGTATTACGCGTCAAGAATTCATAAGAGGTGGTGCAATTCTCATGACACTCCTAACATAAAAATGGTAACACTCCAAGGTAGAGCAAAGCAAAGCTGGATTGGCATTTTGATCTGTGGAATACAATTGTTTTGAACCAATCCTAGATATGGATGAGGTTCTGGAGTTTGTTTCTCCTAGTCATTCCGGAATAGAATGGCTTGACGGACCACAAGAATAAAAGGCACCGATGAACACAAATGCGCACATACTCTTGGCTATCTACTGATAGAGGATGGTCGGAATACAACTGAAGAGGAACAACTCAAGGAACATATAATTTTCTGAGCTGTGGAGGCATAGATTGGTATGTCGAGCAAAGCTCAACATATTTCTTCCGGATAACCCATGCAAAAGAAGAAGGACTGGCAGATTCACAATTATGGATGGAGAACTCCTCAAGAGTACTCTGATTGTGAGCTTTTGTTTCAAAGAACATCTGCCTTAATAGTTCATGGTATTTGGAAGAAGGAAATACCACGGACCTCGAGGACTGTCACAAGGTTTACTAATGTCCTCAGGAACTATCAAACACTATCAACATGAAGCAAGTAGGGTGAGTCTCGGGTTCAAAAACCCACGAATAGAATACCTACTACTAATTGGCATCACGGAATGCTTTCGAGAATGGTGGCCAGAATCATCACACCAGGAACACAAAGCATTGCTAGATTACTAGGTGACTCCCAAAAACACCTAGGGTCATAATAATAGCTCCAACATATATGTCGAGGCAGTAAATTACCTCAACGCACCGGTTAGTGTGCTTATTCTGACCATAAAGGACATCGGGAATGGAAAGAAAGGATTTGCAAATGCATCAGATTATCTAGAAACCTGGGATGACTCGGACAGCATAACGGTTGTATATGCTCAAAAAGTTTTGAGACATCCTGCAAATTGGTGGCATAACCACTCAGAAGCACAATATCAAGGTTCCGAGGCCAACTAACAACACACTGGAGTAGTAGAACCTGAACTGGGGCTTGAGACCAACAATCCTAAGAGTCTACGGATTAGTAACACGTGATCCTGATAGAAAGATGAGGAGCCTAGTTCTTAATCCCCGTAGAAGAGAAGAGGGTGACTCAGATCAGAGAGCATGAGGTATAAGGAGTAAAAAGAGCCTTACGTTCCCTTCCACAATCAATTCCTTTATATAACTAAAGCATTTCTAGACTCAACTTTGACCAGTATGGCTTGGTAATCCTACAGGCAGTCAGGCTCTGATACCAAAGCTGTCAGGATCCCGATCCTAAGTCACACCGATCTAGCATGTAACACATCATATCACTTTGCGGCCTCACGCACAGTATTCCCACGGGTGCCACCTTACCTGGCCCGGGACCGTTTGCGCCTTTTGGCTCACGTATATGATAGTGTCGCTAGCATCCATATGACAGAGAACCCGGGCCGACATGGCTAGTCGTGAACCCAAAGCGGCACTAACCTATGGGGACAGGCATACATGAATCAACCACGAGCATGTCGGTCAACAGCGTGTGAGTCTGGGCTGTAGCACTGGGCTAACAGGACTCCGGTAACCCGGGCTGTAGCAGGCTAGGCAGGACTCCGGATGTCACCGCGTGACATTTCCCCGAAGGGACAGACATAGGAACGAAGTGAAACACCTGCCGGCCAGTCAAGTGTCCTGAGCAGTAGTGCTGTGCTAGAAGGACTCCGGTGAACCGGGCTGTAGCGGACTACTATCGCTCAGAAAGCACTAGACTACATTTCCCCATAAGAGAGACTGCCAAGGATAAACAACTAGATTGTCGGATCCCACACATACCAAGCATTTCAATCATACACATAATATGCTCGATATGTGTAAATACAACATGGCATCACAACATAACTCTACAACTCAAGTATTTATTCATTAGGCTCCGAGGAGCGAGATATTACAAACAAGGGTCTCATGACCCAACATTCAGAGCATACAAGTCATAGCACATGTGGAAGCTTAACATGTCTGAGTACAGACATCTACAAATGAAAAAGGCTAAGAAGCCTGACAATCTACCAGATTCTGCCGAGGGCACAAGATCGTAGCTGAGGTAAGAAGCTAAACGTCGAAGTCCACGCGGAACTACTCATTCATGAGTACAAATGTACCCAGCAAGACTTACATCAGAACTATCTACATATGCATCGGTATCAACAAAGGGGGTGGTGGAGTTTAACTGCAGCAAGTTAGCTTTGACTCGGTGGCTATCCTAAACTACGACTGCAAGCAACTCTTTTGAGGTGGCGCACACGAGTCCACAAATTCACCATACCAATACACCACTATGGATCCGCTCCCGTCTCTCTACGAGAAGGCCATCCATAGCACTCACGCTTATCTTGCGCATTTTAGAGTATCCACTTTCACTTGTCTATGAACTATGCAAGGGGTCCAAGTTTCCATATCCGAGGAATCCGGCTATTCGAATAGATAATGATAACCCTGCAGGGGTGTACTTCTTCACACACGCTTTCGCCACTTATAGCCCTGTACACGTCATGTACCTCGGCAACCTTCAAGCGAAAGCCAGGCGAGGGAGTCGGCCACGACCTGACTAACCAACAAGTCTCTAGTCCAGGTTTATCGCCTATTCGGGTTCCATCCGCAAGGAGATCCGGCCGGGGTGTCGCTCACGGACCCAAACGATGCGTGCAGGGTTCCCAAGCCCACCATCCGGGTGCCACTTGGTACACCGTGCCACGGTGCCTAGTCTGTCCCAAGCCCACCTGTACCAGGTGCCACTTGGTAGACTACTAGCACTACCTACAAACACCAGAAACTAGTTGCAACTCCTAGACAGAGATCGAGTTGATTAATAAACCGAGAGGGGCCGAGTTACCGGAACCCAGTGTGTGGTAGTAACTATTCATGGATCACAAACACAGGACTCAGTTCCTAAGGACGGCTGAAATGAGACAACCCACCATGTACTCCTACATGGCCTCTCACCGCTACCTTTACCAAATCGTGTTCACACACTTAGCTCTCATCGGTAGGACATGTTCACCACGTTCCAATTCATTCCCGATGAATCAGACCCGACTCAACTCTAAGCAGTAGCAAGCATGACAACAAGCATGAATGAGTAGGCACATCAGGGCTCAAACAACTCCTACTCATGCTAGTGGGTTTCATCTATTTACTGTGGCAATGACAGGTCATGCAGAGGAAAAGGGGTTCAACTACCGCAGCATGTAACAGTTGAATCGGTGTTGCTCTAATGCAGTAAAAGAGAGCAGGAGCGAGAGAGTGGGATTGTATCGGGATGAACAAGGGGGTTTTTCTTGCCTGGCACTTCTGAAGATATTATAGCTCTTCATCGGTGTCATCGATCACATCGTCGGAAACATCGTCGACTGAGAGGGGACGGTTACCGGCAAACAGAGAAGGATACATATGAGTTGCATATGGATTTTTGGGGTTGCCGATGCATGAGAGTTTGGATACATATGTTGTACGTTGATAAAATCATAAGAATTTGAAGCATAAAGATTGCTTTGCATCGGCCCTTGCGCATAATTTGATGCATGATTAATAAAACTAGGGCTAGCAGATACATTATGCTCATTAGGTGATCCAGCAACAACATATGGATTATTTGCATCTACAAAGGGGAATTGGGTATTCATATTACCTTTGTAGATTGCAGCAACTTGATGACGATCTCTTCGTAGCAAGAACGGGCTGGAGACCGTTCAAAGCTTCGTCTCCAGCGGAGTCGCCAAAAAGTGTGTTCGCATACGAACACGTCACCGTATACCCTCGACGCCGAGGGTGATGCACTGCAGCTCACGTCGAAGGAGACCCGCCGGAAGCGCGGTACGCAAGACAATCCGGCGGGCGCTTTTGTAGACCCGAAACCCCACACGCCCGGGAGGGACCCCGTCAGGGCGCGCGGCGGCTATGGGCTGCCCTTGGTCGGCCTGACCGCCCCTAGGGCCTCGAGATTCGCCGCCCTGCAACAAGAAGAACGAACGAAGAATGAGAAGAAGAAGAACAAAGGGAGAAGGTAAAGGTAAAGATAAAAGATGATAGATTTATATGTCGATTATGTGTTGTTGTTCAATTGGCCGTCACCTCTCGTCTATATAAGAGGCGGATGGACTTCCCGTACAAGAAAAGGACTTGCCTTGTCGTCCAAATCATCAAAATCTGGCCAAATTCGTACTCCTCACGACCTCCGGCGCGGATGTCCGGCTCTAGGCCCGGATGATCCGGCCTAGCCCAGTTTTCTGATAGCAGCTCACGGTTTTGGCTCTAGAATCCACATACGACCTCAGATTTGGACGTTCTTTATATCAAAATCAACCGCCTCGACGATGCGCACAACTTTCATGATGAATACTTTTCGATCCGAGGCCATCTTGATGGTGTTTCGGGCCGTTTTCTAAAGTCTGTAGTAGAAAAAAACTTATCCGGACGTCCGGATTATCCGGGCTTTACCCGGATGATCTGGGTGCCATCCGGATGATCTAACTTCACGGGGCCCGAAATTTATGGTTCTGTTGATTTACCCAGATGATAGCCCAGATGTTCGGGTCATTCATCCGGCCTTCGGTCCGGATCCCGGCCCGGATGATCCGGCCAAATACTGCTGCAGCCCAGTGTTTTGCCTGTAACTTATGCATGCGACCTCGGATGAGGATGCTTTTTATATCAAAATCGTCCGTTTCGACGAGACGAAGAACTTTGCAGTTGTAACTTTTTCCATCAGAGGCCATCTTGGTTAGGTTTCATGCCATTTTCTAATCTGGTGTCAATACGAACATCTCTAAGATTGTCATAAATTTTGCATCCGAGCTCCGTTTTGGACCATCTATATATTTATTCTCATCGGCTTGAAGAGAGTCATCCAATGGTGATATGAAATCATGAATTTGACATCATCTCATTATAGCCTCAAGTTACTCTTTGCGATCATGCCATTTTTGAGCGTCAACACAATTGCTTTGCTTGGCTTGGCTTGTCATGGGGTTTATGTCATATTGCTTGAGTTTACCCCTCTACATCATGTTATCTTGCCTAATGCTTTACTCTGTTCTTATGAACTTAATACTCTAGATGCATGTTGGATAGCGGTCGATGTGTGGAGTAATAGTAGTAGATGCATAATCGTTTCGGTCTACTTGTCGCGGACGTGATGCCTATATACGTGATCATGCCTAGATATTCTCATAACTATGCGCTTTTCTATCAATTGCTCGACAGTAATTTTTTCACCCACCGTAGAATTTGCTATCTTGAGAGAAGCCACTAGTGAAACCTATGGCACCCGTCTATCTTCCATCATATTATTTTCCTATCTACTTGCTATTTCTGCCGCCTTTTTATTTTGCAATCTTTATTTTCGAATCTATACAACAAAAATACCAAAAATATTTATCTTATTATCTTTATCAGATCTTACTTTTGCAAGTGGCCGTGAAGGATTGACAACCCCTTTATCACGTTGGTTGCAAGGTTCTTGATTATTTGTGCAGGTACGAGGGACTTTCGTGTAATCTCCTACTGGATTGATACCTTGGTTTTCAAAAACTGAGGGAAATACTTAAGCTACTTTGTTGCATCACCCTTTCCTCTTTAAGGGAAAACCAACTCATGCTCAAGAGGTAGCACATAAAAGGAATCCAAGTGGAGTATGTACAAGTTTGTTTGGCTATCTTGTATACATAATGCATTTGCTGAGCTAGGTCGGTGACACAGCACATAGTGTGTCTGACGGGAGTCCAAATCGGCTTGCAACACAATTGAAAGATGACACTCGGTTCTTCATAGGACACATCCACTCGAACACTGAGTGTCTCGAGAGATGGGCACCAATGATCAGCTGCCATGAGTTTCAGATCACTCACCATCGCCAGGGCTAACGACAGATTGAGTATCCCCGGCGGGCTAGTTTGCTCCCTGGCCAAATGCCAAGTCTGGAGACTTGGTTTTGAAGATGTGGATCGAAAGAATGTTCCTCTTCGGGACAACTGGCTATGACCTATTAGATAAGCGTAGATGTTTTCTGAGGTCACTCAAAAATTATGATACGTTTCCTAGCCAACCACAAGCCAAGCTTTGAATCAAGCGTATTGGGTATCACTAAGATTTTATTGTAGCCTTCCCGTTACTAATCTTTTCATGTACTTTTAGGGTCCTTCAAGGCCTGGAGGTGTTCGCAGTCGGTCCTTTCACTGAAGTCTTCCTCGGTTAAGAGGAGTTGGCACCCTTAACGATACTTTGAAGGGCTCGAGGGATACTAATGGTAGGATTCCCTTGGGTAGTCCAATCACAAGGTGAAAGTGCATCTAAGCCCTAGGTGGTTTTGGTCATTCATAACAACATATCTCTACTCCTATAAAAAGCTGAGTTGGTGATGATGGTGTGGCTGCCATCTTTCACCAATAGTCGTCAGATCATACAAAGCAAACTGCTGCAGTTTTGCAAAAAGATGCCCGCACTTGTTTCTATATTTACAAACAACTCCTTATCTCTCACAATCAGCCTTATCTCTTTCCCATCACATCTAGAAGGCCATGGAACAATCTGGTGTGATGGCCACTGCTGGCGCCGTCCACCCCCAACCTTGGTGTTTCGTGCAATGCACGGGAATCTTACTAGTATATCTTTAAACTAATGCCTTCTCAAAGAATATTTCAGGAATGTTCAATTTAGTTACAACATGGGAAGTGAAAATTGACCCTCAAAATGCTAAGGACAAGTGTTGGTTCATGGCTCAAGACTCTTCATTTTATATTTGAGTGATCAAATATCACCTTGAGTCCATAGGTATGCTGATGCTATCAAAATGGGATGAGGTTGAGAAGATGATTTCTATGCTCAAGTGCTTAAAGATCAAACTCCAAAAGCCTCAAATAATTTCACAAAGTTCCCACTATATCAAACGCTAAAGTCAACTCGGGCTCACCGAACCATTTTCTATCGAAGTCACCGAGCCATATAGATATAGTCGTTGTCTTAAACCCTAGTTGCATCGGTCACACCGAGAAGTCCATCCGGACTCACTGAAGCACATGTGCTAACCTTCTGTCATCGTTTGTAATTTCTTCAGAATTCTAAACGGTTTCCGTCAGTGACACCGAAGCATATGAAGTGCTTAGGTCATCACTTCTTAGAGCCACTGATCAGTTTCACCCAGTGTGACTGAACAATCCAAAGTTCCCACCTTTTGTACATATTAATCTGACCGAGTGGTTTTAGTCAGCCTCACCGATATGTGCAAAAGTGTGTGTAACAGTCAGATTTTTTTTTCATGCAGCCTATATATACCCCACCCACTCCACCAATGTCTCTCGAAGCAAAAAAAACAATTCATATCCATTTTTCTAAGAGAGATCTCCCACTCCTTGTGCTGATTTCAAAGGTGGTATGTGGGTGCAATATGAGTGTGTAAGTGTTTGGTTCATCCAGTACCTTCCGATGCGGACCCCCTCTTAATGGTATGGATTTCCTACGACCAAAGAAACCAAAGCGTCAAAAATGTCATCTTTGATCTTTTCCGTCCGAAGAAGTGTCCAACCGTCTTGCACCACATGGTGTATACCTATGTAGCTTAGGTACATGGTTAGTCCGCAGATTGCATTGTCATCAACGCCAAAACACTTAAGGTGGTAAATGCCCTTAATTATAATAAGTGGGGCAATTAGATCCATGATCCAACTAAAATTTAGAGTAATAGATGGACAATTTTGCTACTTTTAGGAATTCGTTTCACGGGCAATGTCATTTTTGTTTTACAACTTTTATCTCTCATACATGGAAATTTAGATCTCGTGGCAAATTTTATTTTACAACTACGGCAAGTTATTTTCCTAGACCATGCGACGTTTTACATCCCATGGTAATTTTATTTTCCTAGCCATGTCAAATTGTATTGTTGGACAATAACTAGTTCTTATCTCCATGAAAATTCCAGAGCCATGGTAAATTTTACTTTTTTTAGACATAATTTTACTTTAAGAGGCATAGCAAATTTAACTTTGTGGGCTTCCTAAGCCCATTGAATTCAACTCTGTGGGCTTCCTTTGCTAATTTTGTCATGCTCGCCTCCAGCACATCATAAATGGGTCAGGCCCAGCACGCGACAAGAGACACGCGGTTTCACTGAGGCTAGCACACTTACGAACATTTTTTCATTTATATCACTTTCATTTTATTTGCCTATTTTCGAAATGTTATAAAAATATATTTAAGAATAAATATTTTATTATAAAGTCTGATGTATATTTACAAATATTTTCACGCAGCTTAAAAAAGTGTCCACACATATTTAATAAAATTTTCATGCTATTTAAAACATGTTTACACATTTATAAAATGTCCATGAAATTTTGAAAATGTTTGTAATGTTCCAAAATATGTTGATGCATTTAAAAGAAATTCATAACTTTATTAAATTTTTCAGGAAATCTAATAGATTTCTTGATAAATAATTCAAAAATGTTCTTGACATATAAACAAATGTTCATACCACGTAAAATATACGTTCATAACACTTTAAATGTTCACATGTTCTCGGCGGAGGCCGGAAAGAAGGTTCACTTGTGCGGATGCAGGAGGAGGCTGTCGTCGCCTGAGAAGAATAGGAGGTGGGGAACCAGAGGGGTTCTAAGAATGGTGGAAGTACGACAGTGGACGGAGGCCAGGGGTGGGGCAGCAAGGCGGCGCGCGGTATCTCCCGCCAGACTCGGGATCTAGGAGCAGGCGGTCCGGCCAGCATCGTGTGGCGGTCCCGGGAGAAAAACTGCATTTGGGAAGAAGGATGAATAGGGCGATGGTTGGCAAAGAAGAAATGCAACTAATTAACCCCTCGATTTAGATCCAACGGCTAGGAAGCATCATTCCAAATTGAGTAACATTGGAAAATCTTTCAGTTGAATAAATAGGCAATCCCTATCAACTGCCTAACAGTCGATGGGTACCTTTCCCCCTAAACATGGATGTGTAGTATCACTGCTTACATCCTACCCTCACATACCCCTATCAACGAGATGTGCGACTTAGTTAGTTGTCTCGCCAATTGCCTAGCAGTCGATGTGCAAGTCCCCCTCCCCCTACGTGGATGTGTAGTAGTCGTTGTTGGCACCCTGCCTCGACTACGCTACTCTTGAGACGTGCTACTTCGTCTCCTGGCTCGGCCAACTGCATAGCAACCGATGTGCAATTTTTCGCCCTACCATAGATGTGCAGTTTTCACTACAGGCACCCTGCCAACTACCATATCAGTGAACATGCAACTTCTACCTCTAGCAGGAAGTTGGCACATGTGGCACTAAATTTGCTTCCTGGAATGCTAAACTTTTGCAGGAAAAAAGTTTGTCGAGACATATCCATGCAGCTCATTGCGAGGAACCTGGAGGTGAAAACGAATCAAACTTCCGACACTCGGTTCGAAAGTTATAGAATTTAAAAAAATTATAAATGGTATTAAATGCACATACATGGTTGCATGTAGCTCCATGTGAACCATGCCCTCACACAAAAAAAACCTCTAGACCCCTCGTGCATGCAGCCCCATGGCCTCCATCCTACCGGCCCACAGCCCGCGGACCTTATATCAAATAGTTGGACCGATTGAGGCATCTAGCGTGTGCGCTCGATTATATCAAATAGTGCATCTGCATTTTCTGCCCATGGACGCTGATGTGGTGCGAAGCATTCCGCTGCCATCAATGAACATGGAGGATTTCTGGGAATGGAGCTGGGAGAGGTCGGGGGAGTTCACCGTGCGGTTAGCCTATCGGTTGCTCGTCCACAGGAAAAACAGAAGGGAGGCCTGGTTGGAAGGGAGAGCAGGCACATTTAATTCAGCAATTGAGGAGAAAGCTTGGACAAAGATGTGGAAATATAAGTTGCCAGGAAAGGTCAAGGTTTTCGCATGGAGGCCATCTCACCAAAGTCTGCCTACAGCTGATGTTGCAAATCATCGACACATGTCAGTAACGAGCGGCTGCACTATCTGCGGTTGGTCGCCAGATTCGTGGCGTCACTCCCTCCTAGAGTGCAGAATGATGTGTTGTGTGTGGGTGCTAGTTGATGAAAGCTTATATGACAGAATTCGAGACTGCAAGGAGTCAAACGCCAAGTGCTAGATGTTCGAATTACAAGACCTACTAACCGAGAAGGAGTACATTAAAGCTATTGTCACGTTATGCGTGATCTGGAAGGCTAGAGAGATGTTATTCATGAGGACATATATCAAATCCCCTTTGAAACTAATGGATTCATCACACGTTAACTGGTGGATTTGGAATTTGTCGAGGAGAAAGGAGACCCGAGGAGCAGCAAGAGTAGGAATGACTAGGGATCGGTGGATCCCTCCACCACAAGGTGCAGTAAAAATTAATGCCGATGGTGCATCTGTTACTCCACCCCGCACATTCTACTCGACGTTGTGCTGCGGGGACAAATGCAAGATCAGCCGAAGGAGTTTTTCTTGGTGCATCTGTTCTGGTTATAGATAGCACACTAGACCCAGCATGCATAGAAGCAACAGCTTGCAGAGAAGGCCTGTGTTTACTGCAAGATATTCACGCAAATACTGTGGTTGTGGCATGGGACTGCGCTGGAGTTGTCCGAGAAATACAGGAAGAAAGCCGTGCTCTGAGTGCTTCTATCATCAAAGAAATCAGAACCTTGATGCCTGCTGTAGGCAACATTTTCTTCTATGATGAAAAACGTGAGGCTAATATGAATGCTCATAGTATTAGTAGGAATTCTCTAGCATTTGCGCCAGGATGCTATGTCCGCTGATTGAGCCTCCGGGCTATGTAAATCTCAAAATTAATTAATAAAGCTCGGATGATTTCGCTCAAAAAAAATCAAATAGTGCATCTGCACTTTGTAGCATTTAGGATTTTTAGATGGCTATATGAGAACAAATGCATCGATAACTCGAGACTAAGGCTTACATAGACAGACGGATCATAACATGCGTATTATTCCTCGCAAAAAAAAAAACATGCATGTTATATATGCATGCCAGCATACGTATCACATGCATGTACTAGTAGTAACGTAGACCCGTAGTAACGTTCAGCTGGACCAGAGCTTGAGCGACAAGTCCATCTCCACCTCCGGTGCGGCGGCTGCCTCCCAGTTGTCCCACTCGGAGGACCAAGCCCAGTCCGCCAGCACAGGCGCGACCGCGGCCGCCCGGAGGTCCTCGCCGGCGTGGAGCCAATAGTGGATTTGGGTGGCCGGGGGGGAGGAGGGGGCGACTATGACTCGGCGCCGTTCGCGCTTATGCGTGTTCTGGCCGCCGAGCGCATACCCGTTGAAGAACTTGCGGCGGCAGTAGTTGCACGAAAAGTCCGGCTCCCGGCCGGCGGTGAGCAATGACCGGCGCGGAGACGTCTTGGCTGGGCCTGGGCGGGGGTCGAGGCCGCCGACCACGCCGCCATGCTGCTGCGCATTGTTCTCCATGGGCCGGGGCTAGAGTGACCGAGCGAGTGTGTGGAAGATGGAAGCGGCAGCGAAGGGTCGATGGACGATGCAGTGCACTATCATGCGTGCATACATGCATGGAACTATATAGATTGAGATGAACGTACGACTTGGCATGCATGCCCGTCCATGTCATGAGCTGTTTCTGTAGCACGGTGGTGCCACGACATGGCTCGAGCTAGTGTGTGCATGCAGCACTCAACCCAAACGAAACATCCATGGCATATCATATGATGTGAGCAGTCATTAGCTATAACAAGCTTGTACCCTCGCAAAAAAAACAGATACCGTAACAAGCTTGTAAAGAAGGTGGGCCAGCGCACCAGCTAGTGATGGGTACCATAGTTTTAAATAGCCGGCTATAGCCCCGCTATAGCTTCACTATAGCTGTTTGAGGGTGTTGCCGCTAAATGATTTCATGTACAATTTGCCGCTATAGCCCAGCTATAGCTGTTTTTAAGGGTCGCCGCTAAATGCCATAGTCCGCTATTTAAAACATTAAGGTACAGAAGGCCAGCACACCACCTTTTTTTAAAAAAAAGGGGGTTTATCACAGCCTCTGCATCAGAACGATGCATACAGCCAGCAGACCGTCTATGTGCCAAAAACGTATGCATCCAGAGTGAGTGCCGGGTGACGACCGGCGAAGAGAAAATGTACGCACGCTCCGGACCGAAAATACGGATGCATCGACGTTGACGGACATGCATGCATGCAGGCCAGTCACATCAGTGTACAAAGCCACACCTAATTCAGACAGCATAAAACACGGAAAAGTTAAATGGCACACTCAACTCATGCATCTGTTCCGAGCACAAGGCCCAAATAATCCGCCCCATTGCATCCATGCGTCTAGAAGGTCTAATAAAAGGAAAAACCTACCCATCAACATATGTTCACAAAAATCTATTGTATTGTTGGCAGCCACGTCACCCAAACTAACTAATGGCCGGTAGTCTGCTCCATTGTAGTTCCCTTGAGACGTTGTGAGCGCTTGGTGTGCATGGCTAGCGCCTTTTTGTTTGAACGCTCTTTACTTCTTTGCCACTGCTAATGCGACTTCTCATACAGGGGCGGAGCCACAATTTGAACATGAAGGAGGTGAGACAGATAATAATCATTCCAAATTATACACCACACAAGAATATAGTCTCAATAGTAGAATTGATATGAGTGCATGACAACGTATGTTTAGCAAAAAAAAGAAGTTACATATCTATCAACTGAAATTCAGCTCTACGAGTACCATCGTCGAAAATGTGGATAATCTCATCAGATGTGACTTTTGCAACTATATCCTTTCCAATGTAGACAATCATGTAATGTTGAAGAAAGTCATCACCCATTTTGCCTCGAAGACGCGTCTTCACTAGTTTCATAGCAGAAAAGGCTCGCTCAGTGGTTGCCGTTGAAACTGGAAGAGTAATAACCAACCGCAATAGTCTATCAACCATGGAATAGTCCTGAACTTTACCAGTTTTGAACAAACCAACAGTCAAATCAGCAAGTGAATGCAAGCATTTTAGGTCTGGATGTGAGCGAACATCCATTCTGGAATGGATAAGTTGAGACTCTAACCGAGCCAAGTCTTGGTTAGAAAAATCAGCAGGATAAAACTTTTCTGCTAGAGTGCATATCTTTGTCACATCAAATGTGTCATGCAGTGGATTCAAGGATACACAAAGCCTCAATAGCTCAGTGCTTTGAACGTTGAACCGGTCATTTAGCTCGACCAACTGTTGACCTATGGCAACATTGAATACATCTGCTTTATAGTGGTGAAGTGTTGTGGTGTTGTCATGCTTGTTTCGAGATTTAGTCATATCAACGTACCTACAAATGGCAACATATATTAGATTAAAATACTTGTGATGATTAATATTCCAATCTAGATATAGGAAAAGAGACATACTTGGAACTAAAATCGGGGGTGTCAATATCATGCTTCAGACAAAAAGATTTAACCTCTTTTAGAAGTGGTTCCCAACCATCTTCTCTTAGTTCAGCAAGTAGAAACTTTGTGTTTGCAACACAATCTAATGCGTTTAAAATATCCAGAGACTTCCTTTGGAGCATTTGACATAAAACATCTGTGATCTTCATAATTTTCTCCATGAGGTGCATAATGAATACAAAATCAAAAGAGATAATCATCTTTAGGGCGCCCACTGCATCTCCACAAGAATATCTTGTGACTGAACGATCATTTGCTACACTTCGTAGAACTGCAATCGTAGCAGCAAACATCTTCCTCAAGCTATTAATTGACTTGAAGTGAGAACTCCACCTCGTGTCTCCCGGCCTCTGTAAAGAGGCTATTTGATTTGCCCCTTTTCCCGTATCAAGCTCACCCAATTCAACGCCACGTGCAATTTCAGCAGCTTGATTAGCTAATAACTCATCATTCCGTTTAGACGACGCACTAACAACATTTATCACAAAATTTGCATGCTGAAAAAAATTATGCACCTCGTGTACCTCTCGTGATGCTGCAACAAGAGCCAATTGGAGCTGATGAGCCATGCAGTGCACATAATAAGCATATGGGCACTCATTTAATATTAGAGCTTTCAATCCATTCCATTCCCCTCGCATGTTACTTGCGCCGTCGTATCCTTGACCTCTAATATCTTGTACATTCAGGTTATTATCTTCTAAGACAGTACAAATTGCCTCCTTGAGAGTCAATGCAGCAGTGTCACTAACATGTATGATGTCAAGGAAGCGCTCATCTATGTACCCTTCTTTATTAGCAAAGCAAACCGAATGACCAGTGCCATCTGCTCCTTTTTAGACTCATCTCTAGACTCGTCCACCATTATACAAAATTTGCTATTGCCAATTTCTTCTTTAATACTTTTCTGCACTTTCCTGGAAAGTAAACCAAGGATTTCTTGCTGAACGGGGTGTGAGGTGTACTTGGCATTTTGTGGAGCATTTTCCAAGACAACATCTCTCACATCCTTGTTATAAGCAGCCAAAAGCTTTACCAACTCAAGAAAATTACCCTGGTTTAGGGATCCTGGAGATTCATCATGGCCTCTAAATGGACAAGCTTGGAATGTTAACCACCTAATGAAATAACAGACAAGAGACATGTTAGTCTTACATAAATGCAAAATATACTAGGTTAATTGTTGAAACAAATAAACTTAGTCTTACCTAATGGAATCAATTGTGACTTTAAGTCTTAACCTTGCAGCTGCAAACTTTTTTGTACATACTTGTACCATCGCCTTGTCAATGTGGTTCAATCTATTTTTCAGATTTTCATAACAACGGGCTGAATAGCTATGAGCTGAGTTGGAATCTTTGCCCATGTGGGTTATAAAAGCACAATCTTTGCCATCATTGACCTTTCTCTAGTTTATAAATCCATCCACTGTGAATGCACTTGAACCACACTTTCCAGTTGGCTCGTAAACAGGAAACAATAGAGGCAGTATGCACGATGTGTGAGAAGTGAATACTCTAGCCAAGGCCAATCAGTGAAATAACTATACTGGAATCGGCGGCGGTTTTTTGTTGTTCCATTATATGGATACTCTTTCATGTATGGATGAAAAGCGCCCTTAGAAACATAGAATTGACGTGCTTCATCCTGCTTATCGGGGTGGAGTTCCCAAATCTGTTGGCATGTACTAGGATCCCTCACATATTTTGTGCTTCTAGTTCTACCTTCTTCTAAAGTTTCTAGTGGTGCCACAATATTGTGATCATCAGTTTGCATACCAACTAGATTAGGGCTGGAAGTATCATCTACAACAGGTTGCTCCTCCGATGGATTTGCATTTTCAGTTGCATTAGAGCTAGAAGCAATAGGCTTGAAAAACAAATCTATTGTTGTTGTACTCTTCCTCTTCATCCTTCAGTCATTGGAACATTAAACAAGGAGTGGCATTAGAAAACTATTATGCTACCTTATCAAAGCAGTAAATTAAACTATTATCTCTGTAGAAATTGCGCTAATTCACCAAGATTAACAGTGATTCAGTGACGTGCCTTGATTCCGAGTTGAAGTTGATCTGTTGATGTATGTATGATGCCGATGAAGTACACAAGTAGTTTCTGTCTTATGATTGAATCGCATGCACTGAAGTGTTGGACCACTGCCCTGGGCGGCGGCGTCAAAAGCAGTAAGACTGCAAGAGCCGATGGTGAACGAGCGATGGGCGGCGGCGGGCGGGCGGCGGCGTAGGAAGGTACAGAACCAGAAGACTTGATCGCACGAACGAAATTATCGGGAGGATAAGGGTAGATCGATAGCAGGTAATCTCTTTTTTCTGATATATACGTACATCTAGCAATCGAGGCTCGGTTGATGGTTCCACGTTGGGCCTTGGGCAGTTGGGCAGTTGGGCTAGAAAGTTTTCATGTCCAACAACAAAAAGATCAGAAGCGGTCTGTACACATGACACCTATACGTAGAAACTACTGGTAATACTAGTACCTACTAACGAAGCGTCATGGGGGGGGGGGGGGTCTGACCCCTGCTCTCACCCCCCTGTCTCCGCCTCTGAATCTCATATAGTACTACCTCGGTACCAAAGTATAAGACGTTAACTGCAAAAATGTCTTATATTTTGGTACGGAGGGAGTGGTGGGTTCTTCAAAGAAAAAAATGCATGTTAGCATGGTGACAGTATTGTAGTGCCCTTCACTTGACTAAAGAGTAGAGTAATTGGGGTGGGAACTATCCCTTAACTTCCTCCTGACGACCCCTCAAAAAAAAAACTTCCTCCTGACGAAAAGTCTGTTTCTTGATTAGAACTTTTGGCCTAATTAGTTTGTTTCCTTGACAACATCCGCGAATCCAGGGCTCGGCCAAAGATGCATGCGTGGCTCTGATCGATGAGCATGCATGGCGCCTTCCGTTGGATTTCTCTTTAGCGGTTTTTTAGGGGGTGTTTGTTTCCAGGGACTTTTTTGTGTAGGGACTAGAAAAAGTCCTTTATAGAGGCTTTTTTATCAAACGGGAGGGACTTTTTAGGGACTAAACTAAGCATTTGGGACTAAAGGAAGAAGACTCTCAAGGAGAGTCTTTTTGAGACTTTTTGGGACTTTTTCATCAATGCCCCTCCATGCACCCATTGGCCCGCCACCCCATGGTGTTGTTTGATTGTTATTTTTCTATATACTAGGGGCAACATGGTCATTTAATAGCCTTTAGAAAGGGACTAGGGACTTTTTAGTCTCTGGAAACAAATAGGGAGGGACTTTTTAGGGACTAAAGACTTTTTCGTTGGGACTAGAAAAAGTCCTAGGACTAGAGAACCAAACACCACCTTATACGCATGAGAAAGTTCATTATCTTACCTATGGATCGAATCCATCGCTCGCCTAAGTTTGGCGTTCATGCATATACCCGCTAATATGCCAATTAATGGAGAAGCTAACTAAGTTGATGTTAGCAAAATGAGTAGCAATACGACGCAAATGTGAGGGGTGTATATCTTTGGATGTATTCCTGCTCGCACCCCCCTGTCTCCACCTCTGAATCTCATATAGTACTACCTCGGTACCAAAGTATAAGACGTTAACTGCAAAAATGTCTTATATTTTGGTACGGAGGGAGTGGTGGTTTCTTGAAAGAAAAAGTGCATGTTAGCGTGGTGACAGTATTGTGGTGCCCTTCACTTGACTAAAGAGTAGAGTAATTGGGGTGGGAACTATCCCTTAACTTCCTCCTGACGACCCCTCAAAAAAAAACTTCCTCCTGACGAAAAGTCTATTTCTTGATTAGAACTTTTGGCCTAATTAGTTTGTTTCCTTGACAACATCCGCGAATCCAGGGCTCGGCCAAAGATGCATGCGTGGCTTTGATCGATGAGCATGCATGGCGCCTTCCGTTGGATTTCTCTTTAGCGGCTTCTTATATGCATGAGAAAGTTCATTATCTTACCTGTGGATCGAATCCATCGCTCGCCTAAGTTTGGCGTTCATGCATATACCCACTAATATGCCAATTAATGGAGAAGCTAACTAAGTTGATGTTAGCAAAACGAGTAGCGATACGACGGAGATGTGACGGGTATATATCTTTGGATGTATTCCTTTTTTCGGAAATTCAAGTTCGAGTTCGAGCTCGAGCTCATATGCCCCTCCATGAACTATAAATCTAAATGAATAGTAACAAAGGTTAAAATTCTCAATTTATTTTTACAATGTACACGTTTATTCATCTGTTCTAATTATAAGTATTTATTTCGTGATGAAAAGACATGTGTGGTGAAGCAAGAGAAGGTTGCTCTAAAAGGCTTTTGAAGGACCCTTATTTTCCCAGATCACCGCATATATTATTCCTTCACGAAAAATAGCCTGGAGTTGGAAGACAAGAATTTGTTTGTTGGTTACATTTTCTAGATTTAGTTGATTTTTCTTTGGGAAATGTTTGACAACGGCGCGCCGGCGGAACTTGGCGCCGGATACGCGCGTGACGTGCGGTTCCCTTTCGATCAAGGGCTCTTTATTACGCCAGGTCACTTGTCCACACGATCCCATCCACGTGCAGTTCACTCCTTGTCCAACTCTCAACTGTTCTTCTTTCTCCTGTAGCTTCTTCTCTCTCTTCATGTGCGCTTGAGGCATGTCCCCTACAAAGCCCATAGCCTAGAGCAGCTCCCACTCGCCGGCGGCCGCCCCTCCTCCCCCTCCTCCCCCTCCCAAATCCCAGCTAGGAATGACCGGCGGCATGGACCAGCACTTCCATGAGATTTCATGGGCGCTCGCCCAAACTCCTTCTCGCTGACCGGCAAGCCGGTGGCAGCCACATGCCATTGCTGCAACCACGTCCTCGTCGCCGGCGTTGGGTGTGTGTGTGCTACAACCATGGCGAGGCAGTGCTGTGGCCAGCGTCGTCATGGATATGCCCATACACAGGTTCGCTTTTTTCTTTATGGAGTGCTACAACCGTTCGTGGGAAATGCTACATACGGTGGCGAGGATGCTACAACTGATAAACTTTTTTGCTGGAACTAAACTATTGGATTTGTCGCCAAATTTTGTTGCTGGAACCAGTGTTTTGTTTTGCTACTACCGGTCACTCCGTTTGCTACTACGGGTGACCAATATTTTTTTGCTACACCTTTCGTAAAGATGATGCAACCTTGGCGACAGGCTACATCGATTATTTTTTGCTGCAAACCATGAAGTATTTGCTACCACCGGCGACATGGTTTGCTACCACCGTACACAGCGGCCCGCCGACGTCAAATTTTCTTTGCTACAACAACGTCGTTTTTTTTTGCAACCGACAGCCACGGAAGCTACAATCGGTTAACATTTTTTGCTACAATGGCGACGACAGGCGGCACCGGCGAGCTTTTTTTCCCCTCGAACTGATACCCTCTTTTGCTATAACCGGCCGACTTTTTTTAAGATGAAAAAGGCTTCAACCAGGTACTGAGAAAAAAAAAGGTGAAACTATTGACAAAAAAAAGCTTCAACTGTAGATGCAAAAGCTTCAACCAGGGCACTATGCAACCAAAAAAGCTTCAACTGTTGACAGAGAAAGCTTCAACCGTATATGTAAAAGCTTCAACCAGGACATTGTGCAACGAAAAAAGCTGCAACCGTTGACAAAAAAAAGCTTTAATTGTAGATGCAAAAAGCTTCAACCGGCGATAGAAAAAAGCTTCATGCAGGCTCGTGCTTCCGTAAAAGCTGCAATGGCCCAACGAACTGCTACATGAGTGATTTTTCAGTTGTAAATTTATACTAGAAGATATGCTGGAAACACATAACGATTTTGCTTCCATAGTTTTTTCATTTTTTGTTGTCAGCTTTTTTGTACAATGCTACATATGTTTTTTGTTGTTGTAAAAGTACTGAAATTATGCTACAAACATATGGTTTTTTTGTTTTGATTTGTGTTTTTGGTTTTTGTTGTGGAGTTTTGCTGCAATGCTACATACAAATACAGTTTAAAAACAAGTGCAGATTTTCTGTGTACATTTTTAAATGAAACTATTGTGTGCAGATAGTATGAAGAAGTCACATCATTATTTGGATGAGCTCCTCCCACGTGACAGCATGCAACCCCACGGCATGGCGCTGATGCACAAGCAACTTCCGTGCAGTACAGGTGGACCACCAATGTAGAGAAGAGAAAAGGAACGACCTGCACGAACGATCAGACAGATTAAAATAGTCGAATCATACGGTGTACGCACGACCGGCCGAAACTTTGGGCCGGTACGCCGACGCCTATCAGTCGCCTTTTTCTTTACCTTTTTTTCTGCCTTACTGTTCACCCAAAGCATATGAACTCTTCCACACAAAAAAGAGAGAACATAAAAACTAATTATTTTTTTGGAATTACTGACTTTAAATATACGCTGCATTTTCGGTATGAGCTTCCTAAATATTGAAATCGATCTTGAAGAGAAACACGACACATTAATTAATTCCTGCAGTTCAAGGTGCTATCTCCCTGTCGCGGATCGGCCCACGGTTCCTCTAGCATGGAGGATGGAAAGATCAAGTGAGTACTGGCTTCCACAATTTAAAAGTCCAACATCGCACCCATAATGTTAAAATGGCAAATCAAGGCGTGCAAGTTTTTTTTTTGAGGTAATCAAGGCGTGCAAGTGTGGGTCCAGTGGCGGACCTCGGCCAAAATGTTGAGGGGCTGGTCTGGGACGGGGGGTGCCTGCCAGAGCAAGATTTGAGCCTATTTCACTGCTTATACGGGCCAATTACTAAGGCCTCATTTGGTTTGAAGGATTTTTGTAGGAAAAACATAGGAACAAGGATTCTAAAGGAAATTTTTCTATATATGCATTCGGTTTGTAGGAAATGTGTACAGGAATTCCATAGGAATAGTACTCATTTCCTGTGTTTTTGAAGGAAACTACACATCTACTCAAAGCTCATTTTGCGCGTAGGAACGAGGCAAGTTAAATCCTTAGGATGGCAAGTGACATCCTATCAAATTCCTATACTACTCCTAATTTCTACGTTTTAATTTCCTCCAAATCGAATGAGCCCTAAGGGATTATCATTAAAAAAATCATCTGGGCTGATGGGCTGCGGAGTGGCGGCCAGAGCAAAGATTTCAGCCAATTTCACTGCTTATATGGGCCAATTACTAAGGCTTCTGGGCTGGTGGTCTAGAGGGCGGCGGCCCAAGTTGGCCTTCACTAAGATCGGGTACTCCTGTTTCTCAGAAAAAACATGTGTAGGGACCCCTAAAAAAACATCTTCGTACAAATCCACACCATGTATGTTTTCGCGAAACTATGCAAATTTGGCTTGTGCAGGGAAGATGACATACACCAGCGTAGGTGATCTTGTCTGGTATGTTTGCCTTGTGTCCAAAGTGGACCCTACTAGAATTTTGGTGAAGACAGAATTGTTTTCGTTTGGATGGCTGCTAAAATTCAACACTCTTTTTGCCAACTCCAGTCCATTTTCCTGATTTATAACAAGGGGGGCACGTATGCGTACAGGTACAGCTGTTGAACAATAACCGGTTAAATTAGCTGGCATGCGAATGGGCACCTTTATTTAGCTTCAATTCCAGACATCACAAACAATCGATGAATCGTCATCCTCCGTTCCACAAATAATACTACAGCAGTACCTAGCTGGAGTTTCCTATACAACAACAAAAAATCCCACTACTATAGCTACTATATATATGCTCCATACAGACCTGAAAAAACGGCGCCAATCATATTCGAAATCGGAGCCGCGTTTCTCATGTTCGGTCTATCATTTCGCTAGATTTCCTAAGTGGTGTTCAATGAATCATTCTTTCGTTTCTGCAATTGTTACCAGACGTCTCTCAGGTATCTCCCTTCCGTCTGAAGGTTTTTCACGTAGCTCTCCGTCTTGGAGCTGTCCAGAGAGCCCTGCAATGAAAAGCAAACGACCCGTCAGTTCAGGGAACCAACAGGAACTCCCCCAGACCGAAATGGATGTGTGTTGCGTCACCTGTTCCTGAACTATGGTGTGCAGGGCGCGGTGCACGTCTCTTGCCATGCCCTTGGCATCGCCGCAGACATACACATAGCCGCCCTGGGAAACAATGCTCCACAGCTCTGCAGCCTGCGAAGATTGTTTACACGTGCATGGTCAAGCAAGGAAAACAAAGGATTAATTTGTACATAATCAACGACAGGACATGGATAAACAGGTTACCTTCTCTGCCATTTTGTGTTGGACGTACTCTTTTGTAGGACCCTCACGAGAAAAGGCGACAACCAACTCAGACAGGGCTCCGGATTCGGCAAAATTGTTCAGCTCATCCTCGTATATGAAGTCCTGTAGAAAAGAAATTTTGGTCAGGCAATTTCCAAACAAGTTAGATAGTGTTTTTAATCAGCCCATGAGATCCTTTACTAGATGTATAAAACACAAATGCAGAAAAGTTTCCTGACAGGCGACAAGGAGCTAAGAGGCATAGAATAATATTTGGGCAGATATATGTAAGAATCTGCCATGCCATATTTACTATGGATGACCTGCATGCTGGCGGGGTTCACAAATCATGACAGTTTCTTACAATAACAGTAGATGAAGCTAAATAGCAGGGGTCGTTACCATCTGGCGGTTTCTGCACCCGAAGAAGAGGATGGCACAGCCCAGTTCTACCCCGGACTCTTTTAAAGCTAATCTTTCCTGTCAATGCCAAATGGATTCGATATGAATATTAACATACTAGAGTGACAAAGCTTGAAGCACAATGCAAGAGAAACCAAAAGGGAAAGACAAAACAAACCTGTAAGAAACCCCTGAAAGGTGCAAGGCCAGTCCCAGGGCCTACCATTATAATAGGCACTGTGGGATCAGCAGGCAATTTGAAGTTTGACTGCCTCACAAAAATTGGAGCCCAGCTACATTCTTGGCTCTCTTCCGAGGGAGTTGAATTCTGCGTGTAGCCACGTAGGATCATAAGACAAACGTTTACTAGATGCAAGATGGTCACTGGCAGATATTTCAAATGATTTTAAAAAATACTTGGCTACATAGAACATACGAATCATTATGATTTTAAAATGACTGCACACACATCTCAAAGTACAAATGTTTGCGTGACCACCTATATAAGACAAGAGATACAAAAATATGTAGTGAGAACTCGTATCATACTGTTGAGTAAAAGACCTACAATGTGATTCTAATTCGAAGGCAGTAGTGCAAGGTTGTGTCATTGATCGAAATGAGCTACATGATATCATCCATTCAATTAATTTACACGGCCACAGAGGGGAAGTTCACGATGAAAATGTTGAGAATGATCAACAAAAGATGATTAGTCGTTCACCTAAGCATACAAAGAAAGGCCAGTAGACTGAACCAGACATTTCAGGCCAACATCATTAATTCTGGGAAAATATGTGTGATTTAAGGAGTTCTCAAGGGCAAAAAATGGAAGTTGCCTCAACATGTTCAGGATAGATTGAGCAAATGGGGGTTGAGTCCAAACATCAAAGTAAGCAATAGGGGACAAGTTCAATTATCTTGCCAAAGGTCAAAAGGTTTCCATGCTTGTAACTATTTTATAGAAACAAAGTTCTGCCCTATGACCATGAAGAGACAGGAGTATACCTTCATCCAAGTAGAACAAACTCCTTTATGAATCCTTCCAGTTGGGGTTTGCCCATGAACTAGTGAACATGTTACATGAATTCTTGTTGGTGCCATTCTGCACAATATGATATCATGAATCTTGACTGACTAATCAATTTGCTTATGTAACATAGGGAACTATTTCAAAGACAATATACCTTGGTGAGGAAGATATTGAGTAGTATCTCGGCTGAAGGCGAGGAGCAATAGCTGCAAAGAAGACACCAAGCGGAGGTTTCGCCGATGGAAACTCCGAAATAACTTCCAAGAGACTTCTTTGACTAGTGATTATCCACTGAGAATATTCCTTCTGACCAATGAAATCCATGTGAGAAAGATGACACCATTATTGGAGAGTATGAATTTATCCTAGATTATAAACCAACCTTTCCAGCAGGAGATGCTAGATGTCTGAGCCGCTCGGCCTCTTTGGGATCAGATGCATGAGCAGCCAAAGCAAGTAGAACACTCTGCAGCAACCCATCAGAAAATATTTATGAATACAAACACATGATGCAGCGAGAGAACAAAATACGCAAAAAAAAAAGATATTCACCTTTTTAGGTGAACTCAACAGATCGGCATATCTGGCAAGTGCAACCCTCACAGTACAGGGAGATGGGAAAGGAGGTGGCAAAGAGCCCCCAAAAAGTGGAGTGCCATCCTCTTGGTCAGCATAAATTGAGAAACAAGTATCTGGTGAATAATCTAATAGCTTTTCTGCCTCCTCTACAGTCTCAATTGAATTTTCTGCGTACACACCAACATGATCTCCAGTCTCATATCTGGAATGAAAATTAGGAATAATCAGCTGTCTAAAGACCAATCACATAAACTGGTTATCACCTCCTATTCTCAAAAACTGACAGAGCTAGATCCTTCAATATGCTTACGTGAGGCTAGTTCCTGCAATATCAAACTCCAAATGAATGCAGGACCGGTCGGAAGCTGGTGTGTGAAGCTCCCGTCGCACAGCCACATTTGCCCTGGAAAAGAAGTGTGGTCAGAGTTCGCTCATAATAATAATAATAAATGGGTCTAGTCACATAAAAGCAAGAAGGGCATACCTGCAAGGATGTTGACTGTCATAGACAACATGACCATTGCTAAGACTGAAAGACTTGTTGATATGTGTGGCATCCTCTGGTTTGGTAAGCACAATTCTATATTGTGGAATAGCGGCCGTGTAAGGAGATTGTGCTGCTGAAGAATTATCTTCAACGCGGAGCAGTTTGTCCAATTCTGGCCACAGCAGTTCCTTCCTGTAGTCCAAGCAACAAACCATTAGCTTCCGATTTGTAAGACTCTCAAGGTCTAAAGTTGAGATCAAGGTATGTGCAGAAACAGGATCACCATGCACAAGCCGATAAAATGAAAGGCTACCAACTGTCCTGATTTGGAAAGTTCAGATCAAGGTTAAGCTCGTTGCCGTACATACCAGGCGTTGAAGTCATCCTCAATGCATTGATCGTCATCTCCAAGGCCAACAGGAACTATGCGCTTTCCACCTGGAGAAACATCATGGACAGAAGTTAACCACTAGCAGATGACAAAGGCGACAACAAAACTAGGAAAAAAACGTGTAATGATGGAGTCATGTTGTAGATGATTCACAACATCTAACTCAAAACTAATCATACATGGCAAAACCATTACAGGCCTATCTAGTTATATAATTTCTCAAAAGAACACTGTGTCATAATATTTAAATGTAGGTGAACTGAGCTACGATAAATTGAATTGGTCATTCATTCTGTTTTTTGTTTACCTTGTTCAGTGAGGAGCTGATCAACCTCCTTTCCGACCTTCAGTTGGGAAACATTTGAAAGCAAAAGCACAGAGTAAGTTTACATGTAAGAGTGCATGTATGCCTCAGATCAATAGAGGGCAGGGGGGCAGACCTTGTTGAAATGCTCGTACTGCCTATTCCCAAGAGCAAACACCCCGAACTTGAGGTTGCTCAACCACTCACCCCTCTCGTTCCCCTGTAGTCGGACCAAACAAAGCAGCCATCAATACCAACCGTGAGAAAATGCACATTCGGAGCTGCACCACCAGAAAGTACATGTAATCAAACGGACCTCAGAGAACCATTTGTAGAATCTGGCCGCATTGTCGGTTGGCTCACCATCCCCGTACCTACAACAGCGACAAGGACGCCCATCAGCAATTTTGCTTTTTAGATTAGACAAAAAAAGGGGGTTGCCCTCAGCTTTAGCAAGTGCTGGTTTGATTAGCAATTGTCTGGAGCAAATAAATATTCATTACTTCCTTGCTTAACACGTGTAGAGTAATTTATTAAGCAAGCAATCCACTAGTATTGTAACGAAGTCAGTATGAGTTGCAGATGGAAATTGGCAGTGGTGGCCCTTACGTTGCGAGGAAGAAGAAGGCGATGTTCTCCTTCTTGAGCTTCTCCTCGTACTCCTCGTCCTCGGCGGCATAATCATCCTGAATCCCAACAAATCAAACTAGTATGAGAGGAGGGGAGGAGGGGCTTTAAGAAGAAGCAGCGTCGGCGGCGAGGTTAAGATAAGAGATCGTACCAGATCGAGCACCTTGAAGACGGCCTTGTCGTAGCGCGCCTTGGCCTCCTCCGCGAGCGCCTAGCATAGCAGAGCAGGGAGGTCAGATTGTTGCACGGGAGGGGGGAGGAGGCATCAGTGCTGAGAGGGACGAGCGAGCGTACCTTGGCGAATCCCTCGGCGGTGCCGGTCTGGGTGCCGAAGAAGAGGGCGACCCGCTGGCGGCCGTCGTCGGGGTCGGGCTCCTGGTCCTTCTTGGCGGCGAGGGGCTTGGCCGCGGCGGCCTGCCGGGCGAGCGGCGCGGCGGCGGAGGAGGAGCGGCGGAAGAGGAGCGCGACGCCGCAGCCGACGAGCACGGCGAGGGAGGTGGCGAGCAGCGCGAGCAGGCGGCGGTTCTGGCCCCCGTCGTCCTGGGCGGCCGCCGGGGCCCGGCCGGTCAGCAGCGCCGCCAGCAGGTCGAGCGCCGAGTCCCTCACCCCCGCCGCGGCGGAGTCCATGGCGGCGGGTTCGTTCGATGGGATCGAGGCGTGCGGGCGCGGGCGCGGACAGGCAGGGAGAGGCGAGGCGAGGCGCGTGCGTGTACGAGTACAGGTGTGGTAGGCGATTTGTGTTTCTTGTCGCGTCAAAACGGGTGGAGGTTTTAAGCCCGGAAAAGGAAGGGAAGGGAAGGGAACGAGGGGGTGGGGGGTTGGTGGTGCGGGGCGACCCACTCAACTCCGGTCTGGTTTGCGGTGCGGCGCGGTGACACGCGCGGCCGCGGCCGGCCGCAGGTTCGGACCGGGCGCTGGAAACTTCCCCACCTACCTACCTCTACGGTGCACCCCTTTTTTTTCCTTTGACTTGATGATGAAGGCGAGGCAGTCCCACCTACTCGCGGTCGCAGCGGGGGAGCCTGGCTCTGACGGATGAACGAACGGTTCCGCGTCGCCTTCTTGACCGTGGAATGAGTTGTCTGGCTATACGTTGACACGCTCTTTTCCTCTGGTCACGGACGCTCGGGGCCTCATATCAAAGTACACCGTCAAATGATACTTCCTCCGTTTCATAATATAAGAACCTGGAATCCACAACGGCATCCTCAGAAGGTGAAAAGTCACCGTCTTCGAATCCAAGACAAACAAAGGTCTTCGCTTGAAACCCTGATGGAGAGACGAAACAAAGGTCTTTGTATCGCGCGCGGCGCCAAAGCGCAGACCTTTCACTCGCCATCTCACCCTGTGCCGCCACGATGCACCCAAAAACGTCACGGCTAGCACATGCCACCAGATCTAGATCTGGGCGTCGCCATTGCCCGCGATAGAGAACAAGCCCAAGCCACCCGTTGGTACACCCCTTGCCGCAAAAAGATCAAGAGACATAGCCATTGCCGCCACCATGATGCCTTCCAGGGACCCAAACCATGCGAACCACCGTTCAGGGTCGCCGTCTCGGCGTCCATGCCCATAGACACCGCCAATCATCCACGTCACAACCACGCAAAAACAGTGAAAGGAGTGAAAGGCACTTCCTTCCACTCCTAGCCCGACATCAACCATCGAGTTTGGGTCGACTTCACAACAGGAGCCGCCCACCCCTGCGTCTGTACCGATGGATCGAGGGTACAACCCTGTGATTGTCAACGACCGCCGTCGAGCAAACTCAAATGATCGCCATGTTTGTGGTTACTGGCGCTAATACATCATTGCGCGGAGAGCCCAACTTAAAACAATGCCACCAGCAGGTAGTAGTTAAAGAAGAGTGCAACGCAGACCAAGTCAGCCCCTGTACCCGTGCTGCCAAACATCATCCACCACGAATCAAATCTGTGTTGCCTATCGAAGATGTTGACGATCCGGATCGTACCGCCGCCAAACCACGGCGGCTATGTCGCTCCATCACCACCCTGAGGACCTCGGGCAACACCGCCAACGACCACAATACCCGCGGGGAGAGACACCTCACCTACTCGGAGAGAGAGCCCCGACCCACCTTGGGCACAAATCTGGTCTGCCCGGAAAAGCGAGCCTTGGGTCGGAGCCACCGTCGTCGCGGGTGCAGGCGGGGCGCGTCCGACACCCATCCCATGCATCGTCGGCTCGAACCCATAGGAAGAGATATCACCACCGCCCCTGCGTCGCCGAGCGGCACACGACTGCCTGCAACGCCACCGTAGATGGCGTCTCTCCACCCGAGGCCCCCACTACCCGCACCTACAGCCAAGACGAGGCCAGTCGCACCACCACCGTCGACAATCATCACCACCAGATAAAACGGCCGCAATCGTTGGCCCGTGCGACACACATCTTGCCTTCTCCGTCGCTGCATGTAGCCCGATATGTTGCCGCCGGTATGCCCCGCCAGGAAAACTTCGTGCAGCCGCGGGAGAACTGCCCCGCCATGGTGCCCCATGTCAAGCCTGAGGCCCCTGCCGGGTAGCCATGTCCCGTGCCACGGCCACCATGCAAAGGGGCAAGAGAGCCCTAGCGGAGGCAAGAGCGAGCGGCATGCATGACCACAGCACGTGGCGGCGCGGGCGAGCGGAAGGAGGTCGGGTCGCCCAACTTCTATGACCACCAACCATTACTGTAACTCGCAGACTGTGGCCCTGTTTGGATAATCTAACACGGTTAGAGTTATTTTCTAACTCACTCTAACCCAAATAAGCACCTCTCCATCGGGATAGTTGGGTTAGATAGAACTAACCCACTCTAACCCTGCCTATTTGGATATTTTTGAGTTATTTAAGCCTCCAACTAACCAACCCCATGATCCAAACAGGGCTTGTCTCGCAGACCCTGTCAAAAAAAAAGGGAGAAAAAACTACTGCTGGCAGTCGAAGCAGGTAGTCTGACGGATGATGACTGGTTCAGCGTTGCCTTTTTTTTGTTCAAACAAGGTCAACGATATACTACTTGGTCCCCAAACAAAACGATGTTACTTTTGTGTGTGTGTGTCACGGACGCTCGGGGCCTGATTCCAAACGTTGGCGGCTCGGCTGCGCGTAATTCTGATCAAACATGCGCTCTGGAGCTGGTGGCATTGACGGTGCCCGCACGCACGTTGAGTTCGCCTGCTTTTTTTGGGGGGTAAGTTCCCATGCTTGAGGTGAGGTCGGTGTGGGCTTTGACACGACGACGACGAGCCGGTCGTGGCCACCCTCTTAGCTTCCGACACAGCAGCGCGCCACCAGCTCCGATCCTGTGTCACGAAATTGGAAATGGGGTATTCTTTTTTAAATATATATCTCATGTATCCTGCACTATTACTTGATTATCTTGAGATTCTTTTAGTAATTCGTGGCATGTGTTTTTTTGGCTCTGGGTGCATCGAGTTGCAGCACAATAACTTTCCGGCCGGCCGCACGCACGGACGCGAGCGATCTGCCCACCCTCTGCTCTGCGGCGCGCCACATGCGTGCGTGCGCCTCGGTCGCATTATTGAGGCGTCGTTGCATGCATGCATGAATCCGTCGACCGTCCGCGGGGATGGAGGCATCTTGTCCGTTTCGACCGCGTCGACCAGGACATGTGCGCGCGCGTTCCTCTCCCTACACACCCGCCACGCACGTGGGTGTTTCTTTATTCCACTGCAACTTTTTCTTTTGGTTGTTTAATTTTCATATTATAGTGGTAGTACTACAAATCGAGTATGTGCACGCGGCACTGGGACCCACGAAGTGACGCGTGTGCAGACACCCACAAAGATATACTCACTCCGTTCCAAATTACTCGTCGTAAAAATGGATGTATATAGAACTAAAATATATTTAGATACATTCATACCTACGACAAGTAATTGGGAACGGAGGGAGTATATGCATTCACCCAAGAACGCACACAAAGTCACGTGGCTCCTTTGGCATTGGGCATGGCTTTCCTTCCTGGGGTCGCTGTTCTGGCCTATGCTTGACTTCCTCTTTTTTGATTTGTGCTCCGGCGACTTGAGATTGCTCGAATTTGGCCAGGAGAAACTCCTGCATCTTGTGCTGGCAGCGGCGATACTCACGGGTGTCGTTCCCTTCTTGGAGGCGCTATTATGGCCATTATCTGTGCCCCTCTTCGAGCATCGGGGTAAACCCTAGGTCCGGTTTTGCGGATCGGACAACGACGGCGTCTTGGTGTCGTTCTCCTTCGTGAAGACGTTGTCTTGTTTGCTCGTGGCGTCCTCGGTGCTGTCTTTGAAGATGTCGATCGTCTAGTTGTTGGTTGGGTTGCTTCTTCGGTTGAAGAGTTTAACTGTGTTTTTGTTTGGGTCGAGTTTCTCATGTTTCTCTGTTTCGTGCACCATGATCACGCCTCTTGCGTTCATATTATGTGTTGTACCATCTTTTGTACTCATTTTAATTCCTTCTATCAGCGAAATGATACGCAAGCTTTGCATATCACTTTCTTCTAGAGACCGGGGCTGATATGTTTTAAGATTGACAAAGTCGTTACAGACGCTTTGGTATGAGTACTTCACTTCTCATTGAAAGAACATTTCGCCTCTATGTATGAGGTTGGATCCCCGATGGGCTGGGATATCACTGTTCTCTTAATCATGCAATCACCGGTTGGTTATCGCGCATATGTGAACCGAATATTCTAAAAAAATAAAAGATACCGGCCCCAACCTAATTTCCCATTTTATTTTCTTTCTGCTTCCCTTGACTTTCTCTCGGATTTTTTAGGGTTTCAGATTTTGAAAAAAAACTAGAAAGTTTTGACAGTTTTATTTTCTTAGAAAAACATGGTCCAGCCGTTGGCCCCCAGGAGGGGCAAAAAATCGCCCCCTGGGGGCGCACCGGCGCTAAACCACGCACTGGGGACGTGATGCCCCCCAGTCGCGGCCCCCCATGGGTTTTTAAAATGTTCAAATTCGGCGCAAACACAACGCAAACACGGGCGAGTTCGTTCAAATTTAAATATATTTTACAAAAAAAAGAAAAAAAAACTACCGCGGGCTACCCCTACCGTCCCCCTCGTCGCCCGCCTCGCCGCCCGCCCATGCGGTTCTACATGCCAAGGAGGCTATAGAACCGCGTGTAGTCACCGCCGTCGTCGTCATCGCCCCCGCCTACGCCTCCGCCGTCCCTGCTGCATCCCTCCCCCGGTTGGCGCGGCGGGTTGGACGGTCCGGGGGCGTCGTCGTCGTCGCTATCGAGGACGATGACACCGTCCCCGTCCTCGCGCCCACGTTTGCGGGCGGCGATCTCCTCCAGGGCCCGGCGCTGCCGGACCATCTCCTCGCGCACGTAGTCGTCGTGCGACCACCGCATGGCGTCCTCGTCGGAGAAGCCGCGTCGGGCTATCTCCTCGTACTCCGGGGGGAGGCTGGACTCCACCTTGGGCTCGACGAGGGCGCCGGAGCTGCGGGTACGCGCGCTGAAAGGCGTGCCCTGGGGCTCCGGCTTGACGGGGCGGAGGTGGAGGCAGGGAGAGCCGCCGGAGCTGCGGGTACGCGCGCTGACAGGCGTTTCCTGGGGCTCCGGCTTGACGGGGCGGAGGTGGAGGCAGGGAGAGCCGCCGGACGAGGAGGAGGACGCCCCGGTCTCCATGCGCCTCGGCGTCCAGGAGCTTCCCCGGCGGCGTGAGAAGGACGGGGGAGCGGGATACTCGAGGCGCGGCGTGTTGCCGCCCTCGATGTACTCGAGGACGGCCTCCAACGTGCGGCCGGGCACGCCCCACCACCGGCGCCGGCCATCGGAGTTGAGCCTGCCGGAGGGCACGACGCCGTTGGTGGCCTCGAGCTGCTCGGCGTGACGGCGGCGGAAGTAGGGCTCCCAGAGCGGGCTGTCGGGGACGTACCGTGGCCCCTCCCTCGCCGCCCGCGATAGGGACGCGCGGACGCGTGCGATCTCCGCACGCCGCGTCGCCCCGATGGGTGGTGGTGGCACCGGCACGCCGCCGGCGCTGATCCTCCAAGCCCCGGGCACCCGCATGTCCGGCGGGACCGGGTACTCGGCCTCGAAAAGGAGGCGAGCCTCGTCCTCGTGCAGATGACGGCGCCCGAATCCGTTCGCCGCCGCGCCGTCGCCTGGGAAACGCTCGGCCATGCTTTCTCAACTGGTGACGGTGAGAGGAGGAAAGGGGGAGAAATGAGCGCGTCGTCGGTGGATGATCGGGGTGTGTCTCTCCGGCGCGCTTGTAGTCGGCTTTTATAGGCGGCAGCGCGCGGCGCGCGTGGTAGGCTTGGCCGGCGCGTTACGCGTGGCGTGATTGCATGGCGGCCGAGGGACGCGCCGACTAGCCTTCACTGCGCCGCCCGTGAGGCATCAATGGAGGCTGACCGGCGCGGCAGCGCGCGGCAGTTTTGGCATTGATTCGCCGCGGGAAACGAGACGATGAGGACGACGAAGGGGGCGAGAAGAGGGTAGAGTCGCTGACGCGGCGGGCCCACGGCTCTTCGCACCAAAAACGATTCGCCCGGCGCCCCCGAACGACCCCCAGCGCGCCGGGTTCGGGTTGGGTCCGCCGGCGCCAATTTCGGCCCGAGCCGGCGAAAACTGGGCTCTTGGGGGCGTGACTGGGCCGATTTTTTTGGCGTCGGCGGAAGAAAAGACGCCTGGGGGGTCTTCTTGGGGCGCGGCTGGAGATGCCCTAAGATGCAGACGCTCAGATCATGGACACACTCTCATCCCTGTGAATACACTTATTTATTTATTTTGGACTTCAGGAAAAATCTGTCTATGTCTTCCTTGAAAAAAAATGGACTTGGCGGAAAATGTCTCCAAGGCACTGCTCCGGCCGTTTTAGTAGTGCACTTTACAAGCTAGCATGGTAGTCGCCCGTTGCTATGGAATAAAAAGAAACGCACTGACACAGACGTATATAGGCGTTGATCACATGGTAAATTTATTTAGTGAACTTAGTGCAGAGTGGGACAAGCCACGTGAGATTTTCAACCATCCAAGACAAACTTCACTGTATTTTTTATTGTCAAACATGAGGTTTAATCTCCCCCATCCCAGCACTTTACCTAGAGTTATTTTTAAGGCATGTATATACTTTTAATTAAGCGTCTTTTTTATAGAAATAGGCATCGGTGTTTTAAAAAAATTTGATTTATTTTTCTAAGCACCTCTCTAAACACCTCCCATTGTACAAGGCCTCACGGTAGTCCTGGCCATGGGCCGCCCGGCCCGAACAACCTGGCCGGACCCGGCCCGACGCTGCTCTCGGGCTGGGCCTGGGCCTAGGTTTTGAGCCCGAAGACTAGGTCGGGCCGGGCCTGGGCCCGCTGTTTATGCCATTTACTGAAGAAGCCCGGCCCGAGGCCCGAGGCCCGACGTGTTTTTTGCTGTGATGGGCCGGGCTCGAGCCTGAGTTTTCTACCTCGAGCTTGGTCAGACCCGGCCCGAAACCCAGCCCGGCTCGGAGGATGGCCAGGTCTACCTCACGGTCTCACTCAAGCATCGATGCATCGTTGCTCCATGCCTCCATCATCCGTCAATCCACACCAGCCTCCTTTTTTTTTAGCGTATCCACACCAGCCCCACGATTATGCTAACAGCCCAGCCCACGACCGTGTCCAAGTCCATGGCGAGGCAATTTCGGGTCAAGGCCCACTAAGCCGCTCGGAGCGCATCATAGTTGCATCCAATTTCGAAGGTAGAGCATCAAATACTGATGCACACAACCTTGCGAAACACTCTTTTTTTCATTGATCAGGGTCGCCATCTGTGGCTTATTTAACCCTATGACCCTTCGAGTATCCCGCTTAATGCCCAACTAAATGAATAAAGTGTTGGCAACTCTCAAAAAAAAATCCAAATGTTCGAGGCGTTCCCTCATAAAAAAATTGTTTGAGGCATTGTTCTTCCATCTCATGCTTTTTTTACAATGCGTATCTGATGCAAAAAATCCCTTTTCTTTCTTCCTTTTAAAAAAAAACATGCGTTTTTTAATTGGCATCCATTTCATGCTTGACCTCAACTGTACGACCTCTTCATGACTTCATCTCCACCAACAAATTGGTGAAAATTTTATCCGTGTAACTTGTTTTGTAGTAGTAATAATGTTTTTTTTTGCGAATCAACGTATGGTTGAGTTGGTTAGGTGGACAGTGGTATCCCCAACCCACCAGGGTTCAAATCCTGGTGCCCGCATTATAGGGGTAGGGTGTGCGTGTATGCGTTCATAGAGGTGAGTGTATGCGCGTGTATATGAGCGCTTGTGTCTGTACTGATGCTAAAAAAATGCTTTTTTAGACAATTACACTTGAGGCCCTAGTTGGGTCACACCTATTTGATTTGTCCCTAAATTCAGAAAATCCTAGTTTCTGACCAAGCTCGTTTGCTCCTTTTATACTTCTGTCCTTTTACCGTTTAACTGTCACTTTGAAAACCTCATGATCAATTCATATTAACTCAGAAAAACGCAAATAAGGTATCAAAATGTTCAGAAAAAGACCAACTATATGCATGCCATTTGCATTCATGACAAAGTGTTGTTAATGCGGAGTATCTCAACTGGAGCCTATATGAGCTTAGGTGAATAGTAAAATCCAAAAATATTTAAAAAATCTGAATTTTTTTTCTAAAAAACATTGACAAATTTTTTTACTGCTTGCAAAGTTTTGTCATGGAAAAACATTAGTGGATTCATGGCAAAAAACACAAAATCGAGTGCTAATTTTCTGTTTTTGCCATGACTTTCACGAATGTCATTTCCAGATGAAACTTTCAAGTAATCAAAACCTTTGCCAGTGTTTACCACAAAAAAAGTTTCAGATTTTTTTTAGGATTTTATTGTTCATGCCGAAATTATATGAGCTCGAGCTGAGATGGGGACTTTCCAACACTTTTGTTATGAATGCAAATGACATGCACATATAGGTGATGTTTTTATGAACATTTTGGTATCTTATTTGCATTTTCTGAGTTAATTCGAACTGGTTATGAAGTTTTCAAAGTCATGGTCAAACGGTCAAAGGGCAAAAGAATAAGAGGAGCAAACGGGCTTGGGCAAGAAACGAGGGTTTTTTGAATTTAGGGACAAATCATACTAGTGTGACCTAACTAGGGGTTCGAATGTAATTGTCACTTTTTTTTTACATTGGCTAAAGCTGGGTTGTTAAAGATGATATATCCTACTCCCTCCGTCATAGTTTACAAGTCCTACGCGTATACCTAGGTTGCCAATTTTATCATCCTAATATAAACTATATAACATAAAAATATATCTTTTGAAAGTAGAACATCTGAAGTTTATATTGATATATTTTTTGTAGTATATGACTTGTATTAGGTTGGTCAAATTGACGATCTAGGGATACGCGCACGCCCTGTAAACTGAGAGACGTGGGCCGAGCGAAGGATCTGCGGGGGGCGGCCGAGCGAATTGGCATGCTGTCTCGGTAAGTGCAGGATGTTTTTTTAGGGAGTAAGTGCAGCATGCTGGTGACGAGTTCAGCATTGATTTTGGCTTTTGTTGATTTTCTCTTTGTTGCGAGTAAATTTCTCACTGATTTTCTTATTGCAACTCATTTCCAGGAACTTGAGCCTAAATTTGAACCTGAGCCTGAAGGATATATCTGAGAGGTATATGTACAGGTCTACGAACTCATCTCCAAGTTATGTTTGAGGAGAGGTATATCATTTTGTCCAGTCAATCATGCAAGCTTTTTCAGTTTGTTGATTTTTTCTCTGAATAGCGCTGAAAGCATTGTTGTTCGGCACTCCTGCAGCTGTACATTTGGTATGGGTTTTCTCCTGCTGCATGATGTGTGCTGATGATTTTTTTAAGATTAGACAATATTTGGGAGAAGAGGGGGTTTGCTTAATTGGAACCGGAGTAAGAACGAGAAGGAGCTTAAGTAGGGCCATGGCAGGGCGACCTGGAAGGGTGGAATTTTACCTGTGATATGTGATCGGAGATGGTCACCGTAAAACAAGGCGCTAAAGACCTACCAAACTAAAACAATTTCTAGACATGTTACTATTCTTTTTTACTGTGTAGGTCTAATTTAATTTGTCTATGTTGAGTGCATGAACGAAGCAATGAATTTCTGAATTACAAACAACGTACAGATTTTCTGAATCCAAACCAAAATCAAGCATATACTGTAGGTTGTTATATTGTTGATCCAGCAACATGCTCTGTTTCTGCATGCCATGGAAGCTTTGCTGCAGTTAATATGTCAAGTTTATTTGGATTGCTCTTAGATAATTAGGTGCATGAATCATATAGCTTGTATATATTGCTTTAAAATACTGTCATGGTGTTTGTCATGGTCATGTTTTACTGCATCCACCCTACAATAAATCTAAAAACATTCTAACCCAGCATCTCGGTCTCCTGTGGACCAGTTTTGTAAGCCAGATTGATGTCATGTGTAAACAAAGGTCTACATTTATTCTCCTTTTTTCATACTTTACTAGATTACTTCGTATCTTTTGTAGATTAGTGGTAAAGAGTTAGTTAAGCCGACATTCCAAATTACTTTACTAGATTAGTCGTGTCTTTTGTAGAAGTTGAATATTTACTTTGTTTTTCATATGGCATGTTTAATATTTCCAGTTCAATCTGCTTCTGCTGGTACCTAAAAGTTTATCCAACTATTTTACTTTCCTTGATGCAGCACAATGACCATCATCGCTGTTAGAGTTGTGTCGAATATAGTGTACGAGTTAGGTTACAGTTGGACTTGTAGTTGTATTGTGTTTAGATAAGATATGGAGTCGTGTCCTAGTAGGACACTTGTATCCTAGGCCTATCATATATAGCGGGGCTAGACACACGATGTAACCTATGCCAACATAATAGCACCGGAACGCAGGGGAAGCCGGCGGCATGTGCCGGTGTCCAGGGCGACCGGGTGCGGTATTGTGACGGTGTCACGGGGAGGAGCACCCGTAGTCAAGCCCCGGGGATGTAGCCATATCGGTGAACCTCGTTAACAAATCTCGGTGTCATGCCTCGTGTGATTGCTTGGTCCTCGGATGATTGACGGTATGCCTCGGATTTATTCTAACAAGTGGTATCATGAGCAAGGTTTGAGGAGGACGAGGTTGTTGATCTGGAGAAAGTATCAAGTTGAGATGCAGCCGGCTATGGAGTGATTCTCAGCGGGATTGAAGAAGCAATCGGAAACGGCTCGCTAGTTAATCGGAAGCGTCACCTGGTGGCCAGAGTCGAGTTGGCGATCTCGGCGAGATTGTACTGCACGGGTGGTAGCAGTCGCAAGTCAGGAGGAGGACGTGGATGCGGCCCGTACGGCCGGCTAGCATGCAATGCCGTGACACACAAAAGCTGCAGGAGCGCATGGCGCGTACGTGCGGGGGGAAGGCCCAGGCTGGTTGCTGGATGCGTCTAGCATTGACGAGATCTTGTTTTGAGAAACAAAAGGAGACCGAGTCTCCATAGTACACGGACAGGCAGGAAAATCAATCGAGCGAAGGAAATATCCATTAAGGCATCCATTGGAAAGCAGAGACTTGGCAAGGCAACTCTAACATCATATATTGAGCCAGGAGCATATTACGTGAAAGACCAAGTTTGGTTGGATTTTGCTATTAGTACACAGGGGGCATTGCGGTGTACTTGGGGCATTGCGGTGGAGCTCGGTTAATTTTTCACAGGGTCAACCATACGAAGAACCATGGCACCAATGGGTACCAGGTTTGAGGTGGAGAAGTTCGACGGGACTGAAAACCTTGAGTTATGGCAGACAAAGGTGAAAGATTTGTTGGCACAATGGGGATGCTTGAAGGCGTTGCGGGAAGTCATGTCAGTTAAGATGGAATTATCATGTGATGGATGGAAATTCGCGGAAGACGATTTGAGAGCCTTGAGCGTGTCGTGCAGCCAGACAAGTTCGGCTGGGTCGGACTAGACAGTCTGACGGGATCGACGCAAGTCGGTTGATACAGAAGATGGTGGTGGGATCGGCGACAGCGACATGTGAGCGTGACGCTGATGGTGACCGACTTCTGGGGCGTGGAAACACGTGGCGCAGGCCCCGAAGGCTTGTGTGGCTTCGACAAGACTATGGCGCGGGATTGATTCAAGGTGGTGTATACACGGAGCTTGAAGACGATGAGGCGCAGGGGTGGATTGATCATCTACCATGGAGTCATGTTGAAGGTGGAGCTGGATTGAGGGGCTACGTCGTAAGTCGACGGGGTCGAAGCCTATTTCAGCGGGAAAAACGAGTGGCGCGCAGTTCGGACTGGAGCCCAGTGGTCTGATGGAAGCGTGAAACTCGTCAACGGTCGGTGATGATCGGTGGTACTCTGCAGTGGGGGTTGAGTGGTGTGGGTTCGCGACCCTTGAGACTCGACCGGGACAGCGGAGGCTCGACGCGGTAATAGCGGCGAGGCGTGCGGCACGCACGGGGCATGGAGACGGGCCAGGGCTCTGGTGGTCATACATGTGATGAGACAACTGCGAATTTGACTCGGGATGACTACAAGTAATGGTGAAATTCCTGCAAGTTTCAGACAGGCGGTCAAGAAAGGAGCGGTGATGTTGAGTTCAGGTAACTCTTATGTGTGACACCCAATATGTGAGTTGTTCACTTTCACGCAGGTCAGTGATCAGTGTGTGATGGCGTTGGACTGATACTCTGGAAGTTGGGAGCACAAACTAAAGTAACAAGGAACTTAATCTTGCTCGAGTGTTGACTGTGGTCAAGAAAAGAAGGGACTACAAGTTGCAGGTGGAGTCATATGGAGTCTTTGGAGTAGCGGCGGTACTCATGGGATAAGCTCAAGTCCAATGTACATGGAAGTTTGACGCATTGACGAATTCAAGGTGGTGGAGAATATTCGCCAAGGTGGAGTTTGTTAGAGTTGTGTCGAATATAGTGTACGAGTTAGGTTACAGTTGGACTTGTAGTTGTATTGTGTTTAGATAAGATATGGAGTCGTGTCCTAGTAGGACACTTGTATCCTAGGCCTCTCATATATAGCGGGGCTAGACACACGATGTAACCTATGCCAACATAATAGCACCGGAACGCAGGGGAAGCCGGCGGCATGTGCCGGTGTCCAGGGCGACCGGGTGCGGTATTGTGACGGTGTCACGGGGAGGAGCGCCCGTAGTCAAGCCCCGGGGATGTAGCCATATCGGTGAACCTCGTTAACAAATCTCGGTGTCATGCCTCGTGTGATTGCTTGGTCCTCGAATGATTGACGGTATGCCTCGGATTTATTCTAACAATCGCAGAAGCATAGGTGGTAGACGGTAAGCTTTTTAGAGGAAGCGGAGACGGAGATTTCTATTCACCAAAAGATGGATACGGAGATTTCTATTCACCAAAAAGATGGAGCCGCCATCTAGAAGCACTGACGAGCAGCTTAGTCTCAGCCGACGCATCGACGGGCTGAGGCGGGCTTTCAATAGAGGTCAAAAATAGGGAATGGCTTTTTGAGCTGATGGAGGGATCACTGGACGTGGTGTGAATGTTTGTGTTGGCTTACATGCATAAATAAGGAGTATAGTAAGACTTTTCCAATAGTTCTCTTGGAGGTCATGTCTATGCCATTCAAGGATTTTGATATCTGAATGTTATGACAATATATAGATAGGGAAGATAGCCCTCCGCGTCCTGGTGGCCACTGTATGCTGCAGCGAAGAGCACATTTCAATTAGTGATCAGGCAGATGCGGCGATCCCAGATGTGCTTTGACATTGTGATTTGTAGTTGTCAAGGACATCATTACCCAGTCCGTTCCTATGCTTTGGTGAGTGGTACTTCTCTCCCACCACACAGATTACACTAATTTATTTGATTATAGTTGAGTGGTATGATCTAATTAATTTGTACACTTAGACACACAACCAAGGAATGAAAAACCTGCTCTAAAGATCTTCAAAATAGTACAATATTAGGTATTGTAGAGTACAATTTGTTTAAGCTAAAATTTTCTTTTGCATGGAAGCTAATTTTATATTTGAGGTGTAATAGATACACATGGTAATACTTTCAGTCACTCACAAACAATAAGCTTCAGCATACAAGGCAACGTTCAATGCTATTGGACTCAGGTGTTGGTATACAATTTCTTGTACATTTTACTTTAGCTTACAAGGCAGAGTTCAATGCTACTAAGTCTGTTCTTAGTGTATTGACAAAGCCAATTATGGGGCCACTGTTGGAGGTTCTTGAATGTACCCTGCCACTATGGAACGTGTGTGCAGAAACAGTTGAATATCTCAGTTCAGCTGCAATGGTAGCGATGGAGACATCATGCAGTGTGGTTATCATTTGGCCATTTTGGTTCATCTTCAGTACGATATTTAATATTGGTATGGTTACTGTAGTCTCCCAAATGATTTGTTTCTTTTTCCCTTTGCTTTTTTATTATTCTGATGACTTACTAATATTTTTATTTGCATTTTATTTACTGCAGCCAATTCAGTCTTGTACCCTGTAATTTGGTTCGTCGGAGAGATACTAGCCGCACCTTTCCGACTTGTCACTGCACTAGCAAGTTTTGTAGCACACTTCTTTGATGATATTGTTGATGTTTTAGACAAACCTGGTCAACATTAAGTTCGTTATATCATGTTGGTTCTGCATCCAGTGCACCTACACTTATATCTGAAACTACCATTTGGGGATTACACTGGAAAGATCTTCTGTACCAGGTAACATAAATTTGTTTGCATGCCTACTATTTTTTTTCAATTAGTATATTATGCAACTTACATCGGCTCTTGTTTTAGATTTTCCATGCAGCCCGGAGAATTTTCTACTGTTTTGTTGCCTTCTTTTCAATGTGCAATAGGCATCAGCTAAGGTAATTTTTCTTTTGGCTTGTATGCAGAGGTAGTATTTGCAAACCAGACAGACAATTAGTTGAAAATCTGAATGATGAGAACATCTGTGTTTTTTTGTTAAGAGTTCAAACTTCTTCAAACCGGCTTGTTTGGTGTGTCTGGCCAAGGAAATTTTAAAATTATGTAGTGTACCTCACATTATGCCTCCATGAGTGCTATGTGTTAATTGCGACTACATGCTGCAGCATTTACAATCACATAGAAGTTCTTCTCTGACGCCTATCCTGCCTTAAATGGCACGCAACATACTTCCTCTTGTGAAGGAGCTCGGAAGTACAGTAATCAAGATCATCCTGTAAGTACTTGCATTTTATACTTATGGTTGACGCTGTTGGATAAGTCTGTGTACTAGGGTCTTTGTAGGGCTGCAGCACATGGTCCTGTGGGACTGCAGCACATGGTCCTTGTGGCAGTTAGGATAGAGTTCCTGATCATCAAGGACTGTCAGTTAGGATAGCATCTTAGACCAGCATCTTAGACTAGCATCTTAGACTGGCATCTTAGTAGCATCTCAGCATATGCTTGGCTGGCTAGCAGCCTATAAGTATGTATCCCCAACCCCTCAGGTGGGCATGGCATTGTGTGAGAAATAAACCAACGAAAATTGTCCCAACTCTCCTAGTGTCATCCACAACTATCAATGCTCAGGTTCAAAGGTCTATCAAGTGGTATCAGAGCCTCGTTATCTTGTACCCTGAGCATTTCCTGTGAGCAGCCCAAGTCGGTAGCAGCAGCTGCTCCGTCTGCCTCTGGTTACTTTCCTCCCTCCGGACTGTCGAGCAGCAGTTCGTCGTCAACAGGCTCCTCTTCACGCAACAGCCCCCCTGCAGCGAGCCATGTCTGCAGGTCGCTCTCAGCACACGGCTACCTCGAGCATGCGGCGCCGGCAGGAGGCCGAGCGCGCCGTGGCAGAGGAGCGTGAACGAGCAGCTGTAGCAGCAGCTGCTGCGGCAGCAAGGGTGTCAAGGCTGGCTGCAGCGGAGCTGGCAGCAGCCAAAGCAGAAGTAGAAGCAGCCAAGGCGGAGTTAGAAGTAGCAGCAGCAGCAGACGCAGCACGTGAGGCTACGGCGGATGCCAAAGCACCCCGCGGCGGCTTCGACAGCTCCAGCAGCTCCGCGCCTGCGGACGACGGCGCTGACGCAGACCGCGCCAAAGTGGCGCAAGAGCGGACGGCGCAGTGGGCAGCCGAGCACGCCCGCGCTCCAGGTGGAGGTGCGCACCGCGACGGCGGCTGCAACGACCAGGACCGCGGCCTCTACGAGGTCCGGACTGTGGTCAGGGATGTTGGTCCCAGTGCTGGGTGGCCTACCCTCACTAAAACCAACTACGTCGAGTGGGCCGGGATCATGAAGGTCAGGCTCCAGGTGCGGCGCATGTGGGAGGCAGTCCAGGACAGCAACGTCGACCACCAAGAGGACCGACGGGCGCTCGACTCCCTCATCGCCGCAGTCCCGCCCGAGATGCAGTTCTCGCTTTCCAGCAAGCGGACTGCCAAGGAAGCTTGGGACGCCATCGCCGCAGCACGCATCGGCAGCGACCGTGCTCGCAAGTCCACTTTGCAGGCACTTCGTAAGGAGTGGGAGAGCCTGGCTTTCAAGCCAGGTGAGGGCGTTGATGACTTTGCTCTCCGTCTCAACACTCTGCTGCAGAAGTTGGTGAAGTTTGGTGATGCCACCTACACCGAGGAGAGAGCTGTCGAGAAGCTCTTTCGATGCATCCCCGAGAAGTACAAGCAGATGGCTCGGTCGATCGAGTCCTTGCTGGACCTCTCCACGATGACAATCGAGGAGGCGATAGGTCGCCTCAAGGTCGTCGACACCGACGAGCCACAACCTTCATCGGGGCCCATCACCACCGGCGGGAAGCTGCTCCTAACTCGGGAGCCGTGGGATGCCAGCCTTGGTGACAGGAAGAAGGGGGAGCCTTCTTCCACGACGGGCGGCCGCAAGCGTGGCAAGCAGCGTAAGACGCGAAGAGGGCCCCCGGGCAGGGCACAAGGACGTGCCGAAGTGGACGCCCGCGGAGGCGCCAAGGACGGCGCCGCTGGCAAGCCCAAGCCGGCACAAGACAACAGCTGCCACAACTGTGGCCGGTTTGGCCATTGGGCCAATGAGTGTCGGCAACCACGACAAGGCCAGGCTCACATCGCACAGGCGAAGGAGGAGGAGACGGCTTTGTTCATGGCGCATGCAAGCATTGAGCTATCTTCAGCGACACCAGTCGCAAAAGCTCTCATCCACCTCGACGAGCCAAAGGCACACGCTCTTCTTGGCGATGCCTCCGGGAAGGACAAGACTACGGGGTGGTGCCTTGAAACCGGCGCCACCCACCACATGACCGGTCGAAGGGAATTCTTCGCCGAGCTCGATTCCGATGCGCGAGGCTCCGTCAAGTTTGGGGATGCCTCCGCTGTGGAAATTAAGGGCGTCGGCTCCGTCATCTTCACCACCAAGACAGGAGAGCACCGGCTGCTCACCGGTGTCTACTACATCCCCGAGCTAAGGAACTCCATCATCAGCTTGGGACAGCTGGATGAGAACGGCTCACGCGTGCTGATTGAGCATGGGGTCCTACGCATCTGGGATCGCCAGGGTCGCCTTCTCGCCAAGGTACCCAGAGGTGGAAATCGACTCTACGTCCTTGATGTGCAGGTGGCACAACCGGTCTGTCTCGCTGTCCGTCGGGACGACGAGGCGTGGCAATGGCATGAGCGCTTTGGGCATCTTCACTTTGAGGCCCTGAAGCGTCTAAGTGCCAAGGAGATGGTACGAGGCCTGCCATGCCTCGACCATGTGGAGCAGTTCTGCGACATCTGCGTACTGACGAGGCAGAGACGACCCCCCTTTCCCCAACAGGCGAGTTTTCGGGCCAAGGAGAAGCTGGAGCTCGTGCAAGGTGACTTGTGCGGCCCGGTGACGCCAGCCACACCAGGAGGTCGACGCTACTTCCTGCTGCTCGTCGACGATCTCTCTCGCTACATGTGGGCGATGATTCTCGGCAGCAAGGGAGAAGCGGCGGACGCCATCAGGCGCGCGCAGGCTGGTGTGGAGGCGGAGAGCGGCCGCAAATTGCGCGTGTTGCGCACTGACAACGGTGGCGAATTCACGGTGGCTGAATTCGCGTCGTACTGCGCCGATGAGGGCATCCAGCGCCACTACTCCGCGCCGTACAGCCCGTAGCAAAACGGAGTCGTCGAGCGGCGCAACCAGACAGTTGTGGGGATGGCTCGGGCTCTCCTCAAGCAGCGAGGGATGCCGGCTATTTTCTGGGGAGAGGCGGTGCTGACAGCCGTCTACATCCTCAACCGCTCGCCTACTAAGGCACTCGACGGCAGGACACCGTATGAGGCCTGGCATGGGCGGAAGCCGGCGGTCTCCCATTTGCGGGTTTTTGGCTGTCTTGCGTTCGCTAAGGAGCTTGGCCACATCGGCAAGCTCGACGACAGGAGCACTCCGGGAGTCTTCATCGGCTACGCGGAGGGTTCAAAGGCCTACCGCATCCTCGACCCAAAGATGCAGCGTGTGCGCACGGCGCGAGACGTTGTGTTCAACGAAGGGCGAGGGTGGCAATGGGACAAGGCGGTGGACGACGGCGCGACGCCGACGTATGACGACTTCATTGTCGAGTACGCTCACTTCAAGGAAGCCGGGGGAGCAAGCAGCTCCTCTCCGCCGGGCACGTCTATCCCGGCCCCCAAAACTACATCGACTCCGGTGCCCGCTACGCCGACGGCACCACAACTGGTGACGCCGCATACTCCAGCCCCGGCGGTCGCCACTCCGGGTTCGTCTTCATCAGCACCAGCTCACGCAGAGCACAACCCGATGAAGTTCGCTTCCCCGCTCACACACGACGAGGAGCGGGTCAACGCGTGGTATGGAGGCGAACAGCTGCGGTATCGCATGATGGATGATCTACTCGGCGACTAGCCAGTGCCGGGACTGATGCCACGTGACCTGGAGGCGCAGCTACAACTCGCGTGTGAGGACGGCGAACCACGGTCCTTTGCAGAGGCCGAGAGAGATGCGGCATGGCGCACCGCGATGCAGTTGGAGATGGATGCGGTCGAGCAAAACCGCACCTGGGAGCTCGCTGACCTCCCCCATGGTCATCGCACAATCACCCTTAAGTGGGTGTTCAAGCTGAAGAGGGATGGAGCCGGCGCCATCATCAAGCACAAGGCTCGCCTGGTGGCCCGAGGCTTCTTGCAGCAGGAAGGAGTCGACTTCGACGACGCCTTCGCTCCCGTGGCACGGATGGAGTCCGTGCGACTTCTTCTTGCGCTGGCTGTCCAAGAGGGCTGGCGTGTCCATCACATGGATGTCAAGTCGGCATTCCTCAACGGTGACTTGAAGGAGGAAGTCTACGTACATCAGCCACCGGGTTTTGCGATTCCCGGCCAGGAGGGCAAGGTACTCCGCCTACGCAAGGTCCTCTATGGCCTACGGCAGGCACCTAGGGCATGGAACGCCAAGCTGGACTCCACGCTAAAGAAGATAGGCTTCGAGCAAAGCCCGCATGAGGCTGCTGTCTACCGACGGGGCAGTGGAGGAAATGCCCTGCTGGTGGGCGTCTATGTTGACGACTTGGTGATCACCGGCACCAAAGATGCAGAAGTAGCGACATTCAAGGAAGACATGAAGGCCACCTTCCAGATGAGTGATCTGGGGCTCCTCTCCTTCTATCTAGGGATTGAGGTGCACCAGGATCACTCCGGGATCGCGCTTCGACAGTCCGCCTACGCCAAGCGCATCGTTGAGCTAGCTGGGCTCACCGGCTGCCATCCAGCTCTCACTCCGATGGAGGAGAGGCTGAAACTGAGCCGCGACAGCACGACGGAGGAAGTGGATGCTACACAGTACCGCCGCCTTGTGGGGAGCCTTCGCTACCTCACCCACACACGGCCGGACCTAGCATTCTCCGCCGGCTACGTCAGTCGGTTCATGGAGCGACCAACGTCGAAACACCAGCAAGCAGTGAAGAGGATCATCCGCTACATAGCAGGGACCCTCGACCACGGCCTCCACTATCCTAGGTGTCCGGGGGCAGCACACTTCGTCGGGTACAGCGACAGCGACCACGCCGGCGACATCGACACCAGCAAGAGCACGAGCGGGATTCTCCTCTTCCTCGGCAAGTGTCTCGTGAGCTGGCAATCAGTCAAGCAGCAGGTGGTGGCCCTGTCCAGCTGTGAGGCTGAGTACATAGTAGCCTCCACCGCCTGCACTCAGGCGCTTTGGCTCGCTCAACTGCTTGGTGATCTTCTCGTTCAAGACACCAGAATGGTGCAGCTCCTGGTGGACAGCAAGTCCGCCCTGGCCCTGGCAAAGAACCCCGTGTTCCACGAACGGAGCAAGCACATCCGGCTGAGGTATCACTTCATCCGCAGCTGTGTGGAAGAAGGGAGCATCGAGGCGAGCTACATCAACACCAAGGATCAGCTCGCAGACCTGCTCACCAAGCCTCTTGGGAGGGTCAAGTTCCTCGAGCTTTGCTCCAGGATCGGGATGATTCAACACTCCCACAAGACGACGTACAAGACTTAGGGGGAGAATGTTGGATAAGTCTGTGTACTAGGGTCTTTGTGGGGCTGCAGCACATGGTCCTGTGGGACTGCAGCACATGGTCCTTGTGGCAGTTAGGATAGAGTTCCTGACCATCAAGGACTGTCAGTTAGGATAGCATCTTAGACCAGCATCTTAGACTAGCATCTTAGACTGGCAACTTAGTAGCATCTCAGCATATGCTTGGCTGGCTAGCAGCCTATAAGTATGTATCCCCAACCCCTCAGGTGGGCATGGCATTGTGTGAGAAATAAACCAACGAAAATTGTCCCAACTCTCCTAGTGTCATCCACAACTATCAATGCTCAGGTTCAAAGGTCTATCAGACGCTTGTGTTCATTCAATCGTGTTTCGAAAACGAAATACCTCTCTAGGGAAAGAAAAACCCCGAGAACTGATATTATTTATTTTATTATGATACTCCTGGACATCTGAATACATAGTTCATTCCAAAACAGCCCATCTACCGTGGACTGGACATTGAGAGTGTAAAGAGCGATGGTGATGATTCTGGAGATTGTGTTAGGGTGTCGTCAAGTTTCACAAGCTCATCATACACCCCACCAGCCACCACCTTGCTCTGGACCTAACAAGAGAAGAAGGATAACAAGATCTGATGCTGGAAGCCTGGAAGTGATATATCTAAAGAACCATACTCAGAATTTGTGACCTCACCAAGATATTCATCTTCATCATGTTGCGGTGATAATGACAGTAGCAAGCCACTGGTGGAGCCTAGCACATACAAGGATGTGTTGATCTTGTTCTGATTCAACGATCATGATCTGCCGTTCAGACTAAAGGAAGTTATACTGTCTGATCGTTCTTGATCCCTTCCTTCGCATTCACGACCATCGAGATGACTCCATTAACGAGACGTTCTCCGGCATTGACCACCGCCCCTGCACGATGTTTAGACTCTAGGCTGTAGTGTGTTAAGCGGACGAGAAATCTGAGCATCTCCACTTGTCCAGGTTTCTCCACTGCATATTCTGCATGCCCCTGCACCTACTGCCTTCCATATCTATGCTAACCTACAGCAGCAATCAGCAAGGTTAGCCCCCTTTGTCAGTGTTTTTGTTTATATATTGTCCTTCTCTTCTTGATGTGGATGGGTGGAAGCATGTATTTCTGATACATGTATACGTTTTAAGAAGGGATGTTGATAGAAGACTCCTATTATGCATGTACCTATTTTCTTAAAAGCATCCAATGTCTGTCATGTCAATTATGTTGACTGACCAAGATGATTGTCTTTTATAGCTTATATATTCTATGCATTTTTTCTTTCATTTTTTTGCTTGTGTGTTCATTGGATTATTTTATGAGCTGTGATATTCACTTCTTAAATAATAAGGAATTCCATGCAAAATTCCGCGGAGCATAATCTTGATTGCCCATTGAGGAAGAAATTTAAGCTAACGGCACTACTAATGGGTGGCACTGATGGAAGAAATTTAAGCATACATTTGTGTACATGACCGATGATGATGTTGTTGTAGCGTCTTGGGTGCATATAACCCTTGAGCTAGGCAATCAGATGGATGTCCTAGATTTATGATATTTTTTGTCAGCATTTATTTTTATTGGCAATAACGGTTGTAATATACACTCTCTGCTTTAAGAAAAACATTTTGATGTTAAGATTTCACTTTTGAATGTTGGTTAAATGGCATTGATATTTGTGTGTGATTTATTCCATCTTAGTAGTCATTAGGGTGAGTATCTGCAGTACATAATCAAGTCTTAGAAATTCCATAATACCTTATCAACGCCATTAGCATCTTTACGCAAGCCTTTGGTTAGCGACCTCATCTGTGAATCATCCGTTGACTTAACTATTCCTTGATTTAATTTTTCTCAGCCTTGAGTCGTCGATTGATCATACCATGATATTGACTGTATCCATTGATTACTTTTTTCCATCTTTAGTTATCACCTGTTTACATCATGATATTAAGAACAATTTTAGGATTGCATGTCCATGGACTGACACAATTCAATGATGCTTTTCAATTATAACTAGATTTAATCTGTTCTTTTTACAACCTATGAAAATAGTGAACGAATGAAATAATGTATATATTGTTTGTATGACCACAATACTCCCACTTTTCAAAATACAACTTGGGCAACATCACAACACTGTGTATCCATTTAATTTATATATTTTGAAACATTTTTATGCATTTAATTTATATTTTTCAAACATTTATTATTAAATGCATTTAATATATATATATATATATATATATATATATATATATATATATATATTGAACCATTTGTATGTATATTGGTTTGAATTTCAATTGAACAATGTTTGAGACATGCATTGCACGTGCAAGCTTACTAGGGGTTCGAATGTAATTGTCACTTTTTTTTACATTGGCTAAAGCTGGGTTGTTAAAGATGATATATCCTACTCCCTCCGTCACAGTTTACAAGTCCTACGCGTATACCTAGGTTGCCAATTTTATCATCCTAATATAAACTATATAACATAAAAAATATACCTTTTGAAAGTAGAACATCTGAAATTTATATTGGTATATTTTTTGTAGTATATGACTTGTATTAGGTTGATCAAATTGACGATCTAGGGGTACGCGCACGCCCTGTAAACTGAGAGAGATGAAGTAGAGAAAAAGTGACTTGCGGACATCGCTTTATACCTAGGATTGTTACGGCAAATCACTTTGGCACATGAGAGTATATGCTCCTGCCATTGGCAAAAAACATTTTGAAATGTTATAATATTCTGATAAACAATTAACATGTATTCCCTCCGATCCTTTTTACCTTGCGTATAAGTCTTGACTCGCATACCAAGGAGTGAGCTCGGTGGATAATTTTGGACCAGGTTTACCCCTCCGTTTGCATGGAAAGAGCTGCAGCGTTTTAATTGCTATAAAGACTGCATGCAACGGATTGGCTAATCCCTCCTCTGTACCCATGCACGCAGCATGCGTCCCCTGCATGGCGGGCCTGATTGGCTAACTGCACCGGGATGGTAGGGGTAGAGAAGGAAAGCACCCCTTAAGAAGCGGAACACGCAGAGCAATTAGGAAAAAAGAGGAAAAGTTATACGCAGAGAGAATAGGAACGGATGGAGTAACATCTCGACATTCTATCTGCGCACGCCAATTTCGTGAAATACCGACATTTTTTGTGGCATACGTGAAAAAGACAATAAAAGCGTTTTGTGAAAAGCTCTTTTTAACACTGAATTTTGTCATTTTCACATGCGGTACAAAAGTTGTCGGTTTTTCGTAAATGACCTTGTGAGCACGTAGAATGTTGAGATGTATGCGCGAAACTCTTTGTCAGAATTTTGTGATATTTCAAAATACATTTAAAATACATTATAAAATAGGAGTATATGCTCCTGGGTGCCAAAATGCCCCTCTCAGACTGTTATGACTTCTTTTATGCTACCGGATACAATTATCTATTATGCTTCATTTATTTCAATACTAACTCTAGGTAATGAGACCATATTTTCCCACCAATTTAAATAGCAGCGTGCCAAATTTATATGCACTACATACAAACAAGAAAATGGACATGAAGATTGACTTTCTTTCGAGGGGGTCTTATATTTTTACCTTCTAACCTCAATGGCAAAATCTCCTTTGAACACTATTTAGTGAGGCACAATTTATACCTGCAAGTATGTTCATATGAACTAATATGATTTATATCTGACACATCTTTACCTACAAGGTATTTGTCATTGTGTTTTAGGCAAATGATTCCAAAATAAGATTGTAAATATCCAGAGTCATTACCTCTTGGAGCGTTGTAGTTGTTCTTGAAATTATTTATGGATGTTCATCATGATATGACATGTACACTTGCAAAATCTGGTGAAAAGGTATGAACGCATGCACACTCCACAAAAAAGGAGATTTTTTTCTTGTTGTGTGGCCAGGGAAAGGAAGACGTGCACATGCTCTTGTCACATGTCCTCACGCAGCGGCGCTACGGGAGGCTATGCATGAGCATTGGGCGCTACCAACCCCAATGTTGGGGTTGAATCCGACAGATCTCAGGTAGGGGGTCCTGAGCTAGTGGTCTTAACTAGATGGTAACATGATGAACAAGGGAGATGATGTTTACCCAAGTTCGGGCCCTCTCGAGGAGGTAAAACCCTATGTCCTGCTTCTATTGTATTGATTGTGTTGGAGTACAAAGTACATGATGATCTACCTCGAGATCGTATGTGTCTTGTAGCATGTGCCAAGTCTTTGGAGGACTACATCTTGAGCACCCCTTGGGGTATGGCAGTCTTGGCCCATCTGTTGACGATCTATGGGTCCTCGTCCCAGCCTATTATGATGGGGACGGTGTGGTTAGCACCCTTATTCCAGGACACCATCGCCTTGCCGACCTACGCGACGTTGAGCCAGATCAGTTATTACGCTTGCTTGATAAAGTGCCAGATCTGCAGAACCTTTCTTTGAAGATCGCGTGGAGGATTTGCTATGCAAGAAATGAGATCATGCATCATACACCTATGGTCCCTATATATTGAGGCCTCGCGCCAGTTCCTATCGAGTTATATCAATTACCTACTTGCAAATAGAACAACATCCCGGGGCGGACTTAAGGGCAACCAGGTGATTCAATAAATTTCAATGAACATTCTGATTATAAAGTGGCAATTCGTCATATCCCAACAAACACACGATCGATTGCATCATATGGATCCCAATCATGTGAGGTAGCTCACAGGGACTTTGTATTCGATCACAAGGGAGAGAAAATGCCATCTAGCTACTGCTATGAACAGTAAGGTCCTAAAGGAACTACTCACACATGGTCATGGAGGCAACAAGGCCGAGAAGAATCCTCTCGTGAATCATGATGGATTCCCCCTCCGACAAGGTGCCGGAATAGGTCTCCAGATTGGAACTCCTCGAAACAGGAATTTGCGGCGGTGAAAAAAATGGAGAAAGATGATACTGTTGGGGAACGTAGTAATTTCAAAAAAAATCCTACGCACACGCAAGATCATGGTGATGCATAGCAACGAGAGGGGAGAGTGTCGTCCACGTACCCTCATAGATCGTAAGCGGAAGCGTTATGACAATGCGGTTGATGTAGTCGTACGTCTTCACGATCGACCGATCCTAGTACCGAACATACGGCACCTCCGCGATCTGCACACGTTCAGCTCGGTGACGTCCCACGAACTCACGATCCAGTAGAGCTTCGAGGGAGAGTTCCGTCAGCACGACGGCGTGATGACGGTGTTGATGAAGCTACCGATGCAGGAATTCGCCTAAGCACCGCTACGATATGACCGAGGTGGATTATGGTGGAGGGGGGGGGGGGCACCGCACACAGCTAAAAGATCAATTATCAACTTGTGTGTCTTGGGGTGCCCCTGCCCCCGTATATAAAGGAGCAAGGGGGGAGGCTGGCCGGCCCTAGGAGGGCGCGCCAAGAGGAGGAGTCCTCCTCCTAGTGGGAGTAGGACTCCCCTTTCCTAGTCCCACTAGGAGGGGGAAGGAAGGAGTGGGAGAGGGGAAAGGCAAGGGGGGCGCCCCCCTCCTTGTCCTATTCGGTCTCAAGGGGAGGGGGCGCGCGGCCTGCCCTGGCCGGCCCCTCCCTCTCTCCACTAGGGCCCATTAAGGCCCATTAGCCCCCGGGGGGTTCCGGTAACCCCTCCGGCACTCCGGTTTTCTCCGAGATCACCCGAAACCTTTCCGGTGTCCGAATATAGCCATCCAATATATCAATCTTTATGTCTCGACCATTACGAGACTCCTCGTCATGTTTGTGATCACATACGGGACTCCGAACTACCTTCAGTACATCAAAACACATAAACTCATAATACCGATCATCACCAAACGTTAAGCGTGCGGACCCTACGGGTTCAAGAACTATGTAGACATGACCGAGACTCATCTCCGGTCAATAACTAATAGCGGAAGCTGGATGCTCACATTGGTTCCTACATATTCTACGAAGATCTTTATCGGTCAAACCACATAACAATATACGTTGTTCCCTTTGTCATCGCTATGTTAGTTGCCCGAGATTCGATCGTCGGTATCTCAATACCTAGTTCAATCTCGTTACCGGCAAGTCTATTTACTCGTTCCGTAATACATCATCCCGCAACTAACTCATTAGTTGCATTGCTTGCAAGGCTTATAGTGATGTGCATTACCGAGAGGGCCCAAAGATACCTCTCTGACAATCGGAGTGACAAATACTAATCTCGATCTATGCCAACTCAACAAGCACTAGTAGAAAAAGGGTCAAACGTGAAGCACATTAGTGCCGGTTTGAATTAGAGCGGGCACTAATGTGTACATTAGTGCCGGTTCGTGGCAGCGATCAATAGTACCGGTTCGTGGCGAACCTTTAGTACCGGTTCATGCCACGAACCGGTACTAAAGAGGCTGTGTCAGCCTGCGGTCAGGCTATGGCCCCACCATCACCATTTAGTGCCGGTTCGTACCACGAACCGGTACTAATGAGGTTATGGCAAGCTGTTTTTAGTCCCACCTCGCCAAGAGAGAGGCAGTATGAGCGGTTTATAAGCCGTGAGTGCACAGACAATGACGAAGAGTTGCAATGCTCACCTACATGTTGATTAGCTTCAAGCCTTGCGGAATAGCATAGATTGCACTGAGCTATGTGCAGTGCAGTCTACACTATTCCGAATGGCTTGAAGCAAATTAACCAACATTGCACCTCTTTTTTATTTTTAATAACTTATTTAAACTCCGGACTTCTTTTGTGTTCAGTATGCAGCATTTAAAGTGACGTCATCAATTTCCAACATGTTCTGACATCATTTGTTGTTTTTCGGTCATTTACCTAATTGTTTAGAGAGCTAAATGACCGTGAAATTGAAAATCACTACAAAATGAATCCTGAAAATGTTGAAACTTGGCATGGTATCATCATATCACCCGCATAGCATGCGCGAAAGAGTAGAGAGGGTACTAATGTGCATCCCACCAATCAGGAAGAATCACACGGATCGTGTGTTTCTTTCTAGCTCTCGCGAGTCGTTGGATCAAGGGTGTGTTTCTTCCTAGCTCATGTGAGTCGTTGGATCGAAACTACCACAATCACTTTGTGAGCCAGACGACCCTATATATAGCCCACCTCTCGCCTTCCCTGCATAAGTCTTTCAGTTCATCGACTACATACATCTACCAGTTCATCGACTGCATACATCTACCAGTTCATCGACTGAATACAAATCATTCGGATTCGCCATCATACGTCCAACCCTGCATTTGATATGCATATATATGCATCACGAGCCACGGTTGGGCTGTATGATGGCGATACCGATTGGTTTGTTCTAGATCCGACATAAAATGTTTGATACAACTTCTTTTTTGTGACATAAGAGCTATCTCTCCTCCTACCTATTTTAGTTACACAACTACCTATTTGTGTCAAATTTTCACTTTTGCTGTTGCTCTTGCATCATAAGCATCCATGTTAACTGGACTTACAAGTAATGCAATTTAACCAAACTATCCACTACTAGGAAAAGGCCTACTAATGGCGCACCTAATTTGGCCATTAATGGCGCATTAGTGGTGCGCCATTAGTACCACGCCATTAGTATATTTTACTAATGGCGCACCACTGGTGCGCCATTAGTATCTGGTATACTAATGGCGCACCTGGGATGCGCCATTAGTATATACAACAGTGCGCCATTAGTATGCCTCCCAGGGGGCCATGTATACCCAGGTGCTTTGGCATACTAATGGCGCACAACAACATGATGCGCCATTAGTAACTTCGGCATACTAATGGCGCACTGTTTAATGATGCGCCATTAGTATCCTCAGGCATACTAATGGCGCACGATGATATGATGCGCCATTAGTATAAATATTATGTTTTTTTTTATTTTTTTATTTTCTGTTTTTTGCACAGATTACAAAATGTATAATTGGACAAAATATAGACAGCACACATCAACAGCAGATTCATCAAATAAAATAGAGGATTAGTCTCTGAATACAATTCATCATTTTAGTCTCCGAATACAATTCATCATATTAGTCTCCGAATTGAAAAGACTGAACAAAGATAGAACATTATATTACAAGTCTCGAGACCGCGAGTTTGTCTTCACATTACAAGTCGATATCGATCATCTAAACTACCATCACATAGAAGAGAGCTGCGGTCATCACGATGAGCATCATCACGATGAAACTCGTCTTCATCCGGTTCCTCCAACGCTCCCTCCCCTCTCCCGCTAGATAGCGGGCGTATCTAGATTCGGCCTCGGCCCTAGTGGTGTACCCTTTGTAACTGTTACCGCTGAATCGGTGAACCTGTCTCCGACACTCCTCCCAGTCGTTGTAGACTCCGGGAACCTTACCCTTGTACACGACATACCACGGCATCGCTATGCAGTAGCCAAACGAAACGTTAGTACCAATTCACAGACAATACATAAGCAACATATAAGTATGCAACAGAACGATCGGAAGAGAAAAGCAAAACATTAATAGCATCGATTACATCTAAGTTGAACGACTCTCGAAACCAAAGAGACATACTACAAGTTCATTAAAGTTTAATTACAACATGAGCCAATTGATGTTTCAGAACTAGACACAGCATCACTGTTTTCGACTCGACTCAAGGGACCGGAGCGTGGATGAAGACGCTGTCTGTCGTGGGAGTCATGAAACAATGGGCGTTGTCAGCCTGCATTTGTAGGATTGTGTCGATGTCACTGTTGGACGGTTGATTTCTGAGGTAGAACTGCCCCGAGGTACGAAGGACATCTTGATGGATGATTTCCGCAAACTCCGACTGGATGCGAAAGAATTCTTGTCTGATGTCCGCGTCCTGGATTGCCGACACGCTCGCGGCCCAATCTTTGAGTCTACTCGGTAGCAGAAGTTGATGATGGTCCCGTACGATCGCCCGCATGTGATGGATGGCGTAGTAGGCACCCTTCTGACCGCCAGTTGGCTGCTTGACGCAGCAGAACGTCGTATTGTGGGAGAACACGTGCTTGCTGTACTTACGAATAGGCCTGGTGAAGGTGCCTCCAGATTTGACATAGCCGGGGAGAACATCATCAAGAACCTTCTTGACATTTGTGTAGTCTATGTTCGACTGACGGTCCGGGTTGAAATATGTGGCCATGGAATATTTGGGGCTTAGGAGGATGAGCGTGCAACGTGTGTCGCTGCAGAAAACATGGAATGTTAAAAGAAAAACGATTGAAATCTAAGAATTCATATGTTATGGGGCGGTTGAGGGGAGGACTTACTCGGGAAAGTAAGGCACGAGGAAGTTATCCTTATCTTGGTTTGCCAGAATGACGCCTTCGAGGTAAGAACTCGCGACTTGCCGGTCCCCAGCGCTGCCCAAGATCTTGGCACGCATGTAGAAGGGGTCGACTATCACGATGTCTGGGGTCTTGTCGCGAATGATCCGCATCTCCATACTCAGCGAAAATAGCCGAACGAAGGTGTAGTACAACGGATGAAGGTTCAACATAGCATGGATGTCATCAAACCGCAGGACGATTGTACCCCCGATGGAGTTATCCACAAAGCCCTTGCCCTCTGGCACCTTGGCCGCGAAAACCGGGTATGCCACATCCTTCTCTCCGAGACGCCGCGTCTCCAAAGAAAGAACACTGTCATGCAGACTTCGCATAGCACTGGTTGCAGCATCGAGCATATTTCTCGGTAGCATCGGCCTACCCGCCACATGCACCCTCCTCGAGATATCCTCAGGTGCAGGTGGCCCGTCCTGAGCACGGATCGTACTCGGTGCCGTCTGGCCCGCACCCTTGTTAGTCTTTCTTTTGCGTGCCTTCTTCTTCTCCTGTAATGGGACCGAGTTCTGCTCACAGACCGCCTTCTTGAGTGTGTTGGGGCTGATAATATTTCGCTCCTCGCCTATCTGAGGCTCGGTGAAGTCGGCAGCTGGAGGCGTCTCCTGAGAGCTGAACGCTAGACGACGCCTGTTGCAACTTGGCTTCTCCGTGGTACCAGCTAGATCGCGCACGTCTTTTGTTGGGTTGGGTTCTTGAGAAGGAGGCCCCATGAAGTCGCCACCGTACCCATGATCGGCAAAGTACTGATCAACGTTGGCAAATGTATCGTCATCGTCGTCGTTCTGATCCTGTGCCATATGCATGTTTGGATCCAGTGGCATAGGGTTGTCCGGCACCGTTGCGGCGGTCTTGCCATGGGGCCGACTTGGCGCCGGCACGACTGGCGGTGTTGTCTTTGGGGTGGTGTCCCCCGCTCCCAAACGAATCTGGCTCTTCGGCCAAAGCAGGGGCCAGCTCAGGCAGGCGCTGAGGGTCATCACGTCATCATCATCGGCCCCGACGGGTTGAATCGGAGGTAACAACTCGTCGCAGCCTGGCAGCACCCGAACCAGTTGAACCCTAAACAAGTTGGGTGGCATCTGGGTACCGTGGAACAAGGGATTGCCCGGTTGAACGATTTTGCCCTTGGCGACATCGACCAACTCATTGTTCACGAAGTGCAGGAGAGTGCACGGAACATCGGCGGCGCCCTGCGAAAACATGTAGGGCGTCAGGGATGCCCAGTCAAAGGCAAGGAGATGAAGTCCTCGGCCGAGAGAGGCTTAATTAGTTACCATGATGATGGCGTCGAGCTCGGCTAATGTCGAGGCACCGCCAACGGCGGGCGTGCAGTTGACGGAGGGGCCGCTTGCTGCAGAGGTGCCGGCCGGCGTACACCCGGGTGCATTAAGCTCCCGTGCCGGTGTCGGAGACACCAATGCCGCCTCCGCCGGAGACACCAATGGCCCCGCCATCGCATTCTGCGAGTTGCTGGCCATGAAGCTAGGAATCGGGGGCGGCCCCTGTTGGCCGCCCGCAATCCACGCACTAATCCCCTGGATCAAGGTAGGCACAATGGCGGTGATCGTCCTTCCGAGTTGTTGTTCCACTTGTTCTTGGACCATCTCCGGAATCCGCGCCACCTGTGTCCTGAGTTCTTGAACCTCGCGCGCCTGGCTTTCCGAGCTGGTCTTTTTCTCCTTTCGCCCACCAGTGTTATAGTATGACGACCATTTTGTCAACAAGCCTTTGCCGGCCACACGACCAGCTGACGTCGGCTTACTGAGCTTATCCTTGTTCTTCATTACATTCAACGCCCTATTTAGAGTGGTGTCCCAAGGGTTGCTCTTAGTCGACCCCGCGCTACTGCTTTCAGTCGCCTGCGGAAGGAATGTGAACCATTTAGAAATTTGGCTTCATTAATTAGAATGCAACCATATGAAGCTAATTACGCGGGGGTGTATTCCTTACCAGAACAAGCTCAAGCTCCCTGGTCTTCGGATCCATGGTAAGCTCCTTTGTTTTCGGGTCCTTCTTGTACCGGGCCCTGACAAAGTTCCTAGTCTGCTTGTAACCGTATTTATCAAAGAGGGGCGGTAGGCCTTGCTCGGCACGGTCCGCCTCCTCCTTGTCCCATATAGGCTCCGCCACTCTGTAACCGCTGGGACCGAGTGTGTGTTCCCCTAAGTTCAGCTCCCGCATTTCTTTCCCCCACTTACTTGATTCGGAGCTTGTGGTGCTCGAGCAATTGATCTTGAAGTCGTTGTAGCCATCTTCGGTGATCGAAGGATTTTTCTCCTTGATCTTCTCATAACTCTCACCTTTCTCGATCATTTTCTTCACATTGCTTTTCCAAGTAGACAGGGCCGTGCTCATCTTCGTGAGGGCAGCATTGTTCACTTTATTCCCTTTGAGGCTTGTGTTTTCAAATTCAGCGGGGAACTTGTATCGTTCGTGCAGCTTTGTGAAGAGGAGGTTGCGCAAATTCCCTCGGTCAGGATGCCTGAGGTTCTCGGTGTTGATCGAGACGGTGCTCCGGAGAATGCACCCGAGCTGAAGCGAGTACCCCTTGACTATTCGTTCGGGCGCCGTTGGATTCCCGTTGGAGTCCACTTCAGTAACTTCCTCCTTGAGGGCGCGGAGCACGGTCGGGCGCCGGTCCTTCCGTTGCCTCTTCGGTTGGCTGCCATCTATGCGTGCGCCGCCATCATCAGTTTCAATTTCTTTTAATTTTGAAATGGGGGCTGATAAACCCTAGCAGCAAATGAAACTCAACTAGGGTCCAAATAAAAATCATTTCACTGAACCCGAAATGCCCCTCTAAAATGTTCATCATCTTTGGATTGGTCTTGAACCTCTGCCAAAAATATTGCACATTTTTCTAGGTCAATTGGGGGTCACTGAATTAAATTATACAGTATTTGCATTTGAGCATTTAAATCCTATAAAATATTTTAAATGCCCAAATAATCACAAACTGAAATGTTTACTGTTGGAAATATTCCAAACAATGGCCATAGTCAGCTGCATGATTTTTGGAAATGCTCTGACATTTTTAATAAACCCAAACATAATGACAAAAAAATACAAAACGGAAATAAGAAAAGAAGTAGAAAGGATAGAAACTTACCTCGCGCGCTTACCTGGCCCGTCTCTGTAGCTGGCCTAGCCCACCAGGCCGAAGCGGCATCTTCAACCTCTGCCAGTAGGCATAGGCGTGTCCCCCGCGCATGCACCGGACGCCACCTCCTGCTTCCTCGCCCCTGGTCTCTCCCAGCGCCACGGAGACGGCCACGCGACCCCCTGCACCTCTCCTTCTCTCTCCCGTGGCGATTTCCCTCTCTGTTCCTCTCTCCCGCGACCGTCCGCGAGAGCCCGAGAACGCCGACGAGCTCCACCGCGGCCATCGTGCACCCCTTGCCACGCTGACGCTTCCAGAAGAACGGCCGCGACTTCCTCTTCCTCCTCGCCGAACCACGCAAGCCGAGGATCTCGACGCCGTTGTCTTCGAGCTCGTCACCACCGCATCTCCTCGCCGGACTTCCCCGGTCGATTCGCCGTCTCCAACGCCTTTCCGAGCCCGCCGATCTGCTCTGCGTGTCCACTGTGAGCTCCTCCATCGACTACCCCTCTTCCCCGGCCTCTCCATGCTCCCTAGCCGCGGCTCCACCTCTGGCCGAAGCTCTGCTCCGCCATGGCCGCAGCCCGCGCCTTCCCTGTGCCCCGCTCGTTGCCCCCGTGCAACATGCATGTTCCAGAGCGCCTCCCCTCGTCGCTGCCCTGCTCAGCTCCCTCGCTAGCGAGCTCTATCCCTCCCAGCCGCAACCACCGAGCTCCGGCCGCCGCCCAACTCGCCGCCGCCGCCACTACAGGCCACCCCAGCTCCAGTCGCTGGCACCAGTGGATGCGCCACTTCTCCAGCTCCCCGTAGGACCAAACCGCGAGCCAAACAGTCGCCGGACGATGAATCCCGAGCGCCTTCGCCGCTCCGTTGGGTCGCCGGCGGCTAACCGCCGGTGCGTCTGACGTGGCAAGGTCATTAGTGGCTAATGACGGCCTAACTAACCCCCTAGCTCACTGACACCTGGGCCCCACGTTCTAATTAATCTAGGTTTTATTTCTGTTTAGATCAGTTTAATCAAGCGGGACCCACCAGTCAGAGTTGACTGTGCTGACGTGTCCATTGACCCGACCCCACATGCCAGTGTCACTAAACAACACTGGGTCACTGACCAGTGGACCCCACTAGTCAGGGTTGACCTGGACCGCGCCCGTTGACCGCTGACGTCATAGTGACGCAGTGCTGACGCAATAAACTATTTTCTGGGTTTAATTTAAATCAGGAAATTCCAGAAAATGCCCAAAACTTCTAAAAATCATAGAAATTCAACCGTAACTCCAAATAAAATAAATTATATATGTAAAATGATCAGAAAAATTCAAGGAATCCATCTGTACCATTTTCATGCATGTTTGAGCAAGTTAATCTCACTGTTTAGGATGAAACATGATTAGGGCAAATTTCATAATAGATTTGGAGTTGGAATTTGATATAGTTTTGAATTCCACTTCAATTAAAATGACTTTCTGTTGCATTAGCCCAAAACACATTCATATTACCATGTCATGATCATGCATCATATTGTTGCATTGCATTGATTGTGTCCTTCTCTGTTTGCCGGTAACCGTCCCCTCTCAGTCGACGATGTTTCCGACGATGTGATCGATGACACCGATGAAGAGCTATATTATCTTCAGAAGTGTCAGGCAAGCAAAACCCCTTGTTCATTCCGATACAATTCCACTCTCTCGCTCCTGCTCTCTTTTACTGCATTAAGGACAATGCCGTTTCAACTGTTACATGCTGCGGTAGCTGAACCCCTATCCTCTGCATGACCTGTCATTGCCACAGTAAATAGATGAAACCCATTAGCATGAGTAGGAGTTGTTTGAGCCCTGATGTGCCTACTCATTCATGTTGTTGTCATGCCTGCTACTGCTTAGAGTTGGGTCAGGTCTGATTCATCAGGGATGAATTGGAATGGTGTTGAACATGTCCTACGGTGTGTGAGATAAGTGTGTGAACACGATTTGGTAAAGGTAGCGGTGAGAGGCCATGTAGGAGTACATGGTGGGTTGTCTCATTGCAGCCGTCCTCAGGAACTGAGTTCTGTGTTTGTGATCCATGAACAGTTACTACCACACATTGGGCTCCGGGCGCTCCAAGCTCTCTCGACTTATTAATTAACTCGATCTCTGTCCAGGAGTTGCAATTAGTTTCTGGTGTTTGTAGGTAGTGTTAGTAGTCTACCAAGTGGCACCCGGTACAGGTGGGCTTGGGACAGACTAGGCACAGTGGCCCGGTGTACCAAGTGGCACCCGGATGGTGGGCTTGGGAACCCTGTACACATCGTTTGGGGCCGTGAGCGACACCCCGGCCGGATCTCCTTGCGGATGGAACCCGAATAGGCGATAAACCTGGACTAGAGACTTGTTGGTTAGTCAGGTCGTGGCCGACTCCCTCGCCAGGCTTCCGCTTGAAGGTTGCCGAGTTACACAACGTGTACATGGTGGTAAGTGGCGAGAGCGTGTGTGAAGAAGTACACCCCTGCAGGGTTATCATTATCTATTCGAATAGCCGGATTCCTCGGATATGGAAACTTGGACCCCTTGCATAGTTCATAGACAAGTGAAAGTGGATACTCTAAAATGCGCAAGATAAGCGTGAGTGCTATGGATGGTGTTCTCGTAGGGAGACGGGAGCAGATCCATAGTGGTGTATTGGTATGGTGAATTTGTGGACTCGTGTGCGCCACCTCAAAAGAGTTGCTTGCAGTCGTAGTTCAGGTTAGCCACTTAGTCAAAGCTGGCTTGCTGTAGTTAAACTCCACCACCCCCTTTGTTGATACCGATGCATATGTAGTTAGTTCTGATGTAAGTCTTGCTGGGTACATTTGTACTCACGTTTGCTTAATTTATGTTTTGCAGAGAGACTCCAGTCTCGCTAGTAGTTCCGCGTGGACTTCGACGTTTAGCTTGTTACCTCAGCTACGATCTTGTGCCCTCGGCAGGATCTGGTAGATAGTCAGGCTTCTCAGCCTTCTTCATTTGTAGTTGTCTGTACTCAAACAAGTTAAGCTTCCGCATGTGCTTGTTCCTTGTGTGCTCTGTATGTTGGGTCATGAGACCCATGTTTGTAATATCTCTCTCTTCGGAGCCTAATGAATAAATACTTGAGTCGTAGAGTCTTGTTGTGATGCCATGTTGTATGTACTCATATCGGGCATATTGTGTGTATGATTGAAATGCTTGGTATGAGTGGGATGCGACAATCTAGTTGTTTATCCTTGGCAGCCTATCATATGGGGAAATGTAGTCTAGTGCTTTCTGAGCGATAGTAGTCCGCTATAGCCCGGTTCACCGGAGTCCTGCTAGCCCAGCACTACTGCTCAGGACACTTGACTGGCCGGCATGTGTTTCTCTTCGTTCCTGTGTCTGTCCCTTCGGGGAAATGTCACGCGGTGACATCCGGAGTCCTGCCTAGCCTGCTACAGCCCGGGTTACCGGAGTCCTGTTAGCCTAGTGCTACAGCCCGGATTCACACGCTGTTGACCGACATGCTCGAGGTTGATTCATGTATGCCTGTCCCCATGGGTTAGTGCCGCTTTGGGTTCACGACTAGCCATGTCGGCCCGGGTTCTTTGTCATATGGATGCTAGCGACACTATCATATACGTGAGCCAAAAGGCGCAAACGGTCCCGGGCCAGGTAAGGTGGCACCCGTGGAAATACCGTGCGTGAGGCCACAAAGTGATATGATGTGTTACATGCTAGATCAGTGTGACTTGGAATCGGGGTCCTGACAGCTTTGGTATCAGAGCCTGACTGCCTGCAGGATTACCAAGCCAAACCGGTCGAAGTTGAGTCTGGAAATGCTTTAGTTATATAAGGGAATTGATTGTGGAAGGGAACATAAGGCTCTTTTTACTCCTTATACCTCATGCCCTTTGATCTGAGTCGTCCTCTTCTTTTCTACGGGGATTAAGAACTAGGCCTTCTCATCTATCTATCAGGATGATGTGTTACTAATCCATAGACTTATACGATTGTTGGGTTCAAGCCCCAGTTCAGTTCCTACTACTTCCATATGTCATAGCTGGCCTCAGAACCTTGATATTGTGATATTGAGTGGTTATGCCACCATTTTTGCAGGATGTCTCAAATCATTTTGAGCATTTACAGCCGTTATGCTGTCCGAGTCATCCCAGGTTTCTAAATAGTCTGATGCATTTGCAAATCCTTTCTTTCCATTTCTGATATCCTTTTGGGTCAGATTAACCACACTAATGGTGAGTTGAGGTACTCCGTTACCTCGACATATATGTTGGAGCTATTGCTATGACCCTAGGTGTTTTAGGGAGTCACCTAGTGATCTAGCCATGTTTTGTATTTCCAGTGTGTGATTCTGGCCATTATTCTCAAAAGCATCCCGTGATGCCATGTAGTGGTAGGTATTCTATTCCTGGGTTTTGAACCCGAGATTCACCCTACTTCATGTCGTTAGTATTTGCTAGTTCCCTTAAGATATTAGTAACCTTTTCATTAGTCCTCGAGGTCCGTGGTATTTCCTTCTTCCAAACACCATGAACCATTAAGGCGGATGTTCTTTGAACCAAAAGCTCACAATCAGAGTACTCTTGAGGAGTTCTCCATCCATAATTGTGAATCTGCCAATCCTTCTTCTTCTACATAGGTTATCTGAAGAAATATGTTGAACTTGTTCGACATACTAATCTATGCATCCACAACTCAGAAAGTTATATGTTCCTTGAGTTGTCCCCCCCTTCAGTTATATTCCGACCTTCATCTATCAATTGATAGTAAGGAGTATTTGGCAATCGTGTTTATCAATGCCTATTACTCTAGTGGTCCATCAAGCCATTCTATTCTAGAATGACTAGGAGAAACAAACTCCAGTACCTTATCCATATCTAGGATTGGGTCAAAGTAGTTGTATTCCATGGATCGAATGCCAACCCAGCTTTTGCTCCGTTCTACCTTGGAGTGTTACCATATTTATGTCAAGAATGTCATGGGAATTGCACCACCTCTTATGAATTCTTGACGCAGTGATACTTATCACCATCATTATTCCTTCTTCGGTTTCGTGTTGTTGTAACCGGAATGCCGACAAGTGAACTGTGATGTGTGAAATCAATACCCCTAGCAACCCCGTTGCTTGGTAGTTAATGGACAATAAACTCATTCTTAGCGTGTTGGTTTTTGAATCATCATTCTAAGATTGATCGTGCTACCTAGTCCTTATTTCCGGAGCACTATTCGATCAATGAGTTAGGATTGTGTCAAACCCTTGCTCTATTGGTCACATCGTCTTGCCTCGCAAAGCAAGATTGATCTCGAGCTTAGTAACATATCGGTGGTTCGTGAATTTCTGAATATCTTCTCGAAAGTGTTACCAGGTTGTCACCTGACCGCTATGATGAGTTCGCGATCAAGTTGGTTTCTTGTGAACCACTCCTTCTCCAAGGATCCGTGTTGGATACCCCTGAGCTAGTCGGTTAAGCTAAACAACAACTTGGAGAGTTGGAAGATAAAAGCTTGCCTAACTTAGTTCGTTCCAAAGGGATATCCTTGTGTTTGTGTGTGTGTTGAAGAAAGGTGATATCTTCATCAATTGGTCCTCGTGATCAGTTGTTGGATCTATTGCCTTGTCAAAACTTAGACTTGAGTATGGGCTATCGCCAAGTCAAATCAGAACCAACGATGTTCGTAATGTTGTTTTACTCATGGTTGATCCCTCGAGTATACACCATTATATCTTTTGGACTGACCAATGCTATCACCGTGTTCACATGATGGTGGAAGTCCAGTGATATGAAAATTTCCGATGAGTTGTTGTTGAGCCCATCAGCAGCATTTTGTCTCCCCCATGATTCATGTTGAACCTCCAGCTAGTATTGAAAACTTTATAAGCATTATCTTCGTGTTTCGTTCATGAAGCATATGTTTGGATGAAAGAAGTGACTTCCTTAATTCATGTGCATTTGATGCAAGTTGCCGCCATGAATTAGAGAAAGTTTGTTTTGCCTCCTTTGGAATCATCCCAAATCATTCATGCATATGTGCGAAGTATCCTGTGGTTTGGAGACTTGCAACCTTCATTCTATATGTGTCCCTAGCACACCAAGCCACTGATTGATCTGTTCAAGGAGAAGAAGTTCCTTTTTAAGAGCTAACCCGAGCTTAATCAAGGACTTCGTTATCCGCAATGATGGTTTCCCACCTGAACTCGGTAGTATTTTATTATAAGACTACTATGTGGACATTCTTGTCTTGGACAACACGCTCACATGTGTGTAGCAGAACCAACTCATGTTTTGGAGCTTGCTACCGTAGTTCATTCCCCTGAGAGTCTCGCAACGTCATCTCGTCGATTTGTGTTGCAAACTTTCATTTTTCTTTCTAGACGTGATGAGTCTGGAATGTCCTGACACCAAGCAGATCTGAATCTCAGGCAGATATGATGGTTGGAACACACTCCAAGAACTATAATATTGGTCTCTCTGTACCGGTAAAGTGGATGCCGTGGCCAACACACCCAGCCGGAAGACCTATTATTGTAGTATATTGATTGAGGAAGTTGGCCACCTCCCCATAAGGATTTCGTAGGATTTACCTCCATAGTTAATCCTTACGGATTCTTGTGCTCCTGAAGTCTAACCTTTTACTTGATGTTCTATATATCAAACCATATCTATGAATGAGCTATCCTAGCACATCAAGGAGAACATTAGAAGCGGAGTGCTAAATGTCTCTCGATCGATTATCCAGATTTTTTTTCCTTGGCCTCGCTAAGGTGAAATCCGAGAAGTGTTATCTTTCTTTGCATCTGCATCTTCCACCATTATTCATCATGGTAGCATGTTGTGTTGCCAGGATCCTTGACACGGATATTGGCAGAACCTTGATTAATACGGAAATGCTCAAGTTCTTGAGAGCACGCGTAAGCACTAGGATTTATCGTCGGCATTAACTGGGATCCGTTCTCAGTTTCTTCGATTATGCCATAACCTTTCAAATAGTGGAATCTCTCTCTACTGTTGAGTTCTTCCCCAGTTACCAGAATCATTCCCAACAATTGCATTTTGTTCCCAGCTTGCACCTCAGTAGTTGTTGTTCAGGATCATCTTCAAAAGTGGACTTACCATGGGCCCCATCCATTTCCAATGATAAGCTAGAAATCATCCATTGCGTTGTCTTCAACAAGGTAGTCCACATCATCGATTCTGGTCTGAGTATGTCATTCTTTCGAACTCCTTGAAATGACCATTTGTGATTGCCTTAGGCTGGTATAAAGAGTTTCAATGATCTTTGTATCAAAAGTAATTCTTTTTGCCACTTAAGGGAAATGCTCTATGAGTCACCTTTCCCTAAGGTGTCCTGTTATGGAATCATGGCAATTACTTCCTCGCTACCTTGAAACCATGCATCATCCTACTCCAGCGTGGAATTGTTGCCTACCAATTTGAACCCTTGTCATCTATTACCTTCCATCTCTCTTGATGTGTGTTTTGAGTCTCAGCTCGAGAGATATTCCCACATCTCACCCCATAAGTTGACCGTGAGTTGTTCGATCTTCGAGAAGATTGATTCCTATAGAGTTTCTTCTGACGTCATCGTGTTGGATGAAGATCCAGAAGGTAGACAAGATCAAATTGAAGCAAGGAATCAACGTCTTCGATGAGGGCAATCGGATCATGAAGATGGTGTTAGCTTTGTGTCCCCTCTGTCTTCTTACCTCACGTCTTGAATCTCGGGACGAGATTCTTGTTTTAGTGGGGGTGAGTTGTCACAGCCCTAGAAATCTTCTTGTAATTAGTGGCATTGCATCCATGCATCAATTTCAATTTCTTTTAATTTTGAAATGGGGGCTGATAAACCCTAGCAGCAAATGAAACTCAACTAGGGTCCAAATAAAAATCATTTCACTGAACCCAAAATGCCCCTCTAAAATGTTCATCATCTTTGGATTGGTCTTGAACCTCTGCCAAAAATATTGCACATTTTTCTAGGTCAATTGGGGGTCACTGAATTAAATCATACAGTATTTGCATTGGAGCATTTAAATCCTATAAAATATTTTAAATGCCCAAATAATCATAAACTGAAATGTTTACTATTGGAAATATTCCAAACAGTGGCCATAGTCAGCTGCATGATTTTTGGAAATGCTCTAGCATTTTTAATAAACCCAAACATAATGACAAAAAAAATACAAAACAAAAATAACAAAAGAAGTAGAAAGGATAGAAACTTACCTGGCACGCTTACCTGGCCCGTCTCTATAGCTGGCCCAGCCCACCAGGCCGAAGCGACATCTTCAACCTCTGCCAGTAGGCAGAGGCGTGTCGCCCGCGCACGCACCGGACGCCACCTCCTGCTTCCTCGCCCCTGGTCTCTCCCAGCGCCACGGAGACGGCCACGCGACCCCCTGCACCTATCCTTCTCTCTCCCGTGGCAATTTCCCTCTCTGTTCCTCTCTCCCGCGACCGTCCGCGAGAGCCCGAGAACGCCGACGAGCTCCACCGCGGCCATCGTGCACCCCTTGCCACGCCGACGCTTCCAGAAGAACGGCCGCGACTTCCTCTTCCTCCTCGCCGAACCACGCAAGCCGAGGATCTCGACGCCGTTGTCTTCGAGCTCGTCACCACCGCATCTCCTCGCCGGATTTCGCCGTGTCGATTCGCCGTCTCCGACGCCTTTCCGAGCCCGCCGATCTGCTCTGCGTGTCCACTGTGAGCTCCTCCATCGACTACCCCTCTTCCCCGGCCTCTCCATGCTCCCTAGCCGCGGCTCCACCTCTGGCCGAAGCTCTGCTCCGCCATGGCCGCAGCCCACGCCTTCCCTGTGCCCCGCTCGTTGCCCCCGTGCAACAGGCATGTTCCAGAGCGCCTCCCCTCGTCGCTGCCCTGCTCAGCTCCCTCGCTCGCGAGCTCTATCCCTCCCAGCCGCAACCACCGAGTTCCGGCCGCCGCCCAACTCGCCGCCGCCGCCACTACAGGCCACCCCAGCTCCAGTCGCTGGCACCAGTGGATGCGCCACTTCTCCAGCTCCCCGTAGGACCAAACCGCGAGCCAAACGGTCGCCAGACGACGAATCCCGAGCGCCTTCGCCGCTCCGTTGGGTCGCCGGCGGCTAACCGCCGGTGCGTCTGACGTGGCAAGGTCATTAGTGGCTAATGACGGCCTAACTAACCCCCTAGCTCACTGACACCTAGGCCCCATGTTCTAATTAATCTAGGTTTTATTTCTGTTTAGATCAGTTTAATCAAGCGGGACCCACCAGTCAGAGTTGACTGTGCTGACGTGTCCATTGACCCGACCCCACATGTCAATGTCACTAAACAACACTGGGTCACTGACCAGTGGACCCCACTAGTCAGGGTTGACCTGGACCGCGCCCGTTGACCGCTGACGTCATAGTGACGCAGTGCTGACGCAATAAACTATTTTCTGGGTTTAATTTAAATCAGGAAATTCCAGAAAATGCCCAAAACTTCTAAAAATCATAGAAATTCAACCGTAACTCCAAATAAAATAAATTATATATGTAAAATGATCAGAAAAATTCAAGGAATCCATCTGTACCATTTTCATGCATGTTTGAGCAAGTTAATCTCACTTTTTAGGATGAAACATGATTAGGGCAAATTTCATAATAGATTTGGAGTTGGAATTTGATATAGTTTTGAATTCCACTTCAATTAAAATGACTTTCTGTTGCATTAGCCCAAAACACATTCATATTACCATGTCATGATCATGCATCATATTGTTGCATTGCATTGATTGTGTCCTTCTCTGTTTGCCGGTAACCGTCCCCTCTCAGTCGACGATGTTTCCGACGATGTGATCGATGACACCGATGAAGAGCTATATTATCTTCAGAAGTGTCAGGCAAGCAAAACCCCCTTGTTCATTCCGATACAATCCCACTCTCTCGCTCCTGCTCTCTTTTACTGCATTAAGGACAACGCCGTTTCAACTGTTACATGCTGCGGTAGCTGAACCCCTATCCTCTGCATGACCTGTCATTGCCACAGTAAATAGATGAAACCCACTAGCATGAGTAGGAGTTGTTTGAGCCCTGATGTGCCTACTCATTCATGTTGTTGTCATGCCTGCTACTGCTTAGAGTTGGGTCAGGTCTGATTCATCAGGGATGAATTGGAATGGTGTTGAACATGTCCTACGGTGTGTGAGATAAGTGTGTGAACACGATTTGGTAAAGGTAGCGGTGAGAGGCCATGTAGGAGTACATGGTGGGTTGTCTCATTGCAGCCGTCCTCAGGAACTGAGTTTTGTGTTTGTGATCCATGAACAGTTACTACCACACATTGGGCTCCGGGCGCTCCAAGCTCTCTCGACTTATTAATTAACTCGATCTCTGTCTAGGAGTTGCAATTAGTTTCTGGTGTTTGTAGGTAGTGTTAGTAGTCTACCAAGTGGCACCCGGTACAGGTGGGCTTGGGACAGACTAGGCACAGTGGCTCGGTGTACCAAGTGGCACCCGGATGGTGGGCTTGGGAACCCTGTACACATCGTTTGGGGCCGTGAGCGACACCCCGGCCGGATCTCCTTGCGGATGGAACCCGAATAGGCGATAAACCTGGACTAGAGACTTGTTGGTTAGTCAGGTCGTGGCCGACTCCCTCGCCAGGCTTCCGCTTGAAGGTTGCCGAGTTACACAACGTGTACATGGTGGTAAGTGGCGAGAGCGTGTGTGAAGAAGTACACCCCTGCAGGGTTATCATTATCTATTCGAATAGCCGAATTCCTCGGATATGGAAACTTGGACCCCTTGCATAGTTCATAGACAAGTGAAAGTGGATACTCTAAAATGCGCAAGATAAGCGTGAGTGCTATGGATGGTGTTCTCGTAGGGAGACGGGAGCAGATCCATAGTGGTGTATTGGTATGGTGAATTTGTGGACTCGTGTGCGCCACCTCAAAAGAGTTGCTTGCAGTCGTAGTTCAGGTTAGCCACTTAGTCAAAGCTGGCTTGCTGTAGTTAAACTCCACCACCCCCTTTGTTGATACCGATGCATATGTAGTTAGTTCTGATGTAAGTCTTGCTGGGTACATTTGTACTCACGTTTGCTTAATTTATGTTTTGCAGAGAGACTCCAGTCTCGCTAGTAGTTCCGCGTGGACTTCGACGTTTAGCTTGTTACCTCAGCTATGATCTTGTGCCCTCGGCAGGATCTGGTAGATAGTCAGGCTTCTCAGCCTTCTTCATTTGTAGTTGTCTGTACTCAGACAAGTTAAGCTTCCGCATGTGCTTGTTGCTTGTGTGCTCTGTATGTTGGGTCATGAGACCCATGTTTGTAATATCTCGCTCTTCGGAGCCTAATGAATAAATACTTGAGTCGTAGAGTCTTGTTGTGATGCCATGTTGTATGTACTCATATCGGGCATATTGTGTGTATGATTGAAATGCTTGGTATGAGTGGGATCCGACAATCTAGTTGTTTATCCTTGGCAGCCTATCATATGGGGAAATGTAGTCTAGTGCTTTCTAAGCGATAGTAGTCCGCTACAGCCCGGTTCACCGGAGTCCTGCTAGCCCAGCACTACTGCTCAGGACACTTGACTGGCCGGCATGTGTTTCTCTTCATTCCTGTGTCTGTCCCTTCGGGGAAATGTCACGCGGTGACATCCGGAGTCCTGCCTAGCCTGCTACAGCCCGGGTTACCGGAGTCCTGTTAGCCTAGTGCTACAGCCCGGATTCACACGCTGTTGACCGACATGCTCGAGGTTGATTCATGTATGCCTGTCCCCATGGGTTAGTGCCGCTTTGGGTTCACGACTAGCCATGTCGGCCCGGTTCTTTGTCATATGGATGCTAGCGACACTATCATATACGTGAGCCAAAAGGCGCAAACGGTCCCGGGCCAGGTAAGGTGGCACCCATGGAAATACCGTGCGTGAGGCCACAAAGTGATATGATGTGTTACATGCTAGATCGGTGTGACTTGGAATCGGGGTCCTGACACGTCCTCATACAAGTGAGGTTGTTCCTCCATCTCCTGGGACAGCTCCCAGAATGCCTTGACGCCCGAACCCCCGGCCTCATCGTTGTTGGCCATGTTTCTCTCTAAATAGGAACAAAGTTTGGTCAAAAAGTTGGTTATTGTCAAGGAACAAGATCTCTAAGTTGACCAAATAACCTAATTCTTGAAGAATGTCGCCAAAAAGTTGGTTATTGTCAAGGAACAATTGAGAGATGTTTGTGATATTGCCTAGGTGTTTTGGGATAGAACCTGTTAGTGTGTTGTTGCTAAGGTCCAAGTCCACGTTCTCAGGGTAACCTATTTCTTGAGGGGTGTGTCTAGAAAGTTGGTTGCTGCAAAGATACAAGGTTGTGAGTTTGGTCAAATTGCCTATGATGTTTGTGATATTGCCTTGGATCTTGAAGGCACTGTTGCATGATGCAGTGGTACAGCCAGCATGGGACCTCATCTTTGTAGGCTAATTTTCTAGATTGTAACACTGGGATTTGTGCACAAGCTAAGCTAGCTAAGACAGTAGCTTCCTTGCAACCCACAAAAGACAAAGGAAAAGGGGTGAAAAGGGGGAGATGGTTAGCTTTGATGAGCAGGCAACATCTTCCTAACCCCCTTCTTCTTGTCTCCTCTCACTATCTCTCTCACACACATGGCAAGCAAGGGTGTCTGAGTGTGTGAAAAAAATACTAAACTAATCCAACCACTAAAGCAAATTAATTTTTATTTCGGTTGAGAATCGGGCACCTTCTAGGTCGAGAAAATTGGGCATGACCTTTGCTAATTTTCTTGACCTTGGAGTGCCCCATTTCTCAACCGAAACGGAAATTAATCAACGTTTCAGGAGAAAGGGGTCATTTTAGAAGATCACAAGTAGCAGCAGCATCACTTGACAAAATCACAACTAGCAGCAGCAACTCGCAGATAGCAGCAGCAGCATCACTTGACAAGTAGTACAGCAGCAGCAGCAGCATCATCACAAGTAATACACTTAGCTACCAGTTCAGAAATACAGCTAAGATAAGATCATCACCACATTTTAGAAACATAGCTCATCATTTTCATTCTTGCAGATAGGATCATCACCACATTTCAGAAATACAGCTTCATAGGTTGTTCTGAACTCCTGCCAAAACTGAACAGAACATATATATACCAAGCATCTTGCCAGCTAGTAGACCAGCTAGTAGGCCATCATTTGTCAGGCCAAATTGAGGCCAAACAGAAAACCAATGTGGCCATGGCACAAAGTCCATGACCCAGAACAGAGCACTTTACTAAAAATGAAGAAGAAAAAAGGCATGCATGCACTGGTTTGCCAAAACAGAGCACTTTAGTCCTCTGTTTTTGCTAACTGCTACACATACCCCCAAGTGAACCACCACAACATCTAAAAGCTCACAATTGTTTTTGCTTATATAATCAGACTTTTTGTGCTAAAAAACCATAGAACAACTGCTCCAAATTACTGTAGTGCACTTAGAAAAAAATGAAGGAGCTTCTCTCTACCACACGTAATCTGATTCTTTCACATTGCTTGTCTTTTCCTTTTTTACTCAATAATGGTAAGCACTAATACTCTTAACTGCACTATAGAAACTGAACCAAATGAACTCCATGGGTGTTGCCATCTCACCCGTCATCGAAGGGGGTGCTAAGAAGTCTTTGCAAGTCCGGCTGAAAGCTGCCCCCAATAAATCTTAACACTACAAGCAGTTTTACTAAGATGCTAGAAAACTCACACCAAACTTGTGCAAATTGATGAGAACAACTAAAGAAGCAAAATTGCAGCATGAAGATGCCAAACAAACTAAATCAGAAACTCATCAGCATTGGACACCGTGTTTTGGACATTACTTTGGTCAAACATTTTAGCTAACTCAATGGCGCACCTCACACTGGTGCGCCATTAGTATTTTTTTTCTTATAGCAATGGCACAATACTAATGGCGCACCACCCCTCGGTGCGCCATAAGTACATCGATACTAATGGCGCACCTCACCGTGGTGCGCCATTAGTATTTTTTTATAAGACAGTAATAATTTTTTAAACTTGTTTAAATCATAACAGTAATATTTTTTTATAAGACAGTAACAGTAATATTTTTTTATAAGACAGTAATAATTTTTTAAAAAATATCATCAAACAGTAATGCCGGTGGAGCGGGGGAGGGTGCACGGGGTGCGGGGGGTCGGCGGCGGCGGTTGAGTAGGGGAGGGGTGCGGGGGGTCGGCGGCGGCGGTTGAGTAGGGGAATCGAGGGCGCGGGGGGTCGGCGGCGGCGGCCGGTGGACCGGGGGGTGCTCGGCGGCGAGGAGGACTGGATCTGGCGAGGTGGGATAGCGATCGAGATGGAGGGGGATCGAGATCGAGTGTCCATGAAATTTAAAAATATTCATGATAGTTCAAAAAGTGCCGATGAAATACAATCGAGAAATGAAGGCTACGATTTAAATACAATCGATCTTAGCTAGCTATCTGTTCACAATCTTCTTGCCCTTCTTCTTCGCAAATGGAGTTCTTCTGTGGAACGGACGTCCTTTAGGTAGGGTGGTCCTGCTTCTTCTTGTGGTGTATGCTGCTACTTCATCATCGTCGTCATGTTCGATCCTCGGGTCGCCGTACTTGTCGAAGTCTTGCCTATTGGCTACTCCATCCATTCCGATGATCTTCCTTTTGCCTCTCCTCACGACAACACGACTGGGCTTTGACGGGTCGGTAATGAAGAAGCATTGGTCCACTTGGGAAGCCAGTACCCATGGCTCATTTTTCGAGGTGACGTTTGCGCCCACGGTCTTGGATTTGGCTTCGGGTATAACCATGGTGGTGAAATACCGGTCTTCTTTTAGGACGCTCTTGGCCCATCTGACATGGAACATCGGGACCTTCTCTCCAGCGTAGCTTAGCTCCCAGATCTCCTCGATCCTTCCGTAGTATCTGTCCTTATCGTTACCGGTGTAGGATTCCATCGTTACCCCGGAGTTCTGATAACCATCGCTCTTCATGTCCTTGGCCTCGGTGTAGAATGTGTAGCGTTGATATTGTACGCCTCATAGGTCATCAGGTTGTGCTCGGCGCCCTGTGACAAGGCGAAAATGAGTTGTTCTTCCGCGGAATAATCCTCATGTAAAGGGTACGACAGAAGCTTCTGCTTGAACCAACGCGTAAAACATGAGTTGTGCTCTTTGAGTATATCTCCGTCCGTCCTCTGTTGGCCTCGGTCATTGTACGTCTTCTTAATAAAGGTTTTGTGCTCTACCACCCAAGGATCGACCACGTCTATGTGTTGTAGCGCGACTAGGTTTGCTCTTTCAAAGTCGGCGAGTCGACCCTCGAAGTCGACATGCATTTCGCGACGACCCTCACGGTGACCCCATCCAGCGAGCCTGCCGAGGTGCCTGTTGACGGGAAGACCAACGGGGTTCTCGATGCCTAGATAATTCATGCAGTAGGAGATGCACTCTTCGGTCAGAAAGCCCCTGGCTATGCTTCCCTCTGGACGTGACATGTTGCGAACGTATCCTTTGATGACACCATTCATCCTTTCGAACGGCATCATGCTGTGCAGGAATGTCGGCCCGAGTTGGATGATATCGTCCACGATATGGACCAGTAGATGCACCATAATGTCGAACAATGCGGGCGGGAAGTACATCTCAAGCTCGCATAGTATCACCACGATCTCTTCCTGTAGCCTTCTGAGTTGCCTCACGCCAACAGACTTCCGAGAGATGACGTCGAAAAAGTTGCATAGGCCAAATAGGGTTTCACGGACGTGCGCGTCCATGATCCCATGGATTGCAACTGGAAGTATCTGCGTCATCAGCACGTGACAGTCGTGAGACTTCATCCCACTGAACTTCTGCTTCGCTGGGTCTAGGTATCTGCTTATCTTCCCCGCATAACCGTAAGGAAGTTTTACTCCTACGAGGCAGGCGAAAAACTGCTCGATCTCCTCCTGACTTAGAGTGAAGCACGCGGGAGGGTAGCCATTTCCGGTCTTCTTGGCCTTCTTGCCTTTGCGACGACTTTCCGTGTCCTGCTTCGCCTCATCATCATCATCATCATCATCATCATGATCATCATATATAGTGTGAAGCTCCTGCCTGATGCCCATTGATTTCAAGTCTGCCCTTGCTTTCGGCCCATCTTTGGTCCTCTTTGGCATGTTGAGCAGGGTACCAAGCAGACTCTCGCACACGTTCTTCGTGATATGCATGACATCAAGGCTGTGAGGCACACGGTGGATCTTCCAGTACGGCAAGTCCCAGAAAACAGACCTCGTTTTCCATACCTTCAGCAGCGGCTCTGGCGCCTTTCGCTTCTTTCCCGGCTCTGGCGCCTTTTGCTTCTTTCCCATCAGTGGGCAGTCTTTCCAATTTTTCAACAGCTCGTCTATTTCCTCGCCTCTCCTTGTACGCGAGCGTCCTCGGGGTTCGGTTCACCATCGAACAGATCCTTGCGTTTTCTCCACGGGTCATCATCGTGAAGCCACCTTCGATGTCCCATGAACACGGTTTTCGAAGACCCGGGATCTTTATCTAGCTGGCGATATGTTGTGTCATCCATGCACCTGACGCATCCAGAAAATCCGTGGACCACCTGCCCCGCGACATATCCGTAACCGTGATAGTCGTGCACCGTCGTGAGCAGCGCGGCTGTCATAGGGAAATATTCTTTCTCTGCGGCATCCCATGTATTGGCTGGCGTTTTCCATAGCGTGTCAAGCTCCTCTTTTAGCAGCCCCAGATATAGATTGATGTCGTTCCCTAGTTGTTTCGGTCCTTCAATTAGCATAGTCATGTGAATGTACTTCCTCTTCATGCACAACCAGGGGGGTGTTGGGGAACGTAGCAATAATTCAAAATTTTCCTACGTGTCACCAAGATCAATCTATGGAGTCATCTAGCAACGAGGGAGGAGTGGATCTACATACCCTTGTAGATCGCGCGCGGAAGCGTTCAAGAGAACGGGGTTGATGGAGTCGTACTCGCCGTGATCCAAATCACCGATGATCCTAGCGCCGAACGGACGGCACCTCCGTGTTCAACACACATACGGAGCAGCGACGTCTCCTCCTTCTTGATCCAGCAAGGGGGGAGGAGAGGTTAATGGAGATCCAGCAGCACGACGGCGTGGTGGTGGAAGTAGCGGGACTCCAACAGGGCTTCGCCAAGCGCTGCGGGAGGAGGGAGATGTGTCACGGGAGGGAGAGGGAGGCGCCAGGGCTTTGGTGCGGCTGCCCTCCCTTCCCCCCACTATATATAGGGCCAAGGGAGAGGGGGGGGGGGGGCGCAGCCTTGGCCCTTCCTCCAAGGAAGGGTGCGGCTAGGGAGGAGTCCCTCCTCCCCAAGGCACCTAGGAGGTGCCTTCCCCCTTTAGGACTCTTCCTTTCCTTATCTCTTGGCGCATGGGCCTCTTGGGGCTGGTGCCCTTGGCCCATATAGGCCAAGGCACACACCCCTACAGCCCATGTGCCCCCCCGGGGCAGGTGGCCCCACCTGGTGGACCCCCGGGACCCTTCCGGTGGTCCCGGTACAATACCGGTGACCCCGAAACTTGTCCCGATGGCCAAAATAGCACTTCCTATATATAGTTCTTTACCTCCGGACCATTTCGGAACTCCTCGTGATGTCCGGGATCTCATCCGAGACTCCGAACAACATTCGGGTTACCCCATACTAATATCTCTATAACCCTAGCGTCACCGAACCTTAAGTGTGTAGACCCTACGGGTTCGGGAGACATGCAAACATGACCGAGACGTTCTCCGGTCAATAACCAACAACGGGATCTGGATACCCATGTTGGCTCCCACATGTTCCACGATGATCTCATCGGATGAACCACGATGTCGAGGACTTAATCAATCCCGTATACAATTCCCTTTGTCTAGCGGTACGATACTTGCCCGAGATTCGATCATCGGTATCCCGATACCTTGTTCAATCTCGTTACCGGCAAGTCTCTTTACTCGTTCCATAACACATCATCCCGTGATCAACTCCTTGATCACATTGTGCACATTATGATGATGTCCTATCGAGTGGGCCCAGAGATACCTCTTCGTCACACGGAGTGACAAATCCCAGTCTCGATTCGTGCCAACCCAACAGACACTTTCGGAGATACCTGTAGTGTACCTTTATAGCCACCCAGTTACGTTGTGACGTTTGGCACACCCAAAGTATTCCTACGGTATCCGGGAGTTGCACAATCTCATGGTCTAAGGAAATGATACTTGACATTAGAAAAGCTTTAGCATACGAACTACACGATCTAGTGCTATGCTTAGGATTGGGTCTTGTCCATCACATCATTCTCCTAATGATGTGATCCCGTCATCAACGACATCCGATGTCCATGGTCAGGAAACCGTAACCATCTATTGATCAACGAGCTAGTCAACCAGAGGCTTACTAGGGACATGGTGTTGTCTATGTATCCACACATGTATCTGAGTTTCCTATCAATACAATTCTAGCATGGATAATAAACGATTATCATGAACAAGGAAATATAATAATAACCAATTTATTATTGCCTCTAGGGCATATTTCCAACAGTCTCCCACTTGCACGAGAGTCAATAATCTAGTTCACATCGCCATGTGATTAACACTCACAGATCACATCGCCATGTAACCAACATCCAAAGAGTTTACTAGAGTCAATAATCTAGTTCAGATCACTATGTGATTAGCACTCAATGAGTTCTGGGTTTGATCATGTTGCTTGTGAGAGAGGTTTTAGTCAACGGGTCTGAACCTTTCAGATCCGTGTGTGCTTTACAAATCTCTATGTCATCTCCTAGATGCAGCTACCACGCTCTATTTGGAGCTATTCCAAATAACCGTTCTACTATACGAATCCAGTTTACTACTCAGAATAATCTGGATTAGTGTCAAAGTTTGCATCGGCGTAACCCTTTACGACGAACTCTTTTACCACCTCCATAATCGAGAAAATTCCTTAGTCCACTAGTTACTAAGGATAACTTTGACCGCTATCCTGTGATCCATTCTTGGATCACTCTTGTACCCCTTGACTGACTCATCGCAAGGCACACTTCAGGTGCGGTACACAGCATAGCATACTGTAGAGCCTATGTCTTAAGCATAGGGGACGACCTTCGTCCTTTCTCTCTATTCTGCCGCGGTCAGGTTTCGAGTGTTACTCAATGTTCACACCTTATAACACAGCCAAGAACTCCTTCTTTGCCGACCCATTTTGAACTCCTTCAAAATCTTGTCAAGGTATGTGCTCATTTGAAATTTCCATTAAGCGTTTTGATCTATCCTTATAGATCTTGATGCTCAATGCTCAAGTAGCTTAATCCAGGCTTTCCATTGAAAAACACTTTCCAAATAACCCTATATGCTTTCCAGAAATTCTACGTCACTTCTGATCAACAATATGTCAACAACATATACTTATCAGAAATTCTATAGTGCTCCCACTCACTTCTTTGGAAATACAAGTTTCTCATAAACTTTGTATACACCAAAATCTTTGATCATCTCATCAAAGCATACATTCCAACTCCGAGATGCTTACTCCAGTCCTTAGAAGGATAGCTGGAGCTTTACACACTTGTTAGCATCTTTCAGGATTGAAAAAACCTTCCGATTGTATCACATACAACCTTTCCTCAAGAAAATCGTCGAGGAAACAATGTTTTTGACATCCTATCTGCAAGATTTCATAAATAATGCAGTAATCGCTAATATAATTCCAACAGACTCTTAGCATCGCTACGAGTGAGAAAGTCTCATCGTAGTCAACTCCTTGAACTTGTCGGAAAACATCTTAACGACAAGCCGAGCTTTCTTAATGGTGTTACTTACCATCATTGTCCGTCTTCCTTTTAAAATCCATATGTACCTAACAGCCTTACGACCATCAAGTAGTTCTTCCAAAGTCTACACTTTGTTTTCATATATGGATCCTCTCTCGGATTATATGGCCTCGAGCCATTTATCGGAATCCGGGCCCACCATCGCTTCTCCATAGCTCGTAGGTTCATTGTTGTCTAGCAACATGACTTCCAAGACAGGATTACGTACCACTCTGAAGTAGTACGCATCCTTGTCATCCCACGAGGTTTGGTAGTGACTTGATCTGAAGTTTCATGATCACTATCATAAGCTTCCACTTCAATTGGTGTAGGTGCCATAGGAACAACTCCCTGTGCCCTGCCACACACTAGTTGAAGAGACGATTCAATAACCTCATCAAGTCTCCACCATCCTCCCACTCAATTCTTTCGGGAGAAACTTTTCCTCGAGAAAGGACCCGATTCTAGAAACAATCCCTTATTGCTTTCGGATCTGAGACAGGAGGTATACCCAACTGTTTTGGGTGTCCTATGAAGATGCAATTATCCGCTTTGGGTTCGAGCTTATCAGCCTGAAACTTTTTCACATAAGCGTCGCAGCCCCAAAATTTTAAGAAATGACAGCTTAGGTTTCTCTAAACCATAGTTCATACGGTGTCATCTCATCGGAATTATGTGGTGCCCTATTTAAAGTGAATGTGGTTGTCTCTAATGCCTAACCCATAAACTATCATGGTAATTCGATAAGAGACATCATGGTATGCATCATATCCAATAGGGTGCAGCTATGATGTTCGGACACACCATCACACTATGGTGTTCCAGGCTGTATTAGTTGTGAAACAATTTCCACAATGTCTTAATTCTGTGCCAAACTCGTAATTCAGATATTCATCTCTATGATCATATCATAGATATTTTATCCTCTTGTCACGACGATCTTTCTACTTCACCCTGAAATTACTTGAACCTTTCAATAATTCAGACTCATGATTTATCAAGTAAACATTCTCAACATCTACTCAAATCATCTGTGAAGTAAGAATGTAACGATATCCACTACATGCCTCAGCACTCATTGGACTGCGCACATCAAAATGTATTTCTTCCAACAAGTTGCTTTCTAGTTCCATTTTACCGAAAACGAGGCTTTCAGTCATCTTGCCCATGTGGTATGATTTGCATGTCTCAAGTGATTCAAAATCAAGTGAGTCCAAACGGTCCATTTGCATGGAGTTTCTTCATGCATACACACCAATAGACACGGTTTGCATGTCTCAAACTTTTCAAAGACGAGTGAGTCCAAAGATCCATCAACATGGAGCTTCTTCATGCGTTTAATACCGATATGACTTAAGTGGCAGTGCCACAAGTAGGTGGTACTATCATTACTATCTTATATCTTTTGGCATGAACATGTGTATCACTATGATCGAGATTCAATAAACCATTCATTTTAGGTGCAAGACCATTAAAGGTATTATTCAAATAAACAGAGTAACCATTATTCTCCTTAAATGAATAACCGTATTGTGATAGACATAATCCAATCATGTCTATGCTCAATGCAAACACCAAATAACAATTATTTAGGTTTAACACCAATCTCGATGGTAGAGGGAGCGTGCGATGCTTGATCATATCAACATTGGAAACACTTCCAACACATATCGTCAGCTCACTTTTAGCTAGTCTCCGTTTATTCCGTAGCTTTTATTTCGAGTTACTAACACTTAGCAACCGAACCGGTATCTAATACCCTGGTGCTACTAGGAGTACTGGTAAAGTACACATCAACACAATGTATATCCAATATACTTCTATCGACCTTGCCAGCCTTCTCATCTACCAAGTATCTAGGGTAATTCTGCTCTAGTGGCTGTTCCCCTTATTACAAAAGCACTTAGTCTCGGGTTTGGGTTCAACCTTGGGTTTCTTCACTAGAGCAGCAGCTGAATTGCCGTTTCATGAAGTATCCCTTCTTGCCCTTGCCCTTCTTGAAACTAGTGGTTTCACTAACCATCAACAATTGATGCTCCTTCTTGATTTCTACTTTCGTGGTGTCAAACATCACGAATATCTCAAGGATCATCATATATGTCCCTGATATATTGTAGTTCATCACGAAGCTCTAGCAGCTTGGTGGTAATGACTTCGGAGAAACTATCACTATTTCATCTGGAAGATCAACTCCCACTCGATTCAAATGATTGTTGTACTCAGACAATCTGAGCACAAGCTCAACAATTGAGCTTTTCTCCCTTACTTTGCAGGCTAAGAAAATCGTCGGAGGTCTTATACCTATTGACGTGGGCACGAGCTTGAAATCCCAATTTCAGCCCTCGAAACATCTCATATGTTTCGCGACGTTTCAAAACGTCTTCGGTGCCTCAACTCTAAACCGTTTAACTAAACTATCACGTAGTTATCAAAATGTGTATGTCAGATGTTCGCAACATCCACAGACGACGTTCGAGGTTCAGCACACTGAGCGGTGCATTAAGGACATAAGCCTTCTATGAAGCAATGAGGACAATCCTCAGTTTACGGACCTAGTCCGCATAATTGCTACTATCAACTTTCAACTAAATTTTCTCTAGGAACATATCTAAACAGTAGAACTAAAGCGCGAGCTACGACATAATTTGCAAAATCCTTTTGACTATGTTCAGGATAAACAAGTTCATCTTATGAACTCCCACTCAGATAGACATCCCTCTAGTCATCTAAGTGATAACATGATCCGAGTCAACTAGGCCGTGTCTAATCATCACGTGAGACGGACTAGTCAACATCGGTGAACATCTTCATGTTGATCGTATCTACCATACGACTCATGCTCGACCTTTCGGTCTCTTGTGTTCCGAGGCCATGTTTGTACATGCTAGGCTCGTCAAGTCAACCTAAGTGTTTCGCGTGTGTAAATCTGGCTTACACCCGTTGTATGTGAACGTCTGAATCAAACACCCGATCATCATGTGGTGCTTTGAAACAACGAACTGTCGCAACGGTGCATAGTTAGGGGAAACACTTTCTTGAAATTTTAACGAGGGATCATCTTATTTACTACCGTCATTCTAAGCAAATAAGATGTACAAACATGATAAACATCACATGCAATCAAATAGTGACATGATATGGCCATCATCACTTTGCTCCTTTTGATCTCCATCTTCGGGCTCCATGATCATCTTGTCACCGGCATGACACCATGATCTCCATCATCGTGTCTCCATGAAGTTGCTCGCCAACTATTACTTCTACTACTACAACTAACGATTAGCAATAAAGTAAAGTAATTACATGGCGTTGTTCAATGACACGCAGGTCATACAATAAATAAAGACAACTCCTATGGCTCTTACCGGTTGTCATACTCATCGACATGCAAGTTGTGATTCCTATTACAAGAACATGATCAATCTCATACATCACATATATCATTCATCACATCCTTTTGGCCATATCACATCACATGGCATACCCTACAAAAACAAGTTAGACGTCCTCTAATTGTTGTTTGCATGTTTTACGTGGCTGCTATGGGTTTCTAGCAAGAACGTTTCTTACCTACGCAAAGACCACAACATGATATGCCAATTGCTATTTACCCTTCATAAGGACCCTTTTCATCGAATCCGATCCGACTAAAGTGGGAGAGACAGACACCCGCTAGCCACCTTATGCAACTAGTGCATGTCAGTCGGTGGAACCAGTCTCACGTAAGAGTACATGTAAGGTCGGTCCGGGCCGCTTCATCCCACGATGTCGCCGAATCAAGATAAGACTAGTAACGACAAGTAAATTGACAAAATCAACGCCCACAACTGCTTTGTGTTCTACTCGTGCATAGAAACTACGCATAGACCTAGCTCATGATGCCACTGTTGGGGAATGTAGCAATAATTCAAAATTTTCCTACATGTCACCAAGATCAATCTATGGAGTCATCTAGCAACGAGGGAGGAGTGGATCTACATACCCTTGTAGATCGCGCGCGGAAGCGTTCAAGAGAACGGGGTTGATGGAGTCGTACTCGTCGTGATCCAAATCACCGATGATCCTAGCGCCGAACGGACGGCACCTCTGTGTTCAACACACGTACGGAGCAGCGACGTCTCCTCCTTCTTGATCCATCAAGGGGGGAGCAGAGGTTAATGGAGATCCAGCAGCACGACGGCGTGGTGGTGGAAGTAGCGGGACTCCAACAGGGCTTCGCCAAGCGCTGCGGGAGGAGGGAGATGTGTCACGGGAGGGAGAGGGAGGCGCCAGGGCTTTGGTGCAGCTGTCCTCCCTTCCCCCCACTATATATAGGGCCAAGGGAGAGGGGGGGCGCAGCCTTGGCCCTTCCTCCAAGGAAGGGTGCGGCTAGGGAGGAGTCCCTCCTCCCCAAGGCACCTAGGAGGTGCCTTCCCCCTTTAGGACTCTTCCTTTCCTTATCTCTTGGCGCATGGGCCTCTTGGGGCTGGTGCCCTTGGCCCATATAGGCCAACGCGCACACCCCTACAGCCCATGTGGCCCCCCGGGGCAGGTGGCCCCACCCGGTGGACCCCCGGGACCCTTCCGGTGGTCTCGGTACAATACCGGTGACCCCGAAACTTGTCCCGATGGCCGAAATAGCACTTCCTATATATAATTCTTTACCTTCGGACCATTCCGGAACTCCTCGTGACGTCCGGGATCTCATCCGGGACTCCGAACAACATTCGGGTTACCGCATACTAATATCTCTATAACCCTAGCATCACCGAACCTTAAGTGTGTAGACCCTACGGGTTCGGGAGACATGCAGACATGACCGAGACGTTCTCCGGTCAATAACCAACAGCGGGATCTGGATACCCATGTTGGCTCCCACATGTTCCACGATGATCTCATCGGATGAACCACGATGTCGAGGACTTAATCAATCCCGTATACAATTCCCTTTGTCTAGCAGTACGATACTTGCCCGAGATTCGATCGTCGGTATCCCGATACCTTGTTTATTCTCGTTACCGGCAAGTCTCTTTACTCGTTCCATAACACATCATCCCATGATCAACTCCTTGATCACATTGTGCACATTATGATGATGTCCTACCGAGTGGGCCCAGAGATACCTCTCCGTCACACAGAGTGACAAATCCCAGTCTCGATTCGTGCCAACCCAACAAACACTTTCGGAGATACCTGTAGTGTACCTTTATAGCCACCCAGTTACGTTGTGACGTTTGGCACACCCAAAGTATTCCTACGGTATCCGGGAGTTGCACAATCTCATGGTCTAAGGAAATGATACTTGACATTAGAAAAGCTTTAGCATACGAACTACACGATCTAGTGCTATGCTTAGGATTGGGTCTTGTCCATCACATCATTCTCCTAATGATGTGATCCCGTCATCAACGACATCCGATGTCTATGGTCAGGAAACCGTAACCATCTATTGATCAACGAGCTAGTCAACTAGAGGCTTACTAGGGACATGGTGTTGTCTATGTATCCACACATGTATCTGAGTTTCCTATCAATACAATTCTAGCATGGATAATAAACGATTATCATGAACAAGGAAATATAATAATAACCAATTTATTATTGCCTCTAGGGCATATTTCCAATAGGGGGAAGGTTGTACATCCACACAAACACAGGCCAGGTGCTATGTGTGCTTCTCTGGCTGCCAAACGGATTGACTCCATCGGTGCTCGCGCCCAGCACGATGTTCCTTGGATCGTTCCCAAATTCTGGGTCTTCGAAGTTCAACGCTTGCCACTGGCTCGCATCCTTAGGGTGACTCATCATCTTGTCTTTTTATCTATCTCCGGATCATTTGCGTCATCTTCTCGCTTCTTCTCCTCCCTATCCGCGTGCCAACGCAGGAGCTTTGCTACCTTAGGGTCCGCGAAATACTGCTGCAGACGAGGAGTGATCAGAAAGTACCACACCACTTTTCGAGGAGCTTTCTTCCTCTTCTTGTATCGAATGACGCCGCACACCGGACATATGGTAGACTCCGCGTGCTCGTCCCGATAAATGATGCAATTGTTCTTGCACACATGGTATTTCACGTGCGGTAAATCCAGAGGACACACGATTTTCTTTGCCTCCTCCAAACTAGTCGGGCACTTGTTCCCCTTGGGAAGACGTTCGTGCCAGAATGACATGTTCTCGTCGAAGCTTGCGTCGGTCATTTTGTGTTTTACCTTCATCTCCAGAGCCATGAGCGTTACTTTCAGGCGGGTATCCTCGGGCCTGCATCCTTCATACAATGGATTGACCGTGTCTAACTCAAGTTGACCCATCTTGGCTTTCTCTTGGGCAGCAACTCTTGCGTTATCCGTCTGCTTGAGAAGCAGCTCTTGAATATGAGGGTCCTGCACCCAGCCCATCGATGGTCCAGCGTCGTCTGCTCTGCCGGCATCATCATCTTCATGATCATGCCCGTCGTCTGCTCCGGCTTCTTCCTCATCATCATGTCCTGCATCTTCTACATGATGACTGTGTACAGCATCACCGTCGTGATCATCTCCTGGGGATTCTTCGTCTTCTCGCCCACCCGAGCCACGGTGGTTGTCTTGCTGCCCTTCCTCATTTCTTGCCCGGCCCCCATGGACAACTTCGTAGTCATCTTCATCACCTTGCCACCGATAGCCATCCATGAAACCACGCAAGAGCAGGTGGTCCCGCACCTGCCCGGATTCCGGGTCCGCAATAAGGCTCTTCAGCTTGCATCTTCGACACGGACATCTTATCTCCGTCTCGTTCTTTTGAAGCATCTCGGCCTTCGCGGACCTCAAAAACCTATTCGCGATGCCTTCGGTCATCATGCGGACCATGGTCGCCTGCGGGGTAGAGCAAAACGATATTTATAGAACCAAGAAAAAATTTGGCATGACTTTCCCTAAAAATAGGACAAAAAAGAATGCTTAATGCAAAAATTCTCGCCGAAACGGAAATGAATCAACATTCCGGCAAAATATTGGCAACTATCGCATTTCAAATACCGGTACACCTCCAAACACAAACACATATGCAACACCACAAACATATGCAACACCACGAACATACATAGATCTAGCTAGGCCATAAAAAGTGCATGCATGTGCACATTGTTGTAGGGAGAAATACATAAATATAGCTTCCCCCATTACTTACCTATCAAAACAAGGTAATTTAACCACTTAAATTGAATGAATCTATGGTGGAAATGAGGTGAAAAAGAGGAGGCACCCGAGACAAGGAGGAGGTGGAGAGAATGAAGTGGGGAGAAAGTGAGTGTGGGTAGGAGAGGCTCCCCAAAATATCTTGTTGCTGCCCATTTACTAATGGCGCACCAACTCCAAATGCGCCATTAGTAATCCAGGTTACTAATGGTGCACCATCTGGTGGTGCGCCATTAGTAGTTTTGCAAAAAAAAAGATTACTAATGGCGCACTGTCCTGCAGTGCGCCATTACTAGTTTGAACTAGTAATGGCGCACGGTGGAACAGTGCGCCATTAGTAGTTCTGCAAAAAAGGAATAAAAATATAATAAAAAAAACAACATTAGTGGCGCACTTTCCGACAGGTGCGCCATTACTAGTTACAACTAGTAATGGCGCACTTTGTCCGGATGCGCCATCAGTATGTTTGGACAGGCGCACTAGTTCAAAAAAAAAATTTGATACTAATGGCGCACCCTGTGCCAGGTGCGCCATTAGTAGTTTCAACTCTAATGGCGTATCAGAAGGTGGTGCGCCATTAGTATATACTAATGGCGCACCGCTTGTCAGGTGCGCCATTAGTGTCAATCCCATCTATAGCCCTTTTTCTAGTAGTGATCTTGTGATCTTCGCCAAGAGAGAGGCAGTATGAGCGGTTTATAAGCCGTGAGTGCACAGACAATGACGAAGAGTTGCAATGCTCACCTACATGTTGATTAGCTTCAAGCCTTGCGGAATAGCATAGATTGCACTGAGCTATGTGCAGTGCAGTCTACACTATTCCGAATGGCTTGAAGCAAATTAACCAGCATTGCACCTCTTTTTTATTTTTAATAACTTATTTAAACTCCAGACTTCTTTTGTGTTCAGTATGCAGCATTTAAAGCGACGTCATCAATTTCCAACATGTTCTGACATCATTTGTTGTTTTTCGGTCATTTACCTAATTGTTTAGAGAGCTAAATGAGCATGAAATTGAAAATCACTACAAAATGAATCCTGAAAATGTTGAAACTTAGCATGGTATCATCATATCACCCGCATAGCATGCGCGAAAGAGTAGAGAGGGTCACAGTAAAAACTGGACGCACTTCGTGTACAAACTGGACATACTCTTTCCGAGTATCAGGGTTTCGGACAAGAACTCATCTGTTACATGGCCACTTCAATGTTTTTAAACTTATTTGAACTCCGGACTTCTTTTGTGTTCAGTATGCAGCATTTAAAGCGACGTCATCAATTTCCAACATGTTCTGACATCATTTGTTGTTTTTCGGTCATCTACCTAATTGTTTAGAGAGCTAAATGACCGTGAAATTGAAAATCACTACAAAATGAATCCTGAAATTTTTGAAACTTGGCATGGTATCATCATATCACCCACATAGCATGCGCGAAAGAGTAGAGAGGGTCACGACAAAAACTGGACGCACTTCGTGTACAAACTGGACATACTCTTTCAGAGTATCTGGGTTTCGGGCGAGAACTCATCTGTTACATGGCCACTTCAATGTTTTTTAAACTTATTTGAACTTCAGACTTCTTTTGTGTTCAGTATGCAGCATTTAAAGCGACGTCATCAATTTCCAACATGTTCTGACATCATTTGTTGTTTTTCGGTCATTTACCTAATTGTTTAGAGAGCTAAATGACCGTGAAATTGAAAATCACTACAAAATGAATCCTGAAAATTTTGAAACTTGGCATGGTATCATCATATCACCCGCATAGCATGCGCGAAAGAGTAGAGAGGGTCACGGCAAAAACTGGATGCACTTCGTGTACAAACTGGACAAACTCTTTCGGAGTATCTGGGTTTCGGACGAGAACTCATCTGTTACATGGCCACTTCAATGTTTTTTAAACTTATGTGAACTCCGGACTTCTTTTGTCTTCAGTATGCAGCATTTAAAGCGACGTCATCAATTTCCAACATGTTCTGACATCATTTGTTGTTTTTCGGTCATTTACCTAATTGTTTAGAGAGCTAAATGGCCGTAAAATTGGAAATCACTACAAAATGAATCCTGAAAATTTTGAAACTTGGCATGGTATGCAGCATTCAATTTCCAGAAGAAAATAAATAGAAGAAAATAAATAATGCAGAAAATAAAAAATCTATACAAAAAAATTACTCAAAAATAAATAGAAGAAAATAAATAATGCAGAAAATAAAAAACTATATAAAAAACTACTAAAAAATAAATAGAACAAAATAAGTAATGCAGAAAAGAAAAAACTATATAAAAAATTTGTCGGCACGCTGCCTAGTGGGCCTGCCAGACCTAGGGTGTGCAAATGCAGGCCCAGAAGGGCCAGCAGACTCACAGGGCAGCGCGCTCTAATTAATTAGGCCTAGAAGCCTGCTATATAGAGGAGTTCGAAGAGGTAGCCGCGGCTGGGTTTATAAACCAGTGCGGCTGCCCTTCGCCGGGCGAGGTGGGACTAAACTTTGGGGTGGCAGCGCAAGGCCTTTAGTACCGGTTGAATATAATGACAAAACACACTAATATTAAACATAAGAAAAAGAATCACTGAAAAATCTATTTTCAAAGTTAAGTTATTCACAAAAATAAATAAAGCAAAAAAATAAGAAAAAAAGCCCACCTACTGGGCCACAGCGGCCTGCATACGACTAGAAACCCAAATTCAAGTTGGGCCAGGATGCATGCCCGCTAGCCCAGTAGGCCCAACAAGGCATCGCAGAAGAGGTAGGCCCAGAAGGCCTGCGTAAGAGAGGAGCTCGAGACAGCAGCGACGACGGGGCTTATAAGCAGGTGCGAGTGCTGAAGGAAATATGCCCTAGAGGCAATAATAAAGTTATTATTTATTTCCTTATATCATGATAAATGTTTATTATTCATGCTAGAATTGTATTAATCGGAAACATAATACATGTGTGAATACATAGACAAACAGAGTGTCACTAGTGTGCCTCTACTTGACTAGCTCGTTAATCAAAGATGGTTATGTTTCCTAACCATGAACAAAGAGTTGTTATTTGATTAACGGGATCACATCATTAGGTGAATGATCTGACTAACATGACCCATTCCATTAGCTTAGCACCCGATCGTTTAGTATGTTGCTATTGCTTTCTTCATGACTTATACATGTTCCTATGACTATGAGATTATGCAACTCCCGTTTGCCGGAGGAACACTTTGTGTGCTACCAAACGTCACAACATAACTGGGTGATTATAAAGGAGCTCTACAGGTGTCTCCAAAGGTAGATGTTGGGTTGGCGTATTTTGAGAATAGGATTTGTCACTCCGATTGTCGGAGAGGTATCTCTGGGCCCTCTCGGTAATGCATATCACATAAGCCTTGCAAGCATTGCAACTAATGAGTTAGTTGCGAGATGATGTATTACAGAACGAGTAAAGAGACTTGCCAGTAACGAGATTGAACTATGTATTGGATACCGACGATCGAATCTCGGGCAAGTAACATACCGATGACAAAGGGAACAACGTATGTTGTTATGCGGTCTGACCGATAAACATCTTCGTAGAATATGTAGGAGCCAATATGGGCATCCAGGTCCCGCTGTTGGTTATTGACCGGAGATTTGTCTCAGTCATGTCTACATTGTTCTCGAACCGTAGGGTCCGCACGCTTAACGTTACGATGACAAGTGAGTTTAACACAAGTGAGTTGTGGGCGAGTAGAACACAAGTGAGTTGTGGGCGATATAAGTCATACTGCTTACCAGCATGTCATACTTTGGTTCGGCGGTATTGTTGGACGAAGCGGCCCGGACCGACATTACGCGTACGCTTACGTGAGACCGTTTCTCCCGACGAGCTTTGCACATAGGTGGCTTGCGGGTGACAGTTTCTCCAACTTTAGTTGAACCAAGTGTGGCTACGCCCGGTCCTTGCGAAGGTTAAAACAGCACCAACTTGACAAACTATCGTTGTGGTTTTAATGCGTAGGTAAGATTGGTTCTTGCTTAAGCCCGTAGCAGCCACGTAAAACTTGCAACAACAAAGTAGAGGACGTCTAACTTGTTTTTGCAGGGCATGTTGTGATGTGATATGGTCAAGACATGATGCTAAATTTTATTGTATGAGATGATCATGTTTTGTAACCGAGTTATCGGCAACTGGCAGGAGCCATATGGTTGTCGCTTTATTGTATGCAATGCAATCGCCCTGTAATGCTTTACTTTATCACTAAGTGGTAGCGATAGTCGTGGAAGCATAAGATTGGCGAGACGACAACGATACTACGATGGAGATCAAGGTGTCGCGCCGGTGACGATGGTGATCATGACGGTGCTTTGGAGATGGAGATCATAGGCACAAGATGATGATGGCCATATCATATCACTTATATTGATTGCATGTGATGTTTATATTTTATGCATCTTATCTTGCTTTGATTGACGGTAGCATTATAAGATGATCTCTCACTAATTATCAAGAAGTGTTCTCCCTGAGTATGCACGGTTGTGAAAGTTCTTCGTGCTGAGACACCACGTGATGATCGGGTGTGATAGGCTCTACGTTCAAATACAACGGGTGCAAAACAGTTGCACACGCGGAATACTCAGGTTATACTTGACGAGCCAAGCATATACAGATATGGCCTCGGAACACGGAGACCGAAAGGTCGAGCGTGAATCATATAGTAGATATGATCAACATAGTGATGTTCACCAATGAAACTACTCCATCTCACGTGATGATCGGACATGGTTTATTTGATTTGGACCACGTAATCACTTAGAGGATTAGAGGGATGTCTATCTAAGTGGGAGTTCTTAAGTAATATGATTAATTGAACTTTAATTTATCATGAACTTAGTCCTGGTAGTATTAGCATATCTATGTTGTAGATCAATAGCTCGCGTTGTTGCTTTCATATGTTTATTTCGATATGTTCCTAGAGAAAAATTGTGTTGAAAGATGTTAGTAGCAATGATGCGGATTGGATCCGTGATCTGAGGTTTATCCTCATTGCTGCACAGAGGAATTATGTCCTTGATGCACCGCTAGGTGACAGACCTATTGCAGGAGCAGATGCTGACGTTATGAACGTTTGGCTAGCTAAATATGATGACTACTTGATAGTTTAGTGCACCATGCCTAACGGCTTAGAATCGGGACTTCAAAGACGTTTTGAACGTCATGGACCATATGAGATGTTCCAGGAGTTAAAGTTAATATTTCAAGCAAATACCCGAGTTGAGAGATATGAAGTCTCCAACAAGTTCTATAGCTAAAAGATGGAGGAGAATCGCTCAACTAGTGAGCATGTGCTCAGATTGTCTGGGTACTACAATCACTTGAATCAAGTGGGAGTTAATCTTCCAGATAAGATAGTGATTGACAGAATTCTCTAGTCACCATCACCAAGTTAGTAGAACTTCGTGATGAACTATAATATGCAAGGGATAATGGAAACAACTCCCAAGCTCTTCGTGGTGCTAAAATCAACGAAGGTAGAAATCAAGAAAAACATCAAGTTTTGATGGTTGACAAGACCACTAGTTTCAAGAAAAAAGCAAAGGGAAGAAGGGGAACTTCAAGAAGAAAGGCAAGCAAGTTGATGCTCAAGTGAAGAAGCCCAAGTCTGATCCTAAGCCTGAGACTAAGTGCTTCTACTGCAAAGGGACTGGTCACTGGAAGTAGAACTACCCCAAGTGATTGGCGGATAAAAACGATGGCAAAGTGAACATAAGTATATTTGATATACATGTTATTGATGTGTACTTTAGTAGTGTTTATAGCAACCCCTCTGTATTTGATACTAGTTTAGTTGCTAAGATTAGTAACTCGAAACGGGAGTTGCAGAATAAACAAAGACTAGTTAAGGGTGAGGTAACCATGTGTGTTGGAAGTGGTTCCAAAATTGATATGATCATCATAGCACACTCCCTATACTTTCGGGATTAGTGTTGAACCTAAATAAGTGTTATTTGGTGTTTGCGTTGAGCATGAATATGATTTGATCATGTTTATTGTAATACGATTATTCATTTAAATAAGAGAATTAATTGTTGTTCTATTTATATGAATAAAACCTTATATGGTTACACACCCAATGAAAATAGTTCGTTGGATCTCGATCGTAGTGATACACATAAACATAATATTGAAACCAAAAGATGCAAAGTTAATAATGATAGTGCAAACTTATTTGTGGCACTGCCGTTTAGGTCATATTGGTGTAAAACGCATGAAGAAACTCCATGTTTATGGGCTTTTGGAATCACTTGATGCTTGCGAACCATGCCTCATGGGCAAGATGACTAAGACTCTGTTCTTCGGAACAATGGAGCAAGCAACAGATTTGTTGGAAATCATACATACTGATGTATGTGGTCCGATGAATATTGAGGCTCGCGACAGGTATCATTATTTTCTGATCTTCACAGATGATTTGAGTAGATATGAGTATATCTACTTGATGAAACATAAGTCTGAAACATTTGAAAAGTTCAAAGAATTTCAGAGTGAAGTGAAAAATCATCAAAACAAGAAAATAAAGATTCTACGATCTGATCGTAGAGAAGAGTATTTGAGTTACGAGTTTGGCCTTCACTTAAAAACAATGTGAAATAGTTTCACTACTCACGCCACGTGGAACACCACAATGTAATGGTGTGCCCGAACGTCATAACCGTACTTTATTAGATATGGTGCGACCTATGATGTCTCTTACCAATCTACCACTATCATTTTGGGGTTATGCATTAGAGACAGCTGCATTCACGTTAAATAGGGCACCATCTAAATCCGTTGAGATGACACCGTATGAACTATGGTCTGGCAAGAAACCTAAGCTGTCGTTTCTTAAAGTTTGAGGTTGCAATGCTTATGTGAAAATTTTTCAACCTGATAAGCTCAAACCCAAATCGGAGAAATATGTCTTCATAGGATATCCAAAGGAAACTATTGGATACACCTTCTATCACAGATCCGAAGGCAAGACTTTTGTTGCTAAATTCAGAAACTTTCTAGAGAAGGAGTTTCTCTCGAAAGAAGTGAGAGTGGGAGGAAAGTAGAAAACTTGATAAGGTAATTGTACCTTCTGCCTTATTGGAAAGTAGTTCACCACAGAAATCTATTCTTGTGACTACTACACCAATTAGTGAGGAAGCTAATGATGATGATCATGTAACTTCAGATCAAGTTACTACCGAATCTCGTAGGTAAACCAGAGTAATATCCGCACCAGAGTGGTATGGTAATCCTGTTTTGGAAGTCATGTTACTAGACCATGACGAACTTGCGAACTATGAGGGAGTGATGATGAGCCCAGATTCCACGAAATGGTTTGAGGCCATGAAATCTGAGATATGATCCATGTATGAGAACAAAGTATGGACTTTGATGGATTTGCCCGATGATCGGCAAGCCATAAAAATAAATGGATCTTCAAGAGGAAGACGGACGCTGATAGTAGTGTTATTATCTACAAAGCTAGAATTGTTGCAGAAGGTTTTCAACAAGTTCAAGGTGTTGACTACGATGAGAGATTCTCACTCGTATCTATGCTTAAGTCTGTCCGAATCATGTTAGCAATTGCCGCATTTTATGAAATCTGGCAAATGGATAAACAAAACTGAATTCCTTAATGGATTTATTAAAGAAGAGTTGTATACGATGCAACTAGAAGGTTTTGTCAATCCGAAAGGTGCTAAAAAAATGTGCAAGCTCCAGCGATCCATCTGTGGACTGGTGCAAGCATCTCGGAATTGGAATATACGCTTCGATGAGTTGATCAAAGCATATAGTTTTATACAGACTTGAGGTGAAGCCGGTATTTACAAGAAAGTGAGTGGGAGCATTACGGCATTTCTGATAAGTATATGTGAATGACATATTGTTGATCGGAAATAATGTAGAATTATTCTATAAAGCATAAAGGAGTGTTTGAAAGGAGTTTTTCAAAGAAAGACTTCGGTGAAGCTGCTTACATATTGAGTATCAAGATCTATAGAGATAGATCAAGATGCTTGATAAGTTTTTCAATGAGTACATACCTTGCCAAGTTTTTGAAGTAGTTCAAAATGGAACAGTCAAAGAAAGAGTTCTTGCCTGTGTTACAAGGTGTGAAATTGAGTAAGACTCAAAACCCGACCACGGCAGAAGATAGAAAGAGAATGAAAGTCATTCCCTATGCCTTGGCCATAGGTTCTATAAAGTATGCCATGCTGTGTACCAGATCTATTTAGCAAGGGAGTACAATAGTGATCTAGGAGTAGATCACTGGACAACGGTCAAATTTATCCTTAGTGGAATAAGGATATGTTTCTCGATTATGGAGGTGACAAAAGGTTCGTCGTAAGGGGTTATGTCGATGCAAGTTTTGACACTAATACAGATGACTCTAAGTCTCAATCTGGATACATATTGAAAGTGGGAGCAATTAGCTAGAGTAGCTCCATGCAGAGCATTGTTGACATAGAAATTTGCAAAATACATGCGGATCTGAATATGACAGACCAGTTGACTAAAATTATCTCACAAGCAAACATGATCACACCTTAGTACTCTTTGGGTGTTAATCACATAGCGATGTGAACTGGATTACTAACTCTAGTAAACCCTTTTGCTGTTGGTCACATATCGATGTGAACTATGGGTGTTAATCACATGGTGATGTGAACTATTGCTGTTAAATCACATGGCGATGTGAACTAGATTATTGACTCTAGTGCAAGTGGGAGACTGAAGGAAATATGCCCTAGAGGCAATAATAAAGTTATTATTTATTTCCTTATATCATGATAAATGTTTATTATTCATGCTAGAATTGTATTAACCGGAAACATAATACATGTGTGAATACATAGACAAACAGAGTGTCACTAGTGTGCCTCTACTTGACTAGCTCGTTAATCAAAGATGGTTATGTTTCCTAACCATGAACAAAGAGTTGTTATTTGATTAACGGGATCACATCATTAGGTGAATGATCTGATTGACATGACCCATTCCATTAGCTTAGCACCCGATCGTTTAGTATGTTGCTATTGCTTTCTTCATGACTTATACATGTTCCTATGACTATGAGATTATGCAACTCCCGTTTGCCGGAGGAACACTTTGTGTGCTACCAAACGTCACAACGTAACTGGGTGATTATAAAGGAGCTCTACAGGTGTCTCCAAAGGTAGATGTTGGGTTGGCGTATTTTGAGAATAGGATTTGTCACTCCGATTGTCGGAGAGGTATCTCTGGGCCCTCTCGGTAATGCATATCACATAAGCCTTGCAAGCATTGCAACTAATGAGTTAGTTGTGAGATGATGTATTACGGAACGAGTAAAGAGACTTGCCAGTAACGAGATTGAACTAGGTATTGGATACCGACGATCGAATCTCGGGCAAGTAACATACCGATGACAAAGGGAACAACGTATGTTGTTATGCGGTCTGACCGATAAAGATCTTCGTAGAATATGTAGGAGCCAATATGGGCATCCAGGTCCCGCTGTTGGTTATTGACCGGAGATTTGTCTCAGTCATGTCTACATTGTTCTCGAACCATAGGGTCCGCACGCTTAACATTATGATGACAGTTCTTATGAGTTTATGCATTTTGATGTACCAAAGTTAGTTCGGAGTCCCGGATGTGATCACGGACATGACGAGGAGTCTCGAAATGGTCGATACATAAAGATTGATATATTGGACGGCTATATTCGGACACCGGAAGTGTTCCGGGTGATTTCGGATAAAACCGGAGTGCCAGAGGGGTTACCGGAACCCCCCGGGGAAGTAATGGGCCTTATTGGGCCTGAGGGGAGAGAGAGGGCAGCAGCCCAAGAGGTGCCCCCCCTCATGGGGAGTCCGAATTGGACTAGGAGGGGGGGGGGCGGCCCCCCTTTCCCTCTCCCTCTCCCTCTCTTTCCTTCCCCCTCAAGTCTCCTAGTTGGACTAGGAAAGGGGAGTCCTACTCCCACTAGGAGGAGGACTCCCCCTTCCCTTGGCGCGCCCCATAGGGCCGGCCGGCCTCCCCCTTTCTCCTTTATATACGGGGGCAGGGGGGCACCCTAGGACACACAAGTTGATCCTCGTGATCGTTCCTTAGCCGTGTGCGGTGCCCCCTTCTACCATATTCCACCTCGGTCATATCGTTGTAGTGCTTAGGCGAAGCCCTGCGTCGGTAGAACATCATCATCGTCACCATGCCGTTGTGCTGACGGAACTCATCCCCGAAGCTTTGCTGGATCGGAGCCCGGGGAGCGTCATCGAGCTGTAGTGTGCTAAGAACTCGGAGGTGCCGGAGTAACGGTGCTTGGATCGGTCGGATCGGGAAGACGTACGACTACTTCCTCTACGTTGCGTCAACGCTTCCGCTGTTGATCTACAAGGGTACGTAGATCACACTCCCCCCTCTCGTTGCCATGCATCACCATGATCTTGCGTGTGCGTAGGAATTTTTTTTGAAATTACTACGTTCCCCAACAAGTGCCCCTCGGCTAGCGAGGTGGGACTAAACTTTTGTGCCCCTCGCCTGGCAGCGCACACCCTTTAGTACCGGGTCATGGCACCAACCGGTACTAAAGGGGGGCCTTTAGTACCGGTTGGAGCCACCAACCGGTACTAAAGGCCTGCTCTTCCTGCCTCTTTGCCTGGCCAAAGTTGGCCTTTAGTACCGGTTGGTGGCTCTAACCTGTACTAACGGCATCTCCTATATATACAACACTTGCGAAAATTCTCCACTTCTTTCGTCTCAACCTCTCTCGCGCGCCCGTCGCCCGTCGTCGCCGCCGCTGCCCGTCGCCCATCGTCGCCGCCGCTGCCCGTCGTCCGTCGTCATCGTCGTCGTCCCCACCGCCGCCCGTCGTCGTCGCTGTCTCGCGCCGCCGCCCCGAACACCGCGCGCCGCCGTCCGTCGTCGTTCGCGGTACGTCTCTCGCGCACTCCCCGCCGCCGTCGACCGTCGTCGTCGCACACGTATGCCGCCGCCCCGTACGCCCCCGCCCGTATGTACGCCGCCCCCGCCCCGTACGCCGGCACCCCCGCTCGTACGTACGGAGCGGCGGCGTACGGGGGCACACACACATATATACGTACACGTACATGCACACATACACACACATATACGTACACACATATATACGTACACACACATACACACACACACACATTTTTTACTTATTTTCTGTTTTTTAGAAAAGTTAATTAGATGATCGAATGTTAGATGAATTAGCTATAGATAGAAAATTGTCGAACTAGAGATTTGAACTAGTTGAATAATTAATATAACTAGTTTATTTTTAGTAAGAAAATTGGCGAACTAGTTTATTTAGCTATATGAGATTTGAACTAGTTGAATAATTAATATAACTAGTTTATTTTTAGTAAGAAAATTGTCGAACTAGTTTATTTAGGTATATGAGATTTGAACTAGTTCAATAATTAATATAACTAGTTTATTTTTAGTAAGAAAATTTAGGTATCTGAGATTTGATGATCTAAGTAAAATATTATTTGTTAATGCATTTTTCTGTTTATTTAATTTTTTATAAATAATTTGAGTTTATATAAATGTTAGATTAATGTCGAATGTTAGATGAATTAGATAGAAAAGTAATGTCAATTGTTAGAGATGAATATAGTTAGATATATTAATGTCAAATGTTAGATGAATATATATTTGGTTAGATATAGGTGTTTAATGTTTCACCTATATGAACATAGGAAATGTCATCCGACGACGAAAAAGATTTCATTATGTGCGAACACTGTGAAGACCAGCGCGGCCTGTGCGACCAAAATTTCCTTGTTGATGGTAGGCGCTTCAACATCAAGCTGGATGAGACATTCGAAGTTGATACAGTAAGTCACTTTGTCAATTATTATTTGAATGCAAAACTTATGCTTCATTTGCTTCAACTTATAATTTTAAATTTTCACTATTCTACTAGCGCATCCCCTGCCATGCAAGAATTTTTGTCTTGGATAAGATAGGTTTTAGTGCTATAGATGATATGGAGGTAAAGAGAGTTTACTTGAAGACGGAGCATGAGTATACTTTCAATGTCAAATTATATAATGGAGACACATACACCCATTTTGAATGCAAAACTTGGCAAGCACTATGCAAGGCTTATGCATTTGAGCCTGATATGGTTATTACCTTTGATATTCGTCCGGAAGATGATATTGAAGGTAATATAGACATCTGGGTCGATGTGCAAATGCCTCCAGTTCTACCATTTGGTGAGTTTTTCTCAACCATGCATGCATATGTTTATGTCTTTGATACAGTTTATTCAAAAATAGCTGACAACTAATTTGTATTGTCAGCTTATTTCGGTTCAAGCAAACATGTCCGGCGCTTGGTAGACAGGACCTACTACTGCCCTGGGGCTCAACTAAACTGCGAGGAGATAAGTCATTATCTTTCATGGCTTGAGGATCTTAATACTGTCAAGACATTTTTTTTCCTAAACTTAGAAATGTTAGTACTCAAAACGTGCGACCAATGGTGATCGTATTGAACTACGGTCACATCTATAATCAAAAGATGGTAAGATTTTAAATATTTGTCCTTAATTAGTGCATCTTTTGCATACATTATTTTTGAAGCTAAACTTTCATTGCTTAGTATATTAATTACTATACGATGTTCTTCAACAGGGACTTCCGATGATAGTTGTGCCTCAGTGGATCGAGACAAAAGGTCGCATGTCAATGGTTAGCTTACGACCAAGATTTCCTACATTGCACATGAGTGCATTCAGGATTTCTGAAAGCGAAGAATGCTTAATAGTGAAAGATTGGAGCAAAATTGTTAACGATCGCAGAGAAGTACTAGGGGGCAGCAAGGAGAAGCGCAACCCAAGATTAGGAGACAGATTCATCTGCATGCTCCAGTATGATGAATCAGGAGAGCTATACATGTTCTATGCTATTCTACCTGAGAGGGAGCAGCAGGATCAGTAGCTACTAGTTCATGCTCTTAATTAGTACTTGTCTCATGTCCGTGTCCTGAACTTTGATGTTGGTGATGATTATGTTGAACTTGATGATATCTTTGCTTCTGTTACAAAGTGAATGTTTCCTCTTTAAGCTAGCCAGCGTTGATGATGATTAGATAGCTAGCAGTAATGACTATGATGATTAAATAGTGGTAATTAGACGACTATGATGATTTTTAGCTAGCTAGAGTCTATTTATTTATTAATATGCGATGATGATGATGATGATGACGACTACAACTCATTATAACGTAAAACAATCCTAAATTAAATTGATAACACAAATTTAGTTGAAAAATACAAAATAAAACAAAAACCCACAACCATTTAGTACCGGTTGGTGTTACCAACCGGTACTAAAGGGCTCCCGGCCCCCGGAGCTGGCTCGTGCCACGTGGTTCCCCTTTAGCACCGGTTCATGCTGAACCGGTACTAAGGGGGGGGGGGGCTTTAGTGCTGAAACTTTAGTACCGGTTCCTAAACCGGCACTAAAGGGCCTTACGAACCAGTGCTATTGCCCGGTTCTGCACTAGTGAAGTACCATCGGAGACACCTGTAGAGCACCTTTATAATCACTCAGTTTCGTTGTGACGTTTGATAGCACACAAAGTGTTCCTCCGGTATTCGGGAGTTGCATAATCTCATAGTCATAGGAACATGTATAAGTCATGAAGAAAGCAATAGCAATATACTAAACGATCAAATGCTAAGCTAACAGAATGGGTTAAGTCAATCACATCATTCTCTAATGGTGTGATCCCGTTAATCAAATGTCAACTCATGTCTATGGCTAGGAAACTTAACCATCTTTGATTCAATGAGCTAGTCAAGTAGAGGCATACTAGTGACACTTTGTTTGTCTATGTATTCACACATGTACTAAGTTTCCGGTTAATACAATTCTAGCATGAATAATAAACATTTATCATGATATAAGGAAATATAAATAACACTTTATTATTGCCTCTAGGGCATATTTCCTTCAGTCTCCCACTTGCACTAGAGTCAACAATCTAGATTACACAGTAATGATTCTAACACCCATGGAGTCTTGGTGTTGATCATGTTTTGCTCGTGAGAGAGGCTTAGTCAACGGGTGTGCAACATTAAGATCCGTATGTATCTTGCAAATCTCTATGTCTCCCTCCTTGACTTGATCGCGGATGGAATTGAAGCGTCTCTTGATGTGCTTGGTTCTCTTGTGAAATCTGGATTCCTTTGCCAAGGCAATTGCACCAGTATTGTCACAAAAGATTTTCATTGGACCCGATGCACTAGGTATGACACCTAGATCGGATATGAACTCCTTCATCCAGACTCCTTCATTTGCTGCTTCCAAAGCAGCTATGTACTCCGCTTCACACGTAGATCCCGCCATGACTCTTTGCTTAGAACTACACCAACTGACAGCTCCACCGTTCAATATAAACACGTATCTGGTTTGTGACTTAGAGTCATCCGGATCAATGTCAAAGCTTACATCGACGTAACCATTTACAACGAGCTATTTGTCACCTCCATAAACGAGAAACATATCCTTAGTCCTTTTCAGGTATTTCAGGATGTTCTTGACCGTTGTCCAGTGATCCACTCCTGGATTACTTTGGTACCTCCCTGCTAAACTAATAGCAAGGCACACACCAGGTCTGCTACACAGCATTGCATACATGATAGAGCCTATGGCTGAAGCATAGGGAACACCTTTCATTTTCTCTCTATCTTCTGCAGTGGTCGGGCATTGAGTCTGACTCAACTTCACACCTTGTAACACAGGCAAGAACCCTTTCTTTGCTTGATCCATTTTGAACTTCTTCAAAACTTTATCAAGGTATGTGCTTTGTGAAAGTCCAATTAAGTGTCTTGACCTATCTCTGTAGATCTTGATGCCCAATATATAAGCAACTTCGCCGAGGTCTTTCATTGAAAAACTCTTATTCAAGTATCCTTTTATGCTATCCAGAAATTCTATATCATTTCCAATCAACAATATGTCATCCACATATAATATTAGAAATGCTATAGAGCTCCCACTCACTTTCTTGTAAATACAGGCTTCTCCAAAAGTCTGTATAAAACCATATGCTTTGATCACACTATCAAAATGTTTATTCCAACTCCGTGATGCTTGCACCAGTCCATAGATGGATCGCTAGAGCTTGCACACTTTGTTAGCATCCTTTGGATCGATAAAACCTTCAGGTTGCATCATATACAGCTCTTCTTCCAGAAATCCATTCAGGAATGCAGTCTTTACATCCATTTGCCAAATTTCATAATCATAAAATGCGGCAATTGCTAACATGATTCGGACGGACTTAAGCATCGCTACGGGTGAGAAAGTTTCATCGTAGTCAATGTTGGGGAATGTAGCACTAATTCAAAATTTTCCTTCGTGTCACCAAGATGAATCTAGGAGATACTAGCAACGAGAGAGAGGGAGTGCATCTTCATACCCTTGAAGATCACTAAGAGGAAGCGTTACAAGAACGCAGTTGGTGTAGTCGTACACGCAGCGATTTAGATCACGGTCGATTCCGATCTAAGCGCCGAACAACGGCGCCTCCGTGTTCAACACACGTACAGCCCGGGGACGTCTCCTCCTTCTTGATTCAGCAAGGGGAGAGGAGAAGTTGAGGGAGAACTCCGACAGCACGATGGCGTGGTGGTGATGGAGCTCGTGGTTCTCTGGCAGGGCTTTGCCAAGCGCTATGGAGGAGGAGGAGGTGTAGGAGAGGGAGAGGGGCTGCACCAGGGGAAGGGTGCGGCTCCCTCACTATATATAGGGGGAAGGGGGTGGAGGAGGCACCCTAGGGTTCCCTAGGGGAGGGGCGGCGGCCACAGGGAAAACCCTAGATGGGTTTGGGCGCCCCCACCCCTAGGAAACTTGCCCCCCAAGCTGGGAGGGGTGGCTGCCCTAGGGGAGGCGCCCCCACCTCTCCAAGTTATGTGAGATGGGGTGGGAGGGGCGCTCAGCCCCTTAGTGGGCTGATGTGCCCCCTCCCCTTGGCCCATAAGGCCCCCCAATGCTTGCTGGGGCCTCCGAAACCCCTTTCGGACACGCTGGTCGTCACCCGGTACCCCCGGAACAATTTCGGACTCCAATACCCTTCGTCCAATATATCGATCTTCACCTCTGAACCATTCCGGAACTCCTAGTCATGTCCGGGACTCCAAACAACCTTCGGTAACCACATACTATTTCCCATAACAACTCTAGCGTCACCGAACCTTAAGTGTGTAGACGCTACGTGTTCGGGAACCATGCAGACATGACCGAGACATCTCTCCGGCCAATAAACAATAGCGGGATCTGGATACCCATATTGGCTCCCACATGTTCCACGATGATCTCATCGGATGAACCACGATGTCGGGGATTCAATCAATCCCGTATACAATTCCCTTTGTCTATCGGTATGTTACTTGCCCGAGATTCGATCGTCGGTATCCCCATACCTCGTTCAATCTCGTTACCGACAAGTCTCTTTACTCGTTCCGTAACGCATGATCCCGTGGCTAACTCATTAGTCACATTGAGCTCATTATTATGATGCATTACCGAGTGGGCCCAGAGATACCTCTCCGTCACACGGAGTGACAAATCCCAGTCTCGATTCGTGCCAACTCAACAGACACTTTCAGAGATACCCGTAGTGTGCCTTTATTGCCACCCAGTTACGTTGTGACGTTTGGCACACCCAAAGCATTCCTACGGTATCCGGGAGTTGCACAATCTCATGGTCTAAGGAAATGATACTTGACATTAGAAAAGCTTTAGCCGACGAACTATACGATCTTGTGCTATGCTTAGGATTGGGTCTTGTCCATCACATCATTCTCCTGATGATGTGATCCCGTTATCAACGACATCCAATGTCCATGGTCAGGAAACCATAACCATCTATTGATCAACGAGCTAGTCAACTAGAGGCTTACTAGGGACATGTTGTGGTCTATGTATTCACACATGTATTAGGTTTCCAGTTAATACAATTATAGCATGAACAATAGAAAATTGTCATGAACAAGGAAATACAATAATAACCATTTTATTATTGCCTCTAGGGCATATTTCCAACTGTCTCCCACTTGCACTAGAGTCAATAATCTAGTTCACATCATTATGTGATTGTAATGAATCCAACACCCATGGGGTTTGTTCATATCTTGCTTGCGAAAGAGGTTTATTAGTCAATGGGTCTGAACCTTTCAGATCCATGTGTGCTTTACAAATCTTTATGTCATCTTGTAGATGCAGCTACCACGCTCTACTTGGAGCTATTCCAAATAACTGCTCTACTATACGAATCCGGTTTACTACTCAGAGTCATCCGGATTAGTGTCAAAGTTTTCATCGACATAACCCTTCACGAAGAACTCTTTTACCACCTCCATAATCGAGAAAATTCCTTAGTCCACTAGTTACTAAGGATAAGTTCGACCGCTGTCATGTGATCCATTCCTGGATCACTCTTGTACCCCTTGACTGACTCAACGCAAGGCACACTTCAGGTGCGGTACACAACATAGCATACTGTAGAGCCTATGTCTAAAGCATAGGGGACGACTTACATCCTTTCTCTCTCTTTTGCCGTGGTGAGGTCTTGAGTCTTACTCAATACTCACACCTTGTAACACAGCCAAGAACTCCTTCTTTGCTGATCTATTTTGAACTCCTTCAAAAGCTTGTCACGGTATGTATTCATTTGAAAGTACTATTAAGCGTTTTTTATCTATCCTTATAGATCTTGATGCTCAATGTTCAAGTAGCTTAATCCAGGTTTTCCATTGAAAAACACTTTTCAAATAACCGTGTATGCTTTCCAGAAATTCTACATCATTTCTGATCAACAATATGTTAACAACATATACTCATCAAAAATTCTATAGTGTTCCCACTCACTTCTTTGGAAATACAAGTTTCTCATAAACTTCGAATGAACCCAAAATATTTGATCATCTCATCAAAGTGTACATTCCAACTCCGAGATGCTTACTCCAGTCCTTAGAAGTATTGATGGAGCTTGACATACTTGTTAGCATCTTTCAGGATTGACAAAACCTTCTGGTTGTATCACATACAACCTTTCCTCAAGAAAATCGTCGAGGAAACAATGTTTTGACATCCTATCTGCAAGATTTCATAAATAATGCAGTAACTGCTAACATAATTCCAACAGACTCTTAGCATCGCTATGAGTGAGAAAGTCTCATCGTAGTCAACTCCTTGAACTTGTCGGAAAACATCTTAACGACAAGTCGAGCTTTCTTAATGGTGACACTTACCATCATTGTCCGTCTTCCTTTTGTCGGGTGGTAGGAGTGACATATGCCAACGGGTGGCTTATCATTGCGGGGGCCAATAGAACGTCGCCGGTGCCTAGAAACGGGATGAGGCGAAGACATGCACGCCGGCGAATCTTACCCAGCTTCAGGGCTCTCCGGGGAGATAATACCCCTACTGCTGCTCTGCGGGGTCTCCGCATGGTTACTATGTGGACAAGTAGCTACAATGCTCCTTGAGCTGTTTTGGGTGGGAGGAGGAAGAAGGGCTCGGCTCAGCCTGCTCCCTCTCCTTGTATGTGTCTAGGTCTAGAAATGAGAGTTCAACCCTTTGCATGGGTGCACCGGGGGGTTTATATAGGCCTACCCCCCAGGGGTACAATGGTAATCTGACTGGGCGCGGGGCCCAGCTGTCTGTGACTATGCTCGTCGGCTTCTCCGTCGGCTTCTGGGGCCCGCCGGCTGGTGGGTCCCGCCGGCTGCCGGCTCCGGGGTCGACAGGCCGGCCCCACTGGCCAGGGCCTGGTCGGCAGCTGGTTACTGTTTCTCCATGTCGTTGACGCAGGCTTGGTTGGGGTAAGCGTGGCTACAGTAACGCCGCCCTGGCGGGCGATTACTGTAGCCCCGCCGCATCTTGTCTCCTTAATGGGCGTCTCCTTCGAGGAGGGCGGCAGGCCAGCTACGTGAAGCCGGCCCTCTGTCTTGCCAGCTTGAGAGGGGGTGCGGCCGCCTTCGACATCTCTCTGCCCGAAGGGGCCCACCGCCTCGGGGGCCACGCTGGTGACCCATAGTGGACGGCGCCAGAGCCGCCGTGGCTACAGTGCCGCGCCGGGCGGGCCGCTGCTGCCCGCACGACACGCTGTACCAGGCGTGCTCCGGGTTTTGGGGGTGGCAGGCTCGACTGTAGCCACGCCCCGCTTCATCATTGCAGAGTGGGCGCATACATTGCAGGTACGGCGTTGACTGCTGTATGGGAGCCGGCTTAGCAGTAGCCGGCCCTGCCGTAGCCGGCCCTCCGCAGCCTTCTCCAGGAGGGTGAAAAAGGCGGGCCGCCCCTGAAGCCGGCCAGGAAGGTAGCCGGCCGGGGGGAGGCGGCCCAAGTCTTGAGTCTTCTCATGAGCCGGATGGGCTCATGATTTTTTCTGAGGGGCTAGGGGAAGCCGGCTAGGCTACCCATAGCTATTTACCCCGACACCTTTTAAAATCCATCTGCACCCAACAACCTTACGACCATCAAGTAGTTCTTCCAAAGTCTATACTTTGTTTTTATACATGGATCCTCTCTCAGATTTTATGGCCTCGAGCCATTCGTCAGAATCCGGGCCCACCATCGCTTCTCCATATCTCGTAGGTTCATTGTTGTCTAGCAACATGACTTCCAAGACAGGATTACGTACCACTCTGAAGTAGTACGCATCCTTGTCGACCTATGAGGTTTGGTAGTGACTTGATCCGAAGTTTCATGATCACTATCATAAGCTTCCACTTCAATTGGTGTAGGTGCCACATGAACAACTTCCTGTGCCCTGCTACACACTAGTTGAAGTGACGGTTAAATAACCTCATCAAGTCTCCATCATCCTCCCACTCAATTCTTTCGAGAGAAACTTTTCCTCGAGAAAGGACCCGTTTCTAGAAACAATCACTTTTGCTTCCGGATCTGAAATAGGAGGTATACCCAACTGTTTTGGGTATTCTATGAAGATGCATTTATCCGCTTTGGGTTCGAGCTTATCAGCCTGAAACTTTTTCACATAAGCGTCGCAGCCCCAAACTTTTAAGAAACGTCAGCTTAGGTTTTTCTAAACCATAGTTCATACGGTGTCGTCTCAATGGAATTGCGTGGTGCCCTATTTAAAGTGAATGCGGTTGTCTCTAATGCCTAACCCATAAATGATAGTGGTAATTCGATAAGAGACATCATGGTATGCACCATATCCAATAGGGTGCAGTTATGATGTTCGGGCACACCATCACACTATGGTGTTCCAGGCGGTATTAGTTGTGAAACAATTTCCACAATGTCTTAATTGTGTGCCAAACTCGTAACTCAGATATTCATCTCTATGATCACTCATTGACATTTTATCATCTTGTCACGATGATCTTCAACTTCACTCTGAAATTACTTAAACCTTTCAATAATTCAGACTTGTGTTTCATCAAGTAAATATACTCAGCATCTACTCAAATCATCTGTGAAGTAAGAACATAACGATATCCATTGCGTGCCTCAACACTCATTGGACTGCACACATCAAAATGTATTACTTCCAACAAGTTGCTTTCTTGTTCCATCTTACTGAAAACGAGGCCTTTCAGTCATCTTCCTATGTGGTATGATTTGCATGTCTCAAGTGATTCAAAATCAAGTGAGTCCAAATGATCCATCTGTATGGAGTTTCTTCATGCATATCTACCAATAGACATGGTTCGCATGTCTCAATCTTTTCAAAAATGATTGATTCCAAAGATCCATCAACATGGAGCTTCTTCAAGCGTTTTATACCAACATGACTCAAATGGCAGTGCCACAAGTATGTGGTACTATCATTACTATCTTATATCTTTTGGCATGAACATGTGTATCACTACGATCGAGATTCAATAAACCATTCATTTTAGGTGCAAGACCACTGAAGGTATTATTCAAATAAACAGAGTAACCATTATTCTCCTTAAATGAATAACCATATTGCGATAAACATAATCCAATCATGTCTATGCTCAACGCAAACACCAAATAACAATTATTTAGGTTTAACACCAATTCCGATGGTAGAGGGAGCGTGCGATGTTTGATCACATCAACCTTGGAAACACTTCCAACACATATCGTCATCTCAACTTTAGCTAGTCTCTGCAGCCTTTTATTTCGAGTTACTAACACTTAGCAACCGAACCGGTATTTTTTACCCTGGTGCTACTAGGAGTACTAGTAAAGTACATAATAATATAACGTATATTCAAAATACCTCTACCGACCTTGCCAGCCTTCTCATCTACCAAGTATCTAGGGTAGTTCTGCTTCAGTGACCGTTCCCCTCATTATAGAAGCACTTAGTCTCGGGTTTGGGTTCAACCTTGGGTTTCTTCACTAGAGCAGCAACCGATTTGCCATTTCATGAAGTATCCCTTCTTTCCCTTGCCCTTCTTGAAACTAGTGGTTAACCATCAACAATTTAATGCTCCTACTTGATTTCTACTTTCGCGGTGTCAAACATCGCGAGTTGCTCAAGGATCATCATGTCTATCCCTGATATGTTATAGTTCATCACGAAGCTCTAATAGCTTGGTGGCAGTGACTATTGAGAACCATCACTATCTCATCTGGAAGATTAACTCCCACTCGATTCAAGCGATTATAGTACTCAGACAATCTGAGCACATGCTCAACGATTGAGCTTTTCTCCCTTAGTTTGCAGGCTTAAGAAACTTGTCAGAGGTCTCATACCTCTTGACGTGGGCACTAGTCTGAAATCCCAATTTTAGTCTTTGGAACATCTCATATGTTCTGCAACGTTTCAAAAACATCTTTGGTGCCACAATTCTAAACCGTTAGCATTACGCACTGAACTATCACGTAGTCATCAAAATGCGTATGTCAGATGTTTCCCAACATCTACAGACGACGCTCGAGGTTCAGCACACCGAGCGGTGCATTAAGGACATAAGCCTTCTACGCAGCAATGAGGATAATCCTCAGTTGACGGACCCAGTCCGCATAATTTCTACTATCAACTTTCAACTAAATTTTCTCTAGGAACATATCTTAAACAGTAGAACTAAAGTGTAAGCTACGACATAATTTGCAAAGACCTTTTGACTATGTTCATGATAATTAAGTTCATCTGATTATTTAATGAACTTCTCAAGGAAATATGCCCTAGAGGCAATAATAAAGTTATTATTTATTTCCTTATATCATGATAAATGTTTATTATTCATGCTAGAATTGTATTAACCGGAAACATAATACATGTGTGAATACATAGACAAACAGAGTGTCACTAGTATGCCTCTACTTGACTAGCTCGTTGATCAAAGATAGTTATGTTTCCTAAACCATAGACATGAGTTGTCATTTAATTAACGGGATCACATCATTAGGAGAATGATGTGATTAACTTGACCCATTCCGTTAGCTTAGCACTCGATTGTTTAGTATGTTGCTATTGCTTTCTTCATGACTCATACATGTTCCTATGACTATGAGATTATGCAACTCCCGTTTGCCGGAGGAACACTTTGTGTGCTACCAAACGACTCAACGTAACTGGGTGATTATAAAGGAGCTCTACAGGTGTCTCCAAAGGTACATGTTGGGTTGGCGTATTTCGAGATTAGGATTTGTCACTCCGATTGTCGGAGAGGTATCTCTGGGCCCTCTCGGTAATGCACATCACATAAGCCTTGCAAGCATTGCAACTAATGAGTTAGTTGCGAGATGATGTATTACGGAACGAGTAAAGAGACTTGCCGGTAACGAGATTGAAATAGGTATTGAGATACCGACGATCGAATCTCGGGCAAGTAACATACCGATGACAAAGGAAACAACGTATGTTATTATGCGGTCTGACTGATAAAGATCTTCGTAGAATATGTAGGAGACAATATGAGCATCCAGGTTCCGCTATTGGTTATTGACCGGAGACATGTCTCGGTCATGTCTACATTGTTCTCGAACCCGTAGCGTCCGCACGCTTAAGGTTTCGATGACAGTTATATTATGAGTTTTGATGTACCGAAGGAGTTCGGAGTCTCGGATGAGATCGGGGACATGACGAGGAGTCTCGAAATGGTCGATACGTAAAAATCGATATATTGGACGACTATATTCGGACATCGGAAAGGTTCCGAGTGGTTCGGGTATTTTTCGGAGTACCGGGGAGTTACGGGAATACGGGGGAAGAAGTATATGGGCCTTATTGGGCTTTAGGGGAGAGGGAGAGGCAGGCCGCGCGCCCCCCATTAACTAGTCCGAATTGGACTAAGGGGAGGGGCGGCGCCCCCTCCTTCCTTCTCTTCCCTCTTCCCCTTCCTTGTCTCCTACTCCTACTACTTGGAAGGACTCCTAGTTGGACTAGGAAAGGGGGAATCCTACTCCCGGTGGGAGTAGGACTCCCCTAGGGCGCGCCATAGAGAGGGCCGGCCCTTCCCTCCTCCACTCCTTTATATACGGGGGCAGGGGCACCCCATAGACACACAAGTTGATCTTCGTGATCGTTCTCTTAGCCGTGTGCAGTGCCCCCCTCCACCATAATCCTTGATAATATTGTAGCGGTGCTTAGGCGAAGCCCTGCGACGGTAGTACATCAAGATCGTCACCACGCCGTCGTGCTGACGGAACTCTTCCCCGACACTTTGCTGGATTGGAGTCCGGGGATCGTCATCGAGCTGAACATGTGCTAGAACTCGGAGGTGCCGTAGTTTTAGTGCTTGATCGGTCGGGCCGTGAAGACGTACGACTACATCAACCGCGTTGTCATAACGTTTCTGCTGTCGGTCTACGAGGGTACGTAGACAACACTCTCCCCTCTCGTTGCTATGCATCACCATGGTCTTGCGTGTGCGTAGGAATTTTTTTGAAATTACTACGTTCCCCAACAGTGGTATCAGAGCCTAGGTTTTATGTGTTGATGTTATATGCATGAGTAGAACACAAGTGAGTTGTGGGCGATATAAGTCATACTGCTTACCAGCATGTCATACTTTGGTTCGGCGGTATTGTTGGATGAAGCGGCCCGGACTGACATTACGCGTACGCTTACGCGAGACTGGTTCTACCGACGTGCTTTGCACACAGGTGGCTGGCGGGTGTCAGTTTCTCCAACTTTAGTTGAACCGAGTGTGGCTATGCCCGGTCCTTGCGAAGGTTAAAACAGCACCAACTTGACAAACTATCATTGTGGTTTTGATGCGTAGGTCAGATTGGTTCTTGCTAAGCCCGTAGCAGCCACGTAAAACTTGCAACAACAAAGTAGAGGACGTCTAACTTGTTTTTGTAGGGCATGTTGTGATGTGATATGGTCAAGACGTGATGAGATATAAGTTGTTGTATGAGATGATCATGTTTTGTTGAAGTTATCGACAACTGGCAAAATCCTTATGGATGTCTCTCTATTGCATAAGATGCAAGCGCCCAATAATTGCTTTACTTTATCGCTATCTGATAGCAATAGTTGCAAGAGAAATTGTTGGTGAGACGACCACATGACGACACATTGATATAGATCAAGATGATGGAGATCATGGTGTCATGCCGGTGACGATAGAGATCATGACAGTACTTTGGAGATGGAGATCAAAGGCACAAGATGATGATGGCCATATCATGTCACATATTTTGATTGCATATGATGTTTATCTTTTATACATCTTATTTTGCTTAGTTTGACGGTAGCATTTTAAGATGATCTCTCACTAATTATCAAGAAGTGGTCTCCCTGAGTATGCACCGTTGCGAAAGTTCTTCGTGCTGAGACACCACGTGATGATCGGGTGTGATAGGCTCTACGTTCAAATACAATGGGTGCAAAACAGTTGCACACGCGGAATACCCAGGTTAAACTTGACGAGCCTAGCATATACAGATATGGCCTCAGAACACGGAGACCGAAAGGTCGAACATGAATCATATAGTAGATATGATCAACATAGTGATGTTCACCATTGAAAACTACTCCATCTCACGTGATGATCGGACATGGTTTAGTTGATTTGGATCATGTGATCACTTAGATGACTAGAGAGATGTCTGTCTTAGTGGGAGTTCTTAAGTAATATGATTAATTGAACTTAAATTTATCATGAACTTAGTCCTGGTAGTATTTTGCAAATTATGTTGTAGATCAATAGCTCGTGTTGTTGCTTCCCTGTGTTTATTTTGATATGTTCCTAGAGAAAATTGTGTTGAAAGATGTTAGTAGCAATGATGCGGATTGGATCCGTGATCTGAGGTTTATCCTCATTGCTGCACAGAAAAATTATGTCCTTGATGCACCGCTAGGTGACAGACCTATTGCAGGAGCAGATGCATACGTTATGAATGTTTGGCTAGCTCAATATGATGACTACTTGATAGTTTAGTGCACCATGCTTAATGGCTTAGAATCGGGACTTCAAAGACGTTTTGCACGTCATGGACCATATGAGATGTTCCAGGAGTTGAAGTTAATATTTCAAGCAAATACCTGAGTTGAGAGATATGAAGTCTCCAACAAGTTCTATAGCTAAAAGATGGAGGAGAATCGCTCAACTAGTGAGCATGTGCTCAGATTGTCTGGGTACTACAATCGCTTGAATCAAGTGGGAGTTAATCTTCCAGATAAGATAGTGATTGATAGAATTCTCTAGTCACCATCACCAAGTTAGTAGAACTTCGTGATGAACTATAGTATGCAAGGGATGACGAAAACGACTCCCAAGCTTTTCATGATGATGAAATCGATGAAGGTAGAAATCAAGAAAGAGCATCAAGTGTTGATGGTTCACAAGATCACTAGTTTCAAGAAAAGGGCAAAAGAAAAAGAAGGGAACTTCAAGAAGAACAGCAAGCAAGTTGCTGCTCAAGTGAAGAAGCCCAAGTCTGGTCCTAAGCCTGGGACTAAGTGCTTGTACTGCAAAGGGACTGGTCACTGGAAGCGGAACTACCCCAAGTGATTGGCGGATAAGAAGGATGGCAAAGTGAACATAAGAATATTTGATATACATGTTATTGATGTGTACTTTACTAGTGTTTATAGCAACCCCTCAGTATTTGATACTAGTTCAGTTGCTAAGATTAGTATCTCGAAACGGGAGTTGCAGAATAAACAGAGACTAGTTAAGGGTGAAGTGACGATGTGTGTTGGAAGTGGTTCCAAGATTGATATGATCATCATCGCACACTCCCTATACTTTCGGGATTAGTGTTGAACCTAATAAATGTTATTTGGTGTTTGCATTGAGCATGAATATGATTTGATCATGTTTATTGTAATACAGTTATTCATTTAAGTAAGAGAATAAATTGTTGTTCAGTTTACATGAATAAAACCTTATATGGTTACACACCCAATGAAAATAGTTCATTGGATCTCGATCGTAGTGATACACATATTCATAATATTGAAACCAAAAGATGCGAAGTTAATAATATAGTGCAACTTATTTGTGGCACTGCCGTTTAGGTCATATTGGTGTAAAGCGCATGAAGAAACTCCATGCTGATGGGATTTTGGAATCACTTGATTATGAATCACTTGGTGCTTGCGAACCATGCCTCATGGGCAAGATGACTAAAGACTCCGTTCTCCGGAACAATGGAGCGAGCAACTGACTTATTGGAAATAATACATACTGATGTATGCGATCCGATGAGTGTTGAAGCTCGCAGCGGGTATCGTTATTTTCTAACCTTCACATATGATTTAAGCAGATATGGGTATATCTGCTTGATGAAACATAAGTCTGAAAAATTTGAAAAGTTCCAAGAATTTCAGAGTGAAGTGGAAAATCATTGTAACAAGAAAAATAAGGTTTCTACGATCTGATCGCGGAGACAAATATTTGAGTTACGAGTTTGGTCTTCAATTAAAACTATGTGGAATAGTTTTAGAAATTCATGCCACCTGGAACACCACAGCATAATGGTGTGTTCAAACGTCATAACTGTACTTTATTGTATATAGTGCAATCTATGATGTTTCTTACCGATTTACCACTATAGTTTTGGGGTTATGCATTAGAGAAAGCTGCATTCACGAAAAAAAGGGCACCATCTAAATCCGTTGAGACGACACTGTATGATCTATGGTTTGGCAAGAAACCAAAGTTGTCGTTTCTTAAAGTTTGGGGTTGCAATGCTTATAAGAAATAGTTTCACCCTGATAAGCTCAAACCCAAATCGGAGAAATGTGTCTTCATAGGATACCCAAAGAAGACAGTTGGGTACACCTTCTATCACAGATCCAAAGGCAAGACATTCGTTGCTAAGAATGGATCCTTTCTAGAGAAGGAGTTTCTCTCGAAAGAAGTGAGTGGGAGAAAAGTAGAACTTAATGAGATAACTGTACCTGCTCCCTTATTGGAAAGTAGTACACCACAGAAATCGGTTTCTGTGACACCTACACCAATTAGTGAGGAAGCTAATGATGATGATCATGAAACTTCAGAACAAGTTACTACTGAACCTCGTAGATCAAGCAGAGTAAGATCCGCACCAGAGTGGTACGGTAATCCTGTTCTGGAAAGTCATGCTACTGGATCATGATGAACCTACGAACTATGAAGAAGCGATGGTGAGCCTACATTCCGCAAAATGGCTTGAAGCCATGAAATCTGAGATGGGATCCATGTATGAGAACAAAGTGTGGACTTTGGTTGACTTGCCCAATGATCGGCAAGCAATTGAGAATAAATGGATCTTCAAGAAGAAGACTGACGCTGACAGTAATGTTACTGTCTACAAAGCTCGACTTGTCGCAAAAGGTTTTCGACAAGTTCAAGGGATTGACCACGATGAGACCTTCTCACCCGTAGCGATGCTTAAGTCTGTCCGAATCATGTTAGCAATTGCCGCATTTTATGAAATCTGGCAAATGGATAAACAAAACTGCATTCCTTAATGGATTTATTAAAGAAGAGTTGTATATGATGCAACCGGAAGGTTTTGTCAATACTAAAGGTACTAACAAAATATGCAAGCTCCAGCAATCCATCTATGGACTGGTGCAAGCATCTCGGAGTTGGAATATACGCTTTGATAAGTTGATCAAAGCATATAGTTTTATACAGACTTGCGGTGAAGCCTATATTTACAAGAAAGTGAGTGGGAGCACTACAGCATTTCTGATAAGTATATGTGAATGACATATTGTTGATCGGAGATAATGTAGAATTATTCTGCAAAGCATAAAGGAATGTTTGAAAGGAATTTTTCAAAGAAATACCTCGGTGAAGCTGCTTACATATTGAGCATCAAGATCTATAGAGATAGATCAAGATGCTTGATAAGTTTTACAATGAGTACATACCTTGACAAGATTTTGAAGTAGTTCAAAATGGAACAGTCAAAGAAGAAGTTCTTGCCTGTGTTACAAGGTGTGAACTTGAGCAAGACTCAAAGCCCAACCACGGCAGAAGATAGAAAGAGAATGAAAGTCATTCCCTATGCCTCAGCCATAGGTTCTATAAAGTATGCCATGTTGTGTACCAGATCTATTGTATACCCTACACTGATTTTGGCAAGGGAGTACAATAGTGATCTAGGATTAGATCACTGGACAGCGGTCAAAATTATCCTTAGTGGAATAAGGATATGTTTCTCGATTATGGAGGTGACAAAAAGGTTCGTCGTAAAGGGTTACGTCGATGCAAGTTTTGACACTGATCCAGATGACTCAAAATCTCAATATGGATACATATTTAAAGTGGGAGAAATTAGCTAGAGTACTCCGTGCAGAGCATTGTGGACATAGAAATTTGTAAAATACTTACGGATCTGAATGTGGCAGACCCGTTGACTAAACTTCTCTCCCAAGCAAAACATGATCACACATCAGTACTCTTTGGGTGTTAATCACATAGTGATGTGAACTAGATTATTGACTCTAGTAAACCCTTTGGGTGTTGGTCACATGTTGATGTGAACTATGGGTGTTAATCACATGGTGATGTGAACTATTGATGTTAAATCACATGGCGATGTGAACTAGATTATTGACTCTAGTGCAGGTGGGAGACTGAAGGAAATATGCCCTAGAGGCAATAATAAAGTTATTATTTATTTCCTTATATCATGATAAATGTTTATTATTCATGCTAGAATTGTATTAACCGGAAACATAATACATGTGTGAATACATAGACAAACAGAGTGTCACTAGTATGCCTCTACTTGACTAGCTCGTTGATCAAAGATGGTTATGTTTCCTAAACCATAGACATGAGTTGTCATTTGATTAACGGGATCACATCATTAGGAGAATGATGTGATTGACTTGACCCATTCCGTTAGCTTAGCACTCGATCGTTTAGTATGTTGCTATTGCTTTCTTCATGACTTATACATGTTCCTATGACTATGAGATTATGCAACTCCCGTTTGCCGGAGGAACACTTTTGTGCTACCAAATGTCACAACGTAACTGGGTGATTATAAAGGAGCTCTACAGGTGTCTCCGAAGGTACATGTTGGGTTGGCGTATTTCGAGATTAGGATTTGTCACTCCGATTGTCGGAGAGGTATCTCTGGGCCCTCTCGGTAATGCACATCACATAAGCCTTGCAAGCATTGCAACTAATGAGTTAGTTTCGAGATGATGTATTACGGAACGAGTAAATAGACTTGCCGGTAACGAGATTGAACTAGGTATTGAGATACCGACGATCGAATCTCGGGCAAGTAACATTCCGATGACAAAGGGAACAACGTATGTTGTTATGCGGTCACACCGATAAAGATCTTCGTAGAATATGTAGGAGCCAATATGAGCATCCAGGTTCCCCTATTGGTTATTGACCGGAGACGTGTCTCGGTCATGTCTACATTCTTCTCGAACCCGTAGGGTCCGCACGCTTAAGGTTTCGATGATAGTTATATTATGAGTTTATGAGTTTTGATGTACCAAAGGAGTTTGGAGTCCCGGATGAGATCAAGGACATGACGAGGAGTCTCGAAATGGTAGAGACGTAAAAATCGATATATTGGACGACTATATTCGGACATCGGAAAGGTTCCGAGTGGTTCGGGTATTTTTCGGAGTGCCGGGGAGTTACGGGAATACGGGGGAAGAAGTATATTGTCAGGACCCCGATTCCAAGCCACATCGATCTAGCCGGTAACACCTCATATCACCTTGCGGCCTCACGCACGGTATCCCACGGGTGTCGCCTTACCATGGCCCGGGACCGTTTGCGCCTTTTGGCTCACGTATATGATAGTGTCGCTAGCATCCATATGACAGAGAACCCGGGCTGACATGGCTAGTCGTGAACCCAAAGCGGCACAGACCTATGGAGACATGCATACATGAACCACATCGAGCATGTCGGTCATCAGCGAGTGATTCCGGGCTATAGCACTGGGCTAACAGGACTCCGGGGAACCCGGGCTGTAGCAGGCTAGGCAAGACTCCGGATATCACAGCGTGACATTTCCCTGAAGGGACAGACATAGGAACGAAGTGAAACACATGCCGGCCAGTCAAGTGTCCTGAGCAGTAGTGCTGGGCTAGCAGGACTCCGGTGAACCGGGCTGTAGCGGACTACTATGGCTCATGGAAGCACTAGACTACATTTCCCCATAAGAGAGGCTGCCAAGGATAAACAACTAGATTGTCGGATCCCACACATACCAAGCATTTCAATCATACACACAATATGCTCGATATGTGTAAATACAACATGGCATCACAACATAACTCTACAACTCAAGTATTTATTTTTTTAGGCTCCGAGGAGCGAGATATTACAAACATGGGTCTCATGACCCAGCAGTCATAGCATACAATGCAAAGCACATGTGGAAGCTTAACATGTCTGAGTACAGACATCTACAAATGAAAAAGGCTAAGAAGCCTGACTATCTACCAGATCCTGCCGAGGGCACAAGATCGTAGCTGAGGTATCAAGCTAAACATCAAAGTCCACGCGGATCTACTAGCGAGACTGAAATCTCTCTGCAAAACATAAATTAAGCAAACGTGAGTACAAAAGTACTCAGCAAGACTTACATCAGAACTAAACTACATATGCATCGGTATCAACAAGGGAGGGTGGTGGAGTTTAACTGCAGCAAGCCAGCTTTGACTCAGTGGCTAACCTGAACTACGATTGGAAGCAACTCTTTTGAGGTGGCGCACACGAGTCCACATATTCACCATTCAATACACCACTATGGATCCGCTCCCGTCTCCCTACTAGAAGGCCATCCATAGCACTCACGCTTATCTTGCGAATTTTAGGGTATCCACTTTCACTTGTCTATGAACTATGCAAGGGGTCCAAGTTTCCATATCCGAGGAATCCGGCTATTCGAATAGATAATGATAACCCTGCAGGGGTGTACTTCTTCACACACGCTCCCACCACTTACCACCATATACACGTCATGTATCTCGGCAACCTTCAAGCGGAAGCTTGGCGAGGGTGTCGGCCACGGCCTACCTAAACACCTAAGTCTCTAGTCCAGGTTTATCGCCTATCCAGGTTCCATCCGCAGGGAGTCCGGCCGAGGTTTCCACATACGGCCCCGAACGATGTGTACAGGGTTCCGAGACACCAAACGGGCGCCCGGCATGCCCGGCCACGGTGTATCTACCGCAACATAGCCCAACCCTAGGGTCAGCGCTACGCACGGCCGCCAACACATATCCTATAAACACCAGAAACTAGTTGCAACTCCTGGACAGAGGACTAGGGTGATTAAGAAGCCGAGAGGGTCAATTAAGGATCCCAATGAGTGGTAGTAGCTGGTCATGGATCACAGACACAGAACTCAGTTCCTGAGGACAGTTTCAATGAGACAAACCACCATGTACTCCTACATGGCCTCTCACCGCTACCCTTACCAAATCGTGTTCACACACTTAGCTCACACACAGTAGGACATGTTCACACACCTCCGATTCATCCCCGATGAATCAGACCTGACTCAACTCTAAGCAGTAGCAGGCATGACAAACAAACATGAATGAGTAGGCACATCAGGGCTCAAACAACTCCTACTCATGCTAGTGGGTTTTATCTATTTACTGTGGCAATGGCAGGTCATGCAGAGGATAAGGGGTTCAACTACCGCAACAAGTAACAGATGAATCGTTGTTGTCCTAATGCAGTAAAAGAGAGCGGGAGCAAGAGAGTGGGCTTGTATCGGAATGAACAAGGGGGTTGTGCTTGCCTGGCACTTCCAAAGGTAATATAGCTCTTCATCAGTGTCATCGATCTCATCGTCGAAACCACATCTATCGAGAGGGGACAAATACCGGCAACAGAGAAGAAACACGATCAATGCAATGCACAATATGATGCATGCTATGACATGGCAATATGAATTAGTTTTGGGCTAATGCAAACTAGAACAGATTGAGATGAGTCCATTTGAACCAAAGATTAAAATGCAAACCCATTTTAAGAGGTCATATTAGTGCTTTACCTTGTTTCACCTAAACAGCAAGGTTAAAGTGTTCTAACATGCATGAAAATGGTACAGATAGATAGATTGGATTTTTCTGATCATTTTTCATATATAATTTATCTCATTTGGAGTTACAATTGAATTTATATGAAGTTTAGAAGTTTTAGGCATTTTCTGGAATTTCCTGATTTATTTTAAAACCAGAAAATGATTTATTGTGCCAGCACTAGGTCATGCTGACCTCAGCAGGTCAACAGGCGCCGTCCAGGTCAAACCTGACCAGTGGGGTCCACTGGTCAGTGACATAGTGTTGTTTGGGTCACTGACAGGTGGGGTTGGGTCAACGGACACATCAGCGCAGTCAACTCTAACTGGTGGGGTCGGTCAACGTGTGACGTGGCCAGGTCAAACTGACCGGTGGGGCCACGGTCATTAGCTTAAATTAAACAGGGTATAACACTATGGTTAATTAATGGGTGGGGCCCGTCTGTCAGCGTTTGTTAGGGAGGGATTAGTGGTGATTAGTCTTAACTAAGCGACCACGTCAGCGGTCGACGCCGGTGACCAAAAGCACGGCGGTGGCTCGCCGGAGATGCTTGGGACGGAGCTATAGAGCATCGTTTCGCTCGTGGTTTGCGGCTACGGCGAGCTGGGAGACTCGCGCATCCAGCGGTGGCAACACCTCGCACAGGGGTTGACTAAATCAACGGCGGCGGCAACTTCGGCGGCCGGAGTTCGGGAACATGCGGGCACGAGGCTGCGATGCACTAGGGGGCTGGCTAGCGGCTGCGTTGGCCTCCTGGGGGCTTTCTGAGCACGGTGAGGCACTTCGTTGTGAGCGTGCGCGGCTATGGCCACGGCTACGCCATGGCCGGCGGCGAGAAGCTTTCGGCCGTGATGGGATATGGAGCTAGGGGACGGGAACGGAGGGGGCTAGCACAAGAGAAGCAGCAGGGGCTCACAGCGGATCCATCCGAGGCGGAGGCGAGGCCGGGGACGAGCTGAAGCTCGCGAATCCCCGAAGAGTTCGCCGGCGGCCAGAGGTTGAAGATGATGCCGGGGACGGCGCTGCAGGGCTTCCGGCGGGGCGAGGCGCGGTGGAGAGGAAGAGGGGGTCGAGGCGGAGCGTCTGAGCACATCGGCGAGGCGAGGCAGTGGCCACGACAACAGCAAGCGTCGGCGACGATGGCTCTCGGGTGCGTGCGGGAGGAGAGCCAGAGGAGGGAGAGGAGCACGGGGAGAGACTGAGAGGGCCTGGGGGGCGCGTGGCGTCTCCAGGGCGTCGTCGGGGAGGCGGCAGCAAGCAGGAGGTGGCCAGGCGCGTCGGCGGCGCTCGCCACCGAGCTGCTTCGTGCACTGGCAAGGGGAGGAAGACAAGCGTGCCCCTGGTGGCCTGGGCCAGCGAGCTGGGCCGGCTTCAGGTAGGTGGGCCAGGTAGTCCTTCTCTCTCTCTCTCTCTTATTTCTATTTTCTAATTTATGTTATTTTGTTTTGATTTAGTTTAAATACTAAATCATTTTATAAAATCCTGAAAATAAATATGTGACTAGAACTAGAATATCCCAAACCACATAAAAAGTTCCAGAATTATTGGACATATATTAATTATATAAAGAATATATATCCAATGCAAATAGTTATTGAATTAATTCAAAGGCCCAAAATAAATATCTCTGAGATTCCAAAAATATTGTTTTAAGTTTTACCTCTTGCCAATATTTTCAGAGACTAAGAGGAACATGTTCTTGGACTTTTTTGAAAAGATTTTAATGTTGATTATTTTTGAAGTGATTTATGAGGGTTTCAACTAACCTCAATTCAACTTTCAGAATTTAGACATGATGCATGATACTCACTCAGGTAAATAGCTACAAGCAAATTCTAGGGCTGTGACAACTCACCCCCACTAAACAAGAATCTCGTCCCGAGATTCAAGACGTGAGGTAAGAAGACAGAGGGAACACCAATAAAGAATCTTCACGATCCGATTGCCCTTCTCGAAGATGTTGATTCATTGCATCATGTCGATCTTGACATCCTCGCTTTTGAGATCTTCATCCACGCGATGACGATGGAAAGAAACTCAACTAGGATTGATCTTCTCGAAGATCGAGCTAAACAATATCAACTCGCGGAATGAGATGTTGAAACATCTTGAGTTGAGACACAGAACACATCGAGAGGGATGGAAGAACAAACGACGGGGTTTGATTTGTGGGCAGCAATTCCAAACTTAGAAAGATGGTGGATGGTGTCAAGGTGGCGAGGAAATAGTTGCCATGATACCATAACGAGACATCTTAAGGCAGGTGACTCGCAGAAATATTCCCTTAAGTGGCAAAAAGAATTACTTTTGATTCATAGATCATTGAAACTCTTTATACCAGCCTAAGGCAATCACAAACAATCGCGTGAAGGAGCTTGAAGGGATGGCATACTCATACTAGAATGGATGATGTGGTCTACCTTGTTGAAGACAACGCAATGGATGATTTTCTTATCATCGGAAATGGATGGGACCCATGGTATGTCCACTTTGAAGATGATCCTGAACAACAACTACTGAGGTGCAAGCTGGGAACAAAATGCAAATGTTGGGAATGATTCTGGTAACTGGGGAAAAGGTTCACCGGCAAAGGTGATTCCACCAATTGGATGGCTATCGAACAACTGAGAGAACGGAGGCACATTCCAGTTAACGACAACATCAGAACCTAGTGCCTGAGCATGCTCTCAAGAACTTGAGCATTTCCATACTCATCAAGGTCTTACCAACATCCGTGCCGAGGATCCTGGGAACACATCTTACTACCATGATGAATAGTGATGGATAATGCGGGTGCAAAGGAAGATAACACTTTCTCAGATTTCACCTTAGCGAGGCCAAGGGAATGAAATCTGGATGATCGACCGAGAGACATTTAGCACTCCGCTTCTAATGTTCTCCTTGATGTACTGGTTACCACGGTCATGCTTTAAAGCATCGGCATAGCCACCAAGTAGTGGTTGGACTTCGGAATACAATAGATCCATAAGGAACAACTTCTGGAGTAAATCCTACGAAATCCTAATGGGGAGGTGACCAACTTTCTTCAATCGAGATACTACAATAATAGGTCTTCCGACTGGATGTGTTGGCCACGACATCCACTTTACTGGTTATCGAGAGACTAATATTATAGTTCTTGGAAAATGCTCTAACCATCATATCTGCCTGAGATTCAGATCTAGTTGGTGTCAGGATATTCCAGACTCATCGAGTCTAGAAAGGAAAATGAAGGTTTGCAACACAAATCGACGAGACGACGTTGCGAGATTCTCGGGGAATGAACTACGGTAGTAAGCTCCAAAACATGAGCTGGTTCTGCTAAACACATGTGAACACGATGTCCCAGACAAGCATGACCACATGGTAGTCTTATAATAAAACACTACCGAGTTCAGGTGGGGAACCATTATCGAGGATAACAAACTCCTAACATAAGTCATGATTCTTAAGAAGGAACTTCTTCTCCTTGAACAAATCAATCAGTGGCTTGGTGTGCTAGGGATACGTATAGAATGAAGATGATCAGTCTATCAGACCATAGAATACTTCGCACGTACATGACTGACTTGGGATGATTCCAGAGGAAGCAAAAACAAACTTTCTCGAATTCACGGCGGCAACTTACATCAGATGCACATGAATTAGAGGAAGTCACATCTTTCAACCGGACATATGCTTCATGATCGGGACATGAGTGCAATGCTTATAAAGTTTCCAACACTATCTGGATGTTCAACACAATCATGGAGGAGACAAAATGCCGCTGATGGGCTCAACAGCAACTCATCGGAATTTCCATATCACTGGACTTCCACCACTATGTGAACAATGTGATAGTATTGGTCAGACCAAAGATATAATGGTGTATGCTTGAGGGACAACCGCAAGTAAGACAACATTATGAACATCGTTGGTTCTGATTTGATTTGACGATAGCCCACACTCAAATCAAGGTTTGGACAAGATAATAGATCCAACAACTGATCACGGGGATCAGTCGATGAAGATATCATCTTTCTTCAACACACACACGCACACACAAGGATATCCCTTAGGGATGAGCGTGGTAGGACAAGCTTTTATCTTCCAACTCTCCAAGTTGTTGTTAAGCTTAACCAACTAGCTCAGGGGTATCCATCACAAATTCCTGGAGAAGAGGGTGGCTACAAGAAACCAACTTGATCATGAACTCAACATAGCGATCAGGTGACAGCCGGGTGATACCTCCGAGAAGATATTCGGAAAATCACGAACCACCGATATGTTACTAAGCTCGAGAACAATCTTGCTTTTCAGAGCAAGACGATATGATCAAATAAGAAAGGGATTTAATAATCCTCACTCATTGATTGAGGAGTGCACCAGAAATAAGGACTAGGTAGCACAATCTATCTTAGAATGATGATTCAATAACCAACACGCTAAGAATGAGAATATTTTCCATTAACTACCAAGCAACGGAGTTGCTAGGAGTATTGATTTCACACATCACGACTCACCTGCCGGCATTCCGGTTACACTAACACGGGAACCGAGGAATGAACAATGATGGCAAGAAGTATCACTGCGTTAAGAATTCATAGGAGAAGGTGCAATTCTCACGACGCTCTTGACATAAAGATGGTAACACTCCAAGGTAGAACAGAGCAAAAGCTGGGTTGGCATTTGATCTGCAGAATACAACTGCTTTGACCAATCCTAGAAATGGATGAGGTACTGGGGCTTGGTTCTCCTAGTCATTCTGAACTAGAATGGCTTGACGGACCACAAGAACGATAAGCACTAATGAACGAATGCTCACATACTCTTGACTATCAACTGATAGATAAAGGTCAGAATATAATGGAAGGGGGACAACTCAAAGGAACATATAACTTTCTGAGTTGTGAATGCATAGATTAGTATGTCGAACGAGTTCAACATATTTCTTCCGAATAACCCATGCAGAAAGGTAGAACTGGCAGAGTCACAATTAGAATGGAGAACTCCTCAAGAGCACTTTGGTTGTGATCTTTTGGTTCAAAGAACTCCTGCCAAGAATGGTTCATGATAATTGGAAGAAGGATGTAGCACGAACCTCGAGGACTATCGCAAAGGTTACTAATATCCTAAAGGAACTAGCAACACTATCAACAAGAGGTAAAGTAGAGTGAATCTCGGGTTCAAGAACCCATGAATAGAATACCTACCACTACATGGCATCACGGGATGCTTTTGAGAATAATGGCAAGAATCACACACTGGGAATACAAAACATGGCTAGATCACTAGGTGACTCCCTAAAACACCTAGGGTCATAATAATAGCTCCAACATATATGTCGAGGCAATATAGTACCTCAACTGATAGGTAGTGTGATTAATCTGGCCCAAATGGACATCAGGAACAGAGGAAAGGGTTTGCAAATGCATCAGACTGTTTAGAAACCTGGGATGACTCGGACAGCATAATGGCTATAAATGCTCAAAATGATTTGAGACATCCTGCAAAATAGTGGCATGACCACTCAGAATCATAATATCAAGGTTCCGAGAACAACTATGAACACATGGAAGTAGTAGAAACTGAACTAGGGCTTGAATCCATCATTGCTATGAGTCTATGGATTAGTAACACGTCATCCTGATAGATAGATTAGAAGGCCTAGTTCCTAAACCCACGTTGAATGAGAAGAGAATGACTCAGATCAGAGGCATAGGGTAAAGGAGTAAAAGAGCCTTACGTTCCCTTCCACAATCAATTCCCCTACATATAACTAAAGCATTTCTAGACTTGACATCGACCAGTTTGGCTCAACGAACCTACAGGCAGTCAGGCTCTGTTACCAACGCTGTCAGGACCCCGATTCCAAGCCACATCGATCTAGCCGGTAACACCTCATATCACCTTGCGGCCTCACGCACGGTATCCCACGGGTGTTGCCTTACCATGGCCTGGGACCGTTTGCGCCTTTTGGCTCACGTATATGATAGTGTCGCTAGCATCCATATGACAAAGAACCCGGGCCGACATGGCTAGTCGTGACCCCAAAGCGGCACAGACCTATGGAGACAGGCATACATGAACCACATCGAGCATGTCGGTCATCAGCGAGTGATTCCGGGCTGTAGCACTGGGCTAACAGGACTCCGGGGAACCCGGGCTGTAGCAGGCTAGGCAGGACTCCGGATATCACAGCGTGACATTTCCCCGAAGGGACAGACATAGGAACGAAGTGAAACACATGCCGGCCAGTCAAGTGTCCTGAGCAGTAGTGCTGGGCTAGTAGGACTCCGGTGAACCGGGCTGTAGCGGACTACTATGGCTCATGGAAGCACTAGACTACATTTCCCCATAAGAGAGGCTGCCAAGGATAAACAACTAGATTGTCGGATCCCACACATACCAAGCATTTCAATCATACACACAATATGCTCGGTATGTGTAAATACAACATGGCATCACAACATAACTCTACAACTCAAGTATTTATTTTTTTAGGCTCCGAGGAGCGAGATATTACAAACATGGGTCTCATGACCCAGCAGTCATAGCATACAATGCAAAGCACATGCGGAAGCTTAACATGTCTGAGTACAGACATCTACAAATGAAAAAGGCTAAGAAGCCTGACTATCTACCAGATCCTGCCGAGGGCACAAGATCGTAGCTGAGGTATCAAGCTAAACGTCGAAGTCCACGTGGATCTACTAGCGAGACTGAAATCTCTCTACAAAACATAAATTAAGCAAACGTGAGTACAAAAGTACTCAGCAAGACTTACATCAGATCTAAACTACATATGCATCGGTATCAACAAGGGAGGGTGGTGGAGTTTAACTGCAGCAAGCCAGCTTTGACTCAGTGGCTAACCTGAACTACGATTGCAAGCAACTCTTTTGAGGTGGCGCACACGAGTCCACATATTCACCATTCAATACACCACTATGGATCCGCTCCCGTCTCCCTACGAGAAGGCCATCCATAGCACTCACGCTTATCTTGCGAATTTTTGGGTATCCACTTTCACTTGTCTATGAACTATGCAAGGGGTCCAAGTTTCCATATCCGAGGAATCCGACTATTCGAATAGATAATGATAACCCTACAGGGGTGTACTTCTTCACACACGCTCCCACCACTTACCACCATATACACGTCATGTATCTCGGCAACCTTCAAGCGGAAGCCTGGCGAGGGTGTCGGCCACGGCCTACCTAAACACCTAAGTCTCTAGTCCAGGTTTATCACCTATCCAGGTTCCATCCGCAGGGAGTCCGGCCGAGGTTTCCACATACGGCCCCGAACGATGTGTACAGGGTTCCGAGACACCAAACGGGCGCCCGGCATGCCCGGCCACGGTGTATCTACCGCAACATAGCCCACCCCTAGGGTCAGCGCTACGCACGGCCGCGAACACATATCCTATAAACACCAGAAACTAGTTGCAATTCCTGGACAGAGGACTAGGGTGATTAAGAAGCCGAGAGGGTCAATTAAGGATCCCAATGAGTGGTAGTAGCTGGTGATGGATCACAGACACAGAACTCAGTTCTTGAGGACGGTTTCAATGAGACAACCCACCATGTACTCCTACATGGCCTCTCACCGCTACCTTTACCAAATCGTGTTCACACACTTAGCTCACACACAGTAGGACATGTTCACACACCTCCGATTCATCCCCGATGAATCAGACCTGACTCAACTCTAAGCAGTAGCAGGCATGACAAACAAGCATGAATGAGTAGGCACATCAGGGCTCAAACAACTCCTACTCATGCTAGTGGGTTTCATCTATTTACTGTGGCAATGACAGGTCATGTAGAGGATAAGGGGTTCAACTACCGCAACAAGTAATAGATGAATCGTTGTTGTCCTAATGCAGTAAAAGAGAGCAGGAGCGAGAGAGTGGGCTTGTATCGGAATGAACAAGGGGGTTGTGCTTGCCTGGCACTTCCGAAGGTAATATAGCTCTTCATCAGTGTCATCGATCTCATCATCGAAACCACGTCTATCGGGAGGGGACAAATACCGGCAACAGAGAAGAAACACGATCAATGCAATGCACAATATGATGCATGCTATGACATGGCAATATGAATGTGTTTTGGGCTAATGCAAACTAGAACAGATTGAGATGAGTCCATTTGAACCAAAGGTTCAAATGCAAACCCATCTTAAGAGGTCATATTAGTGCTTTCCCTGTTCAAGAATTCATCCGATTAACTAGTTAACTTGCCAATTAATCCCTACTCATAGGGTCACCGAGTAGCCGATAAACCAAAAAATCGTCCGATTAATTGATTAAATGGACGATTAACTTGCCGATTAGCCGACTAATCCCCTACTCGCTAGCCAACCGAGCAGCTACCAGTTAACGATTTCCTCAACAATGAGTGCTTTACATTGTTTCACATAAACAGCAAGGTTAAAGTGTTCTAACATGCATGAAAATGGTACAGATGGATAGATTGGATTTTTCTGATCATTTTTCATATATAATTTATCTCATTTGGAGTTACGGTTGAATTTATATGAATTTTAGAAGTTTTAGGCATTTTCTGGAATTTCCTGATTTTTTTAAAACCAGAAAAATGATTTATTGCGCCAGCACTAGGTCATGCTGACCTCAGCAGGTCAACAGGCGCCGTCCAGGTCAAACCTGACCAGTGGGGTCCACTGGTCAGTGACCCAGTGTTGTTTGTGTCACTGACAGGTGGGGTCGGGTCAACGAACACGTCAACGCAGTCAACTCTGACTGGTGGGGTCGGTCAACGTGTGATGTGGCCAGGTCAAACTGACCGGTGGGGCCACGTCATTAGCTTAAATTAAACAGGGTATAACCCTATGGTTAATTAACGGGTGGAGCCCGTCTGTCAGCGTCTGTTAGGGAGGGATTAGTGGTGATTAGTCTTAATTAAGCGACCACGTCAGCGGTCGATGCCGGCGACCAAAAGCACGGCGGTGGCTCGCCGGAGATGCTCGGGACGGAGCTACAGAGCATCGTTTCACTCGTGGTTTGCGGCTACAGCGAGCTGGGAGACTCGCGCATCCAGCGATGGCAACACCTCGTGCTGGGGTTGACTAAATCGACGGCGGCGGCAACTTTTGCGGCGGCCGGAGTTCGGGAACATGCGGGCACGAAGCTGCGATGCACTAGGGGGCCGGCTAGCGGCTGCGTTGGCCTCCTGGGGGCTTTCTGAGCACGGTGAGGCGCTCCGTTGTGAGCGTGCGCGGCTATGGCCACGGCTACGCCATGGCCGGCAGCGAGAAGCTTTCGGCCGCGATGGGAAATGGAGCTAGGGGACGAGAACGGAGGGGGCGAGCACAGGAGAAGCAGCAGGGGCTCACAGCGGATCCATCTGAGGCGGAGGCGATGCCGGGGATGAGATGAAGCTCGCGAATCCCCGAAGAGTTTGCCGGCGGCCAGAGGTTGAAGACGATGTCGGGGACGGCGCTGCAGGGCTTCCGGCGGGGCGCGGCGCGGTGGAGAGGAAGAGGGGTCGAGGTGGAGCGTCTGAGCACATCGGCGAGGCGAGGCAGTGGCCGTGGCCACGACAAAAGCGAGCGGCAGCGACGATGGCTCTCGGGTGCGTGCGGGAGGAGAGCCAGAGGAGGGAGAGGAGCACGAGGAGAGATTGAGAGGGCCTGGGGGGCACGTGGCGTCTCCAGGGTGTCGTCGGGGAGGCTGCAGCAAGCAGGAGGTGGCCAGGCGCGTCGGCGGCGCTCGCCACCGAGCTGCTTCGTGCACTGGCAAGGGGAGGAAGACAAGCGTGCCCCTGGTGGCCTGGGCCAGCGAGCTGGGCCGGCTTCAGGTAGGTGGGCCAGGTAGTCCTTCTCTCTCTCTCTCTCTCTCTCTCTCTTATTTCTATTTTCTAATTTATGTTATTTTGTTTTGATTTAGTTTAAATACTAAATCATTTTATAAAATCCTGAAAATAAATATGTGACTAGAACTAAAATATCCCAAACCACATAAAATGTTCCAGAATTATTGGACATATACTAATTATATAAAGAATATATATCCAATGCAAATAGTTATTGAATTAATTCAAAGGCCCAAAATAAATATCTCTGAGATTCCAAAAATATTGTTTTAAGTTTTACCTCTTGCCAATATTTTCAGAGACTAAGAGGAACATGTTCTTGGACTTCTTTGAAAAGATTTTAATGTTGATTATTTTTGAAGTGATTTATGAGGGTTTCAACTAACCTCAATTCAACTTTCAGAATTTAGACATGATGCATGATACTCACTTAGGTAAATAGCTACAAGCAAATTCTAGGGCTGTGACATATATGGGCCTTATTGGGCTTTAGGGGAGAGGGAGAGGCAGGCCGCGTGCCCCCCATTAACTAGTCTGAATTGGACTAAGGGGAGGGGCGACGCCCCCTCCTTCCTTCTCTTCCCTCTTCCCCTTCCTTGTCTCCTACTCCTACTACTTGGAAGGACTCCTAGTTGGACTAGGAAAGGGGGAATCCTACTCCCGGTGGGAGTAGGACTCCCCTAGGGCACACCATAGAGAGGGCCGGCCCTCCCCTCCTCCACTCCTTTATATACGGGGGCAGGGGGCACCCCATAGGCACACAAGTCGATCTTCGTGATCGTTCTCTTAGCCCTGTGCGGTGCTGTAACGCCCCGAGACCGATGTGCCAGGTGTCCGTCAGTTATTCGCGGTCGTGGTCAGGTCTTTTGCTTGCGTGTTGCATCTTATCATGTCATTGTGTGCATTGCATCATCATGTTTTCAAAACTTGCATTCGTCCGGGTTCCCCGTTCTCTCCGCTGTCCCTTCTGAGCCCAGACACACTTGCACGCGCCCGCAATATGTCCGAAATAGTATTTTATAAGTGGCCGGAAAATGTTCTCGGAATGGGTTGAAAGTTGGCGTGTGGTCTTATTTTAGTGTAGATAGACCGCCTGTTAAGTTTCATCGCATTCGGAGTTCGTTTGATAGCCCAACCGTTAAACTATAGCGGCATTATAGCCGGGCAAACGTCGGAAATTTTCGGTCTCCGGAAATAGTTGCCGGGCTGCACTCCTCTCCTCTCATCTCAGCCGAACCTCTTTTCACAACCCACCTAGCCCACCTATCTAACCCCCCTCCGCTCCGGGTCGTCCGATCGAGATCCAACGGCTCCGGAACGGCCTCAAACCCCCTAACCCTAGCCCCTTACCTTATATAGACCCCCTTCATGCCATTTTGGGCCTTCTCCTTCCTCCTCCTCGAAATCCGCGCCCCCAATCTTTAGCCAGCCACCTCCACCTTCCAGCCACCGCCCCACCTCCATTTTTGTGCTCGGCCAACCCCCCTCGCCGCCACTTGGCGCGCTGCCAGTGGCCAGCCGCCGCCACGCAGACGCCCGCAGCCAACGGGAAGGCGCCACACATCCTCCCCGCGCCCCACTTCGCTGCGGCCCTGCAGGCCCGCATCTGGCCGCCGTTGCCGATCTGGGCCCGAAGCCGCCCGTCGCAAGCCTACGCACACCCGAGCTCGTCACTGCCTTACTCGTCGGAGGAACCCGGATCCCGACCTCCTCCTCACGCCGGCGACAAGTCCAGCCCCGTCCTCACCGGCGATGTTGCCGGAGCCACCACCCTCGCCGGCGAACCCCAGGCAGGAGCCCCGTTGCCCTCTCCCTCCTCCCTGACCTGTCCCTCTCCTCCCTGCTTCATCCTCTCTCTCCCGCAGGTCGTCGTCGTCGGTGGAGATCCGCGCCTCCCTGTCGTCTCGCCTCGCCACCGACCGAATCTGGCGCCCCGAGGCCGGATCCGCCGCCCAGCAACCCGTTCCAGTCCTCGCGAGCGCCACCGGACCCTCCCTCGCCGGAGCTTTGCTACGCCGCCGCCATGGTCCTCTGCTCGTGCGGGCGCGAGACGAGGACGACGTCCAGGCCGCCCCCTCGCCCTGGTGGGCCTCGCTCCGCCTTAGGCCCAGCCCAACTTCTGTTGCGGCCTCCTCACCGACTGGGCTTGGCCCAATGTGAGCAACCCTTGCCAGATCCAGATTCAGCCCATTGGTGTTTTTTTCAGGATCTGTGATTTTGTCCATTTATCCTGAGACTGCAGTTTTACAGAAAAACCCTCCTGTTTCATGCATATAATAACTCAACAACCGTGCATCATATGTTAAAACATTATATATGAAACTTGCTTAAAATTGTGTCTAGTTTCATAATATGTCACTTTCATCCATGTTCAAAATGTTGTTTGCATATATTTGCCCCTATGCCATCTTAAAATGGTTTAATTCATAACTAAATAACCGTAGCTCCGTTTTTAACAAACTTTATATGTAAATGGGGTAGAATTTTGCCTAGTTTATCATGGTGACATTGTTTTGCATGCCTAACAACTCTAAAATATGGTTTAGGGCAGAACAGTACCAAACCAATATATGCATATGGGGAATTACCGGAATTTCTTCCAGCCTCATTTAAACTTGACTAGATAGGTAGTTTTACTTTGCTTCACCTCTTGCCATGCTAACAACATTTAATATTGTTGGGTACATAAACAAGATCGAACTAAATACATTATGTGGTGTTTTGGCAATATGCACCCCGGTTGCATATTGAGCTCCACTTAATTTGTAGGATTGTTTGTGCATTATGCCATGCCATGCTTCATTAAACCGGACATGCATCATACTTGATTGTGCATCATGACATGTTTATGTGATGGTTGTTTACTATGTTGTTTGCTCTTTTCCGGTGTTGTTTCTTCGGGTTGGTTCCGGTAACGTTGCGTGTGTGAGGATCTGTTGGCTACGTTGGTTTGTCTTCTTCATGGACTCGTTCTTCTTCCTTGTGGGATTTCAGGCAAGATGACCATACCCTCGAAATCACTTCTATCTTTGCTTGCTAGTTGCTCGCTCTTTTGCTACGCCTATGCCGCGATACCTACCACTTGCTTATCATGCCTCCCATATTGTTGAACCAAGCCTCTAACCCACCTTGTCCTAGCAAACCGTTGTTTGGCTATGTTACCGCTTTGCTCAGCCCCTCTTATAGCATTGTTAGTTGCAGGTGAAGATTGAAGTTTGTTCCTTGTTGGAACATGGAGTTGTTGTTCCTTGTTGGAACATGTTTACTTGTTGGGATATCACATTATATCTTATTTAATCAATGCATCTATATACTTGGTAAAGGGTGGAAGGCTCGGCCTTATGCCTGGTGTTTCGTTCCACTCTTGTCGCCCTAGTTTCTGTCATATCGGTGTTATGTTCCCGTATTTTGCGTTCCTTACGCGGTTGGGTTATAATGGGAACCCCTTGACAGTTCGCTTTGGAATAAAACTCCTCCAGCAAGGCCCAACCTTGGTTTTACCATTCTCCACCTAGCCTTTTTCCCTTGGGAGTCGCGCATCCCGAGGGTCATCTTTATTTTAACCCCCCCAGGCCAGTGCTTGTCTAAGTGTTGGTCCGAACTGAGTAGACTGCGGGGCCACCTCGGGGAAACTTGAGGGCTGGTTTTACTCCTAGGATGTCTCATCCGGTGTTGCCCTGAGAACGAGATATGTGCAGCTCCCATCAGGATGTCGGCGCATCGGGCGGCTTTTCTGGACTTGTTTTACCATTGTCGAGGATGTCTTGTAGAACCAGGATACCGAGTCTGGTCGGAATGTCTCGGGAGGAGGTCTATTCCTTCGTTGACCCTGAGAGATTGTGATGGGCTAAGTTGGGACACCCCTGCAGGAATTTGAACTTTCGAAAGCCGTGCTCGCGGTTATGGGCAGATGGGAATTTGTTAATGTCCGGTTGTAGAAAACCTGAAGTTGACCGTAATTAAAACACATCAACCGCATGTGTAACCGTGATGGTCTCTTTCCGGCGGAGTCCGGGAAGTGAACACGGTGTTGGAGTTATGCTTGACGTAGGTTGTCTAGGATCACTTCTTGATCATACTTTTATCGACCGCGCTTTGCCTTCTCTTCTCGGTCTCATTTGCGTATGTTAGCCACCATATATGCTAGTCGCTTGCTGCAGCTCCACCTCATACCTTTACCTTACCCATAAGCTTAAATAGTCTTGATCGCGAGGGTGCGAGATTGCTGAGTCCCCGTGACTCACAGATACTTCCAAAACCAGCTTGCAGGTGCCGATGAGTCCGTGCAGATGACGCAACCTAGCTCGGGAGGAGCTCGTTGAAGATTTTGTCCTTTGTGTTGTTTCGTTCTAGTTGATCAGTAGTGGAGCCCCGTTGGGGTCGATCGGGGACCTTTGTCACATTTGGGTTCTTCTTTTATTTTGGCTCCGTAGTCGGGCCTTGATTGTAACTGGTTGATGTAATGCTTTATTCTTTTAATTGTGTGAAGTGGCGATTGTAAGCCAACTATATATCTTTTCCCTTATGTATTACATGGGTTCTGTGAAGATCACCTCACTTGCGACATTGCTTTCAATGCGGTTATGCCTCTAAGTCGTGCTTCGACACGTGGGAGATATAGCCGCATCGAGGGCATTACAAGTGCCCCCCTCCACCATAATCCTCGATAATATTGTAGCGGTGCTTAGGTGAAGCCCTGCGGTGGTAGTACATCAAGATCATCACCACGCCGTCGTGCTGACGGAACTCTTCCCCGACACTTTGCTGGATCGGAGTCCGGGGATCGTCATCGAGCTGAACGTGTGCTAGAACTCGGAGGTGCCGTAGTTTCGGTGCTTGATCGGTCAGGCCGTGAAGATGTACGACTACATCAACCGTGTTGTCATAACGCTTCCGCTGTCGGTCTACGAGGGTACGTAGACAACACTCTCCCCTCTCGTTGCTATGCATCACCATGATCTTGCGTGTGCGTAGGAATTTTTTTGAAATTACTACGTTCCCCAACAACTTCCACTTAGATAGACATCCCTCTAGTCATCTAAGTGATACATGATCCGAGTCAACTAGGCCGTGTCCGATCATCACGTGAGACAGACTAGTCATCATCGGTGAACATCTTCATGTTGATCATATCTACTATACGACTCATGTTCGACCTTTCGGTCTCTTGTGTTCCGAGGCCATGTCTGTACATGATAGGCTCGTCAAGTCAACCTAAGTGTTTCGCATGTGTAAATCTGGCTTAAACCCGTTGTATGCGAACGTTAGAATCTATCACACCCGATCATCACGTGGTGCTTCGAAACAATGAACCTTCGCAATGGTGCACAGTTAGGGGGAACACTTTCTTGAAATTTTAGTGAGGGATCATCTTATTTATGCTACCGTCATTCTAAGCAAATAAGATGTAAACATGACAAACATCACATGCAAATCATAAAGTGACATGATATGGCCAATATCATCTTGCGCCTTTGATCTCCATCTTCGAGGCACGACATGAACACCATCATCACCGGCATGACACCATGATCTCCATCATCGAGTCTTCATGAAGTTGCCTCGCCAACTATTACTTCTACTACTATGGCTAACAGTTAGCAATAAATTAAAATAATTACATGGCATTTTCATTGACACGCAGGTCATAAATAAACTAAGACAACTCCTATGGTTCCTTCCGGTTGTCATACTCATCGACATGCAAGTCGTGATTCCTATTACAAGAACATGATCAATCTCATATATCACATATATCATTCATCACATCCTTTTGGCCATATCATATCACATATCATACCCTGCGAAAACAAGTTAGACGTCCTCTAATTGTTGTTGCATGTTTTACGTGGCTGCTATGGGTTTCTAGCAAGAGCATTTCTTACCTACGCAAAACCACAACGGTGATATGCCAGTTGCTATTTACCCTTCATAAGGACCCTTTTCATCGAATCCGATCCGACTAAAGTCGGAGAGACAGACACCCGCTAGCCACCTTATGCATCAAGTGCATGTCAGTCGGTGGAACCAGTCTCACGTAAGCGTACGTGTAAAGTCGGTTCGGGCCGCTTCATCCCACAATGCCGCCGGATCAAGATAAGACTAGTAACTGTAAGCAAATTGAACAAATCATTGCCCACAACTGATTTGTGTTCTACTCATGCATAGAATCTACGCATAGACCTAGCTCATGATGCCACTATTGGGGAACGTTGCACTAATTCAAAATTTTCCTACGTGTCACCAAGATCAATCTAGGAGATACTAGAAACGAGAGAGAGGGAGTGCATCTTCATACCCTTGAAGATCGCTAAGCGGAAGCGTTACAAGAACGCGGTTGGTGGAGTCGTACACGCAGCGATTCAGATCGTGGTCGATTCCGATCTAAGCGCTGAACAACGTCGCCTCCGTGTTCAACACACGTACAGCCTGGGGGCGTCTCCTCCTTCTTGATCCAGCAAGGGGAGAGGAGAAGTTGAGGGAGAACTCCGACAACATGACGGCATGGTGGTGATGGAGCTCGTGGTTCTCCGACAGGGCTTCGCCAAGCGCTACGGAGGAGGAGGAGGTGTAGGAGAGGGGGAGGGGCTGCGCCAGGGGAAGGGTGCGGCTCCCTCACTATATATAGGGGGAAGGGGTGGAGGAGGCGCCCTAGGGTTCCCTAGGGGAGGGGCGGCGGCCACAGGGAAAACCCTAGATGGGTTTGGGCGCCCCACCCCTAGGAAACTTGCCCCCCAAGCCGGGAGGGGTGGCTGCCCTAGGGGAGGCGCCCCCACCTCTCCAATTTACGTGAGATGGGGTGGGAGGGGCGCTCAGCCCCTTAGTGGGCTGATGTGCCCCCTCCCCTTGGCCCATAAGGCCCCCAACGCTTGCCGGGGCATCTGAAACCCCTTTCGGACACGCTGGTCGTCACCCGGTACCCCCGGAACAATTCCGGACTCCAATACCCTTCGTCCAATAGATCGATCTTCACCTCCGGACCATTCCGGAACTCCTAGTCATGTCCAGGATCTCATCCAGGACTCCAAACAACCTTCGGTAACCACATACTATTTCCCATAACAACTCTAGCGTCACCGAACCTTAAGTGTGTAGACCCTACGGGTTCGGGAACCATGCAGACATGACCGAGACATATCTCTGGCCAATAACCAATAGCGGGATCTGGATACCCATATTGGCTCCCACATGTTCCACGATGATCTCATCGGATGAACCACGATGTCGGGGATTCAGTCAATCCCGTATACAATTTCCTTTGTCCATCGGTATGTTACTTGGCCGAGATTCGATCGTCGGTATCCCCATACCTCATTCAATCTCGTTACCGGCAAGTCTCTTTACTCGTTCTGTAACGCATGATCTCGTGGCTAACTCATTAGTCACATTGAGCTCATTATGATGATGCATTACCGAGTGGGCCCAGAGATACCTCTCCGTCACACGGAGTGACAAATCATAGTCTCAATTTGTGCCAACTCAACAGACACTTTCGGAGATACCCGTAGTGTGCCTTTATAGCTACCCAGTTACATTGTGACGTTTGGCACACCCAAAGCATTCCTATGGTATCCGGGAGTTGCACAATCTCATGGTCTAAGGAAATGATACTTGCCATTAGAAAAGCTTTAGCAGGCGAACTATACAATCTTGTGCTATTCTTAGGATTGGGTCTTGTCCATCACATCATTCTCCTGATGATGTGATCCCGTTATCAACGACATCCAATGTCCATGGTGAAGAAACCATAACCATCTATTGATCAACGAGCTAGTCAACTAGAGGCTTACTAGGGACATGTTGTGGTCTATGTATTCACACATGTATTAGGTTTCCAGTTAATACAATTATAGCATGAACAATAGACAATTATCATGAACAAGGAAATACAATAATAACCATTTTATTATTGCCTCTAGGGCATATTTCCAGCAGAAAACTCCTTGAACTTGTCGAAAACCTTTCGCAACAAGTCGAGCTTTGTAGACAGTAACATTACCGTCAGCGTCTATCTTCTTCTTGAAAATCCATTTATTCTCGATGGCTCGCCGATCATCGGGCAAGTCAACCAAAGTCCACACTTTGTTCTTATACATGGAACCCATCTCAGATTTCATAGTCTCAAGCCATTTTGCGGAATCTGGGCTCATCATCGCTTCCTCATAGTTCGTAGGTTCGTCATGGTCAAGTAACATGACCTCCAGAACAGGATTACCATACCACTCTGGTGTGGATCTTACTCTGGTTGACCTACGAGGTTCGGTAGTAACTTGATCCGTAGTTACATGATCATCATCATTAGCTTCCTCACTAATTGGTGTAGGAGTCATAGGAACAGATTTCTATGATGAACTACTTTCCAATAAGGGAGCAGGTACAGTTACCTCAGCAAGTTCTACTTTTCTCCCACTCACTTCTTTCAAGAGAAACTCCTTCTCTAGAAAGGATCCATTCTTAGCAATGAATGTCTTTCCTTCAGATCTGTGATAGAAGGTATACCCAACAATCTCCTTTGGGTATCCTATGAAGACACATTTCTCTGATTTGGGTTCGAGCTTATCAGGTTGAAGCTTTTTCACATAAGCATCGCAGCCCCAAACTTTAAGAAATGACAACTTTGGTTTCTTGCCAAACCATAGTTCATAAGAAGTCGTCTCAACGGATTTAGATGGTGCCCTATTTAACGTGAATGCAGCCGTCTCTAAAGTATAACCCCAAAACGATAGTGGTAAATCAGTAAGAGACATCATAGATCGCACCATATCTAGTAAAGTACGATTACGACGTTCGGACACACCATTACATTGTGGTGTTCCGGGTGGCGTGAGTTGCGAAACTATTCCGCATTGTTTCAAATGAAGACCAAACGCGTAACTCAAATATTATCCTCCACGATCAGATCGTAGAAACTTTATTTTCTTGTTACGATGATTTTCCAGTTCATTCTGAAATTCTTTGAACTTTTCAAATGTTTCAGACTTGTATTTCATCAAGTAGATATACCCATATCTGCTTAAATCATCTGTGAAGGTGAGAAAATAACAATACCCGCCGTGAGCCTCTATATTCATCGGACCACATACATCCGTATGTATGATTTCCAACAAATCTGTTGCTCGCTCCATTGTTCGGGAGAACGACATTTTAGTCATCTTGCCCATGAGGCATGGTTCGCAAGTACCAAGTGATTCATAATCAAGTGATTCCAAAAGTCCATCAGAATGGAGTTTCTTCATGCGCTTTACACCAATATGACCTAAACGGCAGTGCCACAAATACGTTGCACTATCATTATCAACTCTGCATCTTTTGGCTTCAATATTATGAATATGTGTATCACTACTATCGAGATTCATCAAAAATAGACCACTCTTCAAGGGTGCATGACCATAAAAGATATTACTCATATAAATAGAACAACCATTATTCTCAGATTTAAATGAATAACCGTCTCGCATCAAACAAGATCCAGATATAATGTTCATGCTCAACATTGGCACCAAATAATAATTATTCAGGTCTAAAACTAATCCCGAAGGTAGATGCAGAGGTAGCGTGCCGACCACAATCACATCGACTTTGGAACCATTTCCCACGCGCATCGTCACCTCGTCCTTAGCCAATCTTCGCTTAATCAGTAGTCCCTGTTTTGAGTTGCAGATATTAGCAAAAGAACCAGTATCAAATACCCAGGTGCTACTGCGAGCATTAGTAAGGTACACATCAATAACATGTATATCACATATACCTTTGTTCACCATGCCATCCTTCTTATCTGACAAATACTTGGGGCAGTTCCGCTTCCAGTGACCAGTCTGCTTGTAGTAGAAGCACTCAGTCTCAGGCTTAGGTCCAGACTTGGGCTTCTTCACTTGAGCAGAAACTTGCTTGCCGTTCTTCTTGAAGTTCCCCTTCTTCCCTTTACCCTTTTCCTTGAAATTAGTGGTCTTGTTGACCATCAACACTTGCTCCTTCTTGATTTCTACCTCCGCCACCTTTAGCATCACGAAGAGCTCGGGAATAGTCTTATCCATCCCTTGCATATTATAGTTCATCACGAAGCTCTTGTAGCTTGGTGGCAGTGATTGAAGAATTCTGTCAATGACATTATCATCTGGAAGATTAACTCCCAGTTGAATTAGGTGATTATTATACCCGGACATTTTGAGTATATGTTCACTGACAGAACTATTCTCCTCCATCTTGCAGTTGTAGAACTTATTGGAGATGTCATATCTCTCAATCCGGGCATTTTCTTGAAATATTGACTTCAACTCCTGGAACATCTCATATGCTCCATGACGTTCAAAACATCGTTGAAGTCCCGGTTCTAAGCCGTAAAGCATGGCATAATAAACTATCAAGTAGTCATCAGCTTTGCTCTGCCAGACGTTCATAACATCTAGCGTTGCTCATGCAGCGGGTTTGGCACCTAGCGGTGCTTCCAGGATGTAATTCTTCATGCAGCAATGAGGATAATCCTCAAGTTACGGACCCAATCCGTGTAATTGCTACCATCATCTTTCAACTTTGCTTTCTCAAGGAACGCATTAAAATTCAACGGAACAACAGCACGGACCATCTATCTACAACAACATATACATGCAAAATACTATCAGGTACTAAGTTCACGATAAATTAAAGTTCAATTAATCAAATTACTTAAGAACTCCCACTTAGACAAACATCCCTCTAATCATCTAAGTGATCACGTGATCCATATCAACTAAACTATGTCCGATCATCACGTGAGATGGAGTAGTTTTCAATGGTGAACATCACTATGTTGATCATATCTACTATATAATTCACGCTCGACCTTTCGGTCTCAGTGTTCCGAGGCCATATCTGCATATGCTAGGCACGTCAAGTTAAACCCGGGTATTCTGCGTGTGCAAAACTGGCTTGCACCCGTTGTATGTGAACGCAGATCTTATCACACCCGATCATCACGTGGTGTCTCGGCACGACGAACATTCACAACGGTGTGATAACCCACAAGTATAGGGGATCGCAACAGTTTTCGAGGGTAGAGTATTCAACCCAAATTTATTGATTCGACACAAGGGGAGCCAACGAATATTCTCAAGTATTAGCAGCTGAGTTGTCAATTCAACCACACCTGGAAACTTAATATCTGCAGCAAAGTGTTTAGTAGCAAAGTAATATGATAGTAGTGGTAATGGTAGCAAAAGGTAACAGTAGTAAAAGTAATGTTTTTGGTATTTTGTAGTGATGATAGCAATAGCAACGGGAAAGTAAATAAGCGGAGAACAATATATGGAAAGCTTGTGGGTAATGGATCGGTGATAGAGAATTATGCCGGATGCGGTTCATCATGTAATAGTCATAACCTAGGGTGATACAGAACTAGCTCCAATTCATTGATATAATGTAGGCATGTATTCCAAACATAGTCATACGTGCTTATGGAAAAGAACTTGCATGACATCTTTTGTCCTACCCTCCCGTGGCAGCGGGGTCCTTACGGAAACTAAGGGATATTAAGGTCTCCTTTTAATAGAGAACCGGAACAAAGCATTAACACATAGTGAATACATGAATTCCTCAAACTACGGTCATCACCGGTAAGTATCCCGATTATTGTTACTTTGGGGTTAATGGGTCATAACACATAATAGTGACTATAGACTTGCAAGATAGGATCAAGAACACTCATATATTGATGAAAACATAAGAGGTTCAGATCTGAAATCATGGCACTCGGGCCCTAGTGTCGGTGTACTAAAGTAGGGGTACCTTAGTACCCCGAACTTGTGCACGGGCAGTCGCAGCGACCCGCGGCAAGGCTTGCCGGGCGACCACCAAGACCCTCCATGGTTCCTCTGGAGCCATTCAAGAACAAAGTATACAAGAGCAAAACAAGGCCCCGGCAAGAGGAGCTTGCCGGGAAGGGAACAAGGCCCCGGCAAGAGGAGCTTGCCGGGAAGGAGACGAGACCCCGGCAAGAGGAGCTTGCCGGGAAGACCAACCAAAGCATCTCAAGAAGCTTGCTGCGGCGCACCGCGTGCCCCGACAAGGCCCGGTGAGCGACAAGCTCCCGGACGGGACAAGACAACATCCGCGGCAAGGCACTTGCCGCGGCAAGCTACTACCCCGCAGCCCGCGCTCCAGCTCACCCACCAACGTGTCGCCCTAGGACCATTCCTGGCGTACGTGGCGGGAGGCTGTGCAGCCGGGGGCATGCGGTGGCAAGCAGACGCTGACAAGGAACCATCATGGCAAACGGTGGCGTTCCTAGCGGTCCCTCTCTGGGCCGTCAAGGTGACACAGACGGGCATTTAATGCCCTTGTCCCCTGCCGTCAGAGTTAGGTAGGATGCGACATATAGGCGGTGGAGCCAACTACCACCCCTTTTACATTTTTACCCTCGCCTCTGTTGCCACGTGTCGGTGACCCCTTAGACATATAAAAGGAGGCCCATGCGCAACAGAGAAGGGGGGGATAGCCATTCTCACGCTCGGTCTTGCCAGCTGCTTGAGTGTACTGTAGCACTCGCCGCTCCCGAGCCAAAACTCAATACAACCACCAAAGCAGGAGTAGGGTTTTACGCATCCGTGCGGCCCGAACCTAGGTAAATCGATCGTCTCGCTCGTGTGTTTCGCCTCGATCTGCTCTTTGTGCATCCACCGCCCCCTGCCGAACCAAAAAGGGGCTCGGTCCGCCGATCCCCATAGGTGTGCGAGGGACCAGACACCCCCGACATCTTTGGCGCGCCAGGTAGGGGGAGCGTCGAGGTTGTGCGAACCTGATCCGGCGTTCGCGCGAGCCAAATCTTCATCGTCTTCATCAACATGCCGCCGAAGAAGAAGATTTTGGAGGCAGGTGCTCCGTCTGCGCCGAGCCCGCCATCGCCAGAGTGGACGGCTGGTGGAGCAGGCGCCGGCGAAAGTGCGGGCGCCGACGGGGAGACTCGTGGCGCTGCCAGGTCCAAGAACCAGGCTGCGCCGCACGTCGGCGGCGCGGTCGCCTCCCACAACGACCGCGCGCACTCCAAGACCTCGGCGTCCGTACACGCCCCGCGCCCGTCCCCAGGAGGCGCGGGACCCGCAGCGTCATGGTACCCACGGTACCATACGCCTGCTGGGCCAAGATCAAGCTGGCGGATCCCGGAGTGCTCAGGATCACCACGCACGCCAACATGCTGGCGCGAGCGTGGCGCGGTCGCTTGGACGGGATGTCGCTCCTTCTAACGCAGTTAGGAGTCCGAGCATATCTCGCTCCTCGCACCGTTCGCTGCCGCCGCCCACCACTCTGGCGGAAGCGTTGGCGCGTGCCCAGCTACTCCTAGACTACCCTCCAGCGCCAGAGAAGATCGATGACTGGAGGGCCACTATTCAGAGCCTCATCGGCTTCGCCAATGGTGACAACGGCAGCCGAGCGCATCGCTGCCGCGGCAAGTCAGCCAGGCGCGAGCCGGTGGCGACAAGACCGGCGAGGGTGCAACCACTGTGCACTCTCCGGCCCGAAGGCCAAGGTCGCCGACTCACCGGATCCACCTCGACAGCTACTCCACCGCGTCGTCAGATCCGCGAGCTCGTCGCGATCAACGCCAAGTTCTCCATGAGAGGCAGCAAGAAGATGCTCGAACACGCATCGAGCGCCGAAGGGAAGCGCGGCGTCAATCAGACCTGCGCGCTGGTCCCTCTGTTGACGTGCATGCACCCGGAGAGCCAGGTAACTTGCCATACGCGGCAGGTTGTCTTGCGTTCACCCGTGAGCTGCGGCAAGTCCAGTGGCCCAACCAGAAGCATTTCAAGCCAGACGTGCCGGAGAAGTACGACGGCAAGTCGCACCCGTCGGAATTCCTCAGCATCTACACCATTGCGGTGCAAGCTGCCGGGGGGCGAGACGACAAGGTCCTTGCCAACTACTTCCCGCTCGTGCTCAAGCCCGAAGTCAGATCCTGGCTCATGCACTTGCCTGACAACTCCATATCCTCTTGGGCAGACTTGTGCCATCAGTTTGTCGGCGCCTTTACGGGCGGCCACAAGCCACATGGCCAGGAAAGTGATCTCCACCTGCTTGCCCAGAAGGAAGGAGAGCCCCTGCGCAAGTATATCCAGAGGTTCAGCCGCGTGCAGCGCAACATCCCAGACATCCACCCCGCCACGGTTATCAGCGCGTTCCATCAGAACGTGCGTAATCGCAGGATGCGGGAGGAGATGGCGATGAGCAGGATCAGGGACGTCAGCGAGCTGTACACCCTGGCCGACAAGTGTGCACGCGCTGAAGAAGGGAGGAAACTCCCCGGAGAGGATGCTGGAGCGGGGGGATCTGACAGCGAGGATGCCGCCCCGGCAAGGAAGAACCGGAGGCGCAACAGGAAGAAGAACGGCAAAGAGGTACTAGTCGTTGAGCAGTCCAGCAATGACGGCCCCGCCAAGCATGCCAAAGTTGGCAGCTCCGGCAAGGAGGTTGCCACGTGCACCGACTGCCAGGCTGTGGCGGCCGCTGACAAGCAGGGCAGCTCCGACAAGCAGTACTGCAAGATCCACCGCACCAAGGGCCATGATCTCCAAAACTGCAAGAGGGTCGAGCAGCTTGTCCAGCAACAAAAAGCTGAGTACGAGCGGCGCGACAAGGAGAGAGCCCAAGGAGGCGGTGGAGAAGCCGGCAAGAAGCGCGCTGGCCCGGGAGGAAGCCGCGGCAAGGCCAAGCAGCGGCAAGGAGACAGACCTCCCCGCGGCCGCGACAAGGACGAAGACGAAGACGACGATGAAGACATGGATGATGTTGAGAACAGCGAACAGGAGTTTCAGAAGGCTACAAAAGTCTTGTGTGTTGACGGTGGCGCTTCTCTGCACACTTCCCACCGCCAACTCAAACAGTGGCTCCAGGAAGTCAATGCGGCAGAACCACCTGTCGAATCACGCAAGCTTCTGAAGTGGTCCAGCACGCCAATCATCTTTGACATTGAGGACCACCCTGATCGCACAACGGCGGTCGGGTGCCTGCCGTTGTTGGTCTCCCCAACAATCCGCAACCTCAAGGTCACCAAGATGCTAGTTGACGGCGGGGCCGGCCTGAATCTGATCTCCTCCGCTGTGCTCCAGAAACTCCAGATCCCGGACAGCGAGCTCGAAGAAACCGGTACATTCCAAGGAATTAACCCGGGAAGGAGCAAGCCGAAGGGAAAAGTCGCGCTGCCGGTAACATTCGGCAGCGAGATGAACTTCAGGACTGAGAGGGTCACCTTCGACATTGCCGATTTCCCATTGCCCTACAATGGGATACTTGGCCGTCCCGCACTCGCCAAGTTCATGGCGGCCTCTCACTACGCCTACAACATGCTCAAGATGCCAGTCCCGATAAGCGTCATCTCTGTCCCTGGCGACAAGAAGGACACCCTTATCTGCGCCGACAAGATCTACCGGGAAGCTGCCACCGCGACAGATCGCGAGACACTTGCCACTGAAGCTCCCGGGGGGAAGAAGACCAAGTCCGGCAAGTGCTCTGATGCCTACTCCGGCAAGCGCACCTCCTTGGAGTGCTGCGCTGCTGTCGAGGACGCACCATCGAGCTCCCCCAGCAAGAATAAGAAGACGATGGCAGCTCCACCACTTACCAAGAAGGTGCCCGCCAAGGAGGACTGCGCTGGTGGTACCTTCACCATCAGTGCCACGGTTGACCCTAAATAGGAAAGCGCGCTCGTTACTTTCCTGCGGGCGAATGTCGACGTGTTTGCATGGCAACCGTCTGACATCCCCGGTGTTCCCAGGAAGGTAATTGAGCACCACCTTGCAGTTTGTCCTCATGCGCGGCCCGTCAAGCAAAAAGGTAGGAAGCAGGCGGTGGAGCGCCAAGAATTCATAGCAGAAGAAATCAAGAAATTGGAAGCAGCAGGCCTTGTCAGGGGGGTGCTCCATCCAACGTGGTTGGCCAATCCGGTTGTAGTGCGCAAGGCAAACGGGAAGTGGAGGCTTTGTATTGACTTTACTGATGTTAATAAAGCTTGTCCCAAAGATCCATTTCCCTTGCCGCGCATTGACCAGATTGTTGACTCCACGGCCGGATGTGAGCTGCTTTAATTTCTTGATGCATACTCGGGATACCATCAGATCTTCATGGCGGAAGAGGATGAGGAGAAAACCGCATTCATTACTCCATGTGGCACGTACTGTTTCGTACGGATGCCTTTCGGATTAAAGAATGCTGGTTCAACATTTGCCAGAGTAGTCCATATTGCTTTGAAGCCACAGATACACAGAAATGTAGAAGCTTACATGGATGACATAGTGGTCAAGAGCAAAGACAGGGCAACTCTGATCCAAGACTTAGAAGAGACTTTTGCAAATCTGCGCAAGATCAACCTCAGGCTCAACCCCGAGAAGTGTGTGTTTGGAGTCCCTTCCGGCAAGCTTCTCGGGTTCTTTGTGTCTCAGCGGGGAATCGAAGCCAACCCCGACAAGATCAGGGCCATTGAGCAGATCGAAGCACCAAAGCGCGTCAAGGATGTACGGAAGCTTGCCGGCTGCGTAGCTGCTCTTAGCAGGTTTATCTCTCGGTCTGCTGAGCGCGCCCTGCCCTTTTTCAAAATTTTGAAAAGGGAAGGTCCAATGAGATGGACTCCGGAAGCGGAGGTTGCGCTGCAAGACCTGAAGAGATACATGTCCTCCACTCCAACACTTGTCGCACCTAAACCACAAGAGAAGTTGTTGTTGTACATAGCGGCAACCAACCAAGTGGTTAGTGCTGCGCTAGTAGTGGAGAGGGAGGCAGACGACGAGCCGGCGGCCGCGGCAAGCACGTCCCGCGACAAGAAGGAGGCTTCCCCGACAAGCTCTGGTCCCGACAAGCAAGGATCTGCGCAGATGCAAGAGGAGATACGGAAGAAAATGGTGCAGCGCCCAGTTTACTTTGTCAGCTCCCTTTTACAGGGGCTAGGTCAAGGTACTCTGGTGTGCAGAGGCTGCTTTTCGGCCTTCTCATGGCCTCGAGAAAGCTGCGCCATTACTTCCAAGCACACGAGATCACAGTCGTCACTCGCTTTCCGCTGAAGAGGATATTGCTAAATCCAGAAGCAACAGGCAGGATTGTCGAGTGGGCACTGGAACTGTCAAGCTTTGGTCTCAAGTTTGAGAGTACATCAACAATCCAGAGCAGAGCATTGGTAGAGTTCATAGCAGAGTGGACGCCAACTCGAGACGAAGAAATTCCGGAGACGAGCATCCCCGCCAAGGAAGCAAGCAAAGAGTGGCTCATGTACTTTGACGGTGCCTTCTCGCTGTAAGGCGCCGGTGCTGGTGTACTGCTTGTCGCACCCACCGGAGAGCACCTCAAGTACATAGTCCAGATGCACTTTCCCAAGGAGTAAGCGACAAACAATACTACAGAGTATGAAGGCTTGCTTGCCGGTCTCAGGATCGCGGCAGAACTTGGGATTAAGAAGCTCATTGTCCGGGGTGACTCGCAGCTTGTCGTCCGCCAAGTGAACAAGGATTACCAGAGTCCATTAATGGAAGCTTATGTCGATGAAGTGAGGAAGCTGGAAGAGCGCTTTGACGGCCTGCAAATGGAACATGTTCCAAGAGCTGAGAACGACATTGCCGATGGCCTGTCAAAGTGCGCAACACTTAAGTTACCTGTGGAACCAGGGACCTTTGTGCTCAAGCTGACTCAGCCATCCGTAACACCGTCAACCGGACAGAGCAAGAACAGGAAGTTTATCTCTGGCGACCATCTTCCGGCAGAGCGTCCCGAAGCCGCCGCCGAGAAGGTCCCCAAGATCAACGCCAAGAATGCTGAGGAGCAATCTACTCCGGCAAGCCCCAGGGTTTGTTCTGTTGAGGCAGATTCTCCCGACAAGCTCTGCTCCGGCAAGCTTGTCGGGGAGCGTCAAGCTCCGGTAGAGTCGCAGGCTCTCGCCGTAGAAGCAGACGTTCCCGCAGTAGCAGATGTGCCTTTAGTCCTTGTCGTCGAGCCACAGGCTCCGACATGGGCGCAGCAGATTGTCCATTTCCTCCAGACAGGAGAGCTTCCAGAGGAACCAGAAGAAGCGGAAAGAGTAGCCCGGCAGTCTAGTATGTACCAGTTTGTCGACAACACACTGTGCAGAAGAAGACTCAACGGTGTGAAATTGAAGTGCATTCCTCGGGAAGATGGACAGAAGCTGTTGGCAGAGATACACGGAGGCATATGTGGTCACCAAATTGGCGCGAGAGCTCTTGTCAGAAAAGTGTTCCGGCAAGGCTTCTTCTGGCCAACAGCCCTCCAGGATGCAACTGCACAAGTAACCAAGTGTGAAGCGTGCCTTTTCCATTCCAAGCAGATACATCAGCCAGCTCAAGCTCTCCAGACGATCCCTTTATCCTGGCCATTTTCGGTCTGGGGGCTCGATATCCTCGGCCCCTTCCCCCGAGCTGTCGGGGGCTTTGAGTACTTGTACGTTGCAATCGACAAGTTCATAAAGTGGCCGGAAGTGGAACCAGTGAGGAAGGTGACGGCGCTGTCCGCGATCAAATTCTTCAGGTCGATTGTTTGCCATTTCGGGATCCCTAACAGGATAATTACCGACAACGGTACACAATTTACGAGCCGCGCCTTCATGCAGTACGTCCAAGATCTCGGCGCCAAGGTCTGCTTTGCTTCTGTCGCTCACCCGAGAAGCAACGGCCAAGCTGAGAGGGCAAATGCTGAAGTGCTGCGCGGGCTCAAGACCAGAACATTTGACAGGCTGCTCAAGCGCGGACGCAACTGGATCAAGGAGCTGCCGGTGGTTCTTTGGTCGATCAGGACGATGCCAAATTGATCCACCGGGCAGACACCCTTCGCTCTAGTCTATGGAGCGGAGGCAGTTACCCCCACGGAACTCGTATACGGGTCACCTCGAGTGCTCGCTTATGATGAGCTTGAGCAAGAGCGGCTGCAGCAAGATGACGCGCTGCTCCTTGAGGAAGATCGTCTCCAGGTTGCTGTGCGAGCCAATCGCTACCAGCAAGCTTTGCGCCGCTATCATAGCCGCAAAGTTAACACCAGGAGCCTCGAGGAAGGCGACCTTGTTCTTCGGCGCGTTCAGTCCACCAAGAATTCCAACAAGTTGACGCCAAAGTGGGAAGGCCCTTACCGGGTGAAACGAGTCACCAGGCCTGGCGCTGTCCGCCTGGAGATCGAAGATGGCGTACCAGTGAGCAACTCCTGGAACATCGAGCTTCTTCGTAAGTTTTACCCGTAAGGCGCGGTTGTCGGACCCTGTCCGACAACCACCCTTTTGTACAAGTCTTGCCGCTGTTGCATGTAATCCTTTGTACAAAGCCAGGCGCAGACCCTGAGCACAAGATAATGAAGCGCTGGTGCCCAGAGTTATAGCATGCATGCTATGTCGAGTCGAGTCCTTGGTTAGGGTTGATAGTGCCTAACAGCAGCTAACCCCTAACTTAGAGGTCTAGTGTGCGTCCCTTTGTCCTTCCTTCGTTTCCTTTGGTTCGCAGGGCTTGCATATCCTTGTCGGACCGCATGAAGACGAAAGGGAGAAGAAGGACGTGCCGGCATCCGAACCCCGGCAAGCCAGAGTTGCCGGGGGCTGCAAGTACCAAGGTTCACCCCACGGCAAGCCAGAGTTGCCGGGGGCTGCGGTCTCAGATAAGTCTCTCATCCCTCTTCATGCATTCTGGTTTGGACTGGGAATACGAAACCTCGTTTCTTCCCGAAAGCCACCGTGCTCCCTTAGCTTTGGTCCCTGGGGCCCCAGGGCCAAGCTTTGGTCGCAGTCGCGGCAGGAAAGGGATGAAACGAGGGGCCGCACCCGCCTCGTCCCTGCCTCCGTCAAGAGCGTGAGAAAGGTTGAGCGACGTGGGTATGCGGTAGGGCCTGTTGCCAGGGAAGGAGTGTCTATCTGAAAGATACCAAGGACTTGCTCCTTGGCGTGGGTTCTACCCGCGAGACAAATAACCCGGCAAACATCCCCTTTTCATTAAAACATTCCACGCAGGTACGGTCCATAGAGAATGGAAAACATGAAAGAGAGGATTACAAGTTTTAAATGCGACTAAGGCCCGAGGGCTTACAAACTAAAAAGATAAGATGCCCGTAATCCTTTTCCTGTCCCTCTCTTCAGGAGGTAGGTCAAGGAGGCGAAAAGGGCAAAAGGAGCGCCTAGGCGAACTACGGGTGCCAAAAGACACCAAGAGAACATCCCGGGGGCCGTCAAGGCTGGACGGTGACGGCTGCGCCGGAAGCAGGGCTCGAAGACGAGGCGGCAGGACGTCAGCACGCTGTCGAGGGCACCTCGCCATCGTACTCCGACCCGACGGCCTTGCCGCCTGCCCTCTTCCTCTTCCGCAGCCTCCCTACGCCAGCCGCCCAAGGAGACGCCCCCGGGGAGTTCAAGGAGCCGACGACCCGGATGATGGGGTTGTCGGTGCCGCACAGAGCGGCGCCCGACACCTAGTCGGACCCGCCATCCTGCCGCCCGCTCCCCTCGTCGTCGTTGTCGCTCCCCTCCTCGTCACTCTTGCTCGAGGAGGAGCCTTCGCTGTCAGAGGAGCTTTCCACGTAGCACCGGGCCCGGACGCCGAAGCACCCGAAGACCTTGACGGAGAGGAGATCGCCCTCCACCAACCTGAAGTGGAGGGTGAGCCCGGCGTCAAGCTGTGGATGCGGGCGAACGTCTTCCACCCTCGGCCAAGATACATCACGCCGGGGGCTGGGAATTTGGCACGGACCCGCGTGCCGCTGATCCCACAGCCCCTCATCTGCAGCCTCAGCGTCTCGGGCGGGTCCAATTCAACCACTTCCGCAAACGGGTCCGGGAGTCGGAGGCGACGGCGAGGCGCCCGGCGCAGCCTGACGAATAACTCGCAAGGGTCGTCCCCGGCATGGGCCACCGCGGGAAGAGGAGCCGCCGGCGGAGGCGAAGCCGACGCGTCACCTCGTCCACCTCGTCCCCGAGCACCACGGCCTCGTCCTCGACCTCTTCCATGACCTCGCCCCCTCCCTCTTCCCCCTACGGCTGGCTCCGCCACCACGGGTGCGGGAGAGGGAGGGATGCGCTTCCTGGCGGCAACCCTTGCCACCACTGACGAAGGACCAGGGTTCCCTCTCTCCATGGCGAATGGGAGGGGGGGAGCAGAAGCTGAAGGAAGGAGAAGATGGGAGGATGCGGGCTCCCATCCTCCCCTCCCGCTCTTTATAAAGGAGCGAGGTGGGGGCTCGGCCGCCCCGCTCAGCGAATCAAGACGCAGGGAGCTGGGGCCGACCCGCTCCCTCGACCCACGACGGCCCCGTTTCCCGCCTCCGCCGCCCGCGACCCCAAGTGCATGGGAACCGCGTGGCAGGCGTGCAGAACCGAGGCGACGGATGGGGCGGCCTCTCCCCACCCCATGATCATGGGGAGTGGGCACCTCGAAAACCGCCCATGATCTCTCCCATGATGCCACGTTTGATGCGTGCCATTTGGAGAGGGCGCGGTGGATGCGGAACGAGTTATGGCGTACCCTAGGCTGCGCGTGCCCGTGCACTGTTTTGGGCCTGGCCCAACAGCGCTCGGCACCGTGTATGGCCCAGGCCCGGGGGCTCCTGTCGGTGTACTAAAGTAGGGGTACCTTAGTACCCCGAACTTGTGCACGGGCAGTCGCAGCGACCCGCGGCAAGGCTTGCCGGGCGACCGCCAAGACCCTCCATGGTTCCTCTGGAGCCATTCAGGAACAAAGTATACAAGAGCAAAACAAGGCCCCGACAAGAGGAGCTTGCTGGGAAGGGAACAAGGCCCCGACAAGAGGAGCTTGCCGGGAAGGAGACGAGACCCCGGCAAGAGGAGCTTGCCGGGAAGACCAACCAAAGCATCTCAAGAAGCTCGCTGCGGCGCACCGCGCGCCCCGACAAGGCCCGGTGAGCGACAAGCTCCCGGACGCGACAAGACAACATCCGCGGCAAGGCACTCTCCGCGGCAAGCTACTACCCCGCAGCCCACGCTCCAGCTCACCCACCAACGTGTCGCCCTGGGACCATTCCTGGCGTACGTGGCGGGAGGCTGTGCAGCCGGGGGCATGCGGTGGCAAGCAGACGCTGACAAGGAACCATCGTGGCAAACGGTGGCGTTCCTAGCGGTCCCTCTCTGGGCCGTCAAGGTGACACAGACGGGCATTTAATGCCCTTGTCCCCTGCCGTCAGAGTTAGGTAGGATGCGACATATAGGCGGTGGAGCCAACTACCACCCCTTTTACATTTTTACCCTCGCCTATGTTGCCACGTGTCGGTGACCCCTTAGACATATAAAAGGAGGCCCATGCGCAACAGAGAAGGGGGGGATAGCCATTCTCACGCTCGGTCTTGCCAGCTGCTTGAGTGTACTGTAGCACTCGCCGCTCCCGAGCCAAAACTCAATACAACCACCAAAGCAGGAGTAGGGTTTTACGCATCCGTGCGGCCCGAACCTGGGTAAATCGATCGTCTCGCTCGTGTGTTTCGCCTCGATCTGCTCTTTGTGCATCCACCGCCCCCTGCCGAACCAAAAAGGGGCTCGGTCCGCCGATCCCCATAGGTGTGCGAGGGACCAGACTCCCCCGACACCTAGTGACAAGCATTAAGCATAGCAAAGTCATAGCAACATCAATCTCTGAATATAGTGGACACTAGGGATCAAACCCTAACAAAACTAACTCGATTACATGATAGATCTCATCCAACCCATCACCGTCCAGCAAGCCTACGATGGAATTACTCACGCACGACGGTGAGCATCATGAAATTGGTGATGGAGGATGGTTGGTGATGACGATGGCGATGGATTACCCTCTCTAGAGCCCCGAACGGACTCCAGATCAGCCCTCCCGAGAGGTTTTAGGGCTTGGCGGCGGCTCTGTATCATAAAACGTGATGATTTCTTCTCTCTCATTTTTTTCTCATCGAAACTCAATATATGGAGGTGGAGTTGGAGTCAGAGAGGCAACAGGGGGCCCACAAGGTAGGGGGGCAGGCGCGCCCCCACCCTCGTGGCAAGACGATGGGCCCCCTGGCCTTCATCTTTGGCAGGTATTTTACTTATTTTCTGAAAACCGTCTCCGTGAAGTTTCAGGTCATTCCGAGAACGTTTGCTCCTGCACATAAATAACACCATGGTAATTCTGCTAAAAACAACATCAGTCCGGGTTAGTTCCATTCAAATCATGCAAGTTAGAGTCCAAAACAAGGGCAAAAGTGTTTGGAAAAGTAGATACGTTAGAGACGTATCACGGTGCATACTCAGGGAGAATACTTTGATACGTCTCCAACATATCTATAATTTTTTATTGTTCCATGCTATTATATTATCTGTTTTGGATGTTAATGGGCTTTATTTTACACTTTTATATTATTTTTGGGACTAACCTATTAACCGGAGGCCTAGCCCAAATTGTTGTTTTTTTGCCTATTTCAGTGTTTCCCAGAAAAAGAATATCAAACGGAGTCCAAATGGAATGAAACCTTTGCGAGCTCTATTTTTGGAACAAACATGATCCAGGGGACTTGGAGTGTACGTCAAGAAACAATCGAGGAGGCCATGAGGCAGGGGGCGTGCCTACCCCCTAGGCGCACCCTCCACCCTCGTGGGCTCCTTGTTGCTCCACCGACCTACTTCTTCCTCCTATATATATTCATATACCCCGAAAACATCCAGGAGCACGACGAAAACCTAATTCCACCGCCGCAACCTTCTGTACCCAAGAGATCCCATCTTGGAGCCTTTTCCGGAGCTCCGCCAGAGGGGGCATTGATCACAGATGGCCTCTACATCAACTCCATGGCCCCTCCGATGATGTGTGAGTAGTTTACTTTAGACCTTCGGGTCCATAGCTAGTAGCTAGATGGATTCTTCTCTTTCTTTGGATCTCAATACAAAGTTCTTCTCGATTCTCTTAGCGATCTATTCGATGTAATCTTCTTTTGCAGTGTGTTTGTCGAGATCCGATGAATTGTGGGTTTATGATCAAGTTTATCTATGAACAATATTTGAATCTTCTCTGAATTCTTTTTTGTATGATTGGTTTATCTTTGCAAGTCTCTTCGAATTATCAGTTTGGTTTGGCCTACTAGATTGATCTTTCTTGCAATGGGAGAAGTGCTTAGCTTTGGGTTCAATCTTGCGGTGCTTGATCCCAGTGACAAAAAGGGAAACGACATGTATTGTATTGTTGCCATCGAGGATAAAAAGATGGGGTTTATATCATATTGCATGAGTTTATCCCTCTACATCATGTCATCTTGCTTAAGGCGTTACTCTGTTCTTATGAACTTAATACTCTAGATGCATGCTGGATAGCGGTCGATGTGTGGAGTAATAGTTGTAGATGCGGGCAAGAGTCGGTCTACTTGTCACGGACGTGATGCCTATATACATGATCATACCTAGATATTCTCATAATCATTTGCTTTTCTATCAATTTCTCGACAGTAATTTGTTCACCCATCGTAATACTTATGCTATCTTGAGAGAAGCCACTAGTGAAACCTATGGCCCCGGGGTCTATTCTCCATCATACAAGTTTCCCATCTATTTTATTTTGCAACCTTTACTTTCAATCTATATCATAAAAATACCAAAAATATTTATCTTATTATCATTATCTCTATCAAATATCACTGTTGCAAGTGGCTGTGAAGGGATTGACAGCCCCTTTATTGCATTGGTTGCGAGGTTCTTATTTGTTTGTGTAGGTACGAGGTGACTCGCGCGTGGTCTACTACTGGATTGATACCTTGGTTCTCAAAAATTGAGGGAAATACTTACGCTGCTTTACTGCATCACCCTTTCCTCTTCAAGGAAAAACCAATGCAGTGCGCAAGAGGTAGCAAGAAGGATTTCTAGCGCCGTTGCCGGGGAGATCTACGCCAAGTCAAGACATACCAAGTACCCATCACAACTCTTATCCTTCGCATTACATTATTTGCCATTTGCCTCTCGTTTTCCTCTCCCCCACTTCACGCTTGCCGTTTTATTCGCCCTCTTTTTCCTTCGCCCTTTTCTTTTGCTTGCTTCGTCATTATGGCTAGTCCTTTATCTACTCCTTTATCTCCCAAGAATGAGGTCCTTAATTTTAAACAAAGGGAGGGAGAAAATATAAAAGATGCTTGGTTCAGAATTTGCAATGCACAAAATAGATCTATTACGAAGCAATCTACTTCCGTTCTTCTTCGCAATTTTTATGTAGGCATCAGTCCTTGGAATAGATATATTCTTGATACCATTACCGGAGGAAATATCTTGGGTAGCCATACTTTTGATTCTTATAATGTTATGATAGATTTGTTTGGCTCATCACCTCTTTTGATTAATGGAACTATTTTAACTTTAGAACATGTGATGCAACGGCTTGAAATTATTGAAAATAAAGTTGCCACCGTAGATTTAATTGAAAATTTGGATAGAAAGATCCATAACCAAATTACCCAATACGGATCTAAGGTAGGAGTTGCTCTTAAATTTTTTAAAGAAAAGGGACCTATGGTTAATGAAAAGATAGATCAAGATTCCACTAGCATTGATAAAATTGAGGATATTATTACCAACCTTGGGTCTGACTTTTCTTCCGTGAAAAACACTCCTCCTAATGCTAAGATTGCCAAATTGATGTATCTTCCTAAAAATAAGGGTGAAACTTCTAGTAAGGAAAATGCGGACCTCAAATCCATAAGTGTTCACCCCAACTTTCTCACTATCCCTAAGGAACCTTTTGCTACAAATGATTTTCTCGATTTTGTGCCTAGGGGTTTGATAATTAATAAAAAGAACGAAACTCCTAGGGGTTATAGGTGTCTTATTGAATAATTGCCTAGCAAAGATGGCAATACCTCGATCTATCTTCGCTTTTATGCCTAGCTAGGGGCGTTAAACGATAGCGCCTGTTGGGAGGCAACCCAATTTTATTTTTATTCCTTACCTTTTGCTCCTGTTTAGTAATAAAAAAATTATCTAGCCTCTGTTTTGTTTGTATTTTTTGTGTTTAATTAGTGTTTGTGCCAAGTAGAACCGTTGGGAAGACTTGGGGAAAGTCTTTTTGATCTTGCTGTAAAAAAACAGAAACTTTAGCGCTCACGAGAATTCCTGCCATTTTTTATTGGAGAGTGCTATTTAGTTAATTCTTTTTTCAGATGATTAATAGATAAATTCCTCACGTCCATAAAGTTATTTTAGAATTTTTGGGGTTCCAGAAGTTTGCGTTAGTTACAGATTACTACAGACTGTTCTGTTTTTGACAGATTCTATTTTTTGTGCGTTGTTTGCTTATTTTGATTAGTAATGGAGTTTATAAACCATAGAGAAGTTGTAATACAGTAATTTAACATCAATATAAATAAAGAATGAGTTCATTACAGTACCTTGAAGTGGTGTTTTGTTTTCTTTCGCTAACGGAGCTCACGAGATTTTTCTGTTAAGTTTTGTGTTGTGAAGTTTTCAAGTTTTGGGTAAAGATTTGATGGATTATGGAACAAGGAGTGGCAAGAGCATAAGCTTGGGGATTCCCAAGGCACCCGAAGGTAAAATCCAAGGACACCAAAAAGCCTAAGCTTGGGGATGCCCCGGAAGGCATCCCCTCTTTTGTCTTCGTTCATTGGTAACTTTACTTGGAGCTATATTTTTATTCACCACATGATATGTGTTTTGCTTGGAGCGTCTTGTATGATTTCAGTCTTTGTTTTTAGTTTACCACAATCATCCTTGCTGTACATACCTTTTGAGAGAGACAGACATGAATCGAAATTTATTAGTATACTTTATGTGCTTCACTTATATCTTTTGAGCTATATAGTTTTTGCTCTAGTGCTTAACTTATATCTTTTAGAGCACGGTGGTGGTTTTATTTATAGAAATAATTGATATCTCATGCTTCACTTATATTATTTTGAGAGTCCTTTAGAACAACATGGCAATTTGCTTTTAGGCATAATAAAAACTTTCATATAAGTGCATTGAATACTATGAGAAGTTTGATACTTGATAATTGTTTTGAGATATGGAGATGGTGATATTAGAGTCATGCTAGTTGAGTAGTTGTGAATTTGAGAAATACTTGTGTTGAAGTTTGTAATTCTCGTAGCATGCATGTATGGTGAACCGTTATGTGATGAAGTCGGAGCATGATTTATTTATTGATTGCCTTCCTTATGAGTGGCGGTCGGGGACGAGCGATGGTCTTTTCCTACCAATCTATCCCCCTAGGAGCATGCGCGTAATACTTTGTTTCGATAACTAATAGATTTTTGCAATAAGTATGTGAGTTCTTTATGACTAATGTTGAGTCCATGGATTATACACACTCTCACCCTTCCACATTTGCTAGCCTCTCTAGTACCGCGCAACTTTCGCCGGCACCATAAACCCACCATATACCTTCCTCAAAACAGTCACCATACCTACCTATTATGGCATTTCCATAGCCATTCCGAGATATATTGCCATGCAACTTTCCACCGTTCTGTTTGTTATGACACACTTCATCATTGTCATATTGCCATGCATGATCATGTAGTTGACATCGTATTTGTGGCAAAGCCACCGTTCATAATTTTTTCATACATGTCACTCTTGATTCATTGCATATCCCGGTACACCACCAGAGGCATTCACATAGAGTCATATTTTGTTCTAAGTATTGAGTTGTAAGTAAAAAGAAGTGTGATGATCATCATTATTAGAGCATTGTCCTAGTGAGAAAAGGATGATGGAGACTATGATTCCCCCACAAGTCGGGATGAGACTCCGGATGAAAAAAATAAAAAAGGAAAAGAGGCCAAAAAAAGAAGGCCCAAATAAAAAAATTGAGAGAAAAAGAGAGAAGGGACAATGGTACTATCCTTTTTCCACACTTGTGCTTCAAAGTAGCACCATGATCTTCATGATAGAGAGTCTCCTATGTTGTCACTTTCATAAACTAGTGGGAATTTTACATTATAGAACTTGGCTTGTATATTCCAATGATGGGCTTCCTCAAATTGCTCTAGGTCTTCGTGAGCAAGCAAGTTGGATGCACACCCACTTAGTTTCTTTTATTGAGCTTTCATACACTTATAGTTCTGGTGCATCCGTTGCATGGCAATCCCTACTCACTCACATTGATATCTATTGATGGGCATCTCCATAGCCCATTGATACGCCTAGTTGATGTGAGACTATCTTCTCCTTTTTGTCTTCTCCACAACCACCATTCTATTCCACCTATAGTGCTATATCCATGGCTCACGCTCATATATTGCGTGAAGATTGAAAAAGTTTGAGAACATCATAAGTATGAAACAATTGCTTGGCTTGTCATCGGGGTTGTGCATGATTTAATATTTTGTGTGATGAAGATAGAGCATAGCCAGACTATATGATCTTGTAGGGATAACTTTCTTTGGCCATGTTATTTTGAGAAGACATAATTTCTTAGGTAGCATGCTTGAAGTATTGTTATTTCTAAGTCAATATTAAACTTTTATCTTGAATCTTTCGGATCTGAACATTCATGCCACAATAAAGAAAAATTACATTGATAAATATGTTAGGAAGCATTCCACATCAAAAATTCCGTTTTTATCATTTACCTACTTGAGGACGAGCATGAATTAAGCTTGGGGATGCTTGATACGTCTCCAATGTATCTATACTTTTTGATTGTTCTATGCTATTATATTATCTATTTTGGATGTTAATGGGCTTTATTTTAAACTTTTATATTATTTTTGGGACTAAACTATTAACCGGAGGCCCAGCCCAAAATGCTGTTTTTTGCCTATTTCAGTGTTTCGCAGAAAAAGAATATCAAACGGAGTCCAAATGGAATGAAACCTTCGGGAGCGTTATTTTTGGAACAAACGTGATCCAGGGGACTTGAAGTGGACGTCGAGAAACAATCAAGGAGGCCACGAGACAGGGGGCGCGCCTACCCCCTGGGCGCACCCTCCATCCTCGTGGGCCCCTCGTTGCTCCACCGACCTACTTCTTCCTCCTATATATATATTCATATACCCCGAAAACATCCAGGAGCATGACGAAAACCTAATTCCACCGCCGCAACCTTCTGTCCCCAAGAGATCCCATCTTCGGGCCTTTTCCGGAGCTCCGCCGGAGGGGGCATTGATCACGGAGGGCCTCTACATCAACTCCATGGCCCCTCCGATGATGTGTGAGTAGTTTACTTCAGACCTTCGGGTCCATAGCTAGTAGCTAGATGGCTTCTTCTCTCTCTTTGGATCTCAATACAAAGTTCTCCTTGATTCTCTTGGCGATCTATTCGATGTAATCTTCTTTTGCAGTGTGTTTGTCGAGATCCGATGAATTGTGGGTTTATGATCAAGTTTATCTATGAACAATATTTGAATCTTCTCTGAATTCTTTTATGTATGATTGGTTTATCTTTCCAAGTCTCTTCGAATTATCAGTTTGGTTTGGCCTACTAAATTGATCTTTCTTGCAATGGGAGAAATGCTTAGCTTTGGGTTCAATCTTGTGGTGCTCGATCCCAGTGACAGAAAGGGAAACGACGTGTATTGTATTGTTGCCATCGAGGATAAAAAGATAGGGTTTATATCATATTGCATGAGTTTATCCCTCTACATCATGCCATCTTGCTTTAGGCGTTACTCTGTTCTTATGAACTTAATACTCTAGATGCATGCTGGATAGCGGTCGATGTGTGGAGTAATAGTAGTAGATGCGGGCAGGAGTCGGTCTACTTGTCACGGACGTGATGCCTATATACATGATCATACCTAGATATTCTCATAATTATTCGCTTTTCTATCAATTGCTCGACAGTAATTTGTTCACCCACCGTAATACTTATGCTATTTTGAGAGAAGCCACTAGTGAAACCTATGCTCCCCTGGTCTATTCTCCATCATACAAGTTTCCAATCTATTTTATCTTGCAACCTTTACTTTCAATCTATATCATAAAAATACCAAAAATATTTATCTTATTATCATTATCTCTATCAGATCTCACTGTTGCAAGTGGCCGTGAAGGGATTGACAACCCCTTTATCGCGTTGGTTGTGAGGTTCTTATTTGTTTGTGTAGGTACGAGGTGACTCGCGCGTGGTCTCCTACTGGATTGATGCCTTGGTTCTCAAAAACTGAGGGAAATACTTACGCTGCTTTATTGCATCACCCTTTCCTCTTTAAGGGAAAACCAACGCAGTGCTCAAGAGGTAGCACACTTATACCTTGAAATTTAGTGAGAGATCATCTTATAATGCTGCCATCGATCTAAGCAAAAAAAGATGCATAAAGGATAAACATCACATGCAATCAATATAAGTGATATGATATGGTCATCATCATCTTTCGCCTTTGATCTCCATCTCCAAAGCACCGTCATGATCACCATCATTACCGGCGCGACACCTTAATCTCCATCGAAGCATCGTTGCCATCTCGCCAACTATTGCTTCTACGACTATCGCTGCCATTTAGTGATAAAGTAAAGCAATTACACGGCGATTGCATTTCATACAATAAAGCGACAACCATATGGCTCCTGCCAGTTGCCGATAACTGTGTTACAAAACATGATCATCTCACACAATAAAATTTAGCATCATGTCTTGACCATATCACATCACAACATGCCCTGCAAAAACAAGTTAGACGTCCTCTACTTTGTTGTTGCAAGTTTTACGTGGCTGCTACGGGCTGAGCAAGAACCGCTCTTACCTATGCATCAAAAACCACAACGCGGTATAGTGATTGCTTTTTGATCTTCAGAAAGAACCCTGTTATTTGAATCCGATTCAAGTAAAGCTGGAGAAATAGACACCCACTAACCACCTGTGTGCGAAGCACGTCAGTAGAACCCGTCTCGCGTAAGCATACATGTAATGCCGGTCTGGGCCGCTTCTTCCAACAATGCCACCGACTCAAGAATCAACTGGTGATGACAAGCAAATGTATATACCCACGCCCACAACTCCTTTGTGTTCTACTCGTGCATATAACATCTACGCATAAACTTGGCTCTGATGCCATTGTTGGGGAACGTAGTAATTTCAAAAAAATTCCTACGCACACGCAAGATCATGGTGATGCATAGCAACGAGAGGGGAGAGTGTCGTCCACGTACCCTCGTAGATCGTAACCGGAAGCGTTATGACAACGTGGTTGATGTAGTCGTACGTCTTCACGATCGACCGATCCTAGTACCGAACGTACGGCACCTCCGCGATCTGCACACATTCAGCTTGGTGACGTCCCACGAACTCACGATCCAATAGAGCTTCGAGGGAGAGTTCCGTCAGCACGACGACGTGATGACGGTGTTGATGAAGCTACCGACGCAGGGCTTCGCCTAAGCACCGCTATGATATGACCGAGGTGGATTATGGTGGAGGGAGGCACCACATGCGGCTAAAAGATCAATGATCAATTTGTGTGTCTTGGGGTGCCCCCTACCTCCGTATATACAGGAGCAAGGGGGGAGGTCGGCCGGCCCTAGGAGGGTGCGCCAAGAGGAGGAGTCATCCTCCTAGTGGGAGTAGGACTCCCCTTTGCTAGTCCCACTCGGAGGGGGAAGGAAGGAGTGGGAGAGGGGAAAGGCAAGGGGGGCACCGCCCCCTCCTTCCTTGTCCTATTCGAACTCAAGGGGAGGGGTGCTACCTCTTGAGCACTTGCGTTGGTTTTCCCTTGAAGAGGAAAGGGTGGTGCAGCAAAGTAGCTAAGTATTTCCCTCGGTTTTTGAGAACCAAGGAATCAATCCAGTAGGAGGCTACGCACGAGTCCCTCGCAACTACGCAAAAACAAATAAATCCTTGCAACCAACGCGATAAGGGGTTCTCAATCCCTACACGGTCAATTACGAGAGTGAGATCTGATAGATATGATAAGATAATATTTTTGGTATTTTTATGATAAAGATGCAAAGTAAAATAAAAGGCAATGAAAATAACTAAGTATTGGAAGATTAATATGATGAAGATAGACCCGGGGGCCATATGTTTCAATAGTGGCTTCTCTCAAGAGCATAAGTATTTTACGGTGGGTGAACAAATTACTGTTGAGCAATTGACAGAATTGAGCATAGTTATGAGAATATCTAGGTATGATCATGTATATAGGCATCACGTCCGAGACAAGTAGACCGACTCCTGCCTGCATCTACTACTATTACTCCACACATCGACCGCTATCCAGCATGCATCTAGAGTATTAAGTTCAAGAGAACAGAGTAACGCTTTAAGCAAGATGACATGATGTAGAGGGATAAACTCATGCAATATGATGAAAACCCCATCTTGTTATCCTTGATGGCAACAATACAATATGTGCCTTGCTGCCCCTACTGTCACTGGGAAAGGACACCGCAAGATTGAACCCAAAGCTAAGCACTTCTCCCATTGCAAGAAAGATCAATCTAGTAGGCCAAACCAAACTGATAATTTGAAGAGACTTGCAAAGATAACCAATCATACATAAAAGAATTCGGAGAAGATTCAAATATTGTTCATAGATAAACTTGATCATAAACCCACAATTCATCAGTCTCAACAAACACACCGCAAAAGAAGATTACATCGAATAGATCTCCACAAGAGAGGGGGAGAACTTTGTATTGATATCCAAAAAGAGAGAAGAAGCCATCTAGCTAATAACTATGGACCCAAAGGTCTGAGGTAAACTACTCACACTTCATCGGAGAGGCTATGGTGTTGATGTAGAAGCCCTCCGTGATTGATGCCCCCTTTGACGGAGCTCCGGAACAGGCCCCAAGATGGGATCTCATGGATACAGAAAGTTACGGCAGTGGAATTAGGGTTTTGGCTCCGTATCTGATCATTTGGGGGTACGTAGGTATATATAGGAGGAAGGAGTACGTCGGTGGAGCAACAGGGGGCCTATGAGAGTGGAGGCCGCACCTGGGAGGGGGGGGGGGGGGTAGGCGCGCCCCCTACCTCGTGGCCTCCCTATTGGTTGCTTGACGTAGGGTCCAAGTCTCCTGGATCTTGTTTGTTCCAAAAATCACGTTCTCGAAGGTTTCATTCCGTTTGGACTTCGTTTGATATTCCTTTTCTTCAAAACCCTAAAATAGGCAAAAACAACAATTCTGGGCTGAGCCTCCGGTTAATAGTTTAGTCCCAAAAATAATATAAAAGTGGATAATAAAGCCTAATAATGTCCAAAACAGAAGATAATATAGCATGGAGCAATCAAAAATTATAGATAGGTTGGAGACGTATCAAGCAACCCCAAGCTTAATTCCTGCTCGTCCTCAATTAGGTAAATGAATAAAACAGAATTTTTGATGTGGAATGCTACTTGGCATAATTTCAATGTAATTCTTCTTAATTGTGGCATGAATATTCAGATCCAAAAGATTCAAGACAAAGTTTAATATTGTCATAGAAATAATAATACTTCAAGCATACTAACCAAGCAATTATGTCTTCTCATAATAACATGGCCAAAGAAGTTATCCCTGCAAAATCATATAGTCTGGCTATGCTCTATCTTCACCACACAAAGTATTTAAATCATGCACAACCCCGATGACAACCCAAGCAATTGTTTCATACTTTTGACATTCTCAAACTTTTTCAATCTTCACGCAATACATGAGCGTGACCATGGACATAGCACTTTAGGTGGAATAGAATGGTGGTTGTGGAGAAGACAAAAAGGGAGAAGATAGTCTCACATCAACTAGGCGTATCAACGGGCTATGGAGATGCCCACAATAGATATCAATGTGAGTGAGTAGGGATTGCCATGCAACGGATGCACTAGAGCTATAAGTATATGAAAGCTCAAAAAGAAACTAAGTGGGCATGCATCCAACTTGCTTGCTCACGAAGACCTAGGGCATTTTGAGGAAGCCCATCATTGGAATATGCAAGCCAAGTTCTATAATGAAAAATTCCCACTAGTATATGGAAGTGATAACAAAGGAGACTCTCTATCATGAAGATCATGGTGCTACTTTGAAGCACAAGTGTGGTAAAAGGATAGTAGCATTGTCCCTTCTCTCTTTTTCTCTCATTTTTTTATTTGGGCCTTTTCTCCTTTTTTATGGCCTCTTTTTTTATTTGGGATTCTATGGCCTCTTTTTATTTTATTTTATTTTATTTTTCGTCCGGAGTCTCATCCCGACTTATGGGGGAATCATAGTCTCCATCTTCATTTCCTCACTTGGGACAGTGCTCTAATAATGACGATCATAACACTTTTATTTACTTACAACTCAAGAATTACAACTCGATACTTAGAACAAAATATGACTCTATGTGAATGCCTCCGACGGTGTACCAGGATATGCAATGACTCAAGAGTGACATGTATGAAAGAATTATGAATGGTGGCTTTGCCACAAAGACAATGTCAACTACATGATCATGCAAAGCAATATGACAATGATGGAGTGTGTCATAGTAAACGGAACGGTGGAAAGTTGCATGGCAATATATCTCGGAATGGCTATGGAAATGCCATGATAGGTAGGTATGGTGGCTGTTTTGAGGAAGGTATATGGTAGGTGTATGATACTGGCGAAAGGTGCGTGGTATTAGAGAGGCTAGCAATGGTGGATGGGTGAGAGTGCGTATGATCCATGGACTCAACATTAGTCATAAAGAACTCATATACTTATTGCAAAAATCTACAAGTTATCAAAGCAAGGTATTACGCGCATGCTCCTAGGGGGATAGATTGGTAGGAAAAGACCATCGCTCGTCCCCAACCGCCACTCATAAGGAAGACAATCAATAAATAAATCATGCTTCGACTTCATCACATAACGGTTCACCATACATGCATGCTACGGGAATCACAAACTTTAACACAAGTATTTCTCAGATTCACAACTACTCAACTAGCATGACTCTAATATCACCATCTCCATATCTCAAAACAATTATCAAGTATCAAACTTCTCATAGTATTCAACACACTCATAAGAGAATTTTATTATTAATCTTGTATACCTAGCATATTAGGATTATTTAAGCAAATTACCATGCTATTTAAGACTCTCAAAATAATCTAAGTGAAACATGAGAGATCAATAGTTTCTACAAAACAAATCCACCACCGTGCTCTAAAAGATATAAGTGAAGCACATAGAGTATTCTAATAATTTCCGAATCATGTGTGTCTCTCTCAAAAGGTGTGTACAGTAAGGATGATTGTGGTAAACTAAAAAGCAAAGACTCAAATCATACAAGACGCTCCAAGCAAAACACATATCATGTGGTGAAGAAAAATGTAGCTCCAAGTAAAGTTACCGATGGAAGTAGACGAAAGAAGGGATGCCTTCTGGGGCATCCCCAAGCTTTGGCTTTTAGGTGTCATTAGATTATATTGGGGGTGCCATGGGAATCCCCAAGCTTAGGCTCTTTCAACTCCTTGTTCCATAATCCATCAAATCTTTACCCAAAACTTGAAAACTTCACAACACAAAACTTAAAGTAGAAAATCTCGTGAGCTCCGTTAGCGAAAGAAAACAAAAGACCACTTCAAGGTACTGTAATGAACTCATTCTTTATTTATATTGGTGTTAAACCTACTGTATTCACACTTCTCTATGGTTTATAAACTATTTTACTAGCCATAGATTCATCAAAATAAGCAAACAACACACAAAAAACAGAATCTGTCAAAAACAGAACAGTCTGTAGTAATCTGTAGCTAGCGCAAGATCTGGAACCTCAAAAATTCTAAAATAAATTTCTGGACGTGAGTAATTTATCTATTAATCATCTGCAAAAATAATTAACTAAACAACACTTTCAAAATAAAAATGGCAACAGTTCTCGTGAGCGCTAAAGTTTCTGTTTTTACAGCAAGATTAACAAGACTTTCCCCAAGTCTTCCCAACGGTTCTACTTGGCACAAACAATAATTCAACACAAAAAACACAACCAAAACAGAGGCTAGATAAATTATTTATTACTAAACAGGAGCAAAAAGCAAGGAATAAAAATAAAATTTGGTTGCCTCCCAACAGGCGCTATCGTTTAACGCCCCTAGCTAGGCTTAAAAAGCAAGGATAGATCTAGGTATTGCCATCTTTGGTAGGCAATCCATAAGTGGCTCTCATAATAGATTCATAAGGTAATTTAATTTTATTTCTATGAAAGTGTTCCATGCCTTTCCTTAACGGAAATTGGAATCTAATATTTCCTCCCTTCATATCAATAATTGCACCAATCGTTCTAAGGAAAGGTCTACCAAGAATAATAGGACATGAAGGATTGCAATCTATATCAAGAACGATAAAATCTACAGGCACATAATTCCTATTTGCAACAATAAGAACATCATTAATATTTCCCATAGGTTTCTTAATAGTGGAATCTGCAAGGTGCAAGTTTAAAGAGCAATCATCAAAATCACGGAAACCTAACAAATCACACAAAGTCTTTGGAATCGTGGAAACACTAGCACACCCAAATCACACAAAGCATAGCATTCATGATCTTTAATTTTAATTTTAATAGTTGGTTCCCACTCATCATAAAGTTTTCTAGGGATAGAAACTTCCAATTCAAGTTTTTGTTCATAAGATTGCATCAAAGCATCAACGATATGTTTGGTAAAAGCCTTATTTTGACTATAAACATGAGGAGAATTTAGCACGGATTGCAACAAGGAAATACAATCTATCAAAAAGCATCATAATTAAATTCCTTGAAATCCAAAATAGTAGGTTCATTAACATCTAGAGTTTTGATCTCTTCAATCCTACTTTTATCAATTTTAGCATCAAGATCTAAAAACTCTGAATTTTTGGAACGCCTTCTAGGTAAAGATGGATCATATTCAGTCCCATTATTATCAAGATTCATATTGCAAAACAAAGATTTAATAGGGGATACTGTTGGGGAACATAGCAGAATTTAAAATTTTCTACGCATCACCAAGATCAATCTATGGAGTCTTCTAGCAACGAGAGGAAAGGAGTGCATCTACATACCCTTGTAGATCGCGAGTGGAAGCGTTCAAGAGAATGGGGTTGATGGAGTCGTACTCGTCGTGATCCAAATCACCGATGACTGAGTGCCGAACGGACGGTACCTCCGCGTTCAACACATGTATGGTCGGGGAAGACGTCTCCTTCTTGATCCAGCAAGGGGGAAGGAGAGGTTGATGGAGATCCAGCGGCACGACGGCGTGGTGGTGGAAACAGTAGGATCTCGGCAGGGCTTCGCCAAGCTCTAATGAGAGGGAGAGGTGTTACGGGGGGTGGGGGTTGGGGGGGGGGGGGGAAGAGGGAGGCGCCAGGGGGTTGGGTGCGCAGCCCTCCCTCCCCCCTCTTTATATAGGGGTCCAGGGGGGGCGGCCCCTCTAGATCCCATCTAGATGGGGGGCGGCGGCCAAGGGGGGTGGCTTCCCCCCAAGCCAAGTGGGGCGCCCCCACCCCTAGAGTTTCCAACCCTAGGCGCAGGGGGAGGCCCAAGGGGGGTGCACCAGCCCATCAGGGGCTGGTTCCCCTCCTACTTCAGCCCATGCGGCCCTCCGGGATAGGTGGCCCCACCCGATGGACCCCCGGGACCCTTCCGGTGGTCCCGGTACAATACCGGTGACCCCCGAAACTTTCCCGGTGGCCGAAACTGGACTTCCTATATACAATTCTTCACCTCCGGACCATTCCGGAACTCCTCGTGATTTCCGGGATCTCATCCTGAACTCCGAACAACTTTCGGGTTACCGCATAATATCTCAACAACCCTAGCGTCACCGAACCTTAAGTGTGTAGACCCTACGGGTTCGGGAGACATGCAGACATGACCGAGACGACTCTCCGATCAATAACCAACAGCGGGATCTGGATACCCATGTTGGCTCCCAGATGCTCCTCGATGATCTCATCGGATGAACCATGATGTCGAGGATTCAATCAATCCCGTATACAATTCCCTTTGTCAATCGGTACGTTACTCGCCCGAGATTCGATCGTCGGTATCCCAATACCTCGTTCAATCTCGTTACCGGCAAGTCACTTTACTCGTACCGTAATGCATGATCCCGTGATCAACCACTTGGTCACGTTGAGCTCATTATGATGATGCATTACCGAGTGGGCCCAGAGATACCTCTCCCTCATACGGAGTGACAAATCCCAGTCTCGATTTGTGCCAACCCAACAGACACTTTCGGATATACCCGTAGTGCACCTTTATAGTCACCCAGTTACGTTGTGATGTTTGGCACACCCAAAGCACTCCTATGGTATCCGGGAGTTGCACAATCTCATGGTCTAAGGAAATGATACTTGACATTTGAAAAAGCTCTAGCAAACGAACTACACGATCTTGTGCTATGCTTAGGATTGAGTCTTGTCCATCACATCATTCTCCTAATGATGTGATCCCGTTATCAATGACATCTAATGTCCATAGTCAGGAAACCATGACTATCATTTGATCAATGAGCTAGTCAACTAGAGGCTCACTAGGGACGTGTTGTGGTCTATGTATTCACGCATGTATTACGATTTCCGGATAACACAATTATAGCATGAACAATAGACAATTATCATGAACAAGGAAATATAATAATAACCATTTTATTATTGCCTCTAGGGCATATTTCCAACAGATACATCAATAACTTTTAGGTCTTCATCTTTATTATCATGGAAACTAGAAGAACACACTCTTATAAAAGGAATCTTTCCTAGCACGCATCCTAGCGGTTCTTTCTTTGCACTCATCAATGGAAATTCTCATGGCTTTGAGAGACTCATTGATATCATGCTTAGGAGGAATAGATCTAAGTTTCAAAGAATCAACATCAAGAGAAATTCTATCAACGTTCCTAGCCAACTCATCAATCTTAAGCAATTTTCTTCAATCAAAGCATTAAAATTCTTTAATATTAGATTCAAAATCAGAGGGCATATTATTAAAATTTCCATAAGAATTGTTGTATGAATTACCATAATTATTTAAGGAATTACTAGGATACGGCCTAGGATTAAAGTTTCCTCTATACGCGTTGTTACCAAAATTATTCCTACCAACAAAATTCACATCCATAGATTCATTATTATTCTCAATCAAAGTAGACAAAGGCATATCATTAGGATCAGAAGAAACACTTTTATTAGCAAATAATTTCATAAGTTCATCCATCTTTCCACTCAAAACATTAATTTCTTCTATCGCGTGCACTTTTTTTATTAGTAGATCTTTCAATGTGCCATTGAGAATAATTAACCATAATATTATCTAGGAGTGTAGTAGCTTCTCCTAAAGTGATTTCCATAAAAGTGCCTCCCGCGGCCGAATCTAAAAGATATCTAGAAGCAAAATTCAATCCGGCATAAAATTTTTGTATAACCATCCACAAATTCAAACCATGTGTTGGGCAATTACGTATCATTAATTTCATCCTCTCCCAAGCTTGTGCAACATGTTCATGATCAAGTTGCTTAAAATTCATAATATCGTTTCTAAGAGAGATAATCTTAGTTGGAGGAAAAATACTTAGAGATAAAAGCATCTTTGCACTTATTCCAAGAATCAATACTATTTTTAGGCAAAGACGAAAACCAAGCTTTAGCACGATCTCTAAGCGAATAAGGAAATAGCTTCAATTTAACAATATCATTATCAACATCTTTCTTCTTTTGCATATCACACAAATCAACGAAGCTATCTAGATGGGTAGCGACATCTTCACTAGGAAGGCCGGAAAACAAATCTTTCATGACAAGATTCAGCAAGGCAGCATTAATTTCACAAGATTCAACATCGGTAAGAGGAGCAATCGGAGTGCTAATAAAATCATTGTTGTTGGTATTGGTAAAGTCACACAATTTAGTGTTATCTTGAGCCATCATGACAAGCAAGCAATCCAACACACAAGCAAGCGAGGAACGGGCAAAAAGAGGCAAATAGAGAAAGAGAGGGTGGGTAGAGAAAGAGAGGGCGAATAAAATGACAAGGGTGAAGTGGGGGAGAGGAAAACAAGAGGCAAATGGCAAATAATGTAACACGTGAGATAAGGGTTTGTGATGGGTACTTGGTATGTTGACTTTTGCATAGACCTCCCCGGCAACGGTGCCAGAAATCCTTCTTGCTACCTCTTTGAGCACTTGCATTGGTTTTCCCTTGAAGAGGAAAGGGTGGTGCAGCAAAGTAGCGTAAGTATTTCCCTCAGTTTTTGAGAACCAAGGCATCAATCCAGTAGGAGGCTACGCGCGAGTCCCTCGCACCTACACAAAACAAATAAATCCTCGCAACCAACGCGATAAGGGGTTGTCAATCCCTACACGGTCACTTACGAGAGTGAGATCTGATAGATATGATAAGATAATATTTTTGGTATTTTTATGATAAAGATGCAAAGTAAAATAAAAGGCAATGAAAATAACTAAGTATTGGAAGATTAATATGATGAAGATAGACCCGGGGGCCATAGGTTTCACTAGTGGCTTCTCTCAAGAGCATAAGTATTTTACTGTGGGTGAACAAATTACTGTTGAGCAATTGACAGAATTGAGCATAGTTATGAGCATATCTAGGTATGATCATGTATATAGGCATCACGTCCGAGACAAGTAGACCGACTCCTGCCTGCATCTACTACTATTACTCCACACATCGACCGCTATCCAGCATGCATCTCGAGTATTAAGTTCAAGAGAACAGAGTAACGCTTTAAGCAAGATGACATGACGTAGAGGGATAAACTCATGCAATATGATGAAAACCCCATCTTGTTATCCCTACTATCACTGGGAAAGGACACCGCAAGATTGAACCCAAAGCTAAGCACTTCTCCCATTGCAAGAAAGATCAATCTAGTAGGCCAAACCAAACCATAATTCGAAGAGACTTGCAAAGATAACCAAACATACATAAAAGAATTCAGAGAAGATTCAAATATTATTCATAGATAAACTTGATCATAAACCCACAATTAATCGGTCTCAACAAACACACTGCAAAAGAAGATTACATCGAATAGATCTCCGCAAGAGAGGGGGATAACTTTGTATTGAGATCCAAAAAGGGAGAAGAAGCCATCTAGCTAATAACTATGGACCCGAAGGTCTGAGGTAAACTACTCACACTTCATCGGAGAGGCTATGGTGTTGATGTAGAAGCCCTCCGTGATCGATGCCCCCTCCGGCAGAGCTCCGGAAAAAGCCCCAAGATGGGATCTCGTGGATACAGAAAGTTACGGCGGTGGAATTAGGGTTTTGGCTCCGTATCTGATCGTTTGGGGGTACGTAGGTATATATAGGAGGAAGGAGTACGTCGGTGGAGCAACAGGGGGCCCACGAAGGTGGAGGGCGCGCCGGGGGGGGGGGGGGGTAGGCGCCCCCTTACCTCGTGGCCTCCCTGTTGGTTGCTTGACGTAGGGTCCAAGTCTCCTGGATCTTGTTCGTTCCAAAAATCACGTTCCCGAAGGTTTCATTATGTTTTAACTCCGTTTGATGTTCCTTTTCTTCGAAACCCTAAAATAGGCAAAAAAACAACAATTCTGGGCTGAGCCTCCGGTTAATAGGTTAGTCCCAAAAATAATATAAAAGTGGATAATAAAGCCCAATAATGTCCAAAACAGAAGATAATATAGCATGGAGCAATCAAAAATTATAGATATGTTGGAGACGTATCAAGGGGGCGCGCGGCCTGCCTTGGCCGGCCCCTCTCTCTCTCTCCACTAGGGCCCATTAAGGCCCATTAGCCCCTGGGGGGTTCTGGTAACCCTTCCGGCACTCCGGTTTTCTCCGAGATCACCCGAAACATTTTCGGTGTCCGAATATAGCCGTCCAATATATCAATCTTTATTTATCGACCATTTCGAGACTCCTTGTCATGTCCGTGATCACATCCGGGACTCCGAACTATCTTCGGTACATCAAAACACATAAACTCATAATACTGATCTTCACCAAACGTTAAGCGTGCGGACCCTACGGGTTCGAGAACTATGTAGACATGACCGAGACTCATCTCCAGTCAATAACCAATAGCGGAACCTGAATGCTCATATTGGTTCCTACATATTCTACGAAGATCTTTATCGGTCAAACCGCATAACAATATACGTTGTTCCCTTTGTCATCGGTATGTTACTTGCCGAGATTCGATCGTCGGTATCTCAATACCTAGTTCAATCTCGTTACCGGCAAGTCTCTTTACTCATTCCATAATACATCATCCCGCAACTAACTCATTAGTTGCATTGCTTGCAAGGCTTATAGTGATGTGCATTACCGAGAGGGCCCAAAGATACATCTCTGACAATCGGAGTGACAAATCCTAATCTCGATCTATGCCAACTCAATAAGTACCATTGGAGGCACCTGTAGAGCACCTTTATAATCACCCAGTTACGTTGTGACGTTTGATAGCACACAAAGTGTTCCTCCGGTATTCGAGAGTTGCATAATCTCATAGTCATAGGAACATGTATAAGTCATGAAGAAAGCAATAGCAATATACTAAATGATCAAATGCTAAGCTAACAGAATGAGCCAAGTCAATCACATCATTCTCTAATGATGTGATCCCGTTAATCAGATGACAACTCATGTCTATGGCTAGGAAACTTAACCATATTTGATTCAACGAGCTAGTCAAGTAGAGGCATACTAGTGACACTTTGTTTGTCTATGTATTCACACATGTACTAAGTTTCCGGTTAATACAATTCTAGCATGAATAATAAACATTTATCATGATATAAGGAAATATAAATAACAACTTTATTATTGCCTCTAGGGCATATTTCTTTCAGATACGAAGGGTTTCTTGATTTATGAAATTTATAGGCGAAAGAATGGACGAAAGACGGTGCACAGGGTGCCCATACAACCTAGTGGTGCGGGTCAGCCCCTGGTCATGCCGCCTGGCCGCATGAGGCCCTTGGCTGGCCCCTCGGCAGGTCCAGGCACTTTCTGGAATCTCCGTGACGCGAAATAATTGTATTAAATCCTTAGAGTTTTTTAACCTTGTAGATATGGATTTTCTAAAAACTCAAAAAACATGTAGAAAACAACAACTAGCTTCGGGCACTAAATTAATAGGTTAATAAAAAAATGCTATAAAAAGTATTAAAAAGTGATATTATAATAACATGAAACAATCAAAATTTATATGTACATTCAAGACGTATGTAGGGGTCATGTATATCAATCACGTGCCCGATCCAGGGGTAGTTTTGACTGATCTTGAATGTTTTTTCCGAGACTTGACTAAGACATTTTTGGAACCACACATACAATTTTTTAAGGATTTTTCAATTGGGTTTCATCAATTTTTTCGTGGATTTCATTGTCTCTAGAGGCTACAAAGCTGGGCCATGTAGTCAGACAGGCATATGGCTTGATTATGTGCGGACCCACATGCTTTGACGATGCAACCCATTTCTCATGTGGATTCCTTCATCAAGTCCTACTCTTATGTTTTATATGTTAAACTTTGTTTTGCATATTCATTCAAACAATAAACTAAGGAAATGATGAATGTAATGGTTATAAAACTGTATACAGCTTGGAATATCATAGGCGGGATTCTACATGCACACTCTCCATCTCACTCACGATGACAAGCAAGAATTGTTTTTCAAGCAACATTGAAAATTTGTTCATTCATGAAATCTTGTTCCATTTTTGCGGCTCATTCTACATAAGTACAAGAAACCTGAAATTTAGTATTTGACCATCAGCTTGCATGAACTAAAAATGGTCATCTATATTGTCAAGAGCCAATTGTCGGTATCCAAATAAGCCGCAACACAGACTATTGATATGTGGTAGAAAAACACCTTCGCCGCAATGATTTTTAATAAACTATATAACCAAACAACGATATATTGAAGGCGTGCTCGCTGTCTTCTTCTGTCATACCACATGGTTAAGCTAAATATCGAGTCAAATCGCAATTCAAACTCTATCCCACTACAAACCATAATTTTTAACACATCCAATCACATACATAAACTCGATCTACAATGGAATGGTAAAGACTCCGGAGAATCAGTGCCAATCTCTACACATATGATGTTCGTGCTAAACCTTCTTCTCGTCGTGAACGCACGCCGTTGAGCTACATAAATCAATTCAGAAGACCTCTTCGATTCGACGGAATTTCATAAAAAAGGAATGGCCTACTCCCAACATGAAGAAATTTGAAAAAAAAGAGGAATGGCCTGCCCCCAACATGAAGAAATTTGAAAAAAAAAGAGGAATAACCTGCCCCCAACATGAAGCATAGAATATTTTATAAAGTTCAAAATTTCAAACCAAACAAAGGCAAAAACCCACCAAACTCATTCGGTGGTAGTACTAGGAGTTGAGCTTTGGTGTCTCTCAGATCCAGCCCCCCACCCCAACCCCGAAGACCAAACCCGCCAGCAGCCAGATCTCACCCCGCCCAGATCAGATCCCAACCCGGCCCCCGGATGCGCTCGTAGCCGCCCGAGCGCTCGCACCGGACCGCCGCCCGCCTCCATGGGCGGCCTCAGGGCAGCGTCGGAGTCGCCGTCGTCGGGAGCGGGGTCGTCGGGCGTGGCGATGGCGTGCGTGGTGGCGTCGGAGGTGGCCACGGTGCTGGCCGTCATGCGCCGCAACGTGCGCTGGGCGGGCGTGCGCTACGGCGGGGACGACGGCGGCGGCGCCGAGGAGGAGCACCTCGACCACCCCCTCATCGCGGGGCTCAAGTCGCTCCGCCGCCGCGCCGCCGCGTGGGGGACCCGCTGGCCCGAGGCCGACCCGCTCCTCTGCCTCCGCCCCTTCCTCGACGTCGTGCGCTCCGACGAGACCGGCGCGCCCATCACCGGCTCCGCGCTCTCCTCCCTGCACAAGCTCCTGTCCCTCGACCTCGTGGCGCCCGGCGGGGGCGCCGCCGAGGCCATGGGCGCCGTCGTGGAGGCCGTCACGGGCTGCCGCTTCGAGGTCACCGACCCGGCCTCCGAGGAGGCCGTCCTCGCCCGGGTCCTGCAGGTGCTGCTCGCCTGCGTGCGCGGCCGCGCAGCCCCCGCGCTCTCCAACCGCCACGTCTGCGCCATCGTCACCACCTGCTTCCGCGTCGTGCAGCAGGCCGGCACCAAGGGGGAGCTCCTGCAGCGCGTCTCCAGGCAGACCATGCAGGAGGTCATCCGCTGTGTCTTCGCCCGCCTTGCTGACATTGAACCCACCGCCATCGTCAACGAGCAGGTGGGATTGCTTCTCAGGGTCTTCAGCCCACCAATTACATTTTTATATTGCTTGCACACTTGATCATGGAGACAATGCTGCTCTTTTCCTTTTTTACCCAGTATTGTGATAGTTTAACTTGCAGTGCTCTTTTTGGTTTGTGTACTGAAGTAACTATACTTATTCATGTGTGTGTGTATTTGTATGGAGGGTTAATTGGAGTCTTAGTTTTCTAAATGCTGTCATTCCAGCAATTTGACCATGTGCACATGAAACCGACTCCATTTTTACTTGCCTTGAGTACCTACCTGTACACTATGTATCATGCTAGTTTGGAACAAAATGCATTCTGGTGGTAATACCAAGTTTGGTGTATTCATGTGGTGGTGCGTTTGTTCCACAGATTAGCAAGAACCAAGATTTGGGTGCTGAGGAGCTAGGGAATGGGAAGAGTGATTATGTTTGTTTGAATAGCTCCGGGGATGAAGTCGGAGGTGGATTTGGTGCCGTTCAAGACAAGGACATGATGGAGCCGCTCGGGGTTCCTTGCATGGTGGAGATATTACAGTTCTTGTGCTCCCTCTTGAACATAGCCGAAGACATGGATGTGAGCCAAAGGATGAATGGCATTGATTATGATGAGGACGTGCCCCTCTTTGCTCTGGGCTTGATAAATTCTGCCATTGAGTTGTCAGCTTCGTCCATCGACAGGCACCCAAAGTTGCTGGCTTTTGTACAGGATGAACTGTTCCACAATCTAATGCAGTTTGGCTTGTCAATGAGCCCCCTGATTCTGTCGACAGTGTGCAGCACTGTTTTTACTCTCTTCTACCATTTACGTCAGGAACTTAAGTTGCAAATTGAGGCTTTCTTCTCGTGTGTGATCCTAAGATTAGCCCAGGGTAGATATGGAGCTAGTTATCAGCAGCAGGAAGTCGCCCTGGAGGCTCTAGTGGATTTCTGTCGGCAGAAAGAGTTTATGGCTGAGATGTATGCAAACATGGACTGTGATCTACAGTGTTCAAATATTTTTGAAGACCTAGCTAATCTTCTGTCTAGAAGTGCATTCCCTGTAAACAGTCCATTGTCCGCATTGAATGTTCTTGCATTGGATGGTTTGGTTGCTGTCATTCAGGCGATAGCAGAGAGGACTGATCATGCACATCAGCATCATGGGCAGACAGTTCCAGAAATAAGTGAATATTTTCCCTTTTGGCAGTTGAAGTGTGAGGGCAGTAATGATCCTGATCAATGGGTTAGATTCGTTCACCAGCAAAAAAGCATCAAGAGAAAGCTAATGGTTGGTGTTGAGCATTTCAATAGGGACAAAAAGAAGGGCTTTGAGTACCTGCAAGGTGTCCACCTATTGCCTGAAAAACTTGATCCACGAAGTGTTGCTCTGTTCTTTCGGTACACACCTGGATTGGACAAGAACCTTCTTGGGGAATACCTTGGGAATCATGATGAGTTCTCTATTCTGGTACTTCACGAATTTGCTAAAACCTTTGACTTTGAGGATATGAACTTGGACGCTGCCCTAAGGCTCTTCTTGGAAACTTTCCGGCTGCCTGGTGAGTCACAAAAGATACAGCGGATTCTGGAGGCCTTCTCTGAGAGGTATTATGAACAGTCACCACACATGTTTGTTAACAGGGATGCCGCTCTGGTGCTGTCGTATTCAGTAATTATGCTCAACACAGATCAACACAATGTAAGGGTTAAGAAGAAGATGACTGAAGAAGACTTTATCAGGAACAATCGCCGTATCAATGGTGGGAATGATCTTCCGAGGGAGTTCTTGTCGGAGCTGTTTTATTCTATCTGTCGGAATGAGATCAAAACCATTCCCGAGCAAGGAGCTGGATGCTCTGAGATGTCTTATAGCCGCTGGGTTGATCTGATGTGGAAGTCAAAGAGGACATCAGTGTACATTGCTTGTGACTCCTACCCTTTTCTTGATAATGACATGTTCCCTATCATGGCTGGACCATCAGTTGCTGCTATCTCCGTGGTTTTTGATAATGTTGAGCATGAGGAGATTCTTACAGGATGTATTGATGGTTTTCTATCTGTAGCAAAGCTGGCTGCATTCTATCATCTCGATGATGTATTGAATGATCTTGTTGTGGGTCTATGTAAGTTCACCACTTTGTTGAACAATTCTTATGCTGATGACCCTGTAATAGCTTTTGGGGTGGATACCAAGGCTAGAATGGCAACAGAGGCGGTCTTCACAATTGCAACTACTTATGGTGATCATATACGGAGTGGATGGAGGAATATAGTAGATTGCATTTTAAGGTTGCACAAGATAGGCCTTCTTCCTGGTCGCCTCACTGGCGATACAGGTGACGATCAGGAGTCTTCAGATTCATTGCCTAGCAAGCTTGGTTCATATGCACTTGCACCTCAAGCCTTACCAATCAACACCCCTAAAAAAACATATGGGCTGATGGGTAGGTTTAGCCAACTACTGTACCTAGATGCTGAAGAACCAAGGTCCCAGCCAACTGAGGAGCAACTGGCAGCTCAGAGGAATGCTTTGGAGACCGTAAAGAAATGCCAAATAGGTACCATCTTCACCGAGAGTAAATTCTTACAAGCTGACTCACTCTCAAATCTAGCAAGAGCCCTCATTCAGGCAGCAGGCCGACCTCAGAGGATAACCAGCTCGCTTGATGATGAAGGCACGGCAGTGTTCTGCTTAGAGCTCCTAATTACTGTCACATTAAATAACAGAGACAGGATTGTGCTTTTGTGGCAGGGTGTTTATGAGCACATAACCCATATCGTTCAGTCCACAGTGATGCCTTGCAATCTGGTGGAGAAGGCTGTGTTCGGGCTTCTGCACATCTGCCAGAGGCTGCTTCCTTATAAGGAGAATCTGGTGGATGACTTACTGAGGTCACTGCAGCTGATTTTGAAACTTGATGCTCGTGTAGCTGATGCTTACTGTGAGAACATCACGTTGGAGGTCACACGACTTGTGAAGGCCAATGCAACCCATATCAAATCTCAGATGGGCTGGCGAACTATAATTTCCTTACTCTGTGTCACCGCTCGCCATCCTGATGCTTCTGATGCTGGCTTTGAAGCTCTGGTTTTCATCATGTCTGAGGGAGCACACCTCTCACCTGCCAACTTCATCGTTTCAGTGGAGGCCTCAAGGCAGTTTGCAGAATCCCGGCTTGGGTCTTCAGAGAGATCTATCCATGCCTTGAACCTAATGGCTGACTCAGTAAATTGCCTTACACGCTGGTCATGTGAGGTCAAGGAAGCTGGTGGCGAGGCAGACAGGATATTGGAAGGAATTGCTGAGATGTGGCTGCGGCTAGTGCAGGCATTGAGGAAGGTGTGCACGGATCAGAGGGAGGAAGTGAGGAACCATGCGCTGTTATGTTTGCACAGATGCTTAATAGTTGATGGAATATCAGTGTCCTCTTCTGCATGGTTGATGTCCTTTGATATTATCTTCCAGTTGCTTGACGAGTTGTTGGAGATTGCTCAGAGTTACTCACCAAAGGATTTCAGAAATATGGAGGTGTCCCTCTTGCATGCCGTGAAACTGTTGTGCAAGGTGTTCTTGCAGTCACTTAAAGACTTGTCCGCACAGAGCAGTTTCAGCAAGCTGTGGCTGGAAGTCCTCGACATGATAGAGAAGTTCATGAAAGTGAAACTGAGAGGGAGGAGGACTGAGAAGCTACATGAGGCAATCCCTGAGCTACTGAAGAACATGCTACTGGTGATGAAAGCAAATGGTGTACTGTCAAAGACTAGCGCCAGCGAGGAGAACACGTTGTGGGAAGCAACATGGCTTCAAGTCAACAAGGTCACGCCATCGCTGCAGCCAGAGGTTTTCCCTGACAATGAAAGGGACTCCGCAGCAGAAGGCGAGCAGAGCAAGCCGGAGAGTTCAGCACAGGAGGGCCAAACTGCTGAGCAATAGGTCCAAACTGCTGAACATCGAATCCGACCTTCCAGCAATTTTCGGTGGAGCTATACACAGACGCCTGGCTGCGCTCTCGGTGGACATTAGGGAGGGAGAGCAAGCTGGTGTATTGTAATTTTTTAGTCCATAATAATTGGCTTTTTTGGGTTATTGACGTGGATGTTGCCACTCTGAGGTTTTATTGTTGCAACACCTGAGGAAAATTGTATGATAGGGTATATCGCAGCAGTTACAGGATTTCCCCCCAACACCCGCATTGTTACATTTGTTACAGATGTGAATAGGTGGATGAGGTAGCAAAACACCATGGATTTTACCATACCGTGCAAGTGCTGGATGCATGCCAACTTTTTTCTTGCATCTATTATTACAAGCTGTAATCACGCTAGATATTTACTGTACATTATTTGGTGCAAGCATGCACCCAGTGCATATTGAGTGAATTGGGTTGAACATGGCTTGAGAATTTTTGTAGGATCTGGAATACATGGTAACCTTTTCGCCTTGATTGGTTGATGTATATGGTTGTAGGCCTATTTGCTTCACAATCACATCGAAAATTCTACGGCGTGAATGTGTGGCTGATGATATTCTATTTCTCTAACAAAAGCTTATTTATATGATTATTTGTTGAGACCCAGGCGCATGTTATTCTCTTATCAAACCAGGGTATGAGACGCAGTCTTGGCGTCTGTTTGGATATTCAATCTAAAGCTACACACATATTCTGGTAATCAACAGACTTGTAGAAGTAGTTATATTCTAGCTATCGCGAAAGGTTTTGAATGGGAAGTTGAAATATATGCATGGTGTTCATGTATCATGTTATAACTTGCAATTTTCATGATAAAGGTGCTTAAATAGATGGGTCACCATTTTTTTGTGACCAGATTCTCATGCATGCATGATGATAAATTGATTTTTTTAGAGTACGTAAATTACGTACCATAGCTTTATATAAGAGAGGGAAAATGTACAAGATAAAAGTGCATCACAGCCACAGCTTGGCTGAAGGCAAAGTAATAAGACTCCAAATCCAAACACAGGACCTACTCCTCACAAAAGATCACTCATTCCTCTCCCTCCCGCCAAAGCCCACATTCTGAGCTCCTCAAAGACTAGCTCAAATGTTATTCGTGATAATGTTTTCCGGATGTTAGGATATTGTTAAGTGTAACGATAGTTTTAAAACAATTTTGAAAATATGATGTTAGAAGAACGATCGTATTGAATTGACCCAAACTTGTTTGTTATACTTTGAGATACAATCGTCAGAAGTCAATTGTTATAACACAAAGTGTTAACGTGCGATTTAGTTCCTTAGACCATGAGAGTATCGTAGTCACTTCTTAGTATACGACGAACTTTGGAGTTCCTCAAACGTCATCTGTAAGATGGTGATCATAACGATAACTTGCTGTTCATCGGAAAGTTTGACAAGGGACTAGATAGCTCATGAGTGGGATTTGCTCCTCTGAGGATGGAGAGATATTCGGTTTAGTGAGCATGTGTATGATTCAAGAGGATACCAATATATCCCACCTCAGGTTTTGTAAACTCTAATAATATTAATGAGGCTTTTATATATAATTAAATATAAACGAGTCTTAAAGAGCAAGTGGTGGATTATTATTCCGCGGTAGATGGGATTCGAACCCTTCAAACGTCATCTGTAAGATGGTGATCATAACGATAACTTGCTGTTCATCGGGAAGTTTGACAAGGAACTAGATAGCTCATGAGTGGGATTTGCTCCTCTGAGGATGGAGAGATATTCGGTTTAGTGAGCATGTGTATGACTCAAGAGGATACCAATATATCCCACCTCAGGTTTTGTAAACTCTAATAATATTAATGAGGCTTTTATATATAATTAAATATAAACGAGTCTTAAAGAGCAAGTGGTGGATTATTATTCTGCGGTAGATGGGATTCGAACCCGCACGCTAGCGTCTAGCGGCATAGCACATTAACCAATGCACCACAGTCAATCTGATGACCTATAACTGAAACCGGCACTATTTTACCGCTGTTTTAGTTCCAGTTAGGATTTTTCTAAAAAAGAAAACGTAAATATGAAACAGAATTCACGGATATTAAAAATGTTGACCGATTTGAAAAAAGTTCATGAATTTCCCAGAAAAAAGTTCATGAATTTGAAAAACGTTCACGGGATTTTTGAAGAAAATTTCACATATTTGAAAAAAGTTCATCAATTTTGACAAAAAAGTTCACGAATTTGCAGAAAGTTCACCGGATTCTGGGAAAAAGTTCACTAGTTTGAAAATATTTCCTTGATTTTGATAAAAAGTTCACGAATTTGAAAAAAGTTCATCAATTTTGAAAAGGCATTCACGGATTTTTAGAAAAAGTTCATGAATACAGAAAAAGTTCATCAATTTTGTAAAAAAGTTGACAAATTCTAAGAAGTTCACCAGTTTTGAATAAAGTTCATCGAATTTGTGAAAAAAAGTTCACGCATCTTTTAAAAGAGGAACAAGAAAAAAAAGAAATTGAAAGGTAAAAGAAAGGAGAGAATGGAACAAAAGAAGGAACGGGAAGTAAAGAATCACATGACGTTGGTTGTCCTGTTGGTTATCGAAGCTAACTTCAAACGAGGAGGTCGCGGTTTGAATCTCACCCGCGCAGAGTTTTTTGCCCTTTAAAATAGGAAAAAGGGATGGGGCAGCCCAACGTGGAGGGGGGGGGGGGGGGGGGTGTACGCCCGTTTGTGGAAAACGAAGTATGGGGTGTAGAAGGTGCCGAATATGGTTTGGCGAGGACTCCTCCTTCCCTAGGGCCGGCACAAGGAGGGAGGCCTCTTCCCCCTTGCGGTGCCCCCTCCCCCCTATATATATACACACTAGAGGTTTTTTCCCTTGAGACACACAAATTTGGAGCCTCCTCTAGTTCCAGTTGATCCAATTAGAGCTAGATCTAGATCCTCTAATCCTCATAATTAGAAGCCCAGTGTAGTTCCAATCCTCTCACTCTAATTATCCAATGACAATTAGCTCTGGACGGTGAAGCATTGCCAAATCATGAAGACCGTACGCTTGCAATATGTGGAGAGGCGTGCTTTCGGTCATCTGTTCGAGGGACTATTCATGGATGGTTCGAGGGATCATTTATCTACGGTTCGAGGTACTCCAAGTACGATCTAGAATGACTTGTCTTCTTCCGCTTCAACTCAGAGTCGGTAACGATCTGATCCAAACCATTTAGTGCGTCTTTATAGTGTTCCTGGTTGACCGTAGGGCGATTTTTTTGTCTTCTACTATGTTTCCCAATAGTACACTCCTCCTTAGGAGGTAGCTAGGTGGCTTCGCAAGGCATGTTCTTCTTTGGTGCATGGCTGTGAGGAGTGTTGGGAGAGGCGTGCGCCCTTCTCCGGTGGAAAACCACGGTGGTTAAATCGTCTATCTTTTTTAGATATATTATAAAAGTTCATTGAAAACACAAAGCATCTCAAATATAATAAAAATTACATCGAGATTCCGAGACCACTGAACGACCACTACTGCTGCCAGAATGAGCCGCTGTCGCCGCCCCCCTACCGGAGCCTCTTGACCTTGTCGATGGCAACCGAGAAGTCTCCGTGCACTTGCCCCTAAGGACCAGTGCCCTAGAGCTGCAGTCATCGCCATTGAATCCTTTTATAGATCTGAAGCACCTGACACCAAATCTGTCCACATGACGAGAAACCCTAACCTCGCCGCTCAAGGAGACAACATGAATCTATGTCGGAGTTCCGTCGACTAAGTCCAAACGGATGAACTCGATAAGGATCGGAGCCCAAAAGACAAACTCAAAGAAGAAGCGCCGCCATCCATCTAAGCGCCGCACCCGCGAGGACTAAAAACCCTAACCTAAACTACTAACCAAAGAGGAGGCACTAGGATTCCCCACCACCGGCCGTCGGAGCTACAGGCAGAGGGGAGGTGAATCCACAATCTTTCTGTGAAATCTGGAAAGAAAAGTTACCTAGCCGCCTAGGGTTAGGGGATGAAGCGAGGGAAAGTGCCTTATGGATCTACCAAGTAGGTGAAGGTTACTTCCCACTCTTGGACTATACTAGTGCATCAAGGCTGGATGCCGCCTCTGGCAGGATATGTGAAGATTAATGTGGATGCCACGGTGAGGACGACCCAACGAGTAGCAAGCTTCGCTGTGATGGCGCACGATGACGACCATTACATGTAGTCTCCCACACCGATGACCCACAGGTCCTTGAGATGCTGGCATGTTGGGGAGTACTCGCCCTGGTAGCTGACATTACGTTACAGTGGATGTTCGTGGCAAGCGAGTGTCTCACGGTCAATCCGACCCGAAGAGTTCCTACGGAGGCCAAGGGCAGATAGTCAGCCCCGAGGCGGTAGAGTTTGCATGCTTAGAACACCACCATGAGAGGAGAATGCATAATAATGAAGCCCATTCCTTGACGTGCTATGCAATTTCCTTAGTACCAGGCAACCATGTTTGGCAAGGTTTGCCGCCAGAAGGCGCTTGTATGAACACTAAATATTTCCTCTAGTGAATATAATGTGTGTGCTCTGAGAAAATGTATGTATCCTTTTTGAGTAATTTTAACATGCTTCCTTCTATCTCCTTTTTACACATGAGAGGTAAGAAGGTAATAGTTAATCATACCACTAGTTAATTAAAGGGTCGTGCTACGCCCCCGCCTCGGGAGCCATTAGATATGGCGTCATCCTGCGATGCAGCCTGTCCTCGTTATCGCAACAAAGGCAGTGTTGTAGAACCTTTTGCAACACAACTCATGTTGCGGAAAAATTGCTCGTAGGCTCATGGACTTCTGCAACATAGGCCATGTTACGGAAGCATCCCGACACAGCATCGTTGTTGTTGAAGCACGAGGATGTTGTTGAAGCAGCTATATTTCTGCAACACCGGCGATGTTGCAATCCTAGTGAGATCACAACACCGGCCTCCTAGCACCGTCGTCGTCAGGGCCTGTGATGTACCCCCGGCTTGCCTGCTATATCGATGATGGAGCACACGGGCTATGACAGTGACCCGGCTGCCCTGTCCCCCACGCCTCCGTCATAGCAGTGTGGGCGTCATGTGGTGATGTTGACGGAGAGCTCAGCGTTTGGGTGGGGATGTGGATGAAGGAGAGGAGAAGGTATGCGATAAAGTGCTAACAAGATGCTGGAGGCGAGCGGTGCATGGTCCTCTCCAAGACGCATGGCACCCACACAACGTGTATGGGTTTAAACCCTTTGGGGAACTGATGCCGCATTACCTCATCCGTGAAGCACATCGGATGAGCGGTGCCCCAGACCCGGGCTACGTCGTGCCGGAGATCGGCTGCCAGCTTGGCCTGGTGTTGCTCCCAAACTCTATCGTCCGTCCAGCTGGAGCATACTCACGAGATCCGTAGATGGATCTTGTTTGTCCTGCTCTAATGTCCAAGTCATGACGGAGATCATATTGGTATTCTGGCTATGCTGCCTCCTTGCCTTTACGGAGAGGGGGAGCGGGTGGGTATTCGGCCTCTCTAGCCGGCCTGTTGATACGTCTCCAACGTATCTATAATTTTTGATTGTTCCATGCTATTATATTATCTGTCTTGGATGTTTAATGGGCTTTAATATACCTTTTTATATTATTTTTGGGACTAACCTATTAACCGAAAGCCCAATGCAAATTGCTGTTTTTTTTGCCCATTTCAGTGTTTCGCAGAAAAGGAATATCAAACGGAATGAAACCTTCGCGAGGATCTTTTTTGGAACAAACGTGATCCAGGAGACTTGGAGTAGATGTCAAGGAAGCAGCAAGGGAGCCATGAGGCAGGATGGCGCACCCCCACCCTCGTGGGCCCCTCGCAGCTCCACCGACCTATTTCTTTTGCCTATATATACTCTTATACCCTAAAACCTTCAGGGAGAGCAATGAAACACCTTTTCCACCGCCGCAACCTTCTGTACCCGTGATATCCCATCTTGGGGCCTTTTTCGGCGCTCCGCCGGAGGGGGATTCGATCACGGAGGGCTTATACATCAACCCCATAGCCTCTCCGATGATGTGTGAGTAGTTTACCACAGACCTTTGGGTCCATAGTTATTAGCTAGATGGATTCTTCTCTCTCTTTGGATCTCAATACAAAGTTCTCCTCGATCTTCTTGGAGATCTATTCGGTGTGTTTGCTGAGATCCGATGAATTCTGGGTTTATGACTTGATTATCCATGAATATTATTTGATTCTTCTCTGAATTCTTATATGCATGATTTGATATCTTTGCAAGTCTCTTTGAATTATCGGTTTAGTTTGGCCTACTAGATTGATCTTTCTTGCAATGGGAGAAGTGCTTAGCTTTGGGTTCAATCTTGCGGTGCTCGATCCCAGTGACAGAAAGGGAAACGACACGTATTGTATTGTTGCCATCGAGGATAAAAGGATGGGGTTTATATCATATTGCTTGAGTTTATCCCTCTACATCATGTCATCTTGCCTAAAGCGTTACTCCATTCTTATGAACTTAATACTCTAAATGCATGCTGGATAGCGGTCGATGTGTGGAGTAATAGTAGTAGATGCAGAATCATTTCGGTCTGCTTGTCACGGACGTGATGCCTATATTCATGATCATTGCCTTAGATATCATCATAACTATGCGCTTTTCTATCAATTGCTCGACAGTAATTTGTTCACCCACCGTAATACATGCCATCTTGAGAGAAGCCACTAGTGAAACCTATGGCCCTCGGGTCTACTTTACATCATATTAATTTCCCGTCAACTAGCCATTTCTGTCGCTGTTTATTTTGCAATCTTTACTTTCCAATCTATAAAACAAAAATACCAAAAATATTCATCTTATTATCTTTATCAGATCTCGCTTTTGCAAGTGGCCATGAAGGGATTGACAACCCCTTTATCGCGTCGGTTGCAAGGTTCTTATTTGTTTGTGCAGGTACTAGGCGACTTGCGTGTAGTCTCCTACTGGATTGATACCTTGGTTCTCAAAAACTGAGGGAAATACTTACGCTACTTTGCTGCATCACCCTTTCCTGTTCAAGGGAAAACCAACGCATGCTCAAGAGGTAGCAAGAAGGATTTCTGGCGCCGTTGCCGGGGAGATCTACGCCAAGTCAAGACATACCAAGTACCCATCACAAACTCTTTTCTCCCGCATTACATTATTTGCCATTTGCCTCTCCTTTCCCTCTCCCCCACTTCACCTTTGCCGTTTTATTCGCCCTCTTCCATCCGTCCTTCTGTTTGCTCATGTTACCATGTGCCTTCTATTAGCTTGCATCTTTGCTTGCTAAATATCTATTGTTATGGATCCTCATCCTCTTGCTAATCTTTTTAAAAGATCCAATTATGATGAACCAATTGCTAGTGAGTTGAGTGCACTAGATTATCTTTATGGAGTTTTGCTTGAAATCCGTGAATCTAAAAATTGTGATGAAGTGCTTTATAAAGTGATTCACGATAGATCTTTGAATAAAAAGCATGATTGCAATGATGTTATTATAAATTCTATGAATGTCAATTGTGCTAATAATATGCAAAACCCTAAGCTTGGGGATGCTAGTTTTGCTATCTCCACTACTTGTTGCAATGATCATGATTGGGGTGATTCTTCTTATGATATTGAAAATTTATTTAAGCCCCATGATGAATATGAGATTGATAATAATGTTTGCAATAATATCGTCGGCGTTCTGGGCGGGGGTCCCCAGACTTGCCTGCCTGCGGTCCACGGCGTGGCTCTGCGAGCGGGCCCGTACAACCCATCTTCACCAACAAGCATTCAAGACCCTCGCGAGGGTCCAAGCCTCTCAAGGCGGACAACACAAGACCTCCTCAGGAGCGGCCTCACCAGGCTGGCTCGCGAGGGGCGGAGAGATCAAGGCAAGGCAAACCTCGCGAGGTTCCAATAACGTGAGCCATGATGATCGAGACCAGGCGGGTGCCAGGCGGGCGCCAGCGCGCACAGTGTCCTTGTTTCCTCTTTGGTGCTAAGGAGGCAAGCACAGACGAAGAGTACCGAGGCGTCAAGCAAAGGTTCCCATATTGGTGCAATGAGACCAAGACCAACAGGACAACAAGACGGAGGTCACCATGGAGCCCAAGGCGGCGTCACCACCAGAGCCTTTGGCAGGCGAAGGCTGCTTTTGTCAGGATAAATTGTACTAGCTATCCGCTTTCAAATTGGCCGTTGTTGGCTCCCTTCCCGCTCAATATTTGGGAATAGGATCAGGGCCTCTATAAATAGGACTAGCCACCACCATAGCTAGGGGATCGACCTCATCTTGGATCGAAGCCATTCCGTCCTTAACCTCACACCGACCAAGCACAAGAACACCTCACCTCAGGAGGCTGTTCTTCCCCTTGTACTGTTCATCATCAGCCCTAGAGGCAATCCACCACACCACACTAGAGTAGGGTATTACACCACAACGGTGGCCCGAACTAGTATAAATCTTGTGTCTCTTGTGTTACGAGTTTGTCGAGTTAGCCTTAGAGATCGTGGTGAGGTTGGGGGCGTGAGTTGGTAGGGGGAGATCGTCGCGCGCACCCCAGTGTTCGAACCTTAAGGGTCTTGCCGGAACCTGAAATCCGACATTTGGCGCACCAGGTAGGGGTGCGCCGAAGCTTTCCTTCCGTCGCTCTGCGTCCCATCGCTTCATCACCTCCATGTTAGACGCTCGCCGAGCTCACGCTAAGCATCGGGCCGCCCTCGCCACCCTCGCCGCCCGCGTTGTTCAGACGGCTCCCGTTGGCGGGCCACCCGTCGTTCTCCGTCGCCTACCGCCAATGCAGTCACCGGTCCGACGTGGAATGAGCAGCAAGCCTCCTTGCTGCACCCCTTGGTGCGGCGGGACGGCCGCACCGCCACTCCATCGCTGACCTCGGCTGGCTCGTCGTCTCACGCTCCCACGGATGCATGGGCCACGCTACTCATGCCGCGCGAGCTCCCGCGTTACCGCCCAGTCGACGACCTCTATGAGGACTGGCTCGACCACATCACCGAGCTCCTCAGCACCGCAGGGGGCTCCCCTGCACCGTCCCTCTCGTTGCCTCGTCCACCACCAGATACAGGCGACGTAGATCACGCAGCACCTCCGCCACGCCTGCACCAGGATGGCAACCTGGCACCAAGGCGTGCGGCTCCGCGACGCGACCCGCCGCGCCAAGCGCCCGCACGTGAAGAAAGAAGCTGTCAAGAAGTTCCTCGACCACAAGAGAACGCTCCACCGCTCCCCGCACCGCTGCGTCAGGATTGCTTGCCGCGGCAGGGCCATGCGCCGCTTGTCGTGGTGGCGCGCGAGCGCCAAGACCAGGCTCCACCTCCACGGAGGGCCCCGGTGGCTACGGCGGGTTGCCGCACATTCACCCCCGAGCTGCGTAGCGTCGCCTGGCCGGGCAAGTTCAAGCCGGATCTGCCTCCTCGCTACGACGGCACCCGCGACCCGCAGAGTTCTTGCAACTCTACGAGCTGAGCATCGAGGCGGCCAACGGCGACGAGAAAGTCATGGCGAACTGGTTCCCTATGGCTCTCAAGGATGGCGCGTGCTCGTGGCTCCTGAACCTGCCCCCAGGCTTCATCTCTTCCTGGAACAAGATGCGCAACCGCTTCGTCGCCAACTTCCAGGGCACTCGCGACCGCCCCGCGGCCGCGGGTGACCTGTGCCGCGTCAAGCAACAATCGGGAGAGACCCTCCAGAAGTACATCTAGTGCTTCAACAACGTCCGCCCCAAGATCCCCAAGGTGACGGACGAGGCCATGATGACCCACGAGTATAGGGGATCTATCGTAGTCCTTTCGATAAGTAAGAGTGTCGAACCCAACGAGGAGTAGAAGGAAATGATAAACGGTTTTCAGCAAGGTATTCTCTGCAAGTACTGAAATAAGTGGTAACAGATAGTTTTGTGATAAGATAATTTGTAACGAGCAACAAGTAACAAAAGTAAATAAAGTGCAGCAAGGTGGCCCAATCCTTTTTGTAGCAAAGGACAAGCCCGGACAAACTCTTATATAAGGAAAAGCGCTCCTGAGGACACATGGGAATATCGTCAAGCTAGTTTTCATCACGTTCATATGATTCGCGTTCGGTACTTTGATAATTTTACATGTGGGTGGACCGGTGCTTGGGTGCTATTCTTACTTGAACAAGCATCCCACTTATGATTAACCTCTATTGAAAGCATCCGCAACTACAACAAAAGTATTAAGGTAAACCTAACCATAGCATGAAACATATGGATCCAAATCAGCCCTTTACGAAGCAACCCATAAACTAGGGTTTAAGCTTCTGTCACTCTAGCAACCCATCATCTACTTATTACTTCCCAATGCCTTCCTCTAGGCCCAAATAATGGTGAAGTGTTATGTAGTTGACGTTCACATAACACCACTAGAGAACATGCATCTCATCAAAATATCGACGAATACCAAATTCACATGACTACTAATAGCAAGACTTCTCCCTTGTCCTCAGGAACAAACGTAACTACTCACAAAGCATAAACATGTTCATAATCAGAGGGGTATTAATATGCATAAAGGATCTGAACATATGACCTTCCACCAATTAAACCAACTAGCATCAACTATAAGGAGTAATTAACACTACTAGCAACCTACTAACACCAATCCCGGACTTGAAGACAAGAATCGAATACAAGAGATGAACTAGGGTTTTGAGATGAGATGGTGCTGATGAAGATGTTGATGGAGATTGCCCTCTCCCGATGAGAGGAGCATTGGTGATGACGATGGCGATGATTTCCCCCTCCGGGAGGGAAGTTTCCCCGGCAGAACAGCTCTGCTAGAGCTCTAGATTGGATCCGCCAAGGTTCCTCCTCGTGGCGGCGGAGTTTCATCCCGAAAGGTTGCTTCCTATTTTTTCCTCGACGAAAGACTTCATATAGGAGAAGATGGTCATCAGAGAGCCACTAGGGGGCCCACGAGGTAGGGGGGCGCGCCCTGGGGGGGGGGGCACCCTCATGAGCAGGGTGTGGGCCCCTTGGTCTTCATCTTTGTCGAGGATTTTTCATTATTTATTATAAGGTATTCTGTGGAATTGCATGACTTTTGGAGTTGTGCAGAATATGTCTCTAATATTTGCTCCTTTTCCAGCCCAGAATTCCTGCTGCCGGCATTCTCCCTCCTTATGTAAACCTTGTAAAATAAGAGAGAATAGCCATAAGTATTATGACATAATGTGAAATAGCAGCCCATAATGCAATAAATATCGATATAAAAGCATGATGCAAAATGGACATATCAACTCCCCCAAGCCTAGACCTCGCTTGTCCTCAAGCGAAAGCCGATAACAATAAATATGTCCCCATGTTTAGAGGTAGCGGCGTCAATAAAAAATAAAATACGGACATGAGGGCATCATGATTATTCTCATAACAGCAACATATATAGATATTGTCATATGATTACTTATGTTCAAGTGATGATCTATTCACAATGCAAAAGTATGAATCAGAAACCTTATTAAGAACCAACAAACTATAACCTCAATCATTGAAGCAATTGCAATTTATCATAACATCAGAAAGAGTCTATGTCAGAGCTAAAAAGCAAGTCCACATACTCAACTATCATCTAGCCCTTCATAATTGCTAACACTCGCGCAATACTTGTGGTTACGGAGTTTTAATTGGACACAGAGAAAGATAGGGGCTTATAGTTCCGCCCCACAACCTTTTACCTCGAGGGTAATGTCAACAATAATAACTCAGGTTCTTTCCAACATGCCGGGCTTGCCAAAGGATAAAATGAAAAAGGAAAGGTGAAGATCACCATGACCCTTGCATAAGGTAGAAGATAATAATAAAAGATAGGCCCTTCGCAGAGGGAAGGAGAGGTTGCCATGCGCTTTTATGGTTGGATGCACAAAATCTTAATGCGAAAGAACGTCACTTTATATTGCTCCTTGTGATATGAACCTTTATTGTGCAGTTCCTCACTTTTATTACTTCCACATCACAAGATCGTATAAAGCTTATTTCTCCCACACCAATCAATCATACATATTTAGAGAGCAATTTTTATTGCTTTGCACCGATGACTACTTACTTGAAGGATCTTATTCAATCCATAGGTAGATATGGTGGACTCTCATGGCAAAACTGGTTTAAGGGTATTTGGAAGCACAAGTAGTATCTCTACTTGGTGCTGAGAATTTGGCTAGCATGAGGGGGAAAGGCAAGCTCAACATGTTGGATGATCCATGACAACATACTTTATCTCAGATATAAGAAAAGATAACCCATTACGTTGTCTTCCTTGTCCAACATCAACTCTTTAGCATGTCATATTTTGACGAGTGTTCCCAATCATAAAAGATGTCAATAATAGTATATTTATATGTGAAACTTCTTTTTCCTTATTACTTCCTATTAATTACAACGATGACCGAAGCTATGTATGCCAACTCCCAACAACTTTTAATCATCACACTCTTTCTATATGAAGTCATTACTATCAATAAGATCAATATGAACTTTTATTTCTTTTTATTCCTTTTCTCTTTTCTTTTATTCACCCAAGATCATAGCAAGAAAATCAAGCCCTTGACTCAACACTAATCTTTATTATATACCTCATGAACTCGATTACATAGAAGGATAATAAAGCAAAACTCACAACTAGATCATGCCATAAACTTTATTCTACTAGATCAAAATACTACTAATAGGATCGAACTAAGAAAAACGGTAAAGATAGGAGTTGTGATTGTGATATGATACCAGGGCACCTCCCCCAAGCTTGGCAGTTGCCAAGGGGAATGCCCATACCCAAGTGATTATGTCTCTCTTTTCGGGGATGGTGATATGATGTTCTTGGCGATGATGCCCCTCAAGCTACGATTCTCCTCCTGAAGCTTGTTGACTTGCTGCTTGAGATCCATTATTTCCTTTCGGAGTTTTCCTGTAATAGCCAAAGCTCCCTGCACCCAAGGGTGCTGCATAGCTGCGGGAGAACCAGTGACACTCTTTTTAATATTCTCATAAGAAAGAAATCTAACATTAGAGGGGATAACCGAGTTTGGAATAGCTGAGCTCTGCAGTTCCCCCATCGTGAACCCAGCTCAGAAGTGGGAGGTGACTTCTTGATCCTCCATGGCATCTACCCTCATTAAGTCAGCCTCCATCTCTTCCTCAGTTGCTGGCCAAAGTGGTCAGGGTCGCTGTTTGCCCTTGGTTCCGGTGCCGGATTAGATACCCGGCTCTCCCCGACCGACTCTTGAGAAGACATCTTGCTCTAATCTGCAGCAGCAACAACTCGAAACAAAAACAGAGGATATTTGCGTGATACGGGAGTCAAAACCCCCGGGAGATTATATAGTGAATTTTTACTGACCAAAGTACATATCGTGCAAGAAAACGGAGTCCGGAAGGCACACGAGGAGCTCATGAGGTAGGAGGGGGGCAAGGGGGGTAGGGCGCGCCCTCCACCCTTGTGGGGCCCTCGTGTCCTTCCCGGACTACTACTTAATTTTCTATTTTTCTAAATATTCCAAAACGGAGAAATATTGCTTTAAAATTTGTTTTGGAGTCGGTTTACTTACCGTACCACATACCTATTCCTTTCCGGAGTCTGAAACATTCTGGAAAGTGTCCCTTATGTATTCCTCCGGGGTTACGGTTTCAATAATATTGGTTTCAACATTTATGGGATTACCTGAGATATAATGTTTAATTCTCTGACCGTTTACCACCTTCGGATTTGTGCCTTCGAAGTTGTTGATTTTTATGGCACCGGAACGATAGACCTCCTTGATAACATAGGGGCCTTCCCATTTACAGAGAAGTTTTCCTGCAAAAAATCTTAAACGAGAGTTGTATAGCAATACATAATCACCTACATCAAACTCACGCTTTTGTATCCTTTTTTCATGCCATCTTTTAACCTTTTCTTTAAACAACTTGGCATTTTCATAAGCTTGGGTTCTCCATTCATCAAGTGAGCTAATATCAAAAAACATCTTTTCACTGGCAAGTTTGAAATCATAGTTGAGCTCTTTAATAGCCAAATATGCCTTATGTTCTAGTTCGAGAGGTAAGTGACATGCTTTTCCATATACCATTTTATACGGAGACATACCCATAGGATTTTTATATGCAGTTCTATAGGCCCATAATGCATCATCAAGTTTCTTGGACCAATTCTTTCTATACCTATTGACAATCTTTTGCAAAATTAGTTTGAATTCTCTATTACTCAATTCTACTTGACCACAAGTCATAAGGTATAACACTAGCACTAGCACCCATATCACATAAGCCATGATAACAATGATCTCCTATTTTAACAGAAATAATAGGCACGCCTTCCACAGGTCTATGTTTATCTTTAGCACAAGGTTTAGGAATTCTAGCAGTTTCACCGCAGAACTAAATAACATGCCCATCAATATTATCAGACAAGAGCTCTTTAACAATAGCAATAATAGGTTCAACATTAACTTGCTCAGGAGGTGTATATGTTTTAATATTGCTTTTACGAACCACAATTTAAGCTTTAGCATGATCCTTTATTCTAACAGGGAAAGGTGGTTTCTCAACATAAGAAGCAGGAACAATAGGATCATTATAAGTGACAGTCTTTTCTTCAACTTTAATAGGTGCAGCTACTTTTACTTCTATGAGAGGATGATATTTAAACCACTTCTCCTTAGGTAGATCAACATAAGTAGCAAAAGATTCACAGAAAGAAGCTACTATCTCAGAATCAAGTCCATATTTAGTGCTAAACTTACGGTAAATATCGGTATCCATAAAAGATTTAACACAATCAAACTTAGGTGTCATACCTGACTCCTTACCATTGTCGAGGTCCCAATCTTCAGAGTTGCGTTTAATTCTATCCAATAAATTCCATTTAAATCCAATAGTCTTCATCATAAAAGAGCCAGCACAAGAAGTATCAAGCATGGTGCGATTGTTATCAGAAAGCCGAGGATAAATTTTTTGAAGAATTGTTTCTCTTGGAAGCTCATGGTTGGGGCATGAATATAACATTGATTTAAGCCTCCCCCAAGCTTAAGCGATGCTTTCTCCTTCGTGAGGCCAAAAATTATATATATAATTACGATCACGATGAACAAGATGCATAGGGTAATACTTTTGATGAAATTCCTGTTTCAATCTTCTATAATTCCATGATCTCGTATCATCACATAGCCTATACCATACCAATGCGTCTCCCTTCAAAGATAAAGGAAAGACCTTCTTCTTAGCAACATCATCAGGTATACCTGCAAGCTTAAATAATCCACAAACTTCATCCACATATATTAGGTGTTCATCAGGATGCTTTGTTCCATCTCCTGTAAAAGGATTAGCTAGCAGTTTTTCTATCATACCCGAAAGATACTCATAAGGAATTTCATTTTCATATTCATTTTCAATAGGTTCAGTAGGTTGAGGAGCAACTCTTTGCTCTACTGGTCAGGGTGAAGATACCCCGAACAAGCCCCTTAGAGGATTACCTTCCATAGTAACAAGTGACAGTAAATTTCAGCACACCATATACATTTTTCCTTACCAAATTCCACCTACCAAAGGCGCTTCACTCCTCGGCAACGGCGCCAGAAAAGAGTCTTGATGACCCACAAGTATAGGGGATCTATCGTAGTCCTTTCGATAAGTAAGAGTGTCGAACCCAACGAGGAGCAGAAGGAAATGATAAACGGTTTTCAGCAAGGTATTCTCTGCAAGTACTGAAATAAGTGGTAACAGATAGTTTTGTGATAAGATAATTTGTAACGAGCAACAAGTAACAAAAGTAAATAAAGTGCAGCAAGGTGGCCCAATCCTTTTTGTAGCAAAGGACAAGCCTGGACAAACTCTTATATAAGGAAAAGCGCTCCTGAGGACACATGGGAATATCGTCAAGCTAGTTTTCATCATGTTCATATGATTCGCGTTCGGTACTTTGATAATTTGACATGTGGGTGGACAGGTGCTTGGGTGCTGTTCTTACTTGAACAAGCATCCCACTTATGATTAACCTCTATTGCAAGCATCCGCAACTACAACAAAAGTATTAAGGTAAACCTAACCATAGCATGAAACATATGGATCCAAATCAGCCCCTTACGAAGCAACGCATAAACTAGGGCTTAAGCTTCTGTCACTCTAGCAACCCATCATCTACTTATTACTTCCCAATGCCTTCCTCTAGGCCCAAATAATGGTGAAGTGTTATGTAGTCGACGTTGAAATAACACCACTAGAGGCTAGACAACATGCATCTCATCAAAATATCGAACGAATACCAAATTCACATGACTACTAATAGCAAGACTTCTCCCTTGTCCTCAGGAACAAACGTAACTACTCACAAAGCTTAAACATGTTCATAACCAGAGGGGTATTAATATGCATAAAGGATCTGAACGTATGATCTTCCACCAATTAAACCAACTAGCATCAACTACAAGGAGTAATTAACACTACTAGCACCAATCCCGGACTTGAAGACAAGAATCAGATACAAGAGATGAACTAGGGTTTTGAGATGAGATGGTGCTGGTGAAGATGTTGATGGAGATTTCCCTCTCCCGATGAGAGGAGCGTTGGTGATGACGATGGCGATGATTTCCCCCTCCGGGAGGGAAGTTTCCCCGGCAGAACAGCTCTGCCGGAGCTCTAGATTGGATCCGCCAAGGTTCCGCCTCGTGGCGGCGGAGTTTCGTCCCGAAAGGTTGCTTCCTATTTTTTCTCGATGAAAGACTTCATATAGGAGAAGATGGTCATCGGAGAGCCACCAGCGGGCCCACGAGGTAGGGGGGCGCGCCCTAGCGGGGCGGCGCCCCCCACCCTCGTGAGCAAGGTGTGGGCCCCCTAGTCTTCATCTTTGGCGAGGATTTTTCATTATTTATTATAAGGTATTCCGTGGAGTTTCAGGACTTTTGGAGTTGTGCAGAATAGGTCTCTAATATTTGCTCCTTTTCCAGCCCAGAATTCCAGCTGCCGACATTCTCCCTCCTTATGTAAACCTTGTAAAATAAGAGAGAATAGCCATAAGTATTGTGACATAATGTGAAGTAACAACCCATAATGCAATAAATATCGATATAAAAGCATGATGCAAAATGGACGTATCAGGCCATCATCTCTGCATTCTCCGACGGCATCCGCGACGTCAAGATGAAGGAGGAGCTCGCCATCCACGAGGAGCTGTGCACATCCCTGGAGCTGTTCAACCTGGCGACCAAGTGCGCAAGGGCTGAGGAAGGGCGCCTTTCCCTCCTCGAGCTCCCAGCTGCCGACCCAGAGGATAAGAAATCCAAGGCCAAGGACATGAAGTGCAAGGGAGTCGCCGTGCTCGCGGCGGAGCCGGACACGAAGCGCGGCAGGGACCAGCCTGAGTCATCCAAGGGCAGTCGACCGTTCTACGCCTTCCACAACATGCACAATCACAGTCCCCTGCGAAGAAAGAGATGCAGTGTGCTCCCTCGAGCGCGCCTTCCAAGCAGCGTCAATCGAAGACCCCGACAACAATGTAGCTCGGTACCCTCCTAAGGTTGTCCCCAAGAAGAAGAAGCAGCTACTCCGTGCCAGACCTCGGGAGGGCAGCGCCGCAAGTGGTACCTCGTCAGGATCAGCGCCCGCACCTGGGGCGCCTCCCTCTATCGCATAGGAAGGCGCGCCCAGCACCCTCCTCGGGCAGGGTTCAGGGGCTCTCTTCTGGAGGGCCTCAGACCTTGCCAACGTCGCGAGGGAGGCGCTCGGTGAAAGTGCAACTATCCCCGGGTGGTTTTGGTAGTTCTTAACAACATATAGCTCATTGAGCTAATGCTATTTGAAGATAAATATTTCAGGAAAGCTCAATGATTGGCATGGCATGGATTAGAAAGTGGACCCCTCAAAATGCTAAGGACAAAAGATTGGCTCAAGCTCAAAGCACAAGACTCTACATTTCATTTTCGTGATCCAAGATCACATTGAGTCCATAGGAAAAGCCAATACTATTAAAAGGGGATGAGGTGTTGCTTAATGAGTCACTTGCTCAAAATGCTTAGTGATATGCTCCAAAAACCCTCAACTACTTTCTCATATCCACATATGTCCCAAACCAAAAGTCAAACTCGGCCCCACCGAAATCTTCTATCCGGCGCCACCGAGTTCATTTGACATAGCCACTGCCAGAAACCCTAATCAATTCGGTCTCACCGATAGGGATCTCGGTCTCACTGAGATGGGATTGCAAACTCTCTGTTTCCCTTCGTAACGTTTCGGTCCAACCAAAATGAGCGATCGGTCCCACCGAGATTGCAATGCAAACTCTCTGTTTCCCCTTCGTAACGTTTCGGTCTAACCGAGATGAGTGAATCGGTCCCACCGAGTTTGCCTGACCAACTCTCTGTTTGCCTATTACCAAAATCGGTCCCACCGAGTTTGTGTAATCGGTCTCACTGAGATTATGTTATGCCCTAACCCTAATGGAATCGATCTCACCGAGTTGACATGTCGGTCCCACCGAAAACCCCAACGGTCACATTATGAACTAAAGCAGTCTGACCGAGTTGTATGATTCGGTCCCACCGAGTTTGGTGATTTGTGTGTAACGGTTAGATTTTGTGTGGATGCTATATATACCCCTCCACCCACTCTTCATTCGTGGAGAGAGCCATCCGAATATGCCTACACTTCCAACAAACATTTTCTGAGAGAGAACCACCTACACTTGTGTTGAGATCAAGATATTCCATTCCAACCACATAAATCTTGATCTCTAGCCTTCCTCAAGTTGCTTTCCATTCAAATCATCTTTCTACCAAATCCAATCCTATGAGAGAGAGTTGAGGAGACTATCATTTGAAGCACAAGAGCAAGGAGTTCATCATCAACACACCATCTATTACCTTTTGGAGAGTGGTGTCTCCTAGATTTGTTAGGTGTCACTTGGGAGCCTCCGTCAAGATTGTGTAGTTGAACCAAGGAGTTTGTACGGGCAAGGAGATCGCCTACTTCGTGAAGATCTACCCTAGTGAGGCAAGTCCTTCGTGGGTGATGGCCATGGTGGGATAGACAAGGTTGCTTCTTCGTGGACCCTTCGTGGGTGGAGCCCTCCGTGGACTCGCGCAACCGTTACCCTTCGTGGGTTGAAGTCTCCATGAACGTGGATTTACGATAGCACCACCTATCGGAACCACGCCAAAAATCTCTGTGTCTACATTGCGTTTGCTCCCTCCAAACTCCTCCCTTTACCTTCATATGCAATTGTTTTACATTCCGCTGCTATACTCTTAGAATTGCATGTGTAGGTTGATTACTTGTTTGTGCTAAGTTGCCAAAATATGCCAAGACTTAAAATTGGGAAAAGGCTAGATTTTTATTTGGTCAAGTAGTCTAATCACCCCCTCTAGACATACTGTCGATCCTACAAGTGGTATCAAAGCTTTGGTCTCCATTTGCCTTGATTTCCATAACTTTTGGTGATCATAGCCTTGGTTTCACAACCTAGGAGAGTATGGCGTCTAGTGAGGGAAATTACCACCGTAGAGGTCCTTACTTTTATGGTACTAGTTTCGCTAGTTGGAAGCATAAGATGAAAATGCATATTCTTGGACATAACCTCGCCGATTGGGCTATTGTGTGTATTGGCTTGAAAGGTGAATTCTTTGATGGGAGAGAACTGAACCGTGAAGCTAGCGCGAAAGAGTTGAAAATGCTGCAATACAATGCTCAAGCTTGTGATATTCTGTTCAACGGACCGTGTCCCGAAGAATTCAACAAAATCAGCCGTCTTGAGAATGCAAAGGAAATTTGGGACACTTTGATTGATATGCACGAAGGTACCGACTCCGTCAAGGAATCCAAATTGGACATGCTTCAAAGTCAACTTGACAAGTTCAAAATGATGGATGGTGAAGGTGTCGCTGAAATGTACTCTAGGCTTGCTCTCATCACAAATGATATTGTCGGCTTAGGAAGTGAAGAGATGGCTGATAGATTCATCATCAAGAAGATCCTAAGAGCCTTGGATGTAAAATATGATACCGTGTGCATATTGATCCAAATGATGCCAAATTACAAAGATCTCAAGCCAGCGGAAGTCATTAGAAGGATTGTTGCTCATGAGATGTCACTCGAGGATAAGGAAGAGCTTCACAACAAGTCAAGTGGTGCTTACGAAGCCTCATGTGATGCTCCCACATCATCAAGTGAGAAACAAACCTTCAACAAAGAATTGAGCCTAATGGTGAAGAACTTCAACAAGTTTTACAAGAGTAGAAGCAAGGAAAGAAGTTCCAAGACAAGGTCCTACAATGACAAAATATCTTCTAGTCGTGAGCGCAATTGCTACAACTATGGAAGACCCAGACACTATTCCAATGAGTGTACGGCTCCCTACAAAAGAAGAGAAGATTCTCCCTACAAAAGAAGAAGTAGAAGAGAAGAATCACCACCAATAGAGAGAAGGAGTAGAGATGACCGTTATGAACGAAGAACATCACGGAGAAGCAAGGATTTGGACAAGTCATCAAAGAGCTAGACAAAACGAAGACATCAAGCTCATGTTGGTGAATGGATATCTGCCTCCGACTCCGACGATCACTCTGAGAGAAGTTATCACTCCGACTCCAAATATACTCAAGATGAAGGTGTTGCCGGTCTAGCACTTGTGTCAACCAACTCCTATGACATATTTGAGTCACCAAATGAAGGAATTGGAAGATGCTTCATGACTAAAGGCCCAAAGGTATCACACCCTGAGTATGTTGATTTCAATAGTGATGAAGATGATTTGCTAGGTGATGATGATTTACTTGTTGACAACTCTAGTTATGAAAACTATGATGAACTTGCTATTAATCATGCTAATCACGATAAAACGAATGACAATGATAATAAGGAGATTGAGTGTCTAACTAAAGAACTAAAAACTCTTAAGTTAGCTCATGAAACTACCTTGGAAGATCATCGAGATCTTTAAAGACTCATGAGAAGCTATGTTTTGAAAAGCTCAACCTTGAGAAAGAGCATGAGTTCTTAAAAGCAATCAATGATGATCTTCGCAAGAAAAGTTCTTCTTACATTGCCAAGCATTTACTCTTATCTACTTACATGCCACAAGTTAGATCTAGCAATAAGAACAAGAAAGATTCTTCTTCTAGTAGTAACAACAATCATGCTAAATCCAATGTCATTGCTTCTAGTAGTTCTCTTGATTCCACTAATGATTCTCTTAGCCAAGTTACACTTGAGCAAGAAAATAGCTTACTGAAGGGGATTATAGAGAAAGGTGTTTACAAGAGCCTTGCCAGTAGTAAGCAATTTGAGGAAATTGTACGCAAGCAAGGAAGACACCGAGAGAATCAAGGTGTTGGTTTTGAACGAAAGTTCAATGCCAATGGAGTTGAGTGGGAAGAAGATCAATACCCCAAGACGAAGTTCGTTCCTCAACAAGAGAAGTATGATCCTACTTATTTCCAAGGAACACAAGCTCAAGATGATCTTCCACCACAAGACCACAAGCTAAAAGGCAAGGACAAGCTTCAAGAGGAAATTGATGCATTTGAAGAAGCACCTAAGGCCTTGGTCAAGTGGGTTCCCAAGACTACATCAAGTTCCACTTCATCAAGTACGACTACAACTCTAAGGATTCCCATCAAGATGATGTGGATCCCTAAGATGAAGAACTAGAGAGCTCTTGAGGGTGACTCCGCCAACATACTTCACTCATATCATTTTGGCAAGGACAAGTGCAAACAAATTCCACATCTTGCACTAGTTCAAGGAGTCAGAAACCCTCTTGTTGGTAAGATAAAGGACAAATTAACCTAATGCTTTCATGGACATCATCCAATGTGAACTTCACTCTATGTCTATGGATATCCTTGTTTGTTCCTTGTGGGACTAACCCATGTAGGTATTGAAAGTGCAAATCACTCCAAAAGATTGCTCCGAATGATCTACATTAACATTGAGCATCTACATCTTCAACACCTACATGAAGTCATCATCGACAAATCCCAAGGTTAGTTCATCCCTCTTAGGGGGCATATCACGTCTAGGGGGAGCTTTACTCAAATCAATTGAGCTAAAGCAACTCTAACGATGTGAGCACAACAATGCTTTATGTAAAAGTGGCAACCCCACTTGTGCTTAAACGATGAGTATGACCTATGATCAAATGTTCTTATTTGACTCCTAAGTCAATATACTCATATATAGATGACCTAGTCATCGCCAAATTGCTTGATAGATGCTAGAGTGATTGTGCATGCTTTGTCACATATTTCATTTGTAATTTTATTGTGTGAGCATGTTGGATGCATATTTTACTCATTCAAGGACATCCATTTGTTGCTTTGATTGTTTGGCTTTTTCTCTTTTTCCAAATGGATGGACAAGAATGCCTAAGAACTCCCTCTAGCTATCTATGCTTTTCTCGTCTCAAACTCTATTCATGCTACATCACAAAGTTTGATCAAGTCAAATTCGAACCACTTTGTGTGAGGAGCACTTGGAGTCCCCGATTCATCATAGACTTAAACTTCAAAACCTCTTTGTGAATTTCGGTATGACCGAGTCATCCACTTCGGTCACACCGAGATCACTAAGTTGATCTAGGTTTTCAATCTCGGTGCAACTGACTAGAACTTTTCGGTCACACCGAGTTGCAGTAACCGCTTGCAGTTCTGCATCTCGGTGCCACCGAGTTGTTCCACTCGGTCACACCGACAGGGTCGTGATATATATACCCAGGGTGAGATTTTGGAAAATTCTTCAAAATCTCTCAGCCCGCGCATGTCCTTCTCTGCTGCCTCGGGTCTCCGGATCGTCCTGTCGCCGCAAGCGACCTCCGTCCACTGGTTTCCATCGCCATCAACGGATTTCTGCCCCTCCGTTGCTGCCGTAGCGAACTCCGCCGAATTAGGGTATGGATTCGATCTTTTGTGCTATTCCTTTAAATCCGTTTCGTAGCACATTACTTTGCCATGATCATGACCATGTATGCAATCAATCTATCAACTAAAAACATCCCTTAGGTTAGGTTTGATTTGAAAATTTAGGGTTAGGTCTCCGCTGGACTCATCTCGGACCGACCAAATGGTAGAAGTCGGTGTCACCAATTTGGCTTAGGCCATTGTAGTTGCACTTTCGGTCTGACCGAAAACTGCAAATCGGTGTGACCGAGTTTGATTCTTTGTGAAACCCTAGCAGTCTCGGTGCCACCGAACTGTGACTCGGTCTGACCGAGTTCACTAGTTTAGGTTCCAAAAGCTGCTTCGGTATCACCGACTTTACAAATCGGCAGCTCCAAAATGCTTTCTGTGAAGAACTAAAACTATGTTTTTAAGTCATTCTTTTTGCAAAAACTCTGCACTTTGTGATGCTCATCCACTCTACCTCATACATATCTATTCACAGGGTCTGCTGTTAGTAAGTTTGCAAAAATGTCTGACCAAAGCGATAGCCAGAACAAGTCAGAGGAACATGTACAATTGAGTGAGGGCACTAGTCCCTCCAGCATTTCTAATGATGCCAGCAGGAGCACACCAAGCAACTTGCCCAAGGCAGCCACCAGAACAAAGAAGAAGACCTCAGATTCTAAAGTTGAGGATTATGTGGTTGTTGAGGAGGAAGTCGGATCAAAGAAGAAGGTGTTGAAGAAGGAGTATGGCACGGTTGCATCAACTAATCCTGGCTTGCACAAGAAGGGCCCTGCCAAGAGGGTGCCAACCTTAAAGGTGACAGCCTTAACTGCTGAAACCTCCAAGCCAACTGAAGAAGTTGTTGGAGAAGGAAAGAAAAGGAAGGAAAGGGTCAAGAAGACCACTGCTAGAGTGCTTGGAAGATCCTCCATTATGAGAGATCCAGAAGAAGAGGAGGAGGAAGAGGATGCTGCACCAGCTCCTAAGGCTTAGAAGCTTATGGGAGATGCAATCAAGTCAGGGGCTGCTCCATCTAAGCCCAAATCTTCTCCCAAGGCTGCTGCTCAGAAACCCCCAAAGCCCAAGAGGAACACCAGGAGTATACCTGCTGAGGAGAAGAACAAGGCCCCAGTGCCTGAAGTTGAAGAAGAGGAAGATGATTCTCTTGTTTTGAGGAAGTTGAAGCCCAAAATTCCTGACCACAATGATGCTCATCCAGTCGCTGAGAATATGCACATTAGGAAAGATGCAGGATTGAGGTTATGGAGACAGTCTGATCCCTATGCTGTTAGGAGGAGGACTGCAGTTGACTACAGGTTCCATACAAAGGAACAACAAGATTTCTATGAGACAATTTTGCTTGACAAGAAGCCCATAGTGTGTGACATGAAATGGGTGGACTGGGAGTTCATCCGGGAAAATGAAGATCACTTCCCTGGAGTGTATGATAGCTTTAAGGCATGTGGAGTTGATGAATTCGTTGGACAAAAGCTCACTAAGTGGAATGATGAGTTGATCATGCAGTTCTACTCCACTGCCCACTTCTATCCAGATGGAAGGATAGTTTGGATGTCTGAGGGTACCAGGTACCAGTCCACAGTTGAAGAATGGGCCAAGATAATCAATGCCCCCAAAGAACATGAAGATGACTTGGATGTGTATGCCACCAAGAAGAAAGACCACAACTCAATGGAAAACATGCACAAGGAGATCCCTGATAAGGCTTTGGAAACTCACAAGCTTGGATTTGTGCATTTCTTGTTGTCTGGTCTGCCTACGATCAACTAGATCTTAAGGCACACATTGCTACCCAAGTCAGGAGATCACAAGATGACCCGAGGACACTCCATCAACATGATGCAAATTTTTGATGTTCCCCAGAAGTCCAAAGTTATGAGTTTGATTGTTGAAACGATCAAGAGGACTGCTGCTGATCAAAAGAGGAGTTGTGGATATGCTCCACATATTCAAGAGCTCATCAATTCTAAGATGGGCACATGGACTTATTTGCTAGACAAGGAGAATCTATCTCTATATCCTGAATTTGAAGACAAAATTGTTGTGATTAATGAGGAGGAACCATCATTAGCTCAAGTCCAGGAGAAGAGAGCCAAGGAAGAGGCCGAGAAAGCTGCCCAGATGCCAAGTGTTGAAGAGGCATCTCGAGTCTTCCTAAAGAGAAAGCAAGATCAGTTAAGCTATCTGATTCAAGCTACACTGAGTATTGAGAAGGGCTTGGCCACCCAGACTCAGAATCAAGAGAGCCTGGAGAGGATTGTGGAGACAAAATTCTATGATCTTGATCTGAAGGTGACTGAGATTCAGACTGCAGTTGAGCAGCTTCAGGAGGAAGAAGAGGAGAGGAAAGGAAAGTCAGCTACTGATGCCTTTCAGCGTGTGCCACAAGGTCCAAGGTCTGCTGTAGTGCCATTCTCAGATGCCAGAGCTTCAGTGTCAGCACCAGCAGCTACAGCTCCAGTGCCACCTCCAGCAACCCACTCCATCAGCTCCAACTACGTCATCGGAAGCCTTCGTCCTTGGAGTTCTATCTACACTACCTCCCGAAGACCAAGCCTGAGAGACGTATAACACTATGAATTTTCGAACTTTTTGGTAACTTCTTGCCAAAGGGGGAGAATATGTATAGATCATAGGCTTCGAGAGAGAGAGAGAGTGTGTCTTGCTTTTTATCTCTCTTTTGCTTTTGTTGAACTTTGTGTGCTTGTGTGAGATAATTTTATGTCCTTGTGAGATACTTATGTGATCATGTGGTTGATCATATGCTACCTTAATGTTTGGTTGAATGATGATATCTGTTATATCTCATATATGATCATTCACTTGCTTGGTGATAAGTGCATGCTTTTAATTTCTATCATTTTGAGCGCTCCACCAAGATGTATGTGACATGGAAGAGTGACCCATGAACCTAATCGATTGTGCATTTGCATTCAAAAGAAATTTTTAAATAATGCACAAATTTAGGGGGAGCTCTTGCTTATCACATACTTCTCAAACCGATGATGTTTTTTAATCTTATTATCATTTGTCGAAGCTTTGATCTATATGTTGTCATCAATTACCAAAAAGGGGGAGATTGAAAGTGCAACTATCCCTGGGTGGTTTTGGTAATTCTTAACAACATATAGCTCATTGAGCTAATGCTATTTGAAGATAAATATTTCAGGAAAGCTCAATGATTGGCATGACATGGATTAGAAAGTAGACCCCTCAAAATGCTAAGGACAAAAGATTGGCTCAAGATCAAAGCAGAAGACTCTACATTTCATTTTAGTGATCCAAGATCACATTGAGTCCATAGGAAAAGCCAATACTATTAAAAGGGGATGAGGTGTTGCTTAATGAGTTACTTGCTCAAAATGCTTAGTGATATGCTCCAAAAACCCTCAACTACTTTCTCATATCCACATATGTCCCAAACCAAAAGTCAAACTCGGCCCCACTGAAATCTTCTATCCGGCGCCACCGAGTTCATTTGACATAGCCACTGCCAGAAACCCTAATCAATTCGGTCTCACCGATAGGAATCTCGGTCTCACCGAGATGGGATTGCAAACTCTCTGTTTCCCTTCGTAACGCTTCGGTCCAACCGAAATGAGCGATCGGTCCCACCGAGATTGCAATGCAAACTTTGTGTTTCCCATTCATAATGTTTCGGTCTAACCGAGATGAGCGAATCGGTCCCACCGAGTTTGCTTGACCAACTCTCTGTTTGCCTATTACCAAAATCGGTCCCACCGAGTTTGTGTAATCGGTCTCACCGAGATTACGTTATGCCCTAACCCTAATGGAATGGGTCCCACCAAGTTGACATGTCGGTCCCACCGAAAACCCTAACGGTCACATTATGAACTAAATCGGTCTGACCGAGTTGTATGATTCGGTCCCACCGAGTTTGGTGATTTGTGTGTAATGGTTAGATTTTGTGTGGAGGCTATATATACCCCTCCACCCACTCTTCATTCGTGGAGAGAGCCATCCGAATATGCATACACTTCCAACATATATTTTCTGAGAGAGAACCACCTACACTTGTGTTGAGATCAAGATATTCCATTCCAACCACATAAATCTTGATCTCTAGCCTTCCTCAAGTTGCTTTCCACTCAAATCATCTTTCTACCAAATCCAATCCTATGAGAGAGAGAGAGAGAGTTGAGTGTTGACGGGACTATCGTTTGAAGCACAAGAGCAAGGAGTTCATCATCAACACACCATCTATTACCTTTTGGAGAGTGGTGCCTCCTAGATTGGTTAGGTGTCACCTGGGAGCCTCCGTCAAGATTGTGGAGTTGAACCAAGGAGTTTGTACGGGCAAGGGGATAGCCTACTTCGTGAAGATCTATGTAACGCCCCATATGTAACCTTCCCCAATTGTACTCCAACTCTTGCCGTTTCCGGCATTAAGTTATATTTAATTCTCGGGTTCGGATCTTTGCCTCCGTGTGTTGTTTTGTTTTCGTGCATCTCATATCATGTCATCACGTGCATTGCAATTGCATACATGTTCATCTCATGCATTCGAGCATTTTCCCCGTTGTCCGTTTTGCATTCCGGCGCTTCGTTCTCCTCCGGTGGCCATTTCTAGCTTTTTTTCATGTGTGGGGATTAAACATTTCCGGATTGGACTGAGACTTGCCATGCGGCCTTGGTTTACTACCGGTAGACCGCCTGTCAAGTTTCGGGTCATTTGGACTTCGTTTGATACTCCAACGGTTAACCGAGGGACCGAAAAGGCCTCGTGTGTGTGCAGCCCAACACCCCTCCATTTTGGCCCAAAACCCACCAAACTCAGCTCCATCGTCTCGGTCGTTCGATCACGATCGTGTGGGCGAAAACCGCACCTCATTTGGACTCTCCTAGCTCCACTTATGCCTATAAATACACCCCCCGTTTTCGGATCTCTTCCTCCCCCCGAAACCCTAAATTCCCCTCCGACGCGCCGGACGTGTCCGGTCCGCGCCGGACATCTCGCCGCCGCCAACCATCGCCTGCCACGTGGCGCCGCCAGCGCCTCAGCCGCCGCGGCCCGCCCGGCCCGCGGGAGGCCCTCCCCGGCCCGCGAGGCGCCGCCGCCCCCTCGCCCGGCTCGGTGCCTTCTTCCCCGAGCCCGGCCGTGCGCCGCCGCCGTGGGCGCTCGCCGCCGCCGACCTCGCCCACCGGAGCGCCCTGCCGCCCCGTCCAGCGACTCCGGTGGCCGGATCCACCAATCCGCCGCGCCGGCCACCGCTCCTCCGACGCCGGCCTCGCCCGGCCCCGCCGAGGCTCGCCGGCCTTCCCCAGTGCCTCCCCTCGCCGTCCCCGGCCGCCCTCGTCGCCGGCCGACTCGGCCTCGCCGGATCCCGCGCACGTGCTATAGTGCCGCCCGCCGCCGCTACAGTGCCCGATCCGGATCGGATCTGAGCACAGTAAACCCTAGCCCCCGTTGACTTTTCCCTCTCCTCTCAAAATTTTGTGCATACTTTGACCGCTCATATCTCCTCATCCGTAGCTCCGTTTTGGGCGTATGATATGTCAAAATCTTCGTCTCGACGAGTAAATCATTTCATTCCAATGCATCATTTGCATTTGAGGTCATCTTGTTGCCCAAAATGCTGTTGGAAGGAGGCATGTTGAGTTAAATTGCAGATCCGTTAGTTCAACATGCACTTTTGTCATTTTTGCCATATTTAATCCGTGCATGATATGCCTGTGCCCCTTTGGGATGAATTGTTAAGCATGTTGTCTTCTTTCCAGAGGTGCCTCCCATGCATTTTTAGGATGTGTGTGTTGTCTTGTGCAAGCTTGCGAAGAGGGCTGCCTGAGATTATCGATTTCAGGGACTTAGTGAATTTCACAAAGTCTGGGCCGTTTTAGTTCACGATGCTATATGTCCGGTTTGTTTCCTAGTGATCTGTGCCTCTTTTGAGGATGATCAGTAAGAGTGATTTGTTATGATTGTTGTGCTTAATCCATCCATGTCTTTACTTGTTATGTTGGAGCACCCTAGGTTGACGCAATCGAGCTCAACTTTTGGATAGTTGCTGTTTTGGGCAGATCGTGAACTCTTTTGCGATTTCGCCGGAGTGATTGCTAGTGATCCATGCATGCTATGCCATTGTTCTTGCCATGTCTAGCTAGCATTTTGTGCCTTCTTAATGGATATATGCTTGCCTTGCCATGACTTGCACCGTAGTGAGAGCATCGAGCTCGTTTACATGCCTCCGTGAGTTATTATTTCAGCATGTCCCAGTTTTCACTGAGTCTGAAAACTGATTGTGTTTCATAAATGTTCGTGTGCTCGATAGAGTATTTTGTGAACCCTTTTGGCCCCAGGTCATTTTGGGTGTTTTGTTAAGCTTGTTGAGTAGCTCCATGCCATGCTCTTACTTGCCATGTTCAGGTTTTGCATCATGTTGTTTTGCTGCCCCGAAGAGAGCATCGTGGTCTGAAATTTCAGACTAGCGTTAATTTCGCTAAGTCTGAAATCTGTTTTGCTTATTCAGTTTTGCCATGCTTGTTTGAAGCCCTTAATGGATGAATTTGCCTATGCCTCAGTCCTGATGATTTGTTAAGCTTGATGAGTACATCACTGCCATGTAATTTTTTTTCATGTTGGGTGGCTGTAGCATGTTCATTTTGTTGCATTTAGGAGCCTACTTGCTGTAAATCGCAGATCGGTTCGTTTAGTAAATCGCTTGCCATTTCTTAACCGTAGCTCCGATTGCCATGATCTTTATATCGTTTTCAGGGGATTTCTTCCCCTCTATCCAGTGGCATACTTGGATTTCCAAGTTGAGGCCAGGTTCATGCATTTCCTGTTACATCTTGCATTTTTGCATCCCGTATTGCATCCCGCATAGCATATCATCTTTGCATCTTATTGGTTGCCTTTGCACGTGGTTGATTGTATCCTTGTTGCTTGTTTGTGTTGTTGGGTAGAGCCGGGAGACGAGTTCGCTAACGAGGAGCCCGTTGAGTTTGCTTTTGAGGATCCAGTCAATTCTGACAACTGTGCAGGCAAGATGATCACACCCTTGAAATCACTACTATCTTTGCTATGCTAGTTTGCTCGCTCTTTTGCTTTGCCAATGCTACGATGCCTACCACTTGCTTGTCAGCCTCCCAATTGCCATGATTGAGCCTCTAACCCACCTTTGTCCTAGCAAACCATTGATTGGCTATGTTACCGCTTTGCTCAGCCCTTCTTATAGCGTTGTTAGTTGCAAGTGAAGATTGGAGCCGTTCCTTGTTGGAACATTTATTTACTTGTTGGAATATCATTATATTGCTATGTTATCTTTATTCATCTATATACTTGGTAAAGGGTGGAAGGCTCGGCCTCTCGCCTAGTGTTTTGTTCCACTCTTGCCGCCCTAGTTTCCGTCATATCGGTGTTATGTTCCCGGATTGTTGCGTCCCTTACGCGGTTGGGCTATAATGGGAACCCCCTGATAGTTCGCCTTGATTAAAGCTTTTCCAGCAATGCCCAACATTGGTTTTACCATCTGCCACCTACCCTTTTCTTTCCCTTGGGTTTCCGGAGCCCGAGGGTCATCTTATTTTAACCCCCCCGGCCAGTGCTCCTTTGAGTGTTGGTCCAACTGTCAGCTGCCGGTGGCCACCAGGGGCAACTCTGGGCTGGCCTACCCGTACCTAGGACAATCTGAGTGTGCCCTGAGAAAGAGATATGTGCAGCTCCTATCGGGATTTGTCGGCACATTCGGGAGGTGTTGCTGGACTAGTTTTGACTCGTCGAATCATCTTGTTGTACCAGGATACCGAGTCTGATCGGTGGGTCCTGGGTGGAGGTCTATTCCTTCGTTGACCGTGAGAGCTTGTTATGGGCTAAGTTGGGACCCCCCTGCAGGGATTGATCTTTCGAAAGCCGTGCCCGCGGTTATGGGCAGATGGGAATTTGTTAATGTCCGGTTGTAGATAACTTGAACTTAATTAATTAAAATGAATCAACTGCGTGTGTTGCCGTGATGGCCTCTTCTCGGCGGAGTCCGGGAAGTGGACACGGCGTTGGAGTTATGTTTGCGTAGTCTGCTCTATGTAGTTTCCGCTCGTGCTTTGCCTTCTCTTCTCGCTCTCCTTTGCGAATAAGTTAGCCACCATATATGCTAGTCGCTTGCTGCAGCTCCACTTACATTACCCCTACCCTACCTATTAAGCTTAAATAGTCTTGACCGCGAGGGTGCGAGATTGCTGAGTCCTTTGTGGCTCACAGATTACTATTACACTAGATGCAGGGACCGATGATACTCCTCCGGATGGCGCGCTCGAGCTGAAGTGGGAGTACGACGAGGACTCTCAGCGATACTATGTTTCTTTTCCGGATGATCAGTAGTGGTGCCTATTCGGGGTTCGATTCAGGGTTTAGTCGCTTGTTGGGGGTCTTTTCTATTTTGGCGCCGTAGTCGGGCCATGAGTGTTTGTATGATGGATGTTATTTGTGTACTTTGATGTGACGTGGCGAGTGTAAGCCAACTATTATTATTATTACCCCTTTATATTATATATGTACATGGGTTGTGTAATGATTCCCGACTTGCGACATTGCTTTCAATGCGCCTATGTCTCTAAGTCGTGCCTCAACACGTGGGAGACATAGCCGCATCGAGGGCGTTACAAGTTGGTATCAGAGCCTTCCCCGACCTTAGGAGCCCCATTGCTTGATCGTTTTTAGCAGCCGAGTTGTGTCTAGAAAAATGTTTTGAGTCCTTAGGAATTATATGTTGGAGAGCTTAGGAATTCTTTTTACTTCCCAGTCTCCTCATCGCTCTGGTAAGGCATCCTGACGTAGAGTTTTGACTCTTCTCTTCTCAAATTTCACTAAAATTTTTTTTAGGATCACGCGAGTATCTTAGTTTTGTTCCGATGGATTATGATGAGAATACTGTCTTGGTGCCTCCTGTCAGGGGTTTAGTGGAAGTGTCCCGGGGAGTTGAGCTCTGAGGTGTTGTCATCATAATTCTATCGTTGCAATTCTGGCATACTTGAGATATGTGCGCGACATCGAAAATCTCCTTTATGCAGTTCGTTGGTGAGATAACCTCGACGCCACCCAGTACTGGGGCGGGAGTTCGGGAGTATCGCCATAACTTGTATAACGGATGTTTTTCGAAGGTTGAGATAGATGGTTTCCGAAGGTTTCTTGGTTATGTGTTGAAGGATGGATGCAGCTGGATGTAGGATTTGCTAGCTTGGGTGAGATATTATGCTTCCCCTGTATCCTCAACACCTGATTGCATAACCGGAAAGTTTCGGGAATTTCATAGGTGGGAATTCAAGTAGCCTTAGGATATCGTTCCAACAGATGTGTGATATGAAATTGGGGTTCGACGTCTAGTGGTTCGCCTATTCACGGTCGATTTTACAGTGGCCTCGTTGTGTCTTAAAGAGTCCTTGGCTATGCTGACTCGGGGATGCTTCGTATGTCATGTGCACTGCCTTGTACATGATGGTGCTGTACGGTCGAGCCCGTGTAGGTCCTACCACGAACATTTCGGACGAAATTTCTATCATGTGTTTGTTCCGGCTTATTCCGCAAGCCAACCCTTGGTTTTATTTCGAGTTTTGGTATTCGTTCTTCTTCGACGTCATATGTTGATTCCATCCCTCGTTGATGTACCTATTCTACATGATTCTTCGTGGCTTCGCAATTTAGGAATATGTGACCACTTCAAGAGAAGTGCATTCGTTCATTTTGTTCGGATGTGAAGACTTTATGTTGCAATTTTCATTCCGTTGGTTTCACCTTCAATATTTCTCTATTTGTGTGCTAATGGTGGTCAACCTCTTCAGGATGGCTCCCGCTAAGAGCACCAGTCAGAACCAGAATCAAGATCCTCCGCCACCTCCGCCTCCTCCGGAAGCATGGCAGGCTGTGATGGCTGCTACTAATGAAAATACTCAGCTGATCATGCAAATCATCCAAGAGCGGAATCAAAGCAGTCAAGCGAATCAAGGCAACAACTAGAACCAGTTTGCAACTCTGAATCAGTTCCTCGCAAATGGTCCAAAGACGTTCAGCAACTGCGTTGAGGCTACCGATGCTGATGATTGGTTAGTCGATCTGGGCAAGCATTTTGAATGTAGCAACATAAGACCTGAAGATTTCGTCAAGTTCGCGTCTTTCCAGCTCAAGGATCAGGCCGCAGAGTGGTTTCAGCAGTACCGGGATTCCAGAGGTGGACGTTTGATCACTTGGGATGATTTTCGCCGTGATTTTCGAGCTCATCACATTCCTTAAAGTGTGACTGAAAGCAAACGTGAAGAATTCCGCAATCTGAAGCAAGGCTCTTTGTCTGTCTATGACTACAACAAGTTGTTCCAGAAGCTCGCCCATTTTGCCAAGCAGGATGTTCCTGATGAGAAGAGCATGATCTATCAGTTCAGGGGTGGTCTTCGTGAAGAAATTCAGCTCGCTCTTGTCCTCTTCGAGCCGCTGAGATACGATGAGTTCTACAACATGGCACTGAAGCAAGAGGCTGCTCAGCTCAGGTGTGATGCTTCCAGGAAGCGAGTCAGAGACACTACGTCTTCGTCCTCTACTCAAGTGGCCAAGCAGCAGAAGTATTGGCTTCCTCCTCCTCCGTTCCGTCAGCCGTATCAGCAGAAGAGCAAAGGTGGCAGTGGTTCATCCCACCCACCCAACCCAGGCTTTCAGAACAAGACTTCGTCTCAAGCTCCAAGATCGAGTGCTCCGTACCACCGTCCGCTCTCAGAGGTCACGTGCAACAAGTGCCAACAGAAGGGTCACTATGCCAACAAGTGTTTCAACCAGAGGCATCTTCCTCCTCCTCCTCCTGTCAGATCAGCAAGTACAACTGTGGTCAAGCATAACCCCAAGTCCGCCAAGGTCAACTTGATGAACGCAGCTCAGGCAGAGGATTCGTCAGATGTGATCATGGGTAACCTTCCTGTTAACGATGTTCCCGCAAAAGTACTTTTTGATACTGGTGCATCGCATTCTTTCTTGTCATGCCCGTTTGCATCGAAGCACAATGTTGATACTGAGATTATGCCCAAAGCCATGCAAGTTGTTTCTCCAGGCAAGCTATTGACTTCAAGTTTGGTTGCTCCCGATATTTCTACCACATTGGGCGATTACAAGTTTCTCTCTTCTCCAGTGGTTCTTGGTAATTCTGATATCGACCTCATTCTTGGGATGGACTGGCTCTCTAAACACAAAGCTCACCTCGATTGCGCAGCCAAGCAGATTCAACTGACTCATTCGTCTGAGGAAGTAATTGTCTTTGCTGCTCGGGATAATACCATCCGGTTATTCTCTCTCAATGAAAAGGGTGAATTGGATGCTATTTTGCAGATTCCGGTTGTTTGTGAGTATCAAGATGTCTTCCCTGAATAACTCCCAGGCATGCCTCCAAACCGGCCTGTTGAATTCGTTATTGAACTTGAGCCCGGTACGGAACCGGTGTGCAAACGGCCTTACAAGCTCGGCCCCGAAGAGTTGAAGGAGTTGAAGAAACAGCTCGATGTGCAAGAAAGGATGGGTCTCATTCGGCCTAGTACTTCTCCGTGGGGTTGTGGTGTTCTTTTTGTGAAGAAGAAGGATGGAACGGACTGACTTTGTGTTGATTATCGTCCATTGAACAAGAAGACCATCAAGAACAAATATCCACTTCCCAACATTAATGAGCTGTTCGAACAACTCAAGGGTGCCCAAGTATTCTCCAAGCTTGATCTCCGTATGGGTTATCATCAAATTCGCATTCGTGAACAAGATATTCCAAAGGCGGCGTTCAGAACAAGCTATGGGTCATATGAATACACTGTTATGTCTTTTGGCCTCGCTAATGCTCCTCCGACGTTCTCTCGCATGATGAACTTCATCTTCAACCCCTACACCAACGACTTTGTTTTGGTCTATCTCGATGATATCCTGGTTTTCTCGAAGAACAAGGAAGATCATGCCAAACACTTGCGTTTGGTTCTTGACAAGCTAAGGGAACATCAATTCTACGCCAAGTTCTCCAAGTGTGAGTTTTGGCTCGATGAAGTTCTTTATCTTGGTCATATTATATCTGCCAAGGGCATTTCCGTGGATCCTGAGAAGGTGTCTGCAATTGTTAATTGGGAACCTCCTCAGAATGTGAAGCAACTCCGTAGCTTCCTCGGTCTTGCAAGTTATTGCCGAAGATTCGTTGAAAACTTCTCCAAGATCGCGAAGCCTCTCTCAAATCTTCTTCAGAAGCACGTCAAGTACGTTTGGTCTCCGGAGTGTGATGTTGCTTTCAATGCTTTGAAAGAGAAATTGATCACTGCTCCAGTTCTAACTCCGCCTGATGAAACCAAGCCGTACGAGGTCTTTTGTGATGCCTCTCTCCAAGGTCTTGGTGCAGTACTAATGCAAGAGAAGAAAGTTGTTGCTTATACCTCTCGCCAGTTGAAGCCAAATGAGAAGAACTACCCCACTCATGATCTCGAGTTGGCGGCAGTTGTGCACGCATTGTTGACTTGGAGACATCTTCTCTTGGGAAGGAAAGTGGACATCTTCACTGATCACAAGAGTCTCAAGTACATCTTCACTCAGCCTAATCTCAACCTCAGGCAGACTCGATGGGTCGAAATGATTCAAGAGTACAATCCGAGTATCGAGTATACTCCAGGCAAGGCTAATGTGATTGCTGACGCTTTGAGCAGAAAAGCATATTGCAACAGTCTGATTCTCAAGCCTTATCAACCCGAGCTTTGTGAAGCCTTCCGCAAACTTAATCTGCAAGTTGTTCCTCAAGGTTTCCTCTCCAACCTTCAAGTTTCTCCTACCTTGGAAGACCAGATTCGCCAAGCCCAGCTTCTTGATGCTATGGTGAAAAAGGTGAAGATTGGTATTGCAAAGAGTCAGTCCAAGTACAAGTGCTACCGACTTGATGACAAGGACACTCTCTTCTTCGAGGATCGAATTGTTGTGCCCAAAGGTGAACTTCGTAAAGTGATCATGAATGAGGCTCACAACTCTCTCCTCTCCATCCACCCTGGGAGCACGAAGATGTATCAAGACCTGAAGCAAACTTATTGGTGGACTCGAATGAAGCGCGAGATCGCTCAATTCGTGAATGAATGTGATGTCTGCAGAAGAGTGAAAGCAGAACACCAAAGGCCAGTAGGTCTCCTCCAACCTCTCGCCATTCCAGAATGGAAGTTTGACCACATTGAAATGGACTTCGTGACTGGGTTTCCTAAGTCCAAGCGTGGCAATGATGCCATATTCGTTGTCATCGACAAGCTCACCAAAGTGGCTCATTTCCTGCCTATCAAAGAGTCAATCACTGCAGCTCAATTGGCGGAGCTCTACACCTCTCGCATTGTCTCTCTGCACGGTATTCCTCATGTGATATCTTCAGACCGTGGCAGCATCATTACCTCCAAGTTCTGGGATTCTTTTCAGAAGGCCATGGGCACCAGCATTCGCTTCAGCACTGCATTCCATCCTCAAACAAGCGGTCAAGTCAAGCGTGTCAACCAGATTCTTGAAGATATGCTCAGGGCTTGTGTTATCTCCTTCGGCATGAAGTGGGAGGATTGCCTTCCTTATGCTGAATTCTCGTACAACAACAGTTTCCAAGCAAGCTCCGGCAAGGCCCCGTTTGAAATTCTGTATGGTAGGAAGTGCCGTACACCTCTCAACTGGTCTGAAACCGGTGAACGTCAGCTGCTGGGTAATGACCTGATCACAGAGGCAGAAGAAATGTGCAAGGTCATTCGTGATAACCTCAAAGCAGCCCAGTCTCGTTAGAAGAGCTACTACGACAGCAAGCACCGTGATTTGGCCTTCGAGATCGGAGATCATGTCTACCTACGCGTCTCTCCTATGAAAGGGACTCGTCGCTTCGGTATCAAAGGGAAGCTTGCCCCCAGATACGTCGGGCCTTTCAAGATCGTCAGCAAGAGAGGCGACCTCGCCTATCAACTCGAGCTTCCTGCAACCTTTGCCAATGTCCATGATGTGTTCCATGTCTCGCAACTCCGTAAGTGCTTCAAGACGCCTGAGCGCACCGTCAACTTCGAGGACATTGAGCTCCAAGAAGATCTCTCCTACCGTGAGCACCCAGTTGCAATCCTTGAAGAGACTGAACGCAAAACTCGCAACAAGTCAATCAAGTTTCTCAAAGTAAAGTGGTCACACCATTCCGACCGTGAAGCTACCTGGGAACGCGAGGATCACCTCCGTTCTGAGTACCCGGAGTTCTTTCAGTCCTAGATCTCGGGACGAGATCTTTTCGTAGTGGTGGAGTGTTGTAACGCCCCATATGTAACCTTCCCCAATTGTACTCCAACTCTTGCCGTTTCCGGCATTAAGTTATATTTAATTCTCGGGTTCGGGTCTTTGCCTCCGTGTGTTGTTTTGTTTTCGTGCATCTCATATCATGTCATCACGTGCATTGCAATTGCATACATGTTCATCTCATGCATTCGAGCATTTTCCCCGTTGTCCGTTTTGCATTCCGGCGCTTCGTTCTCCTCCGGTGACCATTTCTAGCTTTTTTTCGTGTGTGGGGATTAAACATTTCCGGATTGGACCGAGACTTGCCATGCGGCCTTGGTTTACTACCGGTAGACCGCCTGTCAAGTTTCGGGTCATTTGGACTTCGTTTGATACTCCAACGGTTAACCGAGGGACCGAAAAGGCCTCGTGTGTGTGCAGCCCAACACCCCTCCATTTTGGCCCAAAACCCACCAAACTCAGCTCCATCGTCTCGGTCGTTCGATCACGATCGTGTGGGCGAAAACCGCACCTCATTTGGACTCTCCTAGCTCCACTTATGCCTATAAATACACCCCCCGTTTTTGGATCTCTTCCCCCCCCGAAACCCTAAATTCCCCTCCGACGCGCCGGACGTGTCCGGTCCGCGCCGGACATCTCGCCGCGGCCAACCACCGCCTGCCATGTGGCGCCGCCAGCGCCTCAGCCGCCGCGGCCCGCCTGGCCCGTGGGAGGCCCTCCTCGGCCCGCGAGGCGCCGCCGCCCCCTCGCCCGGCTCGGTGCCTTCTTCCCCGAGCCCGGCCGTGTGCCGCCACCGCCGTGGGCGCTCGCCGCCGCTGACCTCGCCCACCGGAGCGCCCTGCCGCCCCGTCCAGCGACTCCGGTGGCCGGATCCACCAATCCGCCGCGCCGGCCACCGCTCCTCCGACGCCGGCCTCGCCCGGCCCCGCCGAGGCTCGCCGGCCTTCCCCAGTGCCTCCCCTCGCCGTCCCCGGCCGCCCTCGTCGCCGGCCGACTCGGCCTTGCCGGATCCCGCGCACGTGCTACAGTGCCGCCCGCCGCCGCTACAGTGCCCGATCCGGATCGGATCTGAGCACAGTAAACCCTAGCCCCCGTTGACTTTTCCCTCTCCTCTCAAAATTTTGTGCATACTTTGACTGCTCATATCTCCTAATCCGTAGCTCCGTTTTGGGCATATGATATGTCAAAATCTTCGTCTCGACGAGTACATCATTTCATTCCATTGCATCATTTGCATTTGAGGTCATCTTGTTGCCCAAAATGCTGTTGGAAGGAGGCATGTTGAGTTAAATTGCAGATCCGTTAGTTCAACATGCACTTTTGTCATTTTTGCCATATTTAATCCGTGCATGATATGCCTGTGCCCCTTTGGGATGAATTGTTAAGCATGTTGTCTTCTTTCCAGAGGTGCCTCCCATGAATTTTTAGGATGTGTGTGTTGTCTTGTGCAAGCTTGCGAAGAGGGCTGCCTGAGATTATCGATTTCAGGGACTTAGTGAATTTCACTAAGTCTGGGCCGTTTTAGTTCACGATGCTATATGTCCGGCTTGTTTCCTAGTGCTCTTTTGAGGATGATCAGTAAGAGTGATTTGTTATTCTTGTTGTGCTTAATCCATCCATGTCTTTACTTGTTATGTTGGAGCACCCTAGGTTGACTCAATCGAGCTCAACTTTTGGATAGTTGCTGTTTTGGGCAGATCGTGAACTCTTTTGCGATTTCGCCGGAGTGATTGCTAGTGATCCATGCATGCTATGCCATTGTTCTTGCCATGTATAGCTAGCATTTTGTGCCTTCTTAATGGATATATGCTTGCCTTGCCATGACTTGCACCGTAGTGAGAGCATCGAGCTCGTTTACATGCCTCTGTGAGTTATTATTTCAGCATGTCCCAGTTTTCACTAAGTCTGAAAACTGATTGTGTTTCATCAATGTTCGTGTGCTCGATAGAGTATTTTGTGAACCCTTTTGGCCCCAGGTCATTTTGGGTGTTTTGTTAAGCTTGTTGAGTAGCTCCATGCAATTCTCTTACTTGCCATGTTCAGGTTTTGCATCATGTTGTTTTGCTGCCCCGAAGAGAGCATCGTGGTCTGAAATTTCAGACTAGCGTTAATTTCGCTAAGTCTGAAATCTGTTTTGCTTATTCAGTTTTGCCATGCTTGTTTGAAGCCCTTAATGGATGAATTTTCCTATGCCTCAGTCCTGATGATTTTTTAAGCTTGATGAGTACATCACTGCCATGTAATTTGTTTTCATGTTGGGTGGATGTAGCATGTTCATTTTGTTGCATTTAGGAGCCTACTTGCTGTAAATCGCAGATCGGTTCGTTTAGTAAATCGCTTGCCATTTCTTAACCGTAGCTCCGATTGCCATGATCTTTATATCGTTTTCAGGGGATTTCTTCCCCTCTATCCAGTGGCACACTTGGATTTCCAAGTTGAGGCCAGGTTCATGCATTTCCTGTTACATCTTGCATTTTTGCATCCCGCATTGCATCCCGCATAGCATATCATCTTTGCATCTTATTGGTTGCCTTTGCACGTGGTTGATTGTATCCTTGTTGCTTGTTTGTGTTGTTGGGTAGAGCCGGGAGACGAGTTCGCTAACGAGGAGCCCGTTGAGTTTGCTTTTGAGGATCCATTCTGACAACTGTGCAGGCAAGATGATCACACCCTTGAAATCACTACTATCTTTGCTATGCTAGTTTGCTCGCTCTTTTGCTTTGCCAATGCTACGATGCCTACCACTTGCTTGTCAGCCTCCCAATTGCCATGATTTAGCCTCTAACCCACCTTTGTCCTAGCAAACCATTGATTGGCTATGTTACCGCTTTGCTCAGCCCTTCTTATAGCGTTGTTAGTTGCAGGTGAAGATTGGAGCCGTTCCTTGTTGGAACATTTATTTACTTGTTGGGATATCATTATATTGCTATGTTATCTTTACTCATCTATATAATTGGTAAAGGGTGGAAGGCTCGGCCTCTCGCCTAGTGTTTTGTTCCACTCTTGCCGCCCTAGTTTTCCGTCATATCGGTGTTATGTTCCCGGATTGTTGCGTCCCTTACGCGGTTGGGCTATAATGGGAACCCCTTGATAGTTCGCCTTGATTAAAGCTTTTCCAGCAATGCCCAACATTGGTTTTACCATTTGCCACCTACCCTTTTCTTTCCCTTGGGTTTCCGGAGCCCGAGGGTCATCTTTATTTTAGCCCCCCACGGGCCAGTGCTCCTCTGAGTGTTGGTCCGACCGAGTAGACTGCGGGGCCACCTCGGGGCAACTTGAGGGTTGGTTTTACTCGTAGGATGTCTCATCTGAGTGTGCCCTGAGAACGAGATATGTGCAGCTCCTATCGGGATTTGTCGGCGCATTCGGGCGGTGTTGCTGGACTAGTTTTGACCTGTCGAATCATCTTGTTGTACCGGGATACCGAGTCTGATCGGTGGGTCCTGGGTGGAGGTCTATTCCTTCGTTGACCGTGAGAGCTTGTTATGGGCTAAGTTGGGACCCCCCTGCAGGGATTGATCTTTTGAAAGCCGTGCCCGCGGTTATGGGCAGATGGGAATTTGTTAATGTCCGGTTGTAGATAACTTGAACTTAATTACTTAAAATGAATCAACTGCGTGTGTTGCCGTGATGGCCTCTTCTCGGCGGAGTCCGGGAAGTGGACACGGCGTTGGAGTTATGTTTGCGTAGTCTGCTCTATGTAGTTTCCGCTCGTGCTTTGCCTTCTCTTCTCGCTCTCCTTTGCGAATAAGTTAGCCACCATATATGCTAGTCGCTTGCTGCAGCTCCACTTACATTACCCCTTCCCTACCTATTAAGCTTAAATAGTCTTGATCGCGAGGGTGCGAGATTGCTGAGTCCTTTGTGGCTCACAGATTACTATTACACCAGATGCAGGGACCGATGATACTCCTCCGGATGGCGCGCTCGAGCTGAAGTGGGAGTACGACGAGGACTCTCAGCGATACTATGTTTCTTTTCCGGATGATCAGTAGTGGTGCCTATTCGGGGTTCGATTCAGGGTTTAGTCGCTTGTTGGGGGTCTTTTCTATTTTGGCGCCGTAGTCGGGCCATGAGTGTTTGTATGATGGATGTTATTTGTGTACTTTGATGTGACGTAGCGAGTGTAAGCCAACTATTATTATTATTACCCCTTTATATTATATATGTACATGGGTTGTGTAATGATTCCCGACTTGCGACATTGCTTTCAATGCGCCTATGTCTCTAAGTCGTGCCTCGACACGTGGGAGACATAGCCGCATCGAGGGCGTTACAATCTACCCTAGTGAGGCAAGTCCTTCGTGGGCGATGGCCATGGTGGGATAGACAAGGTTGCTTCTTCGTGGACCTTCGTGGGTGGAGCCCTCCGTGGACTTGCGCAATTGTTACCCTTCGTGGGTTGAAGTCTCCATCAATGTGGACGTATGATAGCACCACCTATCGGAAGCACGCTAAAAATATTAGTGTCTACATTGCGTTTGCTCCCTCCAAACTCCCCCCTTTACCTTCATATGCAATTGTTTTACATTCCGCTGCTATACTCTTAGAATTGCATGTGTAGGTTGATTACACTACAAAAAAATACACTTCCGTGATGATACGTGTTTGTCATAGTAGGTCATTTTTTTTTCATGCATGTACATCCACGACAAATTTATGACAGAATCAAGATAGTCATACCTGTGCTGTCATAGAAGTGTTCCATGACATTACCAAAATTATCATCACGGAAGTATCCACTTCCATGACGATAAACCGCGCGTCACAGAAGTGCTTTCGTCAAGGGTGACCAACACGTGGCATCCACCGTAACGGAACGCCATTAAGCTATCGGGTCGGGTTTTGGATCCGATAACCCGTTAACAGCCCCGACCAATGGGGATTTTCCACGTGTAAAATCATCATTGGCTAGAGGAAACACGTGTCGTCTCATCGTCGGGACAGATGTCATCCACTCACTGGACAGAAGGCGCCTATGATATGTCGACACGTGGCACAGCCCAACAAGTTCAAATGGACCGGCCCAACTAAAGGCCCACAAGATTTTGCGGACCATAATGGGCCGGCCCAGCTAAGGCCCACGAGATTTTGCGGACCATAATGGGCTGGCCCAGCTAAAGGCCCACAAGATTTCGCGGGCCATAATGGGCCGGCCCAGGTAAAGGCCCACAAGATTTTTGTGTGTCATAATAGGCCGGCCCAAGTAAAGGCCCACAAAATTCTTGCGGATCATAATGGGCCGGCACAGCTAAAGGCCCACGAGATTTCGCCGACATTAATGGGCCGGCCCAGCTGTAGGCCCACAAGATTTTGAGGACCCTAGTAGGCCGGCCCATTAATTGGCTGCCATGTTTTGGGCCAAATGCCGGCCCATATTTGATACGGTCTATTAATGGCCTGCCACGCTCCGGGCCTAATAGTGGCCCATATGAGATCCGGCCCGTTAAAAGCCTACCACGTTCTGGGCCAAATTACGGCCCAGATCAGGTCCGTCCCTTTAAGAGGTTTTGGGCCTAATTATGGCTCATATCAGATTCGACCCGTCAACTGGACACTATGCTTTTGGGCCCACTTGCTAAAGGCCCACTTAGTAATTCGGCCTGATATTAGTTTTGGCCTGTTAAGGGCCCGTTTAACATTTCGGCCCTATATTAATTTCAGCCTGTTAAAAGCCCGTCATATAGTTGGGCCTAACTATGGCCCGGTTTGCATCCGGCCTGCTCGCAGCCGATATCTGATTGGGCCAAACAAGGACCGAGACAATTTTTTGGCCTGTTAAAAACCCATGATTTGATTCGCACAATCATGGGCCGGGGTTCATTTCAGGCTGCTGCCGGCCCATGAGTTGATCGGCACGTTTTAGGCCCAACCTACAACGTGATTGCATGACGGCCCGATTATGTACCATAATTTTACGGTTTGGCCGGTTTACTGCGAAGATAGGATATATATACAGTAAAATAACTGCAACATCGTGAATAAGAAAAAACCTATACTATACAATAAAGAAATCACGGCATATTACATCCACTGGGCATCAAAGTTCACCACTATGACAATAAAGCACAAACAAACAACAGATTACATACACTGGGCATCAAAGATCGCCACCAGTGCAAATAAACACGCCGACGAAATAATATACAAAACCGGCAGCACTTCAATAGAGTTCAAGAAAGGTTAGCCCTGCTGGGGAGCTGCAGCGCAAGCAGCTGAGCAAGATGATGAGACTGCGCTTGTTCAACACTTATATCTTCCTCACTCTGAAAGATAAACAAGCAGACAGATGACAAGTTTTGCACATAAAAGTATCAGTGCTGACAATTCATCACATTACTTACTGACGAATAAATCGACGCAGTTTAAATTTGCATTAACACAATATGGTATTGTTCAGGTCAAGACATGGCAGGAAATGACATTGTGAAGGAGTTGGCAGCTTCACGACACCACTGGATTACAGATCAAGAACTCATAAGTATCAATGGTTAGTGTGCTGTCAATTTATACCATTTCAGATTGGCAAATAAAGAGATAGTTTAAATAATAGTAGAATGTTATGACATTTTTCATAGTTAAGACATTGTAGAATATGACATTGTGCTGTAGTGGTAGGTTCACCACACCACTGGATTACAGATGAAGAACAGAAGCATACATGCAGTGCAAAAGAAGGTCACTTGCTCTGTATAGTTTAATTTACATGGTATGAAGAAGGAACTTGGTTGTACAACTGAAAACTTAAATTGAGAAAGGACGAACTTTTGTTTATGAACTACATATAATAAACTTTAAACAAGCAATTTGATGCAAACACCAAAAATAAATAGCTGTTGCAGTCATGCCTAATCAAATATATACAACAAAGTTTGAAGGCTTGAGATGGACAAACTTACATTATTGGTGAAGATAGGCTCTATAAAGGCCTTGTCCATGCTGATGGGGGGGGGGGGGGGGAATTCAAGAAGTTTACCACAGAATCTTCTTCAAAAGCATTGCCTTTATTCTACATTTTGTTAAGAGTAAATATAGATGTGATAATATATGAAAAAATGGAGAATATTTAAGATAAGATGAAGAGTGATGCTACATAACCAAGTAGCTATAAATGTAAGTGCAGCGATACAGGCAAAAGGTACAGCCAAGAGCAATGCACAACTAAACTTCTTCAGTACCTACCTTATGGTAAGAGTAAATATAGATCTGATGTGTAGAAAATGGAGGGCAAAGGAAAATAAGCTGCAGAGTGATGGTACATGAACAACTAGCTGTCATTATAAGTACACTGATAAAGGACATCATGTACTTACAAGAACAATGCAGAGCTAAAAAACATTGGCATTGGATATATTCTACACTAATGTAACCATTCATACAGATCAGATAATTTGGAGCGAACAATTGATAAGCAAGGTATCATGCATACTGCTGTCACATAATGAACCAGGTATGTATGCAAGTACAGTGATACAGGACAACATGTACCAACAAGAGCAAAGCAGCGGGCAACATATTTGCGATATCCTGTCGTTCTTGTCAAACCGGAATTCTTCTTCGAGCAGATTTCCTGCAAAAAAGATCCATAAGGCACATGTGAAAAAGTAGAAGTTCAAATTGTCATGTGATTTCATAGACAGTACCTCATCCTGGGAACGAGACCAGTGCATAACAAGGTTTTTCCATTCAATGTCTTCTAAATTTAGCATAGGAGACTTCACCGGAAATTCGTTTATAGACTTGCCATCAAAGTGTGATTTCCTCAGGTAACACCGATACTGCTGGAATGCTTCCTTGAAAAGCACAAGCAAGCTTTGCTCATCATGACTATCCAGATTGACCCTCGCCTAGTTACAACAATGTAATGTAAATCATTGATGTGTTCAATCAGCAGAAAACAGGAAAATAATAGCCATGAATAATAGCACTTACGCGTAAGTTGGACAGGAAGATGTGAAAATGGTGTTTGTCTTCACAATAATCTTCCCATGATGGGAATATATGCACGTAGTCCCTAACAACATTGAAAGCATTGTCTTTTAAACTGGAAATAAATGGAATGGGGTTCCAATCTGCAGGAATTGGCCGTCTCTGCAGTTGGGATAGGTCTTCGGCCGGTGGACTTGCTGTACTTTTTGCTGGAGTGGGATTTTTCTGTGGTACAACTGGTGCTATGGCAAATGAAATCGGTATACCTTTTGCTGGAGTGCAGGTCCTATGTGGTGGGGCTAGTGGTGTGGCCAGTGAAGTATGGGTACAGTCTGCTAGAGTCGGTCCTACGTTTTGTGTCACTGGTTGTACATCCAATATAAGTGGGGTGCTGTCTGATTTCTCCGGCACCACCATGTTTTTCAAGGACTTTGCTAGTGCTCCTTCAGGTTCGGCAATCACCCTCTTCCTTTTTGATGTCTGATGCACAAGAACAACATTTGAGTGGAAAAACATGGTATGATGATAGATGGAATATGTATTGATAATGGATGGGCATGGCATCTCGACATATATGATGAGTAAACTAAGCAGATGGCGGTGCAACAAAGTAGAAGAAATGCAAGACAACATATGCAAGATACCCGCAATCAATAAAACATTGCCAAATTAGAACATGCACCTTGATGGGTGAACAGGACAGGCCATCTGCCTTTGACTCCTCGAGGTTAGAATAGTCATTAGGATCATATTCTGAACAAGAATCAACAGGTGGGGAGCGTATGAGTTTCATTGCATCCAGAATGGCACTCAATGCCTTGGTGCCAATTTTGTAAGTCATTGCAGTGTTTAGCTTCAAGAGTGGACTGCTGCTAGTGCGACACAAAGCAACTACACAGATCATAGTGTAGATATAACGGGAAAACCTTAAGCATCAGAGTAAAATCAGCAAAGTGGAACTTGCTGGAATATATGTGCTAGTATTGCCGGTACGGCTAGAAAGGATTCGGATACCAGCTCTCTTCAAGTGAAGGTGCGGTACTATTAATATCAATGTAACTCTCAAAGGCGACACAGCTCCCCGCATTTCCTTGGTATTCTTATAGGATTCCAGTGGGCAGAACACTACAAAACCTATTCCTATGTTTACAAGATCCTATGAATCAAAGAGGCTCAAAGTGTCCATCACAACCGACCGTATAGACCTCTATACTGCAAATGTCCCTGCTCATCTTCAGTACAAGGAACATACTGTACTACTATCATACTCCCTCCGTTCCAAAATATAAGTCTTGGTAGAGATTTCCACTATGGATCACATACAGATGTATCCAGGTACATTTTAGAGTGTAGATTCACTCATTTTGCTCCATATGTAGTCCATGGTGGAATCTATACAAAGACTTGTATTTAGGAACGGAGAGAGTACATATTAAAGAAGAACGGAAGAGGAACATGGTAAAGAAGAGCAAGCAGATTTTGGATAATAAAATGTTGGTTGCGCAGTGCCCACACATGATGAACCAGAGCGCATTAAGAATGCAACTCCTAGCTGTCTCTCGACCATTTCAGGCGGTTGGATGAAGATCCTACGTCTCCTAACCCTTCTTGTTCCTCGTATCTGATTCTTCCCATACAGAACACCACACGGGCCACCGGCCGGACCACCGGCCCCCACCGCCTGTGTTCCTCCGCCACCCCCACCCCCACCCCAACCCCCACCCGCGTCGAGTTTTCTTTGTTCGGCGAGGCCCCACAACCACCCGAGCCCCTTCAATCGCACCGGCGAACTCCGGGGAGCTCTGGAAAATCGACTGACCCAATTTTGAAATTTAGTCTACTGTGATTTAACTAGTGTGGAATATAAAAGGGGAAAACCATAAGCATTGCAAGTATGGTGTTGAGCGTACCATGGCGGATCTGAAGGTGCAAACCGGACAAAGACAACTTCGCAACCAAGACAAGAAATCAGAGTAAAGCAGTGGCGATCTATTTTCTTGCTGCGATAAATAAGTTGAGCAGATACGAAAGAGTACCGCCTCTGGTGCGGCGCCATGTACGAATATACTGAGAATTTGATGGTGCTGCGGTAGCGATGGCTGTCGGCAGCGTGGAAGCAGATCTATGAGGGTAGACGGTGGCGGCGGGGCGCGATGGACGAGACGATTGTAGGAGCGGCGCCGGCAAGGTGGACGACGGCGGGGATGAAGCGAGAGGACGGGATGCAAGGATCCTGGTCCGAAGCCGTGGATGAGAGAGGTCGATCTCTTTTAATGGACGGCGGCGTCGGGGTATCAGCTCCGGCATGGTGGAGGAGGACGGCGGTGGATGGGGTGGCGGACGGCGGCGGACGGAGGAGGGTGGGGGGAGAGGGTGTTTTGGTGCCCACGGAGTACGAATGGGGGAAAAGGGAGGTTGAGAGGAAGGGGGGAACCATGTATTCAGGGCGCGCTTGTCTGAAATGCGAGGAAATTTACAAACTTAGCCCCCGTTTCAAATTTCTACTACATCACAGCAACACTAGTCGGTTGGGGATAGGACGGTAATCTCGCATACACCGAATATTTGCCGACGAGAGTTTGTTTTTGGCGCCCACCATGTATGAATATGAATCAGGGAGGGAGTCGATTTCGGCCGAGGACACACTGTGTTTTGGCGCCCACCATGTATGAATCCAGGTGAGAGGCGGTTACGTCACGTTTGGGTGAAATTACAAACCTACCCATGTCGAAACCTATAGAAATCCAACATATAGGCTTTGCGTGGCAGGGTTAGGCAGTAGTGATTTCCATCTCGCAGATTTTGGTTTTGGGCGATTACTGCGACTTTCCCCGCTTCGTTCAAATTTTGCATAGTGCACGTTTACCGTGCCAACTCAATTCGAATCCTGTTTGTATTCTATTTTTTTCGGGCGGGATCCATTTTCAATTGGAATTACATTCTATATACATCATTTTTTTATATATACTTTCAAAAGCACAACAAAGAATTCTGCTCCTTTATATGTATAATATGATTTACAAATACAACGATCTCGAAATCTTAAGGTTGAATTTGAAATTTTTTAACCAAATTATGTTCTACTAAAATGTATGGATCAGTAATATCTACATATTAAATAACATAGATGTGCGTGAATTCATATGAGTATGCATGTTTGATAGATCAATTTTGGTTCGAGTATGGATTACATCTATCATCATCTCGAATTCAAGTATTTGAATCCCTTTTTTGTTCACTCCTTTCACGCCCATCTCTCTTGCATGCATGCTCCTTCAGGTAGCTATCACTCTCTTTTCTCCAGCTCACCCGCACGCTCACTTCATGTTGCTCCTATCCTCGCAAACATGGTCTCTTGACGTCTCCCTTGAGAAGTGTCACACTCTCCCTATCATTATAAATTACACGGTTTTCATTATCTCACGTCTCTACTGTTCTCTGGTATCACCCGGTACCTAAGCTTTCTTTTCACCGCCAGACACACAGTCTCCACTCGTCTTTCACTTTGTCCTTCTCTCTATGGGATTCTCTCACACACCCTATATGTCTCTACATATGACTCATACCACTAAAATTACTCTCTCTATCTCTCCTGTAGACACAACATTTGTTGCGGTCTCCTTTTCGTCTCCATCCCAGACTGATATTATTCATTTGTTTACCGATCAGACAACCCCGACTACCGTCTCCTCTCTCTCTCTCTCTCTCACAGACACACACACACAACTCCTACCACTAAAATGTCAATGGAAAACGAGATTTTGTTATACCCAAACAAAAAAGGACTGGAGGGAGTGATTGCTCTGACACGGACGTGACCTCTCATAGCGCAGGCATTGAACCGGCGCGCTGGCCAAGAGGGCCGCACTTGCTGCAGGCCCAGCTGAGCATGCCTCCTCGCCGCGTGCAACCAGCTTAAGACTGCCCCGCCTGCCTTCATTGAATCCGCGAGTGTGCCGGCAACACGTCCTTCCACGAGCCGGCAGGCATTTTAGAACACAAAAATGACTAAAATATAATTAATTTATGCATGGTCTTGACTTGTTGTGCACGCACTGGTAGCAGGAACTAGTAGAGGATTTTCTTTATTTATAACTCTCCTCACATTTCTTTTGGCTTTGAAGTGAATCATGGTTGTGGACATTATGTATGAATGTGCAGATATCTGTGAACATGAGTTTGATGTGGAAGTTGAACTTGGAATGTCGGGCTTGCGCGTGAACTATACCATGTCCAATGCTTCGTCTGTTATTGTTTGGAAAGTAATTGCTGTTATTACATGACCCAAAAAAACATTTTGTGCCACATCAGTAGATGCACGGACATCACAACAGGCATGCTGACTGGATAAACATTTGAACCTAGCTATTATGAAGGAAATTTTGTATTGACAACAGTTTTAGATAGCAGGAGACGCCTAGCCTGCTCTGCCTCTGCTAGCTTATTTCTGGCTTCTTCCATCTCTTCTTTGGCTTGGGTGAAGAGAGCATATGATTGCTCTTTTCGCTTCTTCAGGAACTCAGCTACATTCTCAAGGGCTGCTGCATGCTTTCTTTCAGCCTTTACTAATGCCACGAGGACACGACCAGCTGATGACTCCACTTGGCTTGTGTGTAATCCAACATCATCTGGGAATTTGCACCTTGTGTCTAATCCAGCATCATTAGGGAACTGGCACCTTGTGTGTAATCCAGCCTCATTTTGGAAACATGATCTCGAGGTTGACCATACTTCCCTCCTCGCAGGAACTGCATCCTGGTATGAAGTTACTTCTTTTTTAGATCAATACTTAGAGAAACCTAGATCCATTTAGTAGAAGCCAGATAAACAGAACTCGGAGAAGTGAATTCAAAAGAAAAAAATAAATAAAAACAGATTACAAGGTGAGAACACCCACTTCCAACATCAAGCTAAAAACGAAAGCATTAGGACGATTAAGACTCTTCTTATTACACATCGAAGAACACTATGCTTAAGAAATAGATACTACAACATATACACATCGAAGAACACGAGGCTATACGAAAGTAATTGAAAGGGTGTTACTTACCAAAGCTCGTTTTACAGGTTCGGTGCAGCTCCTCTTTAACTTGCCACGCTCCTTGAAGATGTCCCGAATATCCCGTGTTTGGTCTTCATTGCTCCTCTGCATGTTTGCACTCGTGGTTTTAAAATCTCAACATGGCAAGAAAAATATACTACTAGTAATACTCGCGCATCTTGTGGGCAACATTAAAGCACTCGTCTACCATGTTAGAGCATCTCCAACAAGATAAACTACTCATACAAATGCATCTTGATGCGTGCAACGCATGTGCATTTTGCTAGTTCTAAAAACCTTTCCATCATTTGACACACTACTGGTTGCAGATGAAAAACCTACACAAGCACAGCGCGATACAAGAGCGATGCACAATTACAAGCTGATATTCTATTGGACAATGGAGGCTATAACCAATTACTTTTACGGGAACAATAGCACCCAGGAAATTTGAAGGGTAGGTATGAACAAATTTGGAACTGCACATGTACTACTAAGTGATTCAATACACACATTACCAATCGAGGAGGAGAACGATGGTCGCGGCGGCCTCTGTGAGTCATGGTCGGCAACGGGAGTCAGTTCATTGTCCACGATGGTGGTACTTCTGCGCTTGGCGTCGGCTTTCGGGAAGCAGATCCGAGACCATGGAAGACGATGTCGGGGAAGAGGCTCCGTGTACGACGATGACGGTGGACCGGCTCCAGTGCGGCGTATGAGGTCGTTGATGAGGTAGATGCACTGCGGTGGACGAGTGCACCGATGTAAAGGGGAGGAGCACGAAGGCTGCTGTGCCGTGGAGAAGTCTATTTTGCGGTGGGGATAGAAATTGGGGAGTATTCAGGTGTACTACTCTGGGTGCAGGGGTGGGGTTGGCTAGGTAGGGTGAACCTGAAGTTATGAAAATAGCCCCCTACCAAGCGTCATCCGTAGGCCTGTTCCGAAGGCTATGATGATAACTTCCCACTGCTAGAATCAGGGTCGCGGGAGATTTTCCCGCCGACCTCAAAATTTTGTGACACTGTACTCCCCGTGTGGCGTGTTGAGTGATTTGGCTAAGCAACTAGTGAGTAGTAGTAGTAAACTCTGCATATTAGGTTTGAGCGAAGTCAAACTTCCTAAAGTTTGACCAAGTTTATAGAAAAATATAAACATTTACCATAACAAATATGTATGATGTGAAAGTACATTCAACAATGAATCTAATGGTATTTATTTGTTATTGTATATGTTAATATTTTTTGTTATAAGCTTTCTGAGAGTTTACAAAACTTGACTTTGACCAATGCTAATACACGGACTTAAATAAAAACAGAGGGAGTACACATTTGTTTTCTTAGTTTGTAGTGATCTAATCATTTGTTGAAATTGTGAAATAAATATATTAGGCTATTGACTTCGAATGTAATGGTCTATACAATTCAATAGTTACAATCATTGTCGAATCCCAAGATTTATACAAGGTCTATAGTACTTCACAACATGCTCAAACTCACATAATCCCAGTCAAATGAGAATCTAAATGCATTTCATAGTTATTACTTTGTAGGATGCAACAAGAACAACCATAACTCTACATCAGCCATTATAGAAGCAACATTTTGACATATCCCAATGTGTGAATGAAACGTGCAGAGAGAGCTTTTGAAATGGAGCAGATAGGGCGGGAAAGATTGTATGTATGTGGACGAGAGAGTAGGAGACAAACCTAACGAGAGAGAGAGAGATAGAGAGAGAAATAGAGAGGAAGAAGTTAGGTCTGTGAGAAAGATGCATACATGTAATATACATGAGATGCGTGTGCATCTGGATTCTGTATACGTGGAAGGAGAAGAGACAACATGTTTGATGAGAGAGCAGGAAAAACATGGACGAGAGGGGAAGGATCTCGTGGGTTGAGGGATTGACAATTTTGTGCGGGGGAGAGAGGGATTGGTAATTTTGTGCAAGAGAGAGAGAGAGAGGGTGGGGGGAGGAGTCAGCCAGCCGTCGTCATATCACCCTGCTTCCAAATGACCCCGCATTCTCTAGCACGGTGTGGTCGCCGTCTTCGATCTGCTCGTTGCCCTCTTTGAAGATTGAGGTGTTGTGCATGTTGGGGTGCAAAGAAGCATAAGCGAGAGTGGTCACCGTATAACCTTGGATGGGGATGAATTGTGTGCTCGGGGGAGTGTGTGTGTGTGTGTGTGTGTTGTGCGGCGTGTGTGTGTGTGTGAGTGTGTGTGTCTGTGATATTGAGAGAAAACAAACCTAAGGAGAGAAATGGGTATTCATGAAGAGATTGTGCGGGCCTTGAGGTGGGCAGGGGCCGGGTGAGGGTGTCAAAATGTGCGCGTTGATGCATGTGTTGCATGCGACCGTGCGAGGGGCGGACGAATCGAGAGAGATGGTTGTTGTGTTACGGATGCTCCTCTCTCTGTCTCTCTCTCTCTCCCTCCCCCTCTCTCTCTCTCACACACACACAAGTAAACTAGAAGACCATTCTCTCATGTATACACAACGTATCGGCATCTGTCTATGTCTCACTCATGCACGATCATTTGCACATTTGCACATTCACACCTCTCTATGTCTGTATCACACACACACGGTCTCCACATTGCCCTTCCGCCACAGCACACATATGGACACATACACACGTTCTCTCTCAGTCACACACACAAAATCAGTATTAAAAAAACTAGGGCGCACCTAAAATGTCCAAATCCAAATAAACATGAAATGGAGCTAAATTCAAATATATGGAAATATTGCAGCGTCAAGAACTTTCACAGGAAAAAAAGTTGAGTTATATTCGAGGATTGTTTTCACACACACAAAAAGGTTCGGTGGATGTCCTTCGAGCGCAACACGGTGATGCACCGTTTGATCGACTGCGCGACCGCGGTTCACGCGCTTGCACAAGATTCCGTATCGTGGCCGTGGTACTAAGGCTGGTCACAATGGGCAAGAACATAAGCTAGTAACTAATAAAAGCACCGCCTAAGTCTAATGTTTACGTGTACTAGTATGGTTTTCTTTTAAGTGTGACCAACCTTATATATAAAACTAAAGTAAGCTCCCACACGCGCACTCATCAATATGCCGCCGCCGCCGTTGCGCATGTTGGCGCCCGCCTGCTTCGGCCAACAATTTCTCGCCCATCACCGCCGTGTCGCCGCCATCCCTGTGCCATGAAGTCGAAGGCTCGCCCGCTCACATCGTCTGTAGTCCCTCCTCGCGATGCCGCCGCGCTGCCAAGCATGCGAGCAGCTGGTGGAGCCGCGTCTATGCACACAATGTATGAAGAGGAGGACGAGCACGTGCTCCAGCACGCCGGCGAGGAGGAACTAGCGCGTCATTGTCGTCTTCGCCCGCGCGGAGGAGGCGCGCATGGTGGCTGTCGCGGCGGAAGCCGGTCGCGCGCGTGTCGAGCCCACAAACCGGGTGCAGACACGGAATCTACCTTCGATACCTTGAATGCCATGTGGATCCTGCAATCTGAAGTAGCAATTTGGGTCAGTTGACTCATGTGAGCCGTTTGATGCAACATGGATGGCTAGAAGGGCTTCTTCCACCTCTTCTGCCGTCTTCTTCCTTCGCTCCGTCGAACTTCTTTCACAAATCGACTGACCCAAATTATACTACTAGTACGGACGTATTAAGTACAGTAGGAACACGAAGATACGATCAGTAGTACCAACTGCAAGAAGAACAGTAGTAAGACATAGTACTAGTACTATTGTACGTACTAAAGAGTTCAAATAATGAGAAAGAACATAAACATAGTTCTGCTGGGGCCTCAGCAGAACACACCCTTGAAAATAAACTAATAAGCAACTAGTCCGCTTGACACTGCAGTAGAACCAGCATGAGCGACGACACTGCCACCTACTTGGTGTCGGAGTCCACGTCCTCGACTTCGTCCTCGTCCCTCTTCCTCTTCCTCTTCACCGACACTTCTTTGCTTGAACCGGACACTGGGCTCTGCTTCTTCATCCAACCCTTGTAGATATTTAAACAAATGTAGGCATCCATTGCTGCGTACAGGATGTGATCTTCATCTAATGTCTTCGACTCCGATGCATGATGAAACTCGTGATGAGGTTTCTTCAGTTTAGCGTACAAAGGATCAATCATGGCTGCTGCCAGGGTCAACATTGAAGGTTGAGAGGAGGACACCAGGCTTGCCTTTTGGAGATCGAAGGGCTGGCCTACAACGAGACCTATCCGATGCAGGACGTCACTGTCGTTCTTAAAGCCTATAGTAACGAATTTCACTCTTTTGTCCTTGAGGAAGTTCTTAAAATCCTGGAACTCAACGTCGGCATGGCATATGTGGTAGACCAAGCAAATGTTATGTACGCAAACCTGGATCACGGCGGGCTTCTTCCTCTCTTCGTCCTTTAGATCCTTCTCTCGTCCCAGGACTGTGGTGTACTCAACATCTAGCCCAGCGACCCACTCATCCGTTGAACTGTTGAACATGCATAGGAAGCGAGCAAGCCATGCTTTTACCGTCTCCGATCCACGTGTGTAGATGATGATGAACTGATCGCCGGTGATGGCTCTAACCTGGTACTCAGCGGCGACCATGGAGATTTGGGAGGCCATGGATTTTGGAGGAGGGTTAGGAGAAGTTGAACTGTTGTACCCCGCAAAAAAACTGGGAGCGAACTAATGTGAAAGGACGGGACAACCGGGAGCGAACTGTTGTAAGGTAGAAGACGGGGACGAGTAGGGCACGCGAACGGCGTGGGGTTGCTGGCTTGCCCGGTGGATAAACGGCTGCAAGCCCCCAAAGAGTTCTCGAGAACTATGCGGGACCCACTAGATGTCATGTCTACTAGACCCATATCGTAGGCCTGACGGTATAGCTTCTGCCTGTTCGCACGCCATGCCGGCGTGTGGATGTAACTTCACTTAATTCCATCAAACGTCGCGCCTCCCACGACCTTCGCCTCCCTCGCGCGGTCGCGCCCTTTGAGACTTCGACCGGCTATAAATGAGCAATTTTTTGCCTTTTTTTAGACAAGCAATTTTTTTGCCTACTCCGCATGCATGATACTCCCTGTGGTCCTTTTTAATCCCGTCAACCGTTTGCAAAGTGTTTGACAAAATTTATACTGTTTTTGAACACCACCTTATATTAATTAACCAGCCACACAAGTACACTCATTCGATACAATATTCACCACACAGGGCGGTACGCTATTTACAAGAATACCATCTAATCTATTGTCAAAGCTATACTTAGAGATTAAGTGTGCCACCTTATTGGCCGAACAGCTAATCTTTGACAATTGAAGATTGTTGATCAACTTCGAGATGCTCGATGCTTTCATCTTCAGGTCACGCATAGCAGACCTGTCAACGCTTTGACAGGCATCAATGAAATCCCACGACCAAATTTATACTAAAAATATCAATATCTACAATACTCCCAAAACACTTAGGCGTGGTGCATTAAATTCTACCTCGTTTCTTGTTTCTTAACATATCAACCAATTGGAGATGTGGGTGTGCATGCTTTTAATGACTTGAGACTACCAAACACGACATGCAGTGGTTAGTTCATTGCATGCAATGCTATTAATTAGCAAATAAACATTAAGATCTCTCGTTTTCCCTTCCTCCTTGGTCACAGTGCACAATCTAAGATGACTTGCTCACCTAGACGGAGGGAGTACTGATTATAATGAGTACTCCCTCCTTCCATCTATATAGGGCCTAATGCGTTTTTCAAGACCGCCTTTGACTATTGATAAAATTAATACTACATGACATGCATAATGTGAAAATTATATCATTGAAAGATCCTTTCACATACGAATTTGATGATGTGCTTTGTGTAAGTTGCATGTCATATATTATTGCTCTAACCTTTGCTCAAAGTTAGCCTCAAAAAACGCATTAGGCCCTATATAGATGGAAGGAGGGAGTATAAGAACTACGTTTTATAACGAGTGTAAAAATATAGATTTGACATTGTGAATGTTGACACATTGTGGAATAGTTTTTGAAGTCTGCAAAAGTACTCAACTAGTGTTGTCGTTCTCCACAAAAAAATGTGTTTACCAATGCATGCATGAACTCTAGTTACTCTAACCCCCCTCTCTTCTTTAATTCTTTGCCACATCAGCATGTTTGCTATTCCCATGTGCATGATACCAGCTAAGATACCACCATTATGGCCAGCCTTAATCATCGCATGCAATAATTTAGTGCACCTTGAAATATGAACATGTGTGGGGCGTGTTTGTTTTTAATGACTTGAGACTATACCTAGCCCGGCATGCAAGATGACTTATTATGCACCGTTCCCCATACCTGCAGGAAGCCCGTTCGTCTCCAAATTTTTTCCTCTCCATGTGTGGAAACAATATGCCTGCCAAACTCTCCTTCTCCCTCCAGCGGTCCCACCACTCCACCACGTGTGAAAAAATCTGCATGCATGACTCTCCTCCCCCCACGCTCCTCCAATCCGTTGTGACCAGCAATATTTCCACCCCTTCGCTCCCCCGTAATTTACTCCAACAAATATGCCCACGTAGCTGTTACTTAACTGCAGGTGCATTCGGTCACTGACATATGTGTTGGAAATATGCCCTAGAGGCAATAATAAATTGGTTATTATTATATTTCCTTGTTCATGATAATCATTTATTATCCATGCTAGAATTGTATTGATAGGAAACTCAGATACATGTGTGGATACATAGACAACACCATGTCCCTAGTAAGCCTCTAGTTGACTAGCTCGTTCATCAATAGATGGTTACGGTTTCCTGACCATGGACATTGGATGTCGTTGACAATGGGATCACATCATTAGGAGAATGATGTGATGGACAAGACCCAATCCTAAGCATAGCACAAGATCGTGTAGTTCGTATGCTAAAGCTTTTCTAATGTCAAGTATCATTTCCTTAGACCATGAGATTGTGCAACTCCCGGATACCGTAGGAATACTTTGGGTGTGCCAAATGTCACAACATAACTAGGTGGCTATAAAGGTACACTACGGGTATCTCCGAAAGTGTCTGTTGGGTTGGCGCGAATCGAGACTGGGATTTGTCACTCCGTGTGACGGAGAGGTGTCTCTGGGCCCACTCGGTAGGACATCATCATAATGTGCACAATGTGATCAAGGAGTTGATCACGGGATGATGTGTTACGGAACGAGTAAAGAGACTTGGCGGTAACGAGATTGAGCAAGGTATCGGGATACCGATGATCGAATCTCGGGCAAGTATCATACCGATAGACAAAGGGAATTGTATACGGGATCGATTAAGTCCTTGACATCGTGGTTCATCCGATGAGATCATCGTGGAACATGTGGGAGCCAACATGGGTATCCAAATCCCGCTGTTGGTTATTGACCGGAGAACGTCTCGGTCATGTCTGCATGTCTCCCGAACCCGTAGGGTCTACACACTTAAGGTTCGATGACGCTAGGGTTATAAAGGAAGTTTGTATGTGGTTACCGAATGTTGTTCGGAGTCCCGGATGAGATCCCGGACGTCACGAAGAGTTCTGGAATGGTCCGGAGGTAAAGATTTATATATAGGAAGTCCTATTTCGGCCATCGGGACAAGTTTCGGGGTCATCGGTATTGTACCGGGACCACCGGAAGGGTCCCGGGGGCCCACCGGGTGGGGCCACCTGCCCTGGGGGCCACATGGGCTGTAGGGGGTGTGCCTTGGCCTATATGGGCCAAGGGCATCAGCCCCAAGAGGCCCATGCGCCAAGATATGAGGGATAGGAAGAGTCCTAAGGGGGGAAGGCACCTCCGAGGTGCCTTGGGGAGGAGGGACTCCTCCTAGCCGCACCCTTCCTTGGAGGAAGGGCCAAGGCTGCGCCTCCCTGCCCCTCTCCCTTGCCCCTATATATATGTGGGGGGTGGGAGGGAAGCCATACCAATGTTCTGGTGCAGCCCTCCCCTTCTCCCTAGTCCTTCTCCTCTCCCGTGGTGCTTGGCGAAGCTCTGCAGGATTGCCATGCTCCTCCACCACCACCACGCCGTTGTGCTGCTGCTGGATGGAGTCTTCCTCAACCTCTCCCTCTCTCCTTGCTGGATCAAGGCATGGGAGACATCATCGGTCTGTACGTGTGTTGAACGCGGAGGTGCCGTCCGTTCGGCACTAGGATCATCGGTGATTTGGATCACGACGAGTACGACTCCATCAACCCCGTTCACTTGAACGCTTCCGCTTAGCGATCTACAAGGGTATGTAGATGCACTCTCCATCCCCTCGTTGCTAGTCTCTCCATAGGTAGATCTTGGTGACACGTAGGAAAATTTTGAATTTCTGCTACGTTCCCCAACAGTGGTATCAGAGCCAGGTTTATTGCGTAGATTCTATGCACGAGTAGAACACAAAAGTAGTTGTGGGCATTGATTTTGTTCAATATGCTTACCATTACTAGTCCAATCTTGATTCGGTGGCATTGTGGGATGAAGCGTCCCGGACCAACCTTACACGTACGCTTACGTGAGACCAGTTCCACCGACAAACATGCACTAGTTGTATAAGGTGGCTGGCGGGTGTCTGTCTCTCCCACTTTAGTCGGATCGGATTCGATGAAAAGGGTCCTTATGAAGGGTAAATAGCAATTGGCATATCACGTTGTGGTCTTTGCGTAGGTAAGAAACGTTCTTGCTAGAAACCCATAGCAGCCACGTAAAACATGCAAACAACAATTAGAGGACGTCTAACTTGTTTTTGCAGGGTATGCTATGTGATGTGATATGGCCAAAAGGATGTGATGAATGATATATGTGATGTATGGGATTGATCATGTTCTTGTAATAGGAATCACGACTTGCATGTCGATGAATATGACAACCGGCAGGAGCCATAGGAGTTGTCTTTATTTATTTATGACCTGCGTGTCAACATAAACGTCATTTAATTACTTTACTTTATTGCTAACTGTTAGCTGTAGTAGTAGAAGTAATAGTTGACGAGACAACTTTAAGAAGACACGATGATGGAGATCATGGTGTCATGCCAGTGACAAGATGATCATGGAGCCCCAAGATGGAGATCAAAGGAGCTATATGATATTGGCCATATCATGTCACTATTATTTGATTGCATGTGATGTTTATCATGTTTATACATCTTATTTTCTTAGAACAACGGTAGTAAATAAGATGATCCCTCTTTAAAATTTCAAGAAAGTGTTCCCCCTAACTGTGCACCGTTGCGACAGTTCGTTGTTTCGAAGCACCACGTGATGATCGGGTGTGATAGATTCTAATGTTCACATACAACGGGTGTAAGACAGATTTACACACGCGAAACACTTAGGTTGACTTGACGAGCCTAGCATGTGTACAGGCATGGCCTCGGAACACAGAAGACCGAAAGGTCGAGCATGAGTCGTATAGAAGATACGATCAACATGAAGATGTTCACCGACGTTGACTAGTCCGTCTCACGTGATGATCGGACACGGCCTAGTTGACTCGGATCATGTAATCACTTAGATGACTAGAGGGATGTCTATCTGAGTGGGAATTCATAAGATGAACTTAATTATCCTGAACATAGTCAAAAGGTCTTATCAAATTATGTCATAGCTCATGCTTTAGTTCTACTGTTTAGATATGTTCCTAGAGAAAAATTAGTTGAAAGTTTAGAGTAGCAATTATGCGGACGAGGTCCGTAAACTGAGGATAGTCCTCATTTGCTTCATAGAAGGCTTATGTCCTTAATGCACCGCTCAGTGTGCTGAACCTCGAATGTCGTCTGTGGATGTTGCAAACATCTGACATACACGTTTTGATAACTACGTGATAGTTCAGTTAAACGGTTTAGAGTTGAGGCATCGAAGACGTTTTGAAACGTCGCGAAACATATGAGATGTTTCGAGGGCTGAAATTGGGATTTCAGGCTCGTGCCCACGTCAAGAGGTATAAGACCTCCGACGATTTTCTTAACCTACAAACTAAGGGAGAAAAGCTCAATTGTTGAGCTTGTGCTCAGATTGTCTGAGTACAACAATCATTTGAATCGAGTGGGAGTTGATCTTCCAGATAAGATATTGATGTTTCTCCGAAGTCATTACCACCAAGCTGCTAGAGCTTCGTGATGAACTATAACATATCAGGGACATATATGATGATCCTTGAAACATTCATGATGTTTGACACCGCGAAAGTAGAAATCAAGAAGGAGCATCAATTGTTGATGGTTGGTGAAACCACTAGTTTCAAGAAGGGCAAGGGCAAGAAGGGATACTTCATGAAACGGCAAATCAGCTGCTATTCTAGTGAAGAAACCCAAGGTTTAACCCAAACCCGAGACTAAGTGCTTCTGTAATAAGAGGAACAGCCACTGGAGCAGAATTACCCTTGATACTTGGTAGATGAGAAGGCTGGCAAGGTCAATAGAAGTATATTGGATATACATTGTGTTGATGTGTACTTTACTAGTACTCCTAGTAGCACCAGAGTTTTAGATACCGGTTCAGTTGCTAAGTGTTAGTAACTCGAAATAAAAGCTACGGAATAAACGGAGACTAGCTAAAGGTGAGCTGACGATATGTTGGAAGTGTTTCCAATGTTGATATGATCAAGCATCGCACGCTCCCTCTACCTTCGAGATTGGTGTTAAACCTAAATAATTGTTATTTGGTGTTTGCGTTGAGCATAGACATGATTGGATTATGTCTATCGCAACACGGTTATTCATTTAAGGAGAATAATGGTTACTCTGTTTATTTGAATAATACCTTCAATGGTCTTGCACCTAAAATGAATGGTTTATTGAATCTCGATCGTAGTGATACACATGTTCATGCCAAAAGATATGAGATAGTAATGATAGTACCACCTACTTGTGGCACTGCCACGTAAGTCATATCGGTATAAAACGCATGAAGAAGCTCCATGTTGATGGATCTTTGGGCTCACTCGTTTTTGAAAGGATTGAGACATGCGAACCATGTAAGTTGTTAGATATGCATGAAGAAACTCTATACAGATGGATCGTTTGGACTCACTTGATTTTGAATCACTTGAGACATGCAAATCATACCACATGGGCAAGATGACTGAAAGCCTCGTTTCCAGTAAAATGGAACTAGAAAGCAACTTGTTGGAAGTAATACATTTTGATGTGTGCAGTCCAATGAGTGCTGAGGCGTGTAGTGGATATCGTTATGTTCTTACTTCACGGATGATTTGAGTAAATGTTGAGTATATTTACTTGATGAATCACGAGTCTGAATTATTGAAAGGTTCAAGTAATTTCAGGGTGAAGTTGAAAGATCGTCGTGACAAGAGGATAAAATATCTATGATATGATCATAGAGATGAATATCTTAATTACGAGTTTGGCACAGAATTAAGACATTGTGGAAATTGTTTCACAACTAATACAGCCTAGAACACCATAGTGTGATGGTGTGTCCGAACATCATAACTGCACCCTATTGGATATGATGCATACCATGATGTCTCTTATCGAATTACCACGATAGTTTATGGGTTAGGCATTGGAGACAACAACATTCACTTTAAATAGGGCACCACGTAATTCCGATGAGATGACACTGTTTGAACTATGGTTTAGAGAAACCTAAGCTGTCATTTCTTAAAAGTTTGGGGCTGGGACGCTTATGTGAAAAAGTTTCAGGTTGATAAGCTCAAACCCAAAGCGGATAAATGCATCTTCATAGGACACCCAAAACAGTTGGGTATACCTCCTATCTCAGATTCGAAAGCAATAAGGGATTGTTTCTAGAATCGGGTCCTTTCTCGAGGAAAAGTTTCTCTCGAAAGAATTGAGTGGGAGGATGGTGGAGACTTGATGAGGTTATTGAACCGTCAGTACAACTGGTGTGTAGAAGGGCACAGGAAGTTGTTCCTGTGGCACCTACACCAATTGAAGTAGAAGCTTATGATAGTGATCATGAAACTTCAGATCAAGTCACTACCGTACTTCGTAGGGTGACAAGGATGCGTACTGCTTCAGAATGGTACAGTAATCCTGTCTTGGAAGTCATGTTGCTAGACAACAATGAACCTACGAGCTATGGAGAAGCGGTGGTGGGCCCGGATTCCGATAAATGGCTCGAGGCCATAAAATCCGAGAGAGGATCCATGTATGAAAACAAAATGTAGACTTTGGAAGAACTACTTGATGGTCGTAAGGCTGTTAGGTACAGATGGATTTTAAAAGGAAGACGGACAATGATGGTGAATGTCACCATTAAGAAAGCTCGACTTGTTGTTAAGATGTTTTCCGACAAGTTCAAGGAGTTGACTGCGATGAGACTTTCTCACTCTTAGCGATGCTAAGAGTCTGTTGGAATTATATTAGCGATTACTGCATTATTTATGAAATCTTGCAGATAGGATGCCAAAACATTGTTTCCTCGACGATTTTCTTGAGGAAAGGTTGTATGTGATACAACCGGAAAGTTTTGTCAATCCTAAAAGATGCTAATAAGTATGCAAAGCTCCAGCAATCCTTCTAAGGAGTTGGAATGTATGCTTTGATGATGATCAAAGAAGTTTTGGGTGTATACAAAGTTTATGAGAAACTTGTATTTCCAAAGAAGTGAGTGGGAGCACTATAGAATTTCTGATGAATATATGTTGTTGACATATTGTTGATCAGAAATGATGTATAATTTCTGGAAAGCATATAGGGTTATTTGGAAAGTGTTTTTCAATGGAAAGCCTGGATTAAGCTACTTGAACATTGAGCATCAAGATCTATAAGGATAGATCAAAACGCTTAATGGTACTTTCAAATGAGCACATACCTTGACATGATCTTGAAGGTGTTCAAGATGGATCAGTCAAAGAAGGAGTTCTTGCCTGAGTTGTAGGGTATGAAGTTAAGACTTAAAGCTCGACCACGGCAGAATAGAGAGAAAGGACGAAGGTCGTCCCCTATGCTTAAGACATAGGCTCTACAGTATGCTATGCTGTGTACCGCACCTGTAGTGTGCCTTGCCATGAGTCAGTCAAGGGGTACATGAGTGATCCAAGAATGGATCACAGGACAGCGGTCAAAGTTATCCTTAGTAACTAGTGGACTAAGGAATTTTCTCGATTATGGAGGTGGTAAAAGAGTTCGTCGTAAAGAGTTACGTCAATGCAAGCTTAACACCTATACGGATAGCTCTGAGTAGAGATACCAGATACGTATAATGGAGCAACAATTTGGAATAGCTCCAAGTAGAATAGTTATTTGAAATGGCTCCAAATGTAGCGTAGTAGTTGCATCTACAAGATGACATAGAAATTTGCGAAGTACATACGGATCTGAATGTTGCAGACCCGTTGACTAAAACCTCTCTCACAAGCAACATGATCAAACCTAGAACTCATTGAGTGTTAATCACATAGTGATGTGAACTAGACTACTGACTCTAGTAAACTCTTGGGTGTTAGTCACATGGCGATGTGACCTGTGAGTGTTAATCACATGGCGATGTGAACTAGATTATTGACTCTAGTGCAAGTGGGAGACTGTTGGAAATATGCCCTAGAGGCAATAATAAATTGGTTATTATTATATTTCCTTGTTCATGATAATCGTTTATTATCCATGCTAGAATTGTATTGATAGGAAACTCAGATACATGTGTGGATACATAGACAACACCATGTCCCTAGTAAGCCTCTAGTTGACTAGCTCGTTGATCAATAGATGGTTATGGTTTCCTGAACATGGACATTGGATGTCGTTGATAATGGGATCACATCATTAGGAGAATGATGTGATGGACAAGACCCAATCCTAAGCATAGCACAAGATCGTGTAGTTCGTATGCTAAAGCTTTTCTAATGTCAAGTATCATTTCCTTAGACCATGAGATTGTGCAACTCCCGGATACCGTAGGAATACTTTGGGTGTGCCAAACGTCAGAACGTAACTGGGTGGCTATAAAGGTACACTACGGGTATCTCCAAAAGTGTCTGTTGGGTTGGCGCGAATCGAGACTGGGATTTGTCACTCCGTGTGACGGAGAGGTGTCTCTGGGTCCACTCGGTAGGACATAATCATAATGTGCACAATGTGATCAAGGAGTTGATCACGGGATGATGTGTTACGGAACGGGTAAAGAGACTTGCCGGTAACGAGATTGAGCAAGGTATCGGGATACCGACGATCGAATCTCGGGCAAGTATCATACCGATAGACAAAGGGAATTGTATACGGGATCGATTAAGTCCTTGACATCATGGTTCATCCGATGAGATCATCGTGGAACATGTGGGAGCCAACATGGGTATCCAGATCCCACTGTTGGTTATTGACCGGAGAACGTCTCGGTCATGTCTGCATGTCTCCCGAACCCGTAGGGTCTACACACTTAAGGTTCGATGACGCTAGGGTTATAAAGGAAGTTTGTATGTGGTTACCGAATGTTGTTCGGAGTCCCGAATGAGATCCCGAACGTCACGAGGAGTTTCAGAATGGTCCAGAGGTAAAGATTTATATATAGGAAGTCCTATTTCGGCCATCGGGACAAGTTTCGGGGTCATCGGTATTGTACCGGGACCACCAGAAGGGTCCCGGGGGCCCACCGGGTGGGGCCACCTGCCCCGGGGGCCACATGGGCTGTAGGGGGTGCGCCTTGGCCTATATGGGCCAAGGGCACCAGCCCCAAGAGGCCCATGCGCAAAGATATGAGGGATAGGAAGAGTCCTAAGGGGGGAAGGCACCTCCGAGGTGCCTTGGGGAGGAGGGACTCCTCCTAGCCGCACCCTTCCTTGGAGGAAGGGCCAAGGCTGCGCCTCCCCCCTCTCCCTTGCCCCTATATATATGTGGGGGGGTGGGAGGGCAGCCATACCAATGTTCTGGTGCAGCCCTCCCCTTCTCCCTAGTCCTTCTCCTCTCCCGTGGTGCTTGGCGAAGCTCTGCAGGATTGCCACGCTCCTCCACCACCACCACGCCGTTGTGCTGCTGCTGGATGGAGTCTTCCTCAACCTCTCCCCCTCTCCTTGCTGGATCAAGGCGTGGGAGACATCATCGGGCTGTACGTGTGTTGAACGCGGAGGTGTAGTCCATTCGGCACTAGGATCATCGGTGATTTGGATCACGACGAGTACGACTCCATCAACCCCGTTCACTTGAACGCTTCCGCTTAGCGATCTACAAGGGTATGTAGATGCACTCTCCTTCCCCTCTTTGCTAGTCTCTCCATAGATAGATCTTGGTGACACGTAGGAAAATTTTGAATTTCTGCTACGTTCCCCAACAATATGGGCCCAACAGGGGTCTGGCCAACATGTCAGTGACACAACTGGGCCGGCAGTTAAGTCAGTGCAGCTCAGTCCATATCTTATGTAGGTGTGCCATTGCTTGCTATAAATAATGCGCCTCCCACGACATCTCTATCTCCTTCCCCTCACGTTCACGTTCATCACTATCTCCTCCCCCTCCCTCTCACGTCGACCACCATGGCATCGCCCCTCCCAAGCCCTAGGAGCCCCTCACTGCACCGCGCGGACGGTCACGCGTCGCCGTTCCGTTCCTCGCCGCCACTAGTCGAGGAGGACGCGTCGGTGTTCCGTTCCTCGCCGCTACGTGACGCATCGCAATTCTGTTCCTCGCCGCCACTAGTCGAGGAATATGCGTCGGCGTTCCGCTCCTCACGGCGACGCGTCGAGGTGGATGCGTCGGTGTTCCCAATCTCGCCAGCACGTGCGCTGGAGGACGCGTCGGCTCCCCGCTACAAGGAGAACGCCGCGCCGCCAACCGAGCCCCCCCATCCTTGAGGAGCTTTGGAAAGAAATGGATGTCGCCTTGTGGGAGGCTTTGCCTCTAGCAGAGCGCACCAAAATAGAGGTGGAGAAGAAGGCCGAGGAAGAGAAGCGCACCGCGGAACAAGCTGCCTGGGAGGCCTATGTCGTGTCCGAGAGAGTCAGGCAATTGGCTCTTTGGCAGAAGGCTCGTGGGAGGGCAATGAGGGTGGCGCAGGACGCCCGTGCCGACGCCCTGAGTGTAGTCGGGCCCAAGCGCCTCATCTACACTTGGTGGTACGTGGACCGGGTGCACGCTTCCAGCGAGGAGGAGTACCTGTTGGCGCCAGATCACCACACCGGTGAGATCACACTCGCCCGCCGGCAAGGCGCCAATCAGCACCTCTCGAGTTGCGAGGCTGAGGAAGAGGCGTTGTGTTGGCGCGCTGGGAAACGGCCGCACACCAAGGCACTCGTGGCGCACCGCAAGCGCTCCTGCGAGCGCCGTGGCTTTTAGGAGGAGTATAATTTTTGTTTCGTAAGGCGATCTCATTAGTTTTGGGACGCAAATGATAAATCCCGAATGTTCAGGAATTTTTAGCGTCCTTAATTAAGTATGTAAAAGGGAAAGTTTGGAAACCTTGTGTATTCGTACGCATTTTGCAAGTACGTGCATATAGCACAAACTTTACTATATACTATCGCACTACATGTCTCTCTCGATATATGCTTGCAGACTGTGCTACTCCCTCCGTCCAGGTCAATAAGTCATCTTCGGTTGTGCACCGTGACCAAGAAGGAGGGAAGACTTATACACCTAGACGGAGGGAGTACTACTATTACTTATGTACGTGCAAATGCACGTTTTAACATTACGACGCGGTTTTTGTAAAAGAAGAAAAACAGCACTAGTCAAGCTTGTGAAACGATTCAATGCAAAACAAATGCCAAAATGCTTGTTTGATTGTTTACTTTTAGCTTCCTTCTTTGTGGTACTTTGTACGGAGTATCTCACTGGTTGGAAAGGCATGCAAATTCCCAAACCGCTTCCTACACCCTATATCTCACTAGTTGCCGGCGTTGACGTTGTCGCCCCTGTCGTCAAGGATGAGGTTGCCGAGGTCGGGGAAGAAGTCGTCGTTCGCAACTAATCATGTGGACTAGCATAGTAGTAGGATACATAGTAGAAACATGAATTCTACCACGATTTCGAACAGGAAGGACAGAAACACATACGGTGCAACGGGAGCAGCACTGTTGGCGTTGAGGTTGTCGCCCATGTCCAAACACCACGTAGGCACGGTCTTTGAGCACGGTTCATTGTCGTTCCACGCTCGGGCATTGAAGTTTGTAACTATTTTAGATTAGAATATACTACTCCTCCGATGCTAGTAGTAGAGCAGAGTCCTACTCTACTACTCTACTCAAGCAAGTTAGGGCATAGCATTGTAGGGAGTACCAGTACTGTGATCACTCAAGCAAGTTGTCTGGCATCGACATGACCCTAAGCTGCTGGTATGTGTCTCGTAAGTCAAGTGGCATGCTGTAGTCATCATCACATGTCCACTTCCCGCAGCACATATTCGCTTCTCCATCTTTGTCCGCACATAATCTTGTCCAATCTTCCATCCCCGCTAAGGAGCCTCCCCCCTCGTCCGAAACCCGAGCACTAACAATGGTAGAACCGAGCAACGTCTGCCGAAAGAGTGGCTGGAATTCCCTCCCCATAGAGGTAATCATGCTCATTGTTTCACGTGTGGACAATCTCAGTACCATGCCGCTCGCCGCGTGCTCGTCGGGCCTGTATCATTTACTCAAAGCCCTCAGGCCGGAGCTTTTTAAGCCAGCTCCTTGCTTGCTGATGCCGCCTGATCTTCAGAAACGGGGTGTCACGCAGCATAACGATCGTAGGGTGGCGAGCATCAACCCCCTTGACTGCGATCCGATCCCCGTCAGCCTCAACTACATTAACGGTATGTACTGGGTCGACATGAACACGTCTTGGATGGTGCTCGTCGACGGTCGTGGCAGCTGGATGCTCGTGGAGGTCTACACCCGGCGATTGATCCCCCTTCCTTCGATTAACACTGCACTGCTTTGGCACCGCGGCCCAGAATACTCGGAATCTTACAGTAGCCAACATGATACCAAGTTTAATTTGCTCAAGGTTGTAATCTGCCAAGTGCCCACAAGATCTGCGAATTATAAAGACTTCAGGCTAATTGCGTTCTTTAATCACGGTCTCGCCTATCTAACAGGTCACTGCGGTAAGTGGATAAATCTGCACGTCCATCGTAGGATCATACATCCCCCATGGTTCTCTGATGCCATTGAACACAAGGGCTTCATTTTCGCTGTCGACTCCTTCTATGGCTGGACGTATTGCTGGCCTACTCCAGTCATCGCTACAAATGGATGTTACAGCCGTATGTTAATTTCCTATGATATCATGATGGCTTGCTTATATTACCGTCAACATTTGCTGAAAAAATATTCATGCTCATAACATGCTGTTCTTAAGATTGACTAAACCAAGAGCCATTTTTTATTTGACTCCAACTTGATATGATGTTGTAGGCCGCCTGGTGTCCCTACCTTTCCTAGTCCCAGAACCTTTCAAAGAAAAGCAGCATGGCAGTTGCAGGTGGTTCCTGGCTCGATCAGACAACGGCAAAAGATTGATGATCATTCGCACATACCGGACGTGTTGTTTCGCGGAATACAATCACAGTCACTGCAAGGTCTTTGAGCAGGATCCCAACTTCTCTGGGCCTTCAGGAATTTTTGACTGGAGGCTGGTAAGTAGCCTTGGTACATGCTCTCTGTTTGTTGGACTGAATTATCCGATTAACCAGGAGATAACCAACGGCAAGGATCATGATGGCAGCGCAGTTTCGTTCATCAGGCAAAACTGTGTGTACACAGCGTACCATGCGTCTTTGCATGCACCATACCCTGATATGTGCCGCCACGCTTTGCAACCCAAAAAGTAGGAGAGAGGGTCGCAAGTATCAGACTTCGACCTGCTGGCTGGAGTTTCCCCCGTCAGGCACCCATCTGGTTCAAGCCGTCAGCCAATCTCCACAGCTTAATAAATAGTAACGTCTAACTAAGCCAGTTAGTTAGATGCGTACACTTGGTGTAGTAGGATCTTTATTTAGTTTGATGCACACACTTGTTCTTTTTTCGTAGCCCTTTTGCAATGATGACTGATGTTTGGTTTGGAAGAAAGAGCTGCGTCTTCACTCTTCTGTCCTGCTTACTGCTTCTGTTGCACCCCCAGCCCTGGTTGCTGCCGCTGCTGTTTTCAATGTACAATCAGTAGTATATTTCATCTGGTGGTTGAATAAATGTGTTGTTAGAATGATAAACACAATGTTTTGGAAGTCATTGCACGGTTCGATCCTTTAGTGCTCCGTACCGTACGTAGCGCATAATATTTATCGTACGGAACACATTTTTTTGAAACTCGGAACACATTTTCCACTTGTTGATAACATGCAGCCCACTGATGAAGGCCCAATAGAGAAGCCCATAATTAATTGGAAGGGAGGCTCTCACATGAATCCGGCCCAGGTACATGCTCTTGGTCCCCTAAACATAAATAAGTAAATAAATAAAGCTAAATGCTCATGCACCAGTTCTTTGGGAAAATAGGTAGCCCAGTATTTCTTTTTGAAGAATACCCAAGCTAGGCCTATTTGTTTTCTCCGAATTACTGGGCTGCAAATCTTTCAAGACGAGGAGGGATGCATTCCGGCCTGGCTTAAGAGTATGGTCAATGTCTGTTAAAAGTAATATCAAAAGGGGTTGAAAATTCCAAAAAAATTATAGCAAATGGGACATAAGTTTCTTTTTTTGTTTTTGTTGGATATAACATGACATAGTACTAATTTATTTTTACATTTGTTTTAGTATGGCTATTAATTTTTGGATTAAGAATATTTCGTTCCCCAGGAAAAATTTGCGAATTTTCAAAATTTCCCACATATTTAGTTAATTTTTTGACCCTGGTACTGACCAGAAAATGGCCAGCAATTCTGAAAATGGAAAACGGCTGCAATAAATTTCATATGAATTAGAAAATGAGTAAAAATTATAAACATAATAGCAAATCGGCTGTACACGCCACAGATTTCGAGGCTGACTTGTTTACGCACGGCTTTGTCAGTGAACACACGATTCTAGCAGCAGTTAGTGTTGGATGTCCATCCAACGACCGACGTGCTTCTTCAATCTCTGATCTTCCTGCTCCAGCTGCCTAAACTAGCGCCGGCGGGACTGCCTGCTCCCTCCGCTTGTGGCCCGCTGTGATGCCGCGCAGGCTTCCCCGGCCCACCCTACTCCCTCCGCTGGCCTGGCTGCACGCAATCAACTGCCTCCTTATTACGCAAAAAAATGATTCCTCCCACTAACATCTGGGGTGCACCGGTTGGGAGGCTGACCCGTGGGCCTACTAAGTTGACGTGTTCGCAGGGCTTATCAACTTTGTCAACAAACGATTCTAGCAGCAGTAACCATTGGATTTGAATCAAACGGTCCTGCTGCTTCTTCAATCGCTGCTCTTCTTGCACCAGCCGCCAAAACCAGCGCCGGGGAGACCGCCTGCTCCTGCCTCTAGTGGCCGGCTGTGCTGCCGATGAGGCCTCATCGCCCCCTACTACTCCCACCACTAGCAAGGCCCTGCGGCAACCGCAACCTCACACCACAGCCGAACCAGTGAACCCTCGTACTCCTCTCCGCGTGGGCAACCACTGCCGCGTCTTCCCCGGCTCCGCATCGTCCCCTTCCTAGGCCTCGCCGTCGTCCACCGCCGTGGTGCTCTCGGGGCGGCATGGTCAACATGGTCAACGACATTCCATCGGAAGAGTACTGTACATGGAGAGGCTGACAGCCGGGTCCACGGCCACAACCCAGTTTTTTTGTGATTTGCCAAGTAAGTCGCTTTGTCAGGCAAGTTGGGCTGCAAATCTTTCAAGACGAGGAGAGCTTTCATTCGGCTGGCCGAGAAAATGGCCCATCAGTAATGAGAAATGGGTTGTACATTTTAAAACACATCAAACTGGCAATTAGTTTCAAATATCTTTTTTTCATTTTGAGATTTGAAATTACATTAATTTTTATGCGTGGAGAATTTGTTGGATTTTATATTGATATACATTTATTTTTAAAATCAGTTTGAATGTGAGTCGAAATTTCGGGATTAAAAACATTTAAGACCGCACCGAAATATGCAAAATTTCGTATAATTTTTTAACCGTGGCCACAATAAGGGCTGTAATGCTAACAAAAATAATATGGGCTCCAAAAAAACCTTAATAATTAGCAAATGGGCTGTAAATTATTAGAAATAATGGCAGATGGGATGTATGCTGTTTTCCACAGATTTGAGGCTTTCCTAAAAAAAGGTTGACGCACAAGCAGTGACTGTTGGATGGCCATCCAATGGCCGTCGTGGTTCTTCAATCTCTGCTCTTCCTGCTCCAGCCGCTCAAACATGCGCCGGCGGGACTGCCTGCTCCCTCCTCCCCGCGGCCGGCTCTGCTACCGCGCAGGCCTCACCGCCCCACCGTACTCCCATCGCTGGCCTAGCCATCCCTCTACTCACCCACACCTGCTGTTATTCTCCGGCGACGGCAGACGGACCAGTAAACCCTCGTACAGTCGTACTCCCCTCCACATGGGAAACAACTGCCGAGTCTTCCCTGCCTCCGTGTCGTTCCCTTCCTAGGCCTCGCCGTCGTCCACCGCCCTAGTGCTCTCGGCGCGGCCTGGTCAACGTGGTCAACGACCGACATGCATCTAAAGTGGACTTTATGTTGAGAGGCCGACAGCTGGGTCCACGGCCACACGCAAGGAAATGCCTCCTTATCACGCACAAAATAATGATTCCTCCACCTGACATCAGGGACCCACCGAAAGGGCCTCTGTATTTCGCGAAAAAAAGTTACCGCTGCTGATAGCTCGCACCCACCAGCTATATCTTTGCACGCAAGGAAGTGCCTCCTTATTACGCACACAAAAATGAATACTTCCCCTGTTAGCTGGGACCCAATATAGTGGCAGGCTGACTTGTGGGCCTACTAAGTTGACGGGGATGGAGGGCTTTGTCAACTTAGTCAATATGCACGATTCTAGTTCTAGTGGCCGTACGTTGTCCTTCCAACGGCCGTAGTGCTTCTTCAACCTCTGGTCTTCTTGCTCCAGCTGCCCAAACCAGCACCGGTCGTGCCTCGTGCTCCTGCCTCTCGTGGCTGGCTGCGATGCGGCGGAGGCCTCACCGCCCCTACTACTCCCACCGCTGGCCAGACCATCCCTCTACTCACCCACACTCTCTGTTATTCCGCGGCGACGGCAGCCTCACACCGCAGCGAACTAGTGAACCCTCGTACTCCTCTATACGTGGGCATCCACTGCCGCGTCTTCCCTGGCTCCGCGTCGTCCCCTTCCTAGGCCTCTCCGTCGTCCACCGCCCTGATGCTCTCGGCGCGGCATGGTCAACGTGGTCAAGGAATAACTTCCATCAGACGTGGACTGTACGTGGAGAGGCTGACAGCTGGGTCCACGGCCGCAACAAGGAAGTGCATCCTTATTACGTGCAAAATAATTATTCCTCCACCTGACAGCGGGACCCACCAGACGGACCACCGTATTTTGCCCCCTGACTGCTGGGACCCACCAGCTACATCTTCGCACGCAAGGAAGTGCGTGATAGTTGGGACCCACCTGGTCCAAGCGTACGTAGCATTGTCATTCTGGTCGCGAACGTGTACGTACATATATACTGGTCGATGTAGAGGCGCGCACGTGTCGTAGTAGAGGCGGCCAGGGTGAAAGAAAGAAAATACGGCCACGTATGTGTACATACGGGTGGGGTCTCGAACGCCTACTCACACATACGTACGGCCAGGGCTCATGTACATGGCTGGGTCGGAACGAAGAAACATCGTCATTGTCGTGTTCATGGGGAGACAACGGAATGCGTCGTGTTCATGGGGAGGCAACGGAATGCGTCGTGTTCATGGGGAGGCAACAGAACGCGTGGTAGCCAGCCGGCTGGGTCGGAACGGAATGCGTGGTCGTGTTCATCGGGAGGGCTTGGACGGAACATGCGATGGAAACGAGGCCTGGCATACCGCAAAACAAAGGAAACGGCCTTGTGTTCGACCGGCCACGTTCGAAACGGGATCCTGTTCATCGGGAGGGGTCTGGCGTACCGCAAAACGGAGGAAACGGACCTCCTACAGTCGAAACGGGGGTCCTGTTGATTGGGAGGGGTGTGGCGTATCACAAAACGGACGAAACGGACTTGTGTTGGAGCGCTACGGTCGAAACGGGGGTCCTTTTCATCAGGAGGGGTGTGGCGTACCGCAAAACGGGACTCCACGGGATATTGTTCATCTCCATCGTCGCCCCCTCCAGCCTCCACGAGCTACTGTTCATCCATCGTCGACCTCCTGCAGCCTCCACCTGCGACTGTTCATCCACGGGCTCCTGTTCATCCAGCCTCCACCGCGCGCTACTCCACCGGCTACTGTTCAACCAGCCCTCTCCATGGGCTCCTGTTCAACCACCCCTCCATGGGCTACTGTTCATCTTGCCCTCCACCGTCTACTGTTCATCCTGCCCTCCACGGGGTGGTCTTGTTCATCCAGCCCTCCACGGGGTCTTGTTCATCCAGCCCCTACCGGCTCGATCGATCGGGGTCCTGTTCATCCAGAGGCAACACCACGGGGTCCTGTTCATCCACCCCCACCGGGAACTGTTCATCCAACCCTCCCGCAAAGCTCACTGTTCATCCAGAGGCAGCATCGATCGGCTTCAGTTAGCAGCAGTAGCGAAGGAATCGCGCGATCGGGTTCAGTTAATAGCCATCGACCAATCTCTTGGGTTCAGTAACGCGTTGCCTGTAGTGCAATTGCTCGGGTTTAGTTAGAGCCCAACGCCTCGCTCGGGTTTAGTTAGAGCCAACGCCTCGCACACACACGCGTACGTGTACAAGAGAAACGCGCATCGCTCGGCCCTCGACCTCCCACCGTAACCGGGAACTCCCCGAAAGTTTCCTCGCCCTCGCTTCTACCACGGTTTTTTCCGTCATGGACGGCCCAAAGAATGTCATGCAGCTGCGTCTCCGGCCCACCCAGGACGAAAAGCCCATTTTCTGTCATGATTTTTTGTCATAGAAGTAGGAGCCCACCACATCTATGATGATACCAGGGTTTGTCACAATTATCGTCATAGAAGTGTCATATGTATGACATAATTTTTTTCGTTCGGCCCAAAATGTCACGGATGTGTCTTTTTTTGTAGTGTTTCTTGTTTGTGCTAAGTTGCTAAAATCTGCCAAGACTTAAAATTGGGAAAAGGCTATATTTTTATTTGGTCAACTAGTCTAATCATCCCTCCTCTATACATACTTTCGATCCTACACTCGGGCACCACTTGGAGGCGTGCTTCGCGGCACGTCTCCCTCAGGAGGACACCGTGCAAGGAGTGCTCGGCGCTCAGGAGTTCATCAGCAAGGTATCGCAGGAGCTTCAGGAAGCAAGAGCAATACGCGGCGACTGCCACCCACATGGCGTTGCTCCCCACCCAGGCGAGGGTGGTGATACGTCTCCAACGTATCTATAATTTTTGATTGCTCCATGCTATATTATCTACTGTTTTGAATGTTTATGGGCTTTATTATACACTTTTATATCATTTTTGGGACTAACCTATTAACCCAGAGCCCAGTGCCAGTTTCTGTTTTTACCCTGTTTTAGGGTTTCGAAGAAAAGGAAAATCAAACGGAGTCCAATTGACCTGAAACTTCACGAAACTCATTTTCGGAAGGAAAGAAGCCCAGAAGACTTGGAGTGCATGTCGGGGGACCCGCGAGGAGGCCACGAGGCAGGGGGGCGCGCCCACCCCCTGGGCGCGCCCTCCACCCTCGTGGGCCCCTCGTGGCCCCCCTGACATACTTATTCCACCTATATATCTCCATATACCCTAAAAACATCCGTGAGCACAATATATCGGGAGTTCCGCCGCCAGAAGCCTCCATAGCCACCGAAAACCAATCTAGACCCGTTCCGGCACCCTACCGGAGGGGGCAATCCTTCTCAAGTGGCCATCTTCATCATCCCGGTGCTCTCCATGATGAGGAGGGAGTAGTTCTCCCTCGGGGATGAGGGTATGTACCAGTAGCTATGTGTTTGGTCTCTCTCTCTCTCTCTCTCCCTCTCGTGTTCTTGAAATGATACTATCTTGATGTATCGCGAGCTTTGCTATTATAGTTGGATCCTATGATGTTTCTTCCCCCTCTACTCTCTTGTAATGAATTGAGTTTCCCCTTTGGAGTTATCTTATCGGATTGAGTCTTTAAAGATTTGAGAACACTTGATGTATGTCTTGCGTGGGATACCTGTGGTGACAATAGGGTATTCTATGATCCACTTGATGTATGTTTTGGTGATCAACTTGCGGGTTCCGTGACCTTGGGAACCTATGCATAGGGGTTGGCACACGTTTTCGTCGTGATTCTCCGGTAGAAACTTTGGGGCACTCTTTGAGGTTCTATGTGTTGGTTGAATAGATGAATCTGAGATTGTGTGATGCATATCGTATAATCATACACACGGATACTTGAGGTGACATTGGAGTATCTAGGTGACATTAGGGTTTTGGTTGATTTGTGTCTTAAGGTGTTATTCTAGTACGAACTCTAGGGTTCTTTGTGACACTTATAGGAATAGCCCAACGGATTGATTGGAAAGAATAACTTTGAGGTGGTTTCGTACCCTACCATAATCTTTTCGTTTGTTCTCCGCTATTAGTGACTTAGGAGTGACTCTTTATTGCATGTTGAGGGATAGTTATGTGATCCAATTATGTTAGTATTGTTGAGAGGACTTGCACTAGTGAAAGTATGAACCCTAGGCCTTGTTTCAACGCATTGCAATATCGTTTACGCTCACTTTTACCATTAGTTACCTTGCTGTTTTTATAATTTCAGATTACAAATACCTTTATCTACTATCCATATTGCACTTGTATCACCATCTCTTCGCCGAACTAGTGCACCTACACAATTTACCATTGTATTGGGTGTGTTGGGGACACAAGAGACTCTGTTATTTGGTTGCAGGGTTGCTTGAGAGAGACCATCTTCATCCTACGCCTCCTACGGATTGATAAACCTTAGGTCATCCACTTGAGGGAAATTTGCTACTGTCCTACAAACCTATGCACTTGGAGGCCCAACAACGTCTACAAGAAGAAGGTTGCGTAGTAGACATCAGGTGGTGAGATGCACGTCTGCATCGACATAGCAGGGCTCAACCGAGCCGCATCTCAGGAGCGCCTCTGGCCTTCATGTGTTGGGCGTTGCGAAGGTCCACCTCACATCTACGTTCGCATGCCATTCGGCCTGCCGAGCGTGGCTGCTGCCTTCTAGCGCAACCCGCGGATCGTCATGGCGGGTCAGGAGGCCAGGCACCATGTAGTCCTGGCGGAGATGGCGATGGTCCTCATGGAACCGCCTAGACCCCCAGAGCGTCCCGAGGGTCAGGGCCCCGGTGGCTTGTGAGGAGCAACCCCTTCACTGCGTACCTTCAGCTGCCTCAACACCCCTTCATCAACGGAACCAGGTGACACTTTCCAAGTTTATTTAGCTGGGAGCGCCCCCAGGGCTGCATCATTCCCAGGCCGCGTGGGTCCGTCCCTGTGGCATGTATCCCTTCTTTTTTATGTCTTTAGCTTACCTCGCTAGGGGTGCCCCTCGGGCTGCATCATCCCCAATCCTCTCGGGCCTGACCCAGTGGCATGTTTGCTTTCCATGCATAATCTATCTATGACTATCTCCTGCTTGATTGTCCCCCATCGCGTGAGCCGCACGTCGGTCGTCTTTCTTCAGGACCCTTCGTGTGAGAGGGTTAGGCGCGGTGTCTGTGCTCGGGCCCGTCCCTACAGCGTCGATAAGTCCAACGGCTAAGCTCTGTCTGGCGGGCCGGCCCCATTCACGTCTCCTCCTGGGGCCGTTGGTGCTTGACTTTCTCACGTGATAACCTCAGGAGATTCGTTCGGCGCAGGTTCTCTAACCTCCTCGTAGGACCAACACAGCGAACAAGAATCAAGACCAGGCGCAACCTGCCTTGATGTAGGGCCTCGTGAGTCCCGCGGTGGCTCATGAGTGCCCAGATACACCTCCTCTAGCCCTGCCATGCAAGCCACGTGTTAGGGCGGGGATGTACACGCCCCGGGGGCTCTCCGCAGTAGGGAGTCCCCTCCCACAAGCCGGCAATGGACGGGCGATCACCGTGGCGATTTGTTCCCTCATACTTCATTTCGCATCATGCTTTTATATCGATATTTATTGCATTATGGGCTGTTAATACACATTATGTCACAATACTTATGCCTATTCTCTCTTATTATACAAGGTTTACATGAAGAGGGAGAATGCCGGCAGCTGGGATTCTGGGCTGGAAAAGGAGAAAATATTAGAGACCTATTCTGCACAGCTCCAATAGTCCTGAAACTTCACGGAAGATATTTCCAGAATATATAAAAAATACCGAGCGCAAGAAGTACCAGAGGGGGGCCACCTACCAGCCACGAGGATGGGGGCGCGCCCTACCCCCTGGGTGCGCTCCCCTGCCTCGTGGGCCCCCTGATGGCCCTCCAATGCCCATCTTCTACTATATGAGGTCTTTCATCCAAGAAAAAATAATAAGCAATCTTTCGGGATGAGACTCCGCCGCCACGAGGAGGAACCTTGGCGGAACCAATCTAGGGCTCCGGCGGAGCTGTTCTCCCGGGGAAACTTCCCTCCGGGAGGGGGAAATCATCACCATCATCATCACCAACGACCCTCTCATCGGGAGGGGGTCAATCTCCATCAAAATCTTCACCAGCACCATCTGATCTCAAACCCTAGTTCATCTCTTCTATCCAATCTTTGTATCCAAACCTCAGATTGGTACCTGTGGGTTGCTAGTAGTGTTGATTACTCCTTGTAGTTGATGCTAGTTGGTTTACTTGGTGGAAGATTATATGTTCAGATCCATTATGCATATTAATACCCCTCTGATTATGAACATGAATATGCTTTGTGTGTAGTTACATTTGTTCCTGAGGACATGGGAGAAGTCTTGCTATTAGTAGTCATGTGAATTTGGTATTCGTTCGATATTTTGATGAGATGTATGTTGTTATCCCTCTAGTGGTGTCATGTGAACGTCGACTGCATGACACTTCACCATTTTTTGGGCCTAGAGGGAGGCATTGGGAAGTAATAAGTAGATGATGGGTTGCTAGAGTGACAGAAGCTTAAACCCTAGTTTATGCGTTCCTTCGTAATGGGCAGATTTGGATCCATATGTTTCATGCTATGGTTAGGTTTACCTTAATACTTTTGTTGTAGTTGCGGATGCTTGCAATGGGGGTTAATCATAAGTGGGATGCTTGTCCAAGTAAGGACAGTACCAAAGCACCGGTCCACCCACATATCAAATTATCAAAGTACCAAACGCGAATCATATGAACGTGATGAAAACTAGCTTGATGATAATTCCCAAGTGTGCTCGGGAGCGCTTTCCTTCATATAAGAGTTTGTCCAGGCTTGTCCTTCGCTACAAAAAGGATTGGGCCATCTTGCTGCACCTTATTTACTTTTATTACTTGCTACTCATTACCAATTACCTTATCACAAAACTATCCGTTACCGATAATTTCAGTGCTTGCAGAGAATACCTTGCTAAAAACCGTTTATCATTTCCTTCTGCTCCTCCTTGGGTTCGACACTCTTACTTATCGAAAGGACTACGATAGATCCCCTATACTTGTGGGTCATCAAGACTCTTTTCTGGCGCCGTTGTCGGGGAGTGAAGCGCCTTTGGTAGGTGGAATTTGGTAAGGAAAAAATTATATAGTGTGCTGAAATTTACTGTCACTTGTTACTATGGAACATAATCCTTTGAGGGGCTTGTTCGGGGTATCTTCACCCCGACCAGTAGAGCAAAGAGTTGCTCCTCAACCTACTGAACCTACTGAAAGTGTTTACTTTGAAATTCCTTCGGGTATGATAGAGAAACTGCTAGCTAATCCTTTTGCAGGAGATGGAACATTGCATCCCGATTTACACTTAATCTATGTGGATGAAGTTTGTGGATTATTTAAGCTTGCAGATATGCCCGATGATGTTATCAAGAAGAAGGTCTTCCCTTTATCTTTTAAGGGAGATGCATTGACATGGTATAGGCTATGTGATGATAAGGGATCATGGGACTACAAACGGTTGAAATTGGAATTCCATCAGAAGTTTTATCCTATGCATCTTGTTCATCGTGATCGTAATTATATATATAATTTTTGGCCTCGCGAAGTAGAAAGAATCGCTCAAGCTTGGGGGACGCTTAAGTCAATGTTATATTCATGCCCCAATCATGAGCTCTTAAGATAAATGATTATTCAAAACTTTTATGCTCGGATTTCTGACAACAATCGCTCCATCTCGATACTTCTTGTTCTGGTTCATTTATGATGAAGACTATTGAATTCAAATGGAATTTATTGGAGAGAATTAAACGCAACTCTAAAGATTGGGATCTCAACGAAGGTAAGGAGTCAGGTATAACACGTAAGTTTGATTGTGTTAAATCTTTTATGGATACCGATGTTTTCTGTAAATTTAGCACTAAATATGGACTTGACTCTGAGATAGTAGCTTCTTTCTGTGAATCCTTTGCTACTCATGTTGATCTCCCTAAGGAGAAGTGGTTTAAATATCATCCTCCCATAGAAGTAAAATTAGTTGAACCTATTAAAGTTGAAGAAAACACTATCACTTATGATGATCCTGTTGTTCCCATTGCTTATGTTGAGAAACCTCCTTTCCCTGTTAGAATTAAGGATCATGCTAAAACTTCAACTTTAGTCAACAAGAGTAATACTAGGACACACAAACCCCCTGAGAAAGTTAAAGTTGAACCTAATATTGCTATTGTTAAAGATCTCTTGGCTGATAATATTGATGGGCATGTTATTTACTTTTGTGATGAGACTGCTAGAATTGCTAAACCTGGTGCTAAAGATAAACATAGACGTGTGGTAGGCATGCCTGTTATTTCTGTTAAAATAGGAGATCATTGTTATCATGGCTTGTGTGATATGGGTGCTAGTGCTAGTGCAATACCTATTTCCTTGTACAAAGAAATTATGCATGATATTGCACTAGCTGAGTAGAAGATATCGATGTTACCATTAAGCTTGCTAATAGAGATACTATTTCACCAATTGGGATTGTTAGAGACGTTGAAGTCTTGTGTGGGAAGGCTAAATATCATGCTGATTTCCTTGTTCTTGGTTCCCCTCAAGATAGCTTTTGTCCCATTATATTTGGTAGACCCTTCTTGAATACTGTTAATGCTAAGATAGATTGCAAAAAGGATGTTGTTACTATTGGTTTGGCTCATATGTCTCATGAGTTTAATTTTTCTAAATTTCATAGACAACCCCATGATGAAGAATTTCCTAGTAAAGATGAAATTATTGGTCTTGCTTCTATTGTTGTGCCCCTACTGATCCCTTAGAACAATATTTGGTAGACCATGAAAATGATATGTTCATGAATGAAAGAAGGGAAATAGATGAAGTATTCTTTAAACAAGGACCCATTCTGAAACATAATTTGCCTGTTGAAATCCTAGGGGATCCTCCTCCACCCAAGGGTGATCCCGTGTTTGAGCTTAAACCATTGCCTGATACTCTTAAATATGCTTATCTTGATGAAAAGAAGATATATCCTATTATTATTAGTGCTAACCTTTCAGAGAAGGAGGAAGAAAAATTATTGAAAACTCTGAAGAAGCACCGTGCTGCTATTGGATATACTCTTGATGACTTAAGGGTATTAGTCCCACTCTATGTCAACACAAAATAAACTTAGAGAAAGACGCCAAACCAGTTATTGATCATCAACGACAGCTGAATCCTAAGATGAACTAAGTGGTAAGAAAAGAAATACTAAAGCTCCTTAAGGCAGGTATAATTTATCCCGCTGCTGATAGTCAGTGGGTAAGTCCTGTCCATTGTGTCCCTAAGAAGGGAGGTATCAGTGTCGTTCCTAATGATAAAGATGAATTGATTCCGCAAAGAACTATTACAGGTTATAGGATGGTAATTGATTTCTGCAAATTAAATAAGGCCACTAAAAAGATCATTACCCCTTAACTTTTATTGATCAAATGCTAGAAAGATTATCCAGACACACACATTTTTGCTTTCTAGATGGTTACTCTGGTTTCTCTCAAATACCTGTGTCAGCTGATAATCAAGCAAAGACCACTTTTACTTTCCCTTTCAGTACTTTTGCTTATAGACGTATGCCTTTTGGTTTATGTAATGCACCTGCTACCTTTCAAAGATGCATGATGGCTATATTCTCTGACTTTTATGAAAAGATTTGTGAGGTATTCATGGATGATTTCTCCATTTATGGATCCTCTTTTGATGATTGCTTGAGCAACCTTGATCGAGTTTTGCAGAGATGTGAAGAAACTAATCTCGTTTTGTATTGGGAGAAGTGCCACTTTATGGTTAATGAAGGTATTGTCTTGGGGCATAAAATTTCTGAAAGAGGTATCGAAGTTGACAAAGCTAAAGTTGATGCTATTGAAAAGATGCCATGTCCCAAGGACATTAAAGGTATAAGAAGCTTCCTCGGTCACGCCTGTTTTTATAGGAGGTCCATTAAGGACTTCTCAAAAATTTCTCGGCCTCTGACTAATATATTACAAAAATATATTCCCTTTGTCTTTGATGATGATTGTGTAGAAGCATTTGAAATACTTAAGAAAGCATTGATTTCTGCACCTATTGTTCAGCCACCTGATTGGAATTTACCCTTTGAAATTATGTGTGATGCTAGTGATTATGCTTTAGGTGCTGTTCTAGGGAAAAGAGTTGATAAGAAATTAAATTTTATTCAATATGCTAGTAAAACTCTAGACAATGCCCAGAGAAATTATGCTACCATTGAAAAAGAATTTTTAGCAGTTGTATTTGCTTGTGATAAGTTTAGACCTTATATTGTTGATTCTAAAGTAACTATTCACACTAATCATGCTGCTATTAAATACCTTATGGAAAAGAAAGATGCTAAACCTAGACTTATTAGATGGGTTATCTTGCTACAAGAATTTGATTTGCATATTATTGATAGAAAGGGAGCTGAGAACCCCGTTGCAGACAACTTGTCTAGGTTAGAAAATGTTCTTGATGACCCACAACCTATTGATAATAGCTTTCCTGATGAATAATTAGCTGTCATAAATGCTTCTCGCACTACTCCATGGTATGCTGATTATGCTAATTACATTGTTGCTAAATTTATACCACCTAGTTTCACATACCAGCTAAAGAAAAAGCTTTTCTATGATTTAAGACATTACTTTTGGGATGACCCACATCTTTATAAAGAAGGAGTTGATGGTATTATTAGAAGTTGTGTACCTGAGCATGAACAGGAACGGATCCTATGCAAGTGTCACTCCGAAGCTTATGGAGGACACCACGCTAGAGATAGAACGCAGATAAGGTATTTTAATCCGGGTTTTATTGGCCTACTCTCTTCAAGGATGCCCGTAAGTTTGTCTTGTCTTGTGATGAATGTCAAAGAATTGGTAATATTAGTAGACGTCAAGAAATGCCTATGAATTATTCACTTGTTATTGAACCATTTGATGTTTGGGGCTTTGATTATATGGGACCATTTCCTTCCTCTAATGGGTATACACATATTTTAGTTGATGTTGATTACGTTACTAAGTGGGTAGAAGCTATTCCAACTAGTAGTGCTGATCATAACACCTCTATTAAGATGCTTAAAGAAGTTAATTTTCCAAGGTTTGAAGTCCCTAGATATTTAATGACTGATGGTGGTTCACATTTTATTCATGGTGCTTTTCGTAAAATGCTTGCTAAGTATGATGTTAATCATAGAATTGCATCTCCTTATCACCCACAGTCTAGTGGTCAAGTAGAATTGAGTAATAGAGAGCTCAATTAATTTTGCAAAAGACTGTTAATAGATCCAGGAAGAATTGGTCCAAGAAACTTGATGATGCATTATGGGCCTATAGAATTGCATATAAAAATCCTATGGGCATGTCTTCGTATAAAATGGTTTATGGAAAAGCATGTCACTTACCTCTCGAACTAGAACGTAAGGCATATTGGGCTATTAAAGAGCTCAATTATGATTTTAAACTTGCCGGTGAGAAGTGGTTATTTGACATTAGCTCACTGGATTAATGGAGAACCCAAGCCTATGAGAATGCCAAACTGTTTAAAGAAAAAGTTAAAAGATGGCATGACAAAAGGATACAAAAGCGTGAGTTTAATGTAGGTGATTATGTATTGCTATAAAACTCTCGTTTAAGATTTTTTGCAGGCAAACTTCTCTCTAAATGGGAAGGTCCTTACGTTATCGAGGAGGTCAATCGTTTCGGTGCCATAAAATTCAACAATTTCGAAGGCACAAATCCGAAGGTGGTGAACAGTCAAAGAACTAAACAATATATCTTAGGTAATCCTATAAATGTTGAAACTAATATTATCAAAATTGTAACCCTGAAGGAATACATAAGGGACACTTTCCAGAACATTTCAGATCCCGAAAAGGAATAGGTATGTGGTACGGTAAGTAAACCGACTCCAAAACAGTTCTAATGGCAATTTTTCTCCATTTTGGAATATTTAGAAAAATAGGAAAATAAGAAGCAGTCCGGGAAGGACCCGAGGCTTACACGAGGGCGGGAGGCGCGCCCTACCCCCCTATGCGCGCCCCCTACCTCGTGGGCACCTCGTGTGCTCTCCGGACTCCGTTTTCTTGCACGATACTCCTTTTGGTCGGTAAAAAATCATTATATAATCTCCCGAAGGTTTTGACCACCGTATCACGCAAATATCCTGTGTCTTTGTTTCAAGCTGTTCCTGCTGCAGATTAGAGCAATATGTCGTCCCAGGATTCAGAAGGAGAAAGCAACGTGGCTGATTACCTCGCAGCTCCTAAGGTCTATGGGGACGTGGAGCATTGTGGTTGGACTACGAAAGAAGAAGAGGACTATGAACCCAAGGGAAAAGAGGAGACGAGCTCAGATGAAAAATAAGTTCCATTACCTCAACCTAGGGACATGCATGTGGAGTTCAAAAAGTCAAGCCTCCCTGATAGAGCAAAGAAACCTAAGATCGAGTTTATCCCTTTTCGCCACTTGCAGGAAAACAAATAGGAATTATGCAAGAAGATATTAAGCCTTGAGCAGGAGATCAATTATCTAAGGGATCAAAATTCTGTCCTCAAGTGCGAATTAAGGAAGAAGCCTACGCCATCAACAAAACCAACACCTTCTTCATCAACAAAGAAGAACTAAGCATCGGGTATGGGCACTCCCCTTGGCAACTGCCAAGCTTGGGGGAGTGCCCCGGTATCGTATCACCGTCACTTTTATCTTTACCGTTTTTCTTAGTTCGATCCTTTTGGTAATATCTTGATCTAGTAGAATAAAGTTTTAGTATGATCTAGTTGTGAGTTTTGCTTTATGATCCCTCTATGTAATCGAGTCCGTGAGCTATATAATAAAGATTAGTGTTGAGTCAAGGGCTTGATTACTTTGCTATGATCTTGAGGGAATTAAATAAAATAAAAGAGAATAAATAAAAAGAAACAAAGAGATCATATGGATCTTATGGAGAGTAATGAGCTCACATATAAAGAGTATGATGAATACAAGTTGTTGAGAGTTGATAAACATAGTTTTGGTCATCGTTGCAATTAATAGGAAGTAATAAAGAAAGAGAGGTTCACATATAAATATACTATCTTGGACATCTTTTATGATTGTGAGCACTCATTAAAGTTTGATATGCTAAAGAGTTGACGTTGGACAAGGAAGACAATGTACTGGGTTATGTTTTCTTTCATCTGAGATAAATTATATTGTCATGGATCATCCAACATGTTGAGCTTGCCTTTCCCTCTCTTGCTAGCCACTTCCTTTGCAGCAAGTAGAGATACTACTTGTGCTTCCAAATATCCCTAAACCAAGTTTTGCCATGAGAGTCCACCATATCTACCTATGGATTGAGTAAGATCCTTCAAGTAAGTTGTCATTGGTGCAAGCAATACAAATTGCTCTCAAAATATGTATGACTTATTAGTGTGGAGAAAATAAGCTTTATACGATATTGTGATGTGGAAGAAATAAAAGCGACAGATTGCATAATAAAGGTCCATATCACAAGTGGCAATATAAAGTGACGTTCTTTCACATTAAGATTTTATGCATCCAACCATAAAAGCGCATGACAACCTCTGCTTCCCTCTGCGAAGGGCCTATCTTTTACTTTTATCTTCTACCTTATATAAGAGTCATGGTGATCTTCACCTTTCCTTTTTACATTTTATCCTTTGGCAAGCACAATGTGTTGGAAAGATCCAGATACATATAGCTAATTGGATGTGATTCTGCATGAGCTATTATTGTTGACATTACCCTTGAGGTAAAACGTTGGGAGGAAAAACTATAAGACCCTATCTTTCTCTGTGTCCGATTAAAACTCCATACCCATAAATATTGCGTGAGTGTTAGCAATTGTGAAAGACTAAATGATAGTTGAGTATGTGGACTTGTAGAAAAGCTCTTATATTGACTCTTTCCTATGTTATGATAAATTGCAATTGCCCCAACGACTGAGATTAGAGTTTGTTGGTTCTCAACGAAGTTTATGATTCATACTTGAAATTGTGATTGAATTGTTACTTTAGCATAAGAGATCATATGACAATATATATATATATATGTGTTGCTGTTCTAAGAATGATCATGATGCCCTCATGTCCGTATTTTATTTTTATCGACACCTCTATCTCTAAACATGTGGACATATTTTCTGATTTCGGCTTTCGCTTGAGGACAAGCGAGGTCTAAGCTTGGGGGAGTTGATGCGTCCATTTTGCATCATGCTTTTATATCGATATTTATTGCATTATTGGCTGTTAATACACATTATGTCACAATACTTATGCCTATTCTCTCTTATTTTACAAGGTTTACATGAAGAGGGAGAATGCCGGCAGCTGGGATTCTGGGCTGGAAAAGGAGCAAATATTAGAGACCTATTCTGCACAGCTCCAAAAGTCCTGAAACTTCACGGAAGTTATTTCCAGAATATATAAAAAATACTGAGCGCAAGAAGTACCAGAAGGGGGCCACCTACCAGCCATGAGGGTGGGGAGCGCGCCCTATAAGGATGGCAATTTTATCCATGGACATGGAAATCCATGGATATCCGACCCGAATGGATAGGGTTTGGATATGCTTTTGTGTCCATGGGTGGTGCCCAAACCCGACCCGATTGTTCATGGACAGGGCATGGATATAATCTTGTACCCATGGATATACCCAAACCCGACCCGATAGTATGACTTAATGGGGAAAAATCTATTATCCCTGCCCCACGGTCATATGTCCCACAACAATTTTACACTTTTTTTATCTACAACATGCATAAGAAATTACACAATCCCCATCGTAACTTTTTTTAGTTGACATTCAATCCCCTCTGTAACATACTCCAACACCCCTTTCCTTATTTTTACCTCCTTCTTAAATGACTCGTCATTCTCATCTATTAGAAAAATACTAAATGATCTTAGGTTGTTAGTGGATGTTAATTTACCATAAGTGAAGCCTAGCCTACCACGAGGTGAAGAATGGAAGAGTTTATGTCAATATTGTGTTATGTCTTATTTATATGTCTCGAGAGGACCCAATGGATATCCAATGGGTATGGATATCCATCGGATTTGGACATGGACACAATTTTTCACCCATGGATTTTTTCATGGGCAGGCAAAGACTGTCGTCATGGACATGGATATGGATTTGAGATTGTTCAACCCAGTCCAAACCCGACCCATTGCCATCCTTAGTGCCCTACCCCCTGGGTGTGCTCCCCTGCCTCGTGGGCCCACTGGTGGCCCTCCGATGCCCATCTTCTACTATATGAGGTCTTTCGTCTGAGAAAAATAATAAGCAAGCTTTCGGGACGGGACTCCGCCGCCACGAGGCAGAACCTTGGCGGAACCAATCTAGGGCTCTGGCGAAGTTGTTCTGTCGGGGAATCTTCCCTCCGGGAGGGGGAAATCATCACCATCGTCATCACCAACAATCCTCTCATCGGGAGGGGGTCAATCTCCATCAACATCTTCACCAACACCATCTCATCTCAAACCCTAGTTCATCTCTTGTATCCAATCTTTGTATCCAAACCTCAGATTGGTACATGTGGGTTGCTAGTAGTGTTGATTACTCCTTGTAGTTGATGCTAGTTGGTTTACTTGGTGGAAGATTATATGTTCAGATCCATTATGAATATTAATACCCCTCTGACTATGAACATGAATATGCTTTGTGAGTAGTTACGTTTGTTCCCAAGGATGTGGGAGAAGTCTTGCTATTAGTAGTCATGTGAATTTGGTATTCGTTCGATATTTTGATGAGATGTATGTTGTTATCCCTCTAGTGGTGTCATGTGAACGTCGACTAAATGAAACTTCACCATTGTTTGGGCCTAGAGGGAGGCATTGGGAAGTAATAAGTAGATGATGGGTTGCTAGAGTGACAGAAACTTAAACCCTAGTTTATGCGTTGCTTCGTAAGGGGCTGAGTTGGATCCATATGTTTCATGCTATGGTTAGGTTTACCTTAATACTTTTGTTGTAGTTGCAGATGCTTGAAATGGGGGTTAATCATAGTGGGATGCTTGTCCAAGTAAGGACAGTACCCAAGCACCGGTCCACCCACATATCAAATTATCAAAGTACCGAACACGAATCATATGAACGTGATGAAAACTATCTTGACGATAATTCTCATGTGTCCTCGGGAGCACTTTCCTTCATATAAGAGTTTGTCCAGGCTTGTCCTTTGATACAAAAAGTATTGGGCCATCTTGCTGCACCTTATTTACTTTTATTACTTGCCACTCGTTACCAATTACCTTATCACAAAACTATCTGTTACCGATAATTTCAGTGCTTGCAGAGAATACCTTGCTGAAAACCGCTTATCATTTCCTTCTGCTCCTCGTTGGGTTCGACACTCTTACTCCTCATTTCCTTCTGGGGACCGGGACCTATCGGCATAGAGCACCAAGCTACCGCGGGGCTGGAAAGGGGAGACCTAGCCTTTGGAGGACGCGCGTTCGCAAATTTTCATAATAAGGACGATATGAACAAAGGACATTACAGACGCTTTACACGCCCCCACGGGGTCCGTTTCGATTCCTCGCAGGGAACAAAAGGAAAGGAATCCCTAGGAACTCTATCTACACGCGTCGGACCTCGCTGAAGCCATCATCAACAGTGGGCCACGTGAGGCCGGCGCCAACCCCATCCAGATCAACGGTGGCGGCGGATAGACGCGGCGACCTTGCTCTGGGCCCGACGGGAGCTCGGGGGCACGTAGTTGTCATCGCTCATCTCCGGAGACTCCACGAGCTCGGGAGAGTCGCTGGACCACCAGGAGTAACCGCTGTCGCTGGAGGAGCTGCAGGCGAGGCTTGTGACAGGCCCAGCACCCGCCGCTGCATCGTACTGGTGACCTCCTTCAGGGTAGCACTCCAAGCGGCGGCCTTCCTCGTCGAAGACCTTGAAGAACAGCGTGGAGGCACCGTCATACTCAAAGTGGATGGAGAGGGAGCCATCCGTGCGGCAGACTCGGGCAATCTCGCCCCAGCCTCGGGTCATGAAGATCCTCCCGGAGGCGACGACTTCAATTTCTGCTCCAGTCGCCGGGGCATCGTAGTCGGCGTGCTGCAGCCAAAGCTCGAGAGGGCCCCTTGGCGGCATCTCAGCGGTGAAGAACTGCGGAAGGTGAATCCAAGTGCTCGGGGGCATCGCCGCCCACAACACGAACTTGCGCGGGGAGTCCGCAGCGTGGACCCCTAGGGCGACGGTGTGCGCCTCCGCGGCACGGCAGCCACGGCCCTAGCGCGGGCGGCGGCGCTCATTGCTCCTCCCTCCGGAATCAACGGCGTGAGCATACAAGGGAAATGGGTACCTAGGAGGCGGCCTTTCGTACCATGGCCGCGACACCACCGGCCTCAGGACCATCTCGCGATGATGGGGCCTCCTCTTCTTCGGCGGGAGAAGCTCGGGCTCGTTGTGGGGAGCCTTGCCCTTCTTCGCGGCCAAGAACCTCCGAATCGGCGCCATGGCTGCACCAGCAAGGAGTTGAGCAAGGAAGGAGAAGAAGCGGGAGAGGCAGAGGAGAGACAGGTGTTGGGGGCTCTGCCTCCACCTCCCATTTATATCCAAGGGGAGGCCAACCGCCGGCCTCCATGATCTAAGGTAATGATGGTTTTTTCCTTGCATGCAGCAGTGACTCGTCAAGTTGGGCAGTTGCCGAGGCAACGTGGGGAAGCGAAGACGCCCACGACCAATCAACCGCCATGCGTCGACCAAGGCCGCAGGCTATTGGGGCCCGCGATGCTCCGCATTTTCCCTTTGGCTTTGCCTCGAAGCCAAGACCGAGCGCGCCTTGGGCCCGGGGGCTACTATCGGCGTTCTGGGAACGGGGGTCCCCAGACTTGCATGCCTGCGGCCCACGACGTGGCTCTGTGAGCGGGCCCATACGACCCATCTTCACCAACAAGCACTCAAGACCCTCGCGAGGGGCCAAGCCTCGTGAGGCGGACGACACAAGACCACCTCAGGAGCGGCCTCACCAGGCTAGCTGGTGAGGGGCGGAGAGATCAAGGCGATGCAAACCTTGCGAGGTTCCAATGACGTGAGCCATGATGATCGAGACCAGGCGGGTGCCAGGCGGGCGCCAGTGCGCACAGTGTCCTTGTTTCCTCTTTGGTGCTAAGGAGGCAAGCGCAAACGAAGAGTACCGAGGCGTCAAGAAAAGGTTCCCATATCAGTGCAACGAGACCAAGACCAACAAGACAGCAATACGGAGGTCACCATGGAGCCCAAGGCGTCGTCACCACCAGAGCCTTTGGCAGGCGAAGACTGCTTTTGCCAGGATAACTTGTACCAGCTGTCCCCTTTCAAATTGGCCGTTGTTGGCTCCCTTCCCGCTCAATATTTCGGAAGAGGACCAGGGCCTCTATAAATAGGACTAGCCACCACCATAGCTAGGGGATCGACCTCATCTTGGATCGGAGCCATTTCGTCCTTAGCCTCACACCGACCAAGCACAAGAACAACTCACCTCAGGAAGCTGTTCTTCTCCTTGTACTGTTCATCATCAGCCCCAGAGCCAATCCACCACACCACACTGGAGTAGGGTATTACACAACAACGGTGGCCCAAATCAGTATAAATCTTGTGTCTCTTGTGTTGCGAGTTCGTTGAGTTAGCCTTAAAGATCGTGGCGAGGTAGAGGGCGTGAGTTGGTAGGGGGAGATCCTCACGCGCACCCCAGTTTTCAAACCGTAAGGGTTTTGCCGGAACACGAAATCTGAAAAATATTGAAAGTGGGTTTGGAAGAGTGTCAACTCTAGATCCCACATATTTGGAGAATGTTCAATCTTATGAAGTTCTTGATAAAAGTGGGTTTGGAGAGGTCATGACTTCAGTTAATGTTAATCCCACTAAGGGAGTCCTAGATTAGGGGGTGTCCGGATAAGCCGGACTATAACCTTTGGCCGGACTCTCGGACTATGAAGATACAAGATTGAAGACTTCGTCCCATGTCCGGATGGGACTTTCCTTGGCGTGGAAGGCAAGCTTGTCAATACGGATATGTAGATCTCCTCCCATTGTAACCAACTCTGTGTAACCCTAGCCCTCTCCGGTGTCTATATAAACCGGAGGGTTTTAGTCCATAGGACGAACAACAATCATAGCATAGGCTAGCTTCTAGGGTTTAGCCTCTTTGATCTCGTGGTAGATCTACTCTTGTACTACCCATATCATCAATATTAATCAAGCGGGAGTAGGGTTTTACCTCCATCGAGAGGGCCCGAACCTGCGTAAAAACATTGTGTCCCTTGTCTCCTGTTACCATCCGCCTAGACGCACAGTTCGGGACCCCCTACTCGAGATCCGCCGGTTTTGACACCGACATTGTTGCTTTCATTGAGAGTTCCTCTGTGTCGTCACCTTTAGGCCTGATGGCTACTCCGATCATCAACAACGATGCGGTCCAGGGTGAGACCTTTATCCCCGGACAGATCTTCGTGTTCGGCAGTTTTGCACTGCGGGCTAATTCGCTTGGCCATTTGGAGCAGATTGAAAGCTACGCCCCTGGCCATCAGGTCAGATTTGGAAGTTTGAAATACACGGCCGACATCCGCGGAGACTTGATCTTCGACGGATTCGAGCCACAGCCGGGCATGCCGCACTATCACGATGGGTATGACCTAGCTCTGCCGCCGAATAGTACCCTAGAGGCCGCGCCCGCATCAGCTCCGACCCTTAGCTCGGAGCCCACCGCGCCGATCGAGGATGGGTGGCTATACACCGCCTCAGGGGCTGCAGTCTCAACGGCGATCGAGCCAAACACCAGCCTCATCCTCTGCGAAGCCCATGACTCCAAGGTGCCGGACTCTTTTCCGGACTCCGAACCTTCCGCGCCCCTACTGATCGAATCCGATTGGGCGCCGATCATGGAATTCACCGCCACGGATATCTTTTAGCACTCGCCCTTCGGCGACATTCTGAATTCACTAAGGTCTCTCTCTTTGTTAGGAGAGCCCTGGCCGGACTATGGCCAATAGGATTGGGATGCGGACGACGAAGAAATTCGACGCCCACCCACCACCCACTTCGTAGCCACTGTCGATGATTTAACCGACATGCTCGACTTCGACTCCGAAGACATCGACGGTATGGACGATGATGTAGGAGACGAACATGAACCAGCGCCTATAGGGCACTGGAAAGCCACCTCGTCATATGACATATATATGGTGGATACACCCAATGAAGGCAATGGCGACTGAACAAGGGGGAATGACCCCTCCAAGAAGCAACCCAAGCGCCGGCGTCAGCGGCGCCACTCTAAGTCCCACCAAAGCAAAAATGGTGATGCCGGCATGGGAGATAATAACACCCCAGACAGTGCCGAAGACAATTCCCTCCAGCAAGATTCAGCGCAGGAGGATGGAGAAGCCAGCCCCCCTGAGAGAGCGGCAGACAGAGAAGAAGAGGATGAGAATTACATGCCTCCCTCCGAAGACGAGGCAAGCCTCGGCGACGACGAATTTGTCGTGCCTGAGGATCCCGTCGAACAAGAGCACTTTAAGCACAGGCTTATGGCCACGGCGAGTAGCCTTAAGAAAAAATAGCAACAGCTTAGAGCTGACCAAGACTTGCTAGCCGACAGATGAACGGAAGTCCTTGAGGCCGAGGAATACGAACTCGAACGCCCCTCCAAGAGCTACCCAAAGCGTAGGTTGCTACCCCGTTTAGAGGAGGAAGCACTTAAGCCTACATCACCAGCGCATGATGCGGCTGACCAGCCACCTCACGGTCATGAGAGAGAGTCCTCCCGGCCCTCCACTCAAGCCGCACCCCGGCGTCGCTCAAAAAATACCAAGGCACGGGGAAATGCGCTAGACCCGCGAGATATGTTGGAAGACAGGGCAAGGCAAACAAGATCGATCTATGAATCGTGTGGGCGCCCCACGACACGAGACGATTACCGTCACACCGGATACAGTAAATCCAACCGGGCCGAACACAACAAACAAAGCTCATTTGAGCTACGTCGTGATATAGCCCAGTACAGAGGCGCCGCACACCCACTATGCTTCACAGATGAAGTAATGGATCATCAAATCCCAGAGGGTTTCAAATCCGTAAACATTGAATCATACGATGGCACAACAGATCTTGCGGTATGGATCGAGGACTATCTCCTTCATATCCACATGGCCCGTGGCGATGATCTACACGCCATCAAATACCTACCACTCAAGCTTAAAGGACCAGCTCGGCATTGGCTTAACAGCCTGCCAGCAGAATCAATTGGTTGTTGGGAGGACCTGGAAGCCGCATTCCTCGACAATTTCCAGGGCACTTATGTGCGACCACCAGACGCCGATGACCTGAGCCACATAATTCGGCAGCCAGAAGAATCTGCCACAATTCTGGACACGGTTCGTAACCAAGAAAAATCAAATCATCGACTGTCTGGACACCGAGGCCCTAGCAGCCTTCAAGCATAACATCCGTGATGAGTGGCTTGCCCGGCACCTTGGACAGGAAAAGCCGAAATCTATGGCAGCCCTCACGACACTCATGACCCGCTTTTGCGTGGGAGAAGACAGCTGGTTGGCTCGTAGCAATAACATGACCAAGAGCCCTGGTAATTCGGACACCAATGACAGCAATGGCAGGTCGTGCCGCAACAAGCACAAGCGCTGCATTAACAACAACAACGCTGAAGATACGACAGGTAATGCCGGATTCAGAGGCTCTAAGCCCGGTCAGCGGAAAAAGCCATTTAAGAGGAACACTCTGGGCCCGTCCAGTTTGGACCGTATACTCGATTGCTCGTGCCAGATACATGGCACCCCTGAAAAACCAGCCAATCACACCAACAGGGATTGTTGGGTGTTCAAGCAGGCCACCAAGTTAAATGCCGAAAACAGAGACAAGGGGCTGCACAGCGACGAGGACGAAGAGCCCTGACCGCCGAACAATAGTGGACAGAAGGGCTTCCCCCACAAGTGCGGACGGTGAACATGATATACGCAACCCACATCCCCAAAAGGGAGCGGAAGCGTGCACTAAGGGACGTATACGCGTTGGAGCCAGTCGCCCCAAAGTTCAACCCATGGTCCTCCTGCCCGATCACTTTTGATCGAAGGGACCACCCCACTAGCATCCGCCATGGCGGATTTGTCGGATTGGTTCTAGACCCAATCATTGACGGATTTCACCTCACTAGAGTCCTTATGGACAGTGGCAGCAGCCTGAACCTGCTTTATCAGGATACAGTGCAAAAAATGGGCATAGATCCCTCAAGGATTAAACCCACAAAAACAACCTTTAAAGGCGTCATACCAGGTGTAGAGGCCAACTGTACAGGCTCAGTTACACTTGAAGTGGTCTTCGGATCCCCGGATAATTTTCGAAGCGAGGAGTTAATCTTCGACATAGTCCCGTTCCGCAGTGGCTATCACGCACTACTCGGACGAACCGCATTTGCAAAGTTCAATGCGGTGCCGCACTATGCATATCTCAAGCTCAAGATGCCAGGCCCTCGAGGAGTCATTATGGTCAATGGAAACACCGAACGCTCTCTCCGAACGGAGGAGCACACGGCGGCCCTCGCAGCGGAAGTACAAAGCAGCCTCTCAAGGCAATTCTCCAGTCCAGCTATTAAACATCCGGACACCGTCAAGCGCGCCCGGAGTAACCTGCAACAAGACCGCCTGGCACGTTCGGAGCAAGCGTAGCAATACGGCCCCAACCCCAGCCCTCGCGAAACTGCGAAATCAGTACTACGCATACATAACTACGCTCTGGAAATACCATGGGGACAGGGTGAGGGGCACGACCACGACACGCCCAAAAATGCGGCTCAACCGCACTAGGGGCTCCCGATTTTGTCATTATTTCCTACTTTCAGGACTCCACTCTTCGGAAGGCCTGTCCGGCAGTACAACCGCCGAACACACGATGTAACAACCAAGGAGGCAGAAAGCTATGTCGAATTCCCAGGTGGTCTCTATAACGAGCAAAATACCTGTCTTACATACTGTCTCGCAGCTCGCCCCTGGAGGGGGACATGTCAAATAGTCCCATCTCTTGCTTATCGCACTATTTGTATCGTTCTGCTTTCACAGCAGCCTTTTAAAGAAACAATGCTTAGCTTCAGCTTATTACTACATTCTCTATTCATTTCTTTTTCAATACATATGTTCAGTTATGACATTTAGCACCCGTACACTTTGGTGTGGTCCATATGCCAGGGGCTCAAGCACCCCATAATACGGCGTGAGGAGTCCGAACACTTTCACAAAGTGCGGCCCTCCGAACTTATAGCATTATATGCATCAGCTTCGAATCATGTCTTTGGTCAATAGTTGGGTTTGCCCGGCTCCCATGTTTTGGTACCTTACGTTCCGCTATGTCGGCTAAGGTAGCGCTGGGAGAACTACTGCGATTGTGCCCCGGTTGAGCTGGGCTAAGCACCTCAGTAGAGAAAGCTAAAACTGACTGTCATGATCGGGCGAGAGCTGGTCGCTGTTCGGGAGGTTTCGAGTCCCTAAAGACTTATGCCGCTTAGAGCGAGGAGTCGGCTTTGTCCGGACTAGGCGTGTATAGCGCCCCGAACTCGGTCTTCCGAACACTAGGGGCTTCGCCGAAATTTAAAATTATAGAATTATCTGGCTAAGTGAGAGTGATAATGCATTATAGTCTGATTGCCTTGTTCGTTGTGCTGAGCACCTCCCTCGAAGGACCCAAGAATGGGAAAGGGAGTGCTCAGGTTTATCCCGAACACCCCAGCACTCGTGGCATGGGGGCAGAAGCCGACGACTCGATATCTCTCAGACTCGATAAATGGCCGCATAGAAGGTAATATTTTAAATTACAACAAGCGTTGCATAGCGCATATGAACAAGTTTTCAGCGCACAGGATAAAACGAACAAGTTCACTCAAATATTACATCTTTGGAACATTCGTCCGCCACAAGGTGGGCGCCCTTCAGGACGCCCTCATAATACATCTCGGGGTGGCGATGCTCCTTGCCCTGCGGTGGCCCGTCCTTCACAAGCTTCTCCGCATCCATCATGCCCCAGTGCACTTTAGCATGGGCAAGCGCCCTACGGGAACCTTCGATGCAGACGGAGTGCTTGACGACTTCAAGCCACGGACAGGCATCCACCAGCCGCCTCACCAGCCCGAAGTAGCTCCCAGGCAGGGTCTCTCTAGGCCACAGCCAAACTATAAGGCCCTTCATGGCCTGTTCGGCCACCTTATGGAGCTCGACCAGTTGCTTCAGCTGGTCGCTCAAGGGCGCCGAGTGTCCGGCCTTAGCATACTGAGACCAGAACACCTTCTCCGTCGAGCTGCCCTCCTCGGCCCGGTAGAATCGAAGGCGGCGGCATCTGACACGCTACGGGGCAAATCTGCGAATGCTCCTGGAGAGCTCCGGATTCAGGTAAGTAACAAGTAATTCACTTTCACGTGCTTTCTTTGCATAAAGAATGCCTTACCCGCCGCTATCTTCTTCATGGCCTCAACTTCCTGGAGGGCTTTCTAGGCTTCGGCCTTGGCAGATTTGGCGCTTTCAAGGGCCGCCGCGAGCTCGGACTCTCGCGTCTTTGAGTCAAACTCCAAACTCTCATGTTTTTTCATGAGAGCCTGGAGCTCTTGCTGCACCTCACCAACCCGCGCCTCATATTTCTGCTGCTCGGTGCGCTCCGTGGCCGCCTTCTTTTCGGCCTCGGAAAGCGCTTGCTTAAGGGTCGCCACCTCAGTCGTGGCCCCTAGGACACCAATAGTGATCCTATCATTTTTGCAACTGCATCTTTTTAAATATACTCCACAAGGTATTACTTACCTTCTTTTTCCTCGAGCTCCTTTTTAGCAAGGCCGAGCTCTTGCTCAGACCGCTCGAGGCTCTGCTTCAGCGCATCCACCTCCGCAGTCAGTGCGGCAGAGGCCAGCAGCGAAGCCTGCATACGCATATTGACTTAATTATGTTAGACTCCTGCGAATGTTGTTAGATCCTCTATTCGGCTTTTCTTTCCGAACGCCAAACAGAGCATCAGGGGCTACTGTCTATGCGGTAATATTTTCACATATTTTTCACATACCTCAAAGCCTGTTAGCAGGCTGGCACAGGCTTCAGTCAGCCCGCTTTTGGCGGGCTGAACCTTCTGGATCACCACACTCATAATAGTGCGGTGCTCCTCGTCAATAGAGGTGCCGTTAAGCACCTCCAGCAAATTATCCGGTGCCTCCGGTTGGACGGAGGTCACCGGCGTCGTAGGCTTGCCCTTCTTACTAGGGGGCCGCCTGCCGGACTCCAGAACCATTGAAGGTTCCGGTGCGGTGTCCGACCCAGGTCCGGACTTGGAGCCCTTAGGGTTTTTCCCCTTTGCGCCTGGATTCCGGGAGGTCGCCTTGCGGCGCCTCCAGGACCACCTCCTCCTGGCTTGGATCCTTTTGGGACAACACCTCGGCGTCGTCCGTAGGGCGGGGGGAGGTAGCGACCGGAAGTGAAAAACTATTCACATCCAACGAATCCAGGGAGCCGCTCGATGACACGTTGAGCCGGGCTTTGGACGGACTGCATAATTATATTCGGCGTCAGGAGAAGCTGTGAAATAAAGGAACGCCATGAGTCACTCAGGTATCTGAATACTTACGATTTTGCCAGGGGCTTGGCCCTAAGCGGCCACTCCTCTTCACCGTCGTCGGCGTTGGTGGAGTAGTCCGTAGGGAGGGTCCTCCCTTTCATGGACCCTCCGGCCTCCCTAGTTGGGGCGGCCTTCATTTTCTTTTCTCCCCCTGCTGGGGAAGAAACCTCTCTTTCCTCCTCGTCTTCGCGGGAGGAGTGCGCCTCGGAGTCATCGGACGATGAGTCCGACTCCACTGGGCGCTGGGAACTCTTCCGGGTTCCCGTGGCCTTCTTCTTGGCCTTCTTCTCCGGCACCACGTAAGGTGCCGGAACCAGCAGCTCCACCAAGCGGGCGTCCGCTGGGTCTTCGGGCAAAGGAGCCGGATAGTTGATCTGTTCGGCCGTCCTCTGCCAGTCCTATCAAAGGCATGGGGGCTTAGATCCCGCATAGAGTCAAACTATGAAAGACAAATATCCTGTAAGAGGTAAAAATATCTTACCGCATTGTCTTGACGCTACGCGCTGAATCCGCGATCCTCGGTAGCGGATGCAGGAGCCTCGGTGCCCTTGAATAGCACCTTCCAGGCATCTTCGTACGTTGTGTCGAAGAGCCTGCTCAGAGTTCGGTGCTGGGCCGGGTTGAACTCCCACAAGCTTAAATCCCGTTGTTGGCATGGGAGGATCCGGCGGATGAGCATGACCTAGACTACGTTAACAAGTTTGAGCTTGTTGCTCACTAGGTTTTGGACGCATGTTTGGAGTCCGGTCAGCTCTCCTTTTTTACCCCACGACAGGCCCTTCTCTTTCAAGGAGGTGAGCCGCGTAGGGATTCCGAATCGGAACTCGGGGGCTGCGGCCCATTCAGGGTCACGCAGCTCGGTGATGTAGAACTACCCCGATTGCCACCCCTTTATGGTCTCCACGAAGGAGCCCTCGAGCCATAGGACGTTGGGCATCTTGCCCACCATGGCGCCTCCGCACTCCGCCTGGCGGCCACCCACTACCTTCGGCTGGACATTGAAGGTCTTCAGCCATAGGTCGAAGTGGGGCTGGATGCAGAGGAAGGACTCGCATACGATGATGAACGCCGAGATGTTGAGGATGAAGTTTGGGGCCAGATCATGGAAGTCCAGGCCGTAGTAGAACATGAGTCCCCGGACAAATGGGTGGAGAGGGAAGCCTAGTCCGCGGAGGAAATGGGTGAGGAACACCACCCTCTCATGGGGCCTGGGGGTGGGGATGAGCTGCCCCTCATCTGGGAGCCGGTGCGCGATGTCGTGAGACAAGTACCCGGCTTTCCTCAGCTTCTTGATGTGTCCCTTCGCAACGGAGGAGACCATCCACTTGCCTCCCGCTCCGGACATGGCTGGAGAAGGTTGAGGTGGGGAATGCGCACTTGGGCGCTGGAGCTTGAGTGCACGAAAATGGGTGAGCAAAGGAGGAAGAAGGCGTGGATGGAAAGGCAGATCCTTATCCCCTTATATGGGAGGACGAAACTATGCGTCCCCACCAGCCTGGTAAACTCGCTTATCTCCCAAGCGCCGTAATCAATGGCGCAGTTGGGTTACCCACGCCCGTATTGACGAGAATCCCGGGATAAGGGGACACGATCTCTGCTTCGACAAGACGTGCCAAGGAAACCGTCTCGCAAAACGCGCTGAGGTGCGACACTAAAAACGGTTCAAATAAAGGCTTGGCTGTGGCGTGATGACACGCTAGGAAATACGTCAACAGATTAGATTTGTGTAAATATTATTCTCTCTACGATGGTATGTGGAACTTATTTTGCAGAGCCGGACACTATCCTTGTGTCCAAAATTTTCTATGAAGTATTCGAAGGAGGAACCCGCCTTGCAATGCCGAAGACAATCTGTGCGCCGGACTTGTCGTCATTGAAGCCTGGTTCAGGGGCTACTGAGGGAGTCCTGGATTAAGGGGTGTCCAGATAAGCCGGACTACAACCTTTGGCCGAACTCTCGGACTATGAAGATACAAGATTGAAGACTTCGTCCCGTGTCCGGATGGGACTTTCCTTGGCGTGGAAGGCAAGCTTGGCAATACGGACATGTAGATCTCCTCCCATTGTAACCGACTCTGTGTAACCCTAGCCCTCTCCAGTGTCTATATAAACCAGAGGGTTTTAGTCCATAGGACGAACAACAATCATACCATAGGCTAGCTTCTAGGGTTTAGCCTCTTTGATCTCATGGTAGATCTACTCTTGTACTACCCATATCATCAATATTAATCAAGCAGGAGTAGGGTTTTACCTCCATCGAGAGGGCCCGAACCTGGGTAAAAACATTGTGTCCCTTGTCTCCTGTTACCATCTGCCTAGATGCACAGTTCGGGACCCCCTACCCGAGATCCGCCGGTTTTGACACCGACACCCACTATTTTGGAAGAGTGTCAACATTGCATGCATGTGGATCGTGTTGAAAATATTTTTTGTGATAGCTATTTTGCTGAATTTGCTTATGATCCCACATGTAATTATTATGAGTGAGGAAAATATGATTGTAGAAATTTTCATGTTACTAAATTACCTCTCATCATGTTGAGATTGCTATTGTTTCTTTCCGCTTCCTTGCATATGCTAGTTTTTGCTTGCTATGATAATTTGTTTGCCTATAAGATGCCTATGCATAGGAAGTATGTTAGACTTAGATGTGTTTGTCACGTGTTTCATGATGCTCTCTTTGTGCTTCAATTCTTGTCTTCCATGTGAGCATCATTAAAATTATCAATGCCTAGCTAAGGGCGTTAAACAATAGCGCTTGTTGGGAGGCAACCCAATTTTATTTTTGTTCCTGTTTAATAATAAATAAATCATATATCCTACATTATTATTGTGTTTTTTATGTTTTAGTTAGTGTTTGTGCCAAGTAAAGCCTTTAGGATCTTCTTGGATGATTGTTGTTTGATCTTGCTGAAAAAAAACAGAAAGTATGCGCTCACGAGAATAATTTTCATTTTTAACCAGAGAGCGATAAAATACCAATTCCAACTGCAGTAGATAAATATACAAATTATTTAGGCCTTCCTAATTTGGTCGGATTTTTTGACTTACATAAGTATTCTAAACCGACATATTACTACAGACTGTTCTGTTTTTGACAGATTCTGTTTTTCGTATGTTGTTTGCTTATTTTGATGAATTTATGGCTAGTATCGGGGGGTATGAACCATAGATAAGTTGGAATACAGTAGTTTTAACACCAATATAAATAAAGAATGAGTTCATTACAGTACCTTAAGTGGTGATTTGTTTTCTTATACTAACGGAGCTCATGAGATTTTCTGTTGAGTTTTGTGTTGTGAAGTTTTCAATTTTTTGGGTAAAGAGTTGATGGATTTTGGAACAAGGAGTGGCAAGAGCCTAAGCTTGGGGATGCCCAAGGCACCCCAAGGTGAAATCCAAGGACAACCAAAATCCTAATCTTGGGGATGCCCCAAAAGGTATCCCCTCTTTCGTCTTCATTTATCGGTAACTTTACTTGAGGCTATATTTTTATTCACTACATGATATGTGTTTTGCTTGGAGCGTCTTGTATGATTTGAGTCTTTGATTTTTAGTTTACCACAATCATCCTTGCTGTACACACCTTTCAGGAAAGACACACATGAATCAAAATTTATTAGAATACTCTATGTGCTTCACTTTTATCTTTTGAGCTAGATAATTTTGTGATAACCCACAAGTATAGGGGATCGCAACAGCTTTTGAGGGTAGAGTATTCAACCAAATTTATAGATTCGACACAAGGGGAGCCAAAGAATATTCTTAAGTATTAGCAGCTGAGTTGTCAATTCAACCACACCTGGAAACTTAGTATCTGCAGCAAAGTGTTTAGTAGCAAAGCAATATGATAGTGGCGGTAGCGGCAACAAAAGTAAAGACATCAAAAGTAATGTTTTTGGTATTTTGTAGTGATTGTAACAGTAGCAGCGGGAAAGTAAATAAGCATAAACCAGTATACAGAAAACTCGTAGGCACCGGATCAGTGATGGATAATTATGCTGGATGCGGTTCATCATGTAACAGTCATAACATAGGGTGACACAGAACTAGCTCCAATTCATCAATGTAATGTAGGCATGTATTCCGTATATAGTCATATGTGCTTATGGAAAAGAACTTGCATGACATCTTTTGTCCTACCCTCCCGTGGCAGCGGGGTCCTATTGGAAACTAAGGGATATTAAGGCCTCCTTTTAATAGAGAACCGGAACAAAGCATTAGCACATAGTGAATACATGAACTCCACAAACTATGGTCATCACCGGGAGTGGTCCCGATTATTGTCACTTCGGGGTTGCCGGATCATAACACATAGTAGATGACTATAGACTTGCAAGATTGGATCAAGAACTTGCATATATTCATGAAAACATAATAGGTTCAGATCTGAAATCATGGCACTCGGGCCCTAGTGACAAGCATTAACCATAGCAAAGTCATAGCAACATCAATCTCAGAACATAATGGATACTAGGGATCAAACCCTAACAAAACTAACTCAATTACATGATAAATCTCATCCAACCCATCACCGTCCAGCAAGCCTACGATGGAATTACTCAGGCACGACGGTGAGCATCATGAAATTGGTGATGGAGGATGGTTGATGATGACGACGGCGACGAATCCCCCTCCCCGGAGCCCCGAACAGACACCAGATCAGCCCTCCCGAGAGGTTTTACGGCTTGGCGGCGGCTCTGTATCGTAAAACGCAATGATTTCTTCTCTGTTATTTTTTTTCTCTCCGAAAACAAATATATAGAGTTGGAGTTGGCGTCGGAGGGTTTCCAGGGGGCCCACGAGGCAGGGGGCGCGCCCTGGTGGGGGGGGGGGGGGGCGCCCCCACCCTCGTGAGAAGGGTGTGGGCCCCCTGGTCTTCATCTTTGGCGAGGATTTTTCTATTGTTTTTTCTAAGATGTTCCATGGAATTTCAGGTAATTTTGAGAATATTTGTTTTCTGCACATAAAACAACACCATGGCAATTCTGCTGAAAACAGCGTCAGTCCGAGTTAGTTCCATTCAAATCATACAAGTTAGAGTCCAAAACAAGGGCAAAAGTGTTTGGAAAAGTAGATAAGACGGAGACGTATCAACTCCCCCAAGCTTAAAACCTTGCTTGTCCTCAAGGAATTCAGTTGACAAACTGAAAGAAAGAAAAACTTTTACAAACTCTGTTTGCTCTTGTTGTTGTAACTATGTCAAGCCAGCATTCAAGTTTTCAGCATAGATCATAATTAACCACATTTGCAATAATTTTCAAGTCTCATAATTACTCATATCAATAGCATAATAAACTAGCAAGTCATAATAATAAATCTCGGATGACAACACTTTCTCAAAACAATCATAATATGATATAACTAGATGGTATCTCGCTAGCCCTTTCTGAGACCGCAAAACATAAATGCAGAGCACCTTTAAAGATCAAGGACTGACTAGACATTGTAATTCATGGTAAAAGAGATCCAATCATAGTCGTACCCAATATAAATTAACAGTGGTGAATGCAAATGACGGATGCGCTCTCCAGCTAGTGCTTTTTAATAAGAGGGTGATGACTCAACATAAAAGTAAATGGATAGGCCCTTCGTAGAGGGAAGCATGGATTTGTAGAGGTGCCAGAGCTCGGTTTTGCCATAGAGATAAATTGTATTTTGAGTAGTATACTTTCATTGTCAACGTAACAACTAAGAGATGGCGATATCTTCCATGCTAAACACATTATAGGCGGTTCCCAAACAGAATGGTAAAGTTTATACTCCCCCTCCACCAACAAGCATCAATCCATGGCTTGCTAGAAACAACGACTGCCTCCAACATACATCAGGTCCAAGGGGGAGTTTTGTTTGCAATTAATTTTGATTTAGTTTGCATAAAGCATGGGACTGGGCATCCCGGTGACCAGCCATTTTCTCGTGAGTGAGGAGCGGAGTCCACTCCTCTTGAGAACAACCCGCCTAACACGGAAGATAAGGACATCATTTGTTGATACATGAGCTATTCGAGCATACAAAACATAATGTTTATTTGAAGGTTTAGAGTTTGGCACATACAAATTTACTTGGAACGGTAGGTAGATACCGCATATAGGAAGGTATGGTGGACTCATCTGGAATAACTTTGGGGTTTAAGGGATTGGATGCACAAGCAGTATTCCCGCTTAGTACAAGTGAAGGCTAGCAAAAGACTGGGAAGCGATCAACTAGAGAGCGACAACAACCATGTACATGTATTAAAATTAATAAACATTGGATGCAAGAATGAGTAGGATATAATCCACCATGAACATAAATATCGTGAAGGCTATGTTGATTTTGTTTCAACTACATGCGTGAACATGTGCCAAGTCAAGTCACTTAAATCATTCAAAGGAGGATACCACCCCATCATACCACATCATAATCATCTCAATAGCATGTTGGCACACAAGGTAAACCATTATAACTCATAGCTAATCAAGCATGGCACAAGAAACTACGATCTCTAATTGTCAGTGCAAACATGTTTATTCATAATAAGCTGAATCAAGAACGAGGGGCTCATCATATTTACAAAAACAAAAGAGGTCAAGTTCATACCAGCTTTTCTCATGTCAGATAGTCCATCATATATCATCATAATTGCCTTTCACTTGCACGACCGAACGGTGTGAATAATAATAAGAGTGCACGTGCATTGGACTAAGCTAGAATCTGCGAGCATTCAATAAACAGGAGAAGACAAGGCAATATGGGCTCTGGCTTAAATCAACAATAATGCATATAAGAGCCACTTCAACAATTTAATTATGGTCTTCTCCTACTGACCCCCAAAGAAAAGAAAAGAAATAAAACTATTTACACGGGAAAGCTCCCAACAAACAAAAGAAGAACGGGAAATATTTTTGGGTTTTCTTTTTAATTATTACTACTATAGCAGAAAAATAAACTACTGCTAATTTTTTTGGTTTTTCTTAAGGTTTAACAAAGACACAAGAAGAAAGCAGGAAAAACAAAATAAACTAGCATGGATATTATAGTGAAAAAGTATGAGCACCGACATCTAGCAATGAGTGTGTGTGAACATAGATGTAATGTCGGTGAGAAATACGTACTCCCCCAAGCTTAGGCTTTTGGCCTAAGTTGGTCTATGGCCACGGCTGGCCTGGCGGATATCCATAATAATAGTTGTTGTGGTCGTACTGTGATGAGGAGGAATAGTTGGGATCATACTGTTGTGAAGAAGAAGAAGACTCTGACTGCCACTGGCTGACAGTCATCTCTGGATCCCAAGAATAAACATATTGTCGTGGAGGCTCATCTTGTGGCTCCTGTTCCAGGGCTGGTGCAAGATTCTTGTAAGCTTGGACGGCAGCCCATGTAACGAGGTAGGGTCCTACAAAATTAAACAAAGAAGGAGCAGGCAGGGTAATAGTCTCAGGATGATGTTTGTTAAAGAACAATTGCTATTTAAGCTCTCCTGCCCTATTCTTAACAATAAAATCATGTGCCACCATACTTTTATGATCTAGATAAACACGGGACAACACCTGTTCTTCCTTCTCAGCATGCCTAATAGGTATGTTAAAATGTGCAGCTAGGCGTGTGGCATAAACGCCTCCAAAGATGGGACCCTTAGTACGGTTCATACTTAACCATCTAGCAATAATACCGCCCATACTAAAAGTGTTATCACTGTATAAACCGTGGTGCAAAATAATTATATCAGGGATACTAAGGTTTCCACTATTTCCGCGTCCAATTAAACAACGTCTAGCAAATAACGCAAAGTAACGTAAAACAAGAAAATGTATGCTAGTGATTCGTGCATCGGAAACCTTTCTAGTTTCTCCTACAGTGATAGTATCAATGAACCCAGCCACATCATCATGATGTGGTTCTTCTGTCTTGCCCTCAAAAGGGATTAAACAAATCCGACAGAAATCATAAAGTGACATCTCCTTATGCTCATCATATAAACGAAACTCCACCGTAGGTGGCGAGTTCCTGGAATGAAAATGAAAGTTTTGCACAAAAGTATTTGTGATTAAGAGATACTGATCGCATTGGTCGTGGAGGAAAGCAGTGAGGCCTGCATTGTGAGCCAATTCATGAATATCTTCATAGATACCGGCTGCTCTCAAGAAATCTTCAGAAGGCCATTCACACGCCCGAATCTCCGCGGTGCGCGGCAAATTATACTTAGGCTTCGGTGCCTTTTCCTTCGAGCTTTGGCTCGACGAGCCCCTCAAAAATCTCCGCATTATTTTTCTGAAACAGTCTGAAATTTTTAGTAACTTCAAACAAAAATGAACCAACTTTAATAAAACTGATAGCAACTACTCTTACAAGTGCCTAGAGCCTATATCAAGCATTAGAACTACTTAGAACCATATAAATTTGACATGCAAGCTCAAGAACATGGTCACCTATGCAGCACAAATTTGCAAAGAATAAAGCACTAGAACAAAAACTAATTGGACCAATGGAGGAGTCACATACCAAGGAACAATCTCCCCAAGCAGTTTTGCGAGAGGTGCTTTGAGCAAGGAGATCGAAAATCGCAACAAAAGTGGTTGGAACTCGAGCTTGAGTTGGGTTTTCGGGTTTGTGTGAGACAGAGGAAGAAGATGGGTGCTGGGATAAGTGGAGGAGGGCCACCGTGGGTCTACGAGGCAGGGGGCGCGCCCTATAGGGGGGGCGCCCACCACCCTCGTGGCCAGGTGGCAGCTCCTCCCGCGGTAATTTTTGCACAATAAATCCTCAAATATTCCCGAAAAAATCATATTAAATTGGCATGGCATTCTGAGGACTTTTATTTTCGGGATATTTTTATATTGCACGAATAAGTCAGGAAACAGACAAAAAAAATACTATTTTTACTTTATTTAATATAAATAACAGAAAGTAAAAGTGGGGTACAGAAGTTTGTGCTTCTAGTTTCATCCATCTCATGCTCATAAAAAAGAATCCACTAACAAGATTGATCAAGTCTTGTTAACAAACTCATCCCGATAATCATGAAACCGGAGAAATTTCGAATAACACTAAGTTACCTCAACGGGGATATGTATATCCCCAATAATAAGAATATCATATTTCTTCTTTCAGTAGGAAGAGGAAATTCAAAACCTCCAAATATAATTGATGGAATTTTTCCAATAGAGTTGATACTATGAACTTGAGGTTGTTTCCTCAGGAAGTGTACCGTATGCTCATTACCATTAACATGAAAAGTGACATTGCCTTTGTTGCAATCAATAACAGCCCCTGCAGTATTAAGAAAAGGTCTTCCAAGAATAATAGAGATACTATCATCCTCGGGAATATCAAGAATAACAAAGTCCGTTAAAATAGTAACGTTTGCAACCACAACAGGCACATCCTCACAGATACCGACAGGTATAACAGTTGATTTATCAGCCATTTGCAAAGATATTTCAGTAGGTGTCAGCTTAGTCAAGTCAAGTCTACGATATAAAGAGAGAGGCATAACACTAACACCGGCTCCAAGATCACATAAAGCAGTTTTAATATAATTTCTTTTAATGGAGCAAGGTATAGTAGGTACTCCGGGGTCTCCAAGTTTCTTTGGTATTCCACCATTAAAAGTATAATTAGCAAGCATGGTGGAAATCTTAGCTTCCGGTATCTTTCTTTTATTAGTAATGATATCCTTCATATATTTATCATAAGGATTTGTTTTGAGCACATCAGTTAATCGCATACGCAAGAAGATAGGTCTAATCATTTCAGCGAAGCGCTCAAAATCCTCGTCATCCTTTTTCTTGGATGGTTTCGGAGGAAAAGGCATGGGTTTCTGAACCCAAGGTTCCCTTTCTTTACCATGTTTCCTAGCAACAAAGTCTCTTTTATCATAACGTTGATTCTTTGATTGTGGGTTATCAAGGTCAATAGCAGGTTCAATTTCTACATCATTATCACTACTAGGTTGAGCATCATCATGAACATCATCATTAATATTTTTACTAAGTTCATGTTCATTACCAGATTGTGTTTCAGCATCAGACATAGAAATATCATTTGGATTATCAGGTGGTTCAGCAATAGGTTCACTAGAAGTTTGCACAGTTCTATCATTTTTCTTCCTCTTCTTTTTAGAAGAACTAGGAACATCAATATTATTTCTTTGAGAATCTTTCTCGATTCTCTTAGGGTGGCTGTCGGTGTCAAAACCGGCGGATCTCGGGTAGGGGGTCCCGAACTGTGCGTCTAGGCCGGATGGTAACAGGAGGCAGGGAACACGATGTTTTACCCAGGTTCGGGCCCTCTTGATGGAGGTAAAACCCTACGTCCTGCTTGATTAATATTGATGATATGGGTAGTACAAGAGTAGATCTACCATGAGACCGAGGAGGCTAAACCCTAGAAGCTAGCCTATGGTATGATTGTTGTATATGGAGTTGATTGCCTACGGACTACAACCCTCCGGTTTATATAGACACCGGGTAGGGTTAGGGTTACATAGAGTCGATTACAATGGTAGGAGATCTTGAATATCCGCATCGCCAAGCTTGCCTTCCACGCCAAGGAAAGTCCCATCCGGACACGGGACGAAGTCTTCAATCTTGTATCTTCATAGTCCAGGAGTCTGGCTGAAGGTATAGTCCGGCTACCCGAACACCCCCTAATCCAGGACTCCCTCAGTAGCCCCTGAACCAGGCTTCAATGACGACGAGTCCGGCGCGCAAATTGTCTTTGGCATTGCAAGGTGGGTTCCTCCTCCAAGTACTTCATAGAAGATTGTAAACACCAAGAGTAGTGTTCGGCTCTGCAAAATAAGCTTCCACATATTGCCGTAGAGAGAATAATATTAACACAAATCAAATCTGCTGACGTATTCTGCAGTGCGTCATCACACTACAGCCAAGTCCTTCAGTCAAATCGTTTTCACTTCTCCACCTCAGCGAGTTTTGCGAGGCGGTTTCCTTGGCACGTCTTGTCAAAGCAGAGATCGTGTCCCCTTTGTTTACGGGATTCTCGTTAATACGGACATGGGTAACCCAACCGCGCCACTTATCACGGTGCTTGGGAGGCAAGCGAGTTTTACTTGGCTGGTGGGGACGCATAGTCGCATCCGCCCATATAAGGGGATAAGGATCCACCTTTTTACCTACGCCTTCTTCCTTCTTTGCCTATATATCCATCTTCTGCGCACCCGAGCTCTAGCGCCCAAGCCCGCGCTTCCTACCTCAACCCTCTCCAACAATGTCCGAAGCGGGAGGCAAGTGGATGGTCTCCTCCGTCACGAAGGGCTATGTCAAAAGGTTAAGGAAGGCCGGATACTTGTCCAAAGACACCGCGCACCGGCTTCCTGAGGAGGGGCAGCTTCTCCCCACCCCAAGTCCCCATGAGAGGGTAGTATTTCTTCCCCACTTCCTCCGCGGACTAGGTTTTCCTGTCCACCCATTTGTTCGCGGGCTCATGTTCTACTATGGCCTAGATTTCAATGATCTGGCCCCGAAATTCATCCTCAATATCTCGGCGTTTATCGTCGTGTGCGAGGCTTTCCTCTGCATTCGCCCCCATTTTGGCCTCTGGCTCAAGACCTTCAACGTCAAGCCAAAGGTGGTGCGCGGCAACCAGGCGGAGTGCGGAGGTGCCATGGCGGGCAAAATTGCCAACGTCCTATGGCTCGAGGGCTCCTTTGTGGAGACCTTGAAGGGGTGGCAGTCAGGGTGGTTTTACATCACCGAGCCATGCGATCCGAAGTGGATCGCAGCCCCTGAATTCCGATCCGGACCCCCTACGCAGCTCACGTCCTGGAAGGAGACGAGCTTGTCGTGGGGCGACGAAGGAGAGTTGACCGGACTGCAAAAATGCATCCAGTCCCTGGTGAACAAGCAGCTCAAGCTTGTCAGCGTAATCCAGGTCATGCTCGTCCGCCGGATCCTTCCGTGTCAAGAACGGGACTTCAATTTGTGGGAGTTCAACCCGGCGCAACACCGAACTCTGAGCAGGCTCTTCGACATGACGTACGAAGATGTCTGGAGGGGGCTAACCAAAGGTGCCGAGGCTCCCACATCCGCCTCCGAAGACCTCGGATTCAGCTCGCAGCGTCCTGCTGGCGAGGTAAGATATTTCCATCTTTTACAGGATGTTAAGTTTTTTCATAGTTGACTCTATGCGGGATCTAAACTCCCTCGCCTTTGACAGGATTGGCGGGAGAAGTCCGGACAGATTAACTGCCCGGCTCCCTTGCCCGAAGACCCAGCCCCTGCTCTCCTAGAGAAGCTGCTGGTTCCGGCACCTTATGTGGTGCCGGAGAAGAAGGCCAAGAAGAAGAAGGCCACGGGGACTCGAAAGAGTTCCCAGCATATGGTGGTGTCGGACTCATCGTCCGACGAGTCCGAGACGCACTCCTCCCATGAAGACGAGGAGGAGGAAGAAGAAACCTCTCCCCCTCCAGCGGGGGGAGGAGAGAAGAGGAAGGTCACCCCAGTAGGGGAGGCCGAGGGGTCCAAGAAGAGGAAAACCCCTCCGCCGGACTACGTCCCCGATGCCGACGAGGACGAAGAGGAGTGGCTGGACAGGGCCAAGCGTCCGGCGAGATCGTAAGTGTTCGGATACCAGAGTAACTCGTGATATTCCTTTTGTTGCACAGTTTTCCCTAATGTCGGATATAATCATGCAGTCCGCCCAAGGACGGGCTCGACGAGTCGTCGAGCGGCTCCCTGGATTCATCGGACGTGAATTCAGTTCCGCCTACTGCTTCCCCCTGTGCTGCAGATGACGCCGAAGTGGCGCCGCGACAAGCTCCGGGGCGCGAGGAGGTGGTCCAGGAGGAGCCGCGAGGCGACCTCCCGGACTCCAGGAGTGAAGGGGACAAGACCCCCCTGGGCTCCAAGTCCGGCTTTAAGCTGGACACTGCGCCGGAATCATCAACGGTTCCGGACCGCGGTAGGCGAACTCCTGCCAAGAGGAGCAAGCCTACTGAGCCGGCGTCCTCCGTCCAGCTGGAGGCGCCGGACAATCTGCTGGAGGAGCTTAAGGGCGCCTCCATCGACGAGGAGCACCGCGCCGTCATGACTACGGTGATCCAGAAGGTTCGATCCGCCAAAAGCGGACTGACTGAAGCTTGTGCTAGCCTTCTAACAGGCTTCGAGGTAAGTAAAAATATGTAAAAATATTACCGTATAGACAGTAGCCCCCGATGCTCTGTTTGGCATTCGGAAAGAAAAGCCGAATAGAGGATCTATTAAATATCACAGGAGTCTAACTAAAAAGGAGTCAATATACGTATGCAGGCTTCGCTGCTGGCCACCACCGCACTGACTACGGAGGTGGGTGCCCTGAAGCAGGGTCTCGAGCGGACCGAGCAAGAGCTCGGCCTTGCCAAACGGCAGCTCGAGGAGAAAGAAGGTAAGAGATACCTTATAGAAAAAATGCCTATAGGGAGGCACAATTGCAAAAAATGACAGGAGCATACTGCTTATTGTAGGGGCCACAACTGAGGTGGCGACCCTCAAGCAGGCGCTGTCCGAGGCCGAGAAGAAAGCGGCCACGAAGCACGCCGAGCAGGAGAAATTTGAGGCGCAGGTCGGCGAGGTGCGACAAGAGCTTCAGGTTCTCATGAAAAACCATGAGAGTTTGGAGCTCGACTCGAAGACGCGTGGGTCCGAGCTTGCTGCGGCCCTTAAAACTGCCAAATCTGCCAAGGCCGAAGCCCAGAAGGCCCTCCAGGAATTGGATGCGGTGAAAAAGATAGCGGTGGGTAAGGCATTCTATATGCAAAGTAGACATATAAAAGTAAACTACTTGTTACTTACCCGAATCCGGAGCTCTCCAGGGGCATTCGCAGATCTTCCCCGCAGCGTATCCGATGCCGCCGCATTCTACCAAGCCGAGGAAGGCAGCTCGACGGAGAAGGTGTTCTGGTCTCAGTACGCTGAGGCCGGACACCCTGTGCCCTTGAGCGACCAGCTGAAGCAGCTGGTTGAGCTCCACAAGGCGGGTGAACAGGCCCTGAAGGGCTTCATAGTTCGGCTGTGGCCTAGAGAGGCCCTGCCTGGGAGCTACTTTGGACTGGTGCGGCGGCTGGTGGAGGCTTGTCCAAGGCTCGAGGTCATCAAGCGCTCCGTCTGCATTGAAGGTGCCCGTAGGGCCCTTGCCCGTGCAAAGGTGCATTGGGGTAAGCTGGACAGTGAGAAGCTTGTGAAGGATGGGCCGCCGCTGGGGAAGGAGCATCGCAAGCCCGAGAACTATTACAAGGATGTTCTTGCTGGTGCCCGCCTTGTGGCGGATGAATGTACCAAGGATGTAATTTTTGAATGAACTCGCTCGTGTTATCCTGTGCGCTGAAAACTTGTTCATATGCGCTAAGCAATGCTTGAATTTAAAATATTACTTTTTGTGCGGCCGTTTATCAAAAAATTGAGAGATGGCCAGTCGTCGGCTTCTGCCCCCATGCGACTAGTGCTGGGGTGTTCGAGATAAACCTGAGTGCTCTTTTTCCCATGATTGGGTCCGTCGAGGGAGGCGGTCAGCACAATGAACCAGGCAATTGGACTATAATGCTTGAACACTCTCACTTAGCCATAGAACTCTATAATTTTAAATTTCGGTGAAGCCCCTAGTTCGGAAGACCGAGTTCGGGGCGCTATCCATGCCTTGGCCGGACAAAGCCAGCTCCTCTCTCAAAGCGGCATAAGCCTTTAGGGACTCGAAAAACCTCTCGAACAGTGACCGGTCTCTCGCCACATCATGACAGTCAGTTTTAGCTTTCTCCACTGAGGTGCTTAACCCAGCTGAACCGTGGCACAATCGCAGTGGTTCTCCTAGTGCTACCTTAGCCGATAGAGCGAAATGTAAGGCACCAAAACATAGGAGCCGGGCAAACCCAACTATTGACCCAAATCATGATTCGGAGCCGATGCATATAGTGCTATAAGTTCGGGGTGCCGCACTTGTGAAAGTGTACGGACTTCTCACACCATTATGAGGGGTACTGAAGCCCCTGGCGTGTTTGCCACACCATGTTGTACGGGTGCAATCATGTCATTTAATAAACATAAATGTGAAAAGAAGATAATGCAAAAAATAGGCAAGAAGCTAAGCATTGTTTATAGAGAGGCTATTTATCAAAGCCGAACGATACAAATAGTGCGGTAAGCAAAAGATATTGGACTATTCAGTATGTCCTGACCAGGGACAGGCCGCGGAATTGTATTTAAAACAGGTATACCGCTCGTAACACAGACCACCTCGGAGTTCCATAATGCGGCATGGCTTGTCTGCCTCCCTGGATCTTGCATTGTTTGTGCGACATCGAATTGCCGAACAGGTCGTCCGAAGTATGGAGTCCTGAAAGTAAGAAAAAATTAAAAAAAGAATCCGGCAGCCCCTAGTACGTTTTAAGCCGTATTTTGGGCGTGCCGTTATTGTGCCCCTTCCCCTGTGCCCATGGTATTTCAAGGGCGTAGTTATGTACGCGAGGTACTGGTTTCACTTTGTCGCGAAAGCTGGGGTTGGGGCCGCATTGCTACGCTTGCTCAGAGTGTGCCAGGCGGTCCTGCTGTGGGTTACTCCAGGCGCGCTTGGCAGTGTCTGGCTTTTTAATGGCCGGACTAGAGAATTGCCTGAGAAGGCTACTTTGTACCTCCGCTGCGAGAGCCGCCGTATGCTCCTCCCTACGGAGGGAGCATTCGGTGTTTCCGTTGACCGTAATTACTCCTCGAGGGCCTGGCATCTTGAGCTTGAGATTTGCGTAGTGCGGCACCGCATTGAATTTTGCGAATGCGGTTCGTCTGAGCAAGGCGTGATAGCCACTGCGAAACGGGACTATATCGAAGATTAACTCTTCGCTTTGGAAATTTTCCGGGGATCCGAAGACCACGTCAAGTGTTACTGAGCCTGTACAGTTGGCTTCTACACCTGGTATAATGCCTTTAAAGGTCGTTCTTGTGGGCTTTATCCTTGAGGGGTATATGCCCATTTTCCGTACTATATCCTGATAAAGCATGTTCAGGCTACTGCCGCCGTCCATGAGGACTCTTGTGAGATGAAATCCGTCGATGATTGGGTCGAGAACCAATGCGGTGAAGCCTCCATGACGGATGCTAGTGGGATGGTCCCTTCAATCAAAAGTGACCGGGCAGGAGGACCATGGGTTGAACTTTGGGGCAACTGGCTCCATCGCGTATACGTCCCGTAGCGCACGCTTCCGCTCCCGCTTGGGAATGTGGGTTGCGTATATCATGTTCACCGTCCGCACTTGTAGGGGAAAGCCCTTCTGTCCACTGTTGTTCGGCGGCTTGGGCTCCTCGTCGTCGCTATGCAGCCCCTTGTCTCGGCTTTCGGCCCATAACTTGCCTGCCTGCTTGAACACCCAACAATCCCTGATAGTGTGATTGGCTGTCCTTTCGGGGGTGCCATGTATCTGGCACAAGCGATCGAGTATTCGGTCCAAACAGGACGGGCCCTGAGTATTCTTTTTGAATGGCTTTTTCCGCTGACCGGATTTATAGCCTTTGAATCCGGCATTGACTGCCGTGTCTTCATTGCTGTCGCTGCTAACGCGGCGTTTTTGCTTATTCCGATGTGTCCTGCCACTTTTGTCCTTGGTATCCGAATTACCAGGTTTCTTTGATGAGTTGTTACTGCGAGCTAGCCAGCTGTCTTCTCCCGCGCAAAAGCGGGCCATGAGTGTCGTGAGGGCTGCCATGGATTTCGGCTTTTCCTGTCCCAGGTGCCGGGCAAGCCACTCGTCGCAGATGTTATGCTTGAAGGCTGCTAGGGCCTCTGCGTCCGGACAGTCGACTATCTGGTTTTTCTTTGTTAGGAACCGTGTCCAGAATTGTCTGGCCGATTCCTCTAGCTGCTGAATTATGTGGCTTAAGTCGTCGGCATCCGGTGGTCGCACGTAAGTGCCCTGGAAGTTGTCGAGGAATGCGGCTTCCAGGTCCTCCCAAGAACCGATTGAGTCTGCTGGCAAGCTGTTAAGCCAATGCCAGGCCGGTCCTTTAAGTTTGAGCGGGAGGTATTTGATGGCGTGTAGATCATCGTCGCATGCCATGTGGATGTGAAGGAGATAATCCTCGATCCATACCGCCGGATCTGTTGTGCCATCGTATGATTCGATGTTTACGGGTTTGAAACCCTCTGGGATTTTATGATCCATTACTTCATTTGTGAAGCATAGCGGGTGTGCGGCGCCTCTGTACTGGGCTATATCACAATGCAGCTCGGAAGAGCTATGTCTGTTGTGTTCGGCCCGGCCGGATTTGTTGTATCCGGAGTGAAGATCATTGTCACATGCCGTAGGGCGCCTGCGCGATCCGTAGATCGATCTTGTTTGTCTTGCCTTATCCTCCAGTATGTCTCGCAGGTCGAGCGTATTTTCCCGTGCCTTAGTTGAGCGGCGTCGGGGCATGGCTTGGGTGGAGGGCCGAGAGGCCTCTCTGTCGCGGCCGCGAGGTGGCCGGTCTGCCATGTCATTCGCTGGTGATGTAGGTGCTTCCTCCTCTGATCGGGGTAGCGGCCTGCGCTTCGGGTAACTCTTGGAGGGGCGTTCGAGTTCATACTCTTCGGCTGCAAGGACTTCAGCCCATCTGTCAGCTAGCAAATCTTGGGCAGCTCTAAGCTGTTGCTGCTTTTTCTTGAGGCTGCTTGCCGTGGCTAAAAGCCTGCGTTTAAAATGCTCTTGTTCGGCGGGGTCTGATGGTATGACGAATGCGTCGTCATCGAGGCTTGCCTCGTCTTCGGAGGGAGGCATATAGTTATCATCCTCGACCTCTCGGTCTGCCGCTCTCTCATGAGGGCTGGCTTCTCCATCTTCCTGTGCCGAATCTTGCTGAGGTGGGTGTTCTTCGGTGTTATCCGGGGTAGTATTATCTCCCGTGCCAGAATCACCATTTTTGCTTTGGCGGGATTTAGAGCGGCACTACTGACGCCGGCGCTTTGGCTGTTTCTTGGGGGCGTCATCCCCCACTGTTCCATCGCCATCTCCATCTTCTGGAGTATCCACCATATATATGTCATATGACGAGGTGGCCTTCCAGCGCCCTACAGGTGCTGGTTCCTGTTCGTCTCCTACATCGTCGTCCATGTCGTCGATGTCTTCGGACCCGAAGTCAAGCATGTCGGTTAGATCGTCGACAGTGGCTACAAAGTGGGTGGTGGGCGGGCTTTGAATTTCCTCTTCGTCTATATCCCATCCTCGCTGACCGTAGTCCGGCCAGGGCTCTCCTGATGAAGAGAGAGACTTAAGAGAATTCAGGATGTCGCCAAAAGGCGAATGCTGAAAGATGTCTGCGGTGGTGAACTCCATTATCGGCGCCCAATTGGATTCGATTGGCAGGGGCGCGGGGGGTTCGGATCCGGGGAGGAGTCCGGATCCTCGAAGTCACGGATCATGCAGAGTGCGGGGCTAGCGTTCGGCTCGATCGCCTTTGAGATCGCAGCCCCCGAGGTGACGTCCAACCGCTCATCCTTGATTGGCGAAATAGGCTCCGAATTAGGGGTCGGAACCGATGCGTGTGCGGCCTCCCGGACACTGTCCGGAGGCAGAGCTAGATCATGCCCCTCGAGATAGTGCGGCGCACTTGGCCGTGGCTCGAACCCATCGAAGATCAAGTCTCCGCGGATGTCAGCCGTGTAGTTTAAGCTTCCAAACCTGACTTGATGGCCAGGGGCGTAGCTTTCGATCTGCTCCAGGTGGCCGAGCGAATTGGCCCGCAGAGCGAAGCCGCCGAAGACGAAGATCTGTCCGGGGAGAAAAGTCTCACCCTGGACCGTATCATTGTTGATGATCAAAGGAGCCATCGGGCCTAAAGGCGACGACACAGAGGAACTCTCAATGAAAGCACCAATGTCGGTGTCAAAACTGGCGGATCTCGGGTAGGGGGTCCCGAACTGTGTGTCTAGGCCGGATGGTAACAGGAGGCAGGGAACACGATGTTTTACCCAGGTTCGAGCCCTCTTGATGGAGGTAAAACCCTACGTCCCGCTTGATTAATATTTATAATATGGGTAGTACAAGAGTAGATCTACCACGAGATCAAGGAGGCTAAACCCTAGAAGCTAGCCTATGGTATGATTGTTGTATATGGAGTTGATTTCCTACGGACTACAACCCTCCGGTTTATATAGACACCGGGTAGGGTTAGGGTTACATAGAGTCGGTTACAATGGTAGGAGATCTTGAATATCCGCATCGCCAAGCTTGCCTTCTATGCCAAGGAAAGTCCCATCCGGACATGGGACGAAGTCTTCAATCTTGTATCTTCATAGTCCAGGAGTCCGGCTGAAGGTATAGTCTGGCTACCCGAACACCCCCTAATCCAGGACTCCCTCAGTGGCCTTCAGGATACAAAGGTCCCTGAGTCATTCTACCAGTTCTAGTAGCCACTCTAATAGCATAATCATTTTTCTTACTATTCATTTCATCAAGCACTTCTTTTTGAGCCTTAAGTACTTGTTCTACTTGAGTGGTAACCATAGAAGCATGTTTGCTAACAAGTTTAAGTTCACCTTTAATATTAGCCATATAATCACCCAAGCGTCTAATCATATAAGCATTTTCTTTTAATTGTCTACCAAAATAAGCATTGAAGTCGTCTTGCTTAAACATAAAGTTATCAAACTCATCCAAGCACCGACTAGCAATTTTAGTAGGAGGGACTTCAGCTTTATCATATCTATAGAGAGACTTTACCTTTACTACTTCTATCGGGATATCGGGATTAGGAGGTTCTTCAGTAAATAAATAATTAAGATCATATGTTTCTTCAACAGGCGTTGAATTAAGACCATGTATTTCTTCAATAGGAGGTAAATTCTTAACGTCTTCAGCTTTAATACCTTTTTCTTTCATAGATTTCTTTGCCTCTTGCATATCTTCGAGACTGAGAAATAGAACACCTCTCTTCTTCGGAGTTGGTTTAAGAATAGGCTCAATAATTGGAGCAGGAGATGGCTCAGGAGCTGGCTCAGGAGGTTCCCAATTATTTTCATTTGTCAACATATTATTCAATAAGATTTCAGCTTCATCCGGTGTTCTTTTCCCTGAAAAGAGAGCCAGCACAACTATCCAAGTAATCTCTGGAAGCATCGGTTAGTCCATTATAAAAGATATCATGTATTTCTGGTTTCTTAAGAGGATGACCAGGCAAAGCATTAAGTAACTTGAGAAGCCTCCCCCAAGCTTGTGGGAGACTCTCTTCTTTAATTTGCACGAAGTTGTATATTTCCCTCAAAGCAGCTTGTTTCTTATGAGCTAGGAAATATTTAGCAGAGAAGTAATAAATCATATCCTGGGGACTACGCACACAACCAGGATCAAGAGAATTAAACCATATCTTAGCATCACCCTTTAATGAGAACGGAAATATTTTGAGTATATAAAAGTAACGCGATCTCTCATCATTAGTGAATATGGTAGCTATATCATTTCACTTAGTAAGATGTGCCACAACAGTTTCAGATTCATAGCCATAAAACGGATCAGATTCAACCAAAGTAATTATATCAGGATCAACATAGAATTCATAATCCTTATAGGGAACACAAATAGGTGAAGTAGCAAAAACAGGGTCAGGTTTCATTTTATCTCTAAGTGATTCTTTGTTCCATTTAATTAATAACCTCTTAAGCTCATATCTATCTCGGTAAGCTAAACTAGCGGCAGAAGATTCCATATTAAAAAGATAGCCCTCAGGAATAACAGACATATTTTCATCATCACTATCATCATCGTATTCAGATTCAATAATTTCTCTTTCTCTAGCCCTAGCAATATGTTCATCAAGAAATTCACTAAGGGGCATAGTAGTATCAGGCATAGAAGCAATTTCATCATAAGTATCATGCATAGCAGAAGTGGCATCATCAATAACATGCGACATAACAGAACGAATAGCAGAAGCAGATGTAGGTGTCGCAAACTTACTCATAACAGAAGGTGAATCAAGTGCAGAGCTAGATGGCAGTTCCTTACCTCCCCTCGTAGTTGAGGGATAGATCTTGGTTTTTGGATCTCTCAAGTTCTTCATAGTGTCCAGCAGATATAAATCCCAAGTGACTCAAAGAATAGAGCTATGCTCCCCGGCAACGACGCCAGAAATTAGTCTTGATAACCCACAAGCATAAGGGATCGCAACAGCTTTCGAGGGTAGAACCCAAATTTATTGATTCGATACAAGGGGAGCCAAAGAATATTCTCAAGTATTAGCAGCTGAGTTATCAATTCAACCACACCTGGAAACTTAGTATCTGCAGCAAAGTGTTTAGTAGCAAAGTAATATGATAGTGCCGGTAGCGGCAACAAAAGTAAAGACATCAAAAGTAATGTTTTTGGTATTTTGTAGTGATTGTAACACTAGCAGCGGAAAAGTAAATAAGCGTAAACTAGTATATGGAAAACTCGTAGGCACCGGATCAGTGATGGATAATTATGCCGGATGCCGTTCATCATGTAACAGTCATAACATAGGGTGACACAGAACTAGCTCCAATTCATCAATGTAATGTAGGCATGTATTCCGTATATAGTCATACGTGCTTATGGAAAAGAACTTGCATGCCATCTTTTGTCCTACCCTCTCGTGGCAGCGGGGTCCTACTGGAAACTAAGGGATATTAGGGCCTCCTTTTAATAGAGAACCGGAACAAAGCATTAGCACATAGTGAATACATGAACTCCTCAAACTATGGTCATCACCAGGAGTGGTCCCGATTATTGTCACTTCAGGGTTGCCGGATCATAACATATAGTAGGTGACTATAGACTTGCAAGATAGGATCAAGAACTCACATATATTCATGAAAACATAATAGGTTCAAATCTGAAATCATGGCACTTGGGCCCTAGTGACAAGCATTAAGCATAGCAAAGTCATAGCAACATCAATCTCATAACATAATGGATACTAGGGATCAAACCCTAACAAAACTAACTCGATTACATGATAAATCTCATCCAACCCATCACCGTCCAGCAAGCCTACGATGGAATTACTCACGCACGACGGTGAGCATCATGAAATTGGTGATGGAGGATGGTTGATGATGACGACAGCGACGAATCCCCCTCTTCGGAGCCCCGAACAGACTCCAGATCAGCCCTCCCGAGAGGTTTTACGGCTTGGCAGCGGCTCTGTATCGTAAAACGCAATGATTTCTTCTCTCTTATTTTTTTCTCTCCGAAAGCAAATATATAGAGTTGGAGTTGGCGTCAGAGGATTTCCAGGGGTCCCACGAGGTAGGGGGGCGCGCCCTGGGGGGGGGGGGGCGCCCCCACCCTCGTGAGAAGGGTGTGGGCCCCCTGGCCTTCATCTTTGGCGAGGATTTTTCTATTGTTTTTTCTAAGATGTTCCATGGAGTTTCAGGTCATTCCGAGAATATTTGTTTTCTGCACATAAAACAACACCATGGCAATTCTACTGAAAACAGCGTCAGTCCGGGTTAGTTCCATTCAAATCATACAAGTTAGAGTCCAAAACAAGGGTAAAAGTGTTTGGAAAAGTAGATACGACGGAGACGTATCATTTTGCTCTAGTGCTTCACTTATATTTTTTTAGAGCACGGTGGTGGTTTTATTTTGTAAAAATTATTGATCTCTCATGCTTCACTTATATTATTTTGAGAGTCTTTTAGAACATCATGGTAATTTGCTTTGGTTATGAAATTAGTCCTAATATGATAGGCATTCAAGATGGGTATGATAAAAAACTTTCATGAAAAGTGCATTGAATACTATGAGAAGTTTGATTCTTTATGATTGTTTCGAGATATGAAGATGGTGATATTAGAGTTATGCTAGTTGAGTAGTTGTGAATTTGAGAGATACTTGTGTCAAAGTTTGTGATTCCCGTAGCATGCACGTATGGTGAACCTTTATGTGATGAAGTCGGAGCATGATTTATTTTTTGATTGTCTGCCTTATGAGTGGCGGTCGGGGACAAGCGATGGTCTTTTCCTACCAATCTATCACCCTAGGAGCATGTGCGTAATACTTCGTTTCAATAACTAATAGATTTTTGCAATAAGTATGTGAGTTCTTTATGACTAATGTTGAGTCCGTGGATTATACGAAATCTCACCCTTCCACCATTGCTAGCCACTCTAGTACCGCACAACTTTCGCCGGTAGCATAAACCCACTATTTACCTTCCTCAAAACAGCCACCATACCTACCTATTATGGCATTTACGTATCTATTCTGAGATATATTACCATGCAACTTTCCACCGTTTCGTTTATTATGACACGATCCATCATTGTCATATTGCTTTGCATGATCATGTAGTTGACATCGTATTTGTGGCAAAGCCACCATTCATAATTTTCCATACATGTCACTCTTGATTCATTGCACATCCTGGTAAACCGCCGGAGGCATTCACGTAGAGTCATATTTTGTTCTAAGTATCGAGTTGTAAGTAAATAAAAGTGTGATGCTCATCATTATTAGAGCATTGTCCCAGTCAGGAAAGGATGATGGAGACTATGATTCCCCCACAAGTCGGGATGAGACTTCGAACGAAAAATAAAAAAAGTAAAAGAAAAATAGGCCATTGTCGGTGTAAAAACCGGCGGATCTCGGGTAGGGGGTCCCGAACTGTGCGTCTAAGGCGGATGGTAACAGGAGGCAGGGGACACGATGTTTACCCAGGTTCGGGCCCTCTTGATGGAGGTAATACCCTATGTCCTGCTTGATTATTCTTGATGATATGAGTAGTACAAGAGTTGATCTACCACGAGATCAGAGAGGTTAAACCCTAGAAGCTAGCCTATGGTATGATTGTATGTTGTCCTACGGACTAAAACCCTCCGGTTTATATAGACACCGGAGGGGGCTAGGGTTACAGAAGGTCGGTTACAAAGGAGGAGATGTACATATCCGTATTGCCTAGCTTGCCTTCCACGCCAAGTGGAGTCCCATCCGGACTCGAGACGAAGTCTTCAACCTGGTATCTTCATAGTCCAACAGTCCGACTGTCCGGAGATCCCCTAATCCAGGACTCCCTCAGTAGCCCCTGAACCAGGCTTCAATGACGATGAGTCCTACACGCAGTATTGTGTTCGTCATTGCAAGGCGGGTTCCTCCTCCGAATACACCATGGAAGAGTTTGAAATACAAGGATAGTGTCCGACCCTGTAAAATAGGTTCCACATACCACCGTAGAGAGAATAATATTTCCACAAATCTAATCTGCTGACATGTTTTGATAGCATGACATCACGTCACGACTCGGTCATTATTCGAACCGTTTTTCTTCACCAGCTCCGCACATAACGCGAGGCAGTTTCCTTGACACGTCTTGTCAAAGCAGACATCGTGTCCCCCTTATCACAGGATTCTCATTAATTCAAATGTGGGTAACCCAACCATGCCTGCTGGTATGACTCATAGATCTTAGGTAAGTCTCAAACGGCCACGAGGAGGACGCCTGATATTCACCTTCTTTATAAAGGGGACAAGTCCTTTTCTTTTTTCCCTCCCGCGCTCAATCGAATCCTTCCCCCGCCTCGAGTTCTAACACCCAAAGCTCAGGTCAGGTTCTTCGGACCTTCAACTATGTCCGGATCCAACCTTCAAGGTCGGTGGATGCCTTCCTCCGTCATGGAGGAGGACATCAAGAAGTTGAGAGAGGCCAGATATCTGACCGCCGAAATTTTTCATAGGCTGCCCGCCCGAGGGCAGGTCGTCCCTACTCCCGAGCCCAACGAGAGCGTTGTGTTCATCTTCCACTTCCTCCAAGGACTAGACCTCGCTCTAGACCCCTTTGTTAGGGGTCTCATATTCTATTATGGGCTGGATTTTCATGATCTGGCCCCAGATTCCCTTCTTCACATCTCGTCATTTATTGTCGTATGTGAGGCCTTCCTCAGCATTACCCCTCACTTCGGCCTGTGGCTCAAGACCTTCGATGTGAAGCCGAAGATGATCGAGGGGCAACACGTAGCGTGTAGAGGTGTTTTAATATGAAAAATTGCTGACGCTCCATGGCCAGAGAGTTCCTTCCCAGAGGTGTCCGGATTGTGTCAGCGGAAGTGGTTTTACATCACAGCTCCCCGAAGTGCCAAGTGGGTAGCTGCCCCCACCTTTCGCTCGGGCCCCCCACCATAACTGATGTCATGGGTCAACAGGGGGCTGAGCTGGGGTCTAGCAAAGGACGTGCCAATACTGCAGAGCCACCTTCGAGATCTCTTTGAGAGAGATTTCAGTCTGGTTATGGTAATGCAAGTTATGCTAGTTCGTCGAATCCAGCCTTGCAAACGCCAGCCCCTCCGCATGTGGGAGTTCAACCCGGAAGGACCGCGTGCTATTCAGCATTTCCTTCACATAACGCACGAAGAGATGTACAAATAGTTCTTCAGGCCCCAAATAGAGTGTCCGAACACCACCGAGGACGTGGCCCTGAGCTGCAACCGCCCCGCTGCCCAAGTAAGTAATCCCATGCCGAACCTGCTGTCCTTTTATTCATCATGACATCATTCTAAAGAACCGCCTTTTGACCAGGACTGGATAACAAAGGCGATGATGATCAGGTGTTCGGCCCCCCTTCCTGAGGGCTTGGACAATCCGGTACTGGATAAGATGCTCGAGCCGACGGCTTATCCAGTGTCCTCAAAGGAAGATGATGAGGGGAATAAAGAGGGCGAAAGCGGGCCTCACTCGCTACTTATTCCAACCAGGGGAATGAGAACCTCCTCGAGGGAGGACAATCAAAGGGACAAATCTGACATTCTCTCCCCCCGGGGAAGGAAGAGGACTACCTCTGAAGATCCGAAACTAAGGTTTCCAAATGGGAAAAGAAATCTTCATCAGAGGGTCCTGCCTCGGAGGGTTTTCTTGCCGCACAATGTTCGCGCGGGGATCAGCCCTCTACCAAGATGTAAGTAATCGAAAAGTACTTAATAGTGCAAACATCCTACCTTACTTCCAAAGACAATAACCGATGCTTATAAATTGTAGTCCGGATCGTAGCCCTTCTCGACACGCTGAAGGATCTTCTGGGGCAAGCGGCCGTCTCGGAAGTGCATCGTATGCTAATGGGTACGGTAATTGAAAGCATTTTATCCGCTGGAAGCAGTTTGCATGAAGCCTTTATGAGTCTGCTGAAAGGCTTCGAGGTACGTGAAATAATGTATGTTTTTAACAGTACCGTATACATTAGGTATGCCCTATGCAGATAGTAGCCCCTGAGACTCTGCTTGTCATCGAAAACGGCGGCAAACAGAGGATCATAGTCCCAGGTAACAACCAGAATGCCTTTATGTGCAGGTAGCTGAAGCTCCGGTGGCTAGCCGGACTGATGGGTTTGCCGAGCTAAAGCGGCAACTTGATGCGGCAGATGCTGACATCGTGCTTGTCAACAAGCGGCTTGACGAGGCACAAGGTGGGTGATTTTTCTGGTGATCGTCACATAATAAGAGTAGCATGATGCCAGTATCTTTAATGTGTTGTGACTGCAGATGGAGCTGCCTCCGTGGAGACCCTTCGGACGGAGCTTGCCCGAGCCAAGGAGCAACCAAGGAGTAGCAATGCGACCGCTCTAAAGGCAGCCGAAGAATTAAGGGCCGAATAGGCCGCGCATTGCGAGAGCAAGGAAAAAATAGCCAAGATAGCTGTAGAGTTAAAAGAGACCGCTGACCGTTACCAGCTTCTTGAAGAAGAAAACCGGGTGAAGGCGACGGACTTGGAGAAGGCCCTGGTGGCTGCCAAGGAAGCCAACTCCAAAATCAGAGTGACGAAGGAGGAGCTGAATCAAGCTGTAGATATCGTGTCTGGGAAACCCTTCTTGTTGCGAACTAAGTTTGGAGATCCGAAGTATGCTCCTCTGGACTGGCTATGGAGTTCTACGAACGTGTACATGGATTTGGCTGCAAGTGCTGCTGATGCGGCCGGGTACTTCAAGGATCAAAAAGTACCCGAAGTGGAAAATCTGTTCTGGTCACAGTTTCATGCTCCAGTCCATCCGCTGCTGTTGAATGAGCAATTGGCCGAGTGGGCCGAGCTCCATAGGTTGTCCGGACTTGCCATGAGGTCCGTTGTGGATCACCTATGGCCAGGAGGCCCAAGGCCGAATAGCTACTTTAGCTTAGTGCAACAATTCCTTGGTGTTGTGCCGCGCATCGATGCTGTAAAGAGATCGGCGTGCATAGAGGGTGCGCGGATGGCCTTTGCCTGTGTCAAGACATACTGGGCGGAGATGGAGGCCACCACTATTGCGACATAGGGTTCGGCCATAGGCCGAGTGGCTGCCGAGCACTACTTTGAAGAAGTTCTTGAAGGTGCTTGTTCAATAGAGGCTCAGTGCTCGAAGAATGTTATGTTCAAGTGACATGTATTCCCATTGTAAAAAACAATGTTTTATTGAATTATCAAGGCTGTATTTATACTTTTGCCCGAAAGTAATATGGTGCCTCCTGTGCGGCCGTTTATGTATATATGTATCTAACCTGAAAGTTTGCAGTCGTCGGCTTCGGCCCCCATGCATATAATGCGGGGGTGTTCGCAAAAGATGCATATCCACACTTGATCCAACGTCTTGGTCCGTTAAGGAGGTGATAGCATAGCAAACGAGGCAATCGGACTCAAGGTTGGAAAAAGCGGTAGGCGTAAGCGAGGCGGTTGGCCTTCGCCTAGTGCCTAGGCGGTGCCTAAGCACCCTAGGCGTGGCCTAGGCGGTAATATTGGTTTTACTCGTAGTGTATTTGTGATTATTATATGGGTGTTGATATTATTTTAGGGCATATAAATAAGTTAATTACCGTCTACTGCATTGGAATATAACGCGTTTGACATATCAGTGCAATATGATGCATGATTTCTTACTTGGATAGGCAATTCCTTACTTGCCCTGCCTAGACCTCCATTTATGCCCTAGGCGAGGCGTTTGGCCATTGCCTAGCGCCTAAGCGTGCCGAAGCGCCTCCTAGGCACTGCCTTTTCCAACAGAGATCGGACTATATTGCTTTAACACTTTCACTTAGCCATAGGAGTTTGATAGTGGGGCTACTATATAGCCCCTGGTACTTCCGTGCTCGTCCGAATATGGGGCGTGTACGTATATGACCGGGAAACGGCCCTTCGTTAATGCGGAGGAATCCTGAAGATTCCAATGAGTCATCGAGTGGTTGTCCAGTCTCTCGCTATATCATGACAGTCAGTTTTCGGCTTTCTCTACTGAGGTGCTCATCCGGATGAACCAGGGCACAATCGCAGTAGTTCTCCCAGTGCTACCTTAGCCGATATAAAGGAACATAAGGTACCAAAACGTGGGAGACGGGCAAACCCAACATTTGACCAAAGACATGATTCGGAGCTGATGCATATAGGGCCAAACTCGCGACACCGAACACTCCCTACGGTGTTTGGTCTTTATAACATATACTGGGCTAAACAATGCCCTTAATAAGAAACCCCATGTGCCCAGGTACGTGCAAAATCCAGGCGTGGCCACATGCCAATAATGCCAGCATCCTTCTCGGTTGTGTGGAGTATTCGGAGGATGTGAGCAACAAGAGACAGTAAAAAAGGTTTATGCAGGGTCTTAATCTAAAAAGAAACCATTGGGTGGGTCCCTGCTGCATGTCTGCGCCTGTATCTCCGTTGTGCCGTGTCTTGGATGGGTGTAGCACGATTGTCATCTGCAAAAGGAAAGAACTTAGGTGAAAGTTGCCATGCCAAAAAAAGAAGAGTTGACTATTATCAGTGAACTATCAAAATTCAAGAGAAGCCAAGTTGAGCCGGGCTGGCCCTGATTACACGCGGGAAGCCCCTGGTATCGTTTATGAGGGTTTGATCACCAAATCAATCTCATGTATATATGGTGGAACGCCGGATTCGTTTGACCGTGTCCGTGGTGTTGATGACCTGCCATTTTTCTGGTTGGTGAGGCCGTCTAGTTTGCTACTGCTAGAGCCACCGCATACTCTTTCGTACATGGGAAACATTCGGTATTTCCGCTAACTGAGATGATTCCATGTGGACCGGGCATCTTAAGCTTGAGAAAAGCATAATGCGGTATTGCGCTAAAACAGTCGAAAGCCGTTCTTCCGAGGAGTGCTTGATAGCCACTTTGGAATGGGGCAATGTGAAAAGTTAACCTTTCGCTTCGGAAGTTATCGGGAGAACTGAATACCACCTCTAGTAGTAGAGAGCCCGTACAGCAGGCCTCTTGGCCTGGTATTACTCCCTTGAAGGTAGTATTACTGTGGCTTATTTGTGTCGGGTCTATCCCCATTTTGCGGACTATGTCCTGATATATCAGATTTAGATCACTGCCGCCGTCCATGAGGACTCATGTGAAATGGTACCCATTTATTATTGGGTCTAACACCAAGGCCGTCAGTCCTTCGTGCTGGATATTTGTCTTGTGATCCCTACGATCAAAAGTGATCGGGCTGGCCAACCAGGGGTTCAACCTAGGGGCGATGGGCTCCATGGCGCGTGTGCCTCGGAGTGCATGCTTGCTTCTCCTCTTTGTCACATGGGTCACGTTTACTATTTTAACCTTTGGTGGGAACTTTTTTTGTCCTCCGGCGCTTTGCTAGCGAGGCTCATCCTCGTCTTCGCTTGGTGTCTCTTCCCCTTTGTGGTCGGTGTTTAGCTTACCGGCCTGCTTGAAGACCCAACATTCTCGGTGGGTATGATTTGCAAGTTTGTCTGGGGTGCCATGAATCTGACAGAGTTTGTCAAGAATTTTGTTTAGGCCAGATTGTCCTTCTCTACTGCCTTTGAAAGGCTTTTTCCGCTGACCTGGTCGGGAGCCCCTGAATCCGGCGTTTACCGCCGTGTTATCTAGGCTACCTTCTTTAATTCGACCCTTGTTTTTGTTGTGTCGGATTTCGGGTTCCGGCAGACCCTTAAGGTTTGAACTCTGGGGTGCGCGCGAAGATTACGTCTCCTACCTCACCGTCTCGCAAAGATCTAAACTACCAAAAGAACTGCACAAGAGACACAAGGTTTATACTGGTTCGGGTCACCGTTGTGGTGTAATACCCTACTCCAGTGTGTGGTGGGTGGATTGCCTCTTGGGGCTGATGATGATGAACAATACAAGGAAGAACAGCCTCACGAGGATCTGCTCTTGGCCGGGGCGATGAACTGCTAGCAGGAGTTCAGTCACCCTTCTCTCTCTCTCTCTCTGCCTTCAATCCCCCCTACACTGTGGTGGCTAGTCCTATTTATAGAGGCGCTGGTCGTCTTCCCAAATATCGATCAGGAAGGGAGCCAACAATGGCGGGCTAATTTGAAGGGGGACAACAAGTATCAGCTATCCTGACAAAAGCAGTCTTCGCCTGCGTAAAGCTCTGGTGATGACGCCGTCTTGGGCTCCACGGTGACCTCCGTCTCGTAGTCCTCCTGGTCTTGGTCTCGTTGCACCGAAATGGCAATCTTTGCCCGATGCCTCGACACTCCGCGGCTGCACTTGCCCCCTTTGCACCAAAGAGGAAAAGGAGGACGCTGCGCGGGCTGGCACCTGCCTGGCGCCCTGAGTCGTCATGGCTTGCGTCACGGGCACCTCGCGAGGTACCCCGCCTTGATTTCTCCGCCTCCTCGTGAGCCAGCCTGACGAGGCTGCGCCTGAGGAAGCACCTCTTCGTCCGCCCCGCGAGGCTTGGCCCCTCGCGAGGTTCTTGAGTCTTGTGTTGATGAAGATGTGCCGTGCTGGGCCCCCTTTGAGCCACGCCGCAGGCCGCAGGCAGGCAAGTATGGGGACCCCCGTTCCCAGAACGCCGATAGTAGCCCCCGGGTCCAAGGCGCTCCCGGACTGGGCCGTGCTGAGAGGCGAAAGGGCAAGGGCGAAGCGCCGCGGCCCTAACAGCCTGTGTCCTTGGGCACCGCATGGCGGTTGATTGGACGTGGGTGGCACTGTTCCCCCACACCCCCTTATTCTGCGCCCTGCTAGGTGGACTTGTAGTTGTACACAGCCGCTCCCCTTTCTGTTGCCCGGGCGTCCCCTGTTCTTCCTCCCTTCAAATGCCAGCTCCTGCCTTCAATCCAATCTCGAATCCTCCCCCTCCTTCCCATCGCCATGGCTCCGACGAAGGAGAGAGGGAAGAAACCCATGCCTCCGCCTTGTGTGTCGCCATCGGTGGCCCCCACCGTCGGCCGGTCGACCATACTTAATCAAGAGTGCCTGGGCAAGGCCAGCTTGGCTCTGGCCACCATCTTCAATGAGTGCGGGAGGACGACGGCCTGGCCCGCGTCCCACTTCTCCATCGACAGGATAGCTACTGAGGTCCCATATTTGACCGATGCCCCGTGGGCGGGTTTGGTTCCCCCCTTTTCTGATTTCTTCAATGCCATGCTCTCCCATTATCAGATCCACGTGATGCATCCGAGTCCTGAGTCCATCACCCTTCTTTCGGTCTTCGCCTTCGTTTGCGAAGCCATGGTGGGCATCCCTCCTTCGGTTGCCTTGCTGCACCACTTCTTCTCGCTGCATCTTGTCGACCCTACCCAATGCTGGGCGTGCGTGAGCTTCATTGCCGAGCCTGAGACCGCGGCCTCTGGGATTGACTTCAAGCTCCCCCTGCCCACGGTTGGGTTCCGCGAGGGGTGGCTGTATGTGGACGCAGGGGTGCCCAGCCCCCTGCTATCGGAGCCGACCTCACCTGCTGTCCCCAATTCGGGTTGGGGCCAGGAGACGATCGAGAGCCCCCGGCTCGTCTTCGTCTGGAGCCGCTTCGCGCTCCTGAGGAAGCTCGGCGTGACAGCGCCCAAGGTGGTGAAGGAGTTTCTATTGTGCCGTGTTGCTCCCCTTCAACGCCACTCTCGCCAGATGTGGGCCTTCCGTGGGCGCGAGGATAGCATGAGGCTCCAGGAACAGGACCTGGCTCCTAAGGTGCTGAAGTCGGCTTTCTTGACCTTGGCCGGGGACCCCAACCCTGGCAGCGTCCGGCAGGGAGGGGCCTTGCTGTATCTCTGCCAGAGCAGGGTCGACTTCGTGAAGCAGATGCCCGTCTTTGATGAGTGGGGGCTGCGCCCCGCCGGCCTCCAGGGACCTCGTGAGAATCCAGTGGTGGTGACTGCCCTTCCAATCAGCCAAGGCGACTCCTCCTCAAGTGGCGGAGCAGGGAGGCAGGAGGCGCCGGAGGCCGAGGGGGCTCCCGATGAGGTGACAGCGCCGGGTGATGCTATTGAGGGGACAACTTCTGAGACCCGTGCCGCTGAGGCTGAGGGCGGCAAGCAGCCGCTCCCAGCGCCCAGGGCTGAGGCCTCGGGGGCCCCAGCCGCGTCTTCTGGCGAGGTGATGGGCGGCACGCGCCAGGCAGGCGCCCCTGACGTGGATCGCTCCGATGCTCCGTCTTCATCGCAGGTTGATCCTTGCGCTCTTCTCTTGGGCCGCTTCCGCATGGACTTTGAGGCCCTCCGGAGAAAAAGGGAGGCCCTGGGCGATGACTTCCCTTGTCGCGTGCTGAAGCGCAGGAAGTACTTCGCCACTGACGAGTAAGTCTTCCCCCTTCCTGGCTTCTGATCCTCTTGTTCCCTTCACTGATCCTTGCTCCGCAGGCCCCTTCCGGCCGAGCTCGAGGAGGTAGTTGAGGTGCCGCCTCCTTTGGCTTCGCCCCCTCTACCGTCCTCAAGTGCTCCGAGCAGCTCTGCCCTTGTGGTGAGGGCGATTGAAGGGGTGGACCATCCCGAGGTGCACCGCGGCCCTTCATTCCCCCCGATTTTCCTTCGCGGGCCCTCTCGGGGCATAGCCAGCCTACCGTGGGCTTCTCGTCTGGTCATGGACTGCGACTGGTTGAAGCCCCCCCTGCGCCCTTCATCTCAAGACGGGCTGGCTCCAGGCTGGGCTTCTGGTGCAGCGCGCCCAGCCGTCGCAAGGGTGCCAGCCCCCAGCCCCCTGCCCGGAGGGGGGACGATGATTCGTGGCCCCTGGCGCTTGCTCGGGGCTGATGACGGCGTGGAAGACGTGCTCGAGCGCGCCCTGGAGCACCGCGCTCGCCGCCAAGGGTTCCTCCGAAGGGCGACTGACGCGGTGAACCTGCTTGGGGAGGAGCTTGCTGATGAAGACGAGCGCCTGGAGGCCGAGGGCCTGCGCCTGGCTGCAGGGAGGCGCGAGCTGGATGCCGCCATCGCCCTCGCGCGCCGTCAGCATGATCTTGACGATGAAGAGGCGAAGGCGTCGTTGGAGGCCTCTCGGGTGGCCTGATGCCAGGCTGCCGAGGAGGCCCGGGGAGCCGACCGACGGCAAGAGGCGGTGGAGGAGCGGGCTCGTGAGCTCCTGGCCCGGTGCCACTCACTGGAGGAACAAGTGGAGCTGTGTGAGTTGGCCCTTGCGTCGATGCGGGTGGCCTCCGGCGAGACAGCTGAGCTCCAGAAGCATGAGGAAGCGTTGACGCTGGAAGCCGCCGAACGCACCCACGAGTACGAGCGGCTGGAGATGAGGGAGCGCTTGGTGACGCAGGCGGAGGACGATGTCGCCGCACGGGAAGCCCGTGTCCTGGAGGAGGTCGCACGCCGGGTGGCGATGGCATGCCAAGACCTCGAGCGCGAGTTCGAGGGGAGGCTGGAGTTGATCCGGGTCGAAGCTGAAGGGAGGACCGCGGCCTTGAGGTCCAAGCAGGAGGAGGCGACGCGGCTGGCCGACGCCTCCCGGGCTGCCCTCGAGGTAGCGCAAGGGGAGTTAGCCGCCTCCCAGGCCGAGATGCTCCGGCTTCGCCAGCGGGTGGAGGAGGCTGAGGGCGTCGCGCGCCAGAACGCGGATGAGATATGTCAGCGGCAGGTCCTGGAGCACGTGGACGGCCCCATGCTCGCCACGCTCCGGGAGAGAGCTAGCGCAGGCTTGGGCAACATCTGTGAGGCAGCCGTTGGCGAGCCGCACATACGCAACTATGTTGGCAACCTTCAGTTCTTCACTGCCGTGGTGACGCAGCTGGAGGCGCGGTCGGCCAGGGCCGACAGGTTGGTGGAAGAGAGGAGCCGCGCACTGCTCGGGCGCCCCTTTTCCCATGTCTTCAGCCATCTCCTGAACATGGATTCCCGCTTCAATTTTGACGCTGTCATCGCCCCAGTTCCCCAGGCCGTCCGAGGCGACCTGGCGCACTGGGTGGAAGACAACATGGACGCCCTCGTCAGGGCCTTCGCTTCAGACGACGACGCCATGGTCGTGGGTGCTGACGAGGGCGGCGCGGTGAACGGCCTTGACGCCATTGGCAGCGACGCAGACGACGATGGCGAATTCGGCGACGCCAGCGAAGGCTCGGGAGGTGCTTCCGAGGACGCATTGGGGGATTGGTCCAACTGAGTGTGTATCGCTCCTGTCTTTTTTACCCTGCATGAATAGAACTCAGGTTTTTGACCTGATGGCTGTGAGAGCATTTTGGGAGGGGAAGCCCCTCATGTAGAACCTGTGTTCATCGTACTAGTAGTTGTCATATTGCACGAGCGCCTGCGCCGGGCGGTTGGCCGGTTTACCTTTGTTTCGCGCAAGCCCCAAAGCAGCCTGTGGGAGGGCATGACGCCTTTGGTGTTCTTTAGTTGAATCCGTTGGATATGAGAGTGTCACTGGCGGGGAGCTTCACAAGCGTTGGCCTTCTTCACAGGCTCCGGGCCTTTTCCCAAATGCGACGGCTTCACAGGCACTTGCCTTCTTCATAGGCTCTGGGCCTTTTCCAGAATGCGATAGCTTCACAGGCACTTGCCTTGCTTCACAGGCTCTGGGCCTTTTCCTGAACGCGAGAGCTTCACAGGCACTCGCCTTGCTTCATAGGCTCTGGGCCTTTTCCTGAATGCGAGAGCTTCACAGGCACTCGCCTTGCTTCACAGGCTCTGGGCCTTTTCCTGAACGCGAGAGCTTCACAGGACACTCGCCTTGCTTCACAGGCTCTAGGCCTTTTCCTAAACGCGAAAGCTTCACAGGCACTCGCCTTGCTTCACAGGCTCTGGGCCTTTTCCTGAACGCGAGACCTTCACAGGCACTCGCCTTGCTTCACAGGCTCTGGGCCTTTTCCTGAACGCGAGAGCTTCACAGGCACTCGCCTTGCTTCACAGGCTCTGGGCCTTTTCCTAATAGGACAACTTCCGCAGGCACCCGAAAATCCTCACGAGGGGCTCGCGAGGGGAGGCAGCTGTGGCGAAGTGGTAACCAGAACGCGAGAAATGGCTCGAGCGAGAATAAGCTCCCCCTCCCCAAACACACGCAAATCTCAAATTTGAATCCAACTTAAATTCAGCGGGGGAAAAGATACAGCCAAAGGGAAAGGCAATGAAAGCAGACAAAAGGCCGCGTCCGTCACCTAATCTAGTCTTGGACGTCTTCTCACCAGCGCGGAGCTAAGTGCTATCCACTGGGCGTGGGAGGGAGCCCCAGGGCCTGAGGCCGGCACCCCTGAGACTCCGGGGCATGTACAACCCCACTCATTATAACGTGAGAGTGTCACGGGGCGGTGAGCTTCACAGGCACCGGGCCTTCTTCACAGGTACTGGCCTTGCTTCATATCGCCAGATGAGGGCCCCACCTTGCGCCACACTTTAGTGCCATCAGCAACGACCGGAAACCAGGACGCCGCCTGATGGGGTAGAGCGGTCGCCAGCGGATCCCCCGACAACCACGGGTCCTCTGCCAGGGGCAGGCCCTGAGGCACCTCCCCAGCAGAGGGCCTACCTCCTGAGAACACCTTGCTCCGAACGCCGCGTTGGTGATGTCGGATCCCGACCCCTCTCCTGCAGCCCCCTGCGCCCTCCTCCCGAGGGGTAGGAGATTGTGGGAGCGGGGCAGCTGCTTGCTGCGGCGACCTGCACCTCCTGCGATCCATGATTAGCATATACCTGCTCCTGAAGAATTAACGGTGCCCGATAATCGTTGCCTCTAGCGTGGCCAGCGGGACCGTTCCGGGGCTCCCGGAAAGGCTCAGCTTCTAGTGCCTCGTCCCCCAACTTGGGCTGAGGAGCGAGCCTTGTCCGTTCTCGTGAGGGTGTCCTTGGTCCATCATGAGGGGCACATATTCCTCTGGTGCCGTCATCCCGAATGCCACGCCGTGATGCCCCGCATGCCACACGGCTCTGTCTGTCACGCCCACTGCGGGGTGGTAGCGCGGCCGCCCACTGGTGCCGCGGGTCGCGTTGAGTCCTTCTTCACGGGCCGGGGGCGGGGGCAGCGCCGCCGCCGGTCCGATGCTGACAGCTTCACTGGCGTCGGAGTAGCCTTGGAGCCCGCGGGCGCGCGAGGAGCCCCCGCGCGGGTCGCCCTGGGATTGAGATGGGAGTTGGGTGGAGAAGGGGTGAGCCCCCGAGGCGGCGAAGCCCAGGAGCTCCGCCACTCGCTCCAACAGCACATCATGGCGGCCCTCCAGCAGTCTGTAGTGCAGCAGCTCTCAGGCCACCGTGAGCGCAGCCCTCGAGTTCGCTGCTCCTGGCGGGTGTACAGCGTCATGGTCGCGGCGTGATTGGAGGCCCTTGCTGCCGACCGTGCCTGCCGCGGTGTAAGAGTTGTCGAAGTCTGTCCGTGCCACCCGCGGCCCGCAGCGCCCTGCGGACTGCGAGCTACCTCGGGCACGGGGTCGCCCGAGGCGAGTGGCCCTGCGCGGGCGGGCCACGCAGCCCATGGGTCGGGGTTGCCCTCTTGTTTACCGGGCATGGTGATGACGATGCGACGGGGCACGGAGCGGTGGAAGACGAATTCCGGCGCACCCCTACCCGGCGCGCCAAATGTCGGATTTCGGGTTCTGGCAGACCCTTAAGGTTCGAACTTTGGGGTGCGCGCGAAGATTACATCTCCTACCTCACCGTCTCGCAAAGATCTAAACTACCAAAAGAACTGCACAAGAGACACAAGGTTTATACTGGTTCGGGCCACCGTTGTGGTGTAATACCCTACTCCAGTGTGTGGTGGGTGGATTGCCTCTTGGGGCTGATGATGATGAACAATACAAGGAAGAACAGCCTCGTGAGGATCTGCTCTTGGCTGGGGCGATGAACTGCTAGCAGGAGTTCAATCACCCTTCTCTCTCTCTCTCTGCCTTCGATCCCCCCTACACTGTGGTGGCTAGTCCTATTTATAGAGGCCCTGGTCCTCTTCCCAAATACTGAGCGGGAAGGGAGCCAACAATGGCGGGCTAATTTGAAGGGGGACATCAAGTATCAGCTATCCTGACAAAAGCAGTCTTTGCCTGCGCAAAGCTCTGGTGATGACGCCGTCTTGGGCTCCACGGTGACCTCCATCTCGTAGTCCTCCTGGTCTTGGTCTCGTTGCACCGAAATGGCAATCTTTGCCCGATGCCTCGGTACTCCGCAGCTGCACTTGCCCCCTTTGCACCAAAGAGGAAAAGGAGGACGCTGCGCGGGCTGGCACCCGCCTGGCGCCCTGAGTCGTCATGGCTTGCGTCACGGGCACCTCGCGAGGTACCCCGCCTTGATTTCTCCACCTCCTCATGAGCCAGGCTGACGAGGCCGCGCCTGAGGAAGCTCCACGTCATCCGCCCCGCGAGGCTTGGCCCCTCGCGAGGGTCTTGAGTCTTGTGTTGATGAAGATGGGCCGTGCGGGGCCCCCTTTGAGCCACGCCGCAGGCCGCAGGCAGGCAAGTCTGGGGACCCCCGTTCCCAGAACGTCGACATGTTGCATCGTGGTTTACCCTTACCATCCCTGACTTTGGATGTGCTGGTGCTGCTACGGGCCAACCAGCTGTCCTCGCCCGCACAAAAGCGGGTCATGAGGCTTGTTAGGGCTGCCATTGTTCTTGGTTTTTCTTGACCGAGGTGTCTAGTGAGCCATTCATCTCGGACGCTGTGTTTAGTAGCTGCTAAGGCTTCGGCGTCCAGACAGTCGACGATTTGGTTCTTCTTGGTGAGGAACCTGTTCCAAAGCTTTCGGGCGGACTCTCCGGACTGTTGGATTATATGACTTAAATCGTCTGCATCCGGAGGTCGGACATAAGTCCCTTGAAAATTGGCCCGAAAAGCGTCCTCGAACTCCTCCCAACTTCCAATTGAGTTTTCGGGGAGGCTTTTCAGCCAGTGCCGAGCTGGCCCTTTAAGCTTGAGGGGCAAGTATTTAATGGCATGGAGATCGTCTCCACGAGCCATATGAATATGGAGGATGAAGTCCTCTATCCAGACTCCAGGGTCTTTGGTTCCGTCGTACGCCTCTATGTTCACCGGTTTGAATCCCTTTGGGAATTCGTGATCCAGCACCTCATCAGTGAAACATAAGGGGTGTGCGGCACCCCTGTAATGGGATGCGCCATGGTGTTCGGATGGTGATACGTCTCCAACGTATCTATAATTTTTGATTGCTCCATGCTATATTATCCACTGTTTTGGACTATATTGGGCTTTATTTTCCACTTTTATATTATTTTTGGAACTAACCTACTAACCGGAGGCCCAACCCAGAATTGCTGTTTTTTTTGCCTATTTCAGTGTTTCGAAGAGACGGAATATCAAACGGAGTCCAAACAGAATAAAATCTTCGGGAACGTGATTTTCTCACCGAACATGATCCAGGAGACTTGGACCCTGCTCCAAGGAACAAAAGAGGCGGTCACGAGGGTGGGGGGCGCGCCCCCTGCCTCGTGGGCCCCTTGTTGCTCCTTCGGCGTACTTCTTCCTCCTATATATACACACGTACCCCCAAACGATCAGAATAGGAGCCAAAAACCTAATTCCACCGTCACAACTTTCTGTATCCATGAGATCCCATCTTGGGGCCTGTTCCGGAGCTCCGCCGGAAGAGGGCCTTCATCACGGAGGGCTTCTACATCATCATAGCCTCTCCGATGAAGTGTGAGTAGTTTCCCTCAGACCTTGGGGTCCATAGTTAGTAGCTAGATGGCTTCTTCTCTCTCTTTGAATCTCAATACAAAGTTCTCCCCCTCTCTCGTGCAGATCTATTCGATGTAATCTTCTTTTGTTGAGTTGTAAGAAAAATAAAAGTGTGATGATCATAATTATTAGAGCATTGTCCCAGTGAGGAAAGAATGATGGAGACTATGATTCCCCCACAAGTCGGGATGAGACTCCAGACGAAAAAAAGAGGCCAAAGTAGCCCCCAAAAAAGAGAAATGCCATAAAAAAAGAGAAAGGCCATGTAAATATATATATATATATATATATATATATGAGAGAAAAAGAGAGAAGGGACAATGTTACTATCCTTTTACCACACTTGTGCTTCAAAGTAGCACCATGATCTTCATAGTAGAGAGTCTCTCATGTTATCACTTTCATATACTAGTGGGAATCTTTCATTATTGAACTTGGCTTGTATATTCCAATGATGGCCTTCCTCGAATTGCCCTAGGTCTTCATGAGCAAGCAAGTTGGATGCACACCCACTAGTTTCCTTTGTTGAGCTTTCATATATTTATAGCTCTAGTGCATCCGTTGCATGGCAATCCCTACTCACTCACATTGATATCTATTAATGGGAATCTCCATAGCCCGTTGATGTGAGACTATCTTATCCCTTTTTGTCTTCTCCACAACCATCATTCTATTCCACCTATAGTGCTATATCAATGGCTCACCGTCATGTATTGCGTGAAGATTGAAAAAGTTTTGAAAAAGTTAGAGTATGAAACAATTGCTTGGCTTGTCATCGGGGTTGTGCATGATTTAAATACTTTGTGTGGGGAAGATGGAGCATAGCCAGACTATATGATTTTGTAGGGATAACTTTCTTTAGCCATGTTATTTTGAGAAGACATAATTGCTTTGTTAGTATGCTTGAAGTATTATTATTTTCTATTTCAATATAAACCTTTGCCTTGAATATTTCTAATCTGAATATTCATACCACAATTAAGAAGATTTGCATTGAAATTATGCCAAGTAGAACTCCGCATCAAAAATTCTTTTTTTATCATTTACCTACTCGAGGATGAGCAGAATTAAGCTTGGGGATGCCTGATACGTCTCCAACGTATCTATAATTTTTGATTGCTCCATGCTATATTATCTACTGTTTTGGACTATATTGGGCTTTATTTTCCACTTCTATATTATTTTTGGGACTAACCTACTAACCGGAGGCACAACCCAGAATTGCTGTTTTTTTTCCTATTTCAGTGTTTCGAAGAGACGTAATATCAAACGGAGTCCAACCGGAATAAAATCTTCAGGAACATGATTTTCTCACCGAACATGATCCAGGAGACTTGGACCCTCCTCCAAGGAACAATAGAGGCGGTCACGAGGGTGGGGGGCACGCCCCCCTAGGGCGCCCCCCTGCGTCATGGGCCCCTCGTTGCTCCTCCGGCGTACTTCTTCCTCCTATATATACACACGTACCCGCAACTTTCTGTATCCACGAGATCCCATCTTGGGGCCTGTTCCGAAGCTCCAGCGGAAGAGGGCCGTCATCACGGAGGGCTTCTACATCATCATAGCCTCTCCGATGAAGTGTGAGTAGTTTACCTCAGTCCTTCGGGTCCATAGTTAGTAGCTAGATGGCTTCTTCTCTCTCTTTGAATCTCAATACAAAGTTCTCCCCTCTCTCGTGGAGATCTATTCGATGTAATCTTCTTTTTGCGGTGTGTTTGTTGAGACCGATGAATTGTGGGTTTATGATCAAGTCTATCTATGAATAATATTTGAATCTTCTCTGAATTCTTTTATGTATGATTGGTTATCTTTGCAAGTCTCTTCGAATTTTCCGTTTGGTTTGGCCAACTAGATTGGTAGTTCTTGCCATGGGAGAAGTGCTTAGCTTTGGGTTCGATCTTGCGGTGTCCTTACCCAGTGACAGAAGGGGCAGCAAGGCATGTATTGTATCATTGCCATCGAGGATAACAAGATGGGGTTTATTTCATATTGCATGAATTTATCTCTCTACATCATGTCATCTTGCTTAAGGCGTTACTCTGTTTTTAACTTAATACTCTAGATGCATGCTGCATAGCGGTCGATGAGTGGAGTAATAGTAGTAGATGCAGAATCGTTTCGATCTACTTGTCACGGACGTGATGCCTATATACATGATCATGCCTAGATATTCTCATAATTATGCACAATTCTATCAATTGCTCAATAGTAATTTGTTCACCCACCGTAGAATACTTATGCTCTTGAGAGAAGCCACTAGTGAAACCTATGGCCCCCGGGTCTATTCTCATCATATCAATCTCCATCACTTTAATATTGTTTTGCTATTTACTTTGCTTTTACTTTTTACTTTGCATCTTTACATCAAAAATACCAAAAATATTCTATCTATCAGTTCTGACTCTCGTAAGTGACCGTGAAGGGCTTGACAACCCCTAATCGCGTTGGTTGCGAGTAGCTATCATTTTGTGCAGGTATGAGGGACTTGAGCGTGGCCTCCTACTGGATTGATACCTTGATTCTCAAAAACTGAGGGAAATACTTACGCTACTCTGCTGCATCATCCCTTCCTCTTCAGGGAAAACCAACGCAAGCTCAAGACGTAGCAGATGGCTGTAGTATTCGGTGTTGGTTTTGTACCATAGCGCGCTTCCTAGATCCATAGATAGATCTAGTCGCGCCGGATTTTTGATGCAGGTTTTCACGTAGATCGTGTGTTGACTTATGCGTGACTTTGTTAGCCGCTCTATCGTGTTCACAAGGTGGTGGATCCGGCCGGTTGGCCGTATCACTTTTCGGCTGTATGGGCTCTAAGGCCTCATCATCGAATTCCGGTAATAGCTTGCACTTTGGATAGCTATTTTTATGGTGACTTCCACCATTCTTTGTTACTTTGTTCCACTTGCTGTTGAGCGTATCTTGTGCGACCTTGAGCCTTTGCTTCTATTTCTTCAGGCTCCTCGCTATGGTAATAAGCCTTCTGCGGAGGTTTTCTTGCTCCAAGTGCGTTTCGGGGATGATGTGTGCATCTTCGTCCGGACTGTTTTCTTCCCCAGACGGGGTTTGATGAGGCTTATCCTTGGCGTCGTCGTGGTTGGACGTCGGATCCGTACTATGTTTGCAGTTTGCATCTTGATCGTGCTCTGCCACCAGGGTGGTGCAGTCGTCGTTTCTTCTAGAGTCGACTGGACTATTATTTCATCTTGCGTTGTTATCGCTATTTTTGCTATGGCGGGACTTAGAGCAGCGCCGCTGATGTCGGCGCCGGGTTGCTTGGAGGGGGCATCCTCTGCTGTCTCTTTGCCATTGCCCTCTCTGGGTGTATCCACCATGTATACGTCATGTGATGAAGTGGCGGTCCAGCACCCTATGGGCGGTGGTTCCTGTTCGTCTCCTGCATCATCATCCATGCCGTCCATGTCTTCGGGGTCGAAGTCGAGCATGTCGGTTAAATCATCGACAGTGGCTACTATGTGGGTGGTGGGTGGGCAGAGAATTTCTTCGTCGTCCGCATCCCATTCTAGCCGGACATAGTCCGGCCAAGGTTCTCCTGACAGGGAGAGAGACCTTAATGAATTTAGCACATCTCTGAAAGGTGAGTGCTGAAATATATCTGCGGAGGTGAACTCCATGATCGGTGCCTCGTCGAATTTGACAGGCACGGATGTAGGCGGCTCGGAGTCCGTGGCCGGGGATAAATCCAGTGGTTCGGCGACGCGGCTCTCGAAAGGGGTGAAGTCAGTATCTGGCTCTAACGCCATTGAGAGTGCGGCCTCCATGGCGGGGTCTATCCCTCCGCTCTCGGATGGCGTGATTTGCTCCGGATTAACGGCCGGAGTAGCTGCGGATGCGATCTCCCAAACACTGTCCGACTACAGAGTTACGTCTTGCTCGTTGGGACTGTGCGGCGCGTCCGGCATGGGCTCGAATCCGTCGAAGATCAAGTCTCCGCGGATGTCGGCCGTGTAGTTCAAGTTTCCAAATCTGACCTGATGGCCAGGGGCGTAGCTTTTGATCTGCTCTAGATGGCCAAGCGAATTGGCCCGCAGTGCGAAGCCGCCGAATACGAAGATCTGTCCGGGGAGGAAAGCCTCACCCTGGACCACATCGCTAGCGATGATCGAAGGAACCATCAAGCCTTATGGTGACGACACAGTGGAACTCTCAATGAAAGCACCAATGTCGGTGTCAAAACCGGTGGATCTCGGGTAGGGGGTCCCGAACTATGCGTCTAAGGCGGATGGTAACAGGAGGCAGGGGACACGATCTTTACCTAGGTTCGGGCCCTCTCGATGGAGGTAATACCCTACGTCCTGCTTGATTGTTCTTGATTATATGAGTAGTACAAGAGTTGATCTACCACGAGATCAAAGAGGCTAAACCCTAGAAGCTATCCTATGGTATGATTGTATGTTGTCCTACGGACTAAAACCCTCTGGTTTATATAGAAACCGGAGGGGGCTAGGGTTACACAAGGTCGGTTACAAAGGAGGAGATGTACATATCCGTATTGCCTAGCTTGTCTTCCACGCCAAGTAGAGTCCCATCCGGACACGACACAAAGTCTTCAATACGGTATCTTCATAGTCCAACAGTCCGGCGAAAGGATATAGTCTGGCTGTCCAGAGACCCCCTAATCCAGGACTCCCTCAGCCATAAAAAATAGAGAAAAGGCCCAAATAAAAATAAAGAGAAAAAAGAGAAGGGGCAATGCTAGTATCCTTTTACCACAATTGTGCTTCGAAGTAGCACCATGATCTTCATGATAGGGAGTCTATTATGTTGTCACTTTCATATACTAGTGGGAATTTTTCATTATAGAACTTGGCTTGTATATTCCAATGATGGGCTTCCTCAAAGTGCCCTAGGTCTTCGTGAGCAAGCAAGTTGGATGCACACCCACTTAGTTTCTTTTGTTGAGCTTTCATACATTTATAGCTCTAGTGCATCCGGTGCATGGCAATCCCTACTCACTCACATTAATATCTATTGATGGGCATCTCCATAGCTCGTTGATACGCCTAGTTGATGTGAGACTATCTTCTCCATTTTTGTCTTCTCCACAACCACCATTCTATTCCACCTATAGTGCTATATCCATGGCTCACACTCATGTATTGCGTGAAGATTGAAAAAGTTTGAGAACATCAAAAGTATGAAACAATTTCTTGGCTTGTCATTGGGGTTGTGCATGATTTAAATATTTTGTGTGATGAAGATAGAGCATAGACAGGCTATGTGATTTTGTAGGGATATCTTTCTTTGGCCATGTTATTTTGAGAAGACATGATTGCTTTGTTAGCATGCTTGAAGTATTATTATTTTTATGTCAACATTAAACTTTTGTCTTGAATCTTTCGGAAATGAATATTCTTGCCACAATAAAGAGTATTACATGGATAAATATGTTAGGTAGCATTCCACATCAAAAATTATGTTTTTATCATTTACCTACTCGAGGACGAGGAGGAATTAAGCTTTGGGATGCTTGATACGTCTCCAACGTATCTATAATTTTTGATTGTTCCATGCTATTATATTATCTGTTTTGGATGTTTAATGAGCTTTAATATACCTTTTTATATTATTTTTGGGACTAACCTATTAACCGAAAGCCCAATGCAAATTGCTGTTTTTTTCCTATTTCAGTGTTCCGCAAAAATGGAATATCAAACAGAATGAAACCTTCGCGAGGATGTTTTTTGGAACAAACATGGTCCAGGAGACTTGGAGTGGACGTCAAGGAAGCAATGAGGGAGCCACGAGGTAGGAGGGCGCGCCCCAGGGGTGTGCATGCCCCCACCCTCGTGGGCCCCTCGGAGCTCCACCGACCTATTTCTTTCGCCTATATATACTCTTATACCCTAAAACCTTCGGGGAGAGCAAAGAAACACCTTTTACATCGCCGCAACCTTCTGTACCCATGAGATCCCATCTTGGGGCCTTTTTCGGCTCTCCGCCGGAGGGGGATTCGATCACGGAGGGCTTCTACATCAACACCATAGCCTCTCCAATGATGTGTCAGTAGTTTACCACAGACCTTCGGGTCCATAGTTATTAGCTAGATGGATTCTTCTCTCTCTTTGGATCTCAATACAAAGTTCTCCTCGATCTTCTTGGAGATCTATTCGATGAATTGTGGGTTTATGATCAAGTTTATATATGAACAATATTTGATTCTTCTCTGAAATCTTTTATGTATGATTGGTTATCTTTGCAAGTCTCTTCGAATTATCAGTTTGGTTTGGCCTACTAGATTGATCTTTCTTGCAATGGGAGAAGTGGTTAGCTTTGGGTTCAATCTTGCGGTGCTCGATCCCAGTGACAGAAAGGGAAACGACACGTATTGTATTGTTACCATCGAGGATAAAAAGATGGGGTTTATATCATATTGCTTGAGTTTATCCCTCTACATCATGTCATCTTGCCTAAAGCGTTACTTCGTTCTTATGAACTTAATACTCTAGATGCATGCTAGATAGCGGTAGACGTGTGGAGTAATAGTAGTAGATGCAGAATCGTTTCGGTCTGCTTGTCACGGACGTGATGTATATATTCATGATCATTGCCTTAGATATCATCATAACTATGCGCTTTTCTATCAATCGCTCGGCAGTAATTTGTTCACCCACCATAATACATGCCATCTTGAGAGAAGCCACTAGTGAAACCTATGGCCCTCGGGTCTACTTTACATCATATTAATTTCCCATCAACTCACTAGTAGAAAAAGGGGCTATGGTCCAGGCCGCCTCAGCCCATTAGTCCCGGTTCAGTCTTGAACCGGGACCAATGTGGGCATTGGTCCCGGTTCGTGAGCCCAGGGGGCCGGCCGGGCCACGTGGGCCATTGGTCCCGGTTCGTATGGACCTTTTGGTCCCGGTTGGTGGGACGAACCAGGACCAAAGGGCCTCCCTCCTGGCCCACCACCATTGGTCCCGGTTAGTGGCTTGAACTGGGACCAAAGGCTCCCCTTTAGTCCCGGTTCATGCCACGAACCGGGACCAATGAATTGCCTATATATACCCCCTCGCGCAAGAGCAGAGCACAGTGCTCTATTTTTTCTGGCCGAGGGGGAGAGGCCTTTGTGGTGCTCTAGCTCACCTCCTATGCACATGAGGTGTTCGATGGAATGCCCGAGCCACACTACTTAAGCTTTCTCCTCTCGAAGCTCGACCTCCAAGCTCCATTTTCCTCGAGATTTGTCTAGATTTAGCGGTCCGTCATGCCCCGTCCCCGTCTTCACCACCGTCGATCACCCGCGCCGATCTCATCACCGACACCACCGTGGTGAGCCTCTTATTCTTATCTTCTTTCTGAAAGGAAAAATATTCTTACTTGTATGTTTAGATAGATACTTGTATCATTTTCTTACATTTATTATTGCATCTTATATAGTGCGATGGTTTTGGTATCCGCCCCCGTCGGCCCTCGTCCTGTCTATGATTCGGATTTGGTATGTATATTATCTTTATAACTATTGGTTCATTTATCTAGGATGTATGTGAATCGGAAATGCCAACCGACCTTGTCGAGAGGTTAAATTTAGTTGAAGAAGAAAACAATTTGTTGAAGGAAAAAATAAAAAAAATTGAGGAGGAGAAGATGATATTGGAGTTGCATGTTGCGGATGTCGTCGATGATCACAAGATCAAGATGGATGCAATGTGCTTGAAGATTAGAAAGATTAGAAAATATGCCATTCATACCGAGGCTTGGTATCATTATGCCGTTGGATCAATTGTTACCTTGGTTGCGATTATGATCGCATTTGTTTTCGCATTGAAATGTTTTACATAGTTTCAATGTATGGTTTAATTAATTAGATGCTCTGGAGAGCTATATGTTGTTAGATGAGAACTATGTATGCACTTTGGTTTTAATGTGATGATGAACTTCTATTAATTTGGACACTTAATTATATATAATGCACGCAGATGAACCGGCAATGGATGTACGGTGACAGACACACCCGCGAGTACATTAAGGGCGTGCATGAGTTTCTCCATGCGGCTGAGGCAAACAAGCAAAATGGTTTTATGTGTTGTCCATGCACTGAATGTGGGAATACGAGGTCTTACTCTAACCGGAAAATCCTTCACTCCCACTTGCTTTACAAGGGTTTCATGCCACACTATAATGTTTGGACGAGGCACGGAGAAATAGGGGTTATGATGGAAGACGGAGAAGAAGAAGAGTACGATGACAACTATGTGCCCCCCTGAATACGGTGATGTTGCAACGGGGGGAGCTGGTGAAGATCAAGAGGAACCAGACGATGATGTGCCCAATGATGCTGCCACGGGTGAAGCTACTGAAGATCAAGAGGAACCAGACGATGTGCCCGATGATGATGATCTCCGCCGGGTCATTGTCGATGCAAGGACGCAATGCATTAGTCAAACGGAGAAGCTGAAGTTCGATCGCATGTTAGAGGATCACAAAAAAGGGTTATACCCCAATTGCGAAGATGGCAACACAAAGCTCGGTACCGTACTGGAATTGTTGCAGTGGAAGGCAGAGAATGCTGTGGCTGACAAAGGATTTGAGAAGCTACTGAAAATATTGAAGAAGAAGCTTCCAAAGGATAACGAATTGCCCGACAGTACATACGCAACAAAGAAGGTCGTATTCCCTCTAGGATTGGAGGTGGAGAAGATACATGCATGCCCTAATGACTGCATCCTCTACCGCGGTGCATACAAGGATCTGAACGCATGCCCGGTATGTGGTGCGTTGCGGTATAAGATCAGACGAGATGACCCCGGTGATGTTGACGGCGAGCCCCTCAGGAAGAGGGTCCCTGCAAAGGTGATGTGGTATGCTCCTATAATACCACGGTTGAAACGTCTGTTCAGAAACGAAGAGCATGCCAAGTTGATGCGATGGCACAGTGAGAACCGAAAGAAAGATGGGAAGTTGAGAGCACCCGCTGACGGGTCGCAGTGGAGAAAAATCGAGAGAAAGTACTGGGATGAGTTTGCAAAGGACCCAAGGAATGTATGGTTTGCTTTAAGCGCGGATGGCATTAATCCTTTCGGGGAGCAGAGCAGTAATCACAGCACCTGGCCCGTGACTCTATGTATGTATAACATTCCTCCTTGGATGTGCATGAAGCGGAAGTTCATTATGATGCCAGTTCTCATCCAAGGCCCTAAGCAACCCGGCAACGAAATTGATGTGTACCTAAGGCCATTAGTTGAAGAACTTTTACAGCTGTGGAATGGAAACTGTGTACGTACGTGGGATGAGCACACACAGGAGGAATTTAACCTTAAGGCGTTGCTGTTCGTGACCATCAACGATTGGCCCGCTCTCAGTAACCTTTCAGGACAGACAAACAAAGGATACCACGCATGCACGCACTGTTTAGATGACACTGAAAGTATATACCTGGACAAATGCAGGAAGAATGTGTACCTGGGCCATCGTCGATTTCTTCCGACCAACCATCAATGTCGAAAGAAAGGCAAGCATTTCAAAGGCGAGGCAGATCACCGGAAGAAGCCCGCCATGCGCACCGGTGATCACGTGCTTGCTATGGTCAATGATTTACCCTATGTCATCTTTGGAAAGGGTCCCGGTGGACTAGCTATTCCGAATGACGCTGAGGGACACACACCCATGTGGAAGAAGAAATCTATATTTTGGGACCTACCCTACTGGAAAGACCTAGAGGTCCGCTCCTCAATCGACGTGATGCACGTGACGAAGAACCTTTGCGTGAACCTGCTAGGCTTCTTGGGCGTGTATGGGAAGACAAAAGATACGCCGGAGGCACGGGAGGACCTGCAACGTTTGCATGAAAAAGACGACATGCCTCCGAAGCAGTATAAAGGTCCTGCCAGCTACGCTCTTACGAAAGAAGAGAAAGAAATCTTCTTTGAATGCCTGCTTAGTATGAAGGTCACGACTGGCTTCTCATTGAATATAAAGGGAATAATAAATATGCCAGAGAAAAAGTTTCAGAACCTAAAGTCTCATGACTGCCACGTGATTATGACACAACTGCTTCCGGTTGCATTGAGGTGGATTTTACCGGAAAACGTCCGATTAGCCATTGTGAAGCTATGTGCATTCCTCAATGCAATCTCTCAGAAGGTGATCGATCCAGAAATGGTACCAAGGCTAAGGAGTGATGTGGCGCAATGTCTTGTCAGTTTCGAGCTGGTGTTCCCACCATCCTTCTTCAATATCATGACGCACGTCCTAGTTCATCTAGTCGACGAGATTGTCATCCTGGGGCCCGTATTTCTACACAATATGTTCCCCTTTGAGAGGTTCATGGGAGTCCTAAAGAAATATGTCCGTAACCGCGCTAGGCCAGAAGGAAGCATCTCCATGGGCCATCAAACGGAGGATGTTATCGGGTTTTGTGTTGACTTCATTCCTGGCCTTAACAAGATAGGTCTCCCTAAATCGCGGTATGAGGGGAGACTGACTGGAAAAGGCACTCTTGGAAGAGACTCAATAATATGCAGGGACGGATATTCTTGGTCTCAAGCACACTACACAGTTCTACAGAACTCTACCTTGGTGACCCCGTATGTCGATGAACACAAGAACAGTCTGCGCTCCAAACACCCGGAGCAAAGCGACGACTGGGTTACATGTGAACACATCAGGACTTTCAGCAGTTGGTTGGAAACACGTCTCAGAGGTGACAACACTGTTTGTGATGAGTTGTACTTGTTGTCCAGGGGACCATCTTTGACTGTATTGACTTACAAAGGATACGAGATAAATGGGAATACATTTTACACGATCGCCCAAGATCAAAAGAGCGCCAACCAAAATAGCGGTGTCCGCTTTGATGCAGCAACCGAGAGCGGAAAGGACACATATTATGGTTACATAGTGGACATATGGGAACTTGACTACGGACCTGATTTTAAGGTCCCTTTGTTTAAGTGCAAATGGGTTATTCTCTTTGGCGGCGGGGTACAAGTAGACCCACTGTACGGAATGACAACAGTGGATCTGAAAAATCTTGGGTACACTGACGAACCGTTCGTCCTAGCCAATGATGTGGCACATGTTATCTATGTGAAGGACATGTCTACTAAACCGAGAAAAAGAAAAGATAAGGAAGCGAATACATCATACGATGAGCCAAAGCGCCACATAGTTCTTTCAGGAATAAGGGACATCCTGGGAGTGGACGGCAAGACAGACATGTCTGAAGATTATGAAAAGTTTCATGAAATTCCTCCCTTCAATGTCAAGGCTGACCCAAGCATCCTGATAAACAATGAAGATTATCCATGGTTACGGCGCAATAAGCAAATGACACAAGCGAAGAAAAAGTGAAGACTTTCTCCTGCAATAAGAAAATGCTATGTGGGTGAAATTATGATACCATGCATCCCAACTTTCAACTTTTTCAGAGTTCATTTGAAATGCTTTCATGTCTTATGGTTTGAAACTTTGATACTTCGAAAGTGATTGTCCATTTTGTACACGAAGTGCATCAAGTTTTTGTCGTAACCCTCTCTACTTTTTGGAACATGCTATGTGGGTGAAATGATGATACCATGCCAACTTTCAACCTTTTCAGAGTTCATTTTGAAATGCTTTCCAATTTCAGAGTCATTTAGCTCAAAGAATGAATTAATAGCAAACAGAATGAACTACAAAACTTTTATGAAAATAAAAACAATCAATTAAAATATTATGTTATGATCAACTAAAATAAAACTATAATATTCTTCAATAGCAAAAAGAATATAATTTGTGTGACCTAAAAGCAAACTATAAGTATTTAATTGTAAGTATAAATAAAAAATAAATAGAAAAGAAGAAAAAAATTCATAAACTAGTGATTCACACAAAATTTTAAAAATTCAAATTTAAACTATTTAAAATTTAAAACTAATGGCACTAACAGAAAGTTTATAATTTTTGTGACCTAAAAGCAAAAAGAAATCACTAAAAAACTGTAAGTATTTAGTTGTAAGTAGAAATAAAAAATAAATAGAAAAAAAATTCTAATTTTATAGTAAAGTTATTCATAAACTAGTGATTCACACAAATTTTTAAAAATTCAAATTTAAACTATTTAAAATTTAAAACTAATGGCACTAATAGAAAGTTTATAATTTTTGTGACCTAAAAGCAAAAAGAAATCACTAAAAAACTATAAGTATTTAGTTGTAAGTAGAAATAAAAAAATAAAAAACCAAAAAAATATAGAAACAAAAAAGAAAAAACCAAAAAAAATGCCTCCTACTGGGCCTCCACGGCCTGAATACGACTAGAAACCCTACATGGGCCAGGATTCAGGCCCGCAGAGGCCCAATAGGCCCACAGGCAGTAGCAGTTTAGGCCCGAAAGCCTGTATTTGAGAGGAGCTCGAAAGGGGAGGCAGAGCAGCGCTTATAAACCAGTATCGGCGCCCTTCAGCTAGCGATGTGGAACTAAACTTCTGGGCGCGGGGCGCACAAGGGCATTGGTCCCGGTTGGTGGCACCAACCGGGACTAAAGGTGGCATTGGTCACGGTTCGTGGCACCAACCGTGACCATTGCCCCCCTTTAGTCCCGGTTGGTGCCACCAACCGGGACCAAAGGCCGCCGCTTCCCGCCCTTTGGGCTGCTGAAAATTGGCCTTTGGTCCCGGTTCGTGGCACCAACCGGGACCAAAGGGGGGCATTGGTCACGGGTCGTGCCACGAACCGGGACCATTGCTCTGCCTATATATACAGCACTTGCGAAATTTTCGGCAACTGCTCCATTCCCCATCGCCGACGCCGCCATGCTGCTCGTCCTCCTCGTTGCCGTCGCCGCGCCCTGCCCCGTCGTCGCCCCGTGCCCCTGCCCTTTGCTCACCGTCGCCGTCGCCCCGCGCCCCTTGCTCGCCGTCGCCGCCCCGTGCTCGCCGTCCCTGCCCCGTCGCCGTCGCCCTCCCGCGCGCCGCCCCGCCGTCGCCATCGCCGTCGCCCGCCCGCCCCCATCGTCGCCGTCGCGGTCCTCCTCTGGTCCGGCCGCGGCGCCCTTTTTTTCTGTTATATGCTTTTTTTCCTGCTATATGCTTTTTTTTCATGTATATATGCAAAAAATATATATGTATATATATGCTTGTTTTTTCATAGATATTTTTCTGTTCATAGATATTTTTTCATAGCTATATTAGGATTTTTTTTCATAGATATTTTTTCATAGCTATATTAGGATTTTTTTCATAGATATTTTTTCATAGATATTTTTCTGTTCATAGCTATATTAAGCTTTTTTTCTATTCATATATATTTTTTCATATATATGCTTGTTTTTTATATATATGTGTATATATGTTCTTTGTGTATATATCTAAGTTCATGTATATATGCAAAAAATAGTTCTTTAGAAAAATTAGGATTTTTTTGGTGATATTAATTATTGTAAATATGAAATTGTTTTTATAATCATATGAACAAATGAATTAGAAGAGGGAGAAGAAGAGGGGGTCGAGAGGGGGTCTAGGGTCGCCGAGGGGTCGAGGGTCGTCGAACATGAGAGGAGGAAGAGGATAAAAAAAGAGGAAGAAGAAGAAAAAAAAGAGGAGAAGAAAGAATTCTTCTCCTCTTTTTTTTCTTATTCTTCCTCTTTTTTTATCGGGGACGAGGGTCGTCGAGGGTCGCCGAGCGGTAGAGGAAGAAGAGGATAAAATAGAAGAGGAAGAAAAAAAAGAGAGGGGTCGACGGTCGCCTAGGGGTCGAGGATCGAGAGGGGGTCTAGGGTCGCCGAGAGGGGAGAGGAAGACGAGGAGAAATACATAAGAAGAAGAAAAAAGAAGAAAAAAAAGAGGAGAAGAAGAAAGGAATAGAGGAGAAAAGAGAAAACTAGAATATATTCTATTTTTCTCTTTTCTCCTCTATTCCTTTCTTCTTCTCCTCTTTTTTTTCTTCGACACGTGGGGAGGGGGGGGGGTCGAGAACGCCAGACATTCATGAGAGAGGCGAGGAAAGAATAGAGGAGACTTCTCCTCTATTCTTTCTTCTCTTCTTTTTTCTTCTTCTTCTTCCTCTTTATTTTACCGGGAACGAGGGTCGTCGAGAGGGCCGCCGAGTGGTAGAGGAGAAACCCTAAATAGAAAGTATCGTCGGTGTGAGATACATGTACCGTCGGTGTCGGACATTACATCCACATCCCACAAGTGGCGCGGGCTTCGACGCCCATGTCACTTGTGGGACGTGGATGTAGTGTCCGACACCGAAGGCCACATGTATCTCACACCCACGATACTTGCTAGCTATTTAGGGTTTCCTTTGACACTAGGCAACCTCCCGACCCCTCGGCGATCCTCTCGAACATGAGAGGAAGAAGAGGGTCGTCTAGGGTTCGAGGGTTCTTGTCCTCTATTCTTTCTTCTCTTCTTTTTTCTTCTTCTTCTTCTTCCTCTTTATTTTATCGGGAACGAGGGTCGTCGAGAGGGCCGCCGAGTGGTAGAGGAGAAACCCTAAATAGAAAGTATTGTCGGTATGAGATACATGTACTGTCGGTGTCGGACACTACATCCACATCCCACAAGTGGCGCGGGTTTCGACGCCCACGTCACTTGTGGGACGTGGATGTAGTGTCCGACACCGAAGGCCACATGTATCTCACACCCACGATACTTGCTAGCTATTTAGGGTTTCCTCTACCGAAAAGAAGAGGAGAAATAAATAAGAAGAAGAAAACAGAAGAAAAAGAAGAGGAGAAGAAGAAAGGAATAGTGGAGAAGAAGAGAAAATAGAATATATTCTATTTTCTCTTCTTCTCCACTATTCCTTTCTTCTTCTCCTCTTTTGTTTCTTCTTTTTTTTCTTCGATCTTCTCCTCTAGCTATTCCTTTCTTCTTCTCCTCTATTGGTCGAGGGTCGGGAACTAGGGTAGAGGGTCGAGGGTCGTTAAGGGGTCAAGGGTCGAGGGTTTCATAGTCGTTGAGGGTTTGAGGGGTCAAGAATCGCCGAGGGGTCGAGAGAGGTTTCCTAGTGTCAAAGTATTGAAGAAATCCATGCCTTCATCATTAGCCGGAAGTAACCAGGGCATGTTGGTACGAAGTTCTGCAAAGTTGTTCTGGAATGGAGTCCCGGATAGAATAATCCACCTTTTGGTACGAATTCAGCAAAGGCCTTCCAAATAGCGATATTCGGAAGGCTCTTGCTGAACTTTGTACCAAAAAGCGAATTATCCTATCTGGGACTCCGTTCCAGAACAACTTTGAAGAGCTTCCTACCATCATGCACATGTTACTTTCGCCTAATGATGAAGACATGGTTTTGTTGAATCCTTTGACACTAGGCAACCTCCCGACCCCAAGGTGATCCTCTCGAAAATGAGAGGAAGAAGAGGATAAAAAAAGAAGAGGAAGAAGAAGAAAAAAGAGGAAGAAAAAAGAGGAGAAGAAAGAATAGAGGAGTTCTTCTCCTCTATTCTTTCTTCTCCTCTTTTTTTTCTTCTTCTTCCTCTTTTTTTATCGGGAACGAGCGTCATCGAGGGACATATATAGATGTAGTGTCGTCGTTGTCGATATATACCCCCTCCCGATAGCTTACTATGATTAGGTAGCTAGTTCTACGTTTGGCACTAATATATCCATCTGTCATGTTTGAATAATAATTGCCATGTTGTAAATATTTGTAGAAACTATGGACACCGCCCTAGACGAAGCAACAAAAGAAGCGTTGTTGAGGGAGATAATCGCACAAGGAAGTGATGCCGTCTCGTACTATCTCAACGATATCATCGATGGTCTGGAAGGAGAGGGTGAACAAGCTGGCTACGGTGACCTAATGCCGATGCAAGAAGAAGAACATGATGACGGCGCCGGTGACCCAATGCCGGTGCAAGAAGGAGACCGTGATGACGGCTCCGGTGACCGAACCGAGTCCGGCCAGGTATATATATTAGTTAAGCCTATGCTGACTAGCTGATTGATGCATTCATTGTTTTGGTATGTACACATATTAATTAAGTCTTTGTTCTTTTTTCTAGCCCTCCGGATCGAGCACAACTTCGGTAAAGAGAGGAGGCCCGAAGAAAAAGTTGAGCTCGGATGAAAAGCTTGAGATCACAGCAATCGCACCCGACGGCCAACCTATTGAACCCCTCCGGACAAAGAGGGCATTTGTTGCTCAGTGCGGGGTTCTGGTTAGGGACAAGATCCCGATAAGCATCCAGCAATGGTTTAAGCCGGCCACAGAAGACCCTAAGGTGTCTTATGTCAATGATATGCAGAAAAATGATCTTTGGACTGAGCTGAAGTCAAATTTCACCCTACCGTCAGGGCACTCCGCCTCCTCCACCGCCTCCTCCTCCGGCAAGTGACGATCAGGGCCCTCGGCCAGCTCCTTCTCCGGCTCGTGGCGGCACTCCGCCTCCGTCTCCGCCTGCGCCGACGCGCCCGAGCAGCCAACCTCCTCCTTCTCCGCCTCGTCAGCAAGGGTAGAAGAGACCTGCCGCCGCTCCAGCTGCTCCGGCGGGTCGTAGTCCTTCTCCTCCACCTCTTAAGCAAGTAAAGAAGACAAACGCTTCGTCTGCTCGGTCGGCGTCTAGCAGTACAACCAGAGGCGGGAGGACATACAGATTCGTTCCTTCTCTGAAGACTCCAGAGAAGTTACCATACGAGAGGACCCAGGAGGAGAACGCCGAGATCGCGCGAGAAGAAGTGAGGAAATTCTTTGAAGGGGTGAAAGCAAAGAAACATCCACCTCCGGAGGAGAAGGTAGATGGGGTGAAAGTGAAGCGCACTCTGGCTGCCCTGACAAAACCACCAAAGTCTGATCCGCCAAAAGGAAACTATGACCGCATTATTGGAAAGGAATTTGCCGAAGCGGAGCGGTCGGGAACTACTGTCAGTGATGAAAGGCTGAAAAAACGACGAGCTGGGAAAAAAATTGCCCAGCTCAGCAAACAAGCGAAGCAATCATGCCCCAAGCTCAAGGTGCCTAGCCACAACGTCGCTAATGATCCGAGGATGGTGCCCGGTTATAGCAATCTTGCAGATTACCTGCCCGACGAAGTACCTTATGAACCCATGGAGATGCAGATGCAAAGATACGAGTACGGGAAGCCTCTCGTCAAAGATGAAAGATCTCTATCAACGATGATGCGAAGATTGCATGATTGGTACTTGAAAATCTGCAGAGACTCTGGGGGGAGTAGTACTTTGTATGTGAAAGTTAAAAAGCAGCATGACCTCGTGGGAATTGATCTGTTGCCTGTTCCATTTGAGGAGTTCTATCAGTTTTTCAATCAATTGGCCCTCGATAAAACAACGGTCGCCTGCTACTGTCTGTAAGTAGTACTACTTCTGTCATTAAGTTTCTCTATATAGCTTAGCTCTTTCATTGCATGTATTTATAATCATCCTCACTATATTATGCAGATTGAAGATCGTCGAATTGAAGAAAAGACAAGTCGGTGATATTGGGTTCATTAACACATATCTCATAGATGCAATTCAGGTTAAACTTCATGCCGCAGCTACCGAGGCCAACTTGCTACAATCGTTCGTAATAAATCAAAACAAAGATATAATACTCTTTCCTTACAACTTCAAGTGAGTGTTACTGTCTTGTGCGTATTCGGTTTCCCATATATATTACTCAAGGTTATAGTAATGTAATTCATAAGTTATGCATGCGTGTGCAGTTTCCACTATATTCTCCTAGAGATTAAGCTTGAGCAGGGACTAGTAACCGTCTTAGACTCAAAACGAAAAGATCCCCAGGACTATGCAGACATGACTGAAATCCTCAAGAAGTAAGTTAAATCGATCATTATCCACCATATCAGCAACTTTGTTCATTTCCTGATATCAAGTAATTGTTTTCTTTGTCCGGCAGGGTTTGGATAAAATTCACCAAAAAAGTTCCGGGACTGCCGAAGGAGCTGGAATTTAGACACCCGAAAGTAAGTACTATAGTAGCATGTTCTGCGCATCTCCTAGTGATTCAAGCGCTAGTTTCATCAATACCATTTAGCATTCTTGCTTATCAGTTTGATTGACCTCTATTTCTTGTAAAGTGGTTGTGGCAGGAAGAAGGGAATGATTTCTGTGGATACTACATCTGCGAGTCCATCCGCCACACGACGTGTGAGCGGGGCGGGTACTCTAACGAACAATATGAAGTACGTAAATAACAATATTCACAATTTTATTTTATTACCATCATTTGTGTTGAGTTTCATTCATTCATATATATATATATGTATTGACCCCCTTCTTCAAATTAGATGTTTCGGAAGCGGGATGAACTCCTAGCACCAGCTCGCATGCGAGCAATTCAAGAGGAATTGGCGGCATTCTTTCTTGACCACGTGATCCCTGAAGACGGAGAATTCTATGTGAACCCTGAGTCCGTATGATTATATTTGTAAGAGATAATTATTGTATATATGTAGCCGGTACTGTCGGATAGATATACGAGAACTTGTTGTTCGACCAATCTCTCGGAGAAGGAGAGGTGGTCGATATCACTTCTCTCTGTATGCATATATGTTCATGACGATCTTCTGTTTCCTTCGTTTGCTTTACTAGCTAGCCAGCGTGTCTAGTCCTCTCTATACGTATGTATAGTACGTAGCGTCGACCAAGCACAGACATAAGAGAGGACACTTCTCTATATTAATTATAGCTAGCTAACACAATATATGAAACACCTAAATTAACCCCCCAAAACCCCCAACCCCCCCTTTCAAAAAAAAACAAAAACCCTAGCCACAGAAATGCTGACGCGTGGATGCCTATTGGTCCCGGTTGGTGCCACCAACCGGGACCAAAGGGTCTCCTGACTGGGCTCTGCACACTGCCCACGTGGAGGGGCTTTAGTCCCGGTTCTGGATTGAACCAGGACTAAAGGTGGGAGGTATTAGTACCGACACTTTAGTCCCGGTTCAGGAACCGGGACTAAAGGCCCTTACGAACCGGGACTATAGGCCCTTTTTCTACCAGTGACTAGCCATTTCTGTTGCCGTTTATTTTGCAATCTTTACTTTCCAATATATAAAACAAAAACACCAAAAATATTTATCTTATTATCTTTATCAGATCTCACTTTTGCAAGTGGTCGTGAAGGGATTGACAACCCCTTTATCGCGTTGGTTGCAAGTTTCTTATTTGTTTGTGCAGGTACTAGGTGACTTGCATGTAGTCTCCTACTGGATTGATACCTTGGTTCTCAAAAACTGAGGGAAATACTTACAATACTTTGCTGCATCACCCTTTCCTCTTCAAGGGAAAACCAATGCATGCTCAAGAGGTAGCACCTGTCCCTTCCTTGAGGGGGCGGTCGGGCAGGTCTGCCTAGGTATATCTTGGTGGTGCGGGCGCAACGGCCTCGCCGTCCAATTGTGGCAGCAGTTTCCGCTTTGGGTAGCTTTTGGTTTGCTATTGGTAGCCGTACCCTTCTTCGGTTACCAGGACTTTTGTCCATCTATCATGTTTTGCTCGGCCTTTAGTTGTTGCTGCTTCTTCTTCAGGCTTCGCGCAATGGCTATAAGTTTTTTTTGAATCGCTCTTGGTCTAGTGGATCCTCCGAAACAATGAAATCCTTGGCTCCAAGGATAACCTCCTCCTCAGAGAGGGGGATGTAGTTACTGCCCTCGGAGTCATTGAGGTCCTCGAGATTAAACCGATCCTCGCTCTCCTCTGAGTTGTCTGGCTGTTGCTCGGGGGCGGGGTCACCAAGGTTTTTCGCATTGTCCAGGGTGTCGTCTTCTCCAATGCCCGTGTTGCTTTCCCCGCCTTGACGCCCCTTGGATCGTCAGTGTTGTTTCTATCGTTTGGGCGACTCTTGACCGGGCTTGTTGCTATCTCTTCTGGGGGTGCTGTCCCCGTTATTAGCGCCATCGCCGTTGTCCTTGGGGGTGTCCACCATGTAAACATCATAAGTGGAGGTTGCCATCCATCGGTCGGTGAAGGAAGGGGCAGCGTTAGTGTGGGCCAAGGCTTCACTCTCTTCGTCCATGTCGTCGGCCTCCTTAGAGGCATAGTCCAACACGTCGGCTAAGTCCTTGACAGTGGCTACCAAGTGGGTGGTGGGTGGGACGTACAATTCCCTGTGGCCAGCCTCATGGCCCCGCTAGGCGTAGGTCGAGGATGGGCCATCCGTGATAGTCATCGTCTGGATCCGATCTAGTGCCTCGTTTAACAGGGAAAAACTAGCCGGATTAGCATGTGAGATTTCTTAGGAGTTGACCTCCGGAGTGGTGGTGAGGTGGGGGCGAGTCCGGCCAGGGCTGACTCCCGGTCTTCGGACACCGAACTTGCATCAAGGCTCAAAGCCAGGTCCGCCGTAGGGAGGGTGAGTCCGGCCGGGGTTGACTCCCGGTCTTCAGACACGGTAGTCGCATCTAGGCTCGAAGCGGGGTGCAAGGTAAGAGCCAATCTGGAGATCGGATCAGGAAGATGTCCCAAAGGCAATGCTTCATGCTCTTTGGGCACCTCAGATAAGGCTAAGAAGCCAGTGAAGATCTGATCGCCCCGGGTGTCAGCGACATACTCTAGGTTACCGAACCTGATCCGGTGCTCAGGGTCGAAAACGTCGACCTGGTCGAGACGACTGGTCGAGTTGGCATGCAGAACGATGCTGCCAAGCGCGAAAAGCTGGCCGGAGACAAAGATGTCCCCAGTGTTGACGCCATCTTCGATGATCAGGCGGGCCATTGATCCTTCGACGATCCAACAGCGAAATTCTCAATTAAAGCACCAATGTCAGTGTCAAAACTGGTGGATCTCGGGTAGGGGGTCCTGAGCTGTGGATCTTGGATCGATGGGGAACAAGGGACAAAGGACATGAAGTTTACCCAGGTTCGGCCCTCTCGAAGAGGTAAAACCCTACGTCCTACTTTATTATATTGAAGTGTATAGGATGAATACAGAGTTGATCTACCACGGGATCAGATGAACTAAACCCTAGGCGAGTAGGATGATGGTTGTTGTTCTAGCCTCTACGGAATAAACCCTCCAATTTATATAAAAACCAGGGGTACTAGGGTTACGAATAGTCAATTAGAAGGAAAGAATAAACATGCCGAATCATCTATCTTGACTTGGAGTACACACCAAGGTATCAAAGACCTCCTGTCCGGACATGGGATCGGCTCGTAGTTCAGCCTTCTAACAGTTGCAATGTGGCCCAACTATCTGGCCCATGAGAGATAGGCCGGGACGCAGAGAACCCCCTAGTCCAGGACTCCCTCACTACCCCTCCGCCGCCATGGAGGCCATGGACCAGAGGGGGAACTCTCCTCCCATCTAGGGAGGAGGCCAAGCAAGAAGAAGGAGGAGGGGGGCTCTCCCCCCTCTCCCAGTGGCGCCAAAATGCCAATGGGGCAATCATCGCGACGATGATCTACATCAACAACTTCATTGCCGTAACCACCAACTCTCTCCTCCTCTATGCAGTAGTCTAAACTCTCTATTCCCGCTGTAATTCTCTACTTAAACATGGTGGTCAACACTATATATTATTATCCAATGATATGTGGCTATCCTATGATGTTTGAGTAGATCTATTTTGTCCTATGGGTTGATTGATGATCATGATTGGTTTGAGTTGTATATTTTATTTCGGTGGTGTGCTCCGTGTCATGCAAACGTGAGGGATCCCCGTTGTATGGTGTTGCAATACGTTCATGATTCTCTTATAGTGGGTGGCGAGAGTGACAAAAACTTATACCCGAGTAAGGGGGTTGTTGCATATGGGATTAAAGAGGACTTGATACTTAATGCTATGGTTGGGTTCTACGTTAATGATCTTTGGTAGTTGCAGATGCTTGCTAGAGTTCCAATCGTAAGTGCATATGATCCAAGTACGGAAAGTATGTTAGCTCATGCCTCTCCTGAAGGAAATATGCCCTAGAGGCAATAATAAAGTTATTATTTATTTCCTTATATCATGATAAATGTTTATTATTCATGCTAGAATTGTATTAACCGGAAACATAATACATGTGTGAATACATAGACAAACAGAGTGTCACTAGTATGCCTCTACTTGACTAGCTCGTTAATCAAAGATGGTTATGTTTCCTAACCATGGACAAAAGAGTTGTTATTTGATTAACGAGGTCACATCATTAGTTGAATGATCTGATTGATATGACCCATTCCATTAGCTTAGCACCCGATCGTTTAGTATGTTGCTATTGCTTTCTTCATGACTTATACATGTTCCTATAACTATGAGATTATGCAACTCCCGTTTACCGGAGGAACACTTTGGGTACTACCAAACGTCACAACGTAACTGGGTGATTATAAAGGAGTACTACAGGTGTCTCCAATGGTAGATGTTGGGTTGGCGTATTTCGAGATTAGGGTTTGTCACTCCGATTGTCGGAGAGGTATCTCTGGGCCCTCTCGGTAATACACATCACATAAGCCTTGCAAGCATAATAACTAAGATGTTAGTTATGAGATGATGTATTACGGAACGAGTAAAGAGACTTGCCAGTAACGAGATTGAACTAGGTATTGGATACCGACGATCGAATCTCGGGCAAGTAACATACCGATGACAAAGGGAACAACGTATGTTGTTATGCGGTCTGACCGATAAAGATCTTCGTAGAATATGTAGGAGCCAATATGGGCATCCAGGTCCCGCTATTGGTTATTGACCGGAGACGTGTCTCGGTCATGTCTACATTGTTCTCGAACCGTAGGGTCCGCACGCTTAACGTTACGATGACAGTTATTATGAGTTTATGCATTTTGATGTACCGAAGGATGTTCGGAGTCCCGGATGAGATCACGGACATGACGAGGAGTCTCGAAATGGTCGAGACGTAAAGATTGATATATTGGAAGCCTATGTTTGGACATCGGAAGTGTTCCGGGTGAAATCGGGATTTTACCGGATTACCGGGAGGGTTACCGGAACCCCCTGAGAGCCAAATGGGCCAACATGGGCCTTAGTGGAAAGGAGAGAGGGCAGCCCACATAGGGCTGCGCCTCCCCCCCTCTCCCTAGTCCTATTAGGACTAGGAGAGGGGCCGGCCACCTCTCTTTCTCTCCCCTTTAAAGGATTCCTAGTTGGACTAGGATTGGAGGGGGGAGTCCTACTCCCGGTAGGAGTAGGACTCCTCCTGCGCCTCCCTCTCTCTGGCCGGCCAGCCCCCCTCCCTCCATCCTTTATATACGGGGACAGGGGACACCCCAAGACACACAAGTTGATCCTTGAGATCGTTCCTTAGCCGTGTGCGGTGCCCCCTGCCACCAAATTCCACCTCGATCATACCGTTACAGTGCTTAGGCGAAGCCCTGCGTTGGTAGTACATCAAGATCGTCACCACGCCGTCGTGCTGACGGAACTCTTCCTCGACGCTTTGCTGGATCCGAGCCCGAGGAACGTCATCGAGCTGAACGTGTGCTAAGAACTCGGAGGTGCCGGAGTAACGGTGCTTGGATCGGTCGGATCGGGAAGAAGACGTACGACTACTTCCTCTACGTTGTGTGATCGCTTCCGCAGTCGGTCTGCGTTGGTACGTAGACAACACTCTCCCCTCTCGTTGCTATGCATCACCATGATCTTGCGTGTGCGTAGGAAAATTTTTGAAATTACTGCGTTCCCCAACATCTCCCTCATATAAAATTGCAACAATGATTACCTGTCTAGTTATCGATCGCCTAGGGACAAATACCTTTCTTGTGTGACAAAACCTTTTGTAGCGACCAGACCTCAAACGGTCCAATCTCTGTGCTCAGGTGTCATCCCTGGATCAGTAATGCTGACACCACACAGTACTTGAAGGATTTATAACAGAGTAGCAATCACACACTTATTACATCGAGTGTCTCAAAAGAGAACTTATTACAATAAATATAGCTTAAGGCCATCTAATAACGTTAACAGTAGAAGGCTTGGAAGATAAGTGAGTCCATCAACTCCAACGACATCACTGAGTATAGAACCGAGACCAAAAGGCACCTTAATCGTCGTCTGAAAAGTCTGCAACATGAACGTTGCAGCCCGAAACGGGTCAGCACATGGAAAATGCTAGCAATGTAACACATAGAGAGCAATGAAAATAAAAGGCTATACTAAATGCATATTTGGCTGGTGGAAAGCTCTATAGTTACAGTTTTGTGTAAAGCCAAATTTTCCCTTCTGCAAAGGAATAAATTTTATTTAACTATCATGGTAGTTGTTAAACATTGAGAGTGTAGACACCCTCTCAATCCCAATTAAGCATCATCATTAAAAAAACCCACAAAATTAATTAGAGTAACATGATGAGATTCACATGATAATCCAAGTACTAGATACTCAACATGTCCATAACCGGGGACACGGCTAACCATGATTAGTTTATACACTCTGCAGAGGTTTGCGCACTTTTCCAGACAAGACTCGATCTCCTCCGTTGGGATTCTCGCACTACATGGTGTTTGAGTAACGGATGACTGAGACATAGTCTTTTAGAAGTGCTAGCACCTTACGATCGGGTAGACCGTTACACCTACTTTCCCCTACATCTGCTAGTCTACCACTGTAAGAGTTTGCACGACTTAGTCAACTATGCTAGAGCCCATAGTAGCTTGTGGCTGCACAAGGAAGTTTCTAGCATGAATAATCTCATGATCCCTTTGGGCCTGGGTGGCGGTCCAAAAGAAAAACAGGCAATCACTGGAATACCCAGGTGCCTCAATCCACCCAAATGTGTATTTAAGTGACCACCTTAGATAAACCATTAATTTAACAATCTCACATCTGTCATGGATACACTCACCCAATCCACGTCTACTAGCATAGTATGGCATAATAAGCAAATGTAGAAGTAACTCCCAAAGGTTTGATAATAAACAGGTAATAGGTACTACCTCAACTACTTCCCAGAACCCACAATTTAATTAGATCCTAAACGGACTCCAAAAATCCCGAAATAAATTTTCCCCGGCTCCTAAAATCAAGCCACACAGGATGAACATTTATTTGGGCCCTAAATGCATTTTTGAAAAATGCACATTTTTCCTAAATTAAAATAAAATAGCAAATAAAACCAAAATAAAATCCTATTTGATTTTATTATTAAATCCTCAATATTTCTTTATTTTGGGAAAGTCATTTCATTCCCTCTCTCATATTTTTGTAATAGAAATAATTGAAGATAAAATAAATAAAATCAAATGATCCTATTTTCAAAATTTAAGAAAACTCAAATATGAAAATAACGAAATCCCCAACTCTCTCAGAGGGTCCATGAGTTGCGTAGAATTTTCTAGGATCAACCAAAATGCAATAAAATATGATATGCAATGATGATCTATTGCATAACATTCCAAATTGAAAATTTGGGATGTTAGAAACCTACCCCCCTTAAGATGAATCTTGCCCTCGAGATTCGGGTTGACTAGAAAATAGGTGAGCATGGTCCTTCAGCAATTCTTCCTCTCGCTCCCAGGTGGCTTCATCATCCGTGTGGTGGCTCCACTGAACTTTGCAAAACTTTATAACCTTGCTGCGGGTGACTCGGCTGGCATACTCAAGAATCTTGATTGGTTTCTCCTCATAGGTCAAATCACTATCCAACTGAATTGCTTCCAGCGGCACTGTGTCTCTCAGCGGTATATCAGCCATCTCTGCGTGGCACTTCTTCAACTGGGAAACGTGGAACGCGTCGTGAACTCCTGACAATCTTCAAAGGGCTTAACTCCTCCATGTGGAGATACTCGAAGATAAACTCGGTCTCCGACTTCGTAAACTGTCTCCTTGCGTTTAGAATCTGCGTAGCTCTTTTGCGTGGATTGGGATACCTTGAGCCTATCGCGAATCAGTTTCACTTTCTGTTCAGACTCCTTAATCAGATCCGGTCCAAACGACTGGCGGTCTCCAACTTCATCCCACGACAATGGTGTTCTGCACCTTCTTCCGTACAAGGCTTCAAAAGGGGCCATCTTCAAACTGGATTGATAACTGTTGTTGTAAGAGAACTCTGCATATGGAAAATTCTCATCCCAACTAGTTCCGTAATCTAGCGCACAAGCTCTCAGCATATCCTCCAAAATCTGATTGACTCTCTCGGTCTATCCATCTGTCTGCGGATGGAAAGTTGTACTGAATTCTAGCCTGGTACCCAAAGTTTCATGCAACTGACTCTAGAACTTTGAGGTAAATTGGGTTCCTCTATCTGATACAATGCTCCTTGGAACTCCATGCAGACATACGATTCTGGTCATGTATATCTTTGCCAACTTTGCACTGGTATAGGTAGTCTTCACTGGAATGATATGAGCTACCTTTGTCAAACGACCGACTACAACCCATATCGAGTCATAGCATGAACGAGTTCTGGGCAATCCAGTGATAAAATCCATGCCTAACTTTTCCCACTTCCATTCGGGTATCGGCAATGGCTGTAGCAATCCTGCTGGCTTCTGATGCTCTACCTTCACTCTCTGACATACATCACAAACTGCTACATACTCCGCAATATCCTTCTTCATTCCGGTCCACCAGAAAATATCCTTCAAATCCAAATACCTCTTGGTATTTCCTGGGTGAATCGAATATGGCGAACCATGGGCCTCTTGCAGAATTAACTTCCTGATCTCCGAATCATTGGGCACATAAACGCGGTCTTCAAACCATAAGGTATCGTGCTAATCCTCACGAAATCCTTTAGCTTTTCCCTTGGTTATTTTCTCCTTGATAGAAGCAATCTCCTTGTCAGTCTTCTGGGCTTCTCTGATCTTATCCATCAAAGTAGACCGAATCTCCAATGCTGCTACATAGCCTCTCAGGACTATCTCCAAACATAGGTCACGAAGATTTTCGGCTAACTCCCTTGGTAAATCTCCCGTCATTAGGGTGTTGACATGGCTTTTACGACTCAGCGCGTCAGCTACTAGGTTAGCCTTTCCGGGGTGATAATGCAATCTCATATCATAATCCTTGATGAGTTCCAACCATCTCCTTTGTCTGAGGTTCAACTCCTTCTGTGTGAAAATATACTTCAAACTCTTCTGATCCATGTATACCTCACAATGGTTTCCAATGAGAAAGTGTCTCCAGGTTTTTAATGCATGTACTACGGCTGCTAACTCCAAATCATGCATAGCATAATTCAACTCATGGGGCTTAAGCTGTCGTGAGGCATATGAAACAACTCTTCCTTCTTGCATAAGCACTGCTCCAAGTCCTCGACGTGAAGCATCACAATACACCTCATAATCCTTGGTCTGATCTGGCAAAATCAACACAGGTGATGTAAGCAAACATTTCTTCAACTCCCGGAAACTGGTCTCACATTCCTCGGTCCATATGAACTTGGTATCCTTCTTCAACAACTCCGTCATAGGCTTCGCAATCTTCGAGAAATTTTCAATAAATCTCCGGTAGTACCCTGCAAGTCCAAGAAAACTTCGGATCTCTCCAACTGTTGTTGGGGTTCCCAATTTGTCACAGTGTCAACCTTGGTGGGATCTACTGCTATACCTTCTCCGGATATAACGTGTCCGAGAAATCCAACTTCCTTCAACCAAAACTCATATTTGCTAAACTTGGCATATAACTGATGTTCTCTGAGCTTACCAAGTACCAAACGCAAATGCTCCTTATGCTCCTCTTCATTCTTCGAGTAAACCAGGATATCATCAATGAACACTACAACGAACTTATCCAGAAACTCCATAAACACCTTGTTCATCATGTTCATAAAATATGCAGGTGCGTTAGTCAGACCAAATGACATAACGGTATACTCGTACAGCCCACACCTAGTGGTAAAAGCCGTCTTAGGTATATCCTGTTCTCGAATCTTCAACTGATGGTATCCTGATCACAGGTCGATCTTGGAAAATAGCTTAGCTCCTTGCAATCGATCAAACAGATCATTGATCATCGGTAGTGGGTACTTGTTCTTTATGGTTACTTTATTCAATCCTCGATAATCAACAACCATCCATAACTATCCATCCTTCTTCTCCACTAGAAGTACTGGCGATCCCCAAGGCGAAGAACTTGGGCGAATATATCATTTATCCAGTAACTCCTTAATCTGCTTCTTAATCTCCACCAAATCCTTTGCGGGCATCCTATATGGTCTCTTAGATATTGGACGTGTGCCTAGCAAAAGCTCAATCAAAAACTCAATGTCTCTATCCAGCGGCATGTGTGGCAACTCCTCTGGAAACACATCAGGGAAATCCTTCACCACTGATACTTCCTGCTACACAACTCCTGTTAGACAATTTACTTGAGTCCTCTTCGGCACATGCCGGGATACATACTTGATCCTCTCCCTTCTGGGGTGGTAAGCAAAATTGACTTACTGGCGCAATCGATGTTTCCTCCATACATCGACAGCCAATCCATACCCAGAATTACATCCAATCCTTGTGATTCCAAAATGATCAAATCCGAGGGAAACACATGCCTACCTATACTCAATGGCACTTGAAAACATCCCTTGCAAGGCATATACTCCGCTCCTGGTGAGCTTACTAGCATAGGTGTTCTAAGAACTTTGGTGGGCAGGTTATACTTATCCACGAATTGCCTTGATATGTATGAATGTGATGCACTAGTATAAAAAAGAATGAGTGTAGTAAATGACTTAACCAAAAACTTACCGATTACTACATCCGGCTGCTCTTCAACCTCCTCCACGTTAACGTGGTTCACCTGTCCCCTATTGAAAGGGTTCGGCTTCTTCCCAGAGCTTCCATTGCCATTTCCATTCTGGGATTCAGGACATTCATTGGCATAATGTCCGGTCTTCTGGCACATAAAACAAGTGACTTGGCTCAGGTCTCTCTTGGCTGGGGTTGATGGGTTGGTGCGGTTCTGGCCGTTGCTTCCTCCATTCCCATTACCATTCTTGGTGCCGTTATGATTGTGCGAGCTACCTCCTCCATGGGTATGCTGAAAATGTCCTCCCGGTCTAGGGGTAAAACGTGGCTTCTACTGAGCTCCTGAATTGTACTTCCCTTGACCATACTTCCTTTTGCGGTTCTCAATACGCTGCTGCTTCCCTTCAATAATGAGAGCACGATCTACCAACTCCTGGTAGTTGTTGAAGGTTTCTACCATCAACTGCATGCTCAACTCATCATTCAGTCCTTCCAGAAACTTCTCCTGCTTAGCTGCATCCGTAGCAATGTCATCTGGGGCATAACATGCTAACTTACTAAAGTCCTCCACATACTGGCCAACTGTCTGTCCTCCTTGGCGCAAGTTGTGAAACTCTCGCTTCTTCATGGCCATAGCTCCTGCTGAAACATGGGCAGTACGGAAAGCCTGCTGAAACTGGTCCCATGTGACAGTGTTAATAGGGAAAGTGGCTGTGAAATTCTCCCACCATGATGATGCGGGTCCTTCAAGCTGATGTGCGGCAAACTTCACCTTTTCTGCATCTGTGCATCCTGCCGTGGTCAACTCCCTTGCTGTCTTGCGGAGCCAATCATCTGCTACTATAGGCTCGGTGCTACTGGAAACACCAGCGGATTCAGCCTAAGAAAATGGGCTAAGTGATCAACAGGTGGTGGTGGTGGTGGTGGGTTGTTGTTATTGTTGTTTCCCTGATTATGATTCTGGACTAGCAACTGCATCAATGTGTTCTGCTGCTGGATCAACTGGGTGAGCTCCGGTGGGAAGGTAAATTCCGGGTCACATCTCGGAGGCATCTGAGGGTTTAGAAAAGATGAGATTTAAGAATAGAGAGGGGTCTTGAGAGAAAACACTACCCATATGCACATGAGGCAAAAGCAAACAATTCACTTCATTCAATCAAACAAGGGCATACAATCGATCTAACTATCGCAAAAGTGCTCGGACTACTATATTTGCATGGTGGACTACTACTACTGATGGGGTGGTCTACTAGAAATATTCTTCGGTTGTAGACTCCATGATATCTGCTCCAGCTTCATCAACATAGTCATCATCGCTATTTTCTGGATCCGAGTCGGTGTCATCGATGATGATGTAGTCTTCCGGGTGAATCTCCTTGGGTTCTTCGTCTTCTTCTACTGGTGTAGGGCCTCCCATGAATATTCCGATCTTCATTGTTAAGTCGGCATTCTTGTCCACTAGTACTTCCATTTCCTCTTCATAATCTTCACGTGTAGCCTTGAGTTCTTCCTCCAGTTCCTTGATTCTTGTCCTCGCCTTCTTCAGATCTATCATGTCGGCGCACATCTGGTTCTCCTGACGTTGAATGTGCTGGTTTAACTCCTGGATAAAAGCTGCAATTGACCTATCCTTCCTAGTGCTGATCATCACCCAGTGTTCATCTCGGCGCCCACAAATCTGGTAGATAGTATCCTTGAGATCATTGCGGTAAAATTCTCCAAGGCGTCCCATGGTGATAAGAGATGCCATGCTCTTTCCTAGACTCCAAGTTGGTGCATCAAAAGAAAACTCTAAGGGCTCAGTGACTAGCATGAACATCCTTCCTGGAACTTGAACTTGAATCATCCAGCGCTCCTCTTCAGGTAAAGTGGCGTTGTAGTTCCCGGTGAAGCTTGGTACTCTTATGTTCAGATATCCAGTGACTTCCTTCAAGTGGCGTCCAAAGGGTGTATCTTCATCCGGTTGCGTGAACTTGTTCCTTGCATCCGCCATCCTAAAGGAGTATAAAAGATGAGAAGTCAGAATGAGAAGAGAGTGAGTAGTGATCTAGGTCTTTTAGCTTAGTGGTCGTGTCCTACAGTCAGCGTGTGCTCTAATACCATCTTGTAGTGACCAGACCTCAAACGGTCCAATCTCTGTGCTCAGGTGTCATCCCTGGATCAGCAATGCTGACACCACACAGTACTTGAAGGATTTATAACAGAGTAGCAATCACACACTTATTACATCGAGTGTCTCAAAAGAGAACTTATTACAATAAATATGGCTTAAGGTTATCTAATAACATTAACAGCAGAAGGCTTGGAAGATAAGTGAGTCCATCAACTCCAATGGCATCACTAAGTATAGAACCACGACCTAAACACACCTTAATCGTCGTCTGAAAAGTCTGCAACATGAACATTGCAGCCCAAAATGGGTCAGCACATGGAATATGCTGGCAATGTAACACATAGAGAGCAATGAAAATAAAAGGCTATACTAAATGCATATTTGGCTAGTGGAAAGCTCTATGGTTACAGTTTTGCGTAAAGCCAATTTTTCCCTACTACAAAGGAATAAATTTTATTTAACTATCATGGTAGTTATTAAACATTGAGAGTGTAGACACCCTCTCAATCCCAATTAAGCATCATCATTGAACAAAACCCAACAAAATTAATTAGAGTAACATGTTGAGATTCACATGATAATCCAAGTACTAGATACTCAAGATGTCCATAACCGGGGACACGGCTAACCATGATTAGTTTATACACTCTGCAGAGGTTTGCGCACTTTTCCCACAAGACTTGATCTCCTCCGTTGGGTTTCTCACACTACATGGTGTTTGAGAAACGGATGACCGAGACATAGTCTTTCAGAAGCGCTAGCACCTTACGATCGGGTAGACCATTACACCTAATTTCCCCTACATCTGCTAGTCTACCACTGTAAGAGTTTGCACGACTTAGTCAACTATGCTAGAGCCCATAGTAGCTTGTGGCTGCACAAGGAAGTTTCTAGCATGAATAATCTCATGATCCCTTTGGGCCTGGGTGGCGGTCCAAAATAAAAACAGGCAATCGCTGGAATACCCAGGTGCCTCAATCCACCCAAATGTGTATTTAAGTGACCACCTTAGATAAACCATTAATTTAACAATCTCACATCTGTCATGGATACACTCACCCAATCCACGTCTACTAGCATAGTATGGCATAATAAGCAAATGTAGAAGTAACTCCCAAAGGTTTGATAATAAACAGGTAATAGGTACTACCTCAACTACTTCCCAGAACCCACAATTTAATTAGATCCTAATCATGAAATGTGTGAGGATTGATCTAATGCAATAAAAACTGGGTGGTAGGAGGTATGATCAAAGTGTTACTTGCCTTCTTGATGATCCGGGAAACCTAGCGATTCGAAGTAGCAAGCGGCGCACTCCGTGTACTCTATCGCAGACAAACAAGCATACAATAAGTACTCAACTAATGCACAGGTAAAACTCAAATAAGAGATCTAAGTACAAAGTTCAACTTAAGAACTCCGGTTCGCAAAAAGAATCAAATCGAACTAATCAACAAAAGTCACACGACAAAAGAAACAGGCTTCGTTTACTATTCTGGATCTAGGGCAATTTTTACTGAGGCAAAAGCTTGTTTGAGTTGGTTAATCGGAAAGAGGGTTTCGAGAAGAAACTACAGGCGCTTGAATCGCATGATTCCAATAAATGAGCGAAAAGTTATACGAGAACGGAAATCGGATCAGGAATCGCAATCAGAAAAATCGTTGATTTAATCCGAGAAAAACAAAATGATGAACAAATTAACGAACGAACGTTCATTATCTGGATCTAAACGATGAACGCGTTCGTTAAAACGAACGAACGAGCGAGCGCTCGCTAAATAAATAAACCAGAAAAACCGATCTATATAAAAAAACAAAACTAAAAAACCAAACAAAAAACCGACGGAAACCGAACGGTTTTTCAAGAAAAAACGGCGGTGGCGAGGTCAACCTCCGGCGGGCGGCGGCTCCAGCAGGCGGCGATGTCGGCGGCGGCGGCGCTCCGGCGGGCGGCAAGGGCGGTGCGGCGGCGCGGTGGTGTGGCGCGGCGGCGGGGCGGCGCGGTGGTGCGGCGCGGCGGCGGCGCGATGCCGCGGTGGTGGGGGCGGGGCACTAGGGTTTGGGGTCGGCTGGGCTCCTTCCCGGCTTATAAGGCCGACCGGGCCAGGTGTCCGGGTCATACACGGCCCGTTAGGTCGGTTCGCGTTTTTTAAATAGTTACGCTCAGAAAACAAACAAACGGAATACTAAACGGACTCCAAAAATCCCGAAATAAATTTTCGTCGGCTCCTAAAATCAAGCCGCACATGATGAACATTTATTTGGGGCCTAAATGCAATTGTGGGCTCTAAATTCAAATAAAATAGCAAATAAAACCAAAATAAAATCCTACTTGATTTTATTATTAAATCCTCAATATTTGTTTATTTTGGGAAAGTCATTTTATTCCCTCTCTCATATTTTTGTAATAGAAATAATTGAAGATCAAATAAATAAAATCAAATGATCCTATTTTCAAAATTTGAGAAAACTCAAATATGAAAATAACGAAATCCCCAACTCTCTCCGAGGGTCCTTGAGTTGCGTAGAATTTTCTAGGATCAACCAAAATCCAATAAAATATGAGATGCAATGATGATCTATTATATAACATTACAAATTGAAAATTTGGGATGTTACATCTTTCTACTAAACAACTAACTTTTATTATGTTGCAATTTATTCGTAGTTTTATTCTTGCAAAGTAATTCTAGTTTATTCTTGTTCTAGGTAAAGCAAACGTTAAGTGTGCGTAGAGTTGTATCGGTGGTCGATAGAACTTATTTATCAAAGAAGGCTACAAACTATCCCCAATATTTGTGGGTTATCAGGCCGTCATAGCCGTCCATTCCATCGCCACCGGCGCTGGAGGGCCCATGCCATCGCCATCGTTGTCGTTCTCGTTCCTCCAGTGGCGGAAGGGCGTCGTAGGGCCGTGACAACCTTGTCCGGTAACTGCCTGGCACTTGATCCGGATATTAGCTTTCTTGCGGCGAAAGAAGGGCAACAACCGCCTTACGGGGTGTCCACGAGGATCAAGGGCGCACCCCTGCCTCATGGGCCCCTCAACCATCGTCTCGCGTTGATTTCAGTTCCCAAAATTCACATATATTCCAAAAAAATCTCCGTCAATTTTTATCCCGTTTGGACTCCGTTTGATATGGATTTTCTGTGAAACAAAAAACATGCAACAAACAGGAACTGACACTGGGCACTGGATCAATATGTTAGTCCCAAAAATAGTATGAAAAGTTGCCAAAAGTATATGAAAGTTGTATAATATTGGCATGGAATAATAAAATATTATAGATACGATCGAGATGTGTCAGCATCCCCAAGCTTAATTCTTGCTCGTCCTCGAGTAGGTAAATGATAAAAAAGATAATTTTTGATGTGGAATGCTACCTAGCATAATCTTGATCATGTAATCTAATGATGGCACGAATATTAAGACACGAGTGATTCAAAGCAATAGTCTATCATTTGACATTAAGACAATAATACTTCAAGCATACTAATAAAGCAATCATGTCTTTTCAAAATAACATGGCAAAAGAAAGTTATCCCTACGAAATCATATGGTCTGGCTATGCTCCATCTTCACCACACAAAGCATTCAAATCATGCACAACCCCGATGACAAGCCAAGCAATTCTTGCATACTTTTGATGTTCTCAAACCTTTTCAACTTTCACGCAATACATGAGCGTGAGCCATGGATAGCACTATAGGTGGAATAGAATATGAATGTGGAGGTTGTGTGGAGAAGACAAAAGGGAGAAAGTCTCACATCCACGCGGCTAATCAACGGGCTATGGAGATGCCGATCAATTGATGTCAATGTGAGGAGTAGGGATTGCCATGCAACGGATGCACTAGAGATATAAGTGTATGAAAGCTCAAACTGAAACTAAGTGGGTGTGCATCCAACTTGCTTGCTCATGAAGACCTAGGGCATTTGAGGAAGCCCATCGTTGGAATATACAAGCAAAGTTCTATAATGAAAATTCTCACTAGTATATGAAAGTGATAACTCAAGAGACTCTCTATATGAAGAACAAGGTGCTACTCTGAAGCACAAGTGTGGTAAAAGGATAGTAACATCGTCCCTTCTTTTTTTATTTTTTTATTTTTTTGTAGGCTTCTTTGGCCTTTATATCTTTTGGGGGGGGGGCTTCTTTGGCCAGTTTTACTTACAACTCAATATTACAACTTTTATTTACTTACAACTCAATATTACAACTCGATACTAGAACAAAGATATGACTCTATATGAATGCCTCCAGCGGTGTACCGGGATGTGCAATGATCTAGCATAGCAATGACATCAAAAAACGGACAAGCCATGAAAACATCATGCTAGCTATCTTACGATCATGCAAAGCAATATGACAATGAATGCTCAAGTCATGTATATGATGATGATGGAAGTTGCATGGCAATATATCTCGGAATGGCTATGGAAATGCCATGATAGGTAGGTATGGTGGCTATTTTGAGGAATATATAAGGAGGCTTATGTGTGATAGAGCGTATCATATCACGGGGTTTGGATGCACTGGCGAAGTTTGCACCAACTCTCGAGGTGACAAAGGGCAATGCATGGTACCGAAGAGGCTAGCAATGATGGAAGGGTGAGAGTGCGTATAATCGATGGACTCAACATTAGTCATAAAAAACTCACATAATTATTGCAAAAATCTATTAATCATCAAAACAAAGTACTGCATGCATGCTCCTAGGGGGATAGATTGGTAGGAAAAGACCATCGCTCGTCCCCGACCGCCACTCACAAGGAACACAATCAATAAATACCTCATGCTCCAACTTAGTTACATAACGGTTCACCATTCGTGCATGCTACGGGAATCACAAAGCTCAGCACAAGTATTTCTACAATCCACAACTACCCACTAGCATGACTCTAATATCACCATCTTTATATCGCAAAACTATTGCAAGAGTCAAACATATCATATTCAGTGATCTACAAGTTTTATGTAGGATTTTATGACTAACCATGTGAATGACCAGTTCCTGTCATCTCTCTAAATAGATATAAGTGAAGCAAGAGAGTTTAATTCTTTCTACAAAAGATATGCCCATGATCTAACAAATATAAGTGAAGCAAAAGAGCAATCTACAAATGACGGTTTTCTATGTGAAGAGAAAACAGGCAATCCAAACTTCAAAAGATATAAGTGAAGCACATGAAGCATTCTAAAAAACCATACTCAAAAGATATAAGTGAAGTGCAATGAGCATTATATAAATAAACCAAGGACTATCTCATACCAGCATGGTGCATCAAATAAAAGTGAAAACTAAATACAAAAGACGCTCCAAGATTTACGCATATCATGTGACGAATAAAAATATAGCTCCAAGTAAAATTACCGATGATTGTTAGAAGAAAGAGGGGATGCCTTCCGGGGAATCCCCAAGATTGGTTTCTTGGGAGTCCTTGAATATTTCCTTGGGGTGCCTCGGGCATCCCCAAGCTTAGGCTCTTGCCACTCATTATTCCTTCCTCCATCGTGATCTCTCCCAAAACTTGAAAAACTTCAATCACACAAAACTTAACAAAAAGTTCTGTAAGAGCCGTTAGTATAATAAAGCAAATCACTACTCTAAGTACTTTTGAAAATCAATTCATATTTTATTTTTGCATTGTAGCTACTGCAATATAACTTTTCCATGGATTAATCCACTGATAGAAATTGATAGTTTCATCAAAATAAGCAAACTATACAGCAAAAACATAATCTGTCTTAAACAGGACAGTCTGTAGTAATCTGAGCATTCACCATACTTTTGGTACTCAAAAAATTCTGAAATAATTAGGAAAAAACTATTTGTATAGAAATACAGTGCAAAATGTTTTAGAACCGTTTGACATTCCAGTAAAAATGTAAAATCGTGCACTACAGCCAAAGTTTCTGTTCTGCACCGCACAAACCAACAAGCAATGTAAACATCCTAAAGGCAAATCTTGGCACATTATTTTTATAATACAATGGAATTGTACAAGGGGATAATTATTTTTGTTGAAAAGTTTCTGTAATCAAGATTCACAAAGTTTCCGTGAGCATGAACAAAGTTCAAGGAGCCCCCCCACTTCAACAATGCTTGTCTCTCTCAGTTTTACTTTCCTTTTTGAAAAGTTTTGGGTTCCCCTCTTTATTTTTTTGTTTTTAAACTATATAAAAGCACTCAGCAGAAATAAATGACTCTCTAAAACTTCCGGGTTGTCTCCCTGGCAGCGCTTTCTTTAAAGCCATTAAGCTAGGCATATAGTGCTCAAGTAATGGATCCACCCGAATCCCACGGTATATCAAAGCCAATTTTAATTAACAATGATTTGTGATTTAGTAGTGAGCACAAAGCAACATATATCATGTAATGAAGAAGTCTAAATCTCTTCCTATGCATCGGCATGTCATAAAATAACAAATCATGCACACATAGTAAAGGCCAATGCATAGTATAAGAAGTTTCTTGCAATTTTATCATATTGGAAACATAAAGAGGTGGAGATGTAGTTCCTCTCTCATAATAATTGCAAGTAGGAGCAGCAAGCACATGCATATTATATCTATCAAAATCATCATGTGTAATTGTGAAACACAACCCATCAATATAATCCTTAACAAGGGCAAACTTCTCCGATATAGTGTAGTCGGGAGAATTCAAATAGATAATAGGACTATCATGCATGGGTGCAATAGCAACAATTTCATGTTTAACATACAGAACTATAGCAAGTTCATCTCCATACGCATAATTCATATTGGCATCTTGGCCACGAGCATAGAAAGCATCATCAAAAAGGGATATTTCAAAAGAATCAACGGGATCATAACAATCATCATAGCAATCATCCTTCGGTAAGCACGAAGGGAAATTAAACAATGTATGAATTGAAGAGTCACTCTCATTAGAAGGTGGGCACGGTTAGCTAATCTGCTCTTCCTCCTTTTGTTCTTCGCTCTCCTCATCATCTTTTTCATCCAACGGGCTCATAGTTTCATCAATTTCTTCTGCCATAGACTCCTGCAAAATATTAGTCTCTTCTTGGACAGCGGAGACTCTCTCAATAAAATCAGAAATATCGGAATTGAATTCATAATTATCATAGCAATATCTAAGTATAGCAAAAATTTCAGGTCTGTAAACAGCATCATCAAGATCTTTACACTCTTTAAACAAAGATTCAATTTCACAAGCACCCATAAAAGCAACGAATTCTTCTATTCATTCCACATCATAGTAATCATATATACCTTTAGCATATGAAGCTAAGGTTTCATTATCATTAAATTCGCATGAAAAGGGAAGGTGTGGAGCCTTCATCCTAGAGCAACAAGTATAATCATATCTCAAGCATAGTTGCCGAGCATACCAATGCAACATATAAATTTGATCGCATAATAGTTTCCCTTTTTGAGTCAAGCGATAATCCCTAAAGTATTCACGTTGATCCAACATGTCTCCCATGACATAATTGAATGGGGTTTTCTGAGGATTATCAAAGTAGTACATAATCTCTTTCATGTAATGAGCATCGAGGGTTTTAGGAGGTTCCCTATCTCCATGAGTAGGAAGTACACCTAATTTTTTTGGTATTTCCTCATCCATATCCATAACTAAAGATAGAGAACAACTTAGAACAAAAAATAAAAATTACTTAGCGATGAATATTCACCCCACGCTATTGCTCCTCGACAACGATGCTAGAAAAAGGTCTTGATAACCCACAAGTATAGGGGATGAATTGTAGCCTCTTTTGATAAGTAAGAGTGTCGAACCCAATGAGGAGCTAAAGGTAGAACAAATATTCCCGCAAGTTATATCGACCACCGATACAACTCTACGCATGCTTAACATTCGCTTTACCTAGAATAAGTATGAAACTAGAAGTAACTTGTAGGTGTTATTGGATAGGTTTGAAAGATAATAAAGAGCACGTGAATAAAAAGTAGGGGTTGTTTAGATAAAGACACAACAAAGTTAGGTTTAGTAGAGAGCTTTTTGTCACACAAGAAAGTTATTTGTCCCTAGGCAATCGATAACTGGACCGGTAATCATTATCGCAATTTTATTTGAGGGAGAGGCATAAGCTAACATATTTCTCTTCTTGGATTATATGCACTTATGATTGGAACTCTAGCAAGCATACGCAACTACTAAAGATCATGAAGGTAAAACCCAACCATAGCATTATAAGGGATCAAGTCCTCTTTACTCCCATTCGTGAACAACCTACTTACTCGGGTCTGTGCTTCTATCACTCACACCACCCACCATAAGCAAATCATGAACATATTGCAAACCCTACAACGGGGATCCCTCATGCTTTCGCGACACGGAGAGCACCAATAATAAAACATGCAACTCAAACCAATCAAGATCATCAATTAACCCATAGGACAAAACGGATCTACTCAAACATCATAGGATAGCCATTCATCATTGGGAAATAATATATAGCATTGAGAACCATGTTTAAGTAGATATTATAGCGGGTAAAAGAGGGGTTACACCGCTGCATAGAGGGGGGAAGAGTTGGTGATGATGGCGGTGAAGTTGTTGGTGTACATTGCGGTGATGATGATGGCCCCGGCGGCGTTTCGGCGCCACCGAAAGAGAGGGGGAGAGAGCCCTTCTTCTTCTTCTTCTTCTTCTCCCTTGACCTTCTACCTAGATGGGAGAAGGGTGTCCCCTCTGGTCCATGGCCTCCATGGCATGGGACGGGCGAGAGCTCCTCCGAGATTGGATCTGTCTCTCTCTGTTTCTCCGTTCCAGATTCTGCCCTTTCACCGTTTCTTGTATTCCCGGAGATCTGTAACTCCGATTGGGCTGAAATTTGGACACGGTTTTTATCCAGATATTAGCTTTCTTGCGGCGAAAGAAGGGCAATAACCGCCTTATGGGGTGTCCACGAGGGTCAGGGGCGCACCTGACCCCTGGGCGTGCCCCTGCCTCATGGGCCCGTCGAGCATCGTCTCGCGTTGATTTCACTTCCCAAAATTCACATATATTCCAAAAAAATCTCCGTCAGTTTTTATCCCGTTTGGACTCCGTTTGATATGGATTTTCCGCGAAATAAAAAACATGCAACAAACAGGAACTGGCACTGGGCACTAAATCAATATGTTAGTTCCAAAAATAGTATGAAAAGCTGCCGAAAGTATATGAAAGTTTTATAATATTGGCATGGAACAATCAAAAATTATAGATACGACGGAGATGTATCAGCATCCCCAAGCTTAATTCCTGCTCGTCCTCGAGTAGGTAAATGATAAAAAAAATAATTTTTGATGTGGAATGCTACCTAGCATAATCTTGATCATGTAATCTAATCATGGCATGAATATTAAGAAACGAGTGATTCAAAGCAATAGTCTATCATTTGACATTCAGACAATAATACTTCAAGCATACTAATAAAGCAATAATGTCTTTTCAAAATAACATGGCCAAAGAAAGTTATCCCTACAAAATCATATGGTCTGCTATGCTGCATCTCACCACACAAAGCATTCAAATCATGCACAACCCCGATGACAAGCCAAGCAACTGTTTCATACTTTTGACGTTCTCAAACCTTTTCAACTTTCACGCAATACATGAGCGTGAGCCATGGATATAGCACTATAGGTGGAATAGAATGTGATGGCGGAGGTTGTGTGGAGAAGACAAAAGGGAGAAAGTCTCACATCAACGCGGCTAATCAATGGGCTATGGAGACGCCCATCAATTGATGTCAATGTGAGGAGTAGGGATTGCCATGTAACAGATGCACTAGAGCTATAAGTGTATGAAAGCTCAAACTGAAACTAAGTGGGTGTGCATCCAACTTGCTTGCTCATGAAGACCTAGGGAATTTGAGAAAGCCCATTGTTGGAATATACAAGCCAAGTTCTATATTGAAAATTCTCACTAGTATATGAAAGTGATAACTCAAGAGACTCTCTATATGAAGAACATGGTTCTACTCTGAAGCACAAGTGTGGTAAAAGGATAGTAACATTGTCCCGTCTCTTTATTCTTATTTTTTAGCCTTCTTTCGCCTCTATATCTTTTTGGGGGGGGGGGCTTCTTTGGCCACTTTTATTTTGATCATGGGACAATGTTCTAATATTTATGATCATCACACTTTTATTTACTTACAACTCAATATTACAACTCGATACTAGAACAAAGATATGACTCTATAAAATGCCCCCAGCGGTGTACCGGGATGTGCAATGACCTAGCATAGCAATGACATCAAAAAATGGACAAGCCATGAAAACATCATGCTAGCTATCTTACGATCATGCAAAGCAATATGACAATGAATGCTCAAGTCATGTATATGATGATGATGGAAGTTGCATGGCAATATATCTCGGAATGGCTATGGAAATGCCATGATAGGTAGGTATGGTGGCTATTTTGAGGAATATATAAGGAGGCTTATGTGTGATAGAGCGTATCATATCACGGGGTTTGGATGCACTGGCAAAGTTTGCACCAACTCTCGAGGTGAGAAAGGGCAATGCATGGTACCGAAGAGGCTAGCAATGATGGAAGGGTGAGAGTGCGTATAATCGATGGACTCAACATTAGTCATAAACAACTCACATAATTATTGCAAAAATCTATTAATCATCAAAACAAAGTACTGCATGCATGCTCCTAGGGGGATATATTGGTAGGAAAAGACCATCGCTCGTCCCCGACCGCCACTCACAAGGAACACAATCAATAAATACCTCATGCTCCAACTTAGTTACATAACGGTTCACCATTCGTGCATGCTTCGGGAATCACAAAGCTCAGCACAAGTATTTCTACAATCCACAACTACCCACTAGCATGACTCTAATATCACCATCTTTATATCGCAAAACTATTGCAAGAGTCAAACATATCATATTCAGTGATCTACAAGTTCTATGTAGGATTTTATGACTAACCATGTGAATGACCAGTTCCTGTCATCTCTCTAAATAGATATAAGTGAAGCAAGAGAGTTTAATTCTTTCTACAAAAGATATGCCCACGCTCTAACAAATATAAGTGAAGCAAAAGAGCAATCTACAAATGACGGTTTTCTATGTGAAGAGAAAACAGGCAATCCAAACTTCAAAAGATATAAGTGAAGCACATGAAGCATTCTAAAAAACCATACTCAAAAGATATAAGTGAAGTGCAATGAGCATTATATAAATAAACCAAGGACTATCTCATACCAGCATGGTGCATCAAATAAAAGTGAAAACTAAATACAAAAGACGCTCCAAGATTTACGCATATCATGTGACGAATAAAAATATAGCTCCAAGTAAAATTACCGATGATTGTTAGAAGAAAGAGGGGATGCCTTCCGGGGAATCCCCAAGATTGGTTTCTTGGGAGTCCTTGAATATTTCCTTGGGGTGCCTCGGGCATCCCCAAGCTTAGGCTCTTGCCACTCATTATTCCTTCCTCCATCGTGATCTCTCCCAAAACTTGAAAAACTTCAATCACACAAAACTTAACAAAAAGTTCTGTAAGAGCCGTTAGTATAATAAAGCAAATCACTACTCTAAGTACTTTTGAAAATCAATTCATATTTTATTTTTGCATTGTAGCTACTGCAATATAACTTTTCCATGGATTAATCCACTGATAGAAATTGATAGTTTCATCAAAATAAGCAAACTATACAGCAAAAACATAATCTGTCTTAAACAGGACAGTCTGTAGTAATCTGAGCATTCACCATACTTTTGGTACTCAAAAAATTCTGAAATAATTAGGAAAAAACTATTTGTATAGAAATACAGTGCAAAATGTTTTAGAACCGTTTGACATTCCAGTAAAAATGTAAAATCGTGCACTACAGCCAAAGTTTCTGTTCTGCACCGCACAAACCAACAAGCAATGTAAACATCCTAAAGGCAAATCTTGGCACATTATTTTTATAATACAATGGAATTGTACAAGGGGATAATTATTTTTGTTGAAAAGTTTCTGTAATCAAGATTCACAAAGTTTCCGTGAGCATGAACAAAGTTCAAGGAGCCCCCCCACTTCAACAATGCTTGTCTCTCTCAGTTTTACTTTCCTTTTTGAAAAGTTTTGGGTTCCCCTCTTTATTTTTTTGTTTTTAAACTATATAAAAGCACTCAGCAGAAATAAATGACTCTCTAAAACTTCCGGGTTGTCTCCCTGGCAGCGCTTTCTTTAAAGCCATTAAGCTAGGCATATAGTGCTCAAGTAATGGATCCACCCGAATCCCACGGTATATCAAAGCCAATTTTAATTAACAATGATTTGTGATTTAGTAGTGAGCACAAAGCAACATATATCATGTAATGAAGAAGTCTAAATCTCTTCCTATGCATCGGCATGTCATAAAATAACAAATCATGCACACATAGTAAAGGCCAATGCATAGTATAAGAAGTTTCTTGCAATTTTATCATATTGGAAACATAAAGAGGTGGAGATGTAGTTCCTCTCTCATAATAATTGCAAGTAGGAGCAGCAAGCACATGCATATTATATCTATCAAAATCATCATGTGTAATTGTGAAACACAACCCATCAATATAATCCTTAACAAGGGCAAACTTCTCCGATATAGTGTAGTCGGGAGAATTCAAATAGATAATAGGACTATCATGCATGGGTGCAATAGCAACAATTTCATGTTTAACATACAGAACTATAGCAAGTTCATCTCCATACGCATAATTCATATTGGCATCTTGGCCACGAGCATAGAAAGCATCATCAAAAAGGGATATTTCAAAAGAATCAACGGGATCATAACAATCATCATAGCAATCATCCTTCGGTAAGCACGAAGGGAAATTAAACAATGTATGAATTGAAGAGTCACTCTCATTAGAAGGTGGGCACGGGTAGCTAATCTGCTCTTCCTCCTTTTGTTCTTCGCTCTCCTCATCATCTTTTTCATCCAACGGGCTCATAGTTTCATCAATTTCTTCTGCCATAGACTCCTGCAAAATATTAGTCTCTTCTTGGACAGCGGAGACTCTCTCAATAAAATCAGAAATATCGGAATTGAATTCATAATTATCATAGCAATATCTAAGTATAGCAAAAATTTCAGGTCTGTAAACAGCATCATCAAGATCTTTACACTCTTTAAACAAAGATTCAATTTCACAAGCACCCATAAAAGCAACGAATTCTTCTATTCATTCCACATCATAGTAATCATATATACCTTTAGCATATGAAGCTAAGGTTTCATTATCATTAAATTCGCATGAAAAGGGAAGGTGTGGAGCCTTCATCCTAGAGCAACAAGTATAATCATATCTCAAGCATAGTTGCCGAGCATACCAATGCAACATATAAATTTGATCGCATAATAGTTTCCCTTTTTGAGTCAAGCGATAATCCCTAAAGTATTCACGTTGATCCAACATGTCTCCCATGACATAATTGAATGGGGTTTTCTGAGGATTATCAAAGTAGTACATAATCTCTTTCATGTAATGAGCATCGAGGGTTTTAGGAGGTTCCCTATCTCCATGAGTAGGAAGTACACCTAATTTTTTTGGTATTTCCTCATCCATATCCATAACTAAAGATAGAGAACAACTTAGAACAAAAAATAAAAATTACTTAGCGATGAATATTCACCCCACGCTATTGCTCCTCGACAACGATGCTAGAAAAAGGTCTTGATAACCCACAAGTATAGGGGATGAATTGTAGCCTCTTTTGATAAGTAAGAGTGTCGAACCCAATGAGGAGCTAAAGGTAGAACAAATATTCCCGCAAGTTATATCGACCACCGATACAACTCTACGCATGCTTAACATTCGCTTTACCTAGAATAAGTATGAAACTAGAAGTACTTTGTAGGTGTTATTGGATAGGTTTGAAAGATAATAAAGAGCACGTGAATAAAAAGTAGGGGTTGTTTAGATAAAGACACAACAAAGTTAGGTTTAGTAGAGAGCTTTTTGTCACACAAGAAAGTTATTTGTCCCTAGGCAATCGATAACTGGACCGGTAATCATTATCGCAATTTTATTTGAGGGAGAGGCATAAGCTAACATATTTCTCTTCTTGGATTATATGCACTTATGATTGGAACTCTAGCAAGCATACGCAACTACTAAAGATCATGAAGGTAAAACCCAACCATAGCATTATAAGGGATCAAGTCCTCTTTACTCCCATTCGTGAACAACCTACTTACTCGGGTCTGTGCTTCTATCACTCACACCACCCACCATAAGCAAATCATGAACATATTGCAAACCCTACAACGGGGATCCCTCATGCTTTCGCGACACGGAGAGCACCAATAATAAAACATGCAACTCAAACCAATCAAGATCATCAATTAACCCATAGGACAAAACAGATCTACTCAAACATCATAGGATAGCCATTCATCATTGGGAAATAATATATAGCATTGAGAACCATGTTTAAGTAGATATTATAGCGGGTAAAAGAGGGGTTACACCGCTGCATAGAGGGGGGAAGAGTTGGTGATGATGGCGGTGAAGTTGTTGGTGTACATTGCGGTGATGATGATGGCCCCGGCGGCGTTTCGGCGCCACCGAAAGAGAGGGGGAGAGAGCCCTTCTTCTTCTTCTTCTTCTCCCTTGACCTTCTACCTAGATGGGAGAAGGGTGTCCCCTCTGGTCCATGGCCTCAATGGCATGGGACGGGCGAGAGCTCCTCCGAGATTGGATCTGTCTCTCTCTGTTTCTCCGTTCCAGATTCTGCCCTTTCACCGTTTCTTGTATTCCCGGAGATCTGTAACTCCGATTGGGCTGAAATTTGGACACGGTTTTTATCCAGATATTAGCTTTCTTGCGGCGAAAGAAGGGCAATAACCGCCTTATGGGGTGTCCACGAGGGTCAGGGGCGCACCTGACCCCTGGGCGTGCCCCTGCCTCATGGGCCCGTCGAGCATCGTCTCGCGTTGATTTCACTTCCCAAAATTCACATATATTCCAAAAAAATCGCCGTCAGTTTTTATCCCGTTTGGACTCCGTTTGATATGGATTTTCCGCGAAATAAAAAACATGCAACAAACAGGAACTGGCACTGGGCACTAAATCAATATGTTAGTTCCAAAAATAGTATGAAAAGCTGCCGAAAGTATATGAAAGTTTTATAATATTGGCATGGAACAATCAAAAATTATAGATACGACGGAGATGTATCAGCATCCCCAAGCTTAATTCCTGCTCGTCCTCGAGTAGGTAAATGATAAAAAAAATAATTTTTGATGTGGAATGCTACCTAGCATAATCTTGATCATGTAATCTAATCATGGCATGAATATTAAGAAACGAGTGATTCAAAGCAATAGTCTATCATTTGACATTCAGACAATAATACTTCAAGCATACTAATAAAGCAATAATGTCTTTTCAAAATAACATGGCCAAAGAAAGTTATCCCTACAAAATCATATGGTCTGCTATGCTGCATCTCACCACACAAAGCATTCAAATCATGCACAACCCCGATGACAAGCCAAGCAACTGTTTCATACTTTTGACGTTCTCAAACCTTTTCAACTTTCACGCAATACATGAGCGTGAGCCATGGATATAGCACTATAGGTGGAATAGAATGTGATGGCGGAGGTTGTGTGGAGAAGACAAAAGGGAGAAAGTCTCACATCAACGCGGCTAATCAATGGGCTATGGAGACGCCCATCAATTGATGTCAATGTGAGGAGTAGGGATTGCCATGTAACAGATGCACTAGAGCTATAAGTGTATGAAAGCTCAAACTGAAACTAAGTGGGTGTGCATCCAACTTGCTTGCTCATGAAGACCTAGGGAATTTGAGAAAGCCCATTGTTGGAATATACAAGCCAAGTTCTATATTGAAAATTCTCACTAGTATATGAAAGTGATAACTCAAGAGACTCTCTATATGAAGAACATGGTTCTACTCTGAAGCACAAGTGTGGTAAAAGGATAGTAACATTGTCCCGTCTCTTTATTCTTATTTTTTAGCCTTCTTTCGCCTCTATATCTTTTTGGGGGGGGGGGGGCTTCTTTGGCCACTTTTATTTTGATCATGGGACAATGTTCTAATATTTATGATCATCACACTTTTATTTACTTACAACTCAATATTACAACTCGATACTAGAACAAAGATATGACTCTATAAAATGCCCCCAGCGGTGTACCGGGATGTGCAATGACCTAGCATAGCAATGACATCAAAAAATGGACAAGCCATGAAAACATCATGCTAGCTATCTTACGATCATGCAAAGCAATATGACAATGAATGCTCAAGTCATGTATATGATGATGATGGAAGTTGCATGGCAATATATCTCGGAATGGCTATGGAAATGCCATGATAGGTAGGTATGGTGGCTATTTTGAGGAATATATAAGGAGGCTTATGTGTGATAGAGCGTATCATATCACGGGGTTTGGATGCACTGGCAAAGTTTGCACCAACTCTCGAGGTGAGAAAGGGCAATGCATGGTACCGAAGAGGCTAGCAATGATGGAAGGGTGAGAGTGCGTATAATCGATGGACTCAACATTAGTCATAAACAACTCACATAATTATTGCAAAAATCTATTAATCATCAAAACAAAGTACTGCATGCATGCTCCTAGGGGGATATATTGGTAGGAAAAGACCATCGCTCGTCCCCGACCGCCACTCACAAGGAACACAATCAATAAATACCTCATGCTCCAACTTAGTTACATAACGGTTCACCATTCGTGCATGCTTCGGGAATCACAAAGCTCAGCACAAGTATTTCTACAATCCACAACTACCCACTAGCATGACTCTAATATCACCATCTTTATATCGCAAAACTATTGCAAGAGTCAAACATATCATATTCAGTGATCTACAAGTTCTATGTAGGATTTTATGACTAACCATGTGAATGACCAGTTCCTGTCATCTCTCTAAATAGATATAAGTGAAGCAAGAGAGTTTAATTCTTTCTACAAAAGATATGCCCACGCTCTAACAAATATAAGTGAAGCAAAAGAGCAATCTACAAATGACGGTTTTCTATGTGAAGAGAAAACAGGCAATCCAAACTTCAAAAGATATAAGTGAAGCACATGAAGCATTCTAAAAAACCATACTCAAAAGATATAAGTGAAGTGCAATGAGCATTATATAAATAAACCAAGGACTATCTCATACCAGCATGGTGCATCAAATAAAAGTGAAAACTAAATACAAAAGACGCTCCAAGATTTACGCATATCATGTGACGAATAAAAATATAGCTCCAAGTAAAATTACCGATGATTGTTAGAAGAAAGAGGGGATGCCTTCCGGGGAATCCCCAAGATTGGTTTCTTGGGAGTCCTTGAATATTTCCTTGGGGTGCCTCGGGCATCCCCAAGCTTAGGCTCTTGCCACTCATTATTCCTTCCTCCATCGTGATCTCTCCCAAAACTTGAAAAACTTCAATCACACAAAACTTAACAAAAAGTTCTGTAAGAGCCGTTAGTATAATAAAGCAAATCACTACTCTAAGTACTTTTGAAAATCAATTCATATTTTATTTTTGCATTGTAGCTACTGCAATATAACTTTTCCATGGATTAATCCACTGATAGAAATTGATAGTTTCATCAAAATAAGCAAACTATACAGCAAAAACATAATCTGTCTTAAACAGGACAGTCTGTAGTAATCTGAGCATTCACCATACTTTTGGTACTCAAAAAATTCTGAAATAATTAGGAAAAAACTATTTGTATAGAAATACAGTGCAAAATGTTTTAGAACCGTTTGACATTCCAGTAAAAATGTAAAATCGTGCACTACAGCCAAAGTTTCTGTTCTGCACCGCACAAACCAACAAGCAATGTAAACATCCTAAAGGCAAATCTTGGCACATTATTTTTATAATACAATGGAATTGTACAAGGGGATAATTATTTTTGTTGAAAAGTTTCTGTAATCAAGATTCACAAAGTTTCCGTGAGCATGAACAAAGTTCAAGGAGCCCCCCCACTTCAACAATGCTTGTCTCTCTCAGTTTTACTTTCCTTTTTGAAAAGTTTTGGGTTCCCCTCTTTATTTTTTTGTTTTTAAACTATATAAAAGCACTCAGCAGAAATAAATGACTCTCTAAAACTTCCGGGTTGTCTCCCTGGCAGCGCTTTCTTTAAAGCCATTAAGCTAGGCATATAGTGCTCAAGTAATGGATCCACCCGAATCCCACGGTATATCAAAGCCAATTTTAATTAACAATGATTTGTGATTTAGTAGTGAGCACAAAGCAACATATATCATGTAATGAAGAAGTCTAAATCTCTTCCTATGCATCGGCATGTCATAAAATAACAAATCATGCACACATAGTAAAGGCCAATGCATAGTATCAGAAGTTTCTTGCAATTTTATCATATTGGAAACATAAAGAGGTGGAGATGTAGTTCCTCTCTCATAATAATTGCAAGTAGGAGCAGCAAGCACATGCATATTATATCTATCAAAATCATCATGTGTAATTGTGAAACACAACCCATCAATATAATCCTTAACAAGGGCAAACTTCTCCGATATAGTGTAGTCGGGAGAATTCAAATAGATAATAGGACTATCATGCATGGGTGCAATAGCAACAATTTCATGTTTAACATACGGAACTATAGCAAGTTCATCTCCATAAGCATAATTCATATTGGCATCTTGGCCACGAGCATAGAAAGCATCATCAAAAAGGGATATTTCAAAAGAATCAACGGGATCATAACAATCATCATAGCCATCATCCTTCGGTAAGCACGAAGGGAAATTAAACAATGTATGAATTGAAGAGTTACTCTCATTAGAAGGTGGGCACGGGTAGCTAATCTGCTCTTCCTCCTTTTGTTCTTCGCTCTCCTCATCATCTTTTTCATCCAACGGGCTCATAGTTTCATCAATTTCTGCTGCCATAGACTCCTGCAAAATATTAGTCTCTTCTTGGACAGCGGAGACTCTCTCAACAAAATCAGAAATATCGGAATTGAATTCATAATTATCATAGCAATATCTAAGTATAGCAAAAATTCCAGGTCTGTAAATAGCATCATCAAGATCTTTACACTCTTTAAACAAAGATTCAATTTCACAAGCACCCATAAAAGCAACGAATTCTTCTATTCGTTCCATATCATAGTAATCATATATACCTTTAGCATATGAAGCTAAGGTTTCATTATCATTAAATTCGCATGAAAAGGGAAGGTGTGGAGCCTTCATCCTAGAGCAACAAGTATAATCATATCTCAAGCATAGTTGCCGAGCATACCAATGCAACATATAAATTTGATCGCATAATAGTTTCCCTTTTTGAGTCAAACGATAATCCCTAAAGTATTCACGTTGATCCAACATGTGTCCCATGACATAATTGAATGGGGTTTTCTCAGGATTATCAAAGTAGTACATAATCTCTTTCATATAATGAGCATCGAGGGTTTTAGGAGGTTCCCTATCTCCATGAGTAGGAAGTACACCTAATTTTTTTGGTATTTCCTCATCCATATCCATAACTAAAGATAGATAACAACTTAGAACAAAGAATAAAAATTACTTAGCGATGAATATTCACCCCACGCTATTGCTCCTCGACAACGACGCTAGAAAAAGGTCTTGATAACCCACAAGTATAGGGGATGAATTGTAGCCTCTTTCGATAAGTAAGAGTGTCGAACCCAATGAGGAGCTAAAGGTAGAACAAATATTCCCGCAAGTTATATCGACCACCGATACAACTCTACGCATGCTTAACATTTGCTTTACCTAGAATAAGTATGAAACTAGAAGTACTTTGTAGGTGTTATTGGATAGGTTTGAAAGATAATAAAGAGCACGTGAATAAAAAGTAGGGGTTGTTTAGATAAAGACACAACAAAGTTAGGTTTAGTAGAGAGCTTTTTGTCACACAAGAAAGTTATTTGTCCCTAGGCAATCGATAACTGGACCGGTAATCAGTATCGCAATTTTATTTGAGGGAGAGGCATAAGCTAACATATTTCTCTTCTTGGATTATATGCACTTATGATTGGAACTCTAGCAAGCATACGCAACTACTAAAGATCATGAAGGTAAAACCCAACCATAGCATTATAAGGGATCAAGTCCTCTTTACTCCCATTCGTGAACAACCTACTTACTCGGGTCTATGCTTCTGTCACTCACACCACCCACCATAAGCAAATCATGAACATATTGCAAACCCTACAACGGGGATCCCTCATGCTTTCGCGACACGGAGAGCACCATAGGACAGCACCAATAATAAAACATGCAACTCAAACCAATCAGGATCATCAATTAACCCATAGGACAAAACGGATGTACTCAAACATCATAGGATAGCCATTCATCATTGGGAAATAATATATAGCATTGAGAACCATGTTTAAGTAGATATTATAGCGGGTAAAAGAGGGGTTACACCGCTGCATAGAGGGGGGAAGAGTTGGTGATGATGGCGGTGAAGTTGTTGGTGTAGATTGCGGTGATGATGATGGCCCCGGCGGCGTTCCGGCGCCACCGAAAGAGAGGGGGAGAGAGCCCTTCTTCTTCTTCTTCTTCTCCCTTGACCTTCTACCTTGATGGGAGAAGGGTGTCCCCTCTGGTCCATGGCCTCCATGGCATGGGACGAGCGAGAGCTCCACCGAGATTGGATCTGTCTCTCTCTGTTTCTCCGTTCCAGATTCTGCCCTTTCACCGTTTCTTGTATTCCCGGAGATCTGTAACTCCGATTGGGCTGAAATTTGGACACGGTTTTTATCCGGATATTAGCTTTCTTGCGGTGAAAGAAGGGCAATAACCGCCTTATGGGGTGTCCACGAGGGTCAGGGGCGCACCTGACCCCTGGGCGTGCCCTGCCTCATGGGCCCGTCGAGCATCGTCTCGCGTTGATTTCACTTCCCAAAATTCACATATATTCAAAAAAAATCTCCGTCAGTTTTTATCCCGTTTGGACTCCGTTTGATATGGATTTTCTGCGAAATAAAAAACATGCAACAAACAGGAACTGACACTGGGCAATGAATCAATATGTTAGTTCCAAAAATAGTATGAAAAGATGCCGAAAGTATATGAAAGTTTTATAATATTGGCATGGAACAATCGAAAATTATAGATACGATGGAGATGTATCAGCATCCCCAAGCTTAATTCCTGCTCGTCCTCGAGTAGGTAAATGATAAAAAAATAATTTTTGATGTGGAATGCTACCTAGCATAATCTTGATCATGTAATCTAATCATGGCATGAATATTAAGACACGAGTGATTCAAAGCAATAGTCTATCATTTGACATTCAGACAATAATACTTCAAGCATACTAATAAAGCAATAATGTCTTTTCAAAATAACATGGCCAAAGAAAGTTATCCCTACAAAATCATATGGTCTGCTATGCTGCATCTTCACCACACAAAGCATTCAAATCATGCACAACCCCGATGACAAGCCAAGCAACTGTTTCATACTTTTGACGTTCTCAAACCTTTTCAACTTTCACGCAATACATGAGCGTGAGCCATGGATATAGCACTATAGGTGGAATAGAATATGATGGTGGAGGTTGTGTGGAGAAGACAAAAGGGAGAAAGTCTCACATCAACGCGGCTAATCAATGGGCTATGGAGACGCCCATCAATTGATGTCAATGTGAGGAGTAGGGATTGCCATGTAACAGATGCACTAGAGCTATAAGTGTATGAAAGCTCAAACTGAAACTAAGTGGGTGTGCATCCAACTTGCTTGCTCATGAAGACCTAGGGAATTTGAGAAAGCCCATTGTTGGAATATACAAGCCAAGTTCTATAATGAAAATTCTCACTAGTATATGAAAGTGATAACTCAAGAGACTATCTATATGAAGAACATGGTTCTACTCTGAAGCACAAGTGTGGTAAAAGGATAGTAACATTGTCCCGTCTCTCTATTCTTATTTTTTAGCCTTCTTTCGCCTCTATATCTTTTTTTGGGGGGGGGGGCTTCTTTGGCCACTTTTATTTTGATCATGGGACAATTTTCTAATAATTATGATCATCACACTTTTATTTACTTACAACTCAATATTACAACTCGATACTAGAACAAAGATATGACTCTATATAATGCCTCCAGCGGTGTACCGGGATGTGCAATGACCTAGCATAGCAATGACATCAAAAAATGGACAAGCCATGAAAACATCGTGCTAGCTATCTTATGTTCATGCAAAGCAATATGACAATGAATGCTCAAGTCATGTATATGATGATGATGGAAGTTGCATGGCAATATATCTCGGAATGGCTATGGAAATGCCATGATAGGTAGGTATGGTGGCTATTTTGAGGAATATATAAGGAGGCTTATGTGTGATAGAGCGTATCATATCACGGGGTTTGGATGCACTGGCGAAGTTTGCACCAACTCTCGAGGTGACAAAGGGCAATGCATGGTACCGAAGAGGCTAGCAATGATGGAAGGGTGAGAGTGCGTATAATCGATGGACTCAGCATTAGTCATAAAAAACTCACATAATTATTGCAAAAATCTATTAATCATCAAAACAAAGTACTGCATGCATGCTCCTAGGGGGATAGATTGGTAGGAAAAGACCATCGCTCGTCCCCGACCGCCACTCACAAGGAACACAATCAATAAATACCTCATGCTCCAACTTAGTTACATAACGGTTCACCATTCGTGCATGCTACGGGAATCACAAAGCTCAGCACAATTATTTCTACAATCCACAACTACCCACTAGCATGACTCTAATATCACCATATTTATATCGCAAAACTATTGCAAGAGTCAAACATATCATATTCAGTGATCTACAAGTTTTATGTAGGATTTTATGACTAACCATGTGAATGACCAGTTCCTGTCATCTCTCTAAATAGATATAAGTGAAGCAAGAGAGTTTAATTCTTTCTACAAAAGATATGTCCACGCTCTAACAAATATAAGTGAAGCAAAAGAGCAATCTACAAATGACGGTTTTCTATGTGAAGAGAAAACAGGCAATCCAAACTTCAAAAGATATAAGTGAAGCACATGAAGCATTCTATAAAACCATACTCAAAAGATATAAGTGAAGTGCAATGAGCATTATATAAATCAACCAAGGACTATCTCATACCAGCATGGTGCATCAAATAAAAGTGAAAACTAAATACAAAAGACGCTCCAAGATTTACGCATATCATGTGACGAATAAAAATATAGCTCCAAGTAAAATTACCGATGATTGTTAGAAGAAAGAGGGGATGCCTTCCGGGGCATCCCCAAGATTGGTTTCTTGGGAGTCCTTGAATATTTCCTTGGGGTGCCTCGGGCATCCCCAAGCTTAGGATCTTGCCACTCATTATTCCTTCCTCCATCGTGATCTCTCCCAAAACTTGAAAAACTTCAATCACACAAAACTTAACAAAAAGTTCGGTAAGAGCCGTTAGTATAATAAAGAAAATCACTACTCTAGGTACTTTTCAAAATCAATTCATATTTTATGTTTTCATTGTAGCTACTGTAATATAACTTTTCCATGGATTAATCCACTGATAGAAATTGATAGTTTCATCAAAATAAGCAAACTGTACAGCAAAAACATAATCTGTCTTAAACAGGACAGTCTGTAGTAATCTGAACATTCACCATAATTTTGGTACTCCAAAAATTCTGAAATAATTAGGAAAAAACTATTTGTATAGAAATACAGTGCAAAAAGTTTTAGAACCGTTTGACATTCCAGTAAAAAATGTAAAATCATGCACTACAGCCAAAGTTTCTGTTCTGCACCGCACAAACCAACAAGCAATGTAAACATCCTAAAGGAAAATCTTGGCACATTATTTTTATAATACAATGGAATTGTACAAGGGGATAATTACTTTTGTTGAAAAGTTTCTGTAATCAAGATTCACAAAGTTTCCGTGAGCATGAACAAAGTTCAAGGAGCTCCGCCACTTCAACAATGCTTGTCTCTCTCAGTTTTACTTTCCTTTTTGAAAAGTTTTGGGTTCCCCTCTTTATTTTTTTGTTTTTAAACTATATAAAAGCACTCAGCAGAAACAAATGACTCTCTAAAACTTCCGGGTTGTCTCCCTGGCAGCGCTTTCTTTAAAGCCATTAAGCTAGGCATATAGTGCTCAAGTAATGGATCCATCCGGATCCCACAGTATATCAAAGCCAAATTTAATTAACAATGATTTGTGATTTAGTAGTGAGCACAAAGCAACATATATCATGTAATTAAGAAGTCTAAATCTCTTCCTATGCATCGGCATGTCATAAAATAACAAATCATGCACACATAGTAAAGGCCAATGCATAGTATAAGAAGTTTCTTACAATTTTATCATATTGGAAACATAAAGAGGTGGAGATGTAGTTCCTCTCTCATAATAATTGCAAATAGGAGCAGCAAGCACATGCATATTATATCTATCAAAATCATCATGTGTAATTGTGAAACACAGCCCATCAATATAATCCTTAACAAGGGCAAACTTCTCCGATATAGTGTAGTCGGGAGAATTCAAATAGATAATAGGACTATCATGCATGGGTGCAATAGCAACAATTTCATGTTTAACATACGGAACTATAGCAAGTTCATCTCCATAAGCATAATTCATATTGGCATCTTGGCCACGAGCATAGAAAGCATCATCAAAAAGGGATATTTCAAAAGAATCAACGGGATCATAACAATCATCATAGCAATCATCCTTCGGTAAGCACGAAGGGAAATTAAACCATGTATGAATTGAAGAGTTACTCTCATTAGAAGGTGGGCACGGGTAGCTAATCCGCTCTTCCTCCTTTTGTTCTTCGCTCTCCTCATCATCTTTTTCATCCAACGGGCTCATAGTTTCATCAATTTCTTCTGCCATAGACTCCTGCAAAATATTAGTCTCTTCTTGGACAGCGGAGACTCTCTCAACAAAATCAGAAATATCGGAATTGAATTCATAATTATCATAGCAATATCTAAGTATAGCAAAAATTTCAGGTCTGTAAACAGCATCATCAAGATCTTTACACTCTTTAAACAAAGATTCAATTTCACAAGCACCCATAAAAGCAACGAATTCTTCTATTCGTTCCACATCATAGTAATCATATATACCTTTAGCATATAAAGCTAAGGTTTCATTATCATTAAATTCGCATGAAAAGGGAAGGTGTGGAGCCTTCATCCTAGAGCAACAAGTATAATCATATCTCAAGCATAGTTGCCGAGCATACCAATGCAACATATAAATTTGATGCATAATAGTTTCCCTTTTTGAGTCAAGCGATAATCCCTAAAGTATTCACATTGATCCAACGTGTCTCCCATGACATAATTGAATGGGATTTTCACAGGATTATCAAAGTAGTACATATTCTCTTTCACATAATGAGCATCGAGGGTGTTAGGAGGTTCCCTATCTCCATGAGTAGCAAGTACACCTAATTTTTTTGGTATTTCGTCTTCCATATCAATAACTAAAGATAGAGAACAACTTAGAACAGAAAATAAAAATTACTTAGTGAGAAAGAAAACAAGCACACACGAGAATATTCACCCCACGCTATTGCTCCCCTGCAACGGTGCCAGAAAAAGGTCTTGATAACCCACAAGTATTGGGGATCAATTGTAGCCTGTTTCAGTAAGTAAGTGTCGAACCCAACGAGGAGCTAAAGGTAGAACAAATATTCCCTCAAGTTCTATAGACCACCGATACAACTCTACGCGCGCTTGACGTTCGCTTTACCTAGAAGAAGTATGAAACTAGAAGTACTTTGTTGGGGGTACTGATCCCACGTACACCTATGGGGATCGGCGGACCGAGCCCCTTTTGGTTCGGCAGGGGGCGGAGAATGCACGAAGAGCAAATCGAGGCGAACGCACGGACGACGCGATCAGTTTACCCAGGTTTGGGCCGCACGGATGAGTAAAACCCTACTCCTGCTTTGGTTTGTATTGTCTTCTTGCTCGGGAGCGATGAATGCTACAGTACACTTTGGTGGCTAGCGAGACCGAGCGTGAGAATGGTCGTCCCCCTCCCCCGTTGCGCATGGGCCTCCTTTTATATGTCTAAGGGGTCACCGATAGGTGGCAACAGAGATGAGGGTAAAAAGGTAAAAGAGGTTGTAGTTGGCGCCACTGCTTGCTACAGTTGTATCATACCTAACCCTGATGGCAGGGGACAAAGGCATTTAATGCCTGTCTGTGTCGCCTAGACGGGGCCTAAAGGGACCGTCAGGGGCGCCACCGTTTGCCATGATGGCTATCTTGTCAGCGCCTGCTTGCCACCGCATGCCCCTGGCTGCACAGCCTCCCACCACGTGTGCCAGGGACGGTCCTGGAGCGACACGTTGGTGGGTGAGCTGGAGCACGGGCCGCGGAGTAGTAACTTGCCGTGGCAAGCGCCTTGCCGCGGATGTTGTCTTGTCGCGCCCGGGAGCTTGTCGCTCACCGGGTCTTCTCGCGTCCGGGAGCTTGTTGCTCACCGGGTCTTGTCGCGTCCGGGAGCTTGTCGCTCACCGGGTCTTGCCGGGACGAGCAGCGTGTCGCGGCAAGCTTCTCGACATGTCTTGGTTGGTCTTCCCGGCACGCTCCTCTTGCCGGGGTCTTGTCTCCTTCCCGGCAAGCTCCTCTTGCCGGGGCCTTGGATACTTTGTTCTTGAATGGCTCCAAAGGAACCACGGAGGGTCTTGGCGGTCGCCCGGCAAGCCTTGCCGCGGGACGCTGCGACTGCCCATGCACAAGTTCGGGATACTAAGGTACCCATAATTTAGTACACCGACAGGAGCCCTCGGGCCTGGGACATACACGGTGCCGAGCGCTGTTGGGCCAGGCCAAAAACAATGCACGGGCACGCGCAGCCTGGGTTACGCCGTATCTGACTCCGCATCTACCGCGCCCTCTCCGCACGGCACGCGTCGAACGCGGCGTCGTGCGTGACGTGGGCGGCGTGCGCGGGGCTAAGCCCCGCGTGCATGCGTCACGTCGTGGCAGAGGGGACGGTTTCTTTATCTAGGAAAGGCGAAACGTCCGCCACCTCCCTCTTTATAAGCAAAGGGAAGAAGGGGTAGTGCGCCCACTCGCCCCCATTCTGCTCCAATCTTGAAAAACTCTGCTCCGCCTCCGTCTTCCCAAAGCACACAGAGCGCAGCGCCCTGCCCCCCCCCCCCCATTGTCACCAGCACCACCGCGCCATCGACCTCCTCCACTGCTTCCGCCATGGCTCCGAAGGGCGACAAGGGGAAGGCCGTGAAGTCGACCGAGGCGCAGCGGCTCGCGGCGCTGCGGAAGAAGCGAGCCATTCCCCCCCCCCCCAAGCTCGATGCGAAGGGGCTGCGGGAGTACTATTATCTCTTTTGGGCGACGGAGACGTGAGCTCACCCGCGGACCAGGGTGCTCCCGGCCGCTGCTCACGCGATGGCTCCGGACGGGTACCCTTTCTTTGCCTTCTTCTTCTACTGCGGGCTCTGCCCGCCTTTTTCTGAGTTCTTCTGTGATATCATGAACACATACAATCTCTGCCTCCTTGACTTCACTCCCAATGCCGTCCTCACCATGGCCGTTTTCGCACACCTTTGCGAGAACTTTGTCGGGGTCCACCCTAGCGTAGCCCTTTTTCGCCACTTTTTCATTCCTCGGGTAGAGGGAGGAGAGCCTCTGTCCGGCGGAATCGCCTGGATCTCAAAGTCCGGCAAGAAGGAATCTTATCTGGAGGGGGAGTTCCGCGGCAAGTGGGAGGAGTGGAGGGCTGATTGGTGCTGGATTGTCGAGGAGAGCCCGCAGCCATTCACCGCCCGGCGTCAAGTAGCAGTAGTGCGCGGCAGCGACTAGAGCGACGTGGCCCCGGAGGACAGCAGGCTGAAGATTGCCGTCACCAGGATCCAGCGCCTCAGGCTTGCCAGTCTTACTGTTGGGGCCGTCGGCGCAGACTTTCTTCGTTGCCGCATCGCTCCCCTGCAGGAACGGGGGAGGCCTGCCTGGGAGTTCAAGAACGCGGCAGACATCATGAGGCTGCGCCCAGGCCTCAACTACAATTTCACCGTCCTTGAGCTCAACGGAATACTGCAGGAGCTCTTCAAGTATGATTCAGATCACCCCGAGATCTTCAGGTTGCCGCAGGGCGTCGTCCCTTTGTGCAACAATTCGGCGCTCGACCGCATCAGGGCGATGATGCCACTGTGCGATTCGCACGGAATCGTGCCAACTTGGCAAGAGCCAGAGGACGAGGTTGTGCAGCAATTCTTCGACGACTTGGTGGAAGTGCCAATCCGCGCCGACGAGAAGGACGGCCTCACCCGCGACACCACCGAGGCGGAGCTGGCGTACATCGCCACCAGGTTGGAAGAGGCGGCAGCAGCTGCAGCGGCAGGTGAGTTCGGCTTCACCTTGGAGGAGGCTGCGGCGGCAGAGGCGGCAAACCGTGCCGAGCGGGAAGATCTTGTTGGGGAACGTAGTAATTTCGAAAATTTTCCTACGCACACGCAAGATCATGGTGATGCATAGCAACGAGGGGGAGAGTGTTGTCTACGTACCAACGCACACCGACTGCGGAAGCGATCACACAACATAGAGGAAGTAGTCGTACGGCTTCTTCCCGATCCGACCGATCCAAGCACCGTTACTCCGGCACCTCCGAGTTCTTAGCACACGTTCAGCTCGATGACGATCCTCGGGCTCCGATCCAGAAAAGTGTCGAGGAAGAGTTCCGTCAGCACGACGGCGTGGTGACGATCTTGATGTACTACCGACGCAGGGCTTCGCCTAAGCACTGTAACGGTATGATCGAGGTGGAATTTGGTGGCAGGGGGCACCGCACACGGCTAAGGAACGATCTCAAGGATCAACTTGTGTGTCTTGGGGTGTCCCCTGCCCCCGTATATAAAGGATGGAGGGAGGGGGGCTGGCCGGCCAGAGAGAGGGAGGCGCAGGAGGAGTCCTACTCCTACCGGGAGTAGGACTCCCCCCTCCAATCCTAGTCCAACTAGGAATCCTTTAAAGGGGAGAGAGAGAGAGGTGGCCGGCCCCTCTCCTAGTCCTAATAGGACTAGGGAGAGGGGGGGAGGCGCAGCCCTATGTGGGCTGCCCTCTCACCTTTCCACTAAGGCCCATGTTGGCCCATTTGGCTCCCGGGGGGTTCCGGTAACCCTCCCGGTAATCCGGTAAAATCCCGATTTCACCCGGAACACTTCCGATGTCCAAACATAGGCTTCCAATATATCAATCTTTACGTCTCGACCATTTCGAGACTCCTCATCATGTCCGTGATCTCATCCGGGACTCCGAACATCCTTCGGTACATCAAAATGCATAAACTCATAATAACTGTCATCGTAACGTTAAGCGTGCGGACCCTACGGTTCGAGAAAAATGTAGACATGACCGACACACGTCTCCGGTCAATAACCAATAGCGGGACCTGGATGCCCATATTGGCTCCTACATATTCTACGAAGATCTTTATCGGTCAGACCGCATAACAACATACGTTGTTCCCTTTGTCATCGGTATGTTACTTGCCCGAGATTCGATCGTCGGTATCCAATACCTAGTTCAATCTTGTTACTGGCAAGTCTCTTTACTCGTTCCGTAATACATCATCTCGCAACTAACTTCTTAATTGCAATGCTTGCAAGGCTTATGTGATGTGCATTACCGAGAGGGCCCAGAGATACCTCTCCGACAATCGGAGTGACAAATCCTATTCTCGAAATACGCCAACCCAACATCTACCTTTGGAGACACCTGTAATGCTCCTTTATAATCACCCAATTACGTTGTGACGTTTGGTAGCACCCAAAGTGTTCCTCTGGCAAACGGGAGTTGCATAATCTCATAGTCATAGGAACATGTATAAGTCATGAAGAAAGCAATAGCAACATACTAAACGATCGGGTGCTAAGCTAATGGAATGGGTCATGTCAATCAGATCATTCAACTAATGATGTGACCTCGTTAATCAAGTAACAACTCTTTGTTCATGGTTAGGAAACATAACCATCTTTGATTAACGAGCTAGTCAAGTAGAGGCATACTAGTGACACTCTGTTGGTCTATGTATTCACACATGTATTATGTTTCCGGTTAATACAATTCTAGCATGAATAATAAACATTTATCATGATATAAGGAAATAAATAATAACTTTATTATTGCCTCTAGGGCATATTTCCTTCAGTCTCCCACTTGCACTAGAGTCAATAATCTAGATTACGCAGTAATGATTCTAACACCCATGGAGCCTTGGTGCTGATCATGTTTTGCCCGTGGAAGAGGCTTAGTCAATGGGTCTGCAACATTCAGATCCGTATGTATCTTGCAAATCTCTATGTCTCCCACCTGGATTAAATCCCGGATGGAGTTGAAGCGTCTCTTGATGTGTTTGGTTCTTTTGTGAAATCTGGATTCCTTTGCCAAGGCAATTGCACCAGTATTGTCACAGAAGATTTTTATTGGACCCGATGCACTAGGTATGACACCTAGATCGGATATGAACTCCTTCATCCAGACTCCTTCGTTTGCTGCTTCCGAAGCAGCTATGTACTCCGCTTCACATGTAGATCCCACTACGACACTTTGTTTAGAACTGCACCAACTGACAGCTCCACCGTTTAAAGTAAACACGTATCCGGTTTGCGATTTAGAATCGTCCGGATCAGTGTCAAAGCTTGCATCAACGTAACCTCTTACGGTGAGCTCTTTGTCACCTCCATATACGAGAAACATATCCTTAGTCCTTTTCAGGTATTTCAGGATGTTCTTGACCGCTGTCCAGTGATCCACTCCTGGATTACTTTGGTACCTCCCTGCTAAACTTATAGCAAGGCACACATCAGGTCTGGTACACAGCATTGCATACATGATAGAGCCTATGGCTGAAGCATAGGGAACATCTTTCATTTTCTCTCTATCTTCTGCTTTGGTCGGGCATTGAGTCTAACTCAACTTCACACCTTGTAACACAGTCAAGAACCCTTTCTTTGCTTGATCCATTTTGAACTTTTTCAAAATCTTGTCAAGGTATGTGCTTTGTGAAATTCCAATTAAGCGTTTTAATCTATCTCTATAGATCTTTATGCCTAATATGTAAGCAGCTTCCCCGAGGTCTTTCATCGAAAAACTTTTATTCAAGTATCCCTTTATGCTATCCAGAAATTCTATATCATTTCCAATCAGTAATATGTCATCCACATATAATATCAGAAATGCTACAAAGCCCCGACTCACTTTCTTGTAAATACAGGCTTCTCCAAAAGTCTGTATAAACCCAAATGTTTTGATCACACTATCAAAGCGTTTATTCCAACTCCGAGATGCTTGCACCAGTCCATAAATGGATCGCTGGAGTTTGCACACTTTGTTAGCTCCCTTTGGATCGATAAAACCTTCCGGTTGCATCATATACAACTCTTCTTCCAGAAATCCATTCAGGAATGCAGTTTTTACATCCATTTGCCAAATTTCATAATCATAAAATGCGGCAATTGCTAACATGATTCTGACAGACTTAAGCATCGCTACGGGTGAGAAAGTCTCATCGTAGTCAACTCCTTGAACTTGTCGAAAACCTTTTGCGACAAGTCGAGCTTTGTAGACAGTAACATTACCATCAGCGTCAGTCTTTTTCTTAAAGATCCATTTATTCTCAATTGCTTGCCGATCATCGGGCAAGTCAACCAAAGTCCATACTTTGTTCTCATACATGGATCCCATCTCAGATTTCATGGCTTCAAGCCACTTTGCGGAATCTGGGCTCACCATCGCTTCTTCATAGTTCGTAGGTTCATCATGATCTAGTAGCATGACTTCCAGAACAGGATTACCGTACCACTCTGGTGCGGATCTTACTCTGGTTGATCTACGAGGTACAGTAGTATCTTGATCTAAAGTTTCATGATCATCATCATTAACTTCCTCGCTTATTGGTGTAAGTCTCACAGAAATAGTTTTCTGTGATGTACTATTTCCCAATAACGGACTAGGTACAGTTACCTCGTCAAGTTCTACTTTCCTCCCACTCACTTCTTTCGAGAGAAACTCCTTCTCAAGAAAGTTTCCGAATTTAGCAACAAAAGTCTTGCCTTCGGATCTGTGATAGAAGGTGTATCCAATAGTTTCCTTTGGATATCCTATGAAGACACATTTCTCCGATTTGGGTTCGAGCTTATCAGGTTGAAGCTTTTTCACATAAGCATCGCAGCCCAAACTTTAAGAAACGACAACTTTGGTTTCTTGCCAAACCACAGTTCATATGGCGTCGTCTCAATGGATTTAGATGGTGCCCTATTTAACGTGAATGCAGCCGTCTCTAAAGCATAACCCCAAAACGATAGCGGTAAATCAGTAAGAGACATCATAGATCGCACCATATCTAGTAAAGTACGATTACGACGTTCGGACACACCATTACGTTGTGGTGTTCCGGGTGGCGTGAGTTGCGAAACTATTCCACAATTTTTCAAATGTACACCAAACTCGTAACTCAAATATTCTCCTCCACGATCAGATCGTAGAAACCTTATTTTCTTGTTACGATGATTTTCAACTTCACTCTGAAATTCCTTGAACTTTTCAAATGTTTCAGACTTATGTTTCATTAAGTAGATATACCCATATCTGCTTAAATCATCTGTGAAAGTGAGAAAATAACGATATCCGCCACGAGCCTCAATATTCATCGGACCACATACATCGGTATGTATGATTTCCAACAAATCTGTTGCTCTCTCCATAGTACCGGAGAACGGTGTTTTAGTCATCTTGCCTATGAGGCACGGTTCGCAAGTACCAAGTGATTCATAATCAAGTGGTTCCAAAAGCCCATCAGTATGGAGTTTCTTCATGCGCTTTACACCGATATGACCTAAACGGCAGTGCCACAAATAAGTTGCACTATCATTATCAACTCTGCATCTTTTGGCTTCAAAATTATGAATATGTGTATCACTACTATCGAGATTCAGTAAGAATAGACCACTTTTCAAGGGTGCATGACCATAAAAGATATTACTCATATAAATAGAACAACCATTATTCTCTGATTTAAATTAATAACCGTCTCGCATCAAACAAGATCCAGATATAATGTTCATGCTCAACGCTGGCACCAAATAACAATTATTTAGGTCTAATATTAATCCCGAAGGTAGATGTAGAGGTAGCGTGCCGACCGCGATCACATCGACTTTGGAACCGTTTCCCACGCGCATCGTCACCTCGTCCTTTGCTAGTGTCCGCTTATTCTGTAGTCCCTGTTTCGAGTTGCAAATTTTAGCAACAGAACCAGTATCAAATACCCAGGTGCTACTGCGAGCATTAGTAAGGTACACATCAATAACATGTATATCACATATACCTTTGTTCACTTTGCCATCCTTCTTATCCGCCAAATACTTGGGGCAGTTCCGCTTCCAGTGACCAGTCTGCTTGGAGTAGAAGCACTCAGTTTCAGGCTTAGGTCCAGACTTGGGTTTCTTCTCTTGAGCAGCAACTTGTTTGCCGTTCTTCTTGAAGTTCCCCTTCTTCTTCCCTTTGCCCTTTTTCTTGAAACTAGTGGTTTTGTTAACCATCAACACTTGATGCTCCTTCTTGATTTCTACCTCCGCAGCTTTCAGCATTGCGAAGAGCTCGGGAATTGTCTTGTTCATCCCTTGCATATTATAGTTCATCACAAAGCTCTTGTAGCTTGGTGGCAGTGATTGGAGAATTCTGTCAATGACGCAATCATCCGGAAGTGTAACTCCCAATTGAATCAAGTGATTATTATACCCAGACATTTCGAGTATATGCTCACTAACAGAACTGTTCTCCTCCATCTTGCAGCTATAGAACTTATTGGAGACTTCATATCTCTCAATCCGGGCATTTGCTTGAAATATTAACTTCAACTCCTGGAACATCTCATATGCTCCATGACGTTCAAAACGTCGTTGAAGTCCCGGTTCTAAGCCGTAAAGCATGGCACACTGAACTATTGAGTAGTCATCAGCTTTGCTCTGCCAGACATTCATAACTTCTGGTGTTGCTCTTGCAGCAGGCCTGGCACTCAGCGGTGCTTCCAGGACGTAATTCTTCTGTGCAGCAATGAGGATAATCCTCAGGTTATGGACCTAGTCCGTGTAATTGCTACCATCATCTTTCAACTTTGCTTTCTCAAGGAACGCATTAAAATTCAACAGAACAACAGCACGAGCCATCTATCTACAATCAACATAAACAAGCAAGATACTATCAGGTACTAAGTTCATGATAATTTTTAAGTTCAGTTAATCAAATTTACTTAAGAACTCCCACTTAGATAGACATCCCTCTAATCCTCTAAGTGATCACGTGATCCAAATCAACTAAACCATAACCGATCATCATGTGAGATGGAGTAGTTTTCAATGGTGAACATCAATATGTTGATCATATCTACTATATGATTCACGCTCGACCTTTCGGTCTCCGTGTTCCGAGGCCATATCTGTATATGCTTGGCTCGTCAAGTATAACCTGAGTATTCCGCGTGTGCAACTGTTTTGCACCCGTTGTATTTGAACGTAGAGCCTATCACACCCGATCATCATGTGGTGTCTCAGCACGAAGAACTTTTGCAACGGTGCATACTCAGGGAGAACACTTATTGATAATTTAGTGAGAGATCATCTTATAATGCTACCGTCAATCAAAGCAAGATAAGATGCATAAAAGGATAAACATCACATGCAATCAATATAAGTGATATGATATGGCCATCATCATCTTGTGCTTTGTGATCTCCATCTCCGAAGCACTGTCATGATCACCATCGTCACCGGCGCGACACCTTGATCTCCATCGTAGCATCGTTGTCGTCTCACCAATCTTATGCTTCCACGACTATCACTACCGCTTAGCAATAAAGTAAAGCATTACATCGCGATTGCATTGCATACAATAAAGCGACAACCATATGGCTCCTGCCAGTTGCCGATAACTCGGTTACAAAACATGATCATCTCATACAATAAAATCAGCATCATGCCTTGACCATATCACATCACAACATGCCCTGCAAAAACAAGTTAGACGTCCTCTACTTTGTTGTTGCAAGTTTTACGTGGCTGCTACGGGCTTTAAGTAAGAACTCATCTCACCTACGCATCAAAACCACAACGATAGTTCGTCAAATAGACTCCGTTTTAACCTTCTCAAGGACCGGGCGTAGTCACACTTGGTTCAACTAAAGTTGGAGAGACAGTCTTCCGCAAGCCATCTATGTGCAAAGCACGTCGAGGGAACCGGTCTCGCGTAAGAGTACGCGTAAGGTTGGTCCGGATCGTCTCGTCCAACAATACCGCCGAACCAAAGTATGACATGCTGGTAGGCAGTATGACTTGTATCGCCCACAACTCACTTGTGTTCTACTCGTGCAAATAACATCAAACCATAAAACCTAGGCTCGGATGCCACTGTTGGGGAACGTAGTAATTTCGAAAATTTTCCTACGCACACGCAAGATCATGGTGATGCATAGCAACGAGGGGGAGAGTGTTGTCTACGTACCAACGCAGACCGACTGCGGAAGCAATCACACAACATAGAGGAAGTAGTCGTACGGCTTCTTCCCGATCCGACCGATCCAAGCACCGTTACTCCGGCACCTCCGAGTTCTTAGCACACGTTCAGCTTGATGACGATCCTCGGGCTCCGATCCAGCAAAGTGTCGAGGAAGAGTTCCGTCAGCACGACGGCGTGGTGACGATCTTGATGTACTACCGACGCAGGGCTTCGCCTAAGCACTGTAACGGTATGATCGAGGTGGAATTTGGTGGCAGGGGGCACCGCACACGGCTAAGGAACGATCTCAAGGATCAACTTGTGTGTCTTGGGGTGTCCCCTGCCGCCGTATATAAAGGATGGAGGGAGGGGGGCTGGCCGGCCAGAGAGAGGGAGGCGCAGGAGGAGTCCTACTCCTACCGGGAGTAGGACTCCCCCCTCCAATCCTAGTCCAACTAGGAATCCTTTAAAGGGGAGAGAGAGAGAGGTGGCCGGCCCCTCTCCTAGTCCTAATAGGACTAGGGAGAGGGGGGGAGGCGCAGCCCTATGTGGGCTGCCCTCTCACCTTTCCACTAAGGCCCATGTTGGCCCATTTGGCTCCCGGGGGGTTCCGGTAACCCTCCCGGTAATCCGGTAAAATCCCGATTTCACCCGGAACACTTCCGATGTCCAAACATAGGCTTCCAATATATCAATCTTTACGTCTCGACCATTTCGAGACTCCTCGTCATGTCCGTGATCTCATCCGGGACTCCGAACATCCTTCGGTACATCAAAATGCATAAACTCATAATAACTGTCATCGTAACGTTAAGCGTGCGGACCCTACGGTTCGAGAACAATGTAGACATGACCGAGACACGTCTCCGGTCAATAACCAATAGCGGGACCTGGATGCCCATATTGGCTCCTACATATTCTACGAAGATCTTTATCGGTCAGACCGCATAACAACATACGTTGTTCCCTTTGTCATCGGTATGTTACTTGCCCGAGATTCGATCGTCGGTATCCAATACCTAGTGCAATCTCGTTACTGGCAAGTCTCTTTACTCGTTCCGTAATACATCATCTCGCAACTAACTTCTTAATTGCAATGCTTGCAAGGCTTATGTGATGTGCATTACCGAGAGGGCCCAGAGATACCTCTCCGACAATCGGAGTGACAAATCCTATTCTCGAAATACGCCAACCCAACATCTACCTTTGGAGACACTTGTAATGCTCCTTTATAATCACCCAGTTACGTTGTGACGTTTGGTAGCACCCAAAGTGTTCCTCTGGCAAACGGGAGTTGCATAATCTCATAGTCATAGGAACATGTATAAGTCATGAAGAAAGCAATAGCAACATACTAAACGATCGGGTGCTAAGCTAATGGAATGGGTCATGTCAATCAGATCATTCAACTAATGATGTGACCTCGTTAATCAAATAACAACTCTTTGTTCATGGTTAGGAAACATAACCATCTTCGATTAACGAGCTAGTCAAGTAGAGGCATACTAGTGACACTCTGTTGGTCTATGTATTCACACATGTATTATGTTTCCGGTTAATACAATTCTAGCATGAATAATAAACATTTATCATGATATAAGGAAATAAATAATAACTTTATTATTGCCTCTAGGGCATATTTCCTTCAGATCTTGCCGGCAAGAAGGATCTCGCCGGCAAGAAGGAGGTCGCCGGGTGTGATGCCGGGCCTAGCCAAGTTGCCGGGCATGACGCCGAACCGAGCGAGCCTGCCGATGATGCGAGCGGCTCTTTGGAGATCGGCTCCTCCTCCACTTCGTCCTCCGCCAGCACGCCGCCAGCAGCGTCTCCGTCTCCACCAAGAAGGCGTCTCCGCAAGGTCGGGGATGCACCAAGGCGGCAGGCGCATCGACAGTCGCCGCGCCGCGCGACACGCTCCACCGCGGCAAGCACTGTTGCCGCGGGAGCGCCCCACGCTGCCGCAACGACTGGAGCGGGGTCTTCTCGGACTGCCACTTCTGCTCCCACCAAGCGACCAAGGGAGCCTACTCCTCCACCTTCCCGCGCCAGACGCGGGCCGGATTTTGACTTCTCCGCGTTTAGCTCCGACGAGGAAGAGGAAGAGGAGTATGTTCTTCTTATTGCACTTGCAGTTCCTTGATTTCTGCTGTTTTTGTCTTTACTTGCCTCTCACTTGCCTTTCCCTGTATCTGTTCCTTTTTAGGACTCTAGCGCAGAGAGCGGCAAAGAGAGCCAAGGCGCCGGCGATCGTCATCGAGGATGAACCCACTGTGTCAACAGGGGACGTGCCTGAGACAAACTTGTCAGACCCGGTGGCTGATCATCGGAGCAGCCCCCAGTGCAACTGTCTTGTTTACTTCCCGCTGTCGGGCACGCACGAAGATCCTTGCTTTGCTGATATTTGTTTATTGACTTGTGCAGGAGCGGAGCAGCCACACCAGGGGAGCCCGGAGGCCGCCCCCGAAGCACCAAGGGAGAGTCCTCCGGCGAGGGAGAGGTCTCCGGCAAGTGAGGTGACTCCGACAAGGGAGGAGCCCTCGGCAAGAGAGGAGACTCCGGCAAGGGAAGAGCCCCCGGCAAGGAAGGAGCCCCCGGCAAGGGAGGGATCTCTGGCAAGGGACTGCGTCAGCGACCCCCCGGCAACGGAGACCATAGCTGCAGACCCTGGCACAGGTAATTTCCTTGCTTCCAAACTCCCCTGGCTTCTTCGTCTTCTTGATCTTTCTCTTGGACTTTGCTCGAATTTTTCTTGAATCTTCTCCCCTCTTCCGGCCATCAGATCCATCTGCTGCAGAGCCGATGGATATGGAGGTCGCCGCCGAGGGAGCGGCCGGCACCGGCGAGGAGGCCGCCAGGGCTGCCGCCGCGCGAGCGGGCGGGGAGTCTGGCAGTCGTACTGATGACCCAGAGGCCGCAGGAGCGCCAGGCGCTGCTCCGACCACCGACTCCTCCGCTGCAGCCACCGCGCCAGGCTCCGATGAGCCCCAGCCTGGCGTCTATCTGAAGGCCAGCGAGGACATCTTCATCAACCTCCCCTGGGCATCGAGCTCTAGGGCGCCGATCGAGGGGGAGATGCTGGACGGAGAGGTGCTCGCCTCCGTCGGGCTGAAGCTGGTCGACGCGCCAAGCAGCAGCAGCAGCGGTGAACCTGAAGAGGAGCGCCTGCTGCGGAAGCTAGTGGCGCTCTACCGCGCCCGGCACGCCAAGCTGGAGTCTCGCGAAGCGCTCGTCGCGAAGGCCGGTGCCGATATCGAGAAGCGCGCAGAAGAGCTCCCAGGCGCCAACCAGGAAGCTCTCCGCTCCCTGGCAAAGGAGCGGGAACATCTTGCCGAGGCGCAGCAGGCCTTACTCCTCGAGAAGGCCGACGTCGAAGAGCGCCAACGCCTCGCCACGGAGAAATTGTCTTCGCAAGAGGGTGACTTGGTGCAGTGGAAGGTCCACCTCGACAGCCACGAGGAGGAACTTGCCGCGTGCGAGCGGGCAGTTGGCGGGGCCGTCAAGCAGGCCGAAGACGCCGCCGCAGCCGCCGAGGCCGCCAAGGCTGAGCTGGAGCTGAAGGTGGTGCAGCTAGAGGCGGGCCTCAAGGCGAGCGGCGACGAGCTTGCCACGCTCAAGCTCGAGCGTGAGAAGGACGCCAACAGCTACTCGGAGTTGCATGCCCTTTTCGCCGAGAAGGGCAAGGAATTTGACGCCGTTAAGAACTCCAACGCCGATCTCGAGGTGAAGTTGGTGGCTGTGACGCAATCTCTGGGCGACACCAAGGGGCAGGAGGCAGCCTTGAAGGAAGAAGTCAAGGCCGGCAAGGTGCTGCTGGCGAAGGCTACTGCCGCCCGGAAGACTTTGTTAGAGAATGTGGAGCACTGGACGGAGGGTCTGGTGAACGTCGCCGCGGACGTCGACAGGGAGCTGGCGCAATTGGGGATGGTAGATCTCGGGTACTCCTCCGACGAGAATCTCCAACCCAGCGCCAAGCTGACTCTGTTCTTCAAGGGCGTGGCGACGGTGCTCCAGCGACTCCGGGAGCAGATCCCAAAGCAGCTTGCCGACGAGTCGCGCAAGATTTGCGCGGGATCTCTCGAGAAGGTGCTGATGAAGGTGGCCTTTCGCAACCCGGGTCTCCGCCTCACCAACGTCCTCCGAAGCTTGCCGCCAGATGCTAATCTAGAGGAGCTCAAGGCCCTTGTCGCACCTATTGTGGACAGTGTGAGCGGAATCAGAAGGGTCGAGGGCGACCGCGTAGATTAGGCCATCCATATTTTTCTTTCCTTGTCGCTGTCAATCATGTTATGAAAAACAGCCTGTTAGAGCTGCGACAAGTTATTTTGTAATATACTCTACCCTTGGTAGTAATTGCTATGTTATTTCCTTTACTTGACTCCTCCCCTTGTATGCTTTTACCCTACGCTTTTAGGGAACTTGCCGGCGCGGGCACCTTTGTCGCGCGCGCTGAGTGCGGCACATCAGCAGCCTGTAGGCGGTGCCGCGGCTGGCAAGAAACCTTGTCGCAGAGCTAGTCGCAGCTCACTTAAGTTGTTGAGCGGACTCGAAACAACAGTAAGGGCGCAACTAGCTATGAGTTGGTTCCTCCACGCACCAGTGCCGCGGCCGGCAAGAAACCTTGTCGCAGAGCTAGTCGCAGCTCACTTAAGTTGTTGAGCGGACTCGAAACAACAGTAAGGGCGCAACTAGCTACGAGTTGGTCCCTCCGCGCACAGGTTTTCCATACAAGGGACGGTCGTTCAAGGAAAATAACTTAAAAATTTAAAGGAGATTTGACTGCTCAGACTTTGGCAACTTATCTTTTTTTATTTCTCGCTTCCCGGCAGGGCGAAAACTTCTTGAACGACGCCTGATCCATACTGTACCTTCTCCCTTCCCCTCCCCCCCGGCAAACTTGTGCGCGAGGGAAACTCCTTTTCGCTGTGAGAAAGAAAGAGGGCGAAACGGCAATATGGAGCTTTAAGGCACGTTATTGCTTACTGGGGGTAAGTGCTGCACAAAATGTCAGATAATACATGCAAAATTTAAAAAGCATGAAGTCGACAGAGTGTGCTGAGCATGTAATCTTTATGCATGGGATCTGCGCCCGGCTTTGTACAAAGGATTACATGCAACAGCGGCAAGACTTGTACAAAAGGTGGTTACCGGAACGGGTCCCGGCAACCGCGCCCAACTGGTAAAACTTGCGAAGATGCTCAATATTCCAGGAATTGCTCACTGGAATGCCATCTTCGGTCTCCAGGCGGACAGCGCCAGGCCTGGTGACTCGTTTCACCCGGTAAGGGCCTTCCCACTTCGGCGTCAACTTGTTTGAATTCTTGGCGGATTGAACGCGCCAAAGAACAAGTTCACCTTCCTCGAGACTTCTGGCACTAACTTTGCGGCTATGGTAGCGGCGCAAAGCTTGCTGGTAGCGAGCGGCTCGCACAGCAGCCTGAAGACGGTCTTCCTCGAGGAGCAGCGCGTCGTCTTGCCGCAGCTGCTCTTGCTCAAGCTCATCGTAAGCGAGCGCTCGAGGCGACCCGTATACAAGTTCCGTGGGGAGGCCGCCAGGGCTGCGGCCGTGGAGGCGGGCGGGGAGCCTAGCGGTCGTATTGACGACCCGGAGGCCGCAGGAGCGCCAGGCGCTGCTCCGACCGCCGACTCCTCCGCCGCAGCCGCCGCGCCAAGCTCCGATGAGCCCAAGCCCTTCCACTGAAGACAGCGCAGTGGTTAAAGCCTCTCTTTTTTTTTACCTTGGACACCGGGGTCCGATCGCCCCAAGTGCCCCATATTTCCCCTACCTGGCGCGCCAAAGATGTCGGGGGTACTGATCCCACGTACACCTATGGGGATCGGCGGACCGAGCCCCTTTTGGTTCGACAGGGGGCGGAGAATGCATGAAGAGCAAATCGAGGCGAACGCACGGACGACGTGATCAGCTTACCCAGGTTCGGGCCGCACGGATGCGTAAAACCCTACACCTGCTTTGGTTTGTATTGTCTTCTTGCTCGGGAGCGATGAATGCTACAGTACACTTGGGTGGCTAGCGAGACCGAGCGTGAGAATGGTCGTCCCCCTCCCCCATTGCGCATGGGCCTCCTTTTATATGTCTAAGGGGTCACCGACAGGTGGCAACAGAGATGAGGGTAAAAAGGTAAAAGAGGTGGTAGTTGGCGCCACCACTTGCTACAGTTGTATCATACCTAACCCTGACGGCAGGGGACAAAGGCATTTAATGCCTGTCTGTGTCGCCTAGACGGGGCCGAAAGGGACCGTCAGGGGCGCCACCGTTTGCCACGATGGCTATCTTGTCAGCGCCTGCTTGCCACCGCATGCCCCTGGCTGCACAGCCTCCCGCCACGTGTGCCAGGGACAGTCCTGGAGCGACACATTGGTGCGTGAGCTGGAGCGCGGGCCGCGGAGTAGTAGCTTGCCGCGGCAAGCGCCTTGCCGCGGATGTTGTCTTGTCGCGTCCGGGAGCTTGTCGCTCACCGGGTCTTGTCGCGTCCGGGAGCTTGTCGCTCACCGGGTCTTGTCGCGTCCGGGAGCTTCTCGCTCACCGGGTCTTGTCGCGTTCGGGAGCTTGTCGCTCACCGGGTCTTGCGGGGACGCGCAGCGCGTCGCGGCAAGCTTCTCGAGATGTCTTGGTTGGTCTTCCCGGCAAGCTCCTCTTGCCGGGGTCTTGTCTCCTTCCCGGAAAGCTCCTCTTGCCGGGGCCTTGGATACTCTGTTCTTGAATGGCTCCAAAAGAACCACGGAGGGTCTTGGCGGTCGCCCGGCAAGCCTTGCCGCGGGACGCTGCGACTGCCCGTGCACAAGTTCGGGATACTAAGGTACCCCTACTTTAGTACACCGACAGGAGCCCCCGGGCCTGGGCCATACACGGTGCCGAGCGCTGTTGGGCCAGGCTCAAAACAGTGCACGGGCACGCGCGGCCTGGGTTACACCGTATCTGACTCCGCATCTACCGCACCCTCTCCGCACGGCACGCGTCGAACTCGGCGTCGTGCATGACGTGGGCGGCGTGCGCGGGGCTAAGCCCCGCATGCATGCATCACGTCGTGGCAGAGGGGATGGTTTCTTTATCTAGGAAAGGCGAAACGTCCGCCACCTCCCTCTTTATAAGCAAAGGGAAGCAGGGGTAGTGCGCCCACTCGCCCCCATTCTGCTCCAATCTTGAAAAACTCCGCCCCGCCTCCGTCTTCCCAAAGCACATAGAGCGCAGCGCCCTGCCCCCCCCCCCCCCCCACACATTGTCACCAGCACCACCGCGCCGTCGACCTCCTCCACTGCTTCTGCCAGGGCTCCGAAGGGCGACAAGGGGAAGGCCGTGAAGTCGACCGAGGCGCAGCGGCTCGCGGCGCTGCGGAAGAAGCGAGCAATTCCCCCCCCCCCCCCCCCGAAGCTCGACGCGAAGGGGCTGCGGGAGTACTATTATCTCTTTTGGGCGACGGAGACGCGAGCTCACCCGCGGACCAGGGTGCTCCCGGCCGCTGCTCACGCGATGGCTCCGGACGGGTACCCTTTCTTTGTCGTCTTCTTCTACTGCGGTCTCTGCCCGCCTTTTTCCGAGTTCTTCTGTGATATCATGAACACATACAATCTCTGCCTCCTTGACTTCACTCCCAACGCCGTCCTCACCATGGCCGTTTTCGCACACCTTTGCGAGAACTTTGTCGGGGTCCACCCTAGCGTAGCCCTTTTTCGCCACTTTTTCATTCCTCGGGTAGAGGGAGGAGAGCCTCTGTCCGGCAGAATCGCCTGGATCTCAAGGTCCGGCAAGAAGGAATCTTATCTGGAGGGGGTGTTCCGCGGCAAGTGGGAGGAGTGGAGGGCTGATTGGTGCTGGATTGTCGAGGAGAGCCCGCAGCCATTCACCGCCCGGCGTCAAGTAGCAGCAGTGTGCGGCAGCGACTGGAGCGACGTGGCCCCCGGAGGACAGCAGGCTGAAGATTGCCGTCACCAGGATCCAGCGCCTCAGGCTTGCCGGACTTCCTGTCGGGGCCGTCGGCGCAGACTTTCTTCGTCGCCGCATCGCTCCCCTACAGGAACGGGGGAGGCCTGCCTGGGAGTTCAAGAAGGCGGCAGACATCATGAGGCTGCGCCCAGGCCTCAACTACAATTTCACCGTCCTTGAGCTCAACGGAATACTGCAGGAGCTCTTCAAGTATGATTCAGATCACCCCGAGATCTTCAGGTTGCCGCAGGGCGTCGTCCCTTTGTGCAACAATTCGGCGCTCGACCACATCAGGGCGATGATGCCACTGTGCGATTCGCACGGAATCGTGCCAACTTGGCAAGAACCAGAGGACGAGGTTGTGCAGCAATTCTTTGACGACTTGGTGGAAGTGCCAATCCGCACCGACGAGAAGCACGGCCTCACCCGCGACACCACCGAGCCAGAGCTGGCGTACATCGCCACCAGGTTGGAAGAGGCGGCAGCAGCTGCCGCGGCGGGTGAGTTCGGCTTCACCTTGGAGGAGGCTGCGGCGGCAGAGGCGGCAAACCGTGCCGAGCGGGAAGATCTTGCCGGCAAGAAGGATCTCGCCGGCAACAAGGAGGTCGCCGGGCGTGATGCCGGGCCGAGCCAAGTTGCCGGGCATGACGCCGAACCGAGCGAGCCTGCCGATGATGCGAGCGGCTCTTTGGAGATCGGCTCCTCCTCCACTTCATCCTCCGGCAGCACGCCGCCAGCAGCGTCTCCATCTCCACCAAGAAGGCGTCTCCGCAAGGTCGGGGATGCACCGAGGCGGCAGGCGCGTCGACAGTCGCCGCGCCACGCGACACGCTCCACCGCGGCAAGCACTGTTGCCGCGGGAGCGCCCCATGCTGCCGCAACAACTGGAGCGGGGTCTTCTCGGACTGCCGCTTCTGCTCCCGCCAAGCGACCAAGGGAGCCTACTCCTCCACCTTCCCGCGCCAGACGCGGGCCGGATTTTGACTTCTCCGCGTTTAGCTCCGACGAGGAAGAGGAAGAGGAGTAAGTTCTTCTTATTGCACTTGCAGTTCCTTGATTTCTGCTGTTTTTGTCTTTACTTGCCTCTCACTTGCCTTTCCCTGTATCTGTTCCTTTTTAGGACTCTGGCGCAGAGAGCAGCAAAGAGAGCCAAGGCGCCGGCGATGGTCATCGAGGATGAACCCACTGTGTCAACAGGGGACGTGCCTGAGACAAACTCGTCAGACCCGGTGGCTGATCATCGGAGCAACCCCCAGCGTAAGTGTCTTGTTTACTTCCCGATGTCGGGCGCGCACGAAGATCCTTGCTTTGCTGATATTTGTTTATTGACTTGTGCAGGAGCGGAGCAGCCACACCAGGGGAGCCCGGAGGCCGCCCCCGAAGCGCCAAGGGAGAGTCCTCCGGCGAGGGAGAGGTCTCCGGCAAGGGAGGTGACTCCGACAAGGGAGGAGCCCCCGGCAAGAGAGGAGACTCCGGCAAGGGAAGAGCCCCCGGCAAGGAAGGAGCCCCTGGCAAGGGACGGATCTCTGGCAAGGGACTGCGTCAGCGACCCCCCGGCGACAGAGACACAGCTGCAGACCCTGGCACAGGTAATTTCCTTGCTTCCAAACTCCCCTTGGCTTCTTCGTCTTCTTGATCTGTCTCTTGGACTTTGCTCGAATTTTTCTTGAATCTTCTCCCCTCTTCCGGCCATCAGATCCATTTGCTGTAGAGCCGATGGATATGGAGGTCGCCGCCGAGGGAGCGGCCGGCGCCGGCAAGGAGGCCGCCAGGGCTGCCGCCGCGGGAGTGGGTGGGGAGTCTGGCGGTCGTACTGACGACCCGGAGGCCGCGGGAGCGCCAGGCGCTGCTCCGACCACCGACTCCTCCGCCGCAGCCACCGCGCCAGGCTCCAATGAGCCCCAGCCTGGCGTCTATCTGAAGGCCGGCGAGGACATCTTCATCAACCTCCCCTGGTCATCGAGCTCCAGGGCGCCGATCGAGGGGGAGATGCTGGACGGAGAGGTTCTCGCCTCCGTCGGGCTGAAGCTGGTCGACGCGCCTAGCAGCAGCAGCGGTGAACCTGAAGAGGAGCGCCTGCTGCGGAAGCTAGTGGTGCTCTACCGCGCCTGGCAGGCCAAGCTGGAGTCCCGCGAAGCGCTCGTCGCGAAGGCCGGTGCCGATCGAGAAGCGCGCAGAAGAGCTCCGAGGCGCCAACCAGGAAGCTCTCCGCTCCCTGGCAAAGGAGCGGGAAGATCTTGCCGAGGTGCAGCAGGCCTTCCTCCTTGAGAAGGCCGACGTCGAAGAGCGCCAACGCCTCGCCGCGGAGAAATTGTCTTCGCAAGAGGGTGACTTGGTGCAGCGGAAGGTCCACCTCGACAGCCACAAGGAGGAACTTGCCGCGCGCGAGCGGGCATTTGGCGGGGCCGTCAAGCAGGCCGAAGACGCCGCCGTAGCCGCCGAGGCCGCCAAGGCTGAGCTGGAGCTGAAGGTGGTGCAGCTGGATGCGGGCCTCAAGGCGAGCAGCGACGAGCTTGCCGCGCTCAAGCTCGAGCGTGAGAAGGACGCCAACAGCTACTCGGAGTTGCAGGCCCTTTTCGCCGAGAAGGGCAAGGAACTGGACGCCGTCAAGAACTCCAACGCCGATCTCGAGGTGAAGTTGGCGGCTCTGACGCAATCTCCGGGCGACGCCAAGGGGCAGGAGGCGGCCTTGAAGGAAGAAGTCAAGGCCGGCAAGGTGCTGCTGGCGAAGGTTGCTGCCGCCCAGAAGACTTTGTCAGAAAATGTGGAGCACTGGACGGAGGGTCTGGTGAACGTCGCTGCGGACATCGACAGGGAGCTGGCGCAATTGGGGATGGTAGATCTCGGGTACTCCTCCGACGAGAATCTCCAACCCAGCGCCAAGCTGACTCTGTTCTTCAAGGGCGTGGTGACGGCGCTCCAGCGACTCCGAGAGCAGATCCCAAAGCAGCTTGCCGACGAGTCGCGCAAGATTTGCGCGGGAGCTCTCGAGAAGGTGCTGATGAAGCTGGCCTTCCACAACCCGGGTCTCCGCCTCACCAACGTCCTCCGAAGCTTGCCGCCAGATGCTGATCTAGAGGAGCTCAAGGCCCTTGTCGCACCTATTGTGGACAGGGTGAGTGGAATCAGAAGGGTCGAGGGCGACTGCGTAGATTAGGCCATCCATCTTTTTCTTTCCTTGTCGCTGCCAATTATGTTATGAAAAACAGCCTGTTAGAGCTGCGACAAGTTATTTTGTAATATACTCTACCCTTGGTAGTAATTGCTATGTTATTTCCTTTACTTGACTCCCCCCTTGTATGCTTTTACCCTATGCTTTTAGGGAACTTGCCGGCGCGGGCACCTTTGCCGCACGCGCTGAGTGCGGAACATCAGCAGCCTGCAGGCGGTCCGCGGCTGGCAAGAGACCTTGTCGCAGAGCTAGTCGCAGCTCACTTGAGTTGTTGAGCGGACTCAAAACAACAGTAAGGGCGCAACTAGCTACGAGTTGGTTCCTCCGTGCACCGGTGCCGCGGCCGGCAAGAAACCTTGTCGCAGAGCTAGTCGCAGCTCACTTAAGTTGTTGAGCGGACTCGAAGCAACAGTAAGGGCGCAACTAGCTACGAGTTGGTCCCTCCGCGCACAGGTTTTCCATACAAGGGACGGTCGTTCAAGGAAAATAACTTAAAATTTTAAAGGAGATTTGACTGCACAGACTTTGGCAACTTATCTTTTTTTATTACTCGCTTCCCGGCAGGGCGAAAACTTCTTGAACAATGCCTAATCCATACTGTACCTTCTCCCTTCCCCTCCCCCCGGCAAACTTGTGCGCGAGGGAAACTCCTTTTCGCTGTGAGAAAGAAAGAGGGCGAAATGGCAATATGGAGCTTTAAGGCTCATTATTGCTTACCGGGGGTAAGTGCTGCATAAAATGTCAGATAATACATGCAAAATTTAAAAAGCATGAAGTCGACAGAGTGTGCTGAGCACGTAATCTTTATGCACGGGATCTGTGCCCGGCTTTGTACAAAGGATTACATGCACCAGCGGCAAGACTTCTACAAAAGGTGGTTGCCGGAACGGGTCCTGGCAACCGCGCCCAACGGGTAAAACTTGCGAAGATGCTCAATATTCCAGGAATTGCTCACTGGAATGCCATCTTCGGTCTCCAGGCGGACAGCGCCAGGCCTGGTGACTCGTTTCACCCGGTAAGGGCCTTCCCACTTCGGCGTCAACTTGTTTGAATTCTTGGCGGATTGAACGCGCCAAAGAACAAGGTCGCCTTCCTCGAGACTTCTGGCACTAACTTTGCGGCTATGGTAGTGGCGCAAAGCTTGCTGGTAGCGAGCGGCTCGCACAGGAGCCTGAAGACGGTCTTCCTCGAGGAGCAGCGCATCGTCTTGCCGCAGCTGCTCTTGCTCAAGCTCATCGTAAGCGAGCACTCGAGGCGACCCGTATACGAGTTCCGTGGGGAGGCCGCCAGGGCTGCGTCCATGGAGGCGGGCGGGGAGCCTAGCGGTCGTACTGACGACCCGGAGGCCGCAGGAGCGCCAGGCGCTGCTCCGACCGCTGACTCCTCCGCCGCAGCCGCCGCGCCAGGCTCTGATGAGCCCAAGCCCTTCCACTGAAGACAGCGCAGTGGTTAAAGCCTCTCTTTTTTTACCTTGGACACCGGGGTCCGATCGCCCCAAGTGCCCCATATTTCCCCTACCTGGCGCGCCAAAGATGTCGGGGGTACTGATCCCACGTACACCTATGGGGATCGGCGGACCGAGCCCCTTTTGGTTTGGCAGGGGGCAGAGAATGCACGAAGAGCAAATCGAGGCGAACGCACGGACGACGCGATCAGTTTACCTAGGTTCGGGCCGCACGGATGCATAAAACCCTACTCCTGCTTTGGTTTGTATTGTCTTCTTGCTCGGGAGCGATGAATGCTACAGTACACTTCGGTGGCTAGCGAGACTGAGCGTGATAATGGTCGTCCCCCTCCCCCATTGCGCATGGGCCTCGTTTTATATGTCTAAGGGGTCACCGACAGGTGGCAACAGAGATGAGGGTAAAAAGGTAAAAGAGGTGGTATTTGGCGCCACCACTTGCTACAGTTGTATCATACCTAACCCTGACGGCAGGGGACAAAGGCATTTAATGCCTGTCTGTGTCGCCTAGACGGGGCCGAAAGGGACCGTCAGGGGCGCCACCGTTTGCCACGATGGCTATCTTGTCAGCGCCTGCTTGCCACCGCATGCCCCTGGCTGCACAGCCTCCCGCCACGTGTGCCAGGGACGGTCCTGGAACGACACGTTGGTGGGTGAGCTGGAGCGCGGGCCGCGGAGTAGTAGCTTGCCGTGGCAAGTGCCTTGCCGCGGATGTTGTCTTGTCGCGTCCGGGAGCTTGTCGCTCACCGGGTCTTGTCGCGTCCGGGAGCTTGTCGCTCACCGGGTCTTGTCGCGTCCGGGGGCTTGTCACTCACCGGGTCTTGCCGGGACGCGCAGCGCGTCGCGGCAAGCTTCTCGAGATGTCCTGGTTGGTCTTCCCGGCAAGCTCCTCTTGCGGGGGTCTTGTCTCCTTCCCGGCAAGCTCCTCTTGCCGGGGCCTTGGATACTTTGTTCTTGAATGGCTCCAAAGGAACCACGGAGGGTCTTGGTGGTCGCCCGGCAAGCCTTGCCGCGGGATGTTGCAACTGCCCGTGCACAAGTTCGGGATACTAAGGTACCCCTACTTTAGTACACCGACATACTTTGTAGGTGTTGTTGGATAGGTTTGCAAGATAATAAAGAGCACATGAATAAAAAGTAGGGGCTGTTTAGATAAAGACACAACTAAGTTAGGTTTAGTAGAGAGCTTTTTGTCACACAAGAAAGTTATTTGTCCCTAGGCAATCGACAGCTGGACTGGTAATCATTATTCAAATTTTATTTGAGGGAGAGGCATAAGCTAACATACTTTCTCTTCTTGGATCATATGCACTTATGATTGGAACTCTAGCAAGCATCCGCAAGTACTAAAGATCAGTAAGGTAAAACCCACCCATAGCATTATAAGGCATCAAGTCCTCTTTACTCCCATACGCAAACAACCTACTTACTCAGGTCTATGCTTCTGTCACTCACGCCACTCACCATAAGAAAATCATGAACATATTGCAAACCCTACAGTGGGGATCCCTCATGCTTGCGCGACACGGAGAGCACCATAGGACAACACCAATAATAAAACATGCAACTCAAACCAATCACGATCATCAATTAACCCATAGGACAAAACGGATCTACTCAAACATCATAGGATAGCCATACATCATTAGGAAATAATATATAGCATTGAGCACCATGTTTAAGTAGAGAATACAGAGGGTAAAAGAGGGGTTACACCGCTCGATAGAGGGGGGAAGAGTTGGTGATGATGGTGGTGAAGTTGTTGGTGTAGGTTGCGGTGATGATGATGGCCCCAGCGGCGTTCCGGCGCCACCGAAAGAGAGGGGGAGAGATCCCCCTTCTTCTTCTTCTTCCTTGACCTTCTACCTAGATGGGAGAAGGGTCTCCCCTCTGGTCCATGGAGTCCATGGCATGGGAGGGGCGATAGCCCCTCCGAGATTGGATACGTCTCTCTCTGTTTCTGCATTCCAGATTTTGCCCTTTCACCGTTTCTGATATTCCCGGAGATCCATAACTCCGATTGGGCTGAAATTTTGACATGATTTTTATCCGGATATTAGCTTTCTTGCGGCGAAAGAAGGGAAATAACTGCCTTACAGGGTGTCCATGGGGGTCAGGGGCGCGCCTGCCCCCATGGGGCGTGCCCCCTGCCTCGTGGGCCCCTCGAGCATCATCTCGCGTTGATTTCACTTCCCAAAATGTACATATATTCCAAAAAAATCTCCGTAATTTTTTATCCTGTTTGGACTCCATTTGATATGGATTTCCGCAAAACAAAGAAAATGCAACAAACAGGAACTGGCACTGGGCACTGGATCAATATGTTAGTCCCAAAAATAGTATAAAAAGTTGCCAAAAATATATGAAAGTTGTATAATATTGGCATGGAACAATCAAAAATTATAGATACGACGGAGACATATCACTTAGTTACTTTTCCATTGCCACAGTTACAATTACTACAAAACTGCTACTATTACTTTTGCTACCGTTACCGCTACTATCATATTACTTTGCTAATAAATACTTTGTTGCAGATATTAAGTCTTTCAGGTGCAGTTGAATTGACAACTCAACTGTTAATACTTGAGAATATTGTTTGGCTCCCCTTGTGTCGAATCAATAAATTTGGGTTGAATCCTCTACCCTTGAAAACTGTTGCGATCCCATATACTTGTGGGTTATCAAGACTATTTTCTGGCGCCGTTGCCGGGGAACATAGCTCTATTCTTTGAGTCACTTGGGATTTATATCTGCTGATCACTATGAAGAACTTGAAAGATGAAAGAACCAAGATTTTTCCCTAACTACGAGGGGAGGTAAGGAACTGCCATCTAGCTCTGCACTTGATTCACATTCTGTTTTAAGTAAACTTGCGACACCTACTCCTGCTAGTCATTCTGATATGTCGCATGTCATTGATGATGGCACTTCTGCTTTGCATGATACTTATGATGAAACTACTTCTATGCTTGATGATACTGTGCCACTAGGTGAATTTCTTGACGAACAACTTGCTAGGGTTAGAGAGAATGAAATTATTGAAACTGATAATATTGATGAAAGTGATGATGAAGATTTCCCCCTAGGTATGAATTGCATGTTGTTCCTGAGGGTTATGTTATGGATGAAGAAACTGCTGGAGACTTTTTAGCTTGCAATGATAAATATGATCTTAAGAAATTATTAGCTAAGCTGAAAGAAAAATCTTTGAATGCTAGAATGAAATATGGCCCTTCTTTTGCTACTTCACCTATTTGTATTTCCGATAAGGATTATGATTTCTCTGTCGACCCTGAGTTAATTACTTTGGTTGAATCTGATCCTTTCCATGGTTATGAAACTAAAACTGTTGTGGCACATCTTACTAAGTTGAATGATATAGCCACCCTGTTCACTAATGATGAGAAAACTCGCTATTACTTTATCCTTAAGTTGTTTCCGTTCTCATTAAAGGGTAATGTTAAAACATGGTTTAATTCTCTTGATCCTGGTTGTGTGTGTAGTCCCCAGGATATGATTTATTACTTCTCTGCTAAATATTTCCTTGCTCATAAGAAACAAGCTGCTTTAAGGGAAATATATAATTTTGTGCAAATTGAAGAAGAGAGTCTCCCACAAGCTTGGGGGAGGCTTCTCCGATTACTTAATGCTTTACTTGATCATCCTCTCAAGAAAAATGAAATACTTGATATCTTTTATAATGGACGAACCGATGCTTCCAGAGACCACCTGGATAGTTGTGCTGGTTGTGTTTTCAGGGGCAGTACTGTTGATCAAGCTGAATTTCTATTGAATAATATGTTGAGTAATGAAAATGATTGGACACTTCCTGAACCAACTCCTAAGCCAATTCTGAAGAAAAGGGGTATTCTATTTCTTAGTCCTGAAGATATGCAAGAGGCGAAGAAATCTATGAAAGAAAAAGGTATTAAAGCTAAAGATGTTAAGAATTTACCACCTATTGAATAAATACATGATCTTGATAACCCGACACAGGTAGTGAAGGTAAATTCTCTCTATAGATTTGAAGAAGCTGATATCCCTCATAATAAGTCTGCTAGCCAATGCTTGGATGAGTTTGATAATTTTATTGTTAAGCAAGAAAACTTCAATGCTTATGTTGGTAGACAACTGAAACGTAATGCCAATACGATTGAACACTTGTTAGTGGATTCCTTTTGATGAGCATGAGATGGATGAAATTAGAAAGCACAACTTTCTGTACCCTCCTTTTACTTTCTGTTATTTAAATTTAATAAAGCAAAAGTAGTATTTTCTGAATTATCATTGCAATAAAAAATACCCTGGAAATAAAAGTTCTCCTAATGCCTTGAAAATTTTGTATGATTTTTTCTAGAATATTTAAGAATTATTGGCACTGAGAACACACTAGGGGGTCTCACCACCTGACCACGAGGGTCCTGGGCGCGCCCCTGCCTCGTGGGCCCCACGTGGCCCCCCTCCACTTATTCCTACACCCACACACTTCGTCTTCCTCCAGAAAAAATCATCCACCAGCTCAAACCTAAGTTCTAGCTCATCTTGCTGCCATTTTTGATCTCCTTGCTCAAAGCTCCATTCACAAAACTGCTTTGGGGGATTGTTCTTTGGTATGTGACTCCTCTAATGGTCCAATTATTTTTTGTTCTAGTGCTTTATTTATTGCAAATTTTTGCTTCTTAGGTGACCCTATTCTGGAGCTTGCATGTCAAATTTATGTGGTCAAAAGTAGTTTTAATGCATGATATATTCTCTAGGCACTTGTAGGAGTAGTTGCTATCAATTTTGTTGAGTTTGGTTCACTTTTATTTTGAGGTACTAAAAATTTCAGAAATTTTTCAGAGAAAGAAAATGTTGAAAATATTGTTGAGGGGCTCTTCGAGCCGAAGCTTGAAGGATAAGCAAAGTGAAGAAAATAAGAAGCCCAAACATAATCTCCCTCGCATTGCGGAAGTTTGGCCGTGTGAATGGCCTTGTGATGAGTTCTTGAGAGAACCCGGGATTTATGAAGATTTTTATTATTTGGCTAAGAATGCAGGCCTCGTCGACTTCCTCCGCGACCAACGCGAACAATATCTCCTCCTAACTAATATTTCCGTGCAAATTTTTTACTTTCATGCTAAGAAATCACCACCTTCGGTGGAATTTCACTTATATGATGAGGTTAAGGAGATGTCACTATATGATTTTTGTCGGGTCTGTAAGATACCCTTTGCGCGCAGCATAGAGGAACCACATCGTAATGATGTGGAGGGGTTTATTGATATGATTGCTGTAGGGGAAACGAGGAGAGTTTTCGAGGCAAGAATTACTAGCATACATTTTTCTGTTCTACGTTACTTTGCAATATTTGCTAGTAGATGCTTAATTGGTTGTGGGAACAGTGGAAACCTTAGCGCCCCTGATATTATTATTTTGCGCCATGCCTTGTTTCATGATGCTACTTTCAGTTTAGGCGCCATTGTTGCTAAATGGTTAAATCTGAACCGTACAAAGGGTCCCATCTTTGGAGGCATCTTTGCCTCGCGCCTTGCTGCACACTCTAACATACCTATTAGGCATTATGAGAAAGAGGAAAAGTTGTTGCCTCCTATTTTTCTAGATTATAAGAGTATGGTAGCGTGTGATTTGATTGTTAAGGATAAGAAGAAGATGCTTAAATATAGATTGATATTTAATAAAAAATACTTTGAGATTATTACATTGCCTGCTCCCTCTTTGTTTGACATATTTTCAGGCACATACCTCATCTTGCCGGAGGCCGTTTATGCATACTGGAGCCTGACACCAGCTCCAGAGCCTGAGCCGGAACCTCCACTTGACCCTTATCGATAGTCTGTTTATTAGTGGAATCCGGAGGAGATCACCAACCAGTGGCACCCAGATGACACTCCTCCGCACACCGGAGAGGGTCACTTTGATCCATGGGTGTCGGTGTCAAAACCGGCGGATCTCGGGTAGGGGGTCCCGAACTGTGCGTCTTGGCGGATGGTAACAGGAGACAAGGGACATGATGTTTTTACCCAGGTTTGGGCCCTCTCGATGGAGGTAAAACCCTACTCCTGCTTGATTAATATTGATGGTATGGGTAGTACAAGAGTAGATCTACCACGAGATCAAGGAGGCTAAACCCTAGAAGCAAGCCTATGGTATGATTGTTGTTCCTACGGACTAAAACCCTCAGGTTTATATAGGCACCGGAGAGGGCTAGGGTTACACAGAGTCGGTTACAATGGTAGGAGATCTACATATCCGTATCGCCAAGCTTGCCTTCCACGCCAAGGAAAGTCCCTTCCTGACACGGGACGAAGTCTTCAATCTTGTATCTTCATAGTCTAGGAGTCCGGCCGAAGGTATAGTCCGGCTATCCAGAGACCCCCTAATCCAGGACTCCCTCAGTAGCCCCAGAACCAGGCTTCAATGACGACTAGTCCGGCGCGCAGATTGTCTTCGGCATTGCAAGGCGGGTTCTCCTCCAAATTCTGTGTACCTGTTGAATAATGTCCGGTTTCTTGTAAATGTAGCGCTCCTTGGATTCTACGCCCAATAATGGCCGTCTTCCACGTGTCAAACGAATACGAAAAGTCAGGGTGTTTTTACATTTACACCCCTAGCCGCGTGAATGAGCTGCCTATTTAAGGGGACGAGGATTTAGATCCAAACCACACCTTCTCCCCTCCGCGAGTATTCATCAGAGCGTATCCGACAGAGGTCCATTCTATCATGGCCGGCCGCTGCAGCTCCTCCTCTCGCCCTTCCAGCCCTTAGCCTGAGGATTGGGAGAGATGCTCCATCCCACACAGCGAGCTAGTGACGCTCCAGACCAAGGGATTTCTCCCCCCGGCCTATATGATCCCGGTTTGAGCCAGACTTGCCACCTATAATGGCGGAGAGCAAGCGGAGAGCGCCCCCAATCCCTCCAAAGGAGAGCGGGTATGCCTTGTCCCTTAGTTAATAAGAGGGCTTAGATTTCCAATTCATCCGTTTCTCTGGGGGCTCCTGGAGTTCTATGGCCTCCAGCTGCACAACCTCACGCCTGCCTCCATATTGCATATCGCGGGCTTCGTAGCCCTTTGCGAGCTGTTTTTGGGCTGCGAGGCTCATTTCGCGCTATGGCAAAGGCTATTCTTCCTTGTGCCCCGTTCTCAGAAGGGGTCAATATATCAAGTGGGCAGAGCCGAAGTGTGGCGCATCCCTGGGACCGGATATCCATCCGGAACCCCAAAGAAGGCGTCCGAGGACTGGCCTTCGAAATGGTTTTATATAGAGGATGTCCCGCTGCCAGATCCTGTCCGGATCGGCCTCCCTGAGTTAGGCAGTGGTCACTAAAGAAGCGCCTAAGCTGGCGTCCATGGAGCCCCTAGAGGGAAAGTGACAAGGACGTTCTTTACCTGATGGGTCGGATAAGATTGTTAGCTTATTCCGGACTGACCATGATCAGGGTCATGGCCACATGCATCATGCGAGGGGTGCAACCGCTTCAGTATAGAGTCCACCCCATGTGGGACTTCAACGGGGAGGACGACGCCACCCGCCACGGCCGTAAGGGGCCAGATTCGGCTCCCGCTTTAATAAAGATCTTGTCCGCTTTGTACAAGGGAGAAGAGGAGGAATTTCTCCGCGTCAACCCACAGGGTGGATTTTCTATGTACAATCCCCCAAGTTGGGTAAGTGGACACTTTTACTTTCCCATCCGTTTGATATTCCCATTGTTAAATATTCAGTCTAACGACTTCAACGCAGGAACTGCGCCAGGTTGTTAAAGAAATAAACAACCCTCCTCCACAACCCGAGGATCCGGGACGGTCCCTCGACCAGGCCTCTCAAGAGGATCCGGACTTATCTGTGGAGCTGATTGATGGGGTGTTTCATCAAGTGAGCAAGGACAACGCCTTGGTGGCCATTACGGCCGATTACCCAGGGCTACTCCCAGCCTCACAGGTAACTGTGACCGAAGTCCCAGCACTTTGAAAAGGGATCTATCCTCGTGTGTTTTCGATTGCCGTATGACAACCGTGTTTTGCAGGGGAGGTCCTTGAGACGGGAGGCCGAGCCTGCGGCGACTAGCCAACGAGGGGCGGCAAGGCCCCGCGGGTTGAAAAGAAGTGTGGTCCGGACTATGACGCCGGCGCAAAGGTATAGCGCGCCATCTTATTCCCAGATGTTATTCCTTCAAGGCGTATTAACGCTCGTGCTCTCTTCAGGATGAAGAGACCTCGCCGGACTATATCCGGAGAGGTTGCCAATCGCGCCTCCACCAGCCAAGCTCCAAAGCCTGGTCCGGAAGCGGAGGCGAACACAAGGCGCGCACCGGACGCTCCTCCGACAGAGGATGCGGACAGGCTGTCTGCCACCAATTCTGAGGTGGAGAGTACCATGAACCACAGGCGTCGCCGGACAGTTCTTCGTGGCGCTTGTTTCCCCCAAGAGGCATTGGATGTCTTCAATTTGGGAGATGCGTACCTCCGTGCCGCTCAAAATGGTCTAGCCAGAGCCACGGAGCAATATGTAAAAGACATATGGGTAAGAAAATTTTGGTAATTATATATATATATATATACCAGTAGCCCCCGAGACTTGAAACAGTTAGGATAACTGATTTAAGGATCATTTGTTATGAAGGTTCTTACAGAAAATAATACCCTACTGTCCCAGGAGCTGGAAGAGTGCAAAGCCCAACTTGAGGCCGCACTAGCCGCGGCAGGGGAGCCCAAAGAGACCCCCTCTGGTAATATACGTTTTGAAAGATAAGTATTTTGCGAAGTGCGGCGTGGGTGCAAATCTGACAAATGAAATTGCAGATGGCGCCGGATTAAATCCGGAAAAGAAACAACTCCTATGCCAGCTGAAGGCTGGTGAGAGTGTGCTAACAAAGGTGAGGTGGGAGAAGAACAATCTCCAAGATGCCAATACCAAGCTGGGCGTTGAACTGAAGGATGTTCGTGCCCAGCTGTTGGACTCCGTTAAGGAGAATCAGCGGCTTCGACGCGGCATATTTAGGAAGTGCTTAAACGAACTTTGAAAAAAGAGTTCGGCGAGGAAGTCGACTAACAGAGTAATGTCTGTAGGTATGCTAACAGGTCGTCCTACAGAGGAAATGCCTGGTTCTATGGGTGACCTTCTTCCCGAGCTCTCAAAACTGCACGAGCGAGTTTGGCAGGTGATGCAAGGCGTCGCCCAGGCCTTGTGGCCATCCGTCTCCATGCCCGAAGGCCTTGGAGAGCTTGTAGAGAAGCTGAAGGGAGCGCGGCGGTGCTTCCGATTGTGGAAGATGTCGGCCTGCCGTCAAGGCGCCAGGGAGGCCTGGGCCATGGTGAAGACGCGGTACACGAAGGCTGACCCAAACCACATGGCTGAGGTCGGACCCGTGGGGCCCGATGGGAAGGAGTTCCCTGTGAGCTTAGTATACGGCCGAGTAGAATTGGCCGCAAAGTATTCCCAACAGGACTATAAGCTAGACAGCCTGTGAGATGGTATTGAAGAGGAATACAATCAGTCATATTGACTATGTAATTTTAATTGACATGTGTAATGCCTTCTAGCCGGATTGTAGATCCTTTGTCATGGCCGACCTTTTCGCTTCAACCTCGGGACCTGACGGTCCGGAGTGTGTCCGAATACCCTCGCGGTTATATAAGAACCGGGGTATGCATGGAGACTAGGCGTAGGGGTCATTAGTGCTTGAACAGACAAGTGCCCAACTAGTTATGTTATATTACATGGTTAGTAAGAAACATCTTCCAGGGAGAATAGTTCTGTTAGGGGTTCCTTTCCCTGGGAGGCATGCCCTAAAGTGCATGTCCATTCTGCGAAAAGAGACGCAGGAAAACATCTGGGGGTGTATAGATAAATAAGTGAAAAAAAGATCATCTTTAGTTCACCGACCGAATATTCCCTTAAGAACGCTAGCTTTCGGCTTCACCCAGTCTGAGGTACACATCCGGCTGACCCAGCAGTAACAATCGCAGAGGTACTCCCTTTACTGCCTAGCCAAACAATCGGGAACGTAGGGGTAAGCACATGAGCCAGGCAACCCAGCTTAGCCAAAACTTAAGTCATATCGATGCATATAATGGTGAATAAAAGGTACATGTGGAAGTGTGACACATGTGTTGGGCATGAAGCCCGTATAAATAAGCTTCTGTTTAAAGAAGCCCCCAGGTTTAATGAGCACGGATAGCGCGTCACTTTATGAGCCTTTAAAGGCTATAAGAGAGAGAGAGAGGGGAGAAGGAGATAAATGTAAGACAGAAAGTATATAAAAAATGGACAGAGGAAGGAGACGAACACAGAGTCCGGCGCTAGGCATAGAATCTTCAGAGACGGGCTACGTTCCATGGGTTCGGCTCGAGTCGGTTATCCGATGCATCTCGCAGGCGGTATGCTCCACCAGTCAGGACTTGGTCAATTATGAAGGGACCTTCCCACTTGGGCTTGAGTATGTCCTTTTTCTTGTCCGGCGGGTGTAGGACTAATTCGCCAACGTTGTAATTTTTGGCCCTTACTTCTCTGCTTTGGTATCTTCGAGCCTGCTATTGATAGAATGCGGAACGGGCTTTTGCCACGTCACGCTCTTCCTCCAAGGCGTCCAAACTGTCCAGCCGATCGAGCTCGGCTTCTCTTTCTTCATACATGCGCACTCGAGGTGAGTCATGAATTATGTCGCAGGGCAAAACTTGAAGAATGGTGTGTATCCGGTGGTGCGATTTGGTGTGGTCCGCAGCCCCCAGAGTACGGAGTCAAGCTCCTCTACCCAGTGCGTATTAGATTCCTTAAGGGATCGCACTAATCTGGGTTTGATGCCGCTCATGATAAGACCATTTGCACGTTCGACCTGGCCGTTAGTTTGTGGGTGATAGACGGAAGCATAATCGAGCTTGATTCCCATGTTTTTGCACCAGAGTTTTACCTCGTCGGCCGTAAAGTTCGTGCCATTATCAGTGATGATGCTATGGGGGACGCCGTAACGGTGTAAAACCCCGAATATAAAGTCTATCACCGGTCCGGATTCGACCATCTTAACAGGCTTGGCTTCTATCCATTTGGTGAACTTATCCACCATGACCAGTAAGTATTTTTTCTTGTGGGTTCCGCCTTTAAGGGGTCCAACCATGTCAAGCCCCCAGACTGCGAAGGGTCAAGTGATGGGGATAGTTTGGAGGGCGGTGGGTGGCATATGGCTTTGGTTTGCAAAAAGCTGGCAACCGACGCATCGTTGGACTAAGTCCTGGGCATCTGCCCGGGCCATCGGCCAAGAAAAGCATGTACGGAAGGCCTTGCTTACAAGGGACCGAGCTGCAGCGTGATGACCGCCGAGTCCGGCATGAATTTCCAGGAGGTTCCGCCCTTCCTCTTCGGAGATGCACCTTTTAAGGACTCCGGTAGTGCTTTCCTTATAAAGCTCTCCCTCATGGACTTTATAGGCTTTGGATCGCCGCACTATGCAGCGTGCCTCATTTTGGTCCTCGGGGAGTTCCTGCCTAGTAGCGAGGAATGGTTCTATCCACGGGGCGATTACGGCCATTATTACGTGGGCTAAAGGTGTTATTTCATTGGCAGAGCCACCAATTATGTCAGAGTGTTCGATGTCGGGCAGTGCGGTTGGGTCCGGGCTGTTAATGCCGGGTTACCCTTCCCATACTATGGATGGCTTGAACGGCCTTTCCAAGAAGATGTTGGGGGGGACTACATCGCGTTTTGCGCCGATGCGTGCCAGGAATCTGCCGCCTGATTATTTTCCCGGGCTATATAGTGAAATTCGAGCCCTTCGAACCAAGCTGACATTTTTAGGATGGCGTTGTGATAAGCTGCCATTTTTGGATCCTTGGCATCAAAGTCTCCATTTATTTGGGATATTGCGAGGTTCGAGTTCCCGCGCACCTCTAGGCGTTGAATGCCCATGGATACTGCCATCCGGAGACCATGTAAAAGGGCCTCATATTCGGCTGCATTGTTGGAGTCTGTGTACATTATCTGGAGTACGTATTGATACATGTCTCCTGTGGGGGACATCAAAACGACGCCAGTCCCTAGACCGGCCAACATTTTGGAGCTGTCGAAGTGCATGACCCAGTTTGAATATGTGCCATACTCTTTAGGGAGTTCGGCCTCCATCCATTCTGCGACAAAGTCGGCCAAAACTTGCGACTTGATTGCTCGCCATGGCTTGTAAGTTATGTCAACCGGGAGGAGCTCAATGGCCCATTTTGCAATCCGGCCCGTCGCGTCGCGGTTGTTTATAATATCGTTAAGTGGCACTTCTGAGGCTACTATTATTGAACACTCTTGAAAGTAGTGTCGCAGCTTCCGGGATGCCATAAATACTGCGTACGCAATCTTTTGATAATGTGGGTACCGTGACTTGCATGGAGTAAGGACAGTGGGTACCGGCTTTTGAAGGGGGAATTTATGTCCGTCCGTTTCTCATTTGACGACGAGCACTGCTCTTACGACCTGATGGGTTGCTGTGATGTATAATAGCATTGGTTCACCAAATGTTTGGCGCGGCCAGGACTAGGTTTGTTGCCAAGATGGCTTTTATTTCGTCGAGTTCGGCCGTGGCTGCATCCGTCCACTCGAAGTGTTCGATGCGCCGAAGAAGGCGGTAAAGGCGTAGGGCCTTTTCTCCCAAGCGGGAGATAAAGCAGCTTAGGGCCGCCACGCATCTGGTTAATTTTTGTATTTGTTTGAGGTCCTTCGGGATATCCAATTGTGACAGAGCTCGGATCTTGGCCGGATTTGCTTCAATTCCTCTATCAGATACAATGAAGCCCAAGAGCTTTCCGGCTGGAACGCCGAAAACGCATTTTTCTGGGTTGAGCTTGATGTCGTATGTTCGGAGGTTATCGAATGTTAGCCTCAAGTCGTCTACTAGAGATTCGACGTGTCTTGTTTTAACGACCACATCATCTACGTATGCCTCCACTGTTTTGCCGATCTGGTTTGCCAGACAGGTCTGATTCATGCGCTGATATGTTGCGTCGGCGTTTTTGAGCCCGAAGGGCATTGTGTTGAAGCTGAATGGGCCGTATGGTGTGATGAATGCCGTTGCGGCTTGGTCTGACTCCGCCATCTTTATTTGATGGTAGCCGGAGTATGCGTCGAGGAAACACAACGAATCGTGTCCTGCGGTAGCATCGATAATTTGATCGATGCGGGGGAGGGGGAAGGGATCCTTTGGGCAAGCCTTGTTAAGGTCTTTAAAATCAATGCACAGGCGCCAGGATTTGTCCTTCTTTGGTACCATCACTAGGTTTGCTAGCCAGTCCGGGTGTTTTATATATTTGATGAATCCGTCCTCCAATAGCTTGGCTAGTTCCTCTCCCATGGCCTGTCTCTTAGGTTCGGAAAAACACCGAAGAGCCTGTTTGACTGGCTTGAATCCTTTTAGGATATTTAAGCTGTGTTCGGCCAACCTGCGTGCGATTCCTGGCATGTATGAAGGGTGCCAGGCGAAAATGTCCCAGTTCTCTCATAGGAACTCTCGCAGTGCGGCGTCTACATCAGGGTTTAACTGTACCCCGATGGAAGTTGCTTTGTTGGGGTTCGCTGGATGGACCTGGAATTTGACGATTTCGTCCGCCGGCTTAAAGGAGGTGGACTTGGATCTTTTGTCGAGTATCACATCGTCCCTATTCACCATGGAGCATAGTGCAGTCAGTTCCTCACCCTCTAGGGCTTCAGATAGCGCCTCGAGGGCCAGTGCGGCTGTCTTGTTTTCGGCGCGGAGTCCTATGTCCGGATCACTAGCGAGAGTGATGATTCCGTTAGGCCCGACCATCTTGAGCTTCATGTACCCGTAATGGGGTATTGCTTGGAAGATTGTAAACGCTTCCCGCCCTAGCAGAGCGTGGTATCTGCTACTGAATGGGGCCACTTGGAACGTGACCTCTTCGGACCTGTAATTATCCGGCCTGCCGAACACCACATCTAGTGTGATTTTTCATGTACAGCGCGCTTCCCGACTGGGGACTATTCCTCTAAAGGTTGTGCTTCTTTGCTCAATGCGGTTCCAATCTATTTCCATTTTTTGAAGGGTTTCCTCATAAATGAGGTTCAATCCGCTGCCGCCATCCATGAGTACCTTGGTAAGACGAAAGCCATCCACTATTGGACTGAGGACCAATGCGGCTGGTGCTGGGGCTGTTCGGAATTTAGGTTCATCACTGGCGTTAAAAGTAATAACCGTCTCACTCCATGGGTTTATTGTTGCTACTTGGTAGACTTCGGCAAGGCTGTGGAGTGTTCTTTTTCGCATATTATTTGATGTGAAAGTCTCGAAGACTGTTAATACCATACTGGTGTCTCTGGGTGGCTTTCTGTGGCTTCTGGAATTAGAAGGTATTCGCCAATTTTTGCCACCTGCCGAAGTATCCAACATGCTCTAAGGTTGTGAGTTGGTGTGGCACCCTCTGCATGTGAATTTTACAGGGTCCATTAAGCCATCCTTCCAGTACGGTTCCGTGCCCTGTAGAGGGCTTTTGCTTTTTGGTATTGAACCCAGGTGTCTGGCGATGATGCACCCTTTTATTTCGGATTGGGTTTGTATTTAGGGCCGGATTGTCCCAAAATTTTATTTCGGTTTTCCAGGCACTTTCCATCGCACAGTACTTCCGTACTATGGACGCCAAGTCAACGAAGCGTGTAATATCACGGTGACTTATGGCGTTGAGGATTCCCTTGTCCGTGCAATTATTGCAGAAGAATGAAATTGCGTCTTCCTCGCGGCAGTCCTTTATCCTGTTCATAACCAGGAGGAATCTGGCCCAGTAATGATGTACTGTTTCTTCAGGCTCTTGCCTAATTTGGGATAGATCGCTTATGTACGGGTGGGTGGGTGGAATCAAATCCGAAACCTCACCCAATCTGAGACCCAGAGGCCAAGGAGTTTCCGAACTCGGAAGTTTGGATTCTTGGATGTTGTCCAATGAATCTAGCCCGTCGCCTGACTTTAAGTTCAGGTCTTGAGTGATGTCCTCCCCTCCGCGGGTATCCGGCTTGGAGGGATAGGTAATCCGGACACAGCTAGTCCTTAAGATAGATGAAGGGTCGCCACACTGTCCCTCTACCACGGCAATGTGATGGGTGACCTGGGGAGAGTTAATCTCTCTCAGATCGGGTTTAGGCCCAATCTGGTCGTAATCCGTAGCGACTCCCAAGGCGGCGATGCGATCCAAGAGCTCGTTTAGGGAAGAGAGCTCCATTGGATCTAGCTGATCGGTGAATTCCAAGCTGACGTGAAGATTGCTTTCGATGACCCGAGAGGTCATCGTCGGCGCAGCAGCCGAACAGGCGGTCATAAGGAAACCACCTAGCCGGAGAGTTTGGCCGACAGCCAAAGCTCCCTTAGCAACGGTACCGTCTTTAAAGATGGGATGAGGCATCTTTCCTGATGGCGTTGGCACAGAGGAACTCTCAATGAAAGCACCAATGTCGGTGTCAAAACCGGCAGATCTCGGGTAGGGGGTCCCGAACTATGCGTCTAGGCGGATGGTAACAGGAGACAAGGGACACGATGTTTTTACCCAGGTTCGGGCCCCCTCGATGGAGGTAAAACCCTACTCCTGCTTGATTAATATTGATGATATGGGTAGTACAAGAGTAGATCTACCACGAGATCAAGGAGGCTAAACCCTAGAAGCTAGCCTATGGTATGATTGTTGTTCCTATGGACTAAAACCCTCAGGTTTATATAGACACCGGAGAGGGCTAGGGTTACAGAGAGTTGGTTACAATGGTAGAAGATCTACATATCCATATCGCCAAGCTTGCCTTCCACGCCAAGGAAAGTCCCTTCCGGACATGGGACGAAGTCTTCAATCTTGTATCTTCATAGTCTAGGAGTCCGGCCGAAGGTATAGTCCGGCTATCCGCACACCCCCTAATCGAGGACTCCCTCAATGGGCATAGACCAACTTAGACCAAAAGCCTAAGCTTGGGGGGAGTGCATATTTCTCACCGACATTACATTCATGCTCACACACTCATGCCAGTTGTTGGTGCTCATTCTCTTTCATTGTATCGTCCATGCTAGTTTATTTTCTGTTTTAAGCTTTCTTCTTGTGTGTTTGAAAAACCTTAAGAAACAACAAAAAACTAGTTGTAGCTTTTAGCTAGTTTACTTTCCATTCCTGTAGTAGTAATAATTAAAAGAAAACCCAAAAAGATTTTTCGTTCTTCTTTTGCTTGTTGGGAGCTTTCCCGTGTAAATAGTTTTATTTCTTTTCTTGTTCTTTGGGGTCGAGAGGAGAAGACCATGATGAAAATGTAGAGTGGCTCTTATATTCATTATTGTTGATTTAACCAAGAGCCCATATTACCTTGTCTTCTCCCTTGTATTAAATAATTGTAGATTCCATCTTAGTCCAATGAACCTGCACTATTATTACTATCCACACCGTTTGGTCGTGCAAGTGAAAGGCAATAATGACGATATATGATGGACTGATTGAGATGAGAAAAGCTAGTATGAACTCGACCTATCTTTTTTTGTAAATATGATTAGTTCATCGTTCCTGATTCAGCCTATTATGAATGAAGCATGTTTGCAATGACAATTAGAGATTATAGTTGCTCATGCCATGCTTACGTAGCTAGGAGTTTATAATGGTTTACCTTGCGTGCCAACATGCTATTAAAATGGTTGTGATGTGGTATAATAGGGTGGTATCCTCCTTTGAACGATTTGAGTGGCTTGACTTGGCACATGTTCACACATGTAGTTGAAACAAAATCAACATAGCGTCCATGGTATTTATGTTCATGGTGAATTATATCCTACTCATGCTTGCACTTAGTGTTGATTAATTTTAATGCCTGTTCATGACTGTTATCGCTCTCTAGCTGGTCGCTTCCCAATCTCTTTCTAGCCTTCACTTGTACTAAGCGGGAATACTGCTTGTGCATCCAATTCCATAAACCCCAAAGTTATTCCATGTGAGTCCACCATACCTTCCTATATATGGTATCTACCTGTCGTTCAAAAAATTTGTATGTGCCAAACTCTAAACCTTCAAATGAAATTATGTTTTGTATGCTCGAATAGCTCATGTATCAACTAGGGTTGTCTATATCTTCCATGCTAGGCGGGTTATTCTCAACAGGAGTGGACCCCGCTCCTCACTCATGAGAAAATGGCTGGTAACCGGGATGCCCAGTCCCTTGCTTAAATTAAAATAATTGCAAACAAAACTCCCCCAGGATTATTGTTAGTTGGAGGCACCCGTTGTTTCGGACAAGCCATGGATTGATGTTTGTTGGTGGTAGGGGGAGTATAAACTTTACCATTCTGTTTGGGAACCTCCTATAATGTGTGTAGCATGGAAGATATCGAGATCTCTCGGTTGTTATATTGAAAATGAAAGTATACCACTCAAAATATTATTCATCTCTATTTAAAAATCGTGCTCTGGCACCTCTACAAATCCCCGCTTCCCTCTGAGAAGGGCCTATCTATTTACTTTTGTGTTGAGTCATCATCCTCTTATTAAAAAGCACCGGTTGGAGAGCACCGCTGTCATTTGCATGCATTACTATTAGTTTACATTGAGTATGACTGTGATGGGATATCTTTTACCATGAATTACAATTTCCAGTCAGTCCTTGATCTTCAGAGGTGCTCTGCATTTATGTTTTGTGGTCTCAGAAAGGGCTAGCGAGATACGATCTTGTTATATATCTAAGTGCATCTAGTGCCACCCCTAGTTGGTTTTGGAGTATTGACGACAAACCTGGTTGAGGGACTAATGTGTTTGTGAGAATTGCACGATAACACAGGTAGTAGTCCCTCATTGATTCGGTTTACCTACCGGAGATGACCCCTAAAAATGTGTGAAGACATTGAAGACAATGGTGGTATGTGAAGATATTCATATTGAAGACTATGACATGAGAAGACATCGCATGAAGACTTTGGAGTGCGAAGACATAGTTGTTTCGTAGTTTCATTTTCTTCTTCGTTGAGTCGTAGGAACCATTGTACTCTTAAGTGGGGTCCAAGTGCACAAAGTCATAGTGACTAAAGTGATGCTCAACCAAATCCTAAGTCTTCTAGCGAAGACAATGAGAGCAAATCTTATCAAGAGTTGGATAAGTCAGCTTTAGTTGTAGCCCAAGTCAAGCTGCCGTGTGTGTCTGAAATCTGACCGTTGGAACACGTGTCAGTTTCTTAGTGACACAGGGTCATTTTGGACAAATCAGGTTGGGTTGTCTGCGGTATAATCTTTCCATGAAGCAGTTTTGCAATGCAATAATATGATGCATGAATGTGACATGGCAATAATGTTATGATTTGCACTAATGCATCTAGCAACAATTTAAATGAAGTCCAAATGGACCAAGGGTTCATATGCAAACTCCATATTTATCATTTAAAATGACATTATCATGTTTTCACTTATACAGTGGGTATAAGTTGGTTGATCATGCATGAAAGTAGCATAAATGGATAGACTAGATTTTTTTGATAATTTTTCATATATAAATAATTTCATTTGGAGTTACGGTTGATTTTCTATGATTTTTAGAAGTTTTAACTATTTTCTGGAATTTCTAAATCATTTCTGAATAAGAAAAACCAGAAAAGCATTTACTACGTCAGCATGACATCGGTGTGACATGAGCAAGTCAACATGACTGTTCCTGGTCAAATCTGACCAGTGGGTCCCGCGTGTCAATGTCTAGGCTAATTAATAAAGTTAGTAAACACTAAACTAATCCTAAACCCAGGTTAATTAGGGGCCTGGGCCCACACGTGGGTGACTCAGGGGAGTCAAACCCCGGGTCAAAGGTCAAACGCGTCGGCCACGGTTTGATGTGCGGAGGGGTGCTACACAGAGCTGGAACCCGTCCGCGTTGTTTGGTGCAGGTGGCGTTGCCGTAGGTGACCTAGAACGACGGCGGCGTCCTCAAATGTGGCGGCCGGAGTTCGGGCGATGATGCAAACGTCGCTATGGTGCATGGCAGGAGCAACGGGTGGTTGCTCTGGGCCCGTGGAGCTGTGCTGAGGACGGTGACGCGCTCGATTTTGAGCCTGAGCGGCTGCAGCGACGGCGGTGACATGTCCGGCGGGCGGAGGCTTTTGGCTCTGGTGAAGAGCACCGTTAGGGGACGCGTTCGGTAGCGAGAAGAGAGGGGAAAGACGGCGGGGCTCACTAGGGGTCGGAGGAGAAAGTCAGCGGGCTCGGCAGCGCGCCAGACGTCGCGAATCGACGGCAGTGATCGGTGGCACCCAAGGTGGAAGACAACCTCGAAGGCATCACCGCGGTGCTCTTGGGTTCGGGATCTTCCGCGTGGAGGAGCTGTGCGTCATCACGGAGCTTTTGCACACGGGGAAGGGGCGAGAAGACCACGGTGGTCATGGTGGCAGCGAACGGCGGCGACGGACCCGTTCGGGTGAGTGAGAGGGAGAGGTCCAGGGGAGGGGAGAGGCCACGGGTGAGGGAGAGGGGAGAGAGGCCTCTGGGCGTCTCCGTGGCGCGTCCAGAAGAGCCGGCGTCGCGGTGGAAGCAGGAGCTGGCGCACGCGCAGCGACCACGCGCCCCTGCTCCTACTGGCAGGAGGTAGACGACGCGGTGAGGAGGTGGGCTGGGCCCTTTACAGCGATGGGCCGCAGCTGGGCTGCTAGATGGCCTGCGTTAGGTAAGTCCACTCTCTCTCTCTTTACTAATTTGTTCTGCTTTTCTACTTTTGTTATTTTGTTTTGATTTAGTTTATAACCCAAATCATTTTAATAAATCCAGAAAATAATTGTGGGCATTAGATGAATTATTACAGAGGCCCTTAACTATTTTCAGAATTATTGGGGCACTTAAAAATATTAATAGTATTTAAATTCCCCAATTCAAATACAATATGGGTTATTCAAAAATCCAGAATGGCCTAAAAAATATGTGCATCATTTTTGGCAGAGGTTTTCACCTTTATCAAAAAATGAACTTTTCTAAAGGGCAATTCTGGGTTAATTGGAAATATTTTTATTTTGATCCTAATTGCATTTCATTTAGTGCTAGGGTTTGTCATCCCTATTTCAAATTTCAAACAAATATGGACATGATGCATGGATGCTTATGAAACTAATTGCAATCAAATTCTAGGGCTGTGACACACACATTCAACGGCGGCCCCGGGGACTACACCCAGTGGGTGCACTCTGCGTGCCTCCACTAGTCCAAAAACTACAATCGACACAACCTAGTCGACTCAACTGGGAAAAATATTCGACATAAATTAAAACACCCAATGGGTGTGCAGATGCAAAGAGCAGACTAACAGATGGACGCACAAAGAAGAGTTTTTTCGGGTAGCATATCCAAACAGAACAAGCGACAAGATAGGAGTTCAGTCGGAAACCAATTTACCTGGACATTGGCTTGGAGGGCTGCACTGGCATCATAAGCAGCTTGACTATTCTCATGCACGGTCTTCACCCCCTCCATCATCAGGCCCTCTTGGCGTATAGCTTCTGCTGCGGCGCTTTCCTGGTCCTCCGGGACGTGATGGGTGGTGAAGAACGGAGTTGTCGGTTCAGTCGCAACAACCTGAGAATCCGAGGCGTGACGTTGAATAGATGAAGCAGGGACAGGCACGGTCGACGATGAAGGGCGTTCACTCGACACTAGAGCAACAAAGGTGACAGAGGTCCGGTTCGCATCTTTAGGCTGTTGAACCACTGGCTCCGTCACCGGCACTGACTGAGACATTTGGCCAGCGGATGCCTTCTTGCTGAAGCCTTGCCCCTCCTCCCCATGGTCCTCTGCCGCACATCTTTGTTATCATCCGGAAGCTCAATGACATTGGGCGGAGCTACAAAGCAATCGTTTACAGGAGTTCACTCGACCGTCGAAAGAGCAGATTAAATAATGATAGAAGGGCAAAAAGTTTTACCTGCATGAGAGCTAACCGCGTTTTCCATCTCTTCATCTTTGTCATCTTGGTAAATAGAAGTCCCAGAGGCAGCACTACAAAATTCAGAATTCACTCGGTCAAAATAAGAAAGTGAGTCGACCAAAGTTTGAATCATGCGAAAACTAAAGAGTTGGGATCAATAATTACCCAGAAGCGATGGGGACAGACACTTTAATATTGGGCAGAGCCTTCTGGGGTTTTGACGTCACGACTTTGGGCTGCTTAGGAGCTTTTTCAGTCGGCATAGGAGAAGACGTCCGAGTATGCTTTAAAGGTTGTCCAGTCGGAGGAGTCATTTTGCCCCGAATGCTTGCTGGATCCTGCCTCTGTTTGGAGTGCCTCTCTGTGCAAGGCGGAGAGTCGACCTCCTCGCCACTGCTCGAGTCCTCGCTCTCCTTGTCTTCTCCTCCGTCAGAGTGCCAGTTGCCGCTGTCACCCCCGCTCGCCTCTCCCTCCTGCTATTGCTCTCCATTGGGCATCGAGTACAGTTTAGTAAAGGTCTGCAAAGGATAGAGTCGAGTGGATATTAATCAGTTTCAAAAGCTAACACAAATCAGAGCAAAATACACTCGGAAGGAAAGAATTGAACCTTGTCGGGCTCAATGGTGTTGTCGAGTGGAGGAACCCTTCTGGACCCCCTGGGGTTGTCCTTATTCCCAATGATGCCTTGTAACCACAGCTCCACTGTCTCCTTGCTGACTTCCTCCGGAGGAATCCGAGTGATGTCCTCAACGCCTGAGTACAACCACATTGGGTGGTCACGAGCTTGGAGCGGCGAATGCATCAACTAAGAAATGCTTCTAGCAAATCCATACCAGTCACGCCATCGCAGACAAGTTGGACCACTCGCTCAACTAGCATAGCAACCTCCTATTTCTCCTCTGGAGTCACTTTCAACGAAGAAGGCTTCTCGACTCGCTCGGTGGAAATCGGAGGAAGACCGGTCGACTGACATGGAGTCGGTTCATCCTTACAATAGAACCAGGTCGACTTCCACCCCCTGACAGACTCGGGAAGAATCATGGAAGGGAATGTGCTTTTGTTCCTCATCTGGGTCCCTAAACCCCCACACATCTGGATCACGTGTGTCCTCTCATCACTCGGATTGGCCTTTTTTACCGACTAAGAGCGGCAGGTGAAAATGTGTTTGAAGAGGCCCCAGTGCGGTCGACAACCCAGAAAGTTCTCGCACATGGACACATAGGCAGCGAGGTATGTGATAGTGTTGGGGGGAAAGTGATGAAGTTGGGCTCCGAAGAAATTCAGAAACCCTGAAAAAAAGAATGGGGGGCAGAGAAAAACTGCGGTCGACGTGGGTCACAAGTAGGACACACTCAACCTCTTGCGGTCGCGGCTCGGTCTCGTCCCCCGAAAGCCGCCAAGACTCATGGGCGATCAGCCCTCCGTCAACCGGATCCTCCATGTCCTCTTTCACAATGGCCAACCGGATCCAGTCGCCCTGGATCCAGCCGCGCGGCAGAGCAGATCTTGACGATGACCCGCCCCGGCTCGCCTACTTCCCCTTCGCCTTCGTCGTCGCTTTCTTCGCACGCTCCAGAGCGTCAGTCTTGTCCTTCCCCATTGCGGTGGAACGGGCTCGAGCTGGGAGGCGGCGCCCAGAGCGGAGGCAGAAGTAGTGGGGAGTGGAGGCAGAAGCAGTGGGGAGCGAAGGAAGGAGGAGGAGAATGGGGCGCACAATGCGAAGGCAGTGGCCTCGGCGACTTATATGGCCCCGTTCCCCAAGTGGCTGACCGATGGACCCAGGTAATCATGTGAAATCCCACAACAGGCGCGAGCGCAGTACATGGTGAAAAAGGTGGTGTGGGGATCGAGGCGCCCCTGCCTAATCTGCTCCGATTACCATGGCCCTCTGCGCCCCGCGCAGATCCCCAAATTTCTAATATCCCGCCAGATCCAGGAACGGCAGGGCAGTCAATCATGCCGAAGATTTTATGCAACACTAGCAGTCGAAACTCATGAGTAGAAACTTCGCTCGACAACTTCTAAATGGCTCAAGGCGACTGATACGAAGTCGAAGCTGTTGCATGGTTCACCAATCTAGTCATATGCTTCCGCATCATAAAGGTTGGGTCGGAACCATTGTCAACTTCATTTTCAACTCAAACCCAGAACCATTCGGGGGCTAATGACGGTGCCGCGTACGTAGGGTAGGGCAATAGACCTGATCTAAGCACCCTTCCCAGGGACACTACCCTATAGTCAAAGACATCCAAAGGACAGCAAATTCTACCGACTGGAATCACCTCCAGATGCAACCCACTCGACCATGAGTTCCACTCGGGTAACCCAATTCCATTCGACCATGATATAATCATTCGACCACATCATAAACCAATCGGAGCGCAGAAGATCTAAGGCCACTCAGGATGGCAACGGTCAGGCATTCACTCCATAGTCTTAAGGGTCATTTATATCACTTTAATGCTGACGTTACCAGTAACGTCCCCTCTTTATGTGCATTGAACCCTATGTAACGGGGGAAGGCTAGGGTCCTCTCCCACTCTATATAAGCCACCCCCTTCCTCTGGGACAAGGGTTTGCACCCCCTGTAACTTCACGCATAATCCAATCAACGGAGCCTCCGGGCACCGAGACGTAGGGTTGTTACTTCCACCGCGAAGGGCCTGAACTCGTACATCTTGCGTGGACAATCTCACTGTAGCTAGGATCTTGCCTCTACATCCCTACCACCCTACCTTACTATCAGACTTAGAACCACGACAGGAGTCCACCTCGCCCTCTTGCTCTTTGTGTCTCTGGTCTTGGCGTTGTTCTGGTTGTCTTGTGCTTTTGCTTCCTCTGCCCCGCTAGGTATGGCCGCAGGCGCGGCTCTAACTATCCGCGCACAAGTAAAGGGGTACAAAAGAGAGCCCCTACTTTTGTGCACCGACACCGAACAAGCTTCGGTCATCAAATCACATAACTCATAATACAAATCGTCATCAAACGTTAAGCGTGTGGACCCTACGGGTCCGAGAACTATGTAGACATGACAGAGACTCTTCTTCGGTCAATAACCAACAGCGGAACCTGGATGCTCATATTGGTTCCTACATATTCTATGAAGATCTTTATCGGCCAAACCGCACAACAACATACGTTGTTCCCTTTGTCATCCGTATGTTACTTGCCTGAGATTCGATCGTCAGTATCATCATACCTAGTTCAATCTTGACACCGGCAAGTCTCTTTACTCATTCCGTGATGCATCATCCCGCAACTAACTCATTAGTCACATTGCTTGCAAGGCTTATAGCGATGTGCATTACCGAGAGGGCCCAGAGATACCTCTCCGACAATCGGAGTGACAAATCCTAATCCCGATCTATGCCAACTCAACAAACACCATTGGAGACACTTGTAGAGCATCTTTATAATCACCCAGATATGTTGTTGTGTTTGATAGCACACTAAGTGTTCCTCCCGTATTCGGGAGTTGCATAATCTCATAGTCATAGGAACATGTATAAGTCATGAAGAAAGCAATAGCAATAAACTAAACGATCATAGTGCTAAGCTAACGGATGGGTCTAGTCCATCACATCATTCTCTAATGATGTGATCCCATTCATCAAATGACAACACATGTCCATGGCTAGGAAACTTAACCATTTTTGATTAATGAGCTAGTCAAGTAGAGGCATACTAGGGACACTCTGTTTCTTTATGTATTCACACATGTACTAAGTTTCCAATTAATACAATTCTAGCATGAATAATAAACATTTATCATGATATGAGGAAATATAAATAACAACTTTATTATTGTCTCTAGGGCATATGTCCTTCAGTCTCCCACTTGCACTGGAGTCAATAATCTAGTTCACATCGTCATGTGATTTAACACCAATAGTTCACATCTTTATGTGATTAGTTCACATATCCATGTGACTAATACCCAAAGGGTTTACTAGAGTCAATAATCTAGTTCACATCGCTATGTGATTAACACCCAAAGAGTGATCATGTTTTGCTTGTGAGAGAAGTTTAGTCTACGGGTCTGCAACATTTAGATCCGTATGTATTTTGGAAATTTCTATGTCTACAATACTCTGCACGGAGCTACCCTAGCTAATTGCTCCCACTTTCAACATGTATCTAGATCGAGACTTAGAGTCATCTAGTTCGGTGTCAAAAGCTTGCATCGATGTAGCTCTTTACGACGAACGCTTTTATCACCTCCATAACCAAGAAATATTTCCTTAGTCCTCTAAGGATAATTTTGACCGCTCTCAAGTGATCTACTCCTAGATCACTATTGTACTCCCTTGCCAAAATCATGCTAAGGTATACAATAGGTCTGGTACACATCATAGCATACGTTATAGAACCTATGACTGAGGCATAGGGAATGACTTTTTCATTCTCTTTCTATTTTCTGCTATGGTCGGGTTTTGAGTCTTTACTCAACTTCACACCCTGCAACACAGTCAAGAAGTCCTTCTTCGACTGTTCCATTTTGAACTACTTCAAAAACTTGTCAAGGTATGTACTCATTGAAAAATTTATCAAGCGTCTTGATCTATCTCTATAGATCTTGATGCCCAATATGTAAGCAGCTTCACCGAGGTCTTTCATTGAAAAATTCTTATTCAAGTATCCTTTTATGCTATCCAGAAATTCAGTATCATTTCCGATCAACAATATGTCATCCACATATAATATCAGAAATGCTACAGAGCTCCCACTCACTTTCGTGTAAATACAGGCTTCTCCAAAAGTCTGTATAAAACTATATGCTTTGATCAACTCATCAAAGTGTATATTCCAACTCCGAAATGCTTGCACCAGTCCATAGATGGATTGCTGGAGCTTGCACACTTTGTTAGCACCTTTAGGATTGACAAAACCTTCTGGTTGTATCATATACAACTCTTCTTTAATAAATCCATTAAGGAATGTAGTTTTGATATCGATTTGCCAGATTTCATAAAATGCGGCAACTGCTAACATGATTCGAATAGACTTTTAAGCATCTATATGAGTGAGGAAATCTCATTGTAGTCAACACCTTGAACTTGTCGAAAACCTTTTACGACAATTCGAGCTTTGTAGATAGTAACATTACTATCAGCGTCCGTTTTCCTCTTGAAGATCCATTTATTCTGAATGGCTCACCGATCATCGCGCATGTCAATCAAAGTCCATACTTTGTTCTCATACATGGATCCCATCTCAGATTTCATGGCCTCAAGCCATTTTGCGGAATCTGGGCTTATCATCGATTCCTCATAGTTCGTAGGTTCGTCATGGTCTAGTAACATGACTTCCAGAACAGGATTACCGTACCACTCTGGTGTGGAACGTACTTTGGTTGACCTACGAGGTTTGGTAGTATAACTTGATCTGAAGTTTCATGATCATCATCATTAACTTCCTCACTAATTGGTGTAGGCATCACTAGAACTGATTTCAGTGATGAGCTACTTTCTAGTTCGAGCGAAGGTACGATTACCTCATCAAGTTCTACTTTCCTCCCACTCACTTCTTTCGAGACAAACTCCTTCTCTAGAAAGGATCCACTCTTAGCAACAAAGTTTTTGCCTTCGGATATGTGATAGAAGGTGTACCCAACAGTTTCTTTTGGGTATCCTATGAAGACGCACTTCTCCGATTTAGGTTTGAGCTTATCAGGCTGAAACTTTTTCACATAAGCATCACAACCCGTAATTTTAAGAAACTACATCATAGGTTTCTTGCTAAACCACAATTCATACGGTGTCATATCAACGGATTTTTAGACGGTGCCCTATTTAACATGAATGCAGCTGTCTCTAATGCACAACCCCAAAATGATAGTGGTTAATTGGTAAGAGACATCATAGATCGCACCATATCTAATAAAGTACTGTTATGACGTTCGGACACACCATTTCGCTGTGGTGTTCTAGCTGGCGTGAGTTGCGAAACTATTCGACATTGTTTCAACTGAAGGCCAAACTCGTAACTCAAATATTTTGTCTTCGCGATCAGATCATAGAAACTTTATTTTCTTGTTGCAATGATTCTCTACTTCACTCTGAAATTCTTTGAACTTTTCAAACATTTCAGACTTGTGTTTCATTAAGTAGATATACTCATATCTGCTCAAATCATCTGTGAAGGTCAGAAAATAAAGATACCCACCGCGAGCCTCAACACTCATCGGACCGCATACATCGATATGTATTATTTCCAATAAGTCAGTGGATCGCTCCATTGTTCCGGAGAACGGAGTCTTAGTCATCTTGCCCATGAGGCATGGTTCGCAAGCATCAAATGATTCATAATCAAGTGATTCCAAAAGTCCATCCGCATGGAGTTTCTTCATGCGCTTTACATCAATATGACCTAAATGGCATTACCACAAGTATGTTGCACTATCATTATCAACTTTGCATCTTTTGGCATCAATATTATGAATATGTGTATCACTACGATCGATATTCAATAAACCATTTATATTAAGTGTATGACCATAGAAGGTTTTATTCATGTAAACAGAACAACAATTATTCTTTGACTTAAATGAATAACCGTATTGCAATAAACATGAGCCAATCATATTCATGCTCAACGCAAACACCAAATAACATTTATTTTAGGTTCAACACTAATCCCCAAGGTAAAAGGAGCGTGCGATGGTGATCTTATAAACCTTGGAATCATTTCTAACACACATCGTCATCTTGCCCTTAACTAGTCTATGTTCATTTTGCAACTCCTGTTTCGAGTTACTAATCTTAGCAACTGAACTGGTATCAAATACCCTAGGGTTACTATGAACACTAGTAAAGTACACATCAATAACATGTATATCAAATATACTTTTGTTCACTTTGCCATCCTTCTTATCCGCCAAGTATTTGGGGTAGTTTCGCTTCCAATGACCATTCCCTTTGCAGTAGAAGCACTCGGTTTTAGGCTTAGGTCTAGCTTTGGGCCTCTTCACGGGAGTGGAAACTTTCTTGCCATTCTTCTTGAAGTTCCCTTTCTTTCCTTTGCCCTTTTACTTGAAACTAGTGGTCTTGTCAACCATCAACACTTGATGTTTTTTCTTGATTTCTACCTTCCCCAATTTCAGCATCACGAAGAGCTTGGGAATCGTTTCCATTATCCCTTGCATACTATAGTTCATCATGAAGTTCTAGTAACTTGGTGATAGTGACTAGAGAACTCTGTCAATCACTATCTTATCTGGAAGATTAACTCCCACTTGATTCAAGTGATTGTAGTACCCAGACAATCTGAGCACATGCTCACTGGTTGAGCTATTCTCCTCCATCTTGTAGGCAAAGTACTGTCAGAAGTCTCATACCTCTCGACACGGGCATGAGTCTGAAATACTAATTTCAACTCTTGGAACATCTTATATGCTCCATGGCGTTCAAAACATTTTTGAAGTCCCGGTTCTAAGCCATAAAGCATGGCACACTAAACTATCAAGTAGTCATCATACCGAGCTTGCCAAACGTTCATAACGTCTGCCTCTGCTCCTGCAATAGGTCCATCACCTAGCGGTGCATCAACACTACTAGGGAAAAGGCTAGCAGCAGCGCGGGTTTTAGGTGTATCAGTAGCGTGCGGACCGGCGCTACAGCTAACACATAGTAGTAGCGCGGGCTCACCAGCGCTACTGCTACACAAGTGTAGCAGCAACGCGCTTAGTGGAAGCTCGCTACTGCTAATAGCTATAGCGCGCTTCTTCCGTGCGCGCTACTGCTACTACCGCGCTGCTGCTAACTTTTCTCCACTCGCTAGTGCTAGTTTTAGTAGTTTTTTGTTTTTTTCGGCATATTTGTTTTGTATTTGAACAGGCTTTATAGAAGAATCTTTAGCACATACAAATGTCATCATGATACACATACAAGTGTCCGCGAGACCACCGATGTAATCATAGCATATACATACAAATAGTCTCATCATAATCATCATCCAACACAAAGTGGTCTCTCGTCATCATCTCGAAAATAGAGATACAAGTCTCGATTACTTGCAAATACATCGTCATCCATCTAAACAATGATATACGTGAGAAGAGCTATCACTTTGAGTACATGAGTTCATATCCCTCTCTCGCATTAGCGTGAACCTAAACTAACTACTGCCTGTCGCTCGGAAACCGGAAACCGATACACCTGGGCCTGACACTCCGGCCACTTGTCATATATATACTCCTAGCGTAGCACTTCTTCGCCATCTATGATCTATGCACCTGCATCGTCACATGAGTCGATGATATGCAACATATATAGTTGAGCAACAGAAAGAGACAGACTTGGAAAAAATAGAAACAACATATCATAAGCATAAATAACAAAGTTCATCGTACCCCAAAATGCCCTAACTAGAGTGATTTTCTCTAGTCGAGGAGGAGGACGGTTTAATTACATCACAAATAAAGTTTCATCGTGCATAACTCAAAGTTTTGTCATACAGAAAGTATGGACTAAACGGACACATTGTCATATATCGACAATCACTCCAACATGTCGTTCCATCCATCCAAGTTAGGGAGATGGTCCTCGAGCTTAGTGAAAGGCTTCATGTCGAGATGCTGAGAGGCTATCCATGTTCAGACATCTTCCCACGACATTTGTCCTTCTCCGTAGAACATCCCTGTTTTTCCGATGACCTCCTTCAAGATGATTTGGGCAAGTTCGTGTTGGATGTTATAGAACTCAGCTCGAAGTCGATGATCCTCGATATCTCCTATGTCCTTTGCCCATTGCAGAATATGGGCATCGCCGAATCTAGGTGACATGCGAAGGTTCTGGTGATCCTGTCTGTACTCCAGCATGTGGTGTAGGACATAGAATCCATCATTAAGAGAATCGTTCGGTTGCTGGATGCAGCAGAAGTTGGTCTTATGGCCGAAGGCGGCCCTGCCGCCCCTTGTCTTCTTGTCCCTGACCTCTCCACCCCTTGCTTGGTAGTAAAACATAGCACTGTCGAGAACATCCTTGATGTGGGTGTAATCCTTTTTGTGAATGTTCTTCGACGAGTCCAAGTAAAGAGCGTGGGAGAATCGGGGGTAAAGGATGATGAGGACGGCGCGCCCGCCGCTGCGCAAAATAAGTACACCTCAAATTAATTAGCCTCCACCGTGCAAATGAATGATTGAAATCGAAGGAAGGATAGCAGCGCGGATGACTTACACGAGATGATAAGGCACGAGAATCGCCTCCTTGTCCTTATTGGCGAGCATGAAAGTGACGATGTAATCCCTCGCGTATTCACGGCGCTTTGCATAGACTCCCAAGAAGCCCTCGTGCATGTAGTACGGTTCAGTGACACAGATATTAGATATCTGATCAACCCCGATGATGTAGTTCATGTGTAAGGCATAAAGGCAGACAAACGTAAAATCCAGCTTCTTCACGTGAAACATGTCGAATATGTAATCGAATCGGAGGAAGAACTTATCCGCGGGGAAGTTGTCAACGTACGACATTTGCCGCGGAACGTTAACCACGTAGAGTGGGTATCCTGGATCTTTCGAGGCGATGAGGCCTTTCTCTACCCGCAGCACATCGTCATGAAGTCTCCTTAGATCGCCGAATCTGGCCCGTAGCGCTGTTTCAGGTAGGATTGGTTGACCGGGGATATGCCATTTATCCGCATCGGGGATATCTATACGGTCCTGAAGCCGAGGCTGCTGAGGCGGCTGGATCATAGAATCAGCTTTTTTGCCTTTCCTCACTCTCTTCCTAGACTTCTTTACTACCGGAAGGTCGTCCATAATACGTTGAGATGGAAATTCAGGCACCGACTCATGACGCTCAAACCCTGAGGAGGCGTTAGTATAGACATACTGTTCAGCGCCATAGTCGTCCTCATCCTCATCCATTGCGACGTCATCAGTGACTAATGGAGTCTCCTCCTTACCCCGTCCACTATCACCCAACCCGACAACCGACGCTAATTGGGTAGGTGGGGTGTTGATGTTCATACCTTGCTGAGGCTGCGTGCTCGTGGGTGTGCTCCCGGCAGCCTCCAGACGAAGCAGACTCTTTGGCCACAACAGCACCCACCCATTGCAACAATCACCAAGCCGCCGTGGTGTCTCATCGTCATCCCCCGCTAGTATTGGAGGAGGCAAATTCTCATGGCCCGGTTTGACACTGGCCACGGAAACCTTGAAGACGTTTGGGAGGATCGGCCGGCTGTGGAACGATGGTTCCTTCGGCTTCATTATCGTCGCCTTCCCAACGTCCACCTTATGGTCGCCGATGGTGTACAATATGGTGCATGGGGTTTCGTCGGCCTGCAAAGAAAAGTCTGCAACGTGAGACATCCAAAAGGCAACGAAAACGAGAGATTATACATTTATATTGAAGGCGGGCGGTGTGACAGATACCGTGAGGGCGTCGAGCTCAGCCAGTGAGGGCGTCGAGCTCAGCCAAACATGAAACACCACCGAGCACGTCCGGTGCGGGAGCCGGTGCGGGAGCAGGTGCGAGAGCCGGTGCGGGAGCCAGTGCGGGAGCAGGTGCTGGTGCAACGCTAGTCGAGCTGCTCCCCAAGAAGTCGGCAAGGGGAAAGTCCTATGCATTTTTTCTGGATTTTGCCTTGTCCAAGTGATAACGCCCATCACCAAGGAAGTAGACAAATCTGCAACCACCAGTTTTGTGGCAGCTACCGCTGTTGCGACTGTTTGAGATGATTTCTTCTCAACCGCAATCTCAACCTTCTTGTCGATGTTTTCTTTAGTTAACCTCCGTCTTTCCTTTCTCTCCTCCGTGGTCTCACGGTAGTACTTCTTCCACGTGGCGCCGTCTTCGACACCGTGCACGCGTCCATACGACGGTCGAGTATCCACCTGTTGTCATTTCAATATGTTCAACGCCCGGTTGAATGGAGTGTCGCACTTGGGCCTCGCTAATGCCTCAGACGGCGAGTCGCTTTCGGCCGCAATGCGGTGCTGCTCTCTCTGCAAAAGGCACAAGGATCGTTTACAAATATGACTAACGTGTGCAGTCGAATTGATCAGAAACTAAAATTACCAGTAGTCTCATGAACTCCATAATGACCGGTGTTTTCTCGTAAACCTTGTTCACTAGGTCCCAACGGTGCCGGACCCTGAGGACGTCATGCTCCTGCGGGATGGTGAAATCCGCCAAGGGTGTGGGATGCCAAGACTTACGGCTTCCGCATCCTCCTTGGCCCATTTGGACCTCTTTCCGCCGTAACCACGACTTCCGAGGTGGTGGCTCCCAATGTTCCTCTCTTGAAGCCCCTTCATGTACTGAGACTTTTTTTAGCAGCTTCGGCCTCGCAAGCCTCCTTGAATATTTGAAACTGCTCTTCCGTGATTGTCGGATTATCCTTTACAATCTCGGAGTAGGGTTCCTTCTTGTCGATGATCTTTGCTTTCACTCGATTTTTTCAGGCGGCCAACGCATTGCTAAACTTGGTCATGGCGTGTTTGTTTATCTTCTTCATTGCCGGGTCCTCATCTGGATCTTCATAATCCTTCTCATTCCGGCCCGGGAACAAGAATATCTGGTGAAACTTCTTTAGGAGGGAGCTCCTCATATTTTCTATCTTCGTTAGTTTCTCATCGTTGATGGTGGCGGTTGTCCGTACGATGCAACCTATTTGATTGCCGTAGCATCGGCGCACTTCCTCGGGCGCCTTTGGCTCAAAATTGCCGTCGTCCACCTCCGTGACCACCAGTCTAGTAGTCTTGAGTTTGTTAGGAAGTCGTTGCCTCTTTGCTTTCTGTTCTACACCGGCTCCGCTCCCCGAGGCAACGCCGGTCTCAGTCTCAGCGCTGGTCTCGATGTCGGTCTGAGTCTCAGTGCCGGTCTCAGTCACAGCACCAGTCTCAGTCTCAGCGCTGGTCTCGATGCCGGTCTGAGTCTCAGCGCCGGTCTCAGTCTCAGCACCGGTCTACGTGTCAGTCTCAGTCCCCGATGCCACCGGTTGATCGTCGGCAAGGGTAAAAATTTCATGTGCCACCCAGTAGACGTCGTCGCAATCACCAGAACCCTGTCCTTCATCGTTGCTAGCCATGTTTCCTATGATTAAATCTAGTAAATTAATTCTAGACCTAATAAAATGAATAATGACATACAAAAGGCCTATGTTTTGTAGGAACGTTGACTCCTTCCTGGTGCGGCAAATCCTGGGCACTCGATATGTCCTAGTTTGTAGCACAAGTCATGCCGAAATTCACGGAAAATTTCGGCATGACCTTTGCTAAAAAGTGGACAAATCAAGAACCTAAAATTTGCCAGAACGGAAATGAATCAACATTCCGGCAAAACATATATAGGCCACTCAGCTTCATTCAAACAACAAAGCCACATGGGCACAAACAACATGACCACTTCAATGAAAAGATATAATCAACAATAAAAGTCTAGGAAGGGATCATCTTTAAAATAAAACTTGCCTAAATAACCTAGATAATTAACCTAATTAAACTAGTTAACCTGACTAGTTCTCTGTCAAAGCCCTAACTAAAATTTTGCACTAACCTAGGTAATTAGCCTAATTAAACTAGTTAACCTAACTACTTCTCTGTCAAAGCCCTAACTAAATTTTTGCCCTAACCTAGATAATTAACATAATTAAACTAGCTAACCTATGCATGAGAGAGAGGAGGGGTGGGGGCTTAAAAAGGATGGCTCCGGTGGTGGCGAGGGAGGCAGTGGTGGCGAGGGAGGCAGGGGCGTCTCCGGTGATGGCGAGGGAGGCAGTTGTGGCGAGGGAGGATCCGATGGCGTCGACGGCGGCTCCGGTGGCGTTGATGAGGCCGCGCGGCTCCGTGGCGTTGGGGGCGGCTCCGGTGGCGTCGACGGCGCACGGCTCTGGTGGCTCTGGGGGCGTCGACATTGGCAGGAGACGGCGTCGAAGTGGGGCGACGGTGAATCAGGGAGACGGCGGCGGGGTGGGTCGAGAGATTTGGGGGCAAGTGGAGGCCGGGGGGGAAACGGTTTTTTGGTTAAGTCAAAACTAGCGGTAGCGCATTTCGCAGAAAACGCTATAGCTAAGGTAGCTATAGCGCTTTTTCCAAAACGCGCTACTGCTATACATATGTAATTTTCTCTCTTTTTTATTTCCTTTTCTATTTCTATAGCGGGGGTCCTGGAAACGCGCTGCAGCTGCATTAGCTACAGCGCCTCTTACTAACACACGCTACAACTAAGCCTTTCTCTGTTTTTTCGCTTTTTCATTTATTTTGCTTTACATTTTTTTCTCCTTTTTCTATTTCTTTCATTTTCATTTACTTTTCTATTTGTGTTTCATTTCATTTTATTTCCATTAGCAGTAGCGCTATTACGGGGAAACGCGCTGCTACTCATGCCCTAGCGGTAGCGCGCTTCCTGCAAGGCCGCTACTGCTATGCATAGCCCGTCGTTCTAGCAATGGGAATATTAGTAGTAGCGCTCTTACAGGCACACGCGCTACTGCTAGGATCGTATCTGCAGTGCGGTTTATTATGAACCGTTACTGCTATCTAGCACTAGCGCCCTTTTTAACCTGCGTTGTTGCTAAATTTCTGTGTATAAGGTTTTCCGTAGTAGTGCAAGGATATAATTCTTCTGTGCAGCAATGAGGATAATCCTCAGATCACGGAGCTAGTTTGCATCATTGCTACTAACATCTTTCAACATAGTTTTCTCTAGGAACATAACATAAATAAAATGGGGAAGTTATATGCGAGCAATTGATCTACAACATAGATATGCAAATACTATCAGGACTAAGTTCATGATAAATTTAAGTTCAATTAATCATATTACTTAAGAACTCCCACTTAGATAGACATCCCTCTAATCATCTAAGTGATCACGTGATCCATATCAACTAAACCATGTCCGATCATCACATGAGATGGAGAAGTTTTCAATGGTGAACATCACTATGTTGATCATATATACTATATGATTCATGCTCGACCTTTCGGTCTCAGTGTTCCGAGGCCATATCTGCATTTGTTAGGCTCGTCAAGTTTAACCTGAGTATTCTGCTTGTGCAAAACTGGCTTGCACCCGTGGTATGTGAACGTAGAGCTTATCACACACGATCATCACGTGGTGTCTCAGCATGAAGAACTATTGCAATGGTGCATACTCAGGGAGAACACTTATACCTTGAAAATTTAGTAAGGGGTCATCTCATAATGCTACCGTCGTACTAAGCAAAATAAGATGTGATACGTCCATTTTGCATCATGCTTTTATATCGATATTTATTGCATTATGGGTTGTTATTACACATTATGTCACAATACTTATGCCTATTCTCTCTTATTTTACAAGGTTTACACGAAGAGGGAGAATGCCAGCAGCTGGAATTCTGGGCTGGAAAGGAGCAAATATTAGAGACCTATTCTGCACAACTCCAAAGGTCCTGAAACTCCACGGAAGTCAGTTTCCGAATATATAAAAAATATTGGGCGAAGGAAGCACCAGAGGGGGGCCACCCACCATCCACGAGGGTGGGTGGCGCGCCCTACCCCCTGGGCGCGCCCCCTGCCTCGTGGGCCCCCTGGCAGGCCTCCGGTGCCCATCTTTGGCTATATGAAGTCTTTCGCCCTGGAAAAAAATCATAAGCAAGCTCTCGGGAAGAAACTCCGCGGCCACGAGGTGAAACCTTGGTGGAACCAATCTAGGGCTCTGGCGGAGCTGTTCTGCCTGGGAAACATCCCTCTGGGAGGGGGAAATCATCACCATCGTCACCACCATCGATCCTTTCATCGGGAGGGGGTCAATCTCCATCAACATCTTCACCAGCACCATCTCATCTCAAACCCTAGTTCATCTCTTGTATCCAACCTTTGTGCCAAAACCTCGGATTGGTACATGTGGGTTGCTAGTAGTGTTGATTACTCCTTGTAGTTGATGCTAGTTGGTTTATTTGGTGGAAGATCATATGTTCAGATCCTTTATGGATATTAATACCCCTCTGATTATGAACAAGAATATGATTTGTGAGTAGTTACGTTTGTTCCTGAGGATATGGGAGAAGTCTTGCTATAAGTAGTCATGTGAATTTGGTATTCATTCGATATTTTTATGAGATGTATGTTGTCTCTCCTCTAGTGGTGTCATGTGAACATCGACTACATGACACTTCACCATTGTTTGGGCCTAGGGGAAGGAATTGTGAAGTAATAAGTAGATGATGGGTGACAGAAGCTTAAACCCTAGTTTATGTGTTGCTTCGTAAGGGGCTGATTGGATCCATATGTTTCATGCTATGCTCAGATTTACCTTAATACTTCTTTTGCAGTTGCGGATGCTTGCAATAGGGGTTAATCATAAGTGGGATGCTTGTCCAAGGAAGGGCAGTACCCACGCACCGGTCCACCCACATATCAAATTATCAAATTATCGAACGTGAATCATATGAGCGTGATGAAAACTAGCTTGACGATAATTCCCATGTTTCCTCGGGAGTGCGTTTATTTATATAAGAGTTTGTCCAGGCTTGTCCTTTGCTACAAAAAGGATTGGGCCATCTTGCTGCACCTTATTTACTTTTATTACTTGTTACCTGTTACAAATTACCTTATCACAAAACTATCTGTTACCAATAATTTCAGCGCTTGTAGAGAATACCTTACTGAAAATTGCTTATCATTTCCTTCTACTCCTCGTTGGGTTTGACACTGTTACTTATCGAAAGGACTACGATAGATCCCCTATACTTGTGGGTCATCAAGACTCTTTTCTGGCGCCGTTGCCGGGGAGTGAAACTGTCGGTGTACTAAAGTAGGGGTACCTTAGTATCCCGAACTTGTGCACGGGCAGTCGCAGCATCCCGCGGCAAGGCTTGCCAGGCGACGCCAAGATCCTCCGTGGTTCCTTTGGAGCCATTCAAGAACAAGCTATCCAAACCAAGGAGACAAGGCCCCGGCAAGAGGAGCTTGCCGGGAAGGAAACAAGACCCCGGCAAGAGGAGCTTATCGGGAAGGCCAACCAAGGCATCTCAAGGAACTTGCCGCAGCACACCATGTGTCCCGGCAAGACCCAGTGAGCGACAAGCTCCTGGACGCGACAAGATAATAACCGCGGCAAGGCGCTTGCCGCGGCAAGCTTCCATCTTGTACCTGCGCTCCAACACATCCACCAACTTGTCGCTCTGGGACCCTTCCAGGCGTATGTGGCAGAAGGCTGTGCAGCCAGAGGTACACGGTGGCGAGCGGCGCTGACAGGATAGCCATCGTGACAAGCAATGGCTTCCCTGGCGGTCCCTTTCTACACCGTCTAGGCGACGCAGACAGGCATTTAATGCCTTTGTCCCCTGCCACTTAGGTTAGGTATGATACACTATAGTGGGTGGCGGTGCTAACCACGACGTCTTTTCCTTTTTTACCCTCGTCTATGTTGCCACCTGTCGGTGACCCCTTTGACATATAAAAGGAGGTCCATGCGCAACATAGGGGGGGATGATCATTCTCTCGCTTGGTCTGGCTAGCTGCTGGTGTGTACTGTAGCAATTAGCGCTCTCGAGCAAGAATCCAATACAATCACAAGCAGGAGTAGGGTTTTACGCATCCGTGCGGCCCGAACCTGGGTAAACTGATCGCGTCGCTCGTGCGCTTCGCCTCGATCTGCTCTTTGTGCACTCTCCGCCCCCCTGCCGAACCGAAAGGGGCCTCGGTCCGCCATGGTCCCATAGGTGTCCGTGGGATCAGCACCCCCGACATCTTTGGCGCGCCAGGTCTAGTGACTCGTTTCACCCGGTAAGGGCCTTCCCACTTCGGCGTCAACTTGTTGGAATTCTTGGCGGACTGAACGCGCCGAAGAACAAGGTCGCCTTCCTCGAGACTTCTGGCATTAACTTTGCAGCTATGGTAGCGGCGCAAAGCTTGCTGGTAGCGAGCAGCTCGCACAGCAGCCTGAAGACGGTCTTCCTCAACGAGCAGCGCGTCATCTTGCCACAGTTGCTCTTGCTCAAGCTCATCGTAAGCGAGCACTCGAGGCGACCGGTATACAAGTTCCGTGGGGAGAACTGCCTCTGCTCCATAGAATAGAGCGAAAGGTGTCTGGCCAGTGGCTCGATTTGGCATCGTCCTGATCGACCAAAGAACCACCGGCAACTCCTCGATCTAGTTCCTTCCGCACTTGTGCAGCCTGTCGAAAGTTCTGGTCTTGAGCCTGCGCAGCACTTCAGCATTTGCCCTCTCCGCTTGACCGTTGCTTCTCGGGTGAGCAACAGAAGCGAAGCAGACCTTGGCGCCAAGATCTTGAACGTACTGCATGAAGGTGTGGCTCGTAAATTGCGTACCGTTGTCGGTGATTATCCTGTTAGGGATCCTGAAACGGCAAACAATCGACCTGAAGAACTTGACTGCTGACTGTGCTGTCACCTTCCTCACTGGTTCCACTTCCGGCCACTTTGTGAACTTGTCGATCGCAACGTACAAGTACTCAAAGCCCCCGACAGCTCGGGGAAAGGGGCCGAGAATATCGAGCCCCCAAACCGAAAATGGCCAGGATAAAGGGATCGTCTGGAGAGCTTGAGCTGGCTGGTGTATCTGCTTGGAATGGAACTGGCACGCTTCACACTTGGTTACTTGTGCAGTTGCATCATGGAGGGCTGTCGGCCAGAAGAAACCTTGCCGGAATGCTTTGCCGACAAGTGCTCTTGCACCAATGTGGTGACCACATATGCCTCCATGTATCTCTGCCAACAGCTTTTGTCCATCTTCCCGGAGAATACACTTCAATTTCACACCGTTGAGTCTTCTTCTGCACAGTGTGTTATCGACAAACTGGTACATACTAGACTGCCGGGCTACTCTTTCCGCTTCTTCTTGCTCTTCGGGAAGTTCTCCTATCTGAAGGAAACGGACAATCTGCTATGCCCATGTTGGAGCCTGTGGCTCGACAACAAGGACTAAAGGCACACCTACTACTGCGGGAACATCCGCTTCTACGGCAAGAGCCTGTGGCTCTGCCGGAGCTTGACGTCCCCCGGCAAGCTTGTCGGAGCAAAACTTGTCAGGAGCGTCTGCTTCAACGGAACAAACCCTGGGGCTTGCCGGAGCAGACTGCTCCTCAGCACTGTTGGTGTTGATCTTGGGGACCTTTTTGGCGGCGGCTTCGGGAAGCTCTGCCGGAAAATAGTCGCCAGAAATTAACTTCCTCTTTTTGCTCTGTCCATTTGACGGTGTTACGGATGGCTGAGTTAGCTTGAGCACAAAGATCCCTGGTTCCACAGGTAACTTAAGTGCGGCGCACTTTGACAGGCCATCGGCAATGTCATTCTGAGCTCTTGGGACATGCTCCATCTGTAGGCCGTCAAAGTGCTCTTCTAGCTTTCTCACTTCGTCAACATAGGCTTCCATCAAAGGACTCTGGTAATTCTTGTTCACTTGGCGGACGACAAGCTGCAAGTCACCCCTGACAATGAGCTTCTTAATCCCAAGTTCTGCTGCGATCCTGAGACCGGCAAGCAAGCCTTCATACTCTGCAGTATTGTTTGTCGCTTGCTCCTTGGGAAAGTGCATCTGGACTACGTACTTGAGGTGTTCTCCGGTGGGTTCGACAAGCAGCACACCAGCACCGGCGCCTTGCAGCGAGAAGGCACCGTCAAAGTACATGAGCCACTCTTTGTTTGTTTCCTTGGCGGGGATGCTCGTCTCCGGAATTTCTTCGTCTGGTGTTGGCATCCACTCTGCTATGAATTCTGCCAATGCTCTGCTTCGGATAGTTGAAGTACTCTCAAAGTTGAGGCCAAAGCTTGATAGTTCCAATGCCCACTCGACAATCCTGCCTGTTGCTTCTGGATTCTGCAGTATCCTCTTCAGCGGAAAGCGAGTGACAACCGTGATCTCATGTGCCTGGAAGTAATGGCGCAGCTTTCTTGAGGCCATAAGAAGGCCGAAAAGCAACTTCTGCACACCAGAGTACCTTGACCTAGCCCCCTGCAGAAGGGAACTGACAAAGTAGACTGGGCGCTGCACCATTCTCTTTTGGACCTCTTCGCATGCCTGTGCAGATCCATCCTTGTCGGGACCAGAGCTTGTCGGGGAAGCCCCCTGCTTGTCGCTGGATGCGCTTGCCACGGTTGCTGGCTCGTCATCTGCCTCCCTCTCCGCCACTAACGCAACACTAACCACTTGATTGGTTGCCGCTATATATAGCAGCAACTTCTCTTGTGGTTTAGGTGTGACAAGTGTTGGGGTGGAGGACAGGTATCTCCAAGTCCTGTAGCGCAGCCTCCGCTTCCGGGGTCCATTTCATTGGACTTGCCTTTTTCAAAATTTTGAAAAATGGCAGGGCGCGCTCAGCAGACCGAGAGATAAACCTACTGAGAGCAGCCACGTAGCCGGCAAGTCTTCGTGCATCCTTGACGCGCTTTGGTGCTTCGATCTGCTCGATGGCCTTGATCTTGTCGGGATAGGCTTCAATTCCCCGCTGAGACACAAAGAACCCGAGAAGCTTGCCGGAAGGGACTCCAAACACACACTTCTCGGGATTGAGCTTGAGGTTGATCTTGCGCAGATTTGCAAAGTTTTCTTCCAAATCTTGAATCAGAGTTGCCCTGTCTTTGCTCTTGATCACTATGTCATCCATGTAAGTTTCTACATTTCTATGTATTTGCGGTTTTAGAGCGACATGGACTACTCTCGCAAATGTTGAACTAGCATTCTTTAATCCGAAAGGCATCCATATGAAACAGTACGTGCCACATGGAGTAATGAATGTTGTTTCCTCCTCATCTTCTTCTGCCATGAAGATCTGATGGTATCCTGAATATGCGTCAAGAAATGAAAGCAAATCACATCCGGCTGTGGAGTCAACAATCTGGTCAATGCGCGGCAAGGGAAATGGGTCTTTGGGACAAGCTTTATTAACATCAGTAAAGTCAATACAAAGCCTCCATTTTCCATTCGCCTTGCGCACGACTACAGGATTGGCCAGCCACGTGGGATGGAGCACTCCTCTGACGAGGCCTGCTGCTTCCAATTTCTTGATTTCTTCTGCTATGAAGTCTTGGCGCTCCACTGCTTGTTTCCTGACCTTCTGCTTGACGGGCCGCGCATGAGGACAAACGGCAAGATGGTGCTCAATTACTTTCCTGGGAACACCGGGGATGTCAGACGGCTGCCACGCAAACACGTCGACGTTCGCCCGCAGGAAAGCAACGAGCGCGCTTTCCTATTTAGGGTCAAGCGTGGCACTGAGGGTGAAGGTACCACCAGTGCCGTCCTCCTTGGCGGACACCTTCTTGGTATGTGGTGGAGCTGCCATTGCCTTCTTACACTTGCCGGTGGAGCTCGATGGTGCGTCCTCGACGGTAGTGCAGCACTCCGAAGAGGTGCGCTTGCCGGAGTGGGCATCAGAGCTCTTGCCGGACTTGATCTTCTTCTTCCCCCCGAGAGCTTCAGCGACAAGTGGTTTGTGATCTGTAGCGGCTGTTGCTTCCCGGTAGATCTTGTCGGTGCAGATAAGGGCATCCTTCTTGTCGCCAGGGACAGAGATGACGCTTATCGGGCCTGGCATCTTGAGCATGTTGTATGCATAGTGAGAGGCTACCATGAACTTGGCGAGCGTTGGGCGGCCAAGTATCCCATTGTAAGGCAATGGGAAATCGGCAACGTCAAAAGTGACCCTCTCAGTTCTAAAGTTCAGCTCACTGCCAAATGTTACCGGCAACGTGAGCTTCCCTTTCGGCTTGCTCCTTCCCGTGTTAATTCCTTGGAATGTCTCGGTCTCTTCGAGCTCGCTGTCAGGGATCTGGAGTTTCTGGAGCACATCGGAGGAGATCAGATTTAAGCCGGCCCCGCCGTCAACTAACATCTTAGTGACTTTGAGGTTGCGGATTGTTGGCGAAACCAACAACGGCAAGCACCCGACCGCAGTTGTGCGATCAGGGTGGTCCTCAATGTCAAAGATGATAGGCGTGCTGGACCATTTCAGAAGTTTGCGCGATTCGACAGGTGGTTCTGCCGCATTGACTTCCCACGCCCACTGTTTGAGCTGGCGGTGAGAAGTATGCAGAGAAGCACCGCCATCAATGCACAAGACTTCTGTGGCTTTTTGGAACTCCTGCTCACTGGTCTCGACATCATCCATGTCTTCGTCGTCGTCTTCGTCTTCATCCTTGTCGCGGCCGCGGGGAGGTCTGTCTCCTTGCCGCTGCTTGGCCTTGCCGCGGCGTCCTCCCCGACCGACGTGTTTCTTGCCGACTTCTCCACCGCCTCCTTGGGCCCTCTCCTTGTCGCGCCGCTCGTACTCAGCCTTTTGTTGCTGGACAAGCTGCTCGACTTTCTTGCAGCTCTGGAGGTCATGGCCCTTGGTGCGGTGGATCTTGCAATACTGCTTGTCGGTGCCGTCCTGCTTGTCGGCAGCTGCCACAGCCTGGCAGTTGGTGCATGCGGCAACCTCCTTGCCGGAGCTACCAACTTTGGCTTGCTTGGCGCCACCGTCGTTGCTGGACTGCTCAACGACTAGCACCTCTTTGCCCTTCTTCTTCCTGTTGCGCCGCCGGTTTTTGTTTGCCGGGGCGGCATCCTCACTGTCAGATCCTCATGCTCCTGCAGTCTCTCTGGGGAGTTTCCTCCCTTCCTCAGCGCGTGCGCACTTGTCGGCCAGGGCATATAGCTCACTGACGTCTCTGATCCTGCTCATCGCCATCTCCTCCCGCATCCTGCGATTACGCACGTTCTGATGGAACGCGCTAATAACCGCGGCAGGGTGGATATCTGGGATGTTGCGCTGTACACGGCTGAATCTCTGGATATACTTGCGCAGGGGCTCTCCTTCCTTCTGGGCGAGCAGGTGAAGGTCACTCTCTTGGCCATGAGGTTTGTGGCCGCCTGTAAAGGCGCCGACAAACTGATGGCACAAGTCCGCCCAAGAGGATATGGAGTTGTCCGGCAAGTGCATGACCCAGGACCTGACTTCGGGCTTGAGCACCAGCGGGAAGTAGTTGGCAAGGACCTTGTCGTCTCGCCCTCCGGCAGCTTGCACCGCAATGGTGTAGATGCTGAGGAACTCTGACGGGTGCGACTTGCCGTCGTACTTCTCTGGTACGTCTGGCTTGAAATGCTTCTGGCTGGGCCACTGGACTTGCCGCAGCTCACGGGTAAATGCAGGGCAACCTGCCGTGTACGGCAAGTCGCCTGGTTCTCCGGGCGCATGCATGTCAACAGAGGGCCCAGCGCGCAGGTCTGATTGACGCCGCGCTTCTCTTGGGCGCTCGATACGAGTATGAGCGTCTTCTTGCTGTCGTTCATGGAGAACTTGGTGCTGATTGCGACGAGTTCGCGGATCTGATGACGCGGTGGAGTCGCTGTCGAGGTGGATCTGGCGAGTCGGCGATCTTGGCCTTCGAGGCGGAGAGTGCCCAGTGGTTGCACCCTCCCCGGTCTTGTCGCCACCGGCTCGCGCCTGACTGACTTGCCGCGGCTGCGATGCGCTCGGCTGCCGTGGGTTGTCGTCGTTGGCGAAGCCGGTGAGGCTCTGAATAGTGGCCCTCCAGTCATTGATCTTCTCTGGTGCTGGAGGGTAATCTAGGAGCAGTTGAGCTCGTGCCAAAGCTTCTGCCGGAGTGGCGGGCGGCGGCGGCGAACGGCGCGATGAACGGGATATGCTCGGACTTCTAACTACATTAGAAGGAGCAGTATCTCATCCAGGCGACCGTGCCCCGCTCGCGCCAGCACGTTGGCGTGCATGCTGGTCTTGAGCACTCCGGGATCCGCCAGCTTGATCTTGGCCTAGCAAACGTATGGTACCGTGAGTACCATGACGCTGCTGGTCCCGCGCCTCCTGAGACGGGCGCGGTGCGTGTACGGACGCCGACGTCTTGGAGTGCGCTTGGTCGTTGTGGGAGCCGACTGCGCCGCCGATGTGCAGCGCAGTCTTGTCCTTGGACCTGGCAGCACCATGAGCCTCCTCGTCGGCGCCCGTTCTCCCGCCGGCGTCTACTCCACCAGCCGTTCGCTCTTGTGGTGGTGGGCTCGGCGCGGACGAAGCAGCTGCCTCCGAAGCCTTCTTCTTCGGTGGCATGTTGATGAAGATGATGAAGATTCGGCTCATGCGAACGCCGGATCAGATTGACACAGCCTCGACGCACACCTACCTGGCGTGCCGAAGAACAAGGTCGCCTTCCTCAAGACTTCTGGTGTTAACTTTGCAGCTATGGTAGCGGCACAAAGCTTGCAGGTAGCGAGCAGCTCGCACAGCAGCCTGAAGACGGTCTTCCTCAAGGAGCAGCGCGTCATCTTGCCACAGCTTCTCTTGCTCAAGCTCATCATAAGCGAGCACTCGAGGCGACCCGTATACGAGTTCCATGGGGAGAACTGCCTCTGCTCCATAGACTAGAGCGAAAGGTGTCTGGCCAGTGGCTCGATTTGGCATCGTCCTGATCGACCAAAGAACCGCCGGCAACTCCTTGATCCAGTTCCTTCCGCACTTGTGCAGCCTGTTGAAAGTTCTGGTCTTGAGCCCGCGCAGCACTTCAGCATTTGCCCTCTCCGCTTGACCGTTGCTTCTCGGGTGAGCAACAGAAGCGAAGCAGACCTTGGCGCCAAGATCTTGAACGTACTGCATGAAGGTGCGGCTCGTAAATTGCGTATCGTTGTCGGTGATTATCCTGTTAGGGATCCCGAAACGGCAAACAATCGACCTGAAGAACTTGACTGCTGACTGTGCTGTCACCTTCCTCACTGGTTCCACTTCCGGCCACTTTGTGAACTTGTCGATCACAACGAACAAGTACTCAAAGCCCCCGACAGCTCGGGGAAAGGGGCCGAGAATATCGAGCCCCCAAACCTAAAATGGCCAGGATAAAGGGATCGTCTGGAGAGCTTGAGCTGGCTGGTGTATCTGCTTGGAATGGAACTGGCACGCTTCAAACTTGGTTACTTGTGCAGTTGCATCCTGGAGGGCTATCGGCCAGAAGAAACCTTGTCGAATGCTTTGTCCACAAGTGCTCTTGCGCCAATGTGGTGACCACATATGCCTCCATGTATCTCTGCCAACAGCTTTTGTCCATCTTCCCGGGGAATACACTTCAATTTCACACCGCTTCCATCCTGTACCTGCGCTCCAGCACATCCACCAACGTGTCGCTCTGGGACCCTTCCAGGCGTACGTGGCGGAAGGCTGTGCAGCCAGAGGTACATGGTGGCGAGCGGCGCTGACAGGATAGCCATCATGGCAAGCAATGGCGTCCCTAGCGGTCCCTTTCTGCACGGCCTAGGTGACGCAGACAGGCATTTAATGCCTTTGTCCCCTGCCGCTTAGGTTAGGTATGATACACTGTAGTGGGCGCCGGTGCTAACCACCACGTCTTTTCCTTTTTTACCCTCATCTATGTTGCCACCTGTCGGTGACCCCTTTGACATATAAAAGGAGGCCCATGCACAACGTAGGGGGGGCGATCATTCTCTCGCTCGGTCTGGCTAGCTGCTGCTGTGTACTGTAGCAATCAGCGCTCTCGAGCAAGAATCCAATACAATCACAAGCAGGAGTAGGGTTTTACGCATCCGTGCGGCCCGAACCTGGGTAAACCGATCGCGTCGCTCGTGCGCTTCGCCTCGATCTGTTCTTCGTGCACTCTCCGCCCCCCTGCCGAACCGAAAGGGGCCTCTGCCGGGGGGGAAGGGAGAAGATACGGTATGGACTAGGCGTCATTCAAGATGGTTTTGCCTTGCCGGGAAGTAAACAACAGAAAAGATAAGTTTGCCAAAGTTTGAGCAATCAGATTCTTAAATTTATAGAGTTATATTCCTTGAACGACCGTCCTTTGTATGGAAAACCTGTGCGCGGAGGAACCAACTCGTAGCTAGTTGTACCCCTACTATTGTTTCGAGTCCGCTCAACAACTTAAGTGAGCTGCGACTAGCTCTGCGACAAGGTTTCTTGTCGGCTACGGCACCGCCAGCAGGCTGCTGATGTTCCGCACTCAGCGCTCGCGGCAAGGGTGCCCGCGCCGGCAAGTTCCCTAAAAGCGTAGGGTAAAAACATACAAGGGAAGGAATCAAGTAAAGGAAATAACATTGCAATCATAGCACAGGATAAAGTATATTACAAAATAACTTGTCGCAGCTCTAACAGACTGTTTTTCATAACATGATTAACAGCGACAAGGAAAGAAGAAGATGGATGGCCTAGTCTACGCGGTCGCCCTCGACCCTCTTGATGCCGCTCACCCTGTCCACAATAGGTGCGACAAGGGCCTTGAGCTCCTCCAGATCAGCATCTGGTGGCAAGCTTCGGAGGACGTTGGTGAGGCGGAGGCCTGGGTTGCGGAAGGCCACCTTCATCAGCACCTTCTGGAGAGCTCCCGCGCAAATCTTGTGCGACTCGTCGGCAAGCTGCTTTGGGATCTGCTCCCGGAGTCGCTGAAGCGCCGTCACCACGCCTTTGAAGAACAGAGTAAGCTTGGCGCTGGGTTGGAGGTTCTCGTCGGAGGAGTACCCGAGATCCACCATCGGCAATTGCGCCAGCTCCTTGTCGACATCTGCGGCAACGTTCACCAGACCCTCCGTCCAGTGCTCCACGTTCTCCGACAAGGTCTTCTGGGCGGCAGCAGCATTCGCCAGCAGCACCTTGCCGGCCTCGACTTCCTCCTTCAAGGCCGTCTCCTGTTCTTTGGCGCCGTCCAGAGATTGCGTCACAGCCGCTAGCTTCACTTCGAGATCAGCGTTGGAATTCTTGGCGGCATCAAGTTCCTTGTCCTTCTCGGCAAGATGGGCCTGCAGCTCCGAGTAGCTGTTGGCGTCCTTCCCCCGCTCAAGTTTGAGTGTGGCAAGCTCGTCGCCGTTCGGCTTCAGACTCGCCTCCAGCTGCGCCACCTTCAGCTCCAGCTCGTTCTTGGCGGCCTCGGCAGCTGCGGGGGCGTCTTCGGCTTGTTTGAGGGCCCCGCCAACTGCCCGCTCGCGCGCGGCAAGCTCCTCCTCGTGGCTGTCGAGGTTGACCTTCCGCTGCGCCAAGTCACCCTCCTGCGAAGACAACTTCTCCGCGGCAAGACGTTGGCGCTCTTCGACGTCGGCCTTCTCGAGGAGGAAGGCTTGCTGCGCTTCGGCAAGTTGCTCCCGCTCCTTTGCCAGGGAGCAGAGAGCTTCCTGGTTGGCGCCCCAGAGCTCCTCCGCGCGCTTCTCGATGTCGGCTCCCACCTTCGCGATGAGTGCTTCGCGGGACTCCAGCTTGGCTTGCCGGGCGCGGTAGAGCGCCACTAGCTTCCGCAGCAGACGCTCCTCTTCGGGTTCACCGCTGCTGCTACTTGGCGCGTTGACCAGCTTCAGCCCGGCGGAGGCAAGCACCTCTGCGTCAAGCGTCTCTCCCTCGACCGGCGCCCTGGAGCTTGACGCCCAGGGGAGGTTGATGAAAATGTCGTCGCCGGCCTTCAGGTAGACGCCAGGCTGGGGCTCTTCGGAGCCTGGCGCGGTGGTAGCAGCGGAGGAGTCGGTGGTCGGAGCAGCGCCTGGCACTCCTGCGGCCTCCGGGTCATCAGTACGACCGCCAGACTCCCCGCCCGCTTCCGCGGAGGCAGCCCTGGTGGCCTCCTCACCGGCGCCGGCTGCTTCCTCGGCGGCAACAGCGTCGTCGGCGGCGACTTCAGTCTCCATCGGCTCTGCAGCAGATGGATCTGACAGCCGGAAGAGGGGAGAAGATTCAAGCAAAATTCGAGCAAAATCCAAAAAGAAGATCAAGAAGATGAAGAAGCCAAGGGGAGTTTTGAAGCAAGGAAGTTACTTGTGCCATGGTCTGCAGCTGTGGTCTCCGTCGCTGGGGGATCGCTGACGCAGTCCCTTGCCGAAGATCCCTCCCTTGCCGGGGGCTCCTCCCTTGCCGGAGCCTCCTCCCTTGCCGAGGGCTTCTCCCTAGCCGGAGTCTCCTCCCTTGCCGGAGAGCGCTCCCTTGCCGGGGTCCTCTCCCTTGCCGGAGGACTCTCCCTTGGCGCTTCAGGGGCGGCCTCCGGGCTCTCTTGATGAGGCCGCTCTGCTCCTGCACAAGTCAACAAATAAATATCAGCAAAGCAAGGATCTTCATGCGCACCCGACAGCGGAAAACAAACAAGATACTTACGCTGGGGGCTGCCCTGAAGGTCAGTCGCCGGGTCCGGCAAGTTTGTCTCAGGCGCGTCCCCTGCTGACGCGGTGGGTTCATCCTCGATGACAATCACCGGCGCCTTGGCTCTCTTTGCCGCTCTCTGCGCCAGAGTCCTAAAAAGGAACAGATTCGGAGAAAAGCAAGTGAGATGCAAGATAAAACAGCAAAAATTGAAGAACTGCAAGAACACACATGAGAAACTTACTCTTCTTCTTCTTCCTCGTCGGAGCTGAACGCGGAGAAGTCGAAGTCCGGCTCGCGTCCGGCGCGGGAAGGTGGAGGAGTAGGCTCTGTTGGCCGCTTGGCGGGAGCGGAGGCAGCAGTCCGAGAAGACCCCGCTCCAGTCGTTGCGGCAGCATGGGGCGCTCCCGCGGCAACAGTGCTCGCCGCGGTGGAGCGTGTCGCACGGCGTGGCGACTGTCGGCTCGCCTGCCACCTCGTTGCATCCCTGACCTTGCGAAGACGCCTTCTTGGTGGAGACGGAGGCGCTGCTGGCGGCGTGCTGTCTGAGGACGAAGTGGAAGAGGAGCTGATCTCCAACGAGCCGCTCGCATCCCCGGCAGGCCCGCTCGGTTCGGCGTCCTCCTTCTTGCCGGCAAGCTCTTTCTTGCCAGCAAGATCTTCTCGCTCGACACGGTTTGCCGCCTCTGCTGCCGCTGCCTCCTCCAAGGTAAAGCCAAACTCGCCCGCCGCAGCAGCTGTCGCCGCCTATTCCAACCTGGTGGCGATGCGCTTCAACTCCGCCTCGGTGGTGTCGCGGGTGAGGCCGTCCTTCTCGTCGGCGCGGATTGGCACTTCCACCAAGGTGTCGAAGAACTGCTGCAGGACGTCGTCTTCTGGCTCCTACCAAGTTGGCATGATTCCGTGCGAATCGCACAGCGGCATCATTGCCCTAATGCGGTCGAGCGCAGAATTGTTGCATAGCGGGACGACGCCCTGCGGCAACCTGAAGACTTCTGGGTGGTCAGGATCATACTTGAAGAGCTGCTGCAGCATTGCGTTGAGATCCAAGACAGTGAAATTATAGTTGAGCCCCGGGCGCAGCCTCATGATGTCTGCCGCGTTCTTAAACTCCCAAGCAGGCCTCCTCCGTTCTTGCAGGGGGGCGATGCGGCGGCGAAGGAAGTTTGCGCCAACGGCACCTATGGTGAGTCCGGCAAGCCTGAGGCGTTGGATCCTGGTGACGGCAATCCTCAGCCTGCTGTCTTCCGGGGCCATGTCACTCTAGTCGCTGCCGCGTACTGTTGCTACTTGGCACCGGGCGGTGAACGGCTGCGGGCTCTCCTCGACAATCCAGCACCAATCTGCCCTCCACTCCTCCCACTTGCCGCGGAACTCGCCCTCCAAATAAGAATCCTTCTTGCCGGTCCTAGAGACCCAGGCGATTCCGCCGGACAAGGGCTCTCCTCTCTCTACCTGGGGAATGAAGAAATGGCGAAAAAGGGCTACATTAGGGTGGACTCCGACAAAGTTTTCGCAAAGGTGTGCGAAAATTGCCATGGTGAGGACGGCATTGGGAGTGAAGTCAAGGAGGCTGAGGTTGTAGGTATTCATAATATCACAGAAGAATTCGGAAAAGGGCGGGCAGAGCCCGCAGTAGAAGAAGACAGCAAAAAAGCGATATCCTTGCGGAGCAGTCTTGTGAGCAGCAGCTGGGAGTACCTTGGTGCTCGGGTGAGCTCGCGTCTCCGTCGACCAGAACAGGTAGTAGTACTCCCTCAGCTCCTTCGCGGCGAGCTTGGGGGGGGAGATGGCTCGCTCCTTCCGCAGCACCGCAAGCCGCTGCGCCTCGGACGACTTCATGGCTTTCCCCTTGTCGGCTTTCGGAGCCATGGCGGAAGTGGTGGAGGAGGTCGACAGCGTTGGTGGTGCTGGTGGCAATGCGGGGGGCAGGGCGCTGCACTCTATTTGCTTTGGGAAGACGGAGGCGGGGCGGAGATTTTCAAGATTGGAACGGAAAGGGGGCGAGTGGGCGCACTACCCCTGCTTCCCCTTGCTTATAAAAGGGGGAGTGGGCGGACGTTCCGCCTTTCCAAATAAAGCAACCACCCATGATCTCTCCCACGATGCCGCGTTCGACGCGTGCCGTGCGCGGAGGGCGCGGTGGATGCGGAGTGAGCTATGGCATAACCTAGGCCGCGCGTGCCCATGCCTTGTTTTGGGCCTGGACCAATAGCGCTCGGCACCATGTATGGCCCAGGCCCGGGGGCTCCTGTCGGTGTACTAAAGTAGGGGTACCTTAGTATCCCGAACTTGTGCACGGGCAGTCGCAGCATCCCGCGGCAAGGCTTGCCAGGCGACGCCAAGATCCTCCGTGGTTCCTTTGGACCCATTCAAGAACAAAGTATCCAAACCAAGGAGACAAGGCCCCGGCAAGAGGAGCTTGCCGGGAAGGAAACAAGACCCCGGCAAGAGGAGCTTACCGGGAAGGCCAACCAAGGCATCTCAAGGAACTTGCCGCAGCACACCATGTGTCCCGGCAAGACCCAGTGAGCGACAAGCTCCTGGACGCGACAAGATAATAACCGCGGCAAGGCGCTTGCCGCGGCAAGCTTCCATCATGTACCTGCACTCCAGCACATCCACCAACGTGTCGCTCTGGGACCCTTCCAGGCGTACGTGGCGGAAGGCTGTGCAGCCAGAGGTACACGATGGCGAGCGGCGCTGACAGGATAGCCATCGTGGCAAGCAATGGCGTCCCTGGCGGTCCCTTTCTGCACCGTCTAGGCGACGCAGACAGGCATTTAATGCCTTTGTCCCCTTCCGCTTAGGTTAGATATTCATCAGAAGGAGAACCCATCACTCAAGCTTGGGGGAGGCTTAAGTCAATGTTATATTCATGCCCCAATCATGACCTCTCAATAGAAATTATTATTCAAAAAATTTATGCTCGGTTTCTCTCAATAATCGCTCCATGCTCGATACTTCTTGTACTGGATCTTCTATGATGAAGACTATTGAATTCGGATGGGATTTATTGGAAAGAATTAAATGCAACTCTGAAGATTGGGAACTCGACAAAGGTAAAGAGTCAGGTATAACACCTAAGTTTGATTGTGTTAAATCTTTTATGGACACCGATGCTTTTCGTGAATTTAGCACTAAATATGGACTTGACTCTGAGATAGTAGCTTCTTTTTGTGAATCCTTTGCTACTCATGTTGATCTCCCTAAGGAGAAGTGGATTAAATATCATCCTCCCATTGAAGTAAAAGTAGTTGAACCTATTAAAGTTGAAGAAAAGACTATCACTTATAATGTTGATCATATTGTTCCTACTGCTTATATTGAGAAACCACCTTTCCCTACTAGAATAAAGGATAATGCTAAAGCTTCAACTGTGGTCATAAGAGTAATACTAGAACACCTACACCCTATGAGAAAATTAAAGTTGAACCTAGTATTGCTATGGTTAAGGATCTATTGTATGATAATATTGATGGGCATGTTATTTACTTTTGTGATGAAGCTGCTAGAATTGCTAGACCCGATACTAAAAATAAACATAGACCTGTTGTAGGCATGCCTGTTATTTCTGTTAAAATAGGAGATCATTGCTATCATGGCTTATGTGATATGGGTGCTAGTGCCAGTGCAATACCTCATTCTTTATATGAAGAAATTATGCATGATATTGCACCTTCTGAGTTAGAAGGTATTGATGTTATAATTAAGCTTGCCAATAGAGATACTATTTCTCCAATTGGGATTGTTAGAGATGTTGAAGTCTTGTGTGGGAAAGTTAAATATCCTATTGATTTTCTTGTTCTTGGTTCCCCACAAGATGACTTTTGTCCCATTATATTTGGTAGACCCTTATTGAATACTGTTAATGCTAGGATAGACTATAAAAAGGATATTGTTTCTACTGGTTTAGGGGATATGTCTCATGATTTTAATTTTGCTAAATTTCGTAGACAACCCCATGATAAAGAATTGCCTAGTAAAGATGAAATTATTGGTCTTGCTTCTATTGTCGTGCCTCCTAATGATCCTTTAGAACAATATTTGCTAGACCATGAAAATGATATGTTTATGAATGAAAGAAGGGAAATAGATGAAGTATTCTTTAAACAGGGAGCTATTTTGAAACACAACTTGCTTGTTAAAATTCTAGGGCATCCTCCTCCACCCAAGGGTGATCCCGTGTTTGAGCTTAAACCATTGCCTGATACTCTTAAATATGCTTATCTTGATGAAAAGAAGATATATCCTATTATTATTAATGCTAACCTTTCAGAGCAGGAAGAAGAGAAATTATTGAGAACTCTGAAGAAGCACCATTCTGCTATTGGATATACTCTTGATGATCTTAAGGGCATTAGTCCCACTCTATGTCAGCACAAAATAAAATTGGAAAAAGATGCTAAACCGGTTGTTGATCACCAACGACTGTTAAATTCTAAGATGAAAGAAGTGGTAAGAAAAGAAATACTAAAGCTTCTGGAGGCAGGTATAATTTATCCTGTTGCTTATAGTCAGTGGGTAAGTCATGTCCATTGTGTCCCTAAGAAGGGAGGTATTACTGTTGTTCCTAATGATAAGGATGAATTGATCCCACAAAGAACTGTTATGGGTTATAGAATGGTAATTGATTTCCACAAATTAAATAAAGCTACTAAAAAGGATCATTACCCTTTACCTTTTATTGATCAAATGCTAGAAAGATTATCCAAACATACACATTTTTTCTTTCTAGATGGTTATTCTGGTTTCTCTCAAATACCTATGTCAAAAGAGGATCATGAAAAGACCACTTTTACTTGCCCTTTCGGTACATTTGCCTATAGACGTATGCCTTTTGGTTTATGTAATGCACCTGCTACCTTTCAAAGATGTATGACTGCTATATTCTCTGACTTTTGTGAAAAGATTGTTGAGATTTTCATGGATGATTTCTCCGTTTATAGAACTTCTTTTGATGATTGCTTAAGCAACCTTGATCGAGTTTTGCAGAGATGTGAAGAAACTAATCTTGTCTTGAATTGGGAGAAGTGCCACTTTATGGTTAATGAAGGTATGTCTTGGGGCATAAAATTTCTGAAAGAGGTATTGAGGTTGATAAAGCTAAAGTTGATGCTATTGAAAAGATGTCATGCCCTAAGGACATTAAAGGTATAAGAAGTTTCCTTGGTCATGCCGGTTTTTATAGGAGGTTCATTAAAGACTTCTCAAAAAATTCCAAGCCTCTGAGTAATCTCTTACAAAAGGATGTTCCTTTTGTCTTTGATGATGATTGTGTAGAAGCATTTGAAATACTTAAGAAAGCTTTGATTTCTGCACCTATTGTTGAGCCTCCTGATTGGAATTTACCCTTTGAGATTATGTGTGATGCTAGTGATTATGTTGTAGGGGCTGTTCTAGGACAAAGAGTTGATAAGAAATTAAATGTTATCCAATATGCTAGTAAAACTCTAGACAGTGCCCAAAGAAATTATGCTACTACTGAAAAAGAATTTTTAGCAATTGTATTTGCTTGTGATAAGTCCATACCTTATATTGTTGATTCTAAAGTAACTATTCACACCGATCATGCTTCTATTAAATATCTTATGGAAAAGAAAGATGCTAAACCTAGACTTATTAGATGGGTTCTCTTATTACAAGAATTTGATTTGCATATTATTGATAGAAAGAGGGCTGAGAACCCCGTTGCAGACAACTTGTGTAGGTTAGAGAATGTTCTTGATGACCCACTACCGATTGATGATAGCTTTCTTGATGAACAATTAGCTATCATAAATGCTTCTCGTACTGCTCCATGGTATGCTAATTATGCTAATTACATTGTTGCTAAATTTATACCACCTAGTTTCACTTACCAGCAAAAGAAAAGGGTTTTCTACGATTTAAGACATTACTTATGGGATGACCCACACCTTTATAAAGGAGTAGATGGTGTTATTAGACATTGTGTACCTGAGCATGAATAAGGGAGTCCTGGATTAGGGGGTCTCCGGACAGCCGGATTATATCCTTTGGCTGGACTGCTGGACTATGAAGATACAAGATTGAAGACTTCGTCTCGTGTCCGGATGGGACTCTACTTGGCGTGGAAGGCAAGCTTGGCAATACGGATATGTATATATCCTCCTTTGTAACCGACCTTGTGTAACCCTAGCCCTTTCCGGTGTCTATATAAACTAGAGGGTTTTAGTACGTAGGACGACATACAATCATACCATAGGCTAGCTTCTAGGGTTTAGCCTCTCTGATCTCGTGGTAGATCTACTCTTGTACTACCCATATCATCAATATTAATCGAGCAGGACGTAGGGTTTTACCTCCATCAAGAGGGCCCGAACCTGGGTAAAACTTCGTGTCCCCTGCCTCCTGTTACCATCCGCCTAGACGAACAGTTCAGGACCCCCTACCCGAGATCTGCCGGTTTTGACACCGACATTGGTGCTTTCATTGAGAGTTCCTCTGTGCCATCGCCGGAAGGAAGGATGTCTCGTCTCGTCTTTAAAGACGGTACTACTGTCGGGGGAGCTTTGGCTGTCGGCCAAACTCTCCGGTTAGGCGGTTTCATCATGACTGCCTATTCGGCACCCGCGCCGACGATGACTTCTCGGGTCATCGAAAACAGCCTCCACGTCAGATCGGCACTCGCCGAACAGATGGATCCAATGGAGCTCGCCTCCTTAAACGAGCTCTTGGATCGCATCGCCACCTTGGGAGTCGCTATGGACTATGATGGGATTGGGCTTAAACCCGATCAAAGGGAGATTAACTCTCCATCGGTCACCCATCATATTGCAGTGGTGGAGGAGCAATGCAGCGACCTTTCCTCTATCTCGAAGACCAACTATGTCTGGATTCCCGAGCTCTCCGAGCTGGACGCCCGTTCGCGGGAGGACAACATCCAATCCCTGAACTTAGAGTCAGGCAGCAGACCAGGATTATCGGGTAGCACCCCGGAACCGGAACTTCCAAAATTGGAAAGTCCTCGGCCCCTGGATCTCAGATCAGGTAAGGGTTCGGATTCAATTCCACCTACCCACCCAAACATAAGCGATCTTTCTCACATCAGGAAAGAGCCCCAGCAAACAGTACATCACTATTGGGTCAGATTCCTCCTTGCGATAAACAAGGTTAAGGACTGCCGCGAGGAAGACGCAATCCTATTTTTCTGCAATAATTGCACGGACAAGGGAATCCTTAACTCCATAAATCACGGTGAGATAACACGCTTTGCTGACTTGGCGTCCATAGTATGAAAGTACTGTGCGATGGAAAGTGCCTGGAAAACTGAAACAAACTTTTGGGATAATCCAGCCCTGAATACAAACCCAGCCCGAAATAAAAGGGTGCATTATCACAATACACCCGGGTTAACTAGCAAAAAGCAAAAACCCTCTACAGGGCATGGAACCGTACTGGAGGGATGGCTCAATAGACCCTGCAAAATTCATGGTACAGCGGATACAATACCAACGCACAGCCTTAGAGCATGTTGGATACTCCGGCAGGTGGCCAAAAGTGGTGAGGATCTTCTTATCCCAAATACCATAGAGCACCATCCCGTGGATAACAATACGGTGTTGACAGTCTTTGAGACCTTCGCGTCAAATAATAGGCGCAAGCGAACACTCCGAAGCATGGCCGAAATCTGCCACATAGCAGCAGTAAATCCATGGAGTGACACGGCTATTACCTTCAATGCCAGTGACGAACCTAAATTCCGAACAGCCCGAGCACCAGCCGCACTGGTCCTCAGTCCAATCGTGGACGGCTTTCGACTCACCAAAGTACTCATGGACGGCGGCAGTGGATTAAACCTCATCTATGAGGAAATAGACTGGAGCTGGATTGAGCAAAGTAGCACAACCTTTCGAGGAATCATACCCAGTCGAGAAGCACGTTGTGCTAGGAAAATCACGCTAGATGTGGTATTCGGCACGCCGGATAATTATAGGTCCAAAGAAATCACATTCCAAGTGGCCCCGTTCAGCAGTGGTTATCACGCTCTTTTAGGATGGGAGGCGTTCACAATCTTCCAAGTCGTACCCCTTTACGGGTACATGAAGCTCAAAATGCCCGGGCCCAACGGAATCATCACTCTCGCCAGTGATCTGGACACAGCACTCCGCGCCGAAAACAAAACAGCCGCACTGGCCCTCGAGGCATTATCCGAAGCCCTCTTGGCCGAGGAATTAACCATGCTACGCTCCAAAGTGGACAGGGACGATGTGATACTCGACAAGAGATCCAAGTCCACCTCTTTTAAACCAGTGGATGAAATAGTCAAATTCCAAGTCCACCCAACGGACCCTACAAAAACAGCCTCCATCGGGGCACAGTTAAACCCCGTTGTGGACGCCGCACTACGAGAGTTCCTGCGCGAGGACTAGGACATATTCGCCTGGCATCCCTCAGACATGCTAGGAATCCCACGCAGGCTGGCCGAGCATAGCCTCAATATCCTGAAGGGATTTAAGCCGGTCAAGCAAGCTCTCTGGCGTTTCTCCGAACCTAAGAGATAGGCCATGGGAGAGGAACTAGCCAAGTTATTGGAGGCCGGATTCATTAGAGAAATAAAACACCCGGACTGGCTAGCAAACCTGATGATGGTACCAAAGAAGGACAAATCCTGGCGCCTTTGTGTCGATTTCAAAGACCTCAATAAAGCTTGCCCAAAGGATCCCTTCCCCCTCCCACGCATCGATCAAATCATTGATGCTACTGCAAGACACGAGTCATTGTGTTTCCTCGACGCATACTCTAGTTACCACCAAATCAAGATGGCGGAGTCCGACCAAGCCGCAACGGCATTCATCACACCATACGGTCCCTTCTGTTTTAACACAATGCCTTTTGGGCTCAAAAACACCGGCGCAACATATCAACGCATGATTCAGACATGTCTGGAGAAACAAATCAGCAAAACAGTAGAGGCATACATAGACGATGTGGTCGTCAAAACCAAACACGTCGACTCTTTGATAGACGACTTGAGGCTCACATTCGACAACCTCCGAACATACGACATAAAGCTCAATCCGGAAAAATGTGTTTTCGGCGTACCAACCAGAAAGCTCTTGGGTTTCATTGTCTCCAGCAGAGGTATTGAGGCTAATCCGGCCAAAATCTGAGCTTTGTCACAGTTGGCTACCCCAACAGACCTCAAGCAAATCCAGAAGTTAACTGGATGTGTGGTGGCTCTAAGCCGCTTTATCTCCCGCTTGGGAGAAAAGGCTTTACCCCTTTATCGCCTCCTTCGATGCACCGAACACTTCGAGTGGACGGCCGCGGCCACAGCCGGACTGGAAGAAATAAAGGCCATTTTGGAAACCAACCCAAACCTGGCCGCGCCAAACATCGGCGAACCAATGCTGTTGTACATAGCGGCAACTCATCAAGTTGTCAGCGCGGTGCTCATTGTCGAACGAGAAGCAGACGGACACAAATTCCCTCTTCAAAAGCCGGTATACTATGTATCCACTGTCCTCACTCCATGCAAATCACGGTACCCACATTATCAGAAGATAACCTATGCGGTATTCATGGCATCCCAGAAGCTGTGACACTACTTTCAAGAGTGTTCGATTATAGTTGCCTCGGAAGTACCACTTAATGATATTATAAACAACCGCGACGCTACGGGCCGGATTGCCAAATGGGCCATTGAGCTCCTCCCGTTCGACATAACATACAAACCTCGACGAGCCATCAAGTCGCAAGTATTGGCTGACTTCGTCGCCGAATGGACGGAGGCCAAACTCCCTAAAGAGTACGGCGCATACTCCAATTGGATCATGCACTTCGATGGTTCTAAAATGCTAGCCGGTCTAGGGGCTGGCGTCGTCCTGACGTCCCCAACCGGAGATACCGTTCAGTATGTACTGCAAATATTGTATATAGACTCCAACAATGCAGCCGAATACGAAGCTCTGTTGCATGGTCTTCGGATGGCAGTCTCCATGGGCATTCAACGCTTGGAGGTGCGTGGGGATTCAAACCTCGCAATATCCCAAATAAATGGAGATTTTGACGCCAAGGATCTGAAAATGGCAGCCTATCGAAACATCGTCCTAAAAATGTCAGCTCGGTTTGAGGGGCTCGAATTTCACCATGTGGCTCGGGAAAACAATCAGGCGGCGGATATCCTCGCCCGCATCGGCGCAAAACGCGATGCAGTCCCCCCAACATATTTTTGGAAAGGCTGTTTAAACCATCCGTAGTATGGGAAGGTGACACCGGTAACAACAGTCCGGACCTGGCCAAAATACCCCATACCGAACTTTCTGACACAATCGGAGGCCCCGCCACCGAAATAACACCTTCAGCCCATGAAATAATGGCCATTATTGCCCCGTGGACTGAACCATTCCTGGCCTACCTAACTAGACAGGAACTTCCGGAGGACCAAAATGAGGCACGCTGCATAGTGCGGCGATCCAAGGCCTATAGGTTCCACGAGGGAGAATTGTACAAAAAAAGTACTACCGGAGTCCTTCAAAGGTGCATCTTCGAAGTGGAAGGGCGGAATCTTTTGGTAGAAATTCACGCCGGACTCGGTGGTCATCACGCTGCAGCCCGGGCTCTTGTAAGCAAGGCCTTCCGTACAGGATTCTATTGGCCAACGGCCCGGGCAGATGCACAGGACTTGGTCCAACGTTGCGCCGGTTGCTAGCTCTTTGCAAATCAAAGCCACATGCCGCCCACCGCCCTCCAAACAATCCCCATTACATGGCCCTTTGCGGTCTGGGGGCTTGACATGGTTGGACCCCTTAAAGGGGGAACCCACAAGAAAAAAATACTTATTGGTCATGGTGGATAAATTCACCAAATGGATAGAGGCCAAACCTGTTAAAACAGCCGAATCTGGACCGGTGATAGAATTCATATCCGGGGTTGTACACCGTTATGGCGTCCCCCACAGCATCATCACTGATAATGGCACGAACTTCGCGGCCGACAAGGTAAAACTCTGGTGCAGCAAAATGGGCATCAAGCTCAATTATGCTTCAGTCTATCACCCACAAACCAACGGTCAAGTCGAGCGAGCAAACGGTCTTATAATGAGCGGCATTAAACCCAGATTAGTGCGCTCCTTAATGGAGTCTAACACGCATTGGGTAGAGGAGCTCGACTCCGTACTCTGGGGGCTGCGGACCACGCCGAATCGTAGTACCGAATATACACCCTTCTTTATGGTGTACGGCGCAGAGGCAGTCTTGCCCTGTGACATAATTCATGACTCACCTCGAGTGCGCATGTACGAAGAAAGAGAAGCCGAGCTCGATCGGCAGGATAGTCTGGACACCCTGGAAGAGGAGTGCGACGTAGCCAAAGCCCGTTCCGCATTTTATCAGCAACAGGCTCGCAGATACCAAAGCAGAGAAGTACGGGCCAAAACTTATAACATTGGTGAACTAGTTCTACGCCTGCCGGATAAGAAAAAGAACAAGCTCGAGCCCAAATGGGAAGGTCCTTTTATTATTGACCAAGTTCTGACCAGTGGAGCGTACCGACTGCGGCATGCATCGACTAGTCGACTCGAGCCGAACCCATGGAACGCAGCCAAGCTCCGAAGATTCTACGCCTAGCACCGGACTCTATGTTAGTCCCCTCCCTTTGTCCATTTTCTGCATATACATCATTTGTCTTGTTTCTCTTTCTTTCCTTCTTTTATTATTTCTCTAGGCCTTCAAGGGTCACCTTGTGCCTCGCTTGTACATTACAGATGCACTAGCCGCACTCTTCATACCTGGGGGCTTCTTTCACAGAAGCTTAAACTATTTATCTAGGCCTCATGCACAACACATGTGTTATACTTCCGCATGTACCTTTTTTCACCATTATATGCATCGATATGACTTAAGTTTTGGCCAAGCTGGGTTGCCTGGCTCTTGTATTTATGCCCTACGTTCCCGTTAATTTGGCTAGGGCATAAGGGGAGAACCTCTATGATTGTTACTGTCGGGTCAGCCGGATGTGTACCTCAGACTGGGTGAAGCCGAAAGCTAGTGTTCTTAAGGGAATATTCGGTCGGTGAACAAAAGATGATTTTTATTTATTGCCCATATCTGCCCCCAGATGTTTTTTCTGCGTTTCCTATCACAGTCCGGACATGCACTTTAGGGCATCTTACCCCGGGAAAGGAACCCTTATTGGAACTATTCTCCCTGGAAGATGTTTATTACTACCCATGTAATATAACATAACTAGTTGGGCACTTGTCTGATAAAGCACTAATGACCCCTACACCTGGTCTCCACGCATACCCTGGTTTATATAACTGAGCGGGTATTCGGATTCACTCCTGACTATTGGGCCCGGAGGTTGAAGCGAAAAGGTCCGCAACGACAAATGATCTACAATCCGGCTAGAAGGCATTATACATGTCACTTTAATTACATAGTCATGCAGACTGACTAAACTCCTCCTCTATACCATCCAACAGGCGGTCTAGCTTACAATCCTGTTGGGAATACTTTGCGGCTAATTCTACTTGCCCATAAACTAAGATAACGGGGATCTCTTTTCCGTCAGGCCCCACAGGTCCGACCTCGGCCATGTGATTTGGGTCTGCCTTGGTATACCGCGTCTTCACCATGGCCCAGGCTTCTCTGGCACCCTGTCGGCAGGCTGATATCTTCCATAATCGGAAGCGCCGCCGTGATCCCTTCAGCTTCTCCGCAAGCTCTGCAATGCCTTCTGGCAGGGAGACGGACGGCCACAAGGCCTGGGCAACACCCTGCATCACATGCCGAACTTGTTCGTGCAGATGTGACAGCTTGGATAGAAGATCACCCGCAGACCCAGGAATTTCCTCCGTAGGACGACCTGTCAGCATACCTACAGACATAACGATGTTAGTCAACTTCTTTGCCGAACTCCTTTAACAGGATTCATTCAAGCACTTACTGAAAATGCCGCGCCGAAGCCGCTTATTCTCCTTCTCGGAGTCTGCAAGCTGGCCCCGAACGTGTTTTAGTTCAACGCTCAGCTTAACATGGGCATCTTGGAGATTGTTTTTCTCCCGCCTAACTCAGTCAGCACGCATTTGCCAGCTTCTAGCTGTCGTATAACATACTGGTCCTCCAGATTCTCCCCGGATTCATCTGCAACATCTGTTGTTAGAATTGCAGCTATGCCGCACACTATATGGTAACCATCACTCTTTAAAGTAAATGTTACCAGCAGGAGGCTTTTTCTGTTCCTGCAATGCGGCAAGAGTGGCCCGTAGTTGGGCCTTGCATTCCTCCAGGTCCTGGGACAGCCTAGTATTCTTCTTTGTAAGAACCTGCACATTAAAGATGATCCTTAAATCAGTTCTGCTAACTGTTTCAAGTCTCAGGTGCTACTGATACATATAAATCGCTAGATTTACTCACCCGTACATCCTTTACATACTGATCTGTGGCTCTGGCTAGATCATCTTGAGCAGCATGGAGGTACGCCTCTCCAGAATTAAAGGCGTCGAACGCCTCTGGTGAGAAACAAGCGTCGCAGAGTACGGCCCGACGGCGCCTATGATTCATGGCGCTTTCCACTTCCGAGTTTGTAGCGGATAATCTATCCGCATCCTCTGTAGGGGGATTATCCGGCGCCTGCCCCATATCGGCTTCCACCTCCATGTCCGGTCCTGGCGCCCGACTGGTGGAAGCTTGGTTGGCGGCACCGCCAGACTTATTCCGGCGAGCGCTTTTCTGTTAAAGAAACGCGGGCGTCATTACAATTTGAGAAAGACGACAACCACGGAGCGGGGTTTTTCCTATACCTTTTCGCTGGCGTCTCCGTCCTGACCGCCTTCCTTTTTGGCCTACCCGGCCTCGGTGCCTGTCGGTGTCAAAACCGGCGGATCTCGGGTAGGGGGTCCCGAACTGTGCGTCTAGGCCGGATGGTAACAGGAGGCAGGGAACACGATGTTTTACCCAGGTTTGGGCCCTCTTGATGGAGGTAAAACCCTACGTCCTGCTTGATTAATATTGATGATATGGGTAGTACAAGAGTAGATCTACCACGAGATCAAGGAGGCTAAACCCTAGAAGCTAGCCTATGGTATGATTGTTGTATATATTGTATATCTATCGACTAGCCTGGCCTCAGTTTATATAATGCATCGGAGGCCTAGGATAACAAGAGTCCTAGCCAAATACGCCGGTGGGGAGAAGTCCTTGTCTTAATCGCCAAGTCTTGTGGAATCTTCCTTGTATGCGGCAGCCGTCCGAACTGGCCCATGAGTATACGGCCACGGGGGTCCTCGGCCCAATCTAATAGATCGGGAGACGACGTGGTGAGTACCCCCTAGTCCAGGACACCGTCAGTAGCCCCCTGAACCGGTCTTCAAGTTAGGGACACTCCTCAATTCTTTTGAACTGTTCTTCATCTTCGGTTGCCGGTCTTGAGAACCGGTTCAACAAATCTTCTTTATCTTCGATCTTGAGGATCGCCGAAATGCATTCGACGAATTTACACGTCGGGTATCCTAGGAGCCCCTTTAAGTTTCCGGTCTTTATCAATGCCTTGTTTATTTTTATGCCACACCTCGGGTTTGAAGTTGTTCCCGGGAGGCAGGGTCCTCTTGCGTCCGAGCTCCAACGCCGGACTGCATTCGAGGTATCTTTTGCAGCCGAGCACCAACGCTGGACCGCTTCCTAGCTCTAGCGCCAGAATGTATCCGAGCTCCAACACCGGACTATGTATCCGAGCTCCAATGCCAGACTGTATATCCGAGCTCCAACGCCGAAATATATCCGAGCTCCAACGCCGGACTGTGTCCAGTCTCCAATGCCAGACTATATCCGAGGTGTCATATCACCTTGGTTCAAAAAAGTTGAAGGAGTTTAGCTGAGCTTAATGCCGGAAATGCCCTCTATGGAGCCAGCCACTAGTGCCCGAGCTTTATGCCAGACTGCTTCCGAGGTGGTGCACCACCCCGACTATGGGCCAATTTTTTGTCAATATTTTTTATTGGTGCAATTTATTCTCTGCCGAGATATATAGCCAGTAGCCCTCAAGGTGTGTATCGGTCTAAAACCCGAGATGCACATGAAGGATGACATAAGACCGCTGATCCCAGTAGCCGCTGAGACTCAGGTTGATTTGCAAAATCGGCCTAAGGATCAAGTCCTAGCTTGGCAGAATACTTCGGGACACAAAAGCGGCATGCTCAATCCTCAAGACTCGGGTTGGGTGCGGCCGACCAACCTGAGGATCAAAATCTCCTCGGAAACTATATTGCACATAAAATTTTCTGCATTGGATAAGCAATGCAGTAGCCCCCGAGACATTGGTCGGGTGGCAACACCAGATCAGGGGATCGATGTGCCCCTTTAATATTTGTAAATAATAAGCCCGAAGCCCAGTAGCCCCGAGCCTTAATGCGGGCACGGGTGGCCGAATTAAGGATCAATATCCATAGTAAAATCACAAATTATGTGTAATGACTCTATGTATCCAAGTACTTTACATCATTAATGCTCGGATCCGCATTGTACAAAACTTTGTTGACCAACCATTGGCTTCCACCTCCTTGGCCAGTAGCCGAGGAGTGTTTGTCCTACTTTATAAAGCCTTTATGAGGGCAAAGATTTACGACGAACAAGGCAATCTGGCCACACGGTTTTATAAACAAAGGTACGCAGAGAGATATTTTATATTACTGTTTAACAGAAGAAATATATTCCAAAGAAAATAGTCCCGCTATCGGTTCCTTTCTTTGGGTTGTCATGCTAAGCATGATCATGAAACCTCAGCTCGAATGTAAGAGCAAAATATCGAGGATTTAGTTTGGGAGGCCAGTTAATAGCCCCCGGTAGTGTTCGGCGACAGTCGAGGTCAAGCCGTAAACACTTTGGCCAATGTTATGAATGGCCCGTCATAGTCATCAGATCGCTGATCAGTTTATGCTTATTGTGACAGTCAGTTTTCGGCTTTCTCCACTAAGGTGCTTAACCATGTGAGCTGGAAGTACAATCGCAGTGGTTCTCCCTTTGCACGCCTAGCCGAACAAAATGGAACGTAGGAAGCAAGTGCAGGAGCCGGGCAACCCAACTATTGACCGAAGACACAATTCAGAACCGATGCATATATAGCAATATCTGAGAATGTTTTTGCCGAATCCCTAAAGGTGTCCGGCGTTGCACTGCGAGACTAATGCTGGAAAAGCACAAATATTTTAAAAGTGCCAAAAAGCTTGGAAAATCAAGAAACGTCAGTAAAAACATGACGTCCGAACAAGATCAAGTGTTCGGTGCCAATCCGAAAATTGGTCTTAGAAAAAAGAAGTGCTTCTGTCGTCCTTTAACATGACACATCCTATCTCAAGTTCGAGCGGGTCAGCCTACGGCTTCAACCTCCTATCCCGAGGGCGGAATACTTCACATTAGGCCAGTTTAGCAAACTAAACTCTAGCGGCTTTGAGAGAGAAATTAGGCTCCCCGGCTAGTGACCGCACACTCGCGTCGAAAAAAGGAGTGATAAATAATAATAATAGAACTTTGCAACGACTGAGAAGAAGAACACTTATTATAAAATGGCTCAAATAAACTGAAGAGCCCCCAAGTGACTTCGGTAGAAGAATGATTGCATGTACCGAAGTACTTATATCATATTTATGTTCAACCGAACTTTAAACGCGTCTTAACCGACCGTCGGCTTCTCCCTCTTCGGTTAAGGACCGAAAAGTGTTATGTACTCCATCGGTCGAGAATATTGACGGTGTTTCCAATAACCAGGCAATCAGGCCATAAGACTGTAACAGACAAAGCGCGCTCAGGGAACTTATGCTATATTACTGCGAAGAGTAAGAAGCATCTTCGAAGAAAATAGTACCCCCACCGATACCTTTCTTCGGTGCTCATTGTTATTATGAGACTTGTGCAATAGATTTTTTGTACTCATGAGTTCCGTTGTGTGCCGACCATCATTGAATAACTATAAGAGCGCTAGCTTTCGGCTTCACCCAGTCTGAGGTCCGGCTCAGGTGACCCGATCGTGACAATCACAGAGGTGCTCCCTTTACTCCCTAGCCGAATAATCGGGAACGTAGGGGTAAACACAGGAGCGAGGCAACCCAGCTTGCAAATCGCTTAAGTCAATATGGTGCATATTGTGGCATAATACACGAACAAGGAACGAAGCCGTACAAGTATAATCATATGCAACAGGAAAAGCTTCATAAAGGAAGCCCCCAAGTAAACGGGGTATTTGAATTTATGCGTCACAAACAAAGTTTGGACAAGGAAATTTTTTAGAAGCAACTTTTTTCCAAAAAAGTATAATGCTTGGTCGAACCGAACGCAAGTTAGAAATTAAAGCTTTGAGCATGAAAGCGACTTAGCTGGTTAATGTGTTCGGTATTGATGACGCGGTCCGAGCTTGATGCGGGGCAAGGTTTCATCCCTCAAGCCGGTCCCGAGGTGGCGGAGCGGAGAGCTTGACATGCCGAAGTGGTGACATAGCACGATCAATGCAGACCGGCAGAGTGACACCGAAGTCCCCGGATCATTTTCCTGTGCATAAAAAATAGTGCAAACCGGAGATAATAGTAATAATGATAATTAAAAAATCGTTGCATAATAAATAATTTATGCAAAGTGAGTAATAAAAGAAATATGGTCTGGCGCCGAAGTCAATGTCGATGCAGGGCGTCGGCGTGATGCGGTAAAGGCGTGGCAAAGCCTGAATTCGCAGGTCGGTCCGAGCTCCGAGTGCGGCGTTCGCCGGACTATGTACGGAAACTGACCGAACCACCATGCGACTGTCGTTAATGCGGCCACCATTTGATAGACCTGTGTACATATGACGGACAAACCAGAGTAATAATTCCTTGAGAAAAATGAACCCAAACAAGCAAAAAATACTGGGATTAATAGCACCTGGTTTATTTGTTGTAGCAATCCGAAGGAAGGTGATTCCTAAAATTGGGACCCGCTCCGCACACGTATTGCCTGATGGGCGATAAAATGACGGCATGGCAATGCTGGTAAAGATTGACTCGCCAAGGCAAAGCCCTCGGCCTAGCTAACATGATGGAGCTAGTCGGCTAGTGACGCCGAAGTGTCCGGAGTAGGTTGATGAAGAGATGGCGAAGCCCCCGGTCCAGCCGAGATGTCGAAGCCTCGATGTCAGCCGATGAGTCGAAGTAGGTCGGCGTGATAGACACCAGCTTGAAGAAGCAATAGTGCGGCCCTGTCCATGCAGGTCGTGACGTGGTCGATGCCGGCTTGATGAAGCGACCGTGCGGCGATGCTGGTATGCCCGCTCCGTGTAATCCGTGGGGCGGCGATGTTGGTGATGGTTTATCCTTCGCGATGCCGGGTTCTTGTTCGGCTTGCCGAGATGATGATCCGAAGAAGTTGAGCTCGGCTCAACAAAGTGACGCCGTGTCTAGCGCAGGTCGGCAGCCGTGGAGTAATATTGCCGGACTGGTTTGACACCAGCATGATGTTGAAGATCATGTACAAAAGATCTTACAGTTAGTGGGATGTGTTCGGGAACAAAACACAATACCCCATACAAAACTTCCTTCAAAAGGGATGTCCGACATCCTGTTCATAAAAAAGATGAACTCGGGTCGGATTCGTTTTCACGCAGAAAACAGATCCGAAAAGTGATGCACTAATCGGAAGGTTCCCGGAGTTTGGACGGTCGGATCGAGCCGAAATTTTGAGAGGTGGTAGATATAGGAATTCCGCAGTCGATCAATGGTTGGATCTTCCAAAGGACGTCCGAGCTAGAAGCTGGACACCACGCCCTAAACTCATCCAAATTCCCGTCCAGATTTGATAGGGCTCCGGTATATCGTGGATTGCCAGAGATTCCTCCATCAGAACTCGACGAAATTTTCCAGGGTTGTTGTAGACTCAATTCCGCACAATTCCACCAAAGAGATCGTCAAAGCAATACTCGAGGAGGTGGTGGTGGCAGATACGAGTTCGCTATCCAGAAAAACAACACGGTCGCTTGAGGGCAATGTTGACATTGAGCCCCCGAGCTCCATAGATGATTCCTCCGTGATCTTGATAGAGATCGGAGTTGATGTTTGATGAAGGCCCTCGTCCGGACATGGTGATCCGAACACGGGGCGCAATTCTTGGTCGAACCAAGGTGACCAGTCGAGCTGGTGACGAAGATGCCGAAGTCGCAGTTGATCTGCAGGCGAGCCATCGATCCTTTTGTCGATCACACAGCGGAACTCTCAATGAAAGCACCAATGTCGGTGTCAAAACTGGCGGATCTCGGGTAGGGGGTCCCGAACTGTGCGTCTAGGCCGGATGGTAACAGGAGGCAGGGAACACGATGTTTTACCCAGGTTCGGGCCCTCTTGATGGAGGTAAAACCCTACGTCCTGCTTGATTAATATTGATGATATGGGTAGTACAAGAGTAGATCTACCACGAGATCAAGGAAGCTAAACCCTAGAAGCTAGCCTATGGTATGATTGTTGTATATATTGTATATCTATCGACTAGCCTGGCCTCGGTTTATATAATGCACCGGAGGCCTAGGATAACAAGAGTCCTAGCCGAATACGCCGGTGGGGAGAAGTCCTTGTGTTGATCGCCAAGTCTCGTGGAATCTTCCTTGTATGCGGCAGCCGTCCGAACTGGCCCATGAGTATACGGCCACGGGGGTCCTCGGCCCAATCTAATAGATCGGGAGACGACGTGGTGAGTATCCCCTAGTCTAGGAGACCGTCAGTGCCTCTTGTTGGCGAGTTGCTGCGGGTTCGGCAGGGCATCCCGAATGCCTTCCCTGTAAAAGATGCCATGTGTATATGGTGGGTGAAGTGCCTAAAAGGGGATCCTAGTTTTGGAGTTGGGACTTTTTGATTTTTCTTACCTGCGATGCTGGGAGCAGTCCGGGATAGTCGGCCGTAATGGCCACCAGGGCATCGTCGCAGCTTAACTGATAGAACTGTCGGTCTATCAGTTCCACGGAGATAACCGGATCTTCTTCAAGTCTGGAGTCGAGGGCCCGGTCAGGGTCCTCTGGTTGTGGAGAAGGGCTGCTGACCTCCTTTATGGCTTTTCGCAGTTCCTGCCGCAAAGTGGCAAGGTGAATACTTACGACTAAGAATGCGGGAAAAATGGGAGCAGGGAGATATAACTTACCCAGCTTGGAGGATTGTACATGGAGAATCCATACAGTGGCTTGATGCGGGTGAACTCCTCTTCCTCACCCTTGAATAGTTCGGACAGAATCTTCGCTAGAGCGGCAGCATTGTCCGGACACTTACGCCCGCAGTGGGTGGCGTCATCCGCCCCGTTATAACACCACAAGGGGTGTCCACGATATTGAAGTGGTTGCACTCCCCGCATTATGCAAATCGACATAACTTCGATTATTGTCAATCCTGATCGAGCCAGTGCTTTGATTCGGTTCATCAGATAGAGGACTTCTCCGTTGTCTTCTGCCTGGGGGCTCTGTGGGCGCCAACTTCGGCGCTTCTTCAGAGGAGCATTGTTGAACTCAGGAAGACCCCGCCGAACAGGGTCCGAAAGGGGGACGTCCTCCATATAAAACCATTCTAAAGACCAGTCTTCGGACGGCTTCTTCAGGGTACCGGACAGGTATCCGGTATCGGCGATGTGCCATATTTCGGCTCCGCCCACTTGATAAAGTGATTCCCTCTATGTGCGAGGGACAAGGAAGAATAGCCTTTTCCACAGCTCGAAGTGAGCCTCGTAGCCCAGGAACAACTCGCAGAGAGCAACATAGCCGGCGATATGTAGAATGGAGGCAGGGGTGAGATTGTGTAATTGGAGGCCGTAGAACTCCAGGAGCCCGCGGAGGAACGGATGAATTGGAAATCCGAGTCCCCTTAGTAAATAAGGAACAAGGCTGACCCGTTCCCCCATGGAGGAACAGGGAAGGCTCTCCGCTTGCGCCTCGCCATTGTAGGTGGTGAGCCCGGCTCGAACGGGCACCATATACGTTGGAGGGAGAAATCCCTTAGTTTGCAGCTCGACTAATCGACTGTGCGGGACTGAACACCTCTCCCAATCACCGGGCTTAGGGCTATGGGGGCGGGAGGAGGAGCTACGGAGGTTGGCCATGCTGAAATGGATCTTTCCGAAACACGCTCTGATGAATTCTCGCTGGGGGAGGATGATATGGATCGGATCTAAGAATCCCCATCCCTTTAATAGACAATTTATTTATCTGGTTAGGGGGCGAATGTAAAAACGCCCTGGCGCCTCGTATTCATTCGACGCGTGTGAGATAGCCCTTATTGGGCACAGAAGCCAAGAGGTTCAACATTTATGGAGCTGGACACTGCTTACGAACACTTGAAAGTTGGAGAAGAACCCGCCTTGCAATGCCGAAGACAACACTGCACATCGGACTCATCGTCATTGAAGCCTGGTTCGGGGGCTACTGAGGGAGTCCTGGATTTGGGGGTCTCCAGACAGCCGGATTATATCCTTTGGCCGGACTGCTGGACTATGAAGATACAAGATTGAAGACTTCGTCTCGTGTCCGGATGGGACTCTACTTGGCGTGGAAGGCAAGCTAGGCAATACGGATATGTATATCTCCTCCTTTGGAACCAACCTTGTGTAACCCTAGCCCTCTCCGGTGTCTATATAAACCGGAGGGTTTTAGTCCATAGGACGACATACAATCATACCATATGCTAGCTTCTAGGGTTTAGCCTCTCTGATCTCGTGGTAGATCTACTCTTGTACTCCTCATATCATCAATATTAATCAAGCAGGATGTAGGGTTTTACCTCCATCAAGAGGGCCCGAACTTGGGTAAAACTTCGTGTCCCCTGCCTCCTATTACCATCCGCCTAGACGCACAGTTCGGGACCCCCACTGGTAGAAAAAGGGCCTATAGTCCCGGTTCGTAAGGGCCTTTAGTCCCGGTTCAGGAACTGGGACTAAAGTGTCGGTACTAATACCTCCCACCTTTAGTCCCGGTTCAATCCAGAACCGGGACTAAAGCCCATCCACGTGGGCAGTTTGCAGAGCCCAGTCAGGAGACCCTTTAGTCCCGGTTGGTGGCACCAACCGGGACCAATAGGCATCCACGCGTCAGCATTTCTGTGGCTAGGGTTTTTGTTTTTTTTTTGAAAGGGGGGGGGGGTTGGGGGTTTTGGGGGGTTAATTTAGGTGTTTCATATATTGTGTTAGCTAGCTATAATTAATATAGAGAAGTGTCCTCTCTTATGTCCGTGCTTGGTCGACACTACGTACTATACATACGTATAGAGAGGACTAGACATGCTGGCTAGCTAGTAAAGCAAACGAAGGAAACAGAAGATCGTCATGAACATATATGCATACAGAGAGAAGTGATATCGACCACCTCTCCTTCTCCGAGAGATTGGTCCAACAACAAGTTCTCGTATATCTATCGGACAGTACCGGCTACATATATACAGTAATTATCTCTTACAAATATAATCATACGGACTCAGGTTTAACATAGAATTCTCCGTCTTCAGGGATCACGTGGTCAACAAAGAATGCCGCCAATTCCTCTTGAATTGCTCGCATGCGAGCTGGTGCTAGGAGTTCATCTCGCTTCCGAAACATCTAATTTGAAGAAGGGGGTCAATGCATATATATATATATATATATGAATGAATGAAACTCAACACAAATGATGGTAATAAAATAAAATTGTGAATATTGTTATTTACGTACTTCATATTGTTCGTTAGAGTACCCGCCCCGCTCACACGTCGTGTGGCGGATGGACTCGCAGATGTAGTATCCACAGAAATCATTCCCTTGTTCCTGCCACAACCACTTTACAAGAAATAGAGTTCAATCAAACTGATAAGCAAGAATGCTAAATGGTATTGATGAAACTAGCGCTTGAATCACTAGGAGATGCGCGGAACATGCTACTATATATAGTACTTACTTTCGGGTGTCTAAATTCCAGCTCCTTCGGCAGTCCCGGAACTTTTTTGGTGAATTTTCTCCAAACCCTGCCGGCAAAGAAAACAATTACTTGATATCAGGAAATGAACAAAGTTGCTGATATGGTGGATAATGATCGATTTAACTTACTTCTTGAGGATTTCAGTCATGTCTGCATAGTCCTAGGGATCTTTTCGTTTTGAGTCTAAGACGGTTACTAGTCCCTGCTCAAGCTTAATCTCTAGGAGAATATAGTGGAAACTGCACACGCATGCATAACTCATGAATTACATTACTATAACCTTGAGTAATATATAAGGGAAACCGAATACGCACAAGACAGTAACACTCACTTGAAGTTGTAAGGAAAGAGTATTATATCTTTGTTTTGATTTATTACGAACGATTGTAGCAAGTTGGCCTCGGTAGCTGCGGCATGAAGTTTAACCTCAGTTGCATCTATGAGATATGTGTTAATGAACCCAATATCACCGACTTGTCTTTTCTTCAATTCGACGATCTTCAATCTGCATAATATAGTGAGGATGATTATAAATACATGCAATGAAAGAGCTAAGTTATATAGAGAAACTTAATGACAGAAGTAGTACTACTTACAGACAGTAGCAGGCGATCGTTGTTTTATCGAGGGCCAATTGATTGAAAAACTGATAGAACTCCTCAAATGGAACAGGCAACAGATCAATTCCAATGAGGTCATGCTCCTTTTTAACTCTCACATACAAAGTACTCCTCCCCCCAGAGTCTCTGCAGATTTTCAAGTACCAATCATGCAATCTTCGCATCATCGTTGATAGAGATCTTTCATCTTTGACGAGAGGCTTCCCGTACTCGTATCTGTGTATCTGCACCTCCATGGGATCATAATGTACATCGTCGGGCAGGTAATCGTCAACATTGCCATAACCGGGCACCATCCTCGGATCGACGATGTCGCTAGGCACCTTGAGGGGAGGGGGGCACGATTGCTTCGCTTGTTCGCCGAGCTGGGCAATTTGTTTCCCAGCTGCTCGTCGTTTTTTCAGCCTTTGATCACTGACTGTACTTCCCGACCGCTCCGCTTCGGCAAATTCCTTTCCAATAATGCGGTCATAGTTTCCTTTCGGCGGATCAGACTTTGGTGGTTTTGTCAGGGCAGCCAGAGTGCGCTTCACTTTCACCCCATCTACCTTCTCCTCCGGAGGTGGATGTTTCTTTGCTTTCACCCCTTCAAAGAATTTCCTCACTTCTTCTCGCGCGATCTCGGCGTTCTCCTCCTGGGTCCTCTTGTATGGTAACTTCTCTGGAGTCTTCAGAGAAGGACCGAATCTGTATGTCCTCCCGCCTCTGGTTGTACTGCTAGACGCCGACCGAGCAGACGAAGCGGTTGTCTTCTTTACTTGCTTAAGAGGCGGAGGAGAAGGACTACGACCCGCCGGAGCAGCTGGAGCGGCGGCAGGTCTCTTCTGCCCTTGCTGACGAGGCGGAGAAGGAGGAGGTTGGCTGCTCGGGCGCGTCGGCACAGGCGGAGACGGAGGCGGAGTGCCGCCACGCGCCGGAGAAGGAGCCGGCCGAGGGCACTGATCGTCACTCGCCGGAGGAGGAGGCGGTGGAGGAGGCGGAGTGCCCTGACTCGCCGGAGGAGGAGGAGGAGGCGGAGGCGTCTAGTTCGGAAGGTTGATAAGGTCCTTCCGCCATAGGCATGGAGTCTTCAGAGCAGACCCCAGCCGAGTCTCCCCTTCACCGGTAGGGTGGTCAAGCTGGAGGTCCTCAAATCCCTCCGTTATCTCATCCACCATCACCCTAGCATATCCTTCTGGAATCGGCATGCAGTGAAAAGTTGCACCGGGTTCAGTAGGATAAACAGAGCCAACAGCCGCCTTGACCTTCAAATTCATCCATTGCGTCATAAGGTGGCAATTTTGAGACTCCGTTATAGCATCCACAGGATAGCTGACAGGAGCCGTCAAGGCATGCTGCAGCTGAAGCTGCTCGGTGGAAGCCACGCTGCTTCTGCGCTGAGATGGCGGGGTAGCTTCGGGGGAGGCTTCGGCAGTACGTTTGCTGCGATTTGCTTCTCGTTCCTCTATCGCTTGTACCCTTGCGTGCAGCGCCTGCAGTTCGGTCTGCTGCACTTTTTTCCTCCTCTCATGGGATTTGTAACCGCCTGCGTCCGGAAACCCAACATTCCATGGAACGGAGCCTGGCGTGCCTCGTGTCCGTCCAGGGTGCTCATGATTCCCGAGGGCCATTGTGAGCTCGTCGTGCTCTCTGTCTGGAAAGAACGTCCCTTCCTGCGCTGCGTCGATATAGTGCTTAAGCCTACTGACTGGTATGTCCATTTGTTCGTTCGTCCAAATGCATCCCCCTGTTTCAGGGTCCAAGGTTCCACCAGCCCCGAAGAACCAAGTCCGGCAACGGTCTGGCCAGTTATATGTCTCTGGTCTGATCCCTTTATGAAGCAGATCATTCTCAACCTTGGACCACTTAGGCCGGGCTACGAGGTAGCCACCTGACCCCGTGCGATGGTGAAGCTTCTTCTTCGCGGCATTCTGCTTATTTGTCGCCGACATCTTCTTACTCTTTTCCGATGTCTTGTAGGCCACAAATGCGGGCCAGTGATCTCTGATCTTCTCATATCTGCCCTTAAATTCTGGTGTCTCTTTTTTATCGACAAACCTATTGAGCTCTTTCTTCCACCTCCTGAATAGATCTGCCATCCTCTTCAGAGCAAAAGACTTGATTAATTTCTCTTTAATTGGGTTCTCTGGATTATCCTCTGGCGGTAGGGTGAAATTTGACTTCAGCTCAGTCCAAAGATCATTTTTCTGCATATCATTGACATAAGACACCTCAGGGTCTTCTTTAGCCGGCTTAAACCATTGTTGGATGCTTATCGGGATCTTGTCCCTAACCAAAACCCCGCACTGAGCAACAAATGCCCTCTTTGTCCGGAGGGGTTCAATAGGTTGGCCGTTGGGCGCGATTGCTGTGATCTCAAGCTTTTCATCCGAGCTCAACTTTTTCTTCGGGCCTCGTCTCTTTACCGAAGTTGTGCTCGATCCGGAGGGCTAGAAAAAAGAACAAAGACTTAATTAATATGTGTACATACCAAAACAATGAATGCATCAATCAGCTAGTCAGCATAGGCTTAACTAATATATATACCTGGCCGGACTCGGTTCGGTCACCGGAGCCGTCATCACTTTCTCCTTCTTGCACCGGCATTGGGTCACCGGCGCCGTCCTCATGTTCTTCTTCTTGCACCGGCATTAGGTCACCGTAGCCAGCTTGTTCACCCTCTCCTTCCGGACCATCGAAGATATCGTTGAGATAGTACGAGACGGCATCACTTCCTTCTGCGATTATCTCCCTCAACAACGCTTCTTTTCTTGCTTCGTCTAGGGCGGTGTCCATAGTTTCTACAAATATTTACAACATGGCAATTATTATTCAAACATGACAAATGGATATATTAGTGCCAAACGTAGAACTAGCTACCTAATCATAGTAAGCTATCGGGAGGGGGTATATATCGACAACGACGACACTACATCATGTTCGAGAGGATCGCCGAGGGGTCGGGAGGTTGCCTAGTGTCAAAGGATTCAACAAAACCATGTCTTCATCATTAGGCGAAAGTAACATGTGCATGATGGTACGAAGCTCTTCAAAGTTGTTCTAGAACGGACTCCCAGATAGGATAATCCGCCTTTTGGTACAAAGTTCAGCAAGAGCCTTCCGAATATCTCTATTTGGAAGGCCTTTGCTGAATTGGTACCAAAAGGCGGATTATTCTATTCGGGACTCCATTCCAAAACAACTTTGCAGAACTTCGTACCAACATGCCCTGGTTACTTCCGGCTAATGATGAAGGCATGGATTTCTTCAATACTTTGACACTAGGAAACCTCTCTCTACTTCCGGCTAATAAGAAGAAGAAGAAGAAGAAGAAGAAGAAAAGAAGAAAAAAAAGAGGAGAAGAAGAAAGGAATAGAGGAGAAAAGAGAAAATAGAATATATTCTATTTTCTCTTCTTCTCCACTATTCCTTTCTTCTTCTCCTCTTCTTTTTCTTCTTTTTTCTTCTTCTTATTTATTTCTCCTCTTCTTTTCAGTAGAGGAAACCCTAAATAGCTAGCAAGTATCATGGGTGTGAGATAAATGTGGCCTTCGGTGTCGGACACTACATCCACGTCCCACAAGTGACGTGGGCGTCGAAGCCCGCGCCACTTGTGGGATGTGGGTGTAGTGTCCGACACCGACGGTACATGTATCTCACACCGACGATACTTTCTATTTAGGGTTTCTCCTCTACCGCTCCTCGACCTCTCGACGACCCTCGTTCCCGATAAAATAAAGAGGAAGAAGAAGAAAAAAAAAGAAGAGAAGAAAGAATAGAGGAGAAGACTTCCTCTTCTTCCTCTCCTCTACTTCTCCCTCTTCTTCCCCTTCTTCCTCGCCTCTCTCATGAATGTCCGGCGTTCTCGACCCCCCCCCCCACGTGTCGAAGAAAAAAAAGAAGAAAAAAAAGAGGAGAAAAAGAAAGGAATAGTGGAGAAAAGAGAAAATAGAATATATTCTATTTTCTCTTCTTCTCCACTATTCCTTTCTTCTTCTCCTCTTCTTTTTCTTCTTTTTTCTTCTTCTTATTTATTTCTCCTCTTCTTTTCCTCTCCTCTTCTTCTTTCTTTCCTCTTCTTATTTTCTTCTTTCCTATCCTTCTTTTTCTAAAATTGTAACTTTTGCATATATAAAACTTTTCTAAAATTGTAACTTTCTATATAAAACTTTCCTATCGGGAAGGGGAGAAGATCGAAGAAAAAAAAGAAGAAAAAAAATAGAAGAAGAAAGGAATAGAGGAGAAGAAGAAAAATAGAATTTTTTCTATTTTTTCTTCTTCTCCTCTATTCCTTTCTTCTTCTCCTCTTCCTTTTCTTCCTCTCCTCTTCTTCTCCTTTTTCCTCTTCTTTTTTTCTCCTCTTCTTCCCGACCCTCGCCCCCTCGAACACTTGGCGACCCTCGACCCTCTACCCTAGCTAGTTCCCGACCTAGCTTGTCGAAGTTATCTGGTACACACATATACATACATACACATATACACTACACACATGCATACATACACATACATACACATACATATACATATCTGCATGCACACACATATACACTGCACACACATACACATACATACACATATATATACACTACACACATGCATACATATATCTCAAAAAAAATTAACAGAGGCGGGCGGCGGCGCGGCAAGCGGAGCGCGGCCAGGCGGCGCGGCAAGCGGAGCGCGGCCAGGCGGCGGCGTCGAGGCAGAACATGACGGGCGGCGGCGGCGAACCAGTGGCGGCGCGGCAAGAGGAGCACGTACGGGTAGAGCACGGCGGGCAGAGCATGGCGGGCAGCGGCGTCGGGGCGCGGCAAGAGCACGGCGGGCAACGGCGTCGGGGCGCGGCTGGCGGTGGTGGCAGGGCGCGGCGGGGGGAGAGGAGGAGAGGAGGGGAACGGCACAGCGGCTCACAGTGGGAGCGGGCCGGGAAGGCGTCGGGGTAGGGCTCGACGGCGGCGGCGAGGACGGCGAAGTGGAGCAGCCTGACGGCGTCGGGGCAGGGCTCGGCGGTGGCGGAGGCGACGATGAGGGGCAGGGCTCGGCGACGGCGACGGCGACGAGGAGGACGAGCAGCCTGGCGGCGTCGGCGATGGGGAATGGAGCAGTTGGCGAAAATTTCGCAAGGGTTGGCTTATATAGCCAGAGCAATGGTCCCGGTTCGTGCAACCAACCGGGACTAATGCCCCTCTTTGGTCCCGGTTGGTGCCACGAACCGGGACCAAAGGCCAATTTTCGGCAGCCCAAAGGGCGGGAAGCGGCGGCCTTTGGTCCCGGTTGGTGGCACCAACCGGGACTAAAGGGTGGCATTGGTCACGGTTGGTGCCACCAACCATGACCAATGCCCCCTTTAGTCCCGGTTGGTGCCACCAACCGGGACTAAAGGGTGGCATTGGTCACGGTTGGTGCCACCAACCATGACCAATGCCCCCTTTAGTCCCGGTTGGTGCCACCAACCGGGACCAATGCCCTTGTGCGCCCCGGGTCCAAAAGTTTAGTCCCACATCGCTAGTTGAGAGCGCCCGAGACCAGTTTATAAGGTCTGCTGCCTCCTCCCTCCTGAACTCCTCCGAACTGAAGGCCTATGGGCCTAATTTGACACTGCTTTGCCTGTGGGCCTATTGGGCCTTCTGCGGGCCTGAATCCTGGCCCATGTAGGGTTTCTAGTCGTATTCAGGCCGTGGAGGTCCAGCAGGTGGCATTTTTTTTCTTTTTTTTCTACATTTTTTTGGTTTTTTATTTTTTGCTTTTAGGTCACAAAAATTATAAACTTTCTATTAGTGCCATTAGTTTTAAATTTTAAATAGTTTAAATTTGAATTTTTAAAAATTTGTGTGAATCACTAGTTTATGAATAACTTTACTACAAAATTAGAATTTTTTTCTATTTATTTTTTATTTCTACTTAAAACTAAATACTTACAGTTTTTTAGTGATTTCGTTTTGCTTTTAGGTCACAAAAATTATAAACTTTCTGTTAGTGCCATTAGTTTTAAATTTTAAATAGTTTAAATTTGAATTTTTAAAAATTTGAAGAATATTATAGTTTTATTTTAGTTTAATTACTTACAGTTTTTAGTGATACTTATAGTTTTATTTTACTTATAATTTAATTTTTTTTTATTTGTACTAAATACTTATAGTTTTAAAATGCACCATATTTTTTTTACTATGAAGTTAGATCATTTGTTACAAAGGGATTTCATTTTCTTGAACTTATTTGAACTCCATATTTTTTCTGTGTTCAAAATGCACCATTCAAAGACACATCATCAATTTTCAACCCTTTCTGACTTCATTTGTTATTTTTCATGCATTTATTGATTTTTTTGAGCTATATGACCCTGAAATTGAAAAGCATTTCAAATGAACTCCGAAAAGGTTGAAAGTTGGCATGGTATCATCATTTCACCCACATAGCATGTGCAATAAAGTTGAGATGGTTACGGCAAAAACTGGATGCACTTCGTGTACAAAACGGACAATCTCTTTCGAAGTATCAGGGTTTCGGACGAAAGATCATCTGTTACAAAGGGATTTCATTTTCTTGAACTTATTTGAACTCCATATTTTTTCTGTGTTCAAAATGCACCATTCAAAGACACATCATCAATTTTCAACCCTTTCTGACTTCATTTGTTATTTTTCATGGATTTATTGATTTTTTTGAGCTACAAGACCCTGAAATTAAAAAGCATTTCAAATGGACTCCGAAAAGGTTGAAAGTTGGCATGGTATTATCATTTCACCCACATAGCATGTGCAACAAAGTTGAGATGGTTAGGCAAAAACTGGATGCACTTCGTGTACAAAACGGACAATCTCTTTCGAAGTATCAGGGTTTCGGACGAAAGATCATTTGTTACAAAGGGATTTCATTTTCTTGAACTTATTTGAACTCCATATTTTTTGTGTTCAAAATGCACCATTCAAAGACACATCATCAATTTTCAACCCTTTCTGACTTCATTTGTTTTTTTCATGGATTTATTGATTTTTTTGAGCTATAAGACCCTGAAATTGAAAAGCATTTCAAATGAACTCCGAAAAGGTTGAAAGTTGGCATGGTATCATCATTTCACCCACATAGCATGTGCAACAAAGATGAGATGGTTACGGAAAAAACTGGATGCACTTCGTGTACAAAACGAACAATCTCTTTCGAAGTATCAGAGTTTCGGACGAAAGATCATCTGTTACAAAGTTGGCATGGTATCATCATAATAGTTGCGGGAGAAAGTCTTCACTTTTTCTTCGCTTGTGTCATTTGCTTATTGCGCCGTAACCATGGATAATCTTCATTGTTTATCAGGATGCTTGGGTCAGCCTTGACATTGAAGGGAGGAATTTCATGAAACTTTTCATAATCTTCAGACATGTCTGTCTTGCCGTCCACTCCCAGGATGTCCCTTTTTCCTGAAAGAACTATGTGGCGCTTTGGCTCATCGTATGATGTATTCGCTTCCTTATCTTTTCTTTTTCTCGGTTTGGTAGACATGTCCTTCACATAGATAACCTGTGCCACATCATTGGCTAGGACGAACGGTTCGTCAGTGTACCCAAGATTTTTCAGATCCACTGTTGTCATTCCGTACTGTGGGTCTACCTGTACGCTGCCGCCAAACAGAATGACCCATTTGCACTTAAACAAAGGGACCTTAAAATTAGGTCCGTAGTCAAGTTCCCGTATGTCCACTATGTAACCATAATATGTGTCCTTTCCGCTCTCGGTTGCTGCATCAAAGCGGACACCGCTGTTTTGGTTGGTGCTCTTTTGATCTTGGGCGATCGTGTAAAATGTATTCCCATTTATCTCGTATCCTTTGTAAGTCAATACAGTCAAAGATGGTCCCCTGGACAACAAGTACAACTCATCACAAACAGTGTTGTCACCTCTGAGACGTGTTTCCAACCAACTGCTGAAAGTCCTGATGTGTTCACATGTAATCCAGTCGTTGCATTGCTCCAGGTGTTTGGAGCGCAGACTGTTCTTGTGTTCATCGACATACGGGGTCACCAAGGTAGAGTTCTGTAGAACTGTGTAGTGTGCTTGAGACCAAGAATATCCGTCCCTGCATATTATTGAGTCTCTTCCAAGAGTGCCTTTTCCAGTCAGTCTCCCCTCATACCGCGATTTAGGGAGACCTATCTTGTTAAGGCCAGGAATGAAGTCAACACAAAACCCGATAACATCCTCTGTTTGATGGCCCATGGAGATGCTTCCTTCTGGCCTAGCGCGGTTACGGACATATTTCTTTAGGACTCCCATGAACCTCTCAAAGGGGAACATATTGTGTAGAAATACGGGCCCCAGGATGACAATCTCGTCGACTAGATGAACTAGGACGTGCGTCATGATATTGAAGAAGGATGGTGGGAACACCAGCTCGAAACTGACAAGACATTGCGCCACATCACTCCTTAGCCTTGGTACCATTTCTGGATCGATCACCTTCTGAGAGATTGCATTGAGGAATGCACATAGCTTCACAATGGCTAATCGGACGTTTTCCGGTAAAAGCCCCCTCAATGCAACCGGAAGCAGTTGTGTCATAATCACGTGGCAGTCATGAGACTTTAGGTTCTGAAACTTTTTCTCTGGCATATTTATTATTCCCTTTATATTCGATGAGAAGCCAATCGTGACCTTCATACTAAGCAGGCATTCAAAGAAGATTTCTTTCTCTTCTTTCGTAAGAGCGTAGCTGGCAGGACCTTTATACTGCTTCGGAGGCATGTCGTCTTTTTCGTGCAAACGTTGCAGGTCCTCCCGTGCCTCCGGCGTATCTTTTGTCTTCCCATACACGCCCAAGAAGCCTAGCAGGTTCACGCAAAGGTTCTTCGTCACGTGCATCACGTCGATTGAGGAGCGGACCTCTAGGTCTTTCCAGTAGGGTAGGTCCCAAAATATAGATTTCTTCTTCCACATGGGTGCGTGTCCCTCAGCGTCATTCGGAACAGCTAGTCCACCGGGACCCTTTCCAAAGATGATGTAGGGTAAATCATTGACCATAGCAAGCACGTGATCACCGGTGCGCATGGCAGGCTTCTTCCGGTGATCTGCCTCGCCTTTGAAATGCTTGCCTTTCTTTCGACATTGATGGTTGGTCGGAAGAAATCGACGATGGCCCAGGTACACATTCTTCCTGCATTTGTCCAGGTATATACTTTCAGTGTCATCTAAACAGTGCGTGCATGCGTGGTATCCTTTGTTTGTCTGTCCTGAAAGGTTACTGAGAGCGGGCCAATTGTTGATGATCACGAACAGCAACGCCTTAAGGTTAAATTCCTCCTGTCTGTGCTCATCCCACCTACGTACACCGTCTCCATTCCACAGCTGTAAAAGTTCTTCAACTAATGGCCTTAGGTACACATCAATTTCGTTGCCGGGTTGCTTAGGGCCTTGGATGAGAACTGGCATCATAATGAACTTCCGCTTCATGCACATCCAAGGAGGAAGGTTATACATACATAGAGTCACGGGCCAGGTGCTGTGATTACTGCTCTGCTCCCCGAAAGGATTAATGCCATCCGCGCTTAAAGCAAACCATACATTCCTTGGGTCCTTTGCAAACTCATCCCAGTACTTTCTCTCGATTTTTCTCCACTGTGACCCGTCAGCGGGTGCTCTCAACTTCCCATCTTTCTTTCAGTTCTCACTATGCCATCGCATCAACTTGGCATGCTCTTCGTTTCTGAACAGACGTTTCAACCGTGGTATTATAGGAGCATACCACATCACCTTTGCAGGGACCCTCTTCCTGAGGGGCTCGCCGTCAACATCACCGGGGTCATCTCGTCTGATCTTATACCGCAGCGCACCGCATACCGGGCATGCGTTCAGATCCTTGTATGCACCGCGGTAGAGGATGCAGTCATTAGGGCATGCATGTATCTTCTCCACCTCCAATCCTAGAGGGCATACGACCTTCTTTGCTGCGTATGTACTGTCGGGCAATTCGTTATCCTTTGGAAGCTTCTTCTTCAATATTTTCAGTAGCTTCTCAAATCCTTTGTCAGCCACAGCATTCTCTGCCTTCCACTGCAGCAATTCCAGTATGGTACCGAGCTTTGTGTTGCCATCTTCGCAATTGGGGTATAACCCTTTTTTTGTGATCCTCTAACATGCGATCGAACTTCAGCTTCTCCTTTTGACTAATGCATTGCATCCTTGCATCGACAATGACCCGGCGGAGATCATCATCATCGGGCACATCGTCTGGTTCCTCTTGATCTTCACCAGCTCCCCCCGTTGCAGCATCACCGTATTCAGGGGGCACATAGTTGTCATCATACTCTTCTTCTTCGCTGTCTTCCATCATAACCCCTATTTCTCCGTGCCTCGTCCAAACATTATAGTGTGGCATCAAACCCTTGTAAAGCAGGTGGGAGTGAAGGATTTTCCGGTTAGAGTAAGACCTCGTATTCCCACATTCAGTGCATGGACAACACATAAAACCATTCTGCTTGTTTGCCTCAGCCGCATCGAGAAACTCATGCACGCCCTTAATGTACTCGCGGGTGTGTCTGTCACCGTACATCCATTGCCGGTTCATCTGCGTGCATTATATATAATTAAGTGTCCAAATTAATAGAAGTTCATCATCACATTAAAACCAAAGTACATACATAGTTCTCATCTAACAACATATAGCTCTCCAGAGCATCTAATTAATTAAACCATACATTGAAACTATGTAAAACATTTCAATGCGAAAACAAATGCGATCATAATCGCAACCAAGGTAACAATTGATCCAACGGCATAATGATACCAAGCCTCGGTATGAATGGCATATTTTCTAATCTTTCTAATCTTCAAGCGCATTGCATCCATCTTGATCTTGTGATCATCAACGACGTCCGCAACATGCAACTCCAATATCATCTTCTCCTCCTCAATTTTTTTTATTTTTTCCTTCAACAAATTGTTTTCTTCTTCAACTAAATTTAACCTCTCGACAAGGTCGGTTGGCATTTCCGATTCACATACATCCTAGATAAATAAAATCTATGTCACGTTGGTCGGCATAATTTTCATAAACAATAAATGAACCAATAGTTATAAAGATAATATACATACCAAATCCGAATCATAGACAGGACGAGGGCCGGCGGGGGCGGATACCAAAACCATCGCACTATATAAGATGCAATAATAAATGTAAGAAAATGATACAAGTATCTATCTAAACATACAAGTAAGAATATTTTTCCTTTCAGAAAGAAGATAAGAATAAGAGGCTCACCACGGTGGTGCCGGTGATGAGATCCGCGCGGGTGATCGACGGCGGTGAAGACGGGGAGGGGGCGTGACGGACCGCTAAATCTAGACAAATCTCGAGGAAAATGGAGCTTGGAGGTCGAGCTTCGAGAGGAGAAAGCTTAAGTAGTGTGGCTCGGGCATTCCATCGAACACCTCATGTGCATAGGAGGTGAGCTAGAGCACCACAAACCCCTCCCCTCACCGGCCTGAGAAAAACAGAGCACTGGAGTGCTCTGTTCCCGGGCGAGGGTATATATAGGCACCTCATTGGTCCCGGTTGATGACATGAACCGGGACTAAAGGGGAGCCTTTGGTCCCGGTTCAAGCCACCAACCGGGACCAATGGTGGTGGGCCAGGAGGGAGGCCCTTTGGTCCCGGTTCGTCCCACCAACCGGGACCAAAAGGTCCAGACGAACCGGGACCAATGGCCCACGTGGCCCGGCCGGCCCCCTGGGCTCACGAACCGGGACCAATGCCCACATTGGTCCCAGTTCAAGACTGAACCGGGACTAATGGGCTGAGGTGGCCTGGACCATAGTCCCTTTTTCTACTAGTGCCCCTACCCGAGATCCGCTAGTTTTGACATCGACAATGAACATGAACAGATCATACGTAAGTGTCACTCCAAGGCTTATGGAGGACACCATGTTGGAGATAGAACTGCACATAAGGTATTGCAATCCAGTTTTTATTGGCCTACTCTCTTCAAGGATGCCCGTAAGTTTGTCTTGTCTTGTGATGAATGTCAAAGAATTGGTAATATTAGTAGACATCAAGAAATTCCTATGAATTATTCACTTGTTATTGAACCATCTGATGTTTGGGGCTTTGATTATATGGTATCGTTTCTTTCCTCTAATGGGTATACACATATTTTAGTTGTTGTTGATTACGTTACTAAGTGGGTAGAAGCTATTCCAACTAGTAGTGTTGATCATAACACCTCTATTAAGATGCTTAAAGAAGTTATTTTTCCGAGGTTTGGAGTCCCTAGATACTTAATGACTGATGGTGGTTCACATTTTATTCATGGTGCTTTTCGTAAGATGCTTGCTAAGTATGATGTTAATCATAGAATTGCATCTCCATATCATCCATAGTCTAGTGGTTAAGTAGAACTAAGTAACAGAGAGATTAAATTAATTTTGCAAAAGACTATTAATAGATCTAGAAAGAATTGGTCCAAGAAACTTGATGATGCATTATGGGCCTATAGAACTGCATATAAAAATCCTATGGGTATGTCTCCGTATAAGATAGTTTATATATGGTAAAGCATGTCACTTACCTCTTGAACTAGAACATAAGGCATGTTGGGCCATTAAAGAGCTCAATTATGACTTCAAACTTGCCGGTGAGAAGAGACTATTTTACCTTAGCTCACTCGATGAGTGGAGAACCTAGGCCTATGAGAATGCCAAACTATTTAAAGAAAAGGTTAAAAGATGGCATGACAAAAGGATACAAAAATGTGAGTCTAATGTAGGTTATTATGTACTATTATACAACTCTCGTTTAAGATCTTTTGCAGGAAAACTCCTCTCTAAATGGGAAGGCCCTTACGTTATCGAGGAGGTCTATCGTTCTGGTGCCATAAAAATCAACAACTTCGAAGGCACAAATCCGAGGGTGGTGAACAGTCAAAGGATCAAGCATTATATCTCAGGTAATCCTATAAATGTTGAAACTAATTTTATTGAAACCGTAACTCCAGAGGAGTATATAAGTGACACCTTCCAGAACTTTTCAGCCTCCGAAAAGGAAGAGGTGCGTGGTACGGTAAGTAAACCGACTCCAAAACAGTTCTAATGGCAATTTTTCTCCGTTTTGGAATATTTAAGAAAATAGGAAAATAAGAAGTTGTCCGGAAAGGACACGAGGCATCCATGAGGGTGGAGGGCGCGTCCTACCCCCCTGGACGCGCCCCCTGCCTCGTGGGCACCTCGTGTGCCCTCCGGACTCCATTTTCTTGCGCGATACTTCTTTCGGTCGGTAAAAATTCATTATATAATCTCCCGAAGGTTTTGACCACCGTACCACGCAAATATCCTTTGTTTTTGTTTCGAGCTGTTTCTGTTGATGATTTAGAGCAAGATGTCATCTCAAGACTCCGACGGAGAGAGCTATGTCTCACACCTCATTGCTGACCCAAAGACCTATGGGGACCTATATCCTTGTGGTCGAACTATGGATGATGAGGAGGATGCTCATTTAACGAGGATCAGTGATTCAAGTTCGGAGGAGGAGGAGGATGTTCCTCTACCTCAACCTGGGGATATGCACGTGAAGTTCAAGAAGTCTAGTCTCCCTAAGAGGGCTAAACTGTCTAACAACCGATCTATTCCTTCTCATTTTTGGCAGAAAAGCAAAGGAGATTTATGTGACAAGATCTTGAAGCTGGAATCAGAGGTCGATGATTTTAAGGAGGAGATCACTCTTCTCAATTACAATATGAAAAGGCTGAAGGTAAATTGTCATCATCATCACCATCTCCTTCACCTCCGAAGAAAGAGTCATAAACACATGGGTATGGGCACTCCCCTTGGCAACTGCCAAGCTTGGGGGAGTGCCCCGGTATCGTATCACCATCACACTTTTTATATTTATCGTTTTCTTAGTTCAAACATTTTGTTTATATCTTGATCTAGTAGAATAAAGTTTTTAGTATGATCTAGTTTTTAGTTTTGCTTTATGATCCTTCTATGTAATCGAGTTCGTGAGCTATATATAATAAAGATTAGTGTTGAGTCAAGGGCTTTGCCATCTTGCTATGATCTTGAGAAAAAATAAGGGGAGAGAAAGAATAAAAAGAAATAAAGAGATCATATCGATCTTATGGAGAGTAATGACTTCACATATAGAGAGTATGATGAATAAAAGTTGTTGAGAGTTGACAAACATAGTTTTGGTCATCGTTGCAATTAATAGGAAGTAATAAAGAAAGAGAGGTTTTCATATATAAATATACTATCTTGGACATCTTTTATGATTGTGAGCACTCATTAAAATATGACATGCTAAAAAGTTGACGTTGGACAAGGAAGACAACGTAATGGGTTATGTTTTCTTACATCTGAAATAAATTATATTGTCATGGATCATCCAACATGTTGAGCTTGCCTTTCCCCCTCATGCTAGCCAAAATCTTTGCACCAAGTAGATATACTACTTGTGCTTCCAAATATCCTTAAACCCAGTTTTGCCATGAGAGTCCACCATATCTACCTATGGATTGAGTAAGATCCTTCAAGTATGTTGTCATTGTTGCAAGCAATAAAAAATGCTCCCTAAATATGTATGATTTATTAGTGTGGAGAAAATGACCTTTATACGATCTTGTGATGTGGAAGAAATAAAAGCGACGGACTGCATAATAAAGTTCCATATCACAAGTGACAATATAAAGTGACGTTCTTTTGCTTTAAGATTTCATGCATCCAACCATAAAAACATATGACAACCTATGCTTCCCTCTGCGAAGGGCCTATCTTTTATTCTTGTCTTATACTTCATACAAGATTCATGGTGATCTTCACCTTTCCTTTTTACATTTTATCCTTTGGCAAGCACTGTGTGTTGGAAAGATCCTGATATATATATAGCTAATTGGATGTGAGTTTTCATGAACTATTATTGTTGACATTACCGTTGAGGTAAAAGGTTGGGAGGCAAAACTATAAGCCCCTATCTTTCTCTGTGTCCGATTAAAACTTCATACCCATAAGTATTGCGTGAGTGTTAGCAATTGTGAAAGACTAAATGATAGTTGAGTATGTGGACTTGCTGAAAAGCTATTATATTGACTTTTTCTGATGTTATGATAAATTGCAATTGCTTCAATGACTGAGATTATAGGTTGTTAGTTTTCAATGAAGTCTCTGATTCATACTTGAAATTGTGAATGAATTGTTACTTTAGCATAAGAAATCATATGACAATATATATATATATATATATGTGTATATGTTGTTGTTATAAGAATGATCATGGTGCCCTCATGTTCGTATTCTATTTTATCGACACCTCTATCTCTAAACATGTGGACATATTTTTCGATATCGCCTTCCTCTTGAGGACAAGCGAGGTCTAAGCTTGGGGAGTTGATACATCCATTTTGCATCATGCTTTTATATTGATATTTATTGCATTATGGGCTGTTATTACACATTATGTCACAATAATTATGCCTATTCTCTCTTATTTTACAAGGTTTACACAAAGAGGGAGAATGCCGGCAGCTCGAATTCTGGACTGGAAAAGGAGCAAATATTAGAGACCTATTCTGCACAACTCCAGAAGTCCTGAAACTCCACGGAAGTCAGTTTCAGAATATATAAAAAATATATGACGAAGGAAGCACCAGAGGGGGGCCACCCACCATCCACGAGGGTGGGGGCGTGCCCTACCCCCTGGGCGCGCCCCCTACCTCGTGGGCCCCCTGGCAGGCCTCCGGTGCCCATCTTTGGCTATATGAAGTCTTTCGCCTTGGAAAAAAATCATAAGCAAGCTCTCGGGAGGAAACTCCGCCGCCACGAGGCGGAACCTTGGCGGAACCAATCTAGGCCTCTGGCGGAGCTGTTCTGCCGGGGAAACATCCCTCCGGGAGGGGAAATCATCACCATCATAATCACCATCGATCCTCTCATCGGGAGGGGGTCAATCTCCATCAACATCTTCACCAGCACCATCTTATCTCAAACCCTAGTTCATCTCTTGTATCCAATCTTTGTCCCAAAACCTTAGATTGGTGCCTGTGGGTTGCTAGTAGTGTTGATTACTCCTTGTAGTTGATGCTAGTTGGTTTATTTGGTGGAATATCATATGTTCGGATCCTTTATACATATTAATACCCCTCTGATTATGAACATGAATATGATTTGTGAGTAGTTAAATTTGTTCTTGAGGACATGGGAGAAGTCTTATAAGTAGTCATGTGAATTTGGTATTCGTTCGATATTTTGATGAGATGTATGTTGTCTCTTCTCTAGTGGTGTCATGTGAACGTCGACTACATGACACTTCACCATTGTTTGGGCCTAGGGGAAGGCATTGTGAAGTAATAAGTAGATGATGGGTTGCTAGAGTGACATAAGCTTAAACCCTAGTTTATGTGTTGCTTCGTAAGGGGCTGATTTGGATCCATATGGTTCATGCTATGGTTAGGTTTACCTTAATACTTCTTTTTTAGTTGTGGATGCTTGCAATAGGGGTTAATCATAAGTGGAATGCTTGTCCAAGGAAGGGCAGTACCCAAGCACCGGTCCACGCACATATCAAATTATCAAAGTACCGAACACGAATCATATGAGCGTGATGAAAACTAGCTTGACAATAATTCCCATGTGTCCTCGGGAGTGCTTTTCTTTATATAAGAGTTTTCCCAGGCTTGTCCTTTGCGACAAAAAGGATTGGGCCATCTTGCTGCTCCTTATTTACTTTTATTACTTGTTACCTATTACAAATTACCTTATCACAAAACTACCTGTTACCGATAATTTCAGTGCTTGCAGAGAATACCTTACTGAAAACTGCTTATCATTTCCTTATGCTCCTCGTTGGGTTCGAACTGTTAATTATTGAAAGGACTACAATAGATCCCCTATACTTGTGGGTCATCAAGATGCATAAAAGATAAACATCATATGCAATCAAAATATGTGACATGATATGGCCATCATCATCTTGTGCCTTTGATCTCCATCTCCAAAGTATCGTCATGATCTCCATCATCACTGGCAATGACACCATGATCTCCATCATCTTGATATTTATCAACGTGTCGTCACATGGTCGTCTCGCCAACTATTTCTTTTGCAACTATTGTTGTTGCATAGCGATAAAGTAAAGCAATTATATGCCGCTTGCATCTTATGCAATAAAGAGACAACCATAAGGCTCCTACCAGTTGCCAATAACTCTAACAAAACATGATCATCTCATACAACAATTTATATCTCATCACGTCTTGACCATATCACATCACAACATGCCCTGCAAAAAAAGTTAGACGTCCTCTACTTTGTTGTTGCAAGTTTTAAGTGGCTGCTACGGTCTTAGCAAGAACCGTTCTTACCTACGCATCAAAAATCACAACGATTTTTCGTCAAGTGTGATGTTTTAACCTTCAACAAGGACCAGGTGTAGTCACACTCGATTCAACTAAAGCTGGAGAAATAGACACCCAGTAGCCACCTGTGTGCGAAGCACGGCGGTAGAACCAGTCTCATGAACGCGGTCATGTAATGTCAGTCTGGGCTGCTTCATCCAACAATACCACCGAATCAAAGTATGACATGCTGGTAAGCAGTATGACTATTATCGCCCACAACTCTTTCTGTTCTACTCGTGCATATAACATCTACGCATAGAACTGGCTCTGATGCCATTGTTGGGGAACGTAGTATTTCAAAAAAGAATTGCCTACGATCACGCAAGATCTATCTAGGATAAGAATAGTAATGAGCGGGGAGAGTGTGTCTACGTACCCTTGTAGACCGAAAGCGGAAGCATTTAGTAATGCGGTTGATGTAGTCGAACGTCTTCGCGATCCAACCAATCCAAGTACCGTACGTACCACACCTCCGCGATCTGCACACGTTCAACTCGGTGACATCCCTCGTACTCTTGATCCAGCTGAGGCCGAGGGAGAGTTTCGTCAGCACGACGGCATGGTGACAATGATGATGAAGTTACCGACACAGGGCTTCGCCTAAGCACTACAACGATATGACCGAGGTGGAAAACTTTCGAGGGGGAACCGCACACGGCTAAGACAAATCGTGTGTGTCTTTGGGGTGCCCCCTTCCTCTATATATAAATGGGGATAGGGAGAGGCAGGCGGCCCTAGGAGGGCGCGCCAAGGTGTGGAGTCCTACTAGGACTCCCTAGTCCTAGTAGGATTCCACCTCCCACGCGAAGTAGGAAAGGGGGAAGAGAGAAGGAGAAGGAAAGGGGGGCGGCCCCCTTCTCCTAATCCTAATCGGCCTCCTGCCTAAGGGGGGGCGCACCAGCCCCTTGTGGGCTGGTGTGCTTCCCTCTTATGGCCCATAAGGCCCATAACTTCTCCCGGGGGGTCTAGTAACCTCCCAGTACTCCGGAAAAATGCTCGAACCACTCGGAACCATTCCGATGTCCAAATGCAACCTTCCAATATATGAATATTTACCTCTCGACCATTTCAAGACTCCTCTTCATGTTCGTGACCTCATCCGGGACTCCGAACAAGCTTCGTTCATCAAATCACATAACTCATAATACAAATCGTCTTCAAACGTTAAGTGTGCGGACCCTACAGGTTCGAGAACTATGTAGACATGACCGAGATACTTCTCTAGTCAATAACCAACAGCGGAACCTAGATGCTCATATTGGTTCCTACATATTCTGTGAAGGTCTTTATTGGTCAAACCGCACAACAACATACGTTGTTCCCTTTGTCATTGGTATGTTACTTGCCCGAAATTCGATCGTCGGTATCATCATACCTAGTTCAATCTTGTCATGAGCAAGTCTCTTTACTCGTTCTGTAATGCATCATCCCGCAACTAACTCATTAGTCACATTGCTTGCAAGGCTTATAGTGATGTGCATTACCGAGAGGGCCTAGAGATACCTCTCCGACAATCGGAGTGACAAATCCTAATCTCGATCTATGCCAACTCAACAAACACCATTGGAGACACCTGTAGAGCATCTTTATATTCACCCAGTTACATTGTGACGTTTGATAGCACACTAAGTGTTCCTCCGGTATTCGGGAGTTGCATAATCTCATAGTCATAGGAACATGTATAAGTCATGAAGAAAGCAACAACAATAAACTAAATGATCATAGTGTTAAGCTAACGGATGGGTCTAGTCCATCACATCATTCTCTAATGATCTGATCCCGTTCATCAAATGACAACACATGTCCATGGCTAGGAAACTTAACCATTTTTTATTAACAAGCTAGTCAAGTAGAGGCATACTAGGGATACTCTGTTTGTCTATGTATTCACACATGTACTAAGTTTCCGGTTAATACAATTCTAGCATGAATAATAAACATTTATCATGATATAAGGAAATATAAATAACAAATTTATTATTGCCTCTAGGGCATATTTCCTTCAATATGGTCAAGACATGATGTGATATTTGTTATTGTATGAGATGATCATGTTTTGTAAATTATCGGCAACCGGCAGGAGCCTTAGGATTGTCTCTTTATTGTATGAAGTGCAAGCACCATGTAATTGCTTTACTTTATCACTATGTGTTAGCGATAGTTGTAGAAGCAATAGTTGCCGTGATAACCTCGACGTAACGATGCTACAATGGAGATCAAGGTGTCAAGCTGGTGACGATTGAGATCATGATGATGCTTTGGATATGGAGATCAAAAGCACAAGATGATGATGGCCATATCATGTCACATATTTTGATTGCATGTGATGTTTATCTTTTATGCATCTTATTTTGCTTAGAACGACGGTAGCATTATAAGATGATTCCTTCACTTAATTTCAAGATAAAAGTGTTCTCCCTGAGCATGCACCGTTGCTACAGTTCATCGTTTTGAGACACCAAGTGATAATCAGGTGTGATAGACTCTACGTTCACATACACTGGTGTCAGCCAGATTTACACACGCGGAATACTTGGGTTAAACTTGACGAGCCTAGCATGTACAGACATGGCCTCGGAACAATGGAGACCGAAAGGTCGAACATGAGTCATATAGTAGATATGATTAACATTGAGGTGTTCACCATTGATGACTACCCCATATCATGTGATGATTGGACATGAGTTAGTTGATTTGGATCATGTATCACTTAGATAACTTGAGGGATGTTTATTTAAGTGGGAGTTCTTAAGTAATTTGATTAATTGAACTTAAATTTATCATGGACTTAGTCTTGATAGTTTTTGCATATCTATGTTGTAGATCAATAGTTTGCAATATAGCTTTCCTATTTTTGATATGTTCCTAGAGAAAGCTAAGTTGAAAAATGATAGTTGTAATGATGCGGACTAGGTCTGTGATCTGAGAATTATCCTCATTGCTGCACAGAATAATTATGTCCTTGATGCACCGCTAGGTGACAAACCTATTGCAGGAGCAAATGCAGACATTATGAACGTTTGCCAAGCTTGATATGATGACTACTTAATAGTTTAGTCCTCCATGCTTTACGGCTTAGAACTGGGACTTCAAAAATGTTTTGAATGCCACAGAGAACATGATATGTTCCAAGAGCTGAAATTGGTATTTCAGACTCATGCCTATGTCGAGAGGTATGAGATATCTACTTTTCCTACAAGATGGAGGAGAATAGCTCGGCCAGTGAGCATGTGCTTATAATGTTTGGGTACTACAATCACTTGAATCAAGTGGGAGTTAACCTTCCAGATAAGATATTGATTGATAGAGTTCTCTAGTCACCATCACGAAGCTACTAGAACTTTGTGATGAACTATAATATGCAAGGGATGATGAAAACAATTCCCGAGCTCTTCGCGATGTTGAAATTGGCGAAGGTGGAAATCAAGAAAGAACATCAAGTGTTAATGGTTAAACAAGACCACTAGTTTCAAGAAAAAGGGCAAGGAAAAGAAAGGGACCTTCAAGAAGAATGGCAAGCAAGTTGCCACTCCCGTGAAGAAGCCCAAAGCTGGACCTAAGCCTGAAACTAAGTGCTTCTACTTCAAAGGGAATGGTCACTAGAAGCGGAACTGCCCCAAATACTTGGCGAACAAGAAGGATGGCAAAGTGAACAAAGGTATATTTGATATACATGTCATTGATGTGTACATTACTGGTGTTCATAGTAGCGTCTGGGTATTTGATACCGGTTCAGTTGCTAAGATTAGTAACTCAAAATAGGAGTTGCAGAGACTAGTTAAAAGCGAGGTGACGATGTGTGTTGGAAGTGATTCCAAGGTTGATATGATCACCATCGCACACTCTCTCTACCTTCGGGGTTAGTGTTGAATCTAAATAAATGTTATTTGGTGTTTGCGTTGAGCATGAATATGATTATATCATGTTTGTTGTGATACGTTTAATCATTTAAGTTAGAGAATAATTGTTGTTCTGTTTACATGAATAAAACCTTCTATGGTCATACACCAAATGTGAATGGTTTATTGAATCTCGATCATAGTGATACACATATTCATAATATTGATGCCAAAAGATGCAAAGTTGATAATAATAGTGCAACATACTTGTGGCACTGCCGTTTAGGTCATATTGGTGTAAAGCGCATGAAGAAACTCCATGCAGATGGACTTTTGGAATCACTTGATTATGAATCATTTGATACTTGCGAACCATGCCTCGTGGGAAAGATGACTAAAGCTCCGTTCTCCAGAACAATGGAGCGAGCTAATAACTTATTGGAAATAATACATACCGATGTATGCGGACGATGAGTGTTGAAGCACGTGGCGGGTATCATTATTTTCTGACCTTCACAGATGATTTGAGTTGGTATGTATATATCTACTTGATGAAACACAAGTCTGAAACATTTGAAAAGTTAAAAGAATTTCAAAGTGAAGTAGATAATCATCATAACAATAAAATAAAGTTTCTATGATCTGTTCGCAGAGGTGAATATTTGAGTTACTAGTTTAGCCTTCATTTAAAACAATATGGAATTGTTTCACAATTCACGCCACCTGGAACACCACAGTGTAATGGTGTGTCTGAACGTCGTAACCGCACTTTATTAGATATGGTGAGATCTATGATGTCTCTTATTGATTTACCACTACCGTTTTGGGGATATGCATTAGAGACAGCCGCATTCACGTTAAATAGGGCACCATCTAAATCCGTTGAGATGACACCGTGTGAACTGTTGTTTGGCAAAAACCTAAGTTGTCGTTTCTTAAAGTTTGGGGTTGCGACACTTATGTAAAAAGGCTTCAGCTTGATAAGCTCGAACCCAAATTGGAGAAGTCCGTCTTCATAGGATACCCTAAGGAAACAATTGGGTACACCTTCTACCACAGATCTGAAGGCAAGATCTTTGTTGCCAAGAATGGAACATTTCTAGAGAAGGAGTTTCTCTCGAAAAAGATGAGTGGGAGGAAATTAGAACTTGATGAGGTGATTGTACCTTCTCTCAAATTGGAAAGTAGCACATTAGAGAAATCCATTCCCGTGATGCCTACACCAACTGAAGAGGAAGCTAATGATGATGGTCATGAAACTTCAGATCAAGTTACTACTAGACCTTGTAGGTCGAACAGAGCACGTTCTGTACCAGAGTGGTACAGTAATCCTGTCCTGAAAGTCATGCTACTATACCATGGCGAACCTACGAACTATGAAGAAGCTATGATGAGCCCAGATTCCGATAGATGGCTTGTGGCCATGAAATTTGAGATAGGATCCATGTATGAGAACAAAGTCTGGACTTTTGGTGGAGTTGCCCGATGATCGGCAAGCCATTGAAAATAAATGGATCTTCAAGAAGAAGACATACATTGATGGTAATGTCACCACTACAAAGCTCGACTTGTCGCAAAAGGTTTTCGACAAGTTCAAGGAGTTGACTATGATGAGACCTTCTCACCCGTAGCGATGCTTAAGTCAGTCTGAATCATGTTAGCAATTGCCACATTTTATAATTATGAAATTTGGCAGATGGACGTCAAAACTGCATTCCTTAATGGATTTCTTAAAGAAGAGTTGTATATGATGCAACCAGAAGGTTTTGTTGATCCTAAAGATGCTAACAAAGTGTGCAAGCTCCAGCGATCCATCTATGGACTGGTGCAAGCATCCCGGAGTTGGAATATACGCTTTGATGAGGTGATCAAAGCATATGGTTTTATGCAGACTTATGATGTAGCCTATATTTAAAAGAAAGTGGGTGGGAGCTCTGTAGCATTTCTGATATTATATGTGGATGACATATTATCGATTGGAAATGATATAGAATTTCTGGATAGCATAAAAGGATACTTGAATAAGAATTTTTCAATGAAAGACCTCGGTGAAGCTACTTATATATTGGGCATCAAGATCTATAGGGATAAATCGATATGCTTAATAGGACTTTCACAAAGCACATACTTTGACAAGATTTTGAAGAAGTTCCAAATGGATCAGTCAAAGAAACGGTTCTTACCTATGCCTCAGTAATAGGTTCTATAAAATATGCCATGTTGTGTACCAGACCTGTTGTGTGCCTTGCCACGAGTTTGGCAAGTGGGTACAATAGTGATCCAGGAGTAGATCACTGGACAACGGTCAAAATTATCCTAAGATACCTAAAGAGAACTAAGGACATGTTTCTCGGTTATGGAGGTGATAAAGAGTTCGTCGTAAAGAGTTACGTCGATGCAAGCTTTGACACCAATCCGGATGACTCTAAGTCTCGATCTGAATACATATTGAAAGTGGGAGCAATTAGCTAGAGTAGCTCCATGCAAAGCATTGTAGACATAAAAAATTGCAAAATACATACAGATCTAAATGTGACAGACCCGTTGACTAAACCTCTCTCACAAGAAAAACATGATCACACCTTAGTACTCTTTGGGTGTTAATCACATGACGGTGTGAACTAGATTATTGACTCTAGTAAACTCTTTGGGTGTTAGTTACATGGCGATGTGAACTATGGGTGTTAAATCACATGGTGATGTGAACTAGATTATTGACTCTAGTGCAAGTGGGAGACTGATGGAAATATGCCCTGGAGGCAATAATAAAATGGTTATTATTATATTTCCTAAATCATGATAAAGGTTTATTATTCATGCTAGAATTGTATTGATCAGAAACTTAAATACATGTGTGAATACATGAACAAATACCGTGTCCCTAGTAAGCCTCTACTAGACTAGCTCATTGATCAAAGATGGTTAAGGTTTCCTAACCATGGACATGTGTTGTCATTTGATAACGGGATCACATCATTAGAACAATGATGTGATGGGCAAGACCCATCCGATTAGCTTAGCATATTGATCGTTCAGTTTATTGCTATTGCTTTCTTCATGTCAAATACATATTCCTTCGACTATGAGATTATGCAACTCCCGGAAACCGGAGGAATACCTTATGTGCTATCAAACGTCACAACGTAACTGGGTGATCATAAAGATGCTCTACAAGTATCTCCGAAGGTGTTTGTTGAGTTAGCATAGATCGAGATTAGGATTTGTCACTCCGAGTATCGGAGAGGTATCTCTGGACCCTCCCAGTAATACACATCATAAGCTTGCAAGAAAATGACTAAGGAGTTGGTCATGAGGTGATGTATTACAGAACGAGAAAAGAGACTTGCCGGTAACGAGATTGAACTAGGTATGAAGATACCGACGATCGATTCTCGGACAAGTAACATACTGATGGACAAAGGGAATTACGTATGTTGTCATAACGGTTCGACCGATAGAGATCTTCATATAATATGTAGGAGCCAATATGGGCATCTAGGTTCCTCTATTGGTTATTGACCAGGGAGGTGTCTCGGTCATGTCTACATAGTTCTCGAACCTGTAGGGTCCGCCCGCTTAACGTCCGTTGACGATATAGTGTTATATGAGTTATATGATTTGGTGATTGAATGTTTTTCGGAGTCCCGGATGAGATCACAGACATGATGAGGAGTCTCGAAATGGTCGAGAGGTAAAGATTGATATATAGAACGATTGTATTTGGACACCGAAAGTGTTTCGAGACATACCGGGAAGGAATCGGGTCACCGGTAGGGGTTCTGGGCACCCCCGGGGCAAGATATGGGCCTTATGGGCCAAAGGAGGGGACAGACCAGCCCACAAGGGGGCTGGTGCGCCCCCTCCCTTGTTTGGCCAGCCCTAGGGAAGGAAAAGGGGGAGGGCTAGCCCCTCCTGCCTTTCCCTCTCATAGGAGAAAGGAAAGGGGGGCGCCACCCTCCCCTCCCTTCCTCCCACACTCCAAATAAGGAAGGGGGCGCAGGGCAAGGCAGCAGCCATAGGTCTGCCGCCAGGTCTCTTGGGGCGCCCTAGGGGCTGCCTCCTCCCCTCCCACCTATATATACATGAGGAGGGGGCGCCACACAAGGACCAGAACATTGTCTTAGCCGTGTGCGGCACCCCCGTCCACCGTTTACTCCCTCGGTCATATTTTTGTTGTGCTTAGACGAAGCCCTACGAAGATCGCATCACCATAACCATCACCACGCCGTCGTGCTATTGGAAGTCACCCACTACCTCGCCGTCTTGCTGGATCAAGAAGCCGCGGACGTCATCAAGCTGAACATGTGTTGAACGCGAAGGTGTCGTACATTCGATACTCGATCGGTTGGATCGTGAAGAAAGTTCGACTACATCAACCACGTTGTGAAACACTTCCGCTTATGGTCCACGAGGGTACGTAGACACACTCTCCCCTCCCGTTGCTATGCATCTCCATGGATAGATCTTGCGTGTGCGTAGAATTTTTTTGTCTTCCATGCTACTTTTCCCAACACTGGCCACATCCGCTTCCTCTCTGCACCATCTGCTCTAGCCAAAATCCACTACTTCCCTCTATGCCTCCCTCTCTGCTCGCCCTTCGAGCTCACCATGGCCCGACAGAGGGTGACCATGTACGCGATTCTGACGCCAGAGCGTCGCCTCCAGCTCTCAAGGAGATCCGGGCTAGGCGTGCCACTCCTGGATCGCAATCAGCCTGCCTCCGGACTCACTGGAGCAGGAGGAGGGGAGGAAGAGAAGGAATAGAAGGGGAGCCACAACCAGAGGGGGAGCCGCAGCCGGAGGCAGAGCAACAACAGCCCATGAAGGGGGCAGATCCATAAGAAGAGGACACAGAGAAGCCGGAGTTTGTTGCGACCTTCACCACGGAGGATGCCATGGTGAAGTTCAAGGTCGCTCAAGTGCCGGAGATGGCAGAGCAAATTACCATCCTGGACTCCAATCAAGATAAGGTCTATGTGGAGGCCAAATGACGCTACATTCGGCAAGAACATGTGGAGATCGAAGAGCATTTGGCTGAACTAGAAGCAAAGGGTGAGGCGTAGACCGACGCGAAGGCAGAGTTGGAGGAGCCGGAGTTACGGCTACCGTGCATGTACCCGGAGCCCAGCACAGAGATCGTGGACATCTTCGATGAGAATGATAGTGTAGTGTAGGTTTTAGTTGATCTACGTAGCACGTAGGTTTTCCTCTTTCATGCTTTGTATGGATTTAAAGTTTGAAAATATGAGGCATTTGAATGCAGACAAGGAAATTTGAGGGTTGCTCGATCACTGCCCGCGGACGGTCCTGAGCATGTTCGCGGGCGTTTGTGCGGACGGATCTAGTGTCCACGGTTGTAGATGCTCTAATAGTAGAAAAAGGGATTTTCAAAATTGTTGTTTTATTCATGAGTCAAGATGTAGAAATTATGAAGCTGATAGTTTAGCCAAAAAAATTATCTCTAGATTTTAGTAGAGACGTGTGGTTCGGTGTTTCACACAATATTATAACCATTCCTCCCAACTTTATTGAATAAATAAGATGAGGTTTCTAGGGAAACATTATATTAGTTAATGAAATTTTATGGTCCGTACATAGGGACCATCCATTATGTACTCGTAGAAAGAAATTCATTTTTATTTAAACTTTTTACCTAACGGAGCCCGGCAAGGTGCGAAAATGCTGCACTCGTTCTGCTACGGTGCTACCTCTAACGGACTAGTATATCTAGTGTCAAACTAGACTGTCTAGCTTTCTGAAAATAAGAATATGTAGATGGGATCTGATGTCCGTGGTTGTAGATCCTCTGATGATAGAAGAAGGGATTCTCAAGATTATTATTTTATTCATGAGTCAAGATGTAGAAGTTATGAAGCTGACAGTTTGGCCAGATTTTCTTTATCTATTGATTTTAGTACACACATGTGGTGGTTTGGAGTTTCACACGATATTGTAGCCATTCCTCTGAACTTTGTTGAATAAATAAGACGAAATCCTCAAAAAAAGAATAAATAAGACGAAGTTTCTAGAAAAACCATCATATTAGTTAATGAAATTTAAGGGTACACATAGACCATCCATTATGTACTCATAGAAAGAAATTCAAATTTTTATTGGATTTATTTCTTTTCTCCAACGGAGTCCAGCAAGATGCGAAAATGTTTCACTCGTTCTGCTAGCTTTTACGGACTAGAATATCTAGCTTCCTTAAAATAAGAATATATAGCTGGTATCTGATATTCGCGGTTGTAGATGGTCTAATGATAGAAGAAGGGACTTTTAAGATTGTTATTTTATTCATGAGTCAAGATGTGGAAATTATGAAGCTGACAGTTTGGCCAAATTTTCCGAAAATTCATCTTTGCGCCCGCGCTGACGAAAAAAATCAAAACAAATACTAAAAACTTCAAAAAATTCCAATTTTTTTGTGTGGTAGACAATTTGATGCGTGAGGTCCGCTCCAATTTTCAAATCATTTGGACATCTGAGGAGCTCTCAGCAAAAAAGACAAATTGAGGGTCTGTAAAAATGTTTACTATTCATGTACTGTTTTGTCCTGATTTGTCTTTTTTGCTGAGAGATGCTCAGATATCCATATGACTTGAAATTTGGAGCGGGCCTCAGGCATCAAATTGTCTACCGCACAAAAAAATAGATTTTTTTAAGCTTTTACGAATTTTGTTCTAACCTACTATAATTTGTACACATGTGTGGTTTTATGCTTTTACGAATTTTTGGAGCGGATGCAGCTGAGCCTGGACACCGAAACGCCCTACTATAATTTTTTTCTTATCTCTTGATTTTACTACACATGTGTGGTTTGGTGTTTCACATGATATTGTAACCATTCCTCCGAACTTTGTTGAATAAATAAGACGAGGTTTCTAAAAAAAAATATCATATTAGTTAACGAAATTTTTCGGGTACACAAAGACCATCCATTATGTACTCGTAGAAAGAAATCCAATTTTGTTGGATTTAATTTTTTTTTCCCCAACGGAGCCTGGCAAGGTGCAAAGATGCTGCACTCGTTCTACTAGCTCTAACAAACTAAAATATCTAGCTTCCTCAAAATAAGAATGTCTAGCCAGACCAAAATTCAGTTAGTGGGCGCCAGACGTGTATTCTAGAAAGTTAGTCTCGGGACGTAGACATCTCCAGCTGGCGGCTCACCCTTGTGTGCAAGTGCAGCGCCACACCACGGCCGTTAAGGGAATTTTCTTTTATACAGGATCTTTTTCAGTTGAGTACGACCCGGTCGCAATGGATATTTTTCGGGCCGTTAACGTAACCGATTGTTGTTTGGCATGGGAATTGCCCAACCCTCCTTCCTCAGCGTCCTCGCCAGACCAAAGAAGGGCGGAGCATCGCCTCCGTTTGCACCCACGTAAGTACTCACGTCCACCGGCGAACTTGCATGGGATCCCTCCCCTCCTCTTCAAATACGCGCCGCCCGGGACGAGGGGAATCAAGCCAAGCACCTGCACCACGCTAGCTAGCTGCCTCCTCTCTCCTCTCTCCTCTCTCCTCTCCTGCCTGCCTGCAGGTGCACGAAGAAAAGAAAGTACGCGCAGCCGTCGCATGTCTTCGGAGATGGAGTCCACTGGATCGAACCGGCCGTGCTGCACGCTGTGCAGCGCGGGGGCGGACGTGCGCTGCCATGCCGACGCGACATTCTCCTGTGTGACAAGCCATGCCCAGGCGCACCGCACCAGCTCCCTCGCGTCCAACCACCGCCTCACGCGCGTCCACCCCGAGCCCAACCATGTATGCGCGGAGGTTTTGGCCAGGGCGATGGAACTGGACCCGTGGGTAGCGCGCCTAAGTGCCGCCGAAGCCAGCAGCACGCGTGTGCCGCCGCCCAACAACGTCCGCACGAAGGTTACAGCCAGGGCGATGGGCCTCGACCCCTGGGCTACGCGCCTATGTGCCGCCGCAGCCGGCAGCACTCGTGTGCCGCTGCCCAACGACGTCTGCACGGAGGTTACAGCCAGGGCGATAGAACTGGACCCCTGGGTAGCGCGCCTATGTGCCGCTGAAGCCGGCAGCACGCGTGTGCCGCCGCCCAACAACGTCCGCACGGAGGTTACAGCCAGGGCGATGAGCCTCGACCCCTGGGCTACGCGCCTACGTGCCGCCGCAGCCGGCAGCACACGTGTGCCGCTGCCCAACGACGTCTGCACGGAGGTTACAGCCAGGGCGATGGAACTGGACCCCTGGGTAGCGCTCCTATGTGCCGCTGAAGCCGGCAGCATGCGTGTGCCGCCGCCCAACAACATCCGCACGGAGGTTACAGCCAGGGCGATGGGCCTCGACCCCTGGGCTACGCGCCTACGTGCCGCCGCAGCCGGCAGCACACGTGTGCCGCTGCCCAACGACGTCTGCACGGAGGTTACAGCCAGGGCGATGGAACTGAACCCCTGGGTAGCGCGCCTATGTGCCGCTGAAGCCGGCAGCACGCGTGTGCTGCCGCCCAACAACGTCCGCACGGAGGTTACAGCCAGGGTGATGGGCCTCGACCCCTGGGCTACGCGCCTACGTGTCGCCACAGCCCAACAACGTCTGCACGGAGGTTACAGCCAGGGCGATGCAACTGGACCCCAGGGTAGTGCGCCTATGTGCCGCCGAAGCTGGCAGCACGCGTGTGCCGCCGCTCAACGACGTCCGCACAGAAGTTACAGCCAGGGCGATGGGCCTCGACCCCTGCGCCGCGCGCCTACGTGCCGCCGTAGCTGGTCGCACGTGTGTCCCGCTGCCCAGCAATGTCCGCGGCAGCTGCGAGGCCACGCTCCTGCTTTTGGCTAGGCGGGTAGGCCTGGACTTGGGGGTTGCACGCCTGCGTGCCGCCGCAGCCTTCCGCACGCTCCGGGTTGAGTTCGCTGCCGCGCCGCGCATGCCACTGCGCGTTGCGATGGCTGTCGCGCTGTGGAGGGAGGTGGCGGCTCACGGCGTCGTCCACCAGCCGGACCATGCGCTGCAGCGCCTGGTTACCTTGTGGTGGTGGCGACAATGATTGGGGGAGTGCGCCAAGTAAGGACGGCCGCAGTGGACGTTGAGGAAGACTCGGTCGACTATGCGATTGGGGGAGCACACGAAGTAAGGATGATGGCAGTGGACGTTGAGGAGGACTCGGTCGACTGCGCGATCGGGGGAGCGTGCGAAGTAAGGACGGCCGCAGTGGACGTTGAGAAAGACTGCGCGATTGTGAGCCCAGGCAGGATACCACATGAGCTTTGCTTATTCGTTTAGTATATCTACTACTGGTCTACTCATATGCGTTGCAACAGGAGAAAATTGACGTATTGCTACGAAAAAAGATAAGTTTCGACATCCACCAAGTTCCGTCATCACCAAAACGCTGGCACAAGCTCCGGAGTAAATGTAATATTTCCTGTCCATGCATTTAGTTGACTTACTCAATCACACTAAGGGAACTTTTAATAAAATTATATTGTAATCTTACATATCATTTTGTATTAAGCCCAAATCTAGAGTGCAAATGTTTCCATGTACTGGTCCGATGAGCGGAGGATTCCTAGTTTCAATCGTAGATTCAGTGCACACACGCCCGATGCGTTTGGTCTCTATGTGAAGAAGATATGTGGTGCATCACATACAGAACACTGCTGAACCTTTGGTGCGGAACTAGCTTTTCTCTATGTTTGAATCTCTAAACCATATTGAAGTGAGTAGGTTGGTTGTCACCATGTGGGCTATTTTTCATGCCCAAATGAAATTAATACACGAAGGGGGGCACCAGAGCCAAGCTAGTATGCACGGTTTTCAACTGTTTCATTGACGAGTTGCAAGTTTTGAAGAAGCCGGTTCAGAGATCGCCCTTGCCATCGTCAGGCGTTGCACCAGGATGGTTACCACCTGTGCTGGAACTTCAAAAGTTAATGTTGATGGTGCAGCTTTCATGGATGGCACAAGAGGATCATTCAGTGCAGTAGCTCGTAACGAGGCTGGAGCCTATCTAGGAATCTTCTGCTATGATTGAAGAACTGAACAACCCTGAAATTTTGGAAACTTTGGCCTGCCGAGAGGGGCTGACCCTTGCAGCAGACTTGAACTTGTCACATACTCCCTCCCTCTTAAAATAATTGACTCAACTTTGTAAACTAACTTTAGGACGAAGGGAGTATAAAGCAAGCATTAGATTGCAAAGTTCTTGTCGCTGATTTGGCAAAGGGATCTTCACGGGGGAACGACTACAATAGAATCTGAGCTTGCTGTGCAAAAATAGAAAAATTGTTGCTGGGCCATCGGATGAGAGATCGACCGCGTAGATTCTGATTACGCGATTTTTGCGCAAAATATGCAGCAAGGTCCGACGCTCCAAGCAAATTTGCTTTCGATGCCCTCCCTATCCAATCCCAAATCCCCTACACGCCAGTGGCGGCAGGACCGAAAAATCCTCGGCGGCGGCGGAGGCGGAGGCCCGGATCCTCAGCAAGCTGGGCGAGCACGCCCAGAAAATGTACCGATCCATATCTTCTCCGATGGCTCCTAACCGGTTCGTCGTGGGCGCTGCAGTTTGACGCAGATTAGAAATAATTTCGAATTTTTTGGATTTACTTTTTTTTCACGGAGCCTGGCAAGGCGTGAAAATGTTGCACTCATTCCGATAGCTCTCACGGACTAGAATATCTAGCACGCAAAACAATGAGGGGTAGCTGGACTAATATTCAGATAGTGGGCGCCAGACGCCAGACCATGTTTCTAAAAAAAGTCATAGAAATCTTACGGGTACATAGACCATCTTGTTGTTTTTATTGTTATTGTTGTTGTTGTACATAGAGACCATCCATTATGTGTTCATAGAAAAAAAAATCCAAATCTTTTGGAAAAAAAAATTCCAATGGAGCTCGGCAAGGTGCGAAACTGTTGCACTCGTTCTGCTAGCTTTGAGGAACTAGAATATCTAGCTAGACCAAAATTCAGATAGTGGGCGCCAGACGCCAGTCACGTATAGTAGGAGTAGTTTGAAAGTCTGGTCTAGGGAAGTAGGCATCTCCAGGTGGTGGCTCACCCTCTTGCAAGTGCAGCGCCACACCATGGCCGTTAACGTTGCTGATTGTTGTTTGGCATGGTAATCGCCCAGCCCTCCTTCCTCCACGTCCTTGCCAGACAAAACAAGGGCGGCGCGTCGCCTCCGTTTGCACCCACGTACGTACGCACGTACATCCACCGGCGATCAACTTGCATGGGATCCCTCTCTTCGTCCTCAAATACGCGTCGCCTAGGGCGAGAGGAATCAAGCCATGCACATGCAGCTGCACCACGCTAGCTAGCTGCCTCCTCGTCGTCCACCCCCGTCTCTCCTCTCCTGCCTGCCTGCAGGTGCAGGAAGAAAGAACGCGTAGCCGCCGCACGTCTTCGGAGATGCTGTCCACTGGCGTGAGGCGGCCGCGCTATGCGCTGTGCGGCACGGGGGCGAACGTGCACTGCCATGCCGACGCAGTGTTCCTCTGCACGCCGTGCCACGCCCAGGTGCACTGCACCAGCTCCCTCGCATCCCGCCACTGCCTCAAGCGCGTCCCACCGCCCAACCACGTCCGCGCGGAGGTTCCGGCCAGGCCGATGGGCCTCGACCCCTGCGCCGCGTGCCTACGTGCCGCAGTCCGCCGCACGCATGTCCCGCCGCCCAGCGACGTCCGCGCCCGCTGCAGGGCCGCTCTTCAGCTTTTGGCCAGGCGGGTAGGCCTGGACGCAGGGACTGCGCGCCTGCGTGCCGCCGCAGCCTTCCGCACGCTCCTGGTCGAGTTCACCGCCGCGCCGCACATGCGGCTGCGTGTTGCGATGGCTGCCGCACTGTGGATGGAGGTGACGGCTCACGGCGGCGTCCACAACCCTCGGTATGTACTCCAGCGCCTGGCAGCCCGGACGCACGTGCCGGACAGTTTCCTTGTGGTCATGGTGGCAGTGATCGGGCGCGCGTGCCAAGTAAGGACGGACGCAATGGACGCGGAGGAGGACTCGATCAACTGGGCGATGGTGAGATCACGGACACCACGGGAGCTTTGCTTATTCGTTTAGTATAACTATTAATAGCAAATATGCTTGTACGTTGCAACGAAAAAAATTAATGCATTGCTACTACAAAAAGACATTTCTCCAACTAAAAAACACTCCACAGCGAGGCACAAACTCCGGAAGTCAATGCAATATCTACCGTTTATGGATTTAGTTGATTTATTATTACTCAATCACCCTAAGGGAGCTTTTAGTAAAATTATATTGTAATTTTACATATCACTAACACAAATGCTCGTGCGTTGCAACAGGGTATAGCAAATTTATATGGTACCCTAAAAATCATCGACAACTATCATTCGCATAAATATACATATTCTCTGTTATCCAACCTCGACTGGCCAAACCTGGAGAGGTAGAAAGTTATCATGCGCTACACTACATATTCTGTCAGAAGTATAGCACAGCAAACATCATAAGTGATCCAAGTTTTCACATGCACAAGTGCAAAAGGTTGTAAAAGTTTATCCTTTAACCATACAAAAATTTCAAGGATGTAAAATTTAAAAGCTGCGATAGATTGACACTCACCTACTGTTTTCAGCAAAAAGAAAAAATGTTCTACAAGATATGCATAGGAACCTTCCATGTGGATAGGGCACCTTGATCATGGAACAAAATACGTTCAACCACGACTGGACGATATAGTACTGCTGACATACTATAGGCATTTTTAAGTTAATGCAACCAATTTACAAGCCCCGTAAATCAAGTCCTTGTATTTCTACCATCAAGCCTTGTGTGCAATAATATGAGCACATGCAACTACTTCATCTATCGGTATTATACAATATAAGCGTAGCATAACCCGTGGTTGCAACAATATGAGCACATGCAACAATCTATTCATTATCACAAACGAGATACAAGCCTGGCACATAATGATCAGGTCTTCAAATATTAAAAATAAGTAATGCTTTTGAAATTAAAGGATTGAATTTTACATTCTAGTGAATGAAGCAGGATTGACTATGGCGAATGAAAGAAATCATGCTCATTCCTCCCCCTCATGCCATCTGTTCCACGTAGCAGGCTATTCCTTTTTTGTGTGTGTGAAATGTATCAAGTTATTCCTGATTGTTGCATTCCTAATCCTCCTGTAATCTTTCTACTTCAGCGTGTTATGCTACATGATTTGCTTATCATGGCCTCCCCCTCATGGCATATGTACCACGTGGCAGGCTATTCCTTTTTAGATTTGTGGAAATTGTAGCAGGCTATTCCTGATTGCTCCATTCCTAAGAGCATCTCTAGCCACCTCCCCGAGTGCCCCCCCCCCCCCCCCCCAGGAGCCTTTTTTTCTCTGCTGGCGATGCAAAATGGGCAAAAAAAAATGGCCCAGCCGTGCCCCCCAAGCCTCCCCCCCCCCCCCCCGACCTCAAAATGCCGCCGGCGAACCCAGGCCAAACCCAGTGCGCTGGGGGGCTGTTGGGGGCGCCGACGGAAGCAATGGCCAATCCTACTCCCCCACACGTTTTTTTCCTTGCCACCTAATCACTTTTTGCCCCGCAATCCTTCTGAGGGCACCAACGGCTGGGGAAACGGATTCTTGGGCGCGCCGGCAGAAGAGTTTTGCCCCCCAGGACGTGCCATTTTTGGTCCGGCGATTGTCCTGGGGGGCTCCAACGGCTGGAGATGCTCTAATCCTCCTATTATCTTGCAACTTTAGCATAAGGTTGTGCTATTTGATTTGCTTATTATTTTTTGCCATGCCTTCTGTAGTTCTGTTTAGAGATGGATGAAATATCGAATTATTTGTTGCATGTTTATTGATTTGGTTTTTTTACAAATTATGACATATGATCATTTCTTATATCAGAACAACGAAGCATATATGATTAAGGTACATGTAGTGTTCAGTCAAAAAAGTTATTCTGACAGGAAACAATAGGATATCTTATACAAATAAAGAGGGTGTTTGTTTTCAGGGACTTATTAGTCTAGGGACTTAAATAAGTCCCTATAAGTCTCATCTAAACCAAATAGGAGGGACTTATAGGGAGTTAAAGTGGGCATTTGGGACTTATGAAATAAGACTCTCAAGGAGGGACTTATAGGGACTTATAGTTGTAATATGGTCTTATAGAGACTTATAAGTCCCAGGAACCAAACAGGTAGGAACTTTTTAGGGACTTGAGACTTATAAGTTGGGACTAGAAAAATTCGTAGGACTTATGAACCAAACAGGACCTTATAAGTCACATGAACCAAACATGTAGGGACTTTTTAGGGACTTGGGACTTATAAGTAGGGACTAAAAAAAGTCCTAGAACTTATGAACCAAACAGGGCCTAAGTTAAAGTTAACAGGCATGCAAAAGATAAAAATAAGGAAAATGATCTCATCAGATTATCGAGCCATTCTTGAGCAGTACATATTGCTTTCCTAACTCTATGGGGTAACGCCATATATAATTCATGTTTAAAAGTTTCCTTCCAATTGCCAAAAAGCCCATGTGCCTCACCATCATGCCTCTGTTCTTACCAAAATATGAAGCATCCATTTAGCTTCCAATTATTTTTCCCAAAGTGTGGCCCTTATTTCAGTTTCTTTCAAGACTGCCAAGGGCAACCCATGCGCAAAAAGAAACAAACAAATAGTTTAGAACCCAATAATTAACCATGAAGCGCTAACGACATTTTCTCACAAAAATCATAGATTAACTAGCTGCATGGATAATATGATTTCGTCATTATATATTTTGCCAATTCTAAATCATATGTACCATGCATGAAGAAAAGATAGTTATATTTAATAAATATTTTACAATTATATAACAACACATATGTATAATCAGCTTTAGTTATTGTATTATTAATCCAAATATTCATGTTCAATAAAATCAAATCACATTAATATATTTTACAACGTATTCCGCAGCAATGCGCGGGGTTTTATCTAGTTCAAAAAAAATGACTAATAACTACAAAAAAAGTTAATTTTGTGACTAAAAACTACCACTTTCGGAAAATGACTAGTTTAGACGATTTAAACATGTTTATGACATGTGGGGCCCGTCTGTCAGGGCTGATGTGGCAGGAAAGTCAACTCCGTTATTTTGAACCGTTAAGTTGACCGTTGTGACAAGTGGACCCCGCACGTCGGCATCACCTTCTTCTTCCTCCTCCTCCTCCCCCTCTCTCTTTGGCATTTCAACAAACACCTTACCAGCAGTAGAGGAGTACACCGGCGAGTTGCTGCCGCTTGGCGCGCGACCTGGTCGCCGCCGAGTCCAAGGGGCGGCGCAGGCAGGAGGTCGTTGGGAGGCGGCGGAGCTGGATGGAGCACGGGGCAAGGAGGAGGCCACTGACGAGACACTCGGCAATGAGGGCCAGCAGCACAACAGCGGCAGGAGGGAGACGATGGTGGTGGACGGCAAGGGAGGCAAGCAGCTCAGCCCTGGCCGCCAGGGGTCGAGGAGGAGACGCGGGAGGGCTGCGAGCGAGGCAGGGAGGAGGCGCTTGGGGCTGGCCATGGCAGGCGGTGGAGGCAGGAAACGAGGGAGCAGAGGGGTGAGAAGGATGGCGTTCATGAAGGCCGGCGGCGTTGGAGTAGAGTGGTGTGAGGGTGTGGCTGCGGGCGTGTCGCTCGGTTGTTGAAGAATCGACTACCGAAGGAAGGTAAGGCGGGCTGGCGCGGAGCTCCGACGACGGACGGAGTAGAGGCCGAGGCGCCATGGCAGGGTGAGCTCACGCGCGTGAGAAGCGAAGGCAGGGAGGAAGGGAAAGGAGAGGTGGCAGGGGGCAACAGGCTGAGGAGCTCGCCGGCAGAGAGAGGGAGGTCCGGCAAGTCTTCCATCGCGGTAGAGGTGCACATGAGGTGTTTGCTAAAATTCGAGAGAGAGAGAGAGAGACGAGGAGGAAGAAGAAGGAGGTGATGCTGACGTGTGGGTTCACTTGTCATAACGGTCAAAATTAACTGTTCGAAATAATGGAGTTGACTTTCCTGCCACGTCAGCCCTAACAGACAGGCCCTGCATGTCATAAACGTGTTTAAATCATCTAAACTAGTCATTTTTCGACAGTGGTAGTTTTTAGTCACAAAACTAACTTTTTTTGATAGCTATCAGTCACTTTTTTGAATATGGTAGTTCAGTAAAACGACAACCCCTAATGTGGTAGTTTTTTGTCAAACACTCGAGAAAATAGCACAGATCAGACGTGAAAATAGAATCACTTTATAAAATGATACCAAAGGAATCAACATTGTTATAATCTGATAAATAATTTGAAGTTTGGAAATTATTCTGCTCAAACAATTGTAGCATGTAATTTCTCTGAATATATGCAGTGTAATTTTGTTCAAATAATGTGCAGGCAGGAAATACACTGCTTCCAAAAATCTACTGTATATATACTATGATGAGTGACTTGAGTGCAATTATTCATAGGAAGGATAGGTAAACGGTTTTGCTATTTTGCAGTTGACTGTTTTCCAATTCGTTATCATTTAATTTTCTGTTTGTTCGATCTCGCACCAAGATTCGTGCTGAGAACTCTGGTTTTTAGGCACGGTTTTCTTTGTCGGGCGTGGTTTTATTTTGGGCCTGCCCGTTAGCGGCACCGGTCTCTCAGTTTCCTTTTCATTTGCCCCCTTTTGAATTTTTGTTCCCATTTCATTTTAGGTGCACTGTTTCGACAAGGCAAAGGGGCAGAGAGGAGGATAGGAGGAGGCGCTCAAGCGACGGAGGAGAGGAGGTGATTCCATCAGTTCATGCCGTTTCCGAGCCCCCTCTTTGTTCGAGTTTGATTTTCCCTTTGATTCTCGACTCCCCAGGTTGGTTGTTCATGTTTCTCCCTCTTTCTCGCGTTCAATTTCCCCTGTCTCTATTCGTGTAGCTTCCAGATCTAGGGCTGTCGATTGTTGGTAGTCGTTTTTTTATGTGTTCTTGTAGATTTTGTGTGCTATTTGAAGATTTGGCGGCTGCTTCTGATTCTCCCCATGGATGCGCGGCTGCTCGCGTCAGATATTTTGAATTTGCTTGTCAGTTTTGCCTTGTGATTCCCCTGTTAGGTTTTAGGTGTTCTCGTTTTGTTATGCTCGGTGGCGGCGCTGGTAGGTTGCTCGTTTTTGTAGCTTTGTTGAGATGTTGGTCTTCTTAATTATGGGGGGTTAGGGTTTGTGATTTCTGCTGTTAGGTTTTGGGATATTTGATTTGTCTGGCTCGTGTTGTGCATCTGTAGTTTTACTATATGTTGTAGGTTGCTTCTTGGTGATATTTTTAGGTTTGAGATTTGTCTGGCTCGTCCTATGCATGTGCACGTGTAGTACTATCATGCCTGTAGTAGTATGGTGCGCTTGAAATGCTTCGGTTTCATTTGTCATGCCCTTGAATTGTAATACAATGGAATTTAACTGTGTTTTACACTGAAATATAGGGCAGAATTCTACTGTAATATGCCTTAAATTGCATTGTAGTTTTACCAACCCCAGATTTTAGTGTAATTTGTATGCTTGATCACTGTAATTTTCCCCTGATTTTCTCTGTAATTTACATGCTTCACTACTGCAATTGTTTGTAGGGTTACACTGTATTTGTCAGTTAATTGTTGTAGGGCTTACACTGTAATGTACCAGAGTTTTACATTGTAATTTGTATGGTTGAGCATTGTAATTTGTATTTGTCATACAGTGGATAGCTTTGAATTTCACGGCTTACAGGGTAATATACTGCAGTTGTACACTTTAATTTGAATGCTTCATCTCTATAATTGTTGTATGGCTTACATAGTATTTGTTAGATTTATTACTCTGCTTCATCACTGTATTATACCCCATTTTTCTCTGCAATTTATGTGCTTCAGAACTGTAATTGTTTCTAGGGTTACACTGTATTTCTCAAATAGATTATAGTGAATTTACCTTTGTACTGTTGTAGGGCTTACACTGTAATATACCAGAGTTTTACCGTGCAATATGGCTGAGGACTGTAATTGTTGTAGGGCTTATACTGTAATTTACCTGAGTTTTACTCTGTAATTGTTCTAGGGCTTAAAGTATTTTGTCAGATACGTACATTACAGTGGTTTTTACCTTTGCATTGTGGGGCTTACACTTGGTATACTGCAGATTTACATTGTAATTTGAATGCTTCAGCACTGTAATTGTTGTAGGGCTTACAGAGTATTTTTTAGATAGATCACAATGGATTTTACGGTGTATTTATGAGTGTTAATACCTGGGAATAACAGTGTAATTCCAGGGGATTTACAGTGTAATTCGTGGGCACTTTCACTGTAATTCGTGGGTGTTTACAGTGTAACTTCATCAGTTATTCAAGTGTAAATCCTTGGGAACTTGCAGTGTCATTTTCTTTGTATTAACAGTGTGAATCCACTGTATGCCTTTTTAGAGTTTGCACTTTAATTTTCAGCTATCAAGACTTGCAGTGTAATTTATATGCTTTTGCTATTGTAGTTTTTGACTTTAGGCTACAAAATTTCCGTAATTCCAGAGTTCTATAAATGCTAGCGATCACACATTCCAGAGTTTCTTGTTGTCTCTGGAATTTCTATGTAACTAGTTTATCTGATGTTTCTAGGTGAAGTGGGTGAAAGGGATGAAGAATTTGTGAAGCTGGTGAAGGGGGTTAAGAGTTGGAGTAGGATTTATGAGTGTTCTTGACCTGTAGATTGTCCGCTGATCTCCGCCAGTTTTTAGCTGTTATTCTTGGACCGGGTTGTGGTCCAGGTTTAGTTGATTCGGATTTATTTTCTGACCCGTTTTATTTCTAATACAGCTACAGACAGTGCCTGCGGGGGTTGGTTTTGGACATACAAGTGGCATCTGCTTATTAGTCAGGATATTTGAATGTTTTTTAATTGTAAAACAGTCGAATGCTAAATAGACAGTCCCGTAAAAAATCGCATAATCAGCATAGAAGACACAGTTGAGGCGGCCGCTGGAAACCTGCCGTTTTAGTGTTTTAAGGATGGTGCGGCGTCCTAATTGCGAACAGCAGCAAAGTCCCCACCGGATGTGGCAGCTCGCTCCAGCGTCCTCACAAGCAGTGGCCGGCGTCCTCGGCCGCAGGCGACAAGCGGCTGCTCGTCCGGATCCACAGACGACAGATGTGGTGGCGACTGCGTGTACAACGGAGCCAGCGCCGGCATGCATCGGTGCCTTGGGTCATCACGTACGCAGCGCCTCCATGGCTCCATCGATCCATCCGCGAGGAAGCCCATCCAGCTGCTTGCATTAGGTAGCTAACCAACGTTGTGCTTCAATCAATCAGTTGAAACCAATCGTCGTCCGCAAGGAAATTGCATCCTGATCTCGCGCGCGATCTCCCAAAGCGCCCATATATATACCTCCCAGTTTCCCTGCGTGCGCTTCCAGCCGAACAGGTATCAAACGAAGGGTTGATCGGCGAGGCAGTAGCACGTAGGAGTACGTGGATGATTTAAAGCAGAGAGAATAGGAGAGATTGTATCGGGAGGAGTAGGAAAGGAAGATCGGATCGAAAGTAAAAAAACAACACGACCTAGCAAAGCAACGGAGGACGCCCCTCATAAATAAACAGCGAAAGCAAGAGGCAGTCTGCGCGAGCTTGACGTACGGATGTGGTGAGGGCTGCGGCGGGCGGTGGATATGGAGCGAGCTGTCATCCGCTGTGGTAGGGGGAGGAAGGCTCTACAAGTCCATGACCTGAATATGGGTTTGCAGTGGAAGTCAAGTGTTTTCCTTTAATTAAATCATTGGCTGAGATCTATTATGTTCTTTTAGAGCATCTCCAACAGCCGCCCAACGCGCGGCGCGCTAAAAAACAGTTTAAGCGTGTCGATCGTCTAGTTTAGCGTGACGGGAAGCGCTGGCTCCAGCAGCTGCGATAAATTACAGCGCGCTAGCGGCCGGCGCATGCCATATGCTGCATTTTGGACACAAAATGAATTTCAAACATTTCAAAACAAAGACACGGCATAATCTAAATCACACAAACAAGTTGATGACATAAAAGTTCATGCCCACAACATCATCCAACCAAGTTCAAAATCCAAACCAAGTTCATGACACAAAAGTTCACACCAACGAAAAGCACATCAACAATCAAGCCGCCAGCATTGGAGGATCTCCTGCGAAGGCGAAGCCAAAGCTCCCCGCGCTAGGGTTTGCGACGGCAGCGGAGAGGTCGTGGGTGTAGGAAGGGGTGAGGGGGGCGCCGACGCGGGCGTCCATCGGGTCAATTCGCCGGCGGCGGCGCGGGCGGGGTGAAGGTGACGCGGCGGAGAGAATGCGACGCGGGCACTCGAGTGTGCGGCACACGGAAGCGGACGCACCAAATACACAGCACGCGATGGCGATTCGGACCGCGCGCCCAACTCTATATGCCAGGCGCGCGCTTATTGCGCATCTGCTGGAGCCCCTCTACCGATTGCACATGCGTGCTAAAAAGACAAATTTGCGGTGCAATGTTTATTTAGTGCGGCTATTGGAGATGCTCTTACCTTCCACATGAAAAGGGAAGGTAAGACGGAGCATGCTAAAATTTGCCATCCTTTTTTAATGTTTGTGAATTTTTCTAAAAAAAACTATATAATACATGTGGTAAGCAATCTAATCAATTCAAAAAGAATCTATACTACTTATAAAAGAGCAAACATTATCTTCTCTAAATGCACCCCACAAAACATACACGGATATATTATCACCGCATGATTAGTTCCACTAAACTCAATCTAACGGCTAGCCTTAACCGAATCTGTTCTCTGTGTGCACTTAGCAATTTACATTGACTGACCGTACTCCACCATGGAGGAAAATATAAAAGTCCATGCCTGATCAATTAGGAAACTATAATCACGGACACATTCTATTAAGAAACTAATCACAGACACATCTAATTATTAGGAAACTAATCACAAACCCATCCTATTATTAGGAAAAAAATCACGTGCGCATCCTATTATTAGGAAAATAATTACGAGTCATCCTATTAGGAAATTAATCACGGACACATCTAATTATTGGGAAACTAATCATGGATGCATCCTATTAGATAACTAATCACGAATGCATCTAATTATTAGGAAACTAATCGCGAACGCATCCTACCATCTCCTATCAGGAAATCGTGATCGCGAGTCGCCAACCGTCACCAGCCTACCATCCATGCGAGCCACAATGGGAGACACGCGAGGAGGAGCTGCGGCTTCCTCCGAACACACTTCTACTGACTGCAACGACTTCGTCCACATCTGAGCATGCTCTCCGGGAACCACCGGCATCCGCGTCGACTTCAGCTCCATCCACAACACCCACGTTGACAATCACCCACCGCCGAGGTCCTTCAAGTGGGGGCAACACTGAGTATCTTGGACCAGTATAAGCGGGCCAAAAAAATCTGCCCCCACAGCCATGCATGTAGATTCGCCTGGTCGCCAACCATCATCGTCCCCAGGGCGGTGCAGGTCTCGGCCACTGTGCAGCAGGTGAAGCTAATCACGGCCCCATCTCACTCGCCCGAAGCCATCGCCGACTCCCTCAGCTCTGACGTGTGCTGCTCCGTTGGACACGCTTGTCCGGCACTCGCGCGTGGACGACGTCGTCCAAAGCTAATCCTGGTGTGTGGAGGCCGCCGCCTCAAAGCTGGACGACTAACTCACCTGCGTCAACAATGCCGCCCAGCTGGTGAGAGGACACGGTCGCCGCGGCCTCTCGCAGGCCTGAACGACGGAGACGCTCGCCTTCACGCTAACGCACCACACGCACGCATTAATCAAGTAAGTATCGAGTATTGTTTTTTACTGTCATCGCTACCTCGCCGGTGATGACACATCTAGAAGTACAGGAACTAGAGATGAGGCAATGAGAAACAGAGGAGTGCTGGAGCACACACAGAGACGTCCGCCTTCTTTCTTTCTTTATTTTTCACTGATTTTCGCGTACCTGCAACAGACATCCCTGTTTTTTAAATACTGACTACCGGTTATTACATAGCCAACTCACGACTACATAGTTAACTCACAGACAAATTCGCTGAACTAAGACCTTACTTGCAGTTATGAAATTACATTTCACTGAAAAAACCCAGAAGTTTGCATAAGTTTTAATGAAAAAAACTAAATTTCGCATAAGTTTTACTAAAAAAACCTGAAGTTTGCATAAGTGTATTTGTTTGTCCAGCAGATACATGGCAATTGTAATTTTACATGAGCATTTTCATACCGTCCTTATCTATAGTTGAGTTAACATGTTTTCCTGATAGAAAACTTGGACTACATACAAGAGAAGCAAAAACTGCATGTTGATTATAATGATGATGAATGTAGGATATTTTATGGTCATGGTAAATTTCATATCATTTAGTACATAAACAATATTCACAATTTTATTTTATTACCATCAATTGTGTTGAGTTTCTTTCATATATATACATTGACCCTCTTTTTTAAATTAGATATGACAGTTGCGGAATGAACTCATACCACATGATCGCATACGAGCAATTCAAGAGGAATTTGCGGGATTCTTTCTTGACCATGTCATACATAAAGACGGAGAATGCCATGTGGAAGTTGAAATTGATTTTAGATGTTAGGGATTATAAAAGATGTTATATTGTATATATGTAGTAGTGTCGGATAGATATATACAAAAACTTGTTGTTCGATCAATCTCGGAGAAAGAGAGGTCACTTCTCTCTGTATATGTTCATGACGATCTTGTGTAATTCTTGACTAGAATTTGTTGGCACTAAAACGGTTCCTTAGCTTGTCCTAAGTGATATTTTCATGTATGATTATACTTGCATAAATCTCTACTTTTAATGGACGAATTGGTTGAATAGTCCCCCCCACTTTCAACCGGTTTATTTTCAACCGGTTTTTCTTCGTCCCACCTCCCACCAGCCCCTCCCACCGGTTTTTCTCTTTTCTCGTCTGACCGGCAATACCCAACGTATTTATGGTAATCAATCATAATTAATCTACGTATAGTAATAAATCAATCCAGGTATGGTAAGGTCATAACTCAGGAAATTTTGAATATGGTAATTATATGGTAATAAATTTAAATTACCCCAAAGGCTATCAATCCAGGTATGGTAAGGCCATAACTCGGGAAATATCGAATATGGTAATAAATTTAAATTACCACCAGGTATGGTAAGGCTATCGATCCAGGTATGGCACGCCTTCACCTGATCACCTATCACAATCTCCAGCCCCACGCACGCACCAAAGTATTTATGGTAATCAATCATAATTAATCCATGTATAGTAATAAATCAATCCAGGTATGGTAAGGTCATAACTCAGGAAATTTTGAATATGGTAATTATATTGTAATAAATTTAAATTACCCCAAAGGCTATCAATCCAGATATGGTAAGGCCATAACTCGGGAAATATCGAATATGGTAATAAATTTAAATTACCACCAGGTATGGTAAGGCTATCGATCCAGGCATGGCACGCCCTCACCTGATCACCTATCACAATCTCCAGCCCCACGCACGCACCAACGTATTTATGATAATCAATCATAATTAATCCGCGTATAGTAATAAATCAATCCAGGTATGGTAAGGTCATAACTCAGGAAATTTTGAATATGGTAATAAATTTAAATTATCCCAAAGGCTATCAATCCAGGTATGGTAAGGCCATAACTCGGGAAATATCGAATATGGTAATAAATTTAAATTACCACCAGGTATGGTAAGGCTATCGATCCAGGTATGGCACGCCCTCACCTGATCACCTATCACAATCTCCAGCCCCACACACGCACCAAAGAACCCACCCGGCACCAAACGCAGCTCCTCTCGATCCCCTCGACTAAACGCCGCCACCGTCGTGCGATCTTCCTGACACAGACGCCGTCGCCGCCTCCTTCCCACCTACGGCGTCCCCCACGTCCATGGTGACGGCGCTCGCGTCCTACACTGACCCTCCGCCTCATATAGGTTGGTCGTTGATGGGGTGGGATGTGCCGCTGCGGTTTGGGGAGGCGCAATCACGATCTGGTTGAGATCTCAGTGTGGACTCGTTCTCTGCGATGAAAGATGGCGCTGCCTCCCTGGCAAATGGGATCGGAGGAAGGGGCTCTACGTCGTGAATGTCGGCGAGGCAGCGGCCGAAGGCGAGCCCGACGGTGAGCACGGGTGTTCGTCCCATAAAATAGGCGGCCACGGAGGGCGGATCTGAGGCCACCCCAATCGCCGGTGGCCCTTCCTCCCATCGCTCATCGCCTCCATTCTCTCTCTCCTCTAAATCTTTGTCGCCCCTGCCTGATTCTGGCCGACGCCATCCGGCTCTCGCATCGACCACCACCAGCACGGCTGCGGACGAGGCGCAACCGCAGACGCCGCCGCCGCCATCCTCATCCACCTCCTCCACCATCCTTCCCAGCCGTCATCGGTGGCACCCGCCATCTGCGCTCTAGCCCACCCGCTCCCTCCTATCCCCTCCCCTTGCCTGCCAGCTCCGTGATCCGTTGCACAGATGGCAGGTACTACAGCGACCTCCTCCCCAGCGGATCCGGCCTCCTCCGATGGAGATCCATCCTGGGCACCGCCTTATTCTCATGCGTGCACGTCTATATCAACGTCTCATTCCACCTCACCTGAACCTTTATCTTCACACCTCTGCTTCAGATCCACATCAGTTTGCAAGGTATGTGCTTGATTGTTCCGAACTGGATCGATGGATTGTGCAAGGTACTTTGGGTGTCGTCATTGACGGCAATTGTCACGCCATGCTACCATCGGAGGGGTCCCTCATCGATCATTAGGGTCTTCCGAACTGCACGAGCTCCATTGAGAAGGATGTTTTTAATTCTAGTTTTGCCTACATGCTTTCTTTGCCTGTATCTACTTAGCTAATGTCTTCTTATAGATAGTAGCTTCTGAAGTGGTGATCAAAGTTGTTCACTATAAGGAAACAACCATGATAACAAAAGTGTATATTCCCTGACCTTTGACCTGAAGTACTTTTTCATTAGAAACTTGCAAGAGCCAGGCATTGAAATTAGCAACAGCTTCGTACGTACTGAACTAATTTGCAGCAACACGTACTGAACTAAGTTAGGTTATGCTCATCGTTCCAACATGCTTAGTGATAACCACCTAGCAAGCTGATCAAACATGAAAAAATTGAAGTGCTACTGCTAATCGCACTATTTTGAATGTGAAAATCTATTTAATTGGCTCTTCTCTAATTGTACACTTGCATAAATCTAAGATCTTGCAAATTACAGTATAACCATAAAAGTCATGCTTTGACTCCTATAGGGCCTTTTGCACTTTAATATGACTAATAATTTGCCTTAATATCACAGATTGTATTATTACCTTTCTAAGTGAATGACATTCAAGAAGGTCATTAAATAAAACCAAGAAATCCTTCTGGTATTGGAGTGTAGGAAAGTTGAGACTATAAAACCAAAATGTTATATTTACGTTTATTAGAGAAGGTTCTTTACTTTTTATAGGAAAACAGAAAATGTTGCGATGTAGAGTCTAGGTGGTGGGCCTCCTTGATCCACTTGGTGGATGAGGGCGACTCCGGTCCTGGCACCCATAGTGCCAGTGATCCAAAAATCATGGGGCCTGGATATAGCTCTAGCAGACGTATGCGGCTTGCGCATCGAGCTTGGTCGTCTCGAGCATGGAGATAGGCGAGTTGTAGACCAAGAGCTGGTACAAAGATAGGCGAGTTGTAGACAAGAGCTGGTGGGCAGCAAGAAACGCATGCACACCAAAGAACAAATCTGAGTCACATGCCTACTTCTATTGGTTTCTACAAAGAGCGGCTAGCTTGGATCTTAGACCAGTCGGTCACTGTCGAGGTCGCCAAGGTGATCTTACAGCACCGTCGTGGGGATTTCTCATGATTTTATGTAGGCAAGCCGCAAGCGGTGGTGGTGATTGGCTGGGTGGTGTCGCTGCCTTGGGAAGAGACGAAGTGATGGTAAAAGTAAGCAGGATCCGATGATTCTTTCGTGGGGATAGCCAAAGTCAAGATGTCGACTACAGACTCGTCGCAGACTTGTAGTGAACCTGGATGCGGCGAGCCTGATTTGTGGATCGATGGCGGGTCTTGACTTTGTTAGGCTGGGATTGGATGGTTGCGGAGGGTGGTGTGCTTGGTTGGGTTTCCATGGAAGAATGTGGCCTCCTCGTGGATCTGGTCATGCCCATCCTAGAGAACATTGTGTCCCTAGCTCCCTCGAGGAGCAAGGACAGTGCAAGCGGCAGCAGGGGGTAGGGGTAGATGTGGGGAGGGATGTCGGCGGCTGCTCGAGGTCATCATGATGAAACCCTTGACGTCCCATCTTCATCAATGGAAGTGGAAGAGCACGAAGTCGAGATTGGATAGGAGTTTGAGTTCTTTTTGGCACCGATCAGTTCCCCACTTTAGAGATGTATTTTTTTTGCGTGCGAGCAAACAGTGGGTTGATTGTAAAAGGGATAGGCACTTTTCAACAGAAGTGCATGACGGACCAAAAATATGACCTCATTTTATTCGTTTGATAGATATCGTATTATTCGTTGTTGTTCGTTCGGTGAAATTTCCTAATATTTGATTGTTGTGTTTCTAATTAGAGCACCCCATAATCACCCAATATGAGGGGATGATAAATGAAAGATACTGATTATAAATTTTGAAGAACCCGTGGCAACGCACGAGCGTTATACTAGTGTGTGTATATGAAGAATCATGATGAATCTTCTAAATAATTTTGAATTTTATACATTAAGAAAAGTGGGTGGTCTTTTAATACAGGAGACATGTTGATTTAGGAGAAACGATATTTTAAATTATTTGTACGAGTTGGAAATGAGAGATCGTGTAATTTATGGGGAAATTTCAAATTTATGAATAAATTGTCTTGTATTAAGTTTAGTATAATATGTTAATCCAAATAGATGCGTATTGCATGTGCACATTTATTAGTTCAAATAGACGTGCGTTGTACATACACACTTACTAGTTCTCGTAAAAAGGTGAACACGTCGTCGGGTGCAGTGCGAATGAAGAATAAATATAAACGGTGTGATTTTCGCAACAAAACGACGCACGGGCATAAATAAATAAATCCATTCATTAAACAAGCCAAAAAAATGTTTCAGGCAGTAACAAACGGACACGTGTCTTTTTCCCCTGGAGACGCGAAGCGCACGTTTGCTACTAGCTACAAGTATCCGACTATGATCTGCTCTTGCTTGATAACACAGATTGATTGGCAGTGCAAAACCCTAGCCCGACTCGGCACCCATGGCCGCCATGCAGCATCTATAAGAGCTTGGCGCTCGGGCCAAACCCTCATACCACCACCAGTACCTACCTAGCTACGACGTGCAAGATCGATCGGTCGATCGCCAGGTTAGCTAGCTAGCTACTAGGGCAGCCATGGCGCTGACGAGCGACAACGAGGAGGAGTACTACAGCAGCCCCGAGGAGGGCGGCGACGACGACGATCGTCTGAGCTTCCGGACCGCCTCCAACGAAAGCGACAATGACGCCGGCGCCGCCGACGACGCCGACGATGATTGCTTGTATGGCGACAGCGACGGCGACGACGATGGCATGTACGATGAATACGAGGGGGACGAGGAGGAGGGGCTGGAGGAGGTGGATGAGGAAGGCGGCGTGCTGGACGAGATGAGGTTCACCGCCACGCAGTACGCCGTGCTGACCATGGACGAGGTGCGCGCGCGGCAGGAGGAGCACACGGCGCGGGTGGCCGACCTGATCGCGCTCCCGCCGGGGCTCGCGGCCGCCGTGCTCCGCCACTTCAAGTGGAGCGCCCAGGGCGTGTGGGAGCGGTGGTTCTCGGACGAGCACAAGGTCCGCGACGCCGTCGGCCTGCCCGCCGACGGCGACGCCGTCTCCGTGGCCGTCAACGACGCGCCCCTCACCTGCTACATCTGCTTCGACGCGCACGGCCCCGGCAAGATGCGGTCCGCCGGGTGCGCCCACTTCTACTGCCGCGGGTGCTGGAGCGGCTACGTGCGCGCCGCCGTCGGGGACGGCGCCCGCTGCCTTTCGATCCGGTGCCCGGACATGGCCTGCTCCGCCGCCGTGGTGCGCGACCTGGTCGACGACGTGGCCGACGCCGACGACGCGAAACGGTACGGCGAGTTCCTGGTCAGGTCGTACGTGGAGGAGAGCAAGAGGATCCGGTGGTGCCCGGCGCCCGGGTGCGACCGGGCCGTGGAGTTCGACGGCGAGAAGTGCACGGTGCAGCTGGACGCGTGGTGCGCGTGCGGGCACGGCTTCTGCCTCGCCTGCGGCGAGGAGGCGCACCGCCCGGTGGCGTGCGACACGGTGCGGGAGTGGCTGGAGAAGAACCGCTCCGACTCGGAGACGGCGCAGTGGGTGCTGGCCAACACGAAGCACTGCCCAGAGTGCCGCCGCCCCATCGAGAAGAACCAGGGGTGCATGCACATGACGTGCTCGCCGCCGTGCAAGCACCAGTTCTGCTGGCTCTGCCTGGGCCCCTGGGACAAGCACGACGGCGGCAACTACAACTGCAACACCTACAACACCGCCAGGGCGGAGGGCAAGTACACGGAGGAGGAGCTCCGGCGGGCGCAGGCCAAGGCATCGGTCGACCGGTACCTGCACTACTACGAGCGCTGGGGCGCGCACGAGCGGTCCCGGCAAAAGGCACTCGAGGACACGGCGGCGCTCGGCAAGGACGGCGCGCAGAGGGAGGCCGTGGCCGCCGCGTTCGGGGTGGTGGAGACGGAGCTCGACTTCCTGGAGGAGGCGTACCGACAGGTGGCCGAGTGCCGGCGGATGCTCCGGTGGACGTACGCCTTCGGCTACTACCTGGACGACCCGGCCAAGCGCGACCTGTTCGAGGACCTGCAGAGCCAGGCCGACAAGTCGCTGGAGCGCTTGCACGAGTGCGCCGAGAAGGACAGGGCGAAGCTCGTCGCCGAAGCGGCCGGCGAGCACGGCGCGGTCGCCGACAAGTACCTGGAGTTCAGGCCCAGGCTGTCGAGCGTGACGACCGTGGCGAGGAACCACTTCGAGAACATGGCGAGGGCGTTCCGGGACGGCCTGGCCGAGGTCGAGGTCGACCCCGCCGTCGCCGCCCGCCGCGCGGCCGCAGCCCCTCCCCCACCACCGCTGGACGACGACGAAGACTTCTTCGAAGAGCTGCGGATGTAAATCAATCAATACATGCAGCATCTGTACAACGTAGTAGTAATTGGCTCAACCGACCATATTGGCTAGGACAATTATCAAGTGGGCCAACTCTGCAAACAGTGAAACCAGATTACACCTGATCAAACTGCAATTGTCAACATTTTCTTAAATATTCCCTCTGTCCCAAAATAAGCGAGTACAGTCACTTACTTTGGGACGGAAAAAGTATTTAATAATAGATGTGGGTGTGCTTTCTTGTATAGTGAATTGTTAATTCCTATGAAATCAAAAAATATGTCTCCCAAAGAGTAAGCGTGGAAAATTACCTTAGAGCATCTTCAACACTTGTGTAGACATAGACATATCCATTTACCATCAAAATAACTCGTATAGTTTTGTCTCAAACACACATCATTCATCATTTATGAAACGGAAACACTAATGCCTACACGTATGGGCGTTTGCATCTCTTCACACGCGTGGATCCACGTCCATTTATGGTTGCACGAATCTTGGCATGTTTGTGGTGTCCCGTAGGACTGGGTTGGTGTGTGGGCATTCATGTTGGAAATATGCCCTAGAGGCAATAATAAATTAGTTATTATTATTATATTTCATTGTTCATGATAATCGTTTATTATCCATGCTAGAATTGTATTGATAGGAAACTCAGATACATGTGTGGATACATAGACAACACCATGTCCCTAGTAAGCCTCTAGTTGACTAGCTCGTTGATCAATGGATGGTTACAGTTTCCTGACCATGGACATTGGATGTCGTTGATAACGGGATCACATCATTAGGAGAATGATGTGATGGACGAGACCCAATCCTAAGCCTAGCACAAGATCGTGTAGTTCGTATGCTAAAGCTTTTCTAATGTCAAGGATCATTTCCTTAGACCATGAGATTGTGCAACTCTCGGATACCGTAGGAGTGCTTTGGGTGTGCCAAACGTCACAACGTAACTGGGTGGCTATAAAGGTACACTACAGGTATCTCCAAAAGTATCTATTGGGTTGGCACGAATCGAGACTGGGATTTGTCACTCCGTGTAAACGGAGAGGTATCTCTGGGCCCACTCGGTAGGACATCATCATAATGTGCACAATGTGACCAAGGAGTTGATCACGGGATGATGTGCGGAACGAGTAAAGAGACTTGCCGGTAACAAGATTGAACAAGGTATCGGGATACCGACGATCGAATCTCGGGCAAGTATCGTACCGATAGACAAAGGGAATTGAATACAGGATTGATTGAATCCTCGACATCGTGGTTCATCCGATGAGATCATCATGGAGAATGTGGGAGCCAACATGGGTATCCAGATCCCGCTGTTGGTTATTGACCGGAGAGTTGTCTCGGTCATGTCTGCATGACTCCCGAACCCGTAGGGTCTACACACTTCAGGTTCGATGACGCTAGGGTTATAGGGAAAGTATGTACGCGGTTACCGAATGTTGTTCGGAGTCCCGGATGAGATCCCGGACATCACGAGGAGTTCCGGAATGGTCCGGAGGTAAAGATTGATATATAGAAAGTATGGTTTTGGCCACCGGAAGTGTTCCGGGCATCACCGGTAGTGTACCGGGACCACCGGAGGGGTCCGGAGGGCCACCAGGTGGGGCCACCAGCCCTGGAGGCATACATGGGCCAATAGTGGGAAGGGACCAACCCCTAGGTGGGCTGGGGCGCCTTCCCACCAAGGCCCATGCGCCTCAAGAGGAGAGGGGGCAAACCCTAGGCGCAGATGGGCCCTAAGGCCCACCCTAGGTGCGCCCCCCTCTCTCTCCCCCTTGGCCGCCTCCCAGATGGGATCTGGGGGCTGCCTGCTGGAGTCCCGCGCTCCTCCACTACCACCACGCCGCCGTGCTGCTGCTGGATGGAGTCTTCCCCAACCTCTCCTTCTCCCCTTGCTGGATCAAGGCATAGGAGACGTCACCGGGCTGTACGTGTGTTGAACACGGAGGTGCCGTCCGTTCGGCACTAGGATCATCGGTGATTTGGATCACGACGAGTACGACTCCATCAACCCCGTTCACTTGAACGCTTCCGCTTAGCGATCTACAAGGGTATGTAGATGCTCTCTCCTTCCTCTCGTTGCTAGATTACTCCATAGATTGAACTTGGTGATGCGTAGAAAATTTTGAATTTCTGCTACGTTCCCCAACAGTGGCATCATGAGCTAGGTCTATGCGTAGTTTCTATGCACGAGTAGAACACAAAGTAGTTGTGGGCGTCGATTTTGTCAATTTACTTGCCGTTACTAGTCTTATCTTGATTCGGCGGCATTGTGGGATGAAGCGGCCCGAACCAACCTTACACGTACGCTTACGTGAGATCTGTTCCACCGACTGACATGTACTAGTTGCATAAGGTGGCTGGCGGGTGTCTGTCTCTCCCACTTTAGTCGGATCGGATTCGATGAACAGGGTCCTTATGAAGGGTAAATAGAAATTGGCAATTCACGTTGTGGTTTTGGCGTAGGTAAGAAACGTTCTTGCTAGCAACCTATAGCAGCCACGTAAAAACTTGCAACAACAATTAGAGGACGTCTAACTTGTTTTTGCAGCAAGTGTTTTGTGATGTGATATGGCCAAAGGATGTGATAAATGATATATGTGATGTATGAGATGATCATGTTCTTGTAATAGGAATCACGACTTGCATGTCGATGAGTGTGACAACCGGCAGGAGCCATAGGAGTTGTCTTAATTTATTTATGACCTGCGTGTCAACATAAACGTCATGTAATTACTTTACTTTATTGCTAACCGTTAGCTGTAGTAGTAGAAGTAATAGTTGGCGAGACAACTTCATGAAGACACGATGATGGAGATCATGATGATGGAGATCATGGTGTCATGCCGGTGACGATGATGATCATGGAGCCCCGAAGATGGAGATCAAAAAGGAGCAAAGTGATGATGGCCATATCATGTCACTATTTGATTGCATGTGATGTTTATCATGTTTTTGCATCTTATTTGCTTAGAACGACGATAGTAAATAAGATGATCCCTCATTAAAATTTCAAGAAAGTGTTCCCCCTAACTGTGCACCGTTGCGAAAGTTCGTCGTTTCGAAGCACCAAGTGATGATCGGGTGTGATAGATTCTAACGTTCACATACAACGGGTGTAAGACAGATTTACACACGCGAAACACTTAGGTTGACTTGACGAGCCTAGCTTGTACAGACATGGCCTCGGAACACAAGAGACCGAAAGGTCGAGCATGAGTCGTATGGTAGATACGATCAACATGAAGATGTTCACCGATGATGACTAGTCCGTCTCACGTGATGATCGGACACGGCCTAGTTGACTCGGATCATGTAATCACTTAGATGACTAGAGGGATGTCTATCTGAGTGGGAGTTCATAAGATGAACTTAGTTATCCTGAAGATAGTCAAAAGGTCTTCGCAAATTATGTCGTAGCTCGCGCTTCAGTTCTACTGTTTAGATATGTTCCTAGAGAAAATTTAGTTGAAAGATATTGTAAGCAATGATGCGGACTAGGTCCGTAGTCCGAGGAGTGTCCTCACTACTACACAGAAGGCTTACGTCTTTGATGCACCACTCGATGTGAAAACCCCTACAACGTCGTCTGTGGATGTTGTGAACACCTGACAGACACATCCTGATGACTACTTGATAGTTTCGTGCACCATACTTCACGGCTTAGAATTGGGATTCCAATGACGTTTTGAACACCATAGAACATATGAGATGTTCCAAGAGTTGAAATTGGGATTTCAGGCTCATGCCCGTGTTGAGAGGTGTGAGACCTCTGACAAGTTCTTTTGCCAACAAGATGGAGGAGAATAGCTCAGCTAGTGAGCATGTGCTCAGAATGTCTGGGTGCTACAATCACTTAAATCAAGTGGGAGTTAAACTTCCAGATAAGATAGTGATTGATAGAGTTCTCTAGCCACTATCACTAAGCTACTAGATCTTCGTGATGAACTATGACATGCAAGGGATGGAATTGATCCCGGAGCTGTTCGCGGTGCTTAAGACCGCAAAAGGTAGAAATCAAGGAGCATCAAGTGTTGATGGTTTATCAAGACCACTGGTTTCAAGAAGGGCAAGGGCTAGAAGGGAAACTTCATGGATGGCAAACCAGTTGCCGCTTCAATGAAGGAACCCAAGGTTCAACCCAAACCCGAGACTAAGTGCTTCTATTGTAAAGGGAATGGTCACTGGTAGTGGAATTACCCCAAATGCATGGTAGATAAGAAGGCTGGCAACTTCAACAAAATTTATACGTGTTATTAATGTGTACCTCACTAGTACTCCTGGTAGCACCTGGGTATTGGATACCGGTTCAGTTACTATTATTGGTGACTTGAAGCAAAAGCTACGGACTAAATGGAGATTGGCTAAGGGCGAGGTGACGATGTGTGTTGGAAGTGTTTCCAAAGTTTATGAGATCACCATCGCACGCTCCATCTGCCTTCGGGATTAGTATTGAACCTAGATAAATGTTATCAGGTGTCTACGTTGAGCATGAATATGATTAGATCATGTTCATTGCAATACGGTTATTCATTTAAGTTAGAGGATAATGGTTATTCTGTTTACATGAATAATACCTTTCATGGTCATGCACCCTATGTGAATGGTTCATTGAATCTCGGTCGTGGTAATACACATGTTCACGCCAAAAGATGTAGAGTTAATAATGATAGTACCACTTTCTTGTGGAAGTGCTGCTTAGGTCATATTGGTGTAAGATGCATGAAGAGACTCCATATCGATGGATGTTTGGAGTCACTTGATTTTGAATCGCTTGACACATGCGAGCCATGCCTCATGGGCAGGATGGCTAAGACCCCGTTTTCAGGTACAATGAAACGGACAAGTGACTTGTTGGAAATCATGCATGCTGATACGTGTGATCCAATGAGAATTGAAGCGTGCGGTGGATATCGCTATTTTCTCATCTTCACTGACGATTTGGGTAGATATAGGTATATCTACTTAATGAAGCACAAGTCTGAAACGTTTGAAAAGTTCAAGCGATTCAGAGTGAAGTTAAGAATCATCATAACAATAAGATCATGTTCCTACGATCTGATCAAAAGGGGATTTTCTGAGTTATGAGTTTGGCAATCACTTAAGACATTGTGGAATTGTGTCTCAGTTGAAGCCACCTGGAACACCACAAGGTAATGGTGTGTCCGGACGTCGTAATCGAACCCTATGAGATATGGTGCGATCTATGATGTCTCATACCAATCTACCGTTTTCATTTTGAGGTTATGCGTTAGAGACAGCTGCATTCACTTTAGATAGGACACCATCTAAGTCCGTTGAGACGACGTCATATGAACATTGCTTTGGCAAGAAACCAAAGTTGTCGTTTCTTAATGTTTGGGGATGCGATGCTTAGGGCTTCAGCCGGAGAAGCTCGAACCCAAAGCGGACAAACACATCTTCATAGGATACCCAAGGGCGACAGTTGGGTATACCTTCTATCTCAGATCCGAGGGCAAATTGTTTGCCGCTAAGTGATGGGGAACGTAGTAATTTCAAAAAAATTCCTACGCACACGCAAGATCATGGTGATGTATAGCAACGAGAGGGGAGAGTGTTGTCTACGTACCAACGCAGACCGACTGCGGAAGCGATCACACAACGTAGAGGAAGTAGTCGTACGTCTTCCCGATCCGACCGATCCAAGCACCGTTACTCCGGCACCTCCGAGTTCTTAGCACATGTTCAGCTCGATGACGATCCTCGGGCTCCGATCCAGCAAAGCGTCGAGGAAGAGTTCCGTCAGCACGACGGTGTGGTGACGATCTTGATGTATTACCGACGTAGGGCTTTGCCTAAGCACTGCAACAATATGATCGAGGTGGAATTTGGTGGCAGGGGGCACCGCACACGGCTAAGGAACGATCACCAAGGATCAACTTGTGTGTCTAGAGGTGCCCCCCGCCCCCGTATATAAAGGATCCAAGGGGGAGGGGTGCGCCGGCCAGGGAGAGGGCGCAGGAGGAGTCCTACTCCTACCAGGAGTAGGACTCCCCCCCTCAATCCTATTCCAACTAGGATTCCCAAGGGGGGAAAGAGAGAGAGGGGGGGGCCGGCCCCTTCTCCTAGTCCTAATAGGACTAAGGGAAGGGGGGCGCGCGGCCACCTATGGGCTGCCCCTTTTCTCCTTTCCACTAAGGCCCATGAAGGCCCATATGGCTCCCAGGGGGTTCCGGTAACCTCCCGGTAATCCAGTAAAATCCCGATTTCACCCGAAACACTTCCGATATCCAAATATAGGCTTCCAATATATCAATATTTATGTCTCGACCATTTTGAGACTCCTCGTCATGTCCGTGCTCACATCCGGGACTCTGAACAACCTTCGGTACATCAAAATGCATAAACTCATAATAAATGTCATCGTAACGTTAAGCGTGCGGACCCTACGGTTCGAGAACAATGTAGACATGACCGAGACACGTCTCCGGTTAATAACCAATAGCGGGACCTGGATGCCCATATTGGCTCCTACATATTCTACGAAGATCTTTATCGGTCAGACCGCATAACAACATACGTTGTTCCCTTTGTCATTGGTATGTTACTTGCCCGAGATTCGATCGTCGGTATCCAATACCTAGTTCAATCTCATTACCGGCAAGTCTCTTTACTCGTTCTGTAATACATCATCTCACAACTAACATCCTAGTTATAATGCTTGCAAGGCTTATGTGATGTGTATTACCGAGAGGGCCCGGAGATACCTCTCCGACAATCGGAGTGACAAATCCTATTCTCGAAATACGCCAACCCAACATCTACCATTGGAAACACCTGTAGTACTCCTTTATAATCACCCAGTTACGTTGTGACGTTTGGTAGCACCCAAAGTGTTCCTCCGGCAAACGGGAGTTGCATAATCTCATAGTCATAGGAACATGTATAAGTCATGAAGAAAGCAATAGCAACATACTAAACGATCGGGTGCTAAGCTAATGGAATGGGTCATGTCAATCAGATCATTCAACTAATGATGTGACCTCGTTAATCAAATAACAACTCTTTGTTCATGGTTAGGAAACATAACCATCTTTGATTAACGAGCTAGTCAAGTAGAGGCATACTAGTGACACTCTGTTTGTCTATGTATTCACACATGTATTATGTTTCCGGGTAATACAATTCTAGCATGAATAATAAACATTTATCATGATATAAGGAAATAAATAATAACTTTATTATTGCCTCTAGGGCATATTTCCTTCAGTCTCCCACTTGCACTAGAGTCAATAATCTAGATTACACAGTAATGATTCTAACACCCATGGAGCCTTGGTGCTGATCATGTTTTGCTCGTGGAAGAGGCTTAGTCAACGGGTCTGCAACATTCAGATCCGTATGTATCTTGCAAATCTCTATGTCTCCCACCTGGACTAGATCCCGGATGGAGTTGAAGCGTCTCTTGATGTGTTTGGTCCTTTTGTGAAATCTGGATTCCTTTGCTAAGGCAATTGCACCAGTATTGTCACAAAAGATTTTCATTGGACCCGATGCACTAGGTATGACACCTAGATCGGATATGAACTCCTTCATCCAGACTCCTTCGTTTGTTGCTTCCGAAGCAGCTATGTACTCCGCTTCACATGTAGATCCCGCTACGACACTTTGTTTAGAACTGCACCAACTGGCAGCTCCACCGTTTAAAGTAAACACGTATCCGGTTTGCGATTTAGAATCGTCTGGATCAGTGTCAAAGCTTGCATCAACGTAACCTCTTACGGTGAGCTCTTTGTCACCTCCATATACGAGAAACATATCCTTAGTCCTTTTCAGGTATTTCAGGATGTTCTTGACCGCTGTCCAGTGATCCACTCCTGGATTACTTTGGTACCTCCCTGCTAAACTTATAGCAAGGCACACATCAGGTCTGGTACACAGCATTGCATACATGATAGAGCCTATGGCTGAAGCATAGGGAACATCTTTCATTTTTTCTCTATCTTCTGCAGTGGTCGGGCATTGAGTCTGACTCAACTTCACACCTTGTAACACAGGTAAGAACCCTTTCTTTGCTTGATCCATTTTGAACTTCTTCAAAATCTTGTCAAGGTATGTGCTTTGTGAAAGTCCAATCAAGCGTCTTGATCTATCTCTATAGATCTTTATGCCTAATATGTAAGCAGCTTCCCCGAGGTCTTTCATCGAAAAACTTTTATTCAAGTATCCCTTTATGCTATCCAGAAATTCTATATCATTTCCAATCAGCAATATGTCATCCACATATAATATCAGAAATGCTACAGAGCTCCCACTCACTTTCTTGTAAATACAGGCTTCTCCAAAAGTCTGTATAAAACCAAATGCTTTGATCACACTATCAAACCGTTTATTCCAACTCCGAGAGTCTTGCACCAGTCCATAAATGGATCGCTGGAGCTTGCACACTTTGTTAGCTCCCTTTGGATCGACAAAACCTTCTGGTTGCATCATATACAACTCTTCTTCCAGAAATCCATTCAGGAATGCAGTTTTGACATCCATCTGCCAAATTTCATAATCATAAAATGCGGCAATTGCTAACATGATTCTGACAGACTTAAGCATCGTTACGGGTGAGAAGGTCTCATCGTAGTCAACCCCTTGAAATTGTCGAAAACCTTTTGCGACAAGTCGAGCATTATAGACAGTAATATTACCGTCAGCGTCAGTCTTTTTCTTGAAGATCCATTTATTCTCAATTGCTTGCCGATCATCGGGCAAGTCAACCAAAGTCCATACTTTGTTCTCATACATGGATCCCATCTCAGATTTCATGGCTTCAAGCCACTTTGCGGAATCTGGGCTCACCATCGCTTCTTCATAGTTCGTAGGTTCATCATGATCTAGTAGCATGATTTCCAAAACAGGATTACCATACCACTCTGGCGCGGATCTTGCTCTGGTTGATCTACGAGGTTCAGTAGTATCTTGTCCTGAAGTTTCATGATCATCATCATTAGCTTCCTCACTTGTTGGTGTAGGTGTCGCAGAAACGGTTTTCTGTGATGTACTACTTTCCAATAAGGGAGCAGGTACAGTTACCTCGTCAAGTTCTACTTTCCTCCCACTCACTTCTTTCGAGAGAAACTCCTTCTCTAGAAAGGATCCATTCTTAGCAACGAATGTCTTGCGTTCGGTCTGTGATAGAAGGTGTACCCAACAGTCTCCTTTGGGTATCCTATGAAGACACATTTCTCCGATTTGGGTTCGAGCTTATCAGGTTGAAGCTTTTTCACATAAGCATCGCAGCCCCAAACTTTAAGAAACGACAACTTTGGTTTCTTGCCAAACCACAGTTCATAAGGCGTCGTCTCAACGGATTTTGATGGTGCCCTATTTAACGTGAATGCGGCCGTCTCTAAAGCGCATCCCCAAAACGATAGCGGTAAATTAGTAAGAGACATTATAGATCGTACCATATCTAGTAAAGTACGATTACGACGTTCGGACACACCATTACGCTGTGGTGTTCCGGGTGGCGTGAGTTGTGAAACTATTCCATAATTTTTCAAATGTACACCAAACTCGTAACTCAAATATTCTCCTCCACGATCAAATCGTAAAAATTTTATTTTCTTGTTACGATGATTTTCAACTTCACTCTGAAATTCACGTGTCCGGCGGGGTGGACATGTCTGGCGCGGCGAGGGCGCGTCCGGATGCGCGGTGGAGGAGTGGATCTAGGGTTTCATCCGCGAAAATGAACGGGGTGCACATATTTATAGGTAGAGGGAGCTAGTAGAGTCCAAATGAGGTGCAGTTTTCGGCCACGCGATCGTGATCAAACGACGGAGAGGGTGGAGAGGGTTTAGGTGGGTTTTGGGCCACTTTGGAAGGGTGTTGGGCTGCAACACACACGAGGCCTTTTCGGTCCCTCGGTTAACCGTTGGAGCATCAAACAAAGTCCAAATGGTACGAAACTTGACAGGCGGTCTACCGGTAGTAAACCATGGCTGCTTGGCAAGTCTCGGTCCAATCCGGAAATGTTTAATCCCCACACATGAAAGAAAGCTAGAAATGACCACCGGAGGAGAACGAGGCGCCGGATTGCAAAACGGACAACGGGGAAAATGCTCGGATGCATGAGACGAACACGTATGCAAATGAAATGCACATGATGACATGATGTGCAATGCATGACATGCAAGAAATGACAAGACAACACCAGCGAATAACTAGACGACACCTGGCACATCGGTCACGGGGCGTCACATTAAGACCCGGACTTGTATCCGGTTTGTATTAGAGATAGGCTAGTCCTAATCCTAATAGGACTCCACATGTAACCCGCCCCTTCAACATATATAAGGAGGGGTAGGGATCCCCAAAGAGGGAGGGGCAAGAGAAAATAACCTTAGGGCTAGACACAAAGAGGAGAGCCGGTTTATGGCGACTCCCTCGTGATGATAATGAGACCTAGCCTCAAACAGCATGTAGGGTTATTACCGGATGATATTTCTTGGGGCCCGAAGCTGTCTAAACCCTTGTCTTGTGTTGCATCTCTCGATTCCGCTCAACCCCTCTCAAGCTACCACATAGATGCGTTGGCCTCACGACTAAGTCCTGACACTAAGGACATGTGTCGTGTCAATTCCACAACAGCAAGAGTTGGAGTACAAATGTGGTAAGTTACATCGGGGGTGTTATAACACTCCACCACTACGAAAGGATCTCGTCCCAAGATCTAGGACTGAAAGAACTCCGGATATTTAGAACGGAGGTGGTCCTCGCGTTCCCAGGTGGCTTCTCGGTCGGAATGGTGTGACCACTTCACTTTCAGGAATTTGATAGACTTGTTTCGAGTCTTGCGCTCGGTTTCTTTAAGGATAGCAACGAGATGCTCATGATAAGACATGTCTTCTTGGAGATCAATCTCTTCGAAGTTCATGCTGCGGTCAGGAGTCTTGAAACACTTGCAAAGCTGTGACACGTGAAACATGTCGTGCACGTTTGCGAAGTTGGATGGGAGCTGAAGTTGATAGGCGAGGTCGCCTCTTTTTGCCAATGATCTTGAAAGGACCCACGTATCTAGGGGAAAGCTTCCCTTTGATACCGAAGCGGCGAGTACCTTTCATTGGAGAGACATGGAGGTAGACATGGTCTCCTATCTTGAAAGCCAAGTCACAATGCTTGCTGTCATAGTAACTCTTCTGGCACGATTGCGCGGCTTTGAGATTTTCACGGATGACTTTACACAGTTCTTCGGCTTCTGTGATTAACTCATTGCCAAGAAGTTGGCATTCACCAGTCTCTGACCAATTAAGAGGAGTGCGACACTTTCTGCCATAGAGAATCTCGAATGGGGCCTTGCCCGAACTCACTTGGAAGCTGTTGTTGTAGGAGAACTCGGCATATGGAAGACAATCTTCCCACTTCATACCGAAAGAAATGACACAAGCCCTGAGCATATCTTCAAGAATTTGATTAACTCGCTCGACTTGTCCACTAGTTTGAGGATGGAAGGCTGTGCTGAAGCGAATGTTGGTGCCCATGGCCTTCTGAAAGGAATCCCAGAACTTAGAAGTAAAGATGCTTCCACGATCTGAAGATATCAACTGCGGAATGCCGTGCAAGGAGACAATCCTGGAGGTATATAGCTCTACCAACTGAGCTGCTGTGATAGATTCTTTGATAGGAAGAAAGTGAGCCACTTTAGTAAGCTTGTCGATGACAACAATGATAGCATCATTGCCACGCTTGGACTTGGGAAATCCAGTCATGAAGTCCATCTCAATATGGTCAAACTTCCATTATGGAATGGCAAGAGGTTGGAGGAGACCAGATGGCCGTTGGTGTTCTACCTTCACTCTTCTGCAGACATCACATTCATTCACGAACTAAGCAATTCCTCGCTTCATTCGAGTCCACCAATACGACTGCTTGAGGTCATGGTACATCTTTGTACCTCTAGGATGAATAGATAAGAGTGAATTGTGAGCCTCGTTCATAATGATTTTACGAAGGTCACCCTTAGGAATAACAATTCGATCCTCGAAGAATAGAGTATCTTTGTCATCAAGGCGATAACACTTGTACTTGGGTTGGCTCTTGGCAATCCCATTTTTTACCTTCTTCACCATTGCATAAAGAAGTTGTGCCTCACGAATTTGATCTTCAAAAGTAGGAGAGACTTGGAGGTTGGCAAGAAATCCTTGAGGAACAACTTGGAGATTAAGTTTTGTAGAAAGCTTCACAAAGATCCGGTTGGAAGGGCTTGAGAATCAAACTGTTGCAGTAAGCCTTCCTGCTCAAAGCGTCTGCAATGACATTGGCCTTGCCTAGAGTATATTCAATACTCGGATTATACTCTTGAATTATTTCGACCCAACGAGTCTGCCTCAGGTTGAGGTTGGGTTGAGTGAAGATGTACTTGAGGCTCTTATGATCAGTGAAGATGTCCACTTTCCTTCCCAACAAGAGATGTCTCCATGTTAAAAGAGCATGGACAACTGCCGCCAACTCGAGGTCATGAGTGGGGTAGTTCTTTTTGTTGGGCTTCAACTGGCGAGAGGTATCGGCCACAACTTTCTTCTCTTGCATTAACATAGCACCGAGACCTTGCAGGGAAGCATCACAGAAAACTTCGAATGGTTTGGATTCATCAGGAGGAGTCAGAAGTGGAGCTATGACTAACTTCTCTTTGAGGGTGTTGAAAGCAATGTCACATTCAGGCGTCCATACATACTTCACATGCTTCTAGTGGAGGTTGGAAAGAGGCTTCGCAATCTTAGAGAAATTCTCAACGAATCTTCGACAATAGCTTGCAAGCCCAAGGAAACTGTGGAGTTGCTTCACATTCTGAGGCGGTTCCCAATTCACAATTGCACACACCTTCTCAAGATTAACAGCTATGCCCTTGGCTGAGATGATATGGCCAAGGTAGAGAACCTCATCAAGCCAAAACTCGCACTTTGAAAACTTCGCATAGAATTGATGTTCTCTGAGTTTGTCCAACACCAATCTCAAGTGCTTGGCATGATCCTCCTTGTTCTTGGAAAAGAACAAGATGTCATCGAGATACACCAAGACGAAATCATTTGTGTAAGGGTTGAAGATGAAGTTCATCATGTGAGAGAACGTTGGAGGAGCGTTGACAAGGCCGAAAGACATGACAGTGTATTCGTAAGAACCATAGCTTGTTCTGAATGATGTCTTCGGGATATCTTGTTCACGAATGCGAATCTGATGATAGCCCATACGGAGGTCAAGCTTGGAGAATACTTGGGCACCTTTGAGTTGCTCGAATAGCTCATTGATGTTGGGAAGTTGGTACTTGTTCTTTATTGTTTTCTTGTTCAATGGACGGTAGTCGACGCAGATTCGGTCCGTGCCATCCTTCTTCTTGACAAAAATAACACCACAGCCCAATGGAGAAGAACTCGGTCGGGGAAATGACTTAGTGAAATTCTAAGTCCCTAAAATCGGCAATACCATGAGAGCTACTTTGCATGCTTGTGCTAGTCACCACATTTATCACAAAAATACATGGCATACACCCTGTGAAGATGGCATGGCATAGCCCAAAACACATGTAGAGCTCAAGTCCATCTGCAGCACAAAATAAATGTAGCAAAAATGACAAATGCTCATACTCTGCTAAGAAAGAGGAACTAACATTTTATAGCACTCTTGCATCAATTATTTGGGCATCAAGATGGACTCAAACAAGCATGGAACAATGGGACAAAATGAAGAGCACAACATGATGAACATTTTGATATATGGCACGCACAAAACAGAGCTACGGATGAGGAGTTATGGCATGTTGAACTGTGCTTGAAAATATTGCAGACATGGAGAAAAACGAGGTCAACCTAATGTTTGTCTGGACTGGATCTGGATCTGGCGCGCGCGGAAGCCGAGGTTCACCGGAACTGCTGGCCGGAGTGGAAGAACAGGCGGTGGCCGGAATCACTGGAGCAGGCCGGAGTTGCGGGGAAGAGCAGATCCGGCGCGACGGTGGGTGCCCGAAGCGGAGGAGGGTTCGCCGGCGACCTCCCGGCGGTGGGGTGGCGCCGTGTGAGCTCTGGGCGACCCTGGGGAGCTCCGGCTGGCGCTGGGCGTCGGCGAGGGTTGGCGGCGGCGGCGGAGAAGAGAACGGCGGCGGGGGCACGCGCCGGCGGAGGCGCGGGGCGGCTCGGGCCTGGAGGGCCCGCTGCGGGCTCGCCGGGCCGGCGGCGGAGGTGGGCGGTGCGGGACACGTGGCGGCTCCTGACTGGTCCGGTGGCAGTGGCGGACACGTCCGGCTGCGCCTGGACTGGTCCGGCGCCGGAGAGGGACTAGGTTAGGGTTGGACTGCGCGAAAATTTCGGGAGCGGCACATATTTATAGGTAGAGGGAGCTAGGAGAGTCCAAATGAGGTGCGGTTTTCAGCCACGCGATCGTGATCGAACGGCCGAGGGGAAGGAGGGGGTTTGGATGGGTTATTGGGCCACTTTGGAGGGGTGTTGGGCTGCAACACACACGAGGCCTTTACGGTTCCTTGGTTAACCGTTGGAGTATCAAACGAACTCCAAATGGCACGGAACTTGACAGGCGGTCTACCGGTGGTGTACCAAGGATGCTTGGCAAATCTTGGTCCATTCCGTGAATGTTTAACACCCACTCACGAAAAGAGGCAAAAGGGGGCGCCGGAGGACATAGGAGTGTCGGATTGCAAAACGGACAACGGGGAAAATGCTCGGATGCATGAGACGAACACGTATGCAAATGCGATGCAAATTATGACATGATATGAAATGCATGACATGGAAAAAAAAATGCAAAACGAAGACAAACCCAACCACGAAGGGAATCACATAACTTCAAGTCGAAAATGGCAAGAGTTGGAGTACAAATATGGTAAGTTACAGTGAGGCTCCAAATAGTGATCATGGTGATCCAAGTGAGGCTCCAAATGGTGATCATGGTGATCCAAGTGAGGCTCCAAATGATGATACAAGTGAGGCTCCAAATGGTGACCAACCTTCTGTTGTTGTGAGTTCTGCTAGGTATGTAAATCTTGCAAGGGTCAAATACTACTGTACATTTATCACTTGACATGATCTCAATACCCTTTATGTTTTGCACAGCTCTATGATAGATTTGAAGAAACCGTGCAAGGTACCAACAACCAAGAGGAGAAGAGAAGAAGCAATGAGCACAAGGTGCACGAGGAGCAAAGTGATGGCAAGAAGCTCAAGGAACAGACAGAAGCCCCAACGCTATTTATGAATAAGGGTTACCCTATGAATAATTATGAAACATTATGAATAATGTTGTATTTCTGTTGGATGATGTTGGACCTATGTTAGTACTATGTTTGACATGATGTTTAAATCTGTTGGATGATGTTTGAATGAGCACATGGTTTTTCCTTTTTTTGATTTTTTTGAATTTTGTTTTGCTCATTTGAATTCTGGTCAAACCTAACTTTGACCAAGATTTAAACAAGTCTAAAACATAAAAATGAAAAACTAAGCCTGGATCCTTCTTAGTCAATCCAAAATGAAGCCGTGGTGAGGTTTTTGATTTTTTCATGAAAAATGTGCTAAAAAGAGGGGTCAAAAGGTAGGGTAAACGGCCTCATTTCTAAGCAATGTTTTTTCTGACCTTGTCTAAATCAGCCAAATAACTTTCCTACACATATATTCTATATATACAGACTATGTGCACTGGGTTTTCCATTTTTTGATTTTTTTAAATTTGTTTTTCTTATTTGAATTCTGGTCATATTTAACTTTGACCAAGATTTATACAAGTGTAAAACATCAAAATGAAAAACTAAGCCTGGATCCTTCTTAGTCACTCCAAATGAAGATGTGGTGAGTTTTTTGAAATTTTGATGTTCAGTTCCCCAATACACTTCTCTTCACTTCATACAAGAGAGTTTCAGATACTCGAGATATCACCCAATACACATGAACTTATCGTTTAAATGTATGTACACCTTGTTTTATCAACTTAAATTGTTAGTATATGACATAAGAAGACTATGTGTGTAGGTTTTTTATTTTCCTGATTTTTATTTAATTTATTATGCTCATTTGGAATCTAGTCAAACATAGCTTTGACTGTTCCAAACCCCTCCCAAACCCCGCTAACCCTAGCGCCAAACAAGGACCGTCCATCTAACCCTAGCGGCGATCAAGGGCCGTCGATCTAACCCTTCTAGAAGGAATCTGCGGGGAGGAGGGGGCGATTGCTACCTCTTTTAGCACTACGTTGGTTTTCCCCGAAGAGGAAGGAATGATGCAGCAAAGTAGCGTAAGTATTTCCCTTAGTTTTTAAGAACCAAGGTATCAATCCAGTAGGAGTTGCAAATAAATCCTCGCAACCAACGCAAATAGGGGTTGTCAATCCCTATAGGGCCACTAATGAGAGTGAGATCTGATAGATATGATAAGATAATATTTTTGGTATTTTTATGATAAAGATGCAAAGTAAAATAAAGGCAAAGTAAATAACTAAGTCGTAGGAGATTGATATGATAAAGATAGACCCCGGGGCCATAGGTTTCACTAGTGGCTTCTCTCGAGAGCATAAGTATTCTACGGTGGGTGAACAAATTATTGTTGAGAAATTGAAAGAATTGAGCATAGTTATGAGAATACCTAGGTATGATCATGTATATAGGCACCACGTCTGAGACAAGTAGACCGACTCCTGCCTGCATCTACTACTATTACTCCACTCATCAACCACTATCCAGCATGCATCTAGAGTATTAAGTTAAAAACAGAGTAACGCCTTAAGCAAGATGACATGATGTAGAGGGATAGCCTCATGCAATATGAAGAAAACCCCATCTTGTTATCCTCGATGGCAGCAATACAATACGTGCCTTGCTGCCCTTACAGTCACCGGGAAAGGACATCGCAAGATTGAACCCAAAGCTAAGCACTTCTCCCATTGCAAGAAAGATCAATCTAGTAGGCCAAACCAAACTGATAATTCGAAGAGACTTGCAAAGCTAACCAATCATACATAAAAGAATTCAGAGAATATTCAAATATTATTCATAGATAGACTTGATCATAAACCCACAATTCATCGCTCTCAACAAACACACCGCAAAAATAAGATTACATCAAATAGATCTCCACAAGAGAGGGGGAAAACATTGTATTGAGATCCAAAAAGAGAGAAATAAGCCATCTAGCTACTAACTATGGACTCGTAGGTCTGAGGTAAACTACTCACACTTCATCGGAGGGCTATGATGTTGATGTAGAAGCCCTCCGTGATCGATGCCCCCTCCGGCGGAGCTCTGGAACAGGCCCCAAGATGGGATCTTGTGGATGCAGAAAGTTACGGCGGTGGAATTAGGGTTTTGGCTCCGTATCTGATCGTTTGGGGGTACGTGGGTATATATAGGAGGAAGAAGTACTTCGGTGGAGCAACTAGGGGCCCACGAGGGTGGAGGGCGCGCTGGGGGGGGGGGGGGGGGGTAGGCGCGCCCCCTACCTCGTGGCCTCTTGTTACGTGGCTTGATGTGGGGATCAAGTCTCTTGAGTTGTATTCGATGAGAAAATCACGTTCCCGAAGGTTTCATGCAGTTTGGACTCCGTTTGATATTCCTTTTCTTTGAAACCCTAAAACAGGCAAACAATAGCAATTCTAGGCTGGGCCTCTGGTTAATAGGTTAGTCCCAAAAATAATATAAAAGTGGATAATAAAGCCCAATAATGTCCAAAACAGTAGATAATATAGCATGGAGCAATCAAAAATTATAGATACGTTGGACACGTATCAAGCACCCCCAAACTTAATTCCTGCTCGTCCTCAAGTAGGTAAATGATAAAAATAGAATTTTTGATGCAGAGTGCTACTTGGCATAATTATAATGTAATTCTCATAAATTGTGGTATGAATATTCAGATCCGAAAGATTCAAGACAAAAGTTCATATTGACATAAAAATAATAATACTTCAAGCATACTAACTAAGCAATTATGTCTTCTAAAAATAACATGGCCAAAGAAAGTTCATCCCTACAAAATCATATAGTTTAGTCATGTTTCATTTTCGTCACACAAGAATGCTATCATCATGCACAACCCCGATGACAAGCCAAGAAATTGTTTCATACTTTAGTAATCTCAAACCTATAAACTTTCATGCAATATATGAGCGCGAGCCATGGACATAGCACTATAGGTGGAATAGAATATAATGAGGGGGTTATGTGGAGAAGCCAAAAAAGGAGAAAGTCTCACATCAACGACGCTAATCTATGGGCTATGGAGATGCCCACCGATTGATGTTAATGCAAGGAGTAGGGATTGCCATGCAACAGATGCACTAGAGCTATAAATGTATGAAAGCTCAACAAAAGAAACTAAGTGGGTGTGCATCCAACTTGCTTGCTCACGAAGACCTAGGGCACTTAAGGAGGCCCATTGTTGGAATATACAAGCCAAGTCCTATAATGAAAATTCCCACTAGTATATGAAAGTGATAACATGAGAGACTCTCTACTATGAAGATCATGGTGCTACTTTGAAGCACAAGTGTGGCAAAGGACAGTAACATTGTCCCTTCTCTCTTTTTCTCTCTTTTTCTTTTTTTTTCTTTGGGCCTTTTCTTTTTTATGGCCTTTCTCTTTTTTTTGGGCCTTCTCTTTTTTATGGCATTTTTTAATTCCTCACTTGGGACAATGCTCTAAAAAATGATGATCATCACACTTCTATTTATTTACAACTCGATACTAGAATAAAGATGACTCTATATGAATGCCTTCGGCAGTGTACCGGGATATGCAATGGACCAAGAGTGACTGTTGAGGCATATCTCTCTCGAGGTAGTTTTGGAGATTGATGACAACATGTTTGCGGACTAATCATGTGCTTTGAGTATTTCACAGATTCATCCTTGGCATGAGACGTTTCCTTCCCTTCGGAGTGTCATTCAAGACGGTGTAGCTCTTTCGTTTCTCTTTTGGTGGACTAGTTGCGTAGAGGGCACCGTACTATCAAGAGGGGGTCCACTGGGGTATTGCATGGGTGGAATTAACACGTACACGTCAGCTTCTCTTCTCTCTTCTATGTCCTGTCTGGGTTCCAGCGGTAGTACCGCGCAACCTAGCAGTAGTACTGTTGAAGAGTCACAAGCGGTAGTACCGCTCCGCAGCGGTAGTACCGCCCGTGACTCCATAGTAGTACTACCGTTGGCCTACCTGGCACCACTGCCTCGTCGTCAGCCTCGATGGAGAGATCCTCTCTCTCTCTTCTATGTCCCAGCGGCAGTACCGCACTACCAGCGGTAGTACCGCCGAAGGGTCACAAGCGGCAGTACCACTCCGCAGCGGTAGTACCGCCTGTGACCCCGTTGTTGTACTACCGCTGGGCTGTCTGGCTCCTACCGCCTCGACTCGAGGGCTCTTTTCCTCGTGTTGGGTTTTGCGGCACTAGTTGAAGTTGTAGGGACGGTAGTACCGTTTCGGAGCGGTAGTACCGCCCTTACCACCGCGGTAGTACCGCGCTGGGTCCAGATCCTTGCTGCTCTTCTCTGAGCGGCAGTACCGCTCGCTGGAGCGACAGTACCGCTGGCTCAGCGGTAGTACCGCCCTCGTTAGTGGTACTACCGCTCTGTGCGGGGCTGGTTGGTGGGGCAACGATTGGATTGTTGCCCCCACTATAAAAGGGGGTCCCCTTCTTCTGCTTTGACTTACCTCTTCCCCCCAAGCTCCATTAATGCTCAAGCTCCATTAAATGCTCCAAGCTCCATTTTCACCTGATCTATATCTCTAGCCAATCAAACTTGTTGATTTGCTCGGCAGTGGTTGAGAAGGCCCCGATCTACACTTCCACCAAGGGATTTTCGATTCCCCCACTCATCCCTAGCGGATCTTGTTACTCTTGGGTGTTTGAGCACCCTAGACGGTTTAGGTCACCACGGAGCCATAGTCCATTGTGGTGAAGCTTCGTGGTTGTGTTGGGAGCCTCCGATTAAGTTGTGGAGATTGCCCCAACCATGTTTGTAAAGGTTCGGTTGCCGCCTTCAAGGACACCAATAGTGGATTCACGACATCTCGCATTGTGTGAGGGCGTGAGGAGAATACAGTGGCCCTAGTGGCTTCTTGGGGAGCATTGTGCCTCCACAGCGCTCTAACGGAGATGTACTTCCCCTCAAAAGGAAGGAACTTCGGTAACACATCCTCGTCTTCATCGGATCCACTCTTGGTTATCTCTTACCTTTACTTGTGCAAGCTCTTTAGTGTTACTTCTCTTGCTTGCTTGTATGCTTGTTGTTATTGCATCATATAGGTTTCTCACCTAGTTGCACATCTAGACAACCTACTTTGATGCAAAGTTTAATTTGGTAAAGAAAAGTTAAAAATTGATAGTTGCCTATTCACCCCCCCCCTCTAGTCAACCATATCGATCCTTTCAGTGACATGTATGAAAGAATTATGGACGGTGGCTTTGCCACAATACTATGTCAACTACATGACCATGCTAAGCAATATGACAATGATGAATGTGTCATGATGAACGGAATGATGGAAAGTTGCATGGCAATATATCTATGAATGGCTATGGGAATGCCATAATAGGTAGGTATGGTGGCTGTTTTGAGGAAGATATAAGGAGGTTTATGTGTGAAAGAGCGTATCATATCACGGGGTTTGGATGCACCGCCGAAGTTTGCGCCAACTCTCAATGTGAGAAAGGGCAATGCACGGTACCGAAGAGGCTAGCAAGGATGGAAGGGTGAGAGTGCGTATAATCCATGGATTCAACATTAGTCATAAAGAACTCATCTACTTATTGCAAAAATCTACAAGTCATCACAAACCTCGGTACTACGCGCATGCTCCTAGGGGGATAGATTGGTAGGAAAAGACCATCGCTCGTCCCCGACCGCCACTCATAAGGAAGACAGTCAAATAACACCTCATGTTTCAAATTTGTTGCATAACATTTGCCATACGTGCATGCTACGGGACTTGCAAACCTCAACACAAGTATTTCACAATTTCACAACTACTCAACTAGCACGACTTTGATATTATTACCTCCATGTCTCAAAACAATCATCAAGCATCAAACTTCTCTTAGTATTCAACACACTCATAAGAAAGTTTATTATTAATCTTGCATACCAAGGATATTAGGATTTAAGAAAATTACCATGCTATTAAGACTCTCAAAATAATCTAAGTGAATCATGAGATATCAATAGTTTCTATAAAACAAATCCGCCACCGTGCTCTAAAAGATATAAGTGAAGCACTAGAGCAAAATCATATAACTCAAAAGATATAAGCGAAACACATACAGTATTCCAACAAATTCCAAATCATGTATGGCTCTCTCAAAAGGTGCGTACAGCAAGGATGATTGTGGTAAACTAACAAGCAAAGACTCAAATAATACAAGACGCTCCAAGCAAAACACATATCATGTGGCAAATAAAAATATAGCTCCAAGTAAAGTTACCGATAGAAATAGACGAAAGAGGGGATGCCTGCCGGGGCATCCCCAAGCTTTGGCTTTTAAGTGCCCTTAGATTATCTTGAGGGTTCCATGGTCATCCCCAAGCTTAGGCTCTTGCCACTCCTTGTTCCATAATCCATCAAACCTTTACCCAAAACTTGAAAACTTCACAACACAAAACTTAAAGTAGAAAATCTTGTGAGCTCCGTTAGCGAAAGAAAACAAAAGACCACTTCAAGGTACTGCAATGAACTCATTATTTATTTATATGGGTGTTATGTCTACTGTATTCCAACTTCTCTATGGTTTATAGACTATTTTACTAGCCATAGATTCATCAAAATAAGCAAACAACACCCGAAAAACAGAATCTGTCAAAAACAGAACAGTCTGTAGTAATCTGTAGCTAGCGCAAGATCTGGAACCCAAAAAATTCTAAAATAAATTTCTGGACGTGAGGAATTTATCTATAAATCATCTGCAAAAATAATTAACTAAATAGAACTTTCCAAATACAAATTACAGCAGTTCTCGTGAGCACTAAAGTTTCTTTTTTTTACAGCAAGTTCAACAAGACTTTCCCCAAGTCTTCCCAACGGTTCTACTTGGCACAAACACTAATTAAACACAAAAAACACAACCAAAACATAGGCTAGATAATTTATTTATTACTAAAAAGGAGCAAAAAGCAAGGAATAGAAATAAAATTGGGTTGCCTCACTACAAGCGCTATCGTTTAACGCCCCTAGCTAGGCATAACAAGCAAGAATAGATCTTGGTATTGCCATCTTTGGTTTTCAACTTTTAGCGGAATCAAGTTCGAATCCGGGAGGTTCTTTATGTTTCCCTTCATATTCTGAATTTTTTAGATCTAACGAATCCCACCGCTTATTGCAAAGGGTAATCAACATATTCATGCGGTGAATATTTCCACTAATGTTCTTAAGAGGTTCAAGAGATTTCTGCAAGATTTTAGTAACTTCACAATTTTTTTCGAAAACTTGTGTCTCTTCCTAGGTAGGATGAGGCCCCTTTTGTTGAGGTAGTGTTCCCACTATACCATCTATAATTTCAAGTGCAATATGGGGATCGATTTCAATAAAATTGCCTTTGGCAACGCAATCCAAGAGTTGTCTATGAGACAAATTTAATCGAACATAAAAATTGCAAAGCAAAATTCTCAGATTTATTTCAGAGGTACAATTATGATGAGATTCTATTATTCTCAACCAGGCATCTTTTAAGTTTTCTCCTAACCTTTGTTTAAAGTGAAAGATTTCGAACTCAGGGGTCAACAGAGAAGATAAGGGACTAGCCATAACGACAAGCAAGCAAACTAACACACAAGCAAACAAAAAGCAAGCGGGCAAATAGAGGCAGGATAGAGAGAGAGGGGGCAAATAAAACAGCAAGGGTGAAGTGGGGGAGAAGAAAACGAGAGAGAAATGGCAAATAATGTAATGCGGGAGATAAGGGTATGTGATGGGTACTTGGTATGTTGAATTTTGCGTAGACCTCCCCGGCAACGGCGCCAGAAATCCTTCTTGCTACCTCTTTTAGCAATGCGTTGGTTTTCCCCAAAGAGGAAGGGATGATGCAGCAAAGTAGCGTAAGTATTTCCCTCGGTTTTTAAGAACCAAGGTATCAATACAGTAGGAGGCTACGCGCGAGTCCCTTGCACCTCCACAAACCAAATAAATCCTCACATCCAACGCAAATAGGGGTTGTCAATCCCTATAGGGCCACTTACGAGAGTGAGATCTGATAGATATGATAAGATAATATTTTTGGTATTTTCATGATAAAGATGCAAAGTAAAATAAAGGCAAGTAAATAACTAAGTAGTACGAGATTGATATGATAAAGATAGACCCGGGGGCCATAGGTTTCACTAGTGGCTTCTCTCGAGAGCATAAGTATTCTACAGTGGGTGAACAAATTACTGTTGAGCAATTGACAGAATTGAGCATAGTTATGAGAATATCTAGGTATGATCATGTATATAGGCATCACATCCGAGATAAGTAGACCGACTCCTGCCTGCATCTACTACTATTACTCCACTCATCGACCGCTATCCAGCATGCATCTAGAGTATTAAGTTAAAAACAGAGTAACGCCTTAAGCAAGATGACATGATGTAGAGGGATAGACTCATGCAATATGAAGAAAACCCCATCTTGTTATCCTCGATGGCAGCAATACAATACGTGCCTTGCTGCCCTTACTGTCACCGGGAAAGGACACCGCAAGATTGAACCCAAAGCTAAGCACTTCTCCCATTGCAAGAAAGATCAATCTAGTAGGCCAAACCAAACTGATAATTCGAAGAGACTTGCAAAGATAACCAATCATACATAAAAGAATTCAGAGAAGATTCAAATATTATTCATAGATAGACTTGATCATGAACCCACAATTCATTGGTCTCAACAAACACACCGCAAAAAGAAGATTACATCGAATAGATCTTCACAAGAGAGGGGGAGAACATTGTATTGAGATCCAAAAAGAGAGAAGAAGTCATCTAGCTACTAACTATGGACCCGTAGGTCTGAGGTAAACTACTCACGCTTCATCGGAGGGGCTATGATGTTGATGTAGAAGCCCTCCGTGATCGATGCCCCCTCTGGCAGAGCTCCGGAACAGGCCCCAAGATGGGATCTCGTGGATACAGAAAGTTACGGCGGTGGAATTAGGGTTTTGGCTCCGTATCATATTGTTTGGGGGTACGTGGGTATATATAGGAGGAAGAAGTACGTCGGTGGAGCAACAGGGGGCCCACGAGGGTGGAGGGCGCGCCTGGGGGGGGGGGGGTTAGGCGCGCCCCCTAAGTCGTGGCTTCCTGTTATGTGGCTTGACGTAGGGTCCAAGTCTCCTGAGTTGTATTCGATGAGAAAATCACGTTCCCGAAGGTTTCATTCCGTTTGGACTCCGTTTGATATTCCTTTTCTTCGAAACCCTAAAACAGGAAAAAAACAGCAACTCTGGGATGGGCCTCCGGTTAATAGGTTAGTCCCAAAAATAATATAAAAGTGGATAATAAAGCCCAATAGTGCCCAAAACAGTAGATAATATAGCATGGAGCAACCAAAAATTATAGATACGTTGGAGACGTATCAGCGATTCGCGAGATGCAATCTGATTGGCTGGGAGATTATTTTTTTAACAAATACCGGGCGTGCTGGATGGATCATTGGGTCGTCTCGTTGTCTGGGCCTGAGACCACAGTAAATAGACCGTCTCAGCCTTTCCAGGCCTTGCATGCATGGGAGGCGGCGACGTGGGTTTGCCACCGTGGGAGGTGGATGTGCATGCATGCGAGCAAGGCGAGCGAGGCGCGCTAGGCGAGCTAGGTGGTTCAGGGCAGTGGTTCAGGGCAGCGAGTCAGATGCACCGCCCGATCAAAGAGCTATGGAGTGATTCAGATGTAGGCACGCGCCCCATGCACCATTTTCGTGCAAAAATTAAAGAGTGCAAAACGTAACGGATACACACACGCACCGTTCTCATCCTTGCTCTCTTCCTCTCCCACCCACAAGCCAGATCCGATCCGTTCTCTCCAACTTCAAACACCCAAGCGACCGAGCCCTCCCCAAGCGAGACCAAGTGAAGATGCAGTTCAACGGGCCGAACTTCAGCCGTCTGCATGTCATGCCGGAACTGCGCTACCCACCGGGCGTGCTCGTGGAGAGGGAGCTCCGTGTGTGGGCTATTTCAAGGTGGAGGGGTTCCGTCGAACTCACCCGCGCCTTCCTCAGAGCCGGCTATGCACACCTCCCACGGGGCTCACCTAGGATGTTCACCCTGAACGAGGTTCGTGACCGCGGCGACATCCTCCTACTGCTCACGGTCACCTTCACCAACCCGTTTGACGCGCGCGAGCTCCTCGGCAAAGTCTTTTGGTGCGGCTGCGAGGCCATCTTCTTCACCGTGTACAACATCTACACCAACTACGAGAGCATCTTCCCCACTCGAGGCCAGATGCACTCCCTTCCCTACAAGGACGAGGAGGAGGTGTGAAGATGAAGATGGTGTTGAAGGGGCGCGTGACCAAGGTGGAAGAAGGAGGTCAAGATGAAGATGTTCAAGCCCGGAGTCAAGCTCGTCATGTTTTGTTTTTATCTTGTTGCTTTTCTATGTCGTGTTGTGTCGTGTCATGTTTCGTCATGTGTCCGTGAACTTATTAAGGATACGGTGTGTTGCATCTTATCTAAGTTATTGGGGTTTATTATGTGTGTTAAAAATGTATGTGCCCAAACATATCATTTCTTTCCTAAACCAAGTCATGAAGTTCGAGAACTTGTGGTTTTCATTAATGAAAATCGGAGGGGGTGAGAAGCCCTCTGTTTCATTCAAAAAAATAAGTCATGAACTAACATGCAAATTTATTCCCTTTAAATCCTAAACCAAGTGCCACTCTAACCCTAAACCAAGTGCCACTCTAACCAAACTCATGTGGCAGTGAAAACATACGTTTTCAACCTTCCAACCCTCCAAAATTTCAGTGCAAAACAAAGGAAAACCACTCTCACGCGTGTGCAAACATTCACGGTCTCACTATTTTTTTGACAAATTTCACGGTCTCACAATGTATACCTTCCTTCCCTACCCATGTCAAAGTCTTGCCATCTGTCCTAATGGTTACCAGTGCAGCCCTAAACACCACAAACCCATGCGGTCCTGGGTTCGAGTCCCCAGCCGCACCAATTTTTTGTGCATTTTCCACCCTTCATTTTTTGACAAATTATTTTTTTCTCAATGTAATGCCCTTAAAAAATGTTCATTTATTTTGGCACCAGGTGTAAATCTCTACCAGAGCCGAGGCACGTTTTCCATGACATTTTGGTCTTTGATTTAAATCATGGTGTATTTGAATTGGATTAATTAAATTGCTATTAAATATTTAACAGCTCCAAAAAATTTCTAATCTTAATTGTTTGGCTCTGGAATAATTCAATTAGCTTCCACAAAAAGTTTCAGCATTATGATTTACTGCCTAAATTAAATCAGAACACAAAATAGAAAAACACGCAAGAGAACCCCTGAATGGGCCTAATTGGATGCAGTTGGCCCATTAATCTAGCCTGCACTTGGCTCTACGCTCTGAATTTGGCCCAAGAGCAACCTTTTTTGACAGAAAGGCAGAGCAGAGAGCTGCATTTCATTGATCAAAAGTTTCTGAATTCCTTATTTCTTCTCTTTTTTTCAACATATTTAAATGTTGGTCACTTCTTCTTCTTTTTTCAACATTTAAACAACTTTGACCAACATTTAAACTAGGTGAATTTCTCATACAATTTCAAGATTACAAATTCCTCCATAATTCACGCCTTTCCATACATTTTCAACATTACAACCAGTGCGATTACCATACCTACAAATGCTCAAAAGTATTTGCAAATGGGTATTGGTAGTGCTTGATCTTCAAGCTTCCTAACCTTCTTCTTCAACATCCTAAGCTCAACAGCTAGCTATCTGTCAGTGCATGCTTCGCCCTTCCTCTCTTCTTCTGGAGCTCGTGCTGCGGCCACTGTCGTTCGTGGCAGCATGTGCAACCATTCTTCATGCTCTTCTTGTAGTTCATTCATCAGAGTCTTGGCCAAAGCATCGACCCAAAGAAAGAAGCATGTCACCTGCATGAACACCAAACAGATCAACCCAATCACTAGTAGAAAAAGGGTCAAATATGAAGCACATTAGTGCCGGTTTGAATTTGAGACGGCAATAATGTGTCCAGTGGGCCTGCCAGACCTAGGGTCTGCAAATTCAGGCCCAGAAGGTCAAGCATGCTCATAGGGCAGCGCACCATAGTTAGGCCCAGAAGCATGCTATATAGAGAAGTTCGAAGGAGAACCCGCAGCTGGGTTTATAAACCAGTGCGGCTGCCCTTCGCTCGGCGAGGTGGGACTAAACATTGTGCACCGCGGGTGGCAGCGCAACCCCTTTAGTACCGGTTCGTGGCTCCAACCGGTACTAATTGGGGGGGCCTTTAGTACCGGTTGGAGCCACTAACCGGTATTAAAGGGGCCGCTTCCCGCCGCTTGACTTGGCCAAAATTGGCCTTTAGTACCGGTTGGTGGCTCCAACCGGTACTAAAGGCCCCTCCTATATATATGGCACTTACGAAAAATTCAGTTTCATCCGCCGCCCGTCTTCTCCAACTTCATCACGCGACATCGCCGCCACCGCGCCGTCACCCATCGCGCGCCGCCCTCGCCGACCCCGCCGCCCGTCGTCACCGTCCCCATCGTCCCCGCCGCGCGCCGTCGCCCCCGCCGCCGCCCCGTACTACGTCGCCGTCTCGATCGCGTCGTCGCCCCCGCCGCCCGTCGTCAATGTCCCCGTCGCGTCGCCGTCTCGCGCCGCCGCCCCCCGCTTGTGCAGACACACATACACACACACACACATACACACACAGACACATACACACACACATGCACACACACACACAAACACACATATTTTTTACTTATTTTCTGTTTTCTGTTGTTTAAATTAATGTTAGATGAATTGCGTAGATAAAAATATTAGAATGTTAATGTTAGATGAATTATATAGAAAAGTTGTTAAATACTAATGTCAATTATTAGATGAATTAGCTAGATATTAATTAGGTATATATATGAGATTTGAACAAGTTGAATTAATATAACTAGTTTATTTTTAATAAGAAAATTAATAGAACTAGTTTATTTTTAGTAAATTCTTAGTTGAATTAGTCGAATTAATAGAACTAGTTTATTTTTAGTAAGAAAATTTAGTTATATGAGATTTGATGATCTAATCAAAATATTACTATATAGAACTACCTACTTTACTTTAGTAAGAAAATTAATAAAACTAGTTTATTTTTAGTAAATGCTTAGTTGAATTAGTAGAACTAGTTTATTTAGTTGAATTAATAGAACTAGTAAGTATTCAATATTTCACCTATATATATGAACATATGTTAGATATTAATGTCAAATGTTAGATGGATTAGATAGAAATTATATGAGATTGATCATCTAATTAACATTTAATATATATAACTAGCTACCTTATTTTTAGTAAGAAAATTAATAGAACTAGTTTAGTTGAATTAGTTGAATTAATTAGTTGAACTAGTTAGTTGAATTAGTTGAGCTACTTTATTTAGGTATATTTTTCATAGGTGCTTAGTTGAATTACTTGAATTAATAGAACTAATAAGTGTTTAATGTTTCACGTATGAACATAGGAATGTCGTCTGATGACGAACACGATTTATTATGTGCGGATACTGCGAAGACCAGCGCAGCCTGTGCGGCAGAAATTTTCTAGTTGATGATAGACGCTTCAACATCAAGCTGGATGAGAACTTCAAAGTGGATACAGTAAGTCACAAAGACAATTCTTTTTTCGTAATTAAGCATGACTTATACTTCATTTGCTTCAACTTATAATTTTAATTTTTCACTATTCTACTAGCGTATCCCCTGTCATGCAAGAATTTTTGTCTTGGATAAGATAGGTCTCAGTCCTAACAAAACTATGGAGGTAAAAAAAGTTTACTTGAAGACCAAGCATGGTTATATCTTCAACGTCAAAATATACAATGCAGACACATACACTTATTTTGAATGCAAAACTTGGCAAGCACAATGCAAGGCTTATGCATTTGAGCCTGATATGGTTATCACATTTGATATTCGTCCGGAAGATGATATTGAAGGTAATAGAGACATCTGGGTCGATGTGCATACGCCTCCAGTACCATTATGTCAGTTTCTCAACCATATTTATGTCCTCGATATTGTTTATTCAAAAATAGTTGACAAGTAATTTTTATTGACAACTTATTTCCAATCAAGCAAACATGTCCGGCGCTTGGTAGACAGGACCATCCATTGTCCCGGGGCTGAACTAAACTGCGAGGAGACAAGTCATTATGTTTAATGGCTTGAGGATCTTGATGCTGTCAAGACAAAAAAAAAATTCCTGCACTTAGAAATGTTAGTACTCAAAACGTGCGACCAATAATGTTCGTACTGAACTACGGTCACATATATTTAGGAAAGATGGTAAGAGTTTTACTATTTCTCCTCAGTGCATCTTTTGCATACATTATTTTTTAAGCTAAACTTCATTGCTAACTATGTTACTATACGATGTTCTTCAATAGGGACTCCGGATGAATGTTGTGCCTGATTGGATCGAGACTAAAGCTACCATGAATATTGTTAGCTTACGGCCAAGATATCCTACAATGCACTTTAGTGCATTCATGATTTCTAATAGCGGGGAATGCTTAATAGTAAAAGACTGGAGCAAAATTGTGAACGATTACAGAGAAGTACTAGGGGGCAGCAATCAGAAGCGCAACCCACGATTAGGAGACAGGTTCATCTGCATGCTCCAATATGATGAATCAGGAAAGCTATACATGTTCTATGTTATTTTACCTGAGAGAGAGCAGCGGGAGTGATTAGCTAGTTCATGCTCTTGGTACTTGTCCTTTCATGTCCGTGTTCTTCATCCTGAATTTAATCTCAAAGAGTGATTTGCTTTTGTGGTGTTATGAACGCTTATAATATCATTACCATGTTGAACTCGATGATATCTTTGCTTCTGGTACAAGTGAATGTTTCTTCTTTAAGCTAGTGTTGGTGGTGATTAGATAGCGGTAATGACTATATGATGATTAAATACTGGTAATGACGACTATGATGATTTTTAGCTAGCTAGTATATACTGTTGTTGGTGATGATATATATGATGCAAGAGTTTTTATATTAATATGATGATGATGATGATGATGATGATGATGATGATGATGATGAGTTATTATATCATTTATGAAAGAAGCCGCAGATTAGTTGCAACTGGATGGATCCTAGCTAAGTGATCAAGTATATGCCATATCCATATTATACTTGATCACCTGGTGATCAAGTATAATATGGATATGGCATATACTTGATCACTTAGCTAGGATCCACATGCATCCAGTCAAAACTAATCTGCGGTACTTCCACCTAATGATTTAACAACTCATTATAATGTAAAACAATCACTAAATTAAATTGAAAACATAAAATTAAAGTAAAAATAAAACCAAAACACCCCCAAACATTTAGTACCGATTGGTGTTACCAACCGGTACTAATGTCCTACACGCACCCGGGCCTGGCTCATGCCACGTGGTGGCACTTTAGCGCCGGTTCGTGACGAACCGGTACTAATGGGGGGCCTTTAGTCCCCACTCATTAGTGCCGGTTGTGGAACCGGCACTAAAGGCCCTTACGAACTGGCGCTAAAGGCCGGTTCTGCACTAGTGATTGCTCAAAGATCCCGATCACGAAAATGGTGCAACTGTCCTGATTCTTACCCCATTCTCGCTGCACACGTAGAACGGCGATTCTGGTTCCTCGGTGTGTGAGAAACCCTCCGATCAACGCCCTCCCAGCACCATGGACAGACGAAGACAGGCATGTCCACACGCGCCCGGCTCTGCATCCGCGAGGTGGCGCGGGAGCTTGAGGAAGACATGGAGCTCGGAGCCGAAGGGGGTCTCAACGCCGTTGCGCCCTCCACAGCTAGCTTCCCACCGCCACGCCCTCCACAGCTAGCTTCCCACCGCCGTGCTCTCTCTCTCTCTCTCTCTCTCTCTCTCTCTCTCTCTCTCTCTCTCGCCATGCTCACCGCCGTGCTCTCTGTCGCCGTGGTCACCGCCGTTGTCGCCCGCTTATATAGCACACCCGCGATTGCTCTCTGCTCAATGGCTCTCTGCTGGGTCCCACAAGCCACGCGTGCAATGGTCTGAATAAAATTGGCCGTCTCTGCCGCCTGGTCCCACCTGTAAGGGCCGAGTCAAAAGGTTAACCTGACGGAGATGGCAGAGTTCACGGAACGAGTCGGTGCACATGGACTAGGGGCAAAACTGAGCACAATTCGCATCTGAGGGCAAAACTGAGTATGCATGGACACCGCTGAGGCCAAAAGGATAATTAACCCTTTGTTTTAACCATACAAGGTGCATTGAACCATAATCAAGAGGCTAATTTGCTAGCCTGGTGTGTAATACTTTTATGTAGAGAAGGCCAAAAGGCACGTGTTGATGTTTTTCTTTGGAAAGTGGCAAAAGATTTGCCACATTCATTCATTGAGATGAATATGTTACAGAACCATCACAAATGTGGAAAAAACAAGAGAGAAGCCCACTCTCCCGGCATGACAATACCCTAGCCGGCCCGGCCGCAAACCATAAGGCGGCCTCACTACAGATGCACATGATGATGATCAGTGGAGGGTGTCAGCTTGTGGTTAAGGACACACGAGTTATGCTCGTCCCAAATCTCCTAGGGTGACCAACATTACAAGGGATGCCATGGCTTTACGCTTAGAGATACCATGGTGTATGATGGAGTTCCAGTGTTCCACCAGGTCTTGACGGCAATGAAGTCATTCCATGAGGCCACTTAAGCATGTGAAGCCCAAGCCAATCCTTCACCATGTTTCAAATCCGGAGGGAGTTGTGGCATTGAAAGGTCATGTGCGCTGCCGTCTCCGGGAGTTGTGTGTGTGTGTGTGTGTGTGTGTGTGTGTGTGTGTGTGTGTGTGTGTGTGTGTGTGTGTGTGTGAGAGAGAGAGAGAGAGAGAGAGAGAGAGAGAGAGAGCGCACTACATCCGAGTACATAGATCATGTGATCATCGTATTGAGGCATGCGAGAGAAGATGCTACGTAGCTACTCCTACGAAGCCGTGGCCCGTGGTACATAGATCAAGTTGAAAAAGAAGATGATGATTCCCCTCTCCAGCGCAGCACCAGAACATGGTTATAGATTTGTTTTTGTCTCCGGTAGTGAAGTGGTGGCGACGAAAAAATTGCACGAAAATTTTGGTCGAGTCTTGAGGTATTCGTGTATCAGGGGCACAAAATACCATGTGAGGCGACGTCGGGAGGCCATGTGCCCTATGGGCATGCTCTAAGCTAGGACGCATGGGCCATGTGGGTCATGCCCTCTCCGCTCCTCTGGTAGAGGTCCTCTAATACTTTGTCATAATTTTTTTCCACCTTCTTTTACTTATGGAGGGAAAAAAAACTGTTTTGCATGAAAAATGTAGACACGGAGACAGAAACTGATCTTCACACACTTTTTATTTGCGAAAAAACTTTCAATCTATTCATCTTCAATCATGGCAGTACAACGAACACCGGAACTAATAAAAATTACATCCAGATCCGTAGATCACATAACGACGACTACAAGAAGTCAAGAACTGAAGCGAGCCGAAGGCGCGCCGCTGTCATCGCCCCTCCCTCGCCGGAGCCGAGCAAAACTTGTTGTAGTTGACAGTCGAAAAGTCGCCGTGCTAAGGCCCCATAGGAAAACTAGTAACCAAACCCCAACGAACTTGCATTTGTTGAGCGAAAATAAGAGTTCAGCAGGAAGAACGTATGAAGAGATTGAGATGTTTGGATCTTGGGTAAATTTATAAGCTAAGAATGCACGTGAAGTATTAAAGGTACATTCGACTATATCTCATTCTATATAAACCATTTCTCAATCTATAGAAACCATTTGCTTTAGGTAGACCTGATGGTACTTCCACTCTTTTGGCATCTTATGAAACCCAATTCGAGATATATAAACTAGATCCTTGTTATTAGAATGATGATTTCTTGGCTATGAGTGAGTCATTTATTAATGGACATGATTTTCTCCTCCGAAAGTCCAAGTGGAGTCCAAGTAGTGGCAAACTAGAATCCTTCTTTTCTTTTCCCTTCATGGTTAGTTTCAGTTCAAATGACGAATTGAGACAGAAACCAATGGATTCCGGTGGCTGGTGGGATCCTATGTCTATAGATATATTCAAGTACCATTCTATTCCCCTTCCCTAGCGCCCAACAACCGTCGTTGATGAAGAGTAGCGTAGATAGGAAGAATCTAACCTGAAGCCCACGAACGTAGATGAACTACGACCAGATCCGAGCAATAAACTAAGGACAGATCCGCTGAAGACACACCTCCATGCGCCTACCTATGATGCTAGACACACCAACGAAACGGGGACTAGACGGGGAGAACCTTATTCCATCTTCAGGAAGCCGCCGTCGTCTCCTTGTCCTAAGCAAGATACAAACTCTAAGAAAACTCAAAGGAACATCTAAAAACAGAGCCCTTCCGTCAGCAAGAGCCGGGATACACCATGCCACCACGATCCTAAAGCCACCAGAGACAAGGCGGACCGGTGGTGGCGCCGGTGGGAGGCAGAGAAACCCTAAGCTTTTCTTAGGGAAGGAGGCAACTACATATCTTCATGCACTTTGTGAATAGGTAATAATCAATAAAACAATAAATATTCGACGAGAATGTGTTATGAGGAACAACAAAAAATATAGATATGAGGATGTATCATCGCATTGTGTTGTGTTGTACTTTTGCTCTAGTCTAGGCTTGGTTTGGTGGCATGTGTACGTTTATGTTTCCACGTTGGCGTTGTATGAGTCGTGTCTTTTTTACGTTGTACTAGAACAATGCACGTGCGTTACGACGGGATATAAATATTTTAATATGTTAGCGTGTGATTTACCTGTTAATAATAATGCGATTGTGTAAATAATTGTTTATTAAATTCTGACCATGAATTATCTTATATTTTGATTAGATATTTGATAAGTAAATTAAAATAAAATTGGTTCAGAAGATAAGTAGATAAGTTGATTGATTATCATATACTCTTTCTGTCTTATAATATAAGAGCGTTTTTGACACTACCATTTTTTACACTATAGTAGTGTCAAAAACGCTCTTATATATATTATCGGACGGAGGGAGTATGTGAAAAGTCGGACGAAAAGATGATGAAAAGAAAGGTGAAACGGGAACTTTACGTTATTTTTAAGTAAGCAGAGATTTTCTCGTTTTTAACGAACTCACATGGTGTTTTCTTGGACGTTGTATTATCTCATCTTTTACGAATTCACATCATGCATCTCCTCTATATTTCTTCTGAAAGATAAAGAGAAAAGCTAGGATCACGTAGGTGCCGTAACGTAGCAAGAGAGCGCCAGAGCAGACCGCGGAATAGAACGGCGCGCAACGGAGCAACGTGGGCGAGATGGCAGCCGCAGGGGTGCTTGAGGCCAGGGCCGCTCGCTGCCCTACCCCGGACTCAGGACCCCGGGGTCCGGACTGGCTGCCGGCCGGCCGGTCCATCCATCTTTTCCCCGGAAGCCGGTGGAGTGATATGACGCGCGCTGGCGCACAGCCGGGTAACTGCTGATGCAGTATTGCATACATTGCTGTCGATCCGAGGTTAACCTAGCTAGGTAGTTGGTGCAATCGCGTGCCAGCGAGGCGATGCGCGCACCGCCACAAAGATGAAATGCCGCATGCATGCTGTCCATTTGAGGAACAAAGTTTGGGACAAGTTTTCCCAAACGAAGTGAGTACTAGTTAATTACTCCACTGGCACGTAGTGTGCGTGAACTCATATGTTTCAGATACGGCAGCACAACTCTAGCAGACCCTTTATGCCCTGACCTGTAAAATAATAGTCAGTTTACGGTTTAGTGCAGAAAAAGTGACCTAACAGAAACCTTAAAATCGTTCGACCCGTAAAAAAATTTGTGGGGCGCCGTAAAATCCCTCCTCCGACCCGCGAAAACACAGCCCCCCTCCCCCCCTCCCCGACCCATCGGTGCCCTTTATCCCGCGGAAGCGGTTGGCGGGACGGACATTTCAGCTCGCGCGCTCCCCGCATACGCCCGGCACCGTCGCCGCCGGCCGCCGCCTGTGATTCCGGCGATTCGGAATCACACCGCCAACCCCGAATCCGACGAGCCGAGGCACTGCAACGTCGCCGCCGCCTCGGATCGACCGCCTCTAGCCGCCGGCCGCCCCGGAGTCGCCAATCCGCCACCGGTCGCCGCTGCCCCGGTGAGCCCCTTTTCCTTCCCCTTGAGCCCCACCCGCCGTAGAAATTTCGTTGATGTGAGCGTTGATGCGAGCTTCGATGCGTTTTTTAGATGGAATTAAGACCGTGCAAGCAATTTTTGCTTGAGGATTCGTCCTTGTCGGACGACTCGGATGCGGAATTGATGCTCGAGCACCATCGTCAGCAGATGGTCATGGCGGTCCTAGCCGTGAAGGAGGAGGATGATCGAAACCGCAAAAGACGACAAGGTTCGATCGTCAACCGTCTTTGCATCCCTCGCAACCGCCATCTCCGCCGCACCTCTTCCGGAGAAGGTACCGAATGCGCCGATCACTCTTCATAAAAATTGTGCAAGCTTGCGAGGCCAATTGCCATTTTTTTTACTCAGAGCAGAAACGCCGCGGGCTTGCGGGCTCGCGTGGGCCATGTGAATTCATAATATTCTGTTTCACAGTTCCGCTATGCGGGTTCTATTCGGCCACAACCCTCGCGAGCCCGCAAAACACGTTTTTTGCAAACTGTAAACGCGCGATATGGGTATGCGATTTAAAGGGTCTGCTAGAGTTGCTCTTACAACTTAGCATAGTGAAACTCTTAGTGAAGTATATATACTCCGCTAAAATTTCATCGCACCTAGCCAATCCCTTAAAGTTAGCAGAGTAAAACTAAATTTGCACAAATTCGATCAATTTTGAACCGAACGATGATGCATTTAAACATAAGTCCAACACATAAAGTTCTTGCAACCGAACATTAAACATAAATTGGAACTAAAACAAAACTTAAAATAGTTTCGTCCGAAGTGGAGGTTGAGTCAATCCTTTCGGGTGAAGCCACCCTCGATGAGAGACGGGTCCGCGCCGGTTTCATCGCCGTCGCCGTCGCCGGGGAAGACGCTCCGCCACTCCTCAATGTCGATGTCGTTGCCGCTCACCTCGCCGCCCGCGTTGCCGCCATCGTTGCCACCCTCCTCGTCGGAGATGACGATAACTTCGCCGTCATTGACGGTGAAGATCACCCGCCCCGCCTCCACTTACTCCGGGTACTACCGGTGGAGGGCGTCCATGTAGGCCTCGGCCTCAAGGCGCTCCCTCGTCTCCCGGTCTTCCCGCGTCATCCGAGCGGACACCACCCCCAGCTCCGGCGGGACGAGGTCAACCGGCCGCGTGCCGGTGGGAAAATTGAGCCTCGGGTCGCGGCCATGGAACCGGACCTGCCACCGGTCGTATTCCATGGCTGCGAGCTTGGCGGTTTGGAAGGAGCCAATCCACTTCCGCGTGTGGGTCTCGTGGTCGGTGATTTCGGCCACCGAAGTCCCCCACAACCGTTGTTGGATGCCCATGTAGGTCGTAGTCGGTGGCCGCAGCGGAGGAAGGTCCGTGAAGTCCACAAAACGCGTGGGTGCCGCGACGACGGGTGGATCATTCGAGCGGCGGCGGCTCGAGGAAGCGGCTGTGGACTACCGCGTCCGGCCATCAGGAGGAGGGAGGGCGGTAGATCAGGGCGGGGGCCGGCGGCGGTGGGTCAAGGGGGAGAAGAGGAGGCGGGGGAGAGGAAGAGAGAGTGGGGATTTTTTACTCGCCCGCCGCAAGCCGGAGTAAATATAAGGAAAGGATTGAGGATGGAGTAAATTTTTACTCCACTAACAGTTATTAAGAATCGGCTAGGTGTGATTTAGAGGAGGAAAAAACTAGATTTACTCCCTTACGGCCGGATAAATGATTGGCTAGAAATGCCTTATAGTGTTAAAACAGATCCCACTAAGCGGTCTTTTCCACTTTTCTGGTTTGCTGCCAAGGGCCCGTTAACTCCTATTGGTACACACTAAACAGGCCACCTAAACATTGAGGGGTAAATGCTACATTATTTACCAAAAAAGAGGATTGCATCCCGGCCTTTGTATTGATCGATGCACACAACCACATATTATTAAGCAATGCAAGGGGAATCCAAGCATCGACGCTGAATGAATTGAGGCCAAATGCTCAGAATCACCACAATCTTACCACAGACCCCATGGTTGTTTTTTCTGAGGAATCTGTACATATAGTTTTATTATCTCTACAGAACTGAATAATAATAACCACATGGAATACACGGTAAGCAACCCATACTTATTTGCAAACAAGCGGAACTGAATAATAGAGGATTTTTTTTCTTGCCTACACATAGCTTTGGAATTATATGACTTGCTATTTTTGGGCTTTTTTTGTGTGTGTATTGGTGTTGACTATGTGCATGCAGACGTAGGGTAGAGGCTCATTGTGTTTTTATTCTCTTGATGCTTCATTTGAAAACCAGAAAAATATTCTCTTTTCCTTCTGTACGATGTTGAAAGCTGATAATTTTCAATACTATTAAGGATCAAATTTCGATGTGACCAGGCATTTTGTTGTTTGGTGCTTTGTTATTTCCGACTGCTTAATGCAAAAGCAAAGCATCAACTGTTATTATGCAAGTACCACTCCTCCCTCACATCTATCAATTCTAGTTACTTATAATGCTTCTTTCATGGATGAGGGCATTTGTTCTACTTTTCAGTTTAATCGTTGACTATGTATGTTCTCGACGAGTTGAGGTTCTCTGTGGTACTGTATGGTGTTGTAGTGTGATTAATATGTAGAGCTGGATCCACACTGCAGTGACTGCACTGTACCATAAAATACTGCAGAGGATGCTAACCCGTTCTTGACCTAATAACCCAATCTTCTGATAACGGCATACACAAGTTGATATGTACATCGACCCACCTCCATGCAACTATCTCTACCCATTAAATACTTGTTGGTCAATGCATCGTGGAATAAGTTTCCACTGACTCTATTCCCAGCCTAGCGGCATCATTGATGATATCGTTAAGGATTCCGTGGGAAGATTATGTGACATCCTAACTTAATAAAAATGATAGACTATTCGTATCAATAAGGTATATCTTTTTTTTCGGAAGATCATCCAAACCTCAAAGTTAAGCGTGCTTGATTTGGAGTAGTTTGAGTATCGTGACCAACTAAGAACTTGATTCCATGTGCGCATGAGTGAGCACAAAGTGCGCGGAGAGACTAGTGTTGATCTGTAGGGCAATTTAGATCTCGCTAGGCATAACGATCGGTAACCAATAGCTATGGCTTGTGCGTTACAATTGGTTTTAGAGCCGATCCTCCTGGTTACACAGGTGTGTGCGGGACAGGTGCGTGGGCATGTGGCGCATGATGTGTGTGGCCCATCATGGCACACATCATGGCGAATGCGTTAGACTGGACGCACAGACGTGTGCCAAGATGGAATGTTTCTGCTGGACCGACGAGGACGTTAGTTCATTTGAGTGGGGGTGTATGTGACATCCTGACTTAATATGAATGATAGACTACTCATATCAACAATATGCTTTTTGTGAGCCCATCCAAAAGGAATCTCAAAGTTAAAGTGCTTGACTTTGGACAATTTGAGGATGGATGACATACTGGAAAGTTGATACGGGATACTCACGAGCAAGATTTTGGATTTTGTTTTCCAAAATTCACCGTCCCTGGATGAAATGGACGAAATTCGTCAGTTCAGAATTTTTTCAGAAAATCTTGGGCGAATAGCACAATCCAAACTTTGTAATTTTGAACGGGCAAAATTTAGATGAAAAACAACCGAAATTGTACCAAAAGTATGAAAAATCATGCAGCAATGGAAACAATGAAGAATCTTACAGGATCCCAACTATCAGTTGATTGCTTGCACCCATGATTGGTTTCAGTTGCGGCAAACTCAAATCAGTACTCGACAAACTTGCAGGAATCCCACAATACCTACAACTCATCTTGCTCTTGGGTTAGTACATGAATCCCGCTGCCCAGGAACGAACACAGAACGCCTGCTCCACTCCCGGTCCCGTTCCGGTCGGTCGTACTAGCACTCCTCGATGCACCGAGCTGCCGGACAGAGGCATGTGGATACCGTTGGCTAGCACCCATGTAGCCAAGGCGATGCACTAAGGAGGAGGCGGCGGCGCGAGCACATCGGGGTCGGGCATGACTAAGGCGCCGCCGCTGAAATAGATGAGGGTATTTTGATTAATTTTATGGTTAGGAGCGCTATATAGAAAAAATACCCTTTGGAACATGGGGTAATTACACCTGGCTATGTATTTTATTTTAAAAAAATTCAGAAAAAGTCAAAACATGCCAAAACTTTTTCCCAACAAACTTGAGCTGTCGTTTCCGGTGTACAAAAATATTCCCTGCAACGAAATATTCTCTGGCAAAAATAATAAATATTCTCTGACAGTAGAGTGAACAGTATGGCGTATAAAGCAACAAATTTGTTTTTTTACGTCCACTACAACATGAAAGTCATTTCTTCGCGAAAGTTTTTATACAGATGCAATTCTCCTTTGTTCGCAAAAAGTTTCAGATTTTTTCTGACTTTGGTAAAAACTACTGTTTTTTAAAATGGGTGTAATTACACTTGAGAGCCATACGTTCCCGTCCCACTATACAGCCCTTTTACTTCATCGAAACGACTATGTAGGCTAGGCCGGACGTTGGGTCGGCCCACAATTTCAAATAGGGCCGGAATATTTGGGCCGGCAAACATATCTATCAGGCCCGAACAAAATAGACGGATTTAATCTGAAATTCATTTTTTCTAGACAAATACCAAAACTCTGCTCACAAGTGAGGATAAAGCGCGCAGGAGAGACTAGTGTTGGTAGGTAGGGTCAGTATAGATCCTGCTAGGCTGGTGGATATAGCTGGGGCGTTATAGATTGTGTTGTCGCCCTTCTTGGGTGGTGGATCTAGTGTGTGGTGGTATTTTTATGGCGGCAGCAGTTGTGGTTCCTTTTTCAGGGCAGGCTTCCTAAGTGTTGGATACAAATGTGGATGTCTTCAGATACAAATGTGGTCTTCGACAGTGAAGAAACAGTGGCGGTGGCGGTGGCACACCATCAACACATCTTGGAGGTGGAAGACCATTTGAACCTTAAGGGCTTCGTTGTAGAAAAACATGTTTTTTGTGGGGTAATTTTTTTTCATAGTGTGAGCTATAATTTTTTAATCTATTTTAATATAGAGCTTTATGCTTTTTACTCAAAACAAAAACCCATGTTGGGTGTAATCCAAGATCATAACTATGATTAGTACTAAACATGTTTAGCGCAAAAACATTAGGCAACATAATCCACTGGATGGGCGCTGTTAAACGGATGACATATATTGGATCTCCGCAACTCGCATTTTCTATATTAGTATATATGTTTTTTTTCATATTACCCAGCATGTTAATCTGAGGCAATGTTTGCGGGCATGTATACAATGATCGGAGAGCAAATGCGATAATGGTTGGAGAGCAAAGTGATCGTCAGTGCATGCACTGCAATTAATTTTCCTTAGGGTGTGTGCTGAATCTTAGATGCTACTCTTCCGAGTGCTTCATCTTGTACAGGTACTAAGACTGTCAAGTAAGCAAAAGATCGGATGTGCAAAGTAATTAAGATGAGAGAGAGAGATAAAGCAGTTTGGTGACCTAGGAAGAAACGAAGCTAAACACGCGTATAAGACGAAAACAACTAATTAAACGAAGAAAAGCTTAGCAATAAGAAGCTAAACACCTATGCATTGTGGAGTTTAGTTGTTACACCCTTTCATACATCTCTTCCATTTGCTTCTCTTTCTACTCTATATATTTTGGCTTAAAAAAAGAAATTGCCATATATGCCATGTGGTGTATTTTGTATACATGTGGGGTGGAATAAATGTGACCCTTCTTGCTTGAACCAAGTTAAGCGCATACCATCTTTGTGTTTAGAAGTTTAGAACAAAAACCAAATGAGAGAATTTTGGGATGGGCCCGCCAAAGGAAGTGGCCCATGCATGATACGATGCAGCGAAAAAGATAGCCACGAGCCTGTTGCTAGCGACTCCGTCCTGTTGCGGGTACTATCTCTACAGCGCAGCATCTGAACTGGAAGCTAGCTAGAGCTTGTGTCTATAACTCTATATATACCGGCGTTGAGATCCATCTTCCCAAATGATGCCAGCCTCGTGGCTACCACCTCTTTCTGGGAGTTAGCTTGCAGCTAGCTAATCTTACAGCTAGAACCAGGACATGGAGGAGAAGAAGGATAGCCCGAAGCTTGTGAGGCTGCGCCGCGCGGTGAGGCAGCAGCAGGGGAAGCTGTACATCATCAGGAAATGCATCGCCATGCTCATCTGCGGCAGCCCCAAGTGCGTATGCTCCTACACTAGTTTAATTATGTTGCCCCCACGCCCAAATTAGTGGGTGTATTTGTGTCTCAAACTGATCATATGTAGACATGGCACCGTACCCTTTTAATAGGACATATTAAGTACTGTAAGATAGTACTCTCTCCGTTCGAAAAGCCTGTCCCTCATGCTACTATGAACATCCCCTATTTGCAGCCATGCAGGCATATATATGGGAACAAATGACACGACAAACAATCCATGGCGTTCAGCCTTTGTTTTAGAAACACCGATGCAGATGCTCACATACACGCAAATACACTCACCCTAAATACAATTCTATACACTGGGGAATGCAGCTTTTTTTGTTTCATAAAAGTTTGTAGTAGTTCACACGCTAGTTTTGACTAATCCAACTCATTTACACCCAAGGACGTCATTTTTAAGGCTGGAACTAACTTTTGATTTTGCTCGTCGGTCCACTGAAGTGTGAACCTTAATTCCAAATAAACTTGTGATTGTGACTTTTGATGTTTTAGCACGCCAGTGTCATGACCTTCATAATAAATAGGTATAGGTCCAACACATGCATGTATGGTGGACTGGGAGTGCAATCAATCCACTAATAATCAAACTAATATAATGGCTGGTGCTACAAACATAACATAAGATCATAACGCTACCCTCGACCTCTCATGCATGATTAGTTGAATGTGCAATAGTTAATTAAGTAGGATCTTTTCATTCAAGTAAGAGTGTGTATGGATATTGGTTTTTTCTCACTAGCTTAAGCTTTTGAGTGAACTGTTTGGTGGATAAAACATAACATGATATCAGGACAAGACTTCCTGAATTCAAGAACGGTGCACAATTTTAAGAAAAATAATAATTCCACTCTAACAATCCATGTCTTAGGATGGAAGAGGTAAATAAATTTCTTTATCATTGCTGAAATCAATCCTGGTTTGTAACATCATCACATCCTAAATTACCGGAAGCAGATGTACCCATAGCGATTCGGGGTTACGATGTTGATCTTTAGCATGGCAACTGATTGAGATGGTAAGGGGGCGTAGAATTGTTGGGAAGATAGCCTTTCCATAACACCCATGTCGTACTGATATGGTAATCTAAACATGGTATACAATGGATTACTCTATTATTAGTGTTAGTTCTTATTTATAGCACCTAATGTTTGCACTCCACCAAAATTATATAGCACTAGTTATTTTAACACTAGATGTTGTGCTGAAACTCACAGTTCATGAATCAAGAAGGTGCACGGGTGCACTGCGAAGTACTTTTGTCATATATATACTAATAATTCACCACGTGCAGTATTCATAAAGCATCTGATGCCGTCTCTTAAGTAATTGGCACATGCAATATGTTTAGAGAGAAAATTAAAGAATGATTGATTAATTCTCTTCTCAGTGAGCATGGACTTATCTAGCTCTCTCTTACACCCGCAAAAAAAATCTAGCTTTCTCTTAAACACTATATAATTATGAGGTCATTTCTGTGAACCTGGTTTGTTTATGTGAACCTGATTGGGTTGAGACCGTTTGGATTGTTTGATTGGCCTTACTCTATATCCAGAAAATACCATTCTTTTAAGATTATACTCCCTCAGATTCAAGAATATTTGCATATTAGATTTCGGTAGGGTAATGTTTTGATCAGTAATGATGCTATTAGTATGTAATTTCTGTGATACAACATAATTACAAACAAGTAGTTTGAAATATGAATCTGGTTACATTAATTTATCACATAAAGGAGTATATACGTCATCCTTCCCATAATATAGTGCACATTGGTTTGCGCAGAAGTCAAGCTTCACTGTTTTTTTCTTGGAATGAACAGAACTTCACAAAATATTCGAAATACTATATGAAAATATATTCCATGATGAATCTAATAATGGTGTTGATTTGGTATTCTAGATTTTGATAAATTTCTATGTAAATTTGGTCAAAGTTGACAAAGTTTGACTTCAAAAAATTATAATAAGCACTATATTTTGAGACGAGGGGGTATTAGTAGAGTAATCTTTCGTCAAAGACCTGTCCTAACGAACCCACATGAACCCATATATGTAATCTATTCTAAAAGGATGCAGTATTTTGCCGATCACTGTGCGAGAACCAGGGAAAAGATAGAGAAAGAGGATAAGCAATCGAAGTGATAGCAACGAAAGTGAGATGTGACAACGTATAGTGGTACCATGGTGATGATGCATATATCATAGTCATTAAACAGTGACAAAGAAAGAACAGTATCCCTGCAAAAAAAGAAGAACTGTATGGCAGTAAAAGCTAGCTGCGTATGAAGTGCTAGCTACACACTTGGCTTCAGACTAATCATATGATACGAATAAAAGCTGAATTCTTTTTATGAAAACTTCCAATCTATTCATCAACTGTTAAGGTAATATAAAGAACATCAGAAGTAAAAAGTACATACAGGTCCGTAGACCATCTAGCAACGACTACAAGCACTGGAGCGAGTCGAAGGCGCGCCGTCGTCATCGTCCCTCCCACATCAGAGCCCAGCAAACCTTGTTGTAGTAGACCGTCGGGAGTCATCGTGCTAAGACCCCATAGGACCAGCGCACCAGGACATCAACCGACGCTGATGAAAAGATGTATAGAGCATAAGGATCCAACATATAGACACATGAACACGGACGAACGAAGATCGGATCCACGTGGATCCATCAAAGACAAACGCCAACAGAATTCCGCGAGATCCGCCAGAGACAAACCTCCACACGCCCTCCGATGATGCTAGAAACGCCACTGGAACAGGGGCTAGGCGGGAAGGACCTTATTCCATCTTCAGAGAGCTAGCTAGAGGGACCTCGCCTCTCTGATGAGGACACAAACCTAACAAAACTCAAAAGACCATCTGAAAATGAAGCCCTCCTGCCGGCAAGGCCCGGGATCTACCGCACTTCCATGGCCCTAAGACCATAGAAAACGAGATAGACCGGCGGTGGTGCCCACAGGAGGCACGACAAACCCTAGCACCGGGAACAAACATGCTGTCCTGACCTGGCCCAGAACGGAGGTAGTATATATGGTACACAAAAAAGATGCATGAATAAAAAGCTGAGTTGACAGGAACAATAATCCGATCAATCACGTGGAAACTTATCTGGCCCGACAGATGATGTAAAAGGTTGCGGATGGGGCAAAAAAAAAACTGATGTGGAGCTACACATGTTGTGCAATTGTCACTGCATTCATGCATGCAAACTTTAATATTATTGACCATTTTACTCTTTGTGTAAGTTGCAGGTCAGAGATGAAGAAGACAGAGAGTGAAGACTAGCTAGCCACCCTCAAGGTGGTCGAACACTCGAACCTGTTTCGCGGTTGTTGGGTAGTAGAAACTCCGACGTTACATATTTGCAAGAGTTGTGGAAGAAGAGCTAGCACGACCACATGATAAAATTAATTAATCTGGCCTGATATATACATGGTGCCTCCCTTTACTTAAGACCTCTCCCAGTGTAAGTAGCATGCAATATACCACCCAAGTAAAAAAGATGATGCGGTGTATTGGCATTCCAGTCAAGGATAAGAAAGAAGATTCAAGTATGATAGCACATCAAACAAGAAATGTCAGTAGATTTTATCCACAACTTTGTATTGGGGTTCTACAATAAATGAAGCAACGATATGATATTATTGTATGATATGTGGATGTACTAACTAAAGTAGTATCATGCAATATGATACTAGATACTATGTATTGTGAGTGGCCCAAAACGTGCATGCATATATAATTTTGAGGAAAAATAGTGAATCAGTTACTCGTAAACATCCTTGTGATGAAGGCCGAGGAGCTTGGTGAAGGCTCGGCACTGCCACGACGTCGTGATGCGCTGTTCATCCAAGTGAATGAGGCTTTTCTGGTTGGCGCAGATCAGGAACTCGCCATCCGATACATGAGCTCCAATGGTCGACAACCATGAGAACTGCCAGACACTCCTTCTCATGTGTTGAGATGAAGGAAATATGCCCTAGAGACAATAATAAAATTATTATTTATATTTTCTTATATCATGGTAAATGTTTATTATTCATGCTTAATTGTATTAACCGGAAACTTAATATATGTGTGAATATATAGACAAACAGAGTGTCACTAGTATGCCTCTACTTGACTAGCTCGTTGAATCAATGATGGTTATGTTTCCTAACCATATATATGAGTTGTCATTTGATTAACGGGATCACATCATTAGAGAATGATGTGATTGACTTGACCCATCCGTTAGCTTAGCACGATAATCGTTTAGTTTGTTGCTATTGCTTTCTCCATCACTTATACATGTTTCTATGACTATGAGATCATGCAACTCCCGAATACCAGAGGAAAGCTTAGTGTGCTATCAAGCACCACAACGTAACTGGGTGACTATAAAGATACTCTATAGGTGTCTCCGATGATGTTTGTTGAGTTGACATAGATCGAGATTAGGATTTGGCACTCCGAGTATCGGAGAGGTATCTCTGGGCCCTCTCGGTAATGCACATCACTATAAGCCTTGCAAGCAATGTGACTAATGAGTTAGTTGCGGGATGATGCATTACGGAATGAGTAAAGAGACTTGCCGGTAACGAGATTGAACTAGGTATTGAGATACCGACAACCGAATCTCGGTCAAGTAACATACCGATGACAAAGGGAACAACTTATTTCGTTATGCGGTTTGACCGATAAAGATCTTCGTAGAATATGTGGAAGCCAATATGAACATCCAGATTCCGCTATTGGTTATTGACCGGAGACATGTCTCGGTCATGTCTACATAGTTCTCGAACCCGTAGGGTCCGCACGCTTAACGTTCGGTGACGATCGGTATTATGATTTTATGTGTTTTGATGTACCGAAGGTAGTTCGGAGTCCCGGATATGATCACGGACTCGACGAGGAGTCTCGAAATGGTCAAGACATAAAGAATGATATATTGGATGGCTATATTCGGACAGTAGACGTGTTCCGGGTGATTCCGGAGAAAACTGGAGTGCCGGAGGGTTATCGGACCCCCCCCCCCCCCCCCAGGGAAAGTTGGGCCTTCATGGGCCATAGGGAAGAGGGGAGGCAGCCCACAAGGGGCAGCCGCGCCCCCTCCCAATAGGGAGTCCGAATTGGACTAGGGAGCCCCCCCCCCTTCCTTCTCCTCTTCCTCTACCTTTCTTCCTTCCCCTTCTCCTCCAATTAGGACTAGGAAAGGAGGAATCCTACTCCTACTAGGAGGAGGATTCCTCCTCCCTTGGCGCGCCACTAGGGCCGGCCGGCCTCCCCCCTTGCTCCTTTATATACGGGGGCAGGGGCACCCTAGGACACACAAGTTGATAGTTTCTAACCGTGTGCGGTGCCCCCTCCACCATAATCCACCTCGGTCATATCGTCGTAGTGTTTAGGCGAAGCCCTGCGTCAGTAGTTTCATCATCACCGTCATCACGCCGTCGTGCTGACGAAGCTCTCCCTCGACACTCAGCTGGATCGAGAGTTCGTGGGACGTCACCGAGCCGAACGTGTGCAGATAGCAGAGGTGCCGTACTTTCGGTACTAGGATCGATCGAATCGTGAAGACGTATGACTACATCAACCGCGTTGTCATAACGCTTCCGCTTACGGTCTACGAGGGTACATAGACAACACTCTCCCCTCTCGTTGCTATGCATCACCATGATCTTGCGTGTGCGTAGGATTTTTTTTAAATTACTGCGTTGTTGGAAATATGCCCTAGAGGCAATAATAAAATGGTTATTATTGTGTTTCCTTGTTCATGATAATTGTCTATTGTTCATGCTATAATTGTATTAACCGGAAACCGTAATACATGTGTGAATACATAGACCACAACATGTCCCTAGTAAGCCTCTAGTTGACTAGCTCGTTGATCAATAGATGGTCATGGTTTCCTGACCATGGACATTGGATGTCATTGATAACGGGATCACATCATTAGGAGAATCATGTGATGGACAAGACCCAATCTTAAGCGTAGCACAAGATCGTGTAGTTCGTTTGCTAAAAGCTTTTCTAATGTTAAGTATCATTTCCTTAGACCATGAGATTGTGCAACTTCCGGATACCGTAGGAATGCTTTGGGTGCACCAAACGTCACAACGTAACTGGGTGGCTATAAAGGTGCACTACAGGTATCTCCGAAAGTGTCTGTTGGGTTGGCACGAATCGAAACTGGGATTTGACACTCTATATGACAGAGAGGTATCTCTGGGCCCACTCGGTAATGCATCATCATAATGAGCTCATTGTGACTAAGCAGTTGGTCACGGGATCATGCATTACGAAACGAGTAAAGTGACTTGCTGGTAATGAGATTGAACAAGGTATTGGGATACCGACGATCGAATCTCGGGCAAGTAACATACCGATTGACAAAGGGAATTGTATACGGAATTGCTTGAATCCTCGACATCATGGTTCATCTGATGAGATCATCATGGAACATGTGGGAGCCAACATGGGTATCCAGATCCCGCTGTTGGTTATTGGCCGGAGAGTTGTCTCGGTCATGTCTGCATGATTCCCGAACCCCTAGGGTCTACACACTTAAGGTCCGATGACGCTAGGGTTATAGGGAAAGTTTGTACGTGGTTGCCGAATGTTGTTCGGAGTCCCAGATGAGATCCCGGACGTCACGAGGAGTTCCGGAATGGTCCAGAGGTAAAGAATAATATATAGGAAGTGAGGTTTTGACCACCGGAAGTGTTTCGGGCGTCACCGGTAATGTACCGGGACCACAAGAGGGTTCCGGGGGTCCACCAGGAGGGGCCGCCAGCCCCGGAGGCTTGCATGGGCTAAGAGTGGGAAGGAACCAGCCCCTGAGTGGGCTGGTGCGCCTCCCACCAGGGCCAAAGGCGCAGCTAGGAGGAGAAGGGGGGAACCCTAGGGCGCGCCCCCCTCTCCCCCTCTTGGCCGCCCCCTCCATCCCATCTAGGGCTGCCGCCCCCTAGGGGTGGGAACCCTAGAGGGGGCGCACCCTCCTCCCCTCCTCCTATAAATAGTGGGGGGTTTGGGGCTTCCCAACACACGAGTCTCTCTCCCTCTTGGCGCAGCCCTACCCCTCTCCCTCATCGTCTCTTGCAGTGCTTGCCGAAGCCCTACTGGCGTGCCACGCTCCTCCACCATCACCACGCCATCGTGCTGCTGCTGGACGGAGTCTTCCCCAACCGCGTTCTTGTAACGCTTTCGCTTAGCGATCTTCAAGGATATGAAGATGCACTCCCTCTCTCTCGTTGCTAGTTTCTCCTAGATTGATCTTGGTGACACGTAGGAAATTTTTGAATTACTGCTACGTTCCCTAACATGCGTTCCCCAACAGTGGCATTCGAGCCAGGTCTATGCGTAGATGTTATATGCACGAGTAGAACACAAAGGAGTTATGGGTGTGGGTATATACATATTTCTTGCCGTCACTAGTTGATTTTTGATTCAGCGGTATTGTTGGATGAAGCGGTCCAGACCGACATTACGCGTACGCTTACGTGAGACTGGTTCTACCAACGTGCTTCACACACAGGTAGCTAGTGGGTGTCTGTTTCTCCAGCTTTAGTTGAATCGGATTCAATGAACAGGGTTCTTTCTGAAGATCAAAAAGCAATCACTATATCGCGTTGTGCTTTTTGATGTGTAGGTAAGAACGGTTCTTGCTCAGCTCGTAGCAGCCACATAAAACTTGCAACAACAAAGTAGATAACGTCTAACTTTTTTTGCAGGGCATGTTGTGATGTGATATGGTCCAGACATGATGCTAAATTTTATTATATGAGATGATCATGTTTTGTAACAGAGTTATCGGCAACTGGCAGGAGCCATATGATTGTCGCTTTATTGTATGAAATGCAATCGCCATGTAATTGCTTTACTTTATCACTAAGTGATAGCGATAGATGTAGAAGCAATAGTTGGCGAGACGACAACAATGCTTCGATGGAGATAAAGGTGTCAAGCCGGTGACGATGGTGATCATGACGGTGCTTTGGAGATGGAGATTAAAGCCACAAGATGATGATGGCCATATCATATCACTTATATTGATTGCATGTGATGTTTATTCTTTGTGCATCTTATTTTGCTTAGTTCGACGGTAGCATTATAAGATGATCTCTCACTAAATTTCAAGGTATAAGTGTTCTCCCTGAGTATGCACCATTGCTACAGTTCGTCATGCCGATACACCATGTGATGATCGCGTGTGATTAGCTCTACGGTCACATACAACGGGTGCAAGCCAGTTTTGCACACGCAGAATACTCGGGTTAAACTTGACGAGCCTAGCATATGTAGATATGGCCTTGGAACACTGAGAGCGAAAGGTCGAGCGTGAATCATATAGTAGATATGATCAACATAGTGATGTTCACCATTGAAAACTACTCCATCTCACGTGATGATCGGACATGGTTTAGTTGATATGGACCACGTGATCACTTAGATGATTAGAGAGATGTCTATCTAAGTGGGAGTTATTAAGAAATTTGATTAATTGAACTTTAATTTATCATGAACTTAGTACCTGATAGTATTTTGCATGTCTATGTTGTTGTAGATAGATGGCCCGTTTTGTTGTTCCATTGAATTTTAATGCGTTCCTAGAGAAAGCTAGGTTCAAAGATGATGGTAGCAACTACATGGACTGGGTCCGTAACTTGAGGATTATCCTTATTGCTGCACAGAAGAATTACGTCCTAGAAGCACCGCTAGGTGACAAACCCGCTGCAGGAGCAACGCCAGATGTTGTGAACACCTGGCAGAGCAAAGCTGATGGCTACTCGATAGTTCAGTGTGCCATGCTTTACAGCTTAGAACCGTGACTTCAACGACATTTTGAACGTCATGGAGCATATGAGATGTTCCAGGAGTTGAAGTTAATATTTCAAGCAAATGCCCGGATTGAGAGAAATGGAGTCTCCAATAAGTTCTACAGCTCCAAAATGGAGGAGAATAGTTTTGTCAGTGAACATATACTCAGAATGTCTGGGTACCACAACCACTTGACTCAGTTGGGAGTTAATCTTCCTGGTGATAGTGTCATTGACAGAGTTCTTCAATCACTGCCACCAAGCTACAAGAGCTTCGTGATGAACTATAATATGCAAGAGATGGATAAGACTATTCCCGAGCTCTTCGCAATACTAAAGGTTGCGGAGGTAGAAATCAAGAAGGAGCATCAAGTGTTGATGGTCAACAAGACCACTAGTTTCAAGAAAAAGGGTAAAGGGAAGAAGGGGAACTTCAAGAAGAACAGCAAGCCAGTTGCTGCTCAAGTGAAGAAACCCAAGTCTGGACCTAAGCCTGAAACTGAGTGCTTCTACTGCAAAGGGACTGGTCATAGAAGCGGAACTGCCCCAAGTATTTGGCGGAGAAGAAGGATGGCAAAGTGAAAGATAAATTTGATATACATGTTATTGATGTGTACCTTACTAATGCTCGCAGTAGCGCCTGGGTATTTGATACTGATTATGTTGCTAATATTTGCAACTTGAAACAGGGGATACGGATTAAGAGAAGTTGGCTAAGGACGAGGTGACGATGCGTGTGGGAAATGATTCCAAAGTCGATGTGATCGCCATCGGCACGCTACCTCTACATCTACCTTTGGGATTAGTTTTAGACCTAAATGATTTTTATTTGGTGCCAGCATTGAGCATGAACATTATATCTGGATCTTGTTTGATGCGAGACAGCTATTCATTTAAATCAGAGAATAATGGTTGTTCTATTTATATGAGTAATATCTTTTATGGTCATGCACCCTTGATGAGTGGTCTATTTTTTACTAAATCTTGATATTAGTGATACACATGTTCATAGTATTGAAGCCAAAAGATGCAAAGTTGATAATGATAATGCAACTTATTTGTGACACTATCGTTTGGGTCATATTGGTGTAAATCGCATAAAGAAACTCCATTCTTGTCGCGACCGGTTTTTCCGGGTATTAATTCCAGAAAATGGCCGTCGTACTCACCAGCCCCAGGATAACTGTTAACTGATGAGGCACCAACTAGATATAGAAAATCCAAGCAAAAGTACAAAATATGTAGTACAAGACCATTGTGGCCTATGAGTACAAGAAATGGTTTCTAGTGGTTGATGGCGGAAGCGGTTTGTGGATCATCGGTGTCTTATGGGACTCCATTTCCCACAGGAACAGCTGACCAGGTCAGCTCCTATCTTCGCGAGGCTGCTATCACCGTTGCTTAGTTTCCGGGGCTGTCACCGCAACGCTCCTCTCCATGCAGAAATCTGGCCAAGACAATAGCCAGGGACAAGCCAGTGAGTACTTTGAATGTACTCGCAAACATTATGAACACTGGGATAATATAATTGATAATCATGCACTTAAGTATTCTATGATCACATCGTCGGTCATAAATAAAACATCTATTATGCATGCAAGCATGTTATTTATATGCAACATGACTAAGCAATAATGGAGTGGGAATAAAATGCCGCAGTCGGGCGTCTGTGCGACACCACATAAAGGGCTTATAAAGTAAATAAATAAGAAGCAATGCCACAGTCGGGCGTCTCAGCAACACCACATAAAGGGCTTATAAAGTAAATAAATAACAAGCAATGCCACAGTAGGGCGTCTCAGCGACACCACATAAAGGGCTTATAAAATAAATAATTAGCAAGCAATGCCACAGTCGGGCGTCTCAGCGACACCACATAAAGGGCTTATAAAGTAAATAATTAACAAGCAATGCCACAGTCGGGCGTCTCAGCGACACCACATAAAGCGCTCATAAAATAAATAATCACAATCAATATCCAGGAGGTAGAACCATCCCAGGGATACTCGATAATACAAATAATGCAACGGGTTAGTCCATCACAAAATAATAATCATGGTCTTCACAAGTCACCAGTCAGTATCCAAGTTTGGCTTAACAATTTCTCCTCCGAAGACCGACACTAAGACCAACAATTGACCCATCCCAGACTGTAATCCTTAACCATGGACACGGCTATTCGAATAGGTTTAATCTCTGCAAAGGGTGTACTCTTTACCCATGAGTAACAGATTCCTTTAGTCCATCGGGACTAATTCCGTCTACGGTCTTTTAATTGAAAACACACCTGACTTGCACACACCAGCTTAACTCACCGGTGTCTGGAATCACCCACGACACTTGTTAAGCAAAACTCTAAGTGGGGAGGCTACAACCTCGCGTAGCATGGGATCAAATTTATAACGCGCGCTCTAAGGGGTGGCCTCCCCTCTCGGTCCCAACCGGAAACACCCATGCCCCCAGACCAGGTGGCCTGCCTACCGGCTACAACCGGTATCTTCCACCATGGCCTCTCTGTACGGTGTGTGCTTGAAAGGGGTTGACGACTTACTGAACCGTACCCTATGTTGGGGAACGTAGTAATTTCAAAAAAATTCCTACGCACACGCAAGATCATGGTGATGCATAGCAACGAGGGGAGAGTGTGATCTACGTACCCTAGTAGATCGACAACGGAAGCGTTTGGTTGATGTAGTCGTACGTCTGCACAGCCCGACCGATCAAGCACCGAAACTACGGCACCTCCGAGTTTTAGCACACGTTCAGCTCGATGACGATCCCCGGACTCCGATCCAGCAAAGTGTCGGGGAAGAGTTCCGTCAGCACGACGGCGTGGTGATGATCTTGATGTATTATTGTCGCAGGGCTTCGCCTAAGCACCGCTACAATATTATCGAGGACTATGGTGGCAGGGGGCTGTCTGTACGGTGTGTGCTTGAAAGGGGTTGACGACTTACTGAACCGTACCCTACCTGCGGCAGGGACAAGTGGTAGTACAAAACAAGTATGGGGGTTACTGGAACAAGACTCGATCTGCGGTCGACTCAGGAGGTCTATAAATTTCCTACATGACATGTATAACAAATATATTTCAACCAATAAAATCAACACTCATTATACCTTACTATGCCATACCAGACATAACCGTCCCGACGGGGACCGGCAACAAGCTCACGCCTACCCAAGGCCGAGGCTTTCCCGGATTCCTTTCCGGCATGCATGCAAGGCACATGAGGATGATTACCATCACAGGTATATTCATTTCCAACAGCAAGGAAATCACTAATATGCATCCATGCAAATGATCATATCAGATGAAATAACAAGTCCTCCGAAATAAGGTGGTGTTATAAACGTGTCAATTAACACACCAAAAATATTATGTCAGGGTTCAGAATGCTTTCCTTCATGGTGTGGAAAGGCAGGGTACACTCCAAAACTTTTGAAAGTTTTCTCCTCTCTCTTCAAAATCCTATTTTAAAATATTTTGAATTAACACACATTTCCAAAACAGCACAAAAAAAGTTGTTTGAATTTTTTGAAATAAATCTTAAAATAAACTAGACAAAATTTGAGGAACGTAGGAAAAAGAATCAACTCATTTGGAGTTATAATTAAAAAGATATAGCCAGTCAAAGTTGTGGTCAAAATCTGTTTTTAAAATAAAACAGAAAAAGGAAAACGATTCGAATAGATACGTACACGTCGAAAGCGTATTCTGGAAATACGCCTCCACTTATCCAGCGTGGACCGCGCGCAAGTCACTGACAGTGGGCCCGCCTGGCCCACTGGTCAGGTTTGACTGGTCTATCTCTCCCTCCTCTTCCTCTGCCCGAACGGAGGCGAGGCAACAACGATCATCGCCGGCGAACGGCGGTTCCCCGCGGGTTCCAGAGGGTCTGGATGGATCCACGAGACCGGGGCAGTCCTCCCGGTGGTCGTTGGGTCGACGGGGGTGGAAGGAGTCGTCGACGGTGAGCTTCGCGGCGGACGGGGCTTCGGGAGCAAAGTGGGTTTGGGGCTACGGTGGTTCCCGATCAAAATCGAGTAGGGGGATGGGTTCACGGGAGGAAGAGAGAGCTCCTAGTGAAGAGAACGGAGAGGGGAAGGCTCTGGTGGCGCCGGAATGGCCGGGGCAGTGGCGGCGGCTGCGGTTGCCGGAGATGGGGAAGGAGACCTCCCCGGGCCGATTGGCTACCAAAGGGGGTTTCCTGGAGACCGCTTGAAACTACCTGTGTGCGGGGATGAGCTCGGGGTCCCCTATATAGGCGAGTCAAGCCGGTTCCGCGGCGGCCGTGGATAAGGTCACCGGCGATCGCCATTCTGTAGCCAGGGCGACATGGCGGCGACGAGAGCTAGCAGACACGCTTGTGGATGAGCTCGTGCTGTTCCAGGGGCCAGGTGGCGAGCGGGAGAGGCTTGGGCGGCGCTGAACGAAGCAGGGGCTGTCGGCGGCTAGCTCCTGGCCAGTCGGGACATGGCGAGGGCTCTTGGCGTGTTGCGGTGAGAAGGGGAGTGAGTGGCGTGGCTCTGCAGGGCGGGCAGAGCCCAGGGGTGCGACGCGTCGGCTCGGGCGCGACACGTGAAAAATGCGTGCTCTGCTCGTGCCCAGAGCACGCACGGAACGTGCTCAACGAAATGCCAATGCATGCTAGTGGGCTCTAAACCACAAGGGAGTTAGCAGGGCGGGGTTATAGTCTAGGGAAAAACTATGGGACATGCTGGTCTGGTCAAAAGATCAAGTTCATAACACAAACTTACAATCGTGCCAAATCTGTTCATGCCCACAGGGTGTTTGACAAAATGCCAGAGGCATCTAGGCAGTACTTGGAGTGGCCAAAACTTCCAGAGTGGGGTCTCTTTAGATGCATAAGAGGGTAGTAAGGTCATTTGGACAAAAGGAGAAACTTGCTAGTGCAAGTTTTACAAAACTTCAATTCTGGACAGGAGATAAATGGCATCATTTCATGAACCAAAAATGATCCAATGGGTGCATGCTCCTGGACTTAGGGGTTTTGTAGGGTTGACTACAAGTAGGAGAAGGCACAAGGTTACTGGAGCAAAAATAAATAGGGTTGCAGTAGAAATCACAAGGCTGGACCAGAATGGAAAAGAGGTTGATTCACTCAAAATTTTCAAAGAACGACACTAGGTTTTGGCATGAAGTTGAATTGCATGCTACCACTGACATCCCATAATTTTGGTGGAGGCTAGAAGGAAATATTTAAATGAGTTGTAGTGCAAAATTGCACTCTGGACCAGAGAAGAGAATTGGGTGTAGAGCTCAAAATATCTCATGAATAAAATATATTTTTGTATAAAAGTGATTTAAAAATATCACATGACAACTCCAAATTTTTGTTGGAATTTTAAGTGAATTTATCAAATGGTTGTAGTTCAAATATGGCCATATAACCTTGAAAAACCATTTTTCAAGAAAATAAAGATCAAGCAAATTAATTATGTAATAAGTCATGCTGATTAAGGAAAAGTTTTTCTTGAGAGGTTAAACAAGTCCAATAACATATTTGAAAGGTTTTCACTCTGGGAAAAATTTCCATCACAACAAGGAAGAGAATGATTAAAAAATTCAGAAGGGAGCTCAGAAAATTAAAGTTTTAAATTCCTGGCAAAATTTTAATCCATTAAAACAAGGTCAAAATTTATGGGTGTCACAACACTACCCCCCTTAAGAAAAATCTCGTCCTCGAGATTTGTTAAAAGCTGTTTTAAGAAAATTTATATGCAATAAAAAAATGTGGCTACAGTGAGAGGGAAATAAGTGGTGCAAAAATACAGTGTGGATACTGGCGCTGCGTGGAAAACTCCACGGTTTTGGGGAAAAACGAGCGATTTCTACATCGGACGCAGTAAATTTAGAATAAATTCTAAATCTTATAATACACTGGTCGTACCCGAGAGCACAGTGCTCTCTCTGGCCGACAGGTGGACCCGGGGCCCACCGTCAGCCTCTTCTTCTCCCTCTGGCTCTTTCTTCTTCCTCTCTCCCGCGCGCTTTCCCGCGCTTTCTCCACCGGCGACGTCTAGCGTGTAGGGCATCTAGGCCGTACCGCGGTAGTGCGCGGCGTGCTAGCTGCCGGTGCAGCGTGCACTCACCTCGCGGGCCAGCGTGCTGTCGGCACTGCTCACGGATTCGCCTCTGAACACCGGCGATCGGGCGACGAGCGGCGTTGGTGGACTTCGCCCACCGTACACCGAGTTCGAGCTATAAAATGGCCGAGGTGTTCCTCTCTTCTTCCTCACACCTGGCCTTGCTTCTCCTCCTCCTTCCTCCATTTTTGCTTTACAAAAGCTCGAGACGAGGCTCTAATGGAGGAGGCGATGCCAGACTGGTTCATGATCCTGGTGTGTGGAGGGCTGGCGACACTGCTGGGGCTCTCCGCGCTCCTGTGCGCGATGATCCTCGATGATCGTCGTGACGCTGTTGCTCGGGTGTTGGCTCTCCGCGGTGGTGGTGATCACGAGGAGAGGTGGGGTGTGCCGGGTGCTAACTGTTGTTCGGGGGTGCCTAGTTAGATGTAACACCGTTGCAAAGTTTTGCAAACAGTGTATGTGCTCGAATGGTTACGGTTGTGAGTCTGCTGCCATGGTGCTATGCGAAATAAAAATAATCCACGTCGTGTGAAGGTGCAGATGTAGCAACTCAGGGAAAAGAAATCTCACTCCAGGATTATTCGCGGAAGAAAACAGTAATGCAACAGAATCACTCACATTAATTGAAACTAAAGATTTACTCGCTGCGCAAACTCGGGGTACCACGCATAAGTTACATCACATAAATAAATGTTGCAATAATAAACATAGCAGCGACGTCTATAATGCAAACGGTAACTGGACGGGGTCCCGAGAAAATGTCTCTGGTACTGGGATACACTCTTCTTCTATCGGGGGAAGTGGATTGACCAGTCGATGCACGTGTCTCTCCTGGTCGGGCCTTAGTGATCTGCCGATGGCGATCTAAGGATTTAAATCTGCGAGGCTCTGGAGATAACCCATCACGCGTTGGGTTAAACGCTCTTGAGCGATGACGTACTGGACAAGGTTGGCCAGGACTGGGTCTCTCTCAATTCGTCCACCGGGAAAAGATGTTACTCCTCCGGGTGCTGCACGGCTCGGGAAGTAATAATACCCTCGATTCGCTAGCATAGGGTACCGCGAATCGAAGGCGAGCAAGCGCTTCGTATGCAACAGCTTCTATGGCCATATGTGGGGTTGGCATAGATTTCCCCATGAAGGAGACCTCCGTTGGATCTTGGTTTGAATTTACGGGAGGGATGTGTACTGCTGCCCAATATCTCGAGGTGGAAGTGGTGATTCTCGATTTGAACAGCTCGTACTGGGGTGGCTGGGTAGCGCCCATGGTACTGCAGGTAAAATCCCACAATATTTTGACAAAACTACCCGGGGTTGCATCTGGAGTTCTCAGGTAAATGCTGGGGCTCGGCATGGCAAGAAATGGTTGTGAGGGTGGTGCACAAGGTGAGAGGTGCTTGGCAAGGTCACACGGTGGCCCTTTTATAGCACCGGAGCTAGGTCACTTTTACCGTGGTGAATGGTAATGAAATTTCCAGCTCTGCTCCATGGGTTGGGGTCAAGCCACAGATACACACATTCCACTAATGTGACGTGTTACTGTGGGGGGTGACGGGGTGATTTTGGGTAACTGTGTCTGGGATAGAAATCTTATACCGCATACTGGCATATCCATGCAAAGCTACTAGAGGCACGACAACAGGCGGCGTTTATTTACAAAGTCACATGATTACAAAGCGAGGATACACTGGGACTCGATACTACTCGGGTGACTTAGTCTACCTCGTTTACATCCAAGCGGGCGTGCCTTGTGGATGTCGAGGCTTTTCCATGGGTCTCACCGTCGGAATTAGCTGGAGTGGGTTGAGGGGCTGCAGGCTCGGGGTAGCGATGATGACCATCTCGGGGATTGTTGGCCACAACCCCGTTGGAGTGTGCTCCCAAGAGGCGACGAAGCACTTCTGGGGTCATCAAAGCACCTTGGCCGACGGCTGGGGCAGACCTCAGGGACTCGATCGGGTGTCCAAACAACACGACTGGGTTGTCGGCTTTGGGCTCGTCCTCTTCTCTCGCCGGGGCTCGACGAACCAGCTCTCCACGAGCTGCGATTAGATCAATGGTGATTTGATCGAACAGTTCCTCTAGTGCACCTACATAGCGCACTAGGTGCAACAATGCAGGATCTGTCTCATGATCTCCGTTGGCAACTTGGGGTGATCTACCATACCCTTCACATCTGGGGTAGTAGTAGAACGAGCGACAGTTAACTCTGGGCGACAAGTGCTAGTTGGATGGCTTGTGGCTCAAAGGAAGTTGTCCTTCCGGTGAACCTGTAGGGGCGCTCGGGCTCTAGACCCCTACCGTAGATGTGTACAGTGGCCCAGAATTGACGGCTCTCACTGCTCATGGTCCCTTGGTACACAACATATTCCGGGGGCTCTTCTAGCGTATAGGCGCGACGGGTGAGGTTTGCGAGTATGGTCACAAAGCCTCTAAGGTTGGTTGCTGTGGTCTCATTGTGCACGACAGGGCCAGGCATTGTGGCTCGGTTTGGGGTAGCGGCTGTGCTATGCTGGGTTGAGACTAGCGTGCCCTTTTTATAGGAAAAGGGGACTTCCTTCGCATGCTTGCGAGAAAGGACTATTTAGGGGGCCGGTCACTGGCGCGTGATCGACGGCTAGGTTGGTAGGTTGGGCACCGACTGCCAAAAGGTGTCGGGTCACTGTGGGGCTATCTTGCATGAGAAGCTTGGCTGGGGTTCGGCTAAGGTCTGGTGGGTTGGTTAACAAAGGTTTATTGACCTGGCTAAGATAGGATTAGCCAATGGTCAGCCTGGCTCTGATACCAAGTCTGTCGCGACCGGTTTTTCCAGGTATTAATTCCAGAAAATGGCCGTCGTACTCACCAGCCCCAGGATAACTGTTAGCTGCTGAGGCACCAACTTGATATAGAAAATCCAAGCAAAAGTACAAAATATGTAGTACAAGACCATTGTGGCCTATGAGTACAAGAAATGGTTTCTAGTGGTTGATGGCGGAAGCGGTTTGTGGATCATCGGTGTCTTATGGGACTGCATTTCCCACAGGAACAGCTGACCAGGTCAACTCCTATCTTCGTGAGGCTGCTATCACCGTTGCTTAGTTTCCGGGGCTGTCACCGCAACGCTCCTCTCCATGCAGAAATCTGGCCAAGACAATAGCCAGGGACAAGCCAGTGAGTAGTTTGAATGTACTCGCAAACATTATGAACACTGGGATAATATAATTGATAATCATGCACTTAAGTATTTCTATGATCACATCGTCAGTCATAAATAAAACATCTATTATGCATGCAAGCATGTTATTTATATGCAACATGACTAAGCAATAATGGAGTGGAAATAAAATGCCGCAGTCGGGCGTCTCTGTGACACCACATAAAGGGCTTATAAAGTAAATAAATAACAAGCAATGCCACAGTCGGGCGTCTCAGCGACACCACATAAAGGGCTTATAAAGTAAATAAATAACAAGCAATGCCACAGTCGGGCGTCTCAGCGACACCACATAAAGGGCTTATAAAATAAATAATTAACAAGCAATGCCACAGTCGGGCGTCTCAGCGACACCACATAAAGGGCTTATAAAGTAAATAATTAACAAGCAATGCCACGGTCGGGCGTCTCAGCGACACCACATAAAGGCCTCATAAAATAAATAATCACAATCAATATCCAGGAGGTAGATGTTGGGGAACGTAGTAATTTCAAAAAATTTCCTATGCACACACAAGATCATGGTGATGCATAGCAACGAGGGGGGAGTCTGTTCTACGTACCCTTGTAGATCGCAACGGAAGCGTTGACACAACGTAGAGGAAGTAGTCGTATGTCTTCTTCCCGATCCGACCGATCCAAGCACCGTTACTCCGGCACCTCCGAGTTCTTAGCACACGTTCAGCTCGATGACGATCCCCGGGCTCCGATCCAGCAAAGCTTCGGGGAGGAGTTCCGTCAGCACGACGGCGTGGTGACGATCTTGATGTACTAAACGATCTAGCAATAGCAACATAATAAACGAGCGGGTGCTAAGCTAATGAAATGGGTCATGTCAATCAGATCATTCAACTAATGATGTGACCTCGTTAATCAAATAACACCTCTTTGTTCATGGTTAGGAAACTTAACCATCTTTGATTAACGAGCTAGTCTAGTAGAGGCATACTAGTGACACTCTGTTTGTCTATGTATTCACACATGTATTATGTTTCCGGTTAATACAATTCTAGCATGAATAATAAACATTTATCATGATATAAGGAAATAAATAATAACTTTATTATTGCCTCTAGGGCATATTTCCTTCAGTAGAACCATCCCAGGGATACTCGATAATACAAATAATGCAACGGGTTAGGCCATCACAAAATAATAATCATGGTCTTCACAAGTCACCAGTCAGTATCCAAGTTTGGTTTAACAATTTCTCCTCCGAAGACCGACACTAAGACCAACAATTACCCATCCCAGACTGTAATCCTTAACCATGGACACGGCTATTCGAATAGATTTAATCTCTGCAGAGGGTGTACTCTTTACCCACGAGTAACAGATTCCTTTAGTCCATCGGGACTAATTCCGTCTACGGTCTTTTAATTGAAAACACACCTGACTTGCACACACCAGCTTAACTCACCGGTGTCTAGAATCACCCACGACACTTGTTAAGCAAAACTCTAAGTGGGGAGGCTACAACCTCGCGTAGCATGGGATCAAATTTATAACGCGCGCTCCAAGGAGTGGCCTCCCCTCTCGGTCCCAACCGGAAACACCCATGCCCCCGGACCAGGTGGCCTGCCTACCGGCTACAACCGGTATCTTCCACCATGGCCTCTCTGTACGGTGTGTGCTTGAAAGGGGTTGACGACTTACTGAACCGTACCCTATGTTGGGGAACATAGTAATTTCAAAAAATTTCCTACGCACACGCAAGATCATGATGATGCATAGCAACGAGGGGAGAGTGTGATCTATGTACCCTAGTAGATCGACAACGGGAGAGTTTGGTTGATGTAGTCGTACGTCTTCACAGCCCGACCGATCAAGCACCGAAACTACGGCACCTCCGAGTTTTAGCACACGTTCAGCTCGATGACGATCCCTGGACTCCGATCCAGCAAAGTGTCGGGGAAGAGTTCTGTCAGCATGACGGCGTGGTGACGATCTTGATGTATTACTGTCGCAGGGCTTCGCCTAAGCACCGCTACAATATTATCGAGGACTATGGTGGCAGGGGGCGCCACACACGGCTAAGAATAAGATCACGTGGATCAACTTGTGTTTCTCTAGGGTTCCCCTGCCTCCGTATATAAAGGATCAAGGGGGGGTGCGTCCGGCCTAGGAGAGGCGCGCCAGGAGGAGTCCTACTCCCTCTGGGAGTAGGATTCCCCCCCCCCCCAATCCTAGTTGGAATAGGATTCGCGGAGGGGGGAAAAGAGAGAGGGGGGCCGGCCCCCTCTCCTTGTCCTATTCAGACCAAGGGAGGGGAGGGGGGCGCGGCCCATCTTGGGCTGCCCCTTCTCTTTTCCACTAAGGCCCATATAGCTCTCGGGGGGTTCCGGTAACCTCCCGGTACTCCGGTAAAATCCCGATTTCACCCGGAACACTTCCGATATCCAAACATAGGCTTCCAATATATCAATCTTTATGTCTCGACCATTTCGAGACTCCTCGTCATGTCCGTGATCACATCCGGGACTTCGAACAACCTTCGATTCATCAAAACATATAAACTCATAATATAAACCTTAAGCGTGCGGACCCTACGGGTTCGAGAACAATGTAGACATGACCGAGACACGTCTCTGGTCAATAACCAATAGCGGGACCTGGATGCCCATATTGGCTCCAACATATTCTACGAAGATCTTTATCGGTCAGACCGCATAACAACATACGTTGTTCCCTTTGCCATCGGTATGTTACTTGCCCAAGATTTGATCGTCGGAATCCAATACCTAGTTCAATCTCATTACCGGCAAGTCTCTTTACTCGTTCCGTAATACATCATCTCGCAACTAACTCATTAGTTGCATTGCTTGCAAGGCTTAAGTGATGTGCATTACTGAGAGGGCCCAGAGATACCTCTCCGACGATCGGAGTGACAAATCCTAATCTCAAAATACATCAACCCAACATGTACCTTTGGAGACACCTGTAGAGCACCTTTATAATCACCCAGTTACGTTGTGACGTTTGGTAGCACACAAAGTGTTCCTCCGGCACACGGGAGTTACATAATCTCATAGTCATAGGAACATGTATAAGTCATGAAGAAAGCAATAGCAACATACTAAATGATCGGGTGCTAAGCTAATGGAATGGGTCATGTCAATCAGATCATTCAACTAATGATGTGATCTCATTAATCAAATGACAACTCTTTGTCCATGGTTAGGAAACATAACCATCTTTGATTAACGAGCTAGTCAAGTAGAGGCATACTAGTGACACTCTGTTTGTCTATGTATTCACACATGTATTATGTTTCCGGTTAATACAATTCTAGCATGAATAATAAACCTTTAGCATGATATAAGGAAATAAATAATAACTTTATTATTGCCTCTACGGCATATTTCCTTCAGTCTCCCACTTGCACTAGAGTCAATAATCTAGATTACACAGTAATGATTCTAACACCCATGGAGCTTTGGTGCTGATCATGTTTTGCTCGTGGAAGAGGCTTAGTCAACGGGTCTGCTACATTCAGCTCCGTATGTATCTTGCAAATCTCCATGTCTCCCACCTGGAGTAGATCCCGGATGGAATTGAAGCGTCTCTTGATGTGTTTGGTCCTCTTGTGAAATCTGGATTCCTTTGCCAAGGCAATTGCACCAGTATTGTCACAAAAGATTTTCATTGGACCCGATGCACTAGGTATGACACCTAGATCGGATATGAACTCCTTCATCCAGACTCCTTCGTTTGCTGCTTCCGAAGCAGCTATGTACTCCGCTTCACATGTAGATCCCGCCACGACGCTTTGTTTAGAACTGCACCAACTGACAGCTCCACCGTTCAACATAACCATTTACGATGAGCTCTTTGTCACCTTCATATACGAGAAACATATCCTTAGTCCTTTTCATGTACTTCAGGATGTTCTTGACCGCTGTCCAGTGATCCACTCCTGGATTACTTTGGTACCTCCCTACTAAACTTATAGCAAGGCACACATCAGGTTTGGTACACAGCATTGCATACATGATAGAGCCTATGGCTGAAGCATAGGGAACATCTTTCATTTTCTCTCTATCATCTGCAGTGGTCGGGCATTGAGTCTGACTCAACTTCACACCTTGTAACACAGGCAAGAACCCTTTCTTTGCTTGATCCATTTTGAACTTCTTCAAAATTTTGTCAAGGTATGTGCTTTGTGAAAGTCCAATTAAGCGTCTTGATCTATCTCTATAGATCTTTATGCCTAATATGTAAGCAGCTTCACCGAGGTCTTTCATTGAAGAACTCTTATTCAAGTATCCCTTTATGCTATCCAGAAATTCTATATCATTTCCAAGCAGTAATATGTCATCCACATATAATATCAGAAATGCTACAGAGCTCCCACTCACTTTCTTGTAAATACAGGCTTCTCCAAAAGTCTGTATAAAACCAAATGCTTTGATCAAACTATCAAAGCGTTTATTCCAACTCCGAGAGGCTTGCACCAGTCCATAAATGGATGGCTGGAGCTTGCACACTTTATTAGCTCCCTTTGGATCGACAAAACCTTCCGGTTGCATCATATACAACTCTTCTTCTAGAAATCCATTCAGGAATGCAGTTTTGACATCCATCTGCCAAATTTCATAATCATAAAATGCGGCAATTGCTAACATGATTCGGACAGACTTAAGCATCGCTACGGGTGAGAACGTCTCATCGTAGTCAACTCCTTGAACTTGTCGAAAACCTTTTGCAACAAGTCGAGCTTTGTAGACAGTAATATTACCGTCAGCGTTAGTCTTCTTCTTGAAGATCCATTTATTCTCAATTGCTTGCCGATCATCGAGCAAGTCAACCAAAGTCAATACTTTGTTCTCATACATGGATCCCATCTCAAATTTCATGGGTTCAAGCCATTTTGCGGAATCTGGGCTCACCATCGCTTGTTCATAGTTTGTAGGTTCATCATGATCTAGTAGCATGATTTCCAGAACAGGATTTCCATACCACTCTGGCGCGGATCTCGCTCTGGTTGATCTATGAGGTTCAGTAGTATCTTGTCCTGAAGTTTCATGATCAGTATCATTAGCTTCCCCACTAATTGGGGTAGGTGTCGCAGAAACAGTTTTCTGTGATGTACTACTTTCAAATAAGGGAGTAGGTACAGTTACCTCATCAAGTTCTACTTTCCTCCCACTCACATCTTTCGAGAGAAACTCCTTCTCCAGAAAGTTTCCAAATTTAGCAACAAAAGTCTTGCCTTCGGATCTGTGATAGAAGGTGTATCCAATAGTTTCCTTTGGATATCCTATGAAGACACATTTCTCTGATTTGGGTTCGAGCTTATCAGGTTGAAGCTTTTTCACATAAGCATCGCAGCCCCAAACTTTCAGAAACGACAACTTTGGTTTCTTGCCAAACCATAGTTCATAAGGCGTCGTCTCAACGGATTTTGATGGTGCCCTATTTAACGTGAATGTGGCCGTCTCTAAAGCATAACCCCAAAATGATAGCGGTAAATCAGTAAGAGACATCATAGATCGCACCATATCTAGTAAAGTACGATTACGACGTTCGGACACACCATTACGCTGTGGTGTTCCGGGTGGCGTGAGTTGCGAAAGTATTCCGCATTGTTTCAAATGTACACCAAACTCGTAACTCAAATATTCTCCTCCACGATCAGATCGTAGAAACTTTATTTCCTTGTTACGATGATTTTCAACTTCACTCTGAAATTCTTTGAACTTTTCAAATGTTTTAGACTTATGTTTCATTAAGTAGATATACCCATATCTGCTTAAGTCATCTGCGAAGGTGAGAAAATAATGATATCCGCCACGAGCCTCAATATTCATTGCACCACATACATCTGTATGTATGATTTCCAACAAATTTGTTGCTCTCTCCATAGTACTAGAGAACGGTGTTTTAGTCATCTTGCCCATGAGGCACGGTTCGCAAGTAACAAGTGATTCATAATCAAGTGGTTCCGAAAGTCCATTAGTATGGAGTTTCTTCATGCGCTTTACACCGATATGACCTAAACGGCAGTGCCACAAATAAGTTGCACCATCATTATCAACTCTGCATCTTTTGGCTTCAACATTATGAATATGTGTGTCACTACTATCGAGATTCAATAAAAATAGACCACTCTTCAAGGGTGCATGACCATAAAAGATATTACTCATATAAATAGAACAACCATTATTCTCTGATATAAATGAATAACCGTCTCGCATCAAACAAGATCCAGATATAATGTTCATGCTCAACGCTGGCACCAAATAACAATTATTTAGGTCTAATACTAATCCCGAAGGTAGATGTAGAGGTAGCGTGCCGACTGCGATCACATCGACTTTGGAACCGTTTCCCACGCGCATCGTCACCTCGTCCTTAGCCAATCTTTTCTTAATCCATAGTCCCTGTTTCAAGTTGCAAATATTAGCAATAGAACCAATATCAAATACCCAGGTGCTACTGCGATCATTAGTAAGGTACACATCAATAACATGCATATCACATATACCTTTGTTCACCTTGCCATCCTTCTTATCCGCCAAATACTTGGGGCAGTTCCGCTTCTAGTGACCAGTCTACTTGCAGTAGAAGCACTCAGTTTCAGGCTTAGGTCCAGACTTGGGTTTCTTCTCTTGAGCAGCAACTTGCTTGCTGTTCTTCTTGAAGTTCCCCTTCTTCTTCCCTTTGCCCTTTTTCTTGAAACTAGTGGTCTTGTTGACCATCAACACTTGATGCTCCTTTTTGATTTCTACCTCCGCAGCTTTCAGCATTGCGAAGAGCTCGGGAATAGTCTTATTCATCCCTTGCATATTATAGTTCATCATGAAGCTCTTGTAGCTTGGTGGCAGTGATTGGAGAATTCTGTCAATGACGCAATCATCTGGAAGATTAACTCCCATCGGAATCAAGTGATTATTATACCCAGACATTTTGAGTATATGCTCACTGACAGAACTGTTCTCCTCCATCTTGCAGCTATAGAACTTATTGGAGACTTCATATCTCTCAATCCGGGCATTTGCTTGAAATATTAACTTCAACTCCTGGAACATCTCATATGCTCCATGACGTTCAAAACGTCGTTCAAGTCCCGATTCTAAGCCGTAAAGCATGGCACACTGAACTATCGAGTAGTCATCAGCTTTGCTCTGCCAGACGTTCATAACATCTGGTGTTGCTCCTGCAGCAGGCCTGGCACCCAGCGGTGCTTCGAGGACGTAATTCTTCTGTGCAGCAATGAGGATAATCCTCAAGCTATGGACCAAGTCCATGTAATTGCTACCATCATCTTTCAACTTTGCTTTCTCAAGGAACGCATTAAAATTCAACGGAACAACAGCACGGGCCATCTATCTACAATCAAACATACATGAGCAAGATACTATCAGGTACTAAGTTCATGATAAATTTAAGTTCAATTAGTCAAATTACTTAAAGAACTCCCACTTAGATAGACATCCCTCTAATCCTCTAAGTGATCACGTGATCCAAATCAACTAAACCATGTCCGATCATCACGTGAGATGGAGTAGTTTCATTGGTGAACATCACTATGTTGATCATATCTACTATATGATTCATGCTCGACCTTTCGGTCTCCGTGTTCCGAGGCCATATCTGTATATGCTTGGCTCGTCAAGTATAACCTGAGTATTCCGTGTGTGCAACTGTTTTGCACCCGTTGTATTTGAACGTAGAGCCTATCACACCCGATCATCACGTGGTGTCTCAGCACGAAGAACTTTCGCAACGGTGCATACTCAGGGAGAACACTTCTTGATAATTTAGTGAGAGATCATCTTATAATGCTACCGTCAATCAAAGCAAGATAAGATGCATAAAAGATAAACATCACATGCAATCAATATAAGTGATATGATATGGCCATCATCATCTTGTGCCTGTGATCTCCATCTCTGATGTACCGTCATGATCACCATCGTCACCGGCGCGAAACCTTGATCTCCATCACAGCATCATTGTCATCTCGCCACTTTTATGCTTCCACGACTATCGCTACCGCTTAGTGATAAAGTAAAGCATTACAGCGCGATTGCATTGCATACAATAAAGCGACAACTATATGGCTCCTGCCAGTTGCCGATAACTCGGTTACAAAACATGACCATCTCATACAATAAAATTTAGCATCATGTCTTGACCATATCACATCACAACATGCCCTGCAAAAACAAGTTAGACGTCCTCTACTTTGTTTGTTGCAAGTTTTACGTGGCTGCTACGGGCTTAAGCAAGAACCAATCTTACCTACGCATCAAAACCACAACGATAGTTTGTCAAGTTGATGCCGTTTTAACCTTCGCAAGGACCGGGCGTAGCCACACTCGGTTCAACTATAGTTGGAGAAACAGTCACCCGCAAGCCACCTATGTGCAAAGCACGTCGGGAGAACCGGTCTCGCGTAAGCGTACGCGTAATGTCGGTCCGGGCCGCTTCATCCAACAATACCGCCGAACCAAAGTATGACATGCTGGTAGGCAGTATGACTTATATCGCCCACAACTCACTTGTGTTCTACTCGTGCACATAACATCAAACCATAAAACCTAGGCTCGGATGCCACTGTTGGGGAACGTAGTAATTTCAAAAAAAATCCTACGCACACGCAAGATCATGGTGATGCATAGCAACGAGGGGAGAGTGTGATCTACGTACCCAAGTAGATCGACAACGGAAGCGTTTGGTTGACGTAGTCGTACGTCTTCACTGCCCGACCGATCAAGCACCGAAACTACGGCACCTCCGAGTTTTAGCACACGTTCAGCTCGATGACGATCCCCGGACTCCGATCCAGCAAAGTGTCAGGGAAGAGTTCCATCAGCACGACAGCGTGGTGACGATCTTGATGTATTACTGTCGCAGGGCTTCGCCTAAGCACTGCTACAATATTATCAAGGACTATGGTGGCAGGGGGCGCCGCACACGGCTAAGAATAAGATCACGTGGATCAACTTGTGTGTCTCTGGGGTTCCCCTGCCTCCGTATATAAAGGATCAAGGGGGGGTACGGCCGGCCTAGGAGAGGCGCGCCAGGAGGAGTCCTACTCCCTCTAGGAGTAGGATCCCCCCCCCCCAATCCTAGTTGGAATAGGATTCGCGGAGGGGGGAAAAGAGAGAGGGGGGCCGGCCCCCTCTCCTTGTCCTATTCGGACCAAGGGAGGGGAGGGGCGCGCGGCCCATCTTGGGCTGCCCCTTCTCTTTTCCACTAAGGCCCATATAGCTCTCGGGGGGTTCCGGTAACCTCCCGGTACTCCGGTAAAATCCCGATTTCACCCGGAACACTTCCGATATCCAAACATAGGCATCCAATATATCAATCTTTATGTCTCGACCATTTCGAGACTCCTCGTCATGTCCGTGATCACATCCGGGACTTCGAACAACCTTCGATTCATCAAAACATATAAACTCATAATATAACTGTCATCGAAACCTTAAGCGTGCGGACCCTACGGGTTCGAGAACAATGTAGACATGACCGAGACACGTCTCTAGTCAATAACCAATAGCGGGACCTGGATGCCCATATTGGCTCCAACATATTCTACGAAGATCTTTATCGGTCAGACCGCATAACAACATACGTTGTTCCCTTTGCCATCGGTATGTTACTTGCCCAAGATTCGATCGTCGGTATCCAATACCTAGTTCAATCTCATTACCGGCAAGTCTCTTTACTCGTTCCGTAATACATCATCTCGCAACTAACTCATTAGTTGCATTGCTTGCAAGGCTTAAGTGATGTGCATTACTGAGAGGGCCTAGAGATACCTCTCCGACGATCGGAGTGACAAATCCTAATCTCGAAATACATCAACCCAACATGTACCTTTGGAGACACCTGTAGAGCATCTTTATAATCACCCAGTTACGTTGTGATGTTTGGTAGCACACAAACTGTTCCTCCGGCACACGGGAGTTACATAATCTCATAGTCATAGGAACATGTATAAGTCATGAAGAAAGCAACGATCGGGTGCTAAGCTAATGGAATGGGTCATGTCAATCAGATAATTCAACTAATGATGTGATCTCATTAATCAAATGACAACTCTTTGTCCATGGTTAGGAAACATAACCATCTTTGATTAACGAGCTAGTCAAGTAGAGGCATACTAGTGACACTCTGTTTGTCTATGTATTCACACATGTATTATGTTTCCGGGTAATACAATTCTAGCATGAATAATAAACCTTTATCATGATATAAGGAAATAAATAATAACTTTATTATTGCCTCTAGGGCATATTTCCTTCACCCTACCTGCGGCAGGGACAAGTGGTAGTACAAAACAAGTATGGGGGTTACTGGAACAAGACTCGATCTGCGGTCGACTCAGGAGGTCTATAAATTTCCTACATGACATGTATAACAAATATATTTCAACCAATAAAATCAACACTCATTATACCTTACTATGCCATACCGGACATAACCGTCCCGACGGGGACCGGCGACAAGCTCACGCCTACCCAAGGACGAGGCTTTCCCGGATTCCTTTCCGGCATGCATGCAAGGCACATGAGGATGATTACCATCACAGCTATATTCATTTCCAACAGCAAGGAAATCACTAATATGCATCCATGCAAATTATCATATCACATGAAATAACAAGTCCTCCGAAATAAGGTGGTGTTATAAACGTGTCAATTAACACACCAAAAATATTATGCTGGGGTTTAGAATGCTTGCCTTCATGGTGTGGAAAGGCAGGGTGCACTCCAAAACTTTTGAAAGTTTTCTCCTCTCTCTTCAAAATCCTATTTAAAAATATTTTGAATTAACAAACATTTCCAAAACAGCACAAAAAAAGTTGTTTGAATTTTTTGAAATAAATCTTAAAATAAACTAGACAAAATTTGCGGAAGGTAGGAAAAAGAATCAACTCATTTGGACTTATAATTAAAAAGATATAGCCAGTCAAAGTTATGGTCAAAATCTGTTTTTAAAATAAAACAGAAAAAGGAAAACGATTCGAATAGATACGTACACGTCGAAAGCGTATTCTGGAAATACGCCTACACTTATCCAGCGTGGACCGCGCGCAAGTCACTGACAGTGGGCCCGCCTGGCCCACTGGTCAGGTTTGACTGGTTTATCTCTCCCTCCTCTTCCTCTGCCCGAACGGAGGCGAGGCAACGGCGATCATCGCCGGCGAACGGCGGTTCCCCGCGGGTTCCAGAGGGTCTGGATGGATCCGCGAGACCGGGGCGGTCCTCCCGGTGGTCGTTGGGTCGACGGGGGTGGAAGGAGTCGTCGGCGGTGAGCTTCGCGGCGGAGGGGGCTTCGGGAGCAAAGTGGGTTTGGGGCTACGGTGGTTCCCGATCAAAATCGATGTAGGATCGAAAGTATGCCTAGAGGGGGGGTGATTAGACTACTTGACCAAATAAAAACTTAACCTTTTCCCAATTTTAGTTCTTGGCAGTTTTTAGCTATTTTAGGACAAGTCAAGCAATCAATACTCAATTCAAGCAAGCATGCAAAGAGTGTATTGGCAGCGGAAAGTAAAGCATGCAACTTGCAAGAATATAAAGGGAAGGGTTTGGAGAATTCAAACGCTATTGGAGACACGGATGTTTTCCCCGTGGTTCGGATAGGTGGTGCTATCCTACATCCACGTTGATGGAGACTTCAACCCACGAAGGGTAACGGTTGCGCGAGTCCACGGGGGGCTCCACCCATGAAGGGTCCACGAAGTAGCAACCTTGTCTATCCCACCATGGCCATCGCCCACGATGGACTTGCCTCACTAGCGGTAGATCTTCACGAAGTAGGCGATCTCCTTGCCCTTACAAACTCCTTGGTTCAACTCCACAATCTTGTCGGAGGCTCCCAAGTGACACCTAGCCAATCTAGGAGACACCACTCTCCAAGAAGTAACAAATGGTGTGTTGATGATGAACTCCTTGCTCTTGTGCTTCAAATGATAGTCTCCCCAACACTCAACTCTCTTTCATATGATTTGGATCTGGTGGAAAGAAGATTTGAGTGGAAAGCAACTTGGGGAAGGCTAGAGATCAAGATTCATATGGTTTGAATGGAATGTCTTGGTCTCAACACATGAGTAGGTGGTTCTCTCTCAGAACATATGAGTTGGAATGATGTATGTGTTCTGATGGCTCTCTCCACGAGTGAAGAGGAGGTGGAGGGGTATTTATAGCCTCCACACAAAATCCAACCGTTGCACACAATTTACCAATCTCGGTGGGACCGAATCAGAAAACTCGGTTGGACCGAAATGGTAAACCTGGTGACCGTTAGGAATTTCGGTGGGACTGACATGCAACTCGGTAGGACCGATTCGGTTAGGGTTTGGGCATACCGTAATCTCGGTGAGACCGATTGCACAAACTCGGTGAAACCGAGTTTGGCAATAAGCTAACCAGAGAGTTGGTCAGGCAAACTCGGTGGGACCGACTTGCTCTTTCAGTGAGACCGAAAAGTTACAAGAAGGAAACATAGAGTTTACCTTGCATTCTCAGTGGGACCGATTCGCTCTTTCGGTGAGACCGAAAAGTTACGAAAGGGAAACAGAGAGTTTGCAAGCCCATCTCAGTGAGACCGAGATCCTTATCGGTAGGACCGAATTGCTAGGGTTTCGCAGTGGCAAATGACAAGTGAAACTCGGTGGCGCCGGAATGAAAGAATCGGTATGACCGAGTTTGGCTTAGGGTTTAGGTCATTTGTGGATATGGGAAAGTAGCTGAGGATTTTGGAGCATATCATTAAGCACATAAAGCAAGAGGCTCATTAAGCAACACCTCATCCCTCCTTGATAGTATTGGCTTTTCCTAAAGACTCAATGTGATCTTGGATCACTAAAACATAAAATGAAGAGTATTGAACTTTTGAGCTTGAGCCAATTCTTTGTCCTTAGCATTTTGAGGGTTCCACTTTCACATCCAAGCCATGCCAATCATTGAGCTTTCCTGAAATAATCATCTTGAAATAGCATTAGCTCAATGAGCTATATGTTGTTATGAATTACCAAAACCACCTAGGGATAGTTGCACTTTCAATCTCCCCCTTTTTGGTAACTGATGACAACATATAGATCAAAGCTTCGACACATGATAATAAGCATGAAATATATCGTCGCTTTGAGAAGTATGTGACAAATAAGAGCTCCCCCTAAATTTGTGCATATTTGAAATTTGCTTTAGACTGCAAATGCACAAGGAGTTAGAATCATGGGTTACTCTTCCATGTCACATACATCTTGGTGGAGCGCTCAAAAATGATAAGATTTTAATACATGCACTCATCACCAAGAATAGTGAATGATCACAAACGATAGATAGAATGATAATATTTAAGCAAGCATTAAGCAAACATTAAGTGTAGCTTATGATCAAACACATGATCATCGATGTCTCACAAACATAAGGGCATTGTATCTCACACACAAGCAAAAAAAGTTCGAAAAACCACCAAATAAACAAGAGAGAATAAAGGCAACACTCTCTCTCGAAGCCTATGATCTATACATTTTCTCCCCCTTTGGCAACAAGTTAACAAAAAGTTCCTAGAAAATGCATAGTGCTAAGTCGACGCTCAGGCTTGATCTTCAGGTGGTGGTGGAGTCCGGAGCACTCCAAGGACGAAGCCTTCGGTAGAAGTGGTCGGAGTCGAGGCTGAAGTGGATGCTGGAGCTGGTGGAATTGAGGCTGTGGCTGGCGCAGATGTTGTGGCTCTGGTGTCAGCAACTGGCAGTGCAGACGACCTCGTACCTCGTGGCACCCTCGCAAAAGCATCAGTCGTGGTCCTGCCTCTCCTCTCATTCATGTCCTCCTGAAGCTGCTCCACGGCGGTCTGTATCTCTGTCACCTTGATGTCCATGTCATAGAACCTATGTTCCATGATCCTCTCTAGGCTTGCCTGGTTCTGAGTCAGGGTGGCAAGTCCTTGCTCAATACGCAGGGTGGACGCAATCAGGTAACCAAGCTGCTCTTGTTTGGTTTTCGGGAAGTAATCAGATGCCTCCGCTGGAGTAGGCATCCTGGCAGCTTTCTCCTTCTTCGCCTTCTCCTTCTGAGCTTGTGCATGGACAGATGATGGCTCATTCTCAGTCATGACCACTTGGTTATCCTCGAAATCTGGACGAATGGGCAGATGTTCCTTATCCAAGAGGTATATGCCCATGCCCATCTTGGAGTTGATGAGCTCCTGAATCTGTGGGGCATATCCACAGATCCTCTTCTGGTCTGCTGCTGTCCTCTTGATTGTTTCCACTATGAGACTCATGACTTTGAATTTTTGGGGTACGTCAAAAACATGAAGCAAATTGATTGCGTGACCTCTGATCATCTTGTGATCTCCAGACTTGGGCAGAAAAGTGTGCCTAAGGATCCAGTTGATCGTAGGCAATCCTGACAGAAGATAGTGCACTGAGCCAAACTTGAACGTGTCAAGTGCTTCATTCGGAATCTCCTTGTACATGTTGGACATGGTGTTGTGGTCCATCTTCTTCTTGGCATAAATGTCCAAGACATCTGCTTGCTCCTCTGGGGCATTGATCAACCTCGCCCATTCCTCAACAGTGGATTGGTACCTTGTACCCTCTGACATCCAAGTGATCCTGCCATCCGGATAAAAGTGTGTTGTGGAGTAGAATTGCATGATTAGCTCCTCATTCCACTTTGTGAGCTTCTGCCCAACAAAGTCTGCAACTCCACACGCACTAAAGCTGTCATACACGCTAGGGAAGTACTCTTCATTGTCCTTGATATACTGCCAATCGACCCATCTCATATCGCAGACAATGGGCTTCTTATCTAGCAGCACTGTCTCCTAGAAATCCTGCTGCTCCTTGGTGTGAAACCTGTAGTCAACTGCAGTCCTTCTCCTAGAAGCATACGGATCTGCTTCTCTCCACTTCCTCAGCCCTGAATCTCTCCTGAGCTTCATATCCTCAGCCACAGGATGAGCATCGTTGTGGTCTGGGATCTTGGGCTTGAGCTTCCTAAGGACATGCTCTTCTTCTTCTTCCTCTGCAACTTCAGGCACTGGGGCCTTGTTCTTCTCAGTAGCTGGGATGCTTCTGGTGTTTTTCTTGGGTGCACTCGTAGGCTTAGATGCAGCCTTGGGCTTGGATGCAGCTGTCCCTGACCTTATGGCATCTCCCATAAGTTTGGCTGCCTTGGGTGCTGGTGCAGCAACCTCTTCTTCTTCCTCCTCCTCATCTACCATGATGGAGGCCTTCCCAAGCACTCTGGCCACAGTCTTCTTCACTCGTTCTTTCCTCTTTTTGCCCTCAGCAGCAATGGGCTCAACGGGAGCAGGCTTCATAGTTGAAGCCCTAGCTTTTGACATGGGCTGCCTGCCTGCTGGCCTTTTGATTTTCAGGCCTGGCTTTGTGCCTGCTGCTGGCTCAGCTTTCTTTGATGTGGCCTCTTCCTCTGCCACATAATCTTCATCTTCAGAATCAGATGTTCTCTTCTTCCTTTGTCTAGTGGCAGCCTTAGGCAGATTGCTGGGGGTGCTCCTGCTGCCATCATCTGAAGAGCTGGAGGGACTAGTGCCCTCACTCATCACCACTTGCTGCTCTGAGAGGTTCTGGCTGTCACTTTGGTCTGACATGATGCAAACTCTGACTGCTGACCCTATGAATAGATTATAGATGAGATAGAGTGGATGAGCATCACAAAGTGCAGAGATTTTGCAAAAGAGTAATTCAAAAACATAGTTTTAGTTTCCCACTGAAATCATCTCGCATCTACCGATTTTCAAACTCGGTGACACCGAAGCATTTTTGGCACCAGAACTAGTGAACTCGGTCAGACTGAGTCATAGTTCGGTGGCACCGAGACTGCTAGGGTTTCATAGAGTTCCAAAATCGGTCACACCAATAAGTAATTCTCGGTCAGACCGAGTTTTACTTGTGCAATGTCATAAGCCAAATCGGTGGGACCAAGTTTTTCAACTCGGTGGGTCCGAGATGGTTTCGGCGGAAACCTAACCCTAAAATTTTCGAATTAAACCTAATCTACGAGTTCATTGACTGGATAGGAGTTTATCAAACGTGGCAAGAATCATGATGATCACAATGTGCTAGGAATCGGATTGAAGAATAGCACAAAGATCGAGTCCATATCCTAGTTCGGCGGAGACTCGCTACGGCGGCAACGGCGGGGCAGAAATTCCGTTGACGGCGATGGAGACCAGCGACTTGAGGCTACTGGCGGCGAGGAGGACGATCCAGAGACCCAGGAGGCAGAGTGAGCTATGCGTGGGCGAAGAGGTTTCGGAGAAATTTCCAAAATTCTGCCCGTCACTATATATAGCCCGACCCTGTCGGTGTGACCGAGTGGAACGACTCGGTGGCACCGAGATGCAAAACTGTATACAGTTATTGCAACTTGGTGTGACCGAGTGGTTCAAATCGGTTGCACCGAGATCGAAAACCTAGATCAACTTAATGATCTCGGTAGGACCGGAAGTATGGTATCGGTCAGACCGAGAATCACAAAGAGGTTTTGGAAGTTTAAGTCTATGACAAATCGGGGACTCCGAGCGCTCCTCACACAGAGTGGTTCGAATCTGACTTGATCAAGTTTTGTGATGCAGCATGAATAGAGTTTGAGACGAGAAAAGCATAGATAGCTAGAGGAGGTTCTTAGGCATTCTTGTCCATCCACTTGGCAAAAGAAGATAAAGCCAAACAATCAAAACAACAAGTGGATGTCCTCGAATGAGTAAAATATGCACCAACATGCTCACACAATAAGATGGCAAATGAAATATGTGGCAAAGCATGCACAAACAATTCTAGCATCTATCAAGCAATTTGCGATGACTGGGTCATCTATATATGAGTATATTGACTTAGGAGTCAAGTGAGAACACTTGATCGTAGGTCATACTCATCGTTTAAGCTCAAGTGGGGTTACCACTTTTACATAAAGCATTGTTGTATTCACATCTTTAGAGTTGCTTTAGCTCAAGTCTTAGAGTAAAGCTCCCCCTAGATGTGATAGCCCCCTTAAGAGGGATGAACTAACCTTGGGTTTTGTCGATGATGACTTCATGTAGATGTTGAAGATGTGGATGCTCAATGTTGATGTAGATCACTTGGAGCTATCCATTTGAGTGAATTGCACTTTCAATACCTACATGGGTTAGTCCCACAAGGAACAAACAAGGATATCCATAGACATAGAGTGATGCATACACAAGATGATGTCCATGAAAACTTTAGGTTACCTTGTTCCTTGTCTTACCAACAAGAGGGTTTGTGACTCCTTGAACTAGTGCATGATGTGGAAGTTGATTGCACTTGTTCTTGCCAAAATGATGAGAATGAAATATGTTGGCGGAGTCACCCTCAAGAACTCTCTAATTCCTCTTCTTTTGGATCCACACCATCTTGATGGGAATCCTTGGAGTTGTAGTCGTACTTGATGAAGTGGAACTTGACGTGGTCTTGGGAATCCACTTGACTAAGGTCTTAGGAGCTTCTTCAAATGCATCAATCTCCTCTTGAAGCTTGTCCTTGCCTTTTTGCTTGTAGTCTTGTGGTGGAAGATCATCTTGAGCTTGTGTCCCCTTGAAAGAAGTGTCATACTTCTCTTGTTGAGGAACAAACTTTGTCTTGGGGTATTGATCTTCTTCCCATTCAACTCCATTGGCATTGAACTTTCGTTCAAAACCAACACCTTGGTTCTTCCGGTGTATTCCTTGCTTGCGCACAATTTCCTCGAATTGCTTACTCCCGGCAAGGCTCTTGTACACTCCTTTCTCTATGATTCCCTTCAATAAGCTATTTTCTTGCTCAAGTGTAACTTGGCTAAGAGAATCATTAGTGGAATCAAGAGAACTACTAGAAGCAACAATATTGGATTTAGCATGATCATTGTTACTACTAGAGGAAGAATCTTTCTTGTTCTTGTTACTACACTTGACTTGAGGCATGTAAGTGGATAATAGTAAACGCTTGGCAATGTAAGAAGAACTTTTCTTGCGGAGATCATCATTGATTGCCTTTAAGAACTCATGCTCTTGCTCAAGATTGAGCTTTTCAAAGCGTAATTTCTCATGAGCTCTTAAAAGTTCTCGATGATCTTCGAAGATAGTTTCATGAGCTAACTTAAGAGTGTTTAGTTCTTTAGTTAGAGCCTCAATCTTCTGCTTATCATTGTCATTCGTTTTAGCATGATTAATTGAGGTTTCACCATAGTACTCATCACTAGAGTTGTCAACAAGCAAGTCATCATCACCTAACAAGTCATCTTCATCACTATTAAAATCAACATACTTGGGGTGTGTTACCTTAGGTCCTTTAAACATGAAGCATCTTCCAATTCCTTCATTTGGTGAGTCAAATGTGTCGTAGGAGTTGGTTGACACACGTGCTAGATCGGCAACACCTTCATCTTGAGTATCTTAGGAGTCGGAGTGATAACTTCTCTCGGAGTGGCTGTCGGAGTCGGAGCCGGATACCCATTCACAAACATGAGCTTGATGTCTTCGTTTTGTGTAGCTCCTTGATGATTTTTCCTTCCTTTCTGAATCCTTGCTTCTCCGTGAGTATCTCCGTTCATAACGATCATCTCTACTCCTTCCCTCTCTTGGTGGTGATTCTTTGCTTCTTCTTTTTGGAGAATCTTCTCTTCTCTTGTAGGGAGCCGTACACTCATTGGAATAGTGTCCGGGTCTTCCACAATTATAGCAGTTTCGCTCTCGACTAGAAGATCTTTTTTCATTGTAGGACCTTGACTTGAAGCTTCTATCTTTGCTTCTACTCTTGTAGAACTTGTTGAAGTTCTTCACCATTAAGCTCAATTCTTCATTGAAGTTTTGTTTCTCACTTGATGATGTGGGGAGTTCACATGAGGCTTTGTAGGCACCACTTGATTTGTTGTGAAGTTCCTCTTTATCCTTGAGTGACATCTCATGAGCAACAATCCTTCCAATCACTTCCGTTGGTTTGAGATCTTTGTAATTGGGCATCATTTGAATCAATGTGCACACGGTATCATATTTCCCATCCAAGGCTCTTAGGATCTTCTTGATGATGAATCTATCGGTCATCTCTTCACTTCCTAAGCCAGCAATCTCATTTGTGATGAGAGCAAGCCTAGAGTACATTTCGGCGACACCTTCACCATCCTTCATCTTGAACTTGTCAAGTTGACTTTGGAGCACATCCAACTTGGATTCCTTGACGGAGTCGGTACCTTCATGCATATCAATCAAAGTATCCCAAATTTCCTTTGCATTCTCAAGGCGGCTGATTTTGTTGAATTCTTCGGGGCACAATCCGTTGAAGAGAATATCACAAGCTTGAGCATTGTATTGCAACATCTTCAACTCATCCACGGTAGCTTCACGGTTTGGTTCTCTCCCATCAAAGAACTCACCTTGCAAACCAACAAAAACAATAGCCCAAACGGCGGGGTTATGTCCAAGAATATGCATTTTCATTTTATGCTTCCAACTAGCAAAATTAGTACCATCAAAGTAAGGACCTCTACGGTGATAGTTTCCCTCGCTAGACGCCATACTCTCCTAGGTTGTGAAACCAAGGCTATGACCACCAAAAGCTATGGAGATCAAGGCAAATGGAGACCAAAGCTCTGATACCACTTGTAGGATCGAAAGTATGTCTAGAGGGGGGTGATTAGACTACTTAACCAAATAAAAACTTAACCTTTTCCCAATTTTAGTTCTTGGCAGTTTTTAGCTATTTTAGGACAAGTCAAGCAATCAATACTCAATTCAAGCAAGCATGCAAAGAGTGTATTGGCAGCGGAAAGTAAAGCATGCAACTTGCAAGAATATAAAGGGAAGGGTTTGGAGAATTCAAACGCTATTGGAGACACGGGTGTTTTTCCCGTGGTTCGGATAGGTGGTGCTATCCTACATCCACGTTGATGGAGACTTCAACCCACGAAGGGTAACGGTTGCGCGAGTCCACGGAGGGCTCCACCCACGAAGGGTCCACGAAGTAGCAACCTTGTCTATCCCACCATGGCCATCGCCCACAAAGGACTTGCCTCACTAGCGGTAGATCTTCACGAAGTAGGCGATCTCCTTGCCCTTACAAACTCCTTGGTTCAACTCCACAATCTTGTCGGAGGCTCCCAAGTGACACCTAGCCAATCTAGGAGACACCACTCTCCAAGAAGTAACAAATGGTGTGTTGATGATGAACTCCTTGCTCTTGTGCTTCAAATGATAGTCTCCCCAACACTCAACTCTCTTTCATATGATTTGGATCTGGTGGAAAGAAGATTTGAGTGGAAAGCAACTTGGGGAAGGCTAGAGATCAAGATTCATATGGTTTGAATGGAATGTCTTGGTCTCAACACATGAGTAGGTGGTTCTCTCTCAGAACATATGAGTTGGAATGATGTATGTGTTCTGATGGCTCTCTCCACGAGTGAAGAGGAGGTGGAGGGGTATTTATAGCCTCCACACAAAATCCAACCGTTACACATAATTTACCAATCTCGGTGGGACTGAATCAGAAAACTCGGTTGGACCGAAATGGTAAACCTAGTGACCATTAGGAATTTCGGTGGGACTGACATGCAACTCGGTAGGACCGATTCGGTTAGGGTTTGGGCATAACGTAATCTCGGTGAGACCGATTGCACAAACTCGGTGAGACCGAGTTTGGCAATAAGCTAACCAGAGAGTTGGTCAGGCAAACTCGGTGGGACCGACTTGCTCTTTTGGTGAGACCGAAAAGTTACAAGAAGGAAACATAGAGTTTACCTTGCATTCTCAGTGGGACCGATTCGCTCTTTCGGTGAGACCAAAAAGTTACAAAAGGGAAACAGAGAGTTTGCAAGCCCATCTCGGTGAGACCGAGATCCTTATCGGTAGGACCGAATTGCTAGGGTTTGGCAGTGGCGAATGACAAGTGAAACTCGGTGGCGCCAGAATGAAAGAATCGGTATGACCGAGTTTGGCTTAGGGTTTAGGTCATTTGTGGATATGGGAAAGTAGTTGAGGATTTTGGAGCATATCATTAAGCACATAAAGCAAGAGGCTCATTAAGCAACACCTCATCCCTCCTTGATAGTATTGGCTTTTCCTAAAGACTCAATGTGATCTTGGATCACTAAAACATAAAATGAAGAGTCTTGAACTTTTGAGCTTGAGTCAATTCTTTGTCCTTAGCATTTTGAGGGTTCCACTTTCACATCCAAGCCATGCCAATCATTGAGCTTTCCTAAAATAATCATCTTGAAATAGCATTAGCTCAATGAGCTATATGTTGTTATGAATTACCAAAACCACCTAGGGATAGTTGCACTTTCAATCGAGTAGGGGGATGGGTTCACGGGAGGAAGAGAGAGCTCCTGGTGAAGAGAACGGAGAGGGGAAGGCTCTGGTGGCGCCGGAATGGCCGCGGCAGTGGCGGCGGCTGCGGTTGCCGGAGATGGGGAAGGAGACCTCCCCGGGCCGATTGGCTGCCAAAGGGGGTTTCCTGGAGACCGCTTGAGACTACCTGTGTGCAGGGATGAGCTCGGGGTCCCCTATATAGGTGAGTCAAGGCGGTTCCGCGGCGGCCGTGGATAAGATCGCCGGCGACCGCTATTCTGTAGCCAGGGCGACGTGGCGGCGACGAGAGCTAGAAAACACGCTTGTGGATGAGCTCGTGCTGTTCCAGGGGCCAGGTGGCGAGCGGGAGAGGCTTGAGCGGCGCTGAACGGAGCAGGGGCTGTCGGCGGCCGTGGCGGCTAGCTCCTGGCCTGTCGGGGACGTGGCGAGGGCTCTTGGCGCGTTGCGGTGAGAAGGGGAGTGAGTGGCGTGGCTCTGCAGGGCAGGCAGAGCCCAGGGGTGCGACGCGTCGGCTCGAGCGCGGCACATGCAAAACGCGTGCTCTGCTCGCGCCTAGAGCACGCACGGAACGTGCTCGACGAAATGCCAATGCATGCTAGTGGGCTCTAAACCACAAGGGAGTTAGCAGGGGTGGGGTTATAGTCTAGGGCAAAACTATGGGACATGCTGGTCTGGTCAGAAGATCAAGTTCATAACACAAACTTACAATCGTGCCAAATCTGTTCATGCCCACAGGGTGTTTGACAAAATGCCAGAGGCATCTAGGCAGTACTTGGAGTGGCCAAAACTTCCAGAGTGGGGTCTCTTTAGATGCATAAGAGGGTGGTAAGGTCATTTGGACAAAAGGAGAAACTTGCTAGTGCAAGTTTTACAAAACTTCAATTCTGGACAGGAGATAAATGGCATCATTTCATGAACAAAAAATGATCCAATGGGTGCATGCTCCTGGACTTAGGGGTTTTGTAGGGTTGACTACAAGTAGGAGAAGGCACAAGGTTACTGGAGCAAAAATAAATAGGGTTGCAGTAGAAATCACAAGGCTGGACCAGAATGGAAAAGAGGTTGATTCACTCAAAATTTTCAAAGAACAACACTAGGTTTTGGCATGAAGTTGAATTGCATGCTACCACTGACATCCCATAATTTTGGTGGAGGCTAGAAGGAAATATGTAAATGAGTTGTAGTGCAAAATTGCACTCTGTACCAGAGAAGAGAATTGGGTGTAGAGCTCAAAATATCTCATGAATAAAAGATATTTTTGTATAAAAGTGATTTAAAAATATCACATGACAACTCCAAATTTTGGTTGGAATTTTAAGTGAATTTATCAAATGGTTGTAGTTCAAATATGGCCATATAACCTTGAAAAACCATTTTTCAAGAAATTAAAGATCAAGCAAATTAATTATGTAATTAGTCATGCTGATTAAGGAAAAGTTTTTCTTGAGAGGTTAAACAAGTCCAATAACATATTTGAAAGGTTTTCACTCTGGGAAAAATTCCATCACAACAAGGAAGAGAATGATTAAAAAAATCAGAAGGGAGCTCAGAAAATCAAAGTTTTAAATTCCTGGCAAAATTTTAATCCATTAAAACAAGGTCAAAATTTTGGGGTGTCACAATTCTGATGGACTTCTGCAATCACTTGACTATGAATCACTTGGTACTTGCGAACCATGCCTCATGGGCAAGATGACTAAAACTCCGTTCTCTAGAACAATGGAGCAAGCAGCAAAGTTATTGGAAATCATACATACTGATGTATGTGGTCCAATGAACATTGAGGCTCGCGGCGGATATCGTTATTTTCTTACCTTCACAGATGATTTGAGCAAATATGGGTATATCTACTTAATGAAACATAAGTTTGAAACATTTGAAAAGTTTAAAGAATTTCAGAGTGAAGTGGAAAATCATTGTAAGAAGAAAATCAAGTTTCTACGATCTGATCGTGGAGGTGAATATTTGAGTTATGCGTTTGGACTTCATTTGAAACAATGTGGAATAGTTTCGCAACTGACGCCACCTGGAACACCACAACGAAATGGTGTGTCCGAACGTCGTAACCGCACTTTATTAGATATGGTGCGATCTATGATGTCTCTCACTGATTTACCGCTATCATTTTGGGGTTATGCTTTAGAGACGGCTGCATTCACGTTAAATAGGGCACCATCAAAATCCGTTGAGATGACACCTTATGAATTGTGGTTTGGAAAGAAACCCAAGTTGTCGTTTCTTAAAGTTTGGGGCTGCGATGCTTATGTGAAAAAGCTTCAACCTGATAAGCTTGAACCCAAATCGGAGAAATGTGTCTTCATAGGATACCCAAAGGAGACTGTTGGGTACACCTTCTATCACAGGTCCGAAGGCAAGATATTCGTTCCTAAGAATGGATCCTTTCTAGAGAAAGAGTTTCTCTCGAAAGAAGTGAGTGAGAGGAAAGTAGAACTTGACGAGGTAATTGTACCTTCTCCCTTATTGGAAAGTAGTTCATCACTGAAATATGTTCCAGTGATTCCTACACCAGTAAGTGAGGAAGCTAATGATGATGATCATGAAACTTCTGATCAAGTTACTACTGAACCTCGTAGGTCAACCAAAGTAAGATTCGCACCAGAGTGGTACGGTAATCCTATTCTGGAGGTCATGTTACTTGACCATGACAAACCTACGAACTATGAGGAAGCGATGATGAGCCCAGATTCCGCAAAGTGGCTTGAGGCCATGAAATCTGAGATGGGATCCATAGAGAATAAATGTGGACTTTGGTTGACTTTCCCGATGATCGGCATGCCATAGAGAATAAATGGATCTTCAAGGAGAAGATTGACGCTGACGGTAATGTTACTGTCTACAAATCTGGACTTGTTGCAAAAGGTTTTCGACAAGTTCAAGGAGTTGACTACAATGAGACCTTCTCACCCGTAGCGATGCTTAAATCTGTCCAAATCATGTTAGCAATTTCCGTATTTTGTGATTATGAAATTTGGCAAATGGATGTCAAAACTGCATTCCTTAATGGATATCTTAAAGAAGAGTTGTATATGTTGCAACCAAAAGGTTTTGTCGATCCAAAAGGTGCTAATAAAGTGTGCAAGCTCCATCGATCCATTTATGGACGGGTGCAAGCCTCTCGGAGTTGGAATATACGCTTTGATAGTGTGATCAAAGCATATGGTTTGATACAGACTTTTGGAGAAGCCTGTATTTACAAGAAAGTGAGTGGGAGCTCTGTAGCATTTCTGATATTATATGTAGATGACATATTGCTGATCGGAAATGATACTAAATTTCTGAATAGCATAAAAGGATACTTGAGTAAGAATTTTTCAATGAAATATCTCGGTGAAGCTGCTTATATATTAGGCATCAAGATCTATAGAGATAGATCAAGACACTTAATTGGACTTTCACAAAGCACATACCTTGATAAAGTTTTGAAGAAGTTCAAAATGGATCAAGCGAAGAAAGGGTTCTTGCCTATGTTACAAGGTGTGAAGTTGAGTCAGACTCAATGCCCGACCACTTTAGAACATAGAGAGGAAATGAAAGTCATTCCCAATTCTTCAGCCATAGGTTCTATCATGTATGCAATGCTGTGTACCAGACCTGATGTGTGACTTTGCTATTAGTTTAGCAGGGAGGTACCGAAGTAATCCAAAAGTGGATAACTGGACAGCGGTCAAGAACATCCTGAAATACCTGAAAAGGACTAAGTATATGTTTCTCGTTTATGGAGGTGACAAAGAGCTCGTCGTAAACGGTTACGTTGATGCAAGCTTTGACACTGATCTGGATGACTCTAAGTCATAAACCAGACACGTATTTTTATTAAATGTTGGAGATGTCAGTTGGTGCGGTTCCAAGCAGAGCGTCGTGCGCGGGATCTACATGTGAAGCGAAGTACATAGCTGCTTCGGAAGCATCAAATGAAGGAGTCTGGATGAAGGAGTTCATATCCGATCTAGGTGTAATACCTAGTGCATCGGGTCCAATGAAAATCTTTTGTGACAATAGTGGTGCAATTGCCTTGGCAAAGGAATCCAGATTTCACAAGAGAACCAAGCACATCAAGGGACGCCTCAATTTCATCCGTGATCAAGTCAAGGAGGGAGACATAGAGATTTGCAAGATACATACGGATCTGAATGTTGCAGACCCGTTGACTAAGCCTCTCTCACGAGCAAAACATAATCAGCACCAAGACTCATAGGTGTTAGAATCATTACAGTGTAATCTAGATTATTGACTCTAGTGCAAGTGGGAGACTGATGGAAATATGCCCTAGAGGCAATAATAAAGTTGTTATTTATATTTCCTTATATCATGATAAATGTTTATTATTCATGCTAGAATTGTATTAACCGAAAACTTAATACATGTGTGAATACATAGACAAATAAAGTGTCACTAGTATGCCTCTACTTGACTAGCTCGTTGAATCAATGATGGTTATGTTTCCTAACCATAGACATGAGTTGTCATTTGATTAACGGGATCACATCATTAGAGAATGATGTGATTGACTTGACCCATCCGTTAGCTTAGCACGATGATCGTTTAGTTTGTTGTTATTGCTTTCTCCATAACTTATACATGTTCCTATGATTATGAGATCATGCAACTCCCGAATACCGGAGGAACACTTAATGTGCGATTAAACGTCACAACGTAATTGGGTGACTATAAAGATGTTGTACAGGTGTCTCCGATGGTGTTTGTTGAGTTGGCATGGATCGAGATTAGGATTTGCCACTCCGAGTATCGAAGAGGTATCTCTGGGCCCTCTCGGTAATGCACATCACTATAAGCCTTGCAAGCAATGTGACTAATGAGTTAGTTGCGGGATGATACATGACGGAACGAGTAAAGAGACTTTCCGGTAACGAGATTGAACTAGGTATTGAGATACCGATGGTTGAATCCCGGGCAAGTAACATACGGATGACAAAGGGAACAACGTATTTCGTTATGCGGTTTGACCGATAAAGATCTTCGTATAATATGTGGGAGACTATGAACATCCAGGTTCCGCTATTGGTTATTGACCGGAGACATGTCTCGGTCATGTCTACATAGTTGCACTAGTGCAGAACCGGGCAATAGCACCGGTTCGTAAGGCCCTTTAGTGTCGGTTCCATAACCGGCACTAAAGTGTGGTCACTAACCCCCCCCCCCCCCTTTAGTACCGGTTCAGCACGAACCGGTGCTAAAGGGCAACCACGTGGCATGAGCCAGCTCCGGGGGCCGGGAGCCCTTTAGTACCGGTTGGTAACACCAACCGGTACTAAAATGTTTGGGGGGTTTTTGGTTTTACGATTTCTTTTTCATTTAAGTTTGTGTTTTCTATTTTAATTCTTTTTCGTTTGCTGGTATTTTACGATACTACACATTGTACATGTTATGAATATATATATATATATATATATATATATATAGAATTTCTAGTAGAACCAATCATATATATATATCATCAATGTCTCACGAACCACCATATTAATTCACACATACACACATGTATAGCTATATACAATTTCTCGTACATATGCATGTTGCCTTCGAAGCCAGTGGCATTAGCCTAATTGGTGCCTTCAGAGCACGATGACAATTGGAAGTGGTTCATGACCTGGTCGATGGGGGCGGTAGCGGGTAATAGTATTCTCCATTCGGATTTATGACCTAGTCGAGCAAAAATCCCGCTATTTCCTCTTGAAGTGCTTCTACGCGCTCCGTTTCTAGGAGCTTGTCCCGCACCTCTTTGAACTGTTAAGAAGGAGATCAATATGCATGTGTATTAGTTGTGTGACTAGATATCGATAATGGTGTAAAAATTGTGAATAGTGTTCTCACAAGCGTATCCATTCCTGTCTTTGAGATCTGCTCCTTTCGGACGCCATCATATGAATGTTCTCGCAAATGCAGAATGCACACAGATTAGTCCCCTACGCCTGCTTCAGGGCCTTTATTACGAGAATGGAATTTAATTTGATCAGATAATAATTAATCAAGCATGATAATTAAAGAGATGGCAGCTAGCTAGCTAGCTAGTACTACTTAATTACTTACCTTGGGTCGAAACCATTTCAGCTGTCGTTTCCATTCGCCTTCCGTGACGCTGATGAACCTTGCCCAAGCCCTGCCCGCCGACAAAGAAAATGAATAAAGGGGTTATTAAATAGTTCATATCATGAAATGACGAACTAAATAGGCCGAGATATATAGTTAATAATGATTGAAATTACCTGTTGACTATCCCAAACAAGATGTTATAGTCACTATTTGCTTTGAGTAGTGAGTCCAGTATTTGAACTGTTCCGGCGTCAACTTTAATGATACACAAGATCCAGTGAAATCTGCATGCACACACGTTTTCATGTCTTAATTAAGCGGGCATATGTAAGCAAAAACATGTAGCTAGCTAGTAGGCAAAAACAGAAAATTTGTAGTACAAAAAAGTGTGACTCACTGGAAGTTGTAAGAAAGTAGTATATCTTCATTGTATTTGATGCGCTTCAAGAACTCTAGCATGTTGTCCTCTACCTGCTTTTCATGATGCTTGTTTAACTTCCATGTGTATTCATTAACGGTGTTTGGGTCAATGAACCCAATGCCATAGCGTCCACCTTTTCTCATTTCATACATCTTCATCCTGCATAATACCACAGAAAAGAATATAGTGAGGATAATTACAGGTAATGATTGATCAAAAGGATCACTACAGCTAGCTTGAGACTTAAATTACAGAAAGAAATCACTTACAGACAATAGCAACTGACGATAGATTTGTCGAGTGCGTCTTGATTGTATAACTGAAACAGTTCAGAATACTCAACGGTCACAGGTTTCTGATGGTAGTAATGATCCTGATTGACTTGCACCATGAGGGACTCTCGATCGGATCTCTTGGTAATGTCCATGTACCATTGATGCAATTCATACATTCTCGTTGGGAGCTTCTTGACCTCTTCTGGCTTGACCAAAGGTTGGCCCCGGGCATATTTCCGTTTTATTTCCTCCTCTTTAAGCACAGGCATGTCCTCGATCTCGAGGAGTTGTCCAACAATGATGTTGAGAGTTTCAGCCTGCATTATATGCTCCTGGGTTATTACCACATCGCCCACCTCGGGAAAGTAAACTGTTTGCCCACAATAATATTGGGCGCGCATACTGTCACGTGTTGTTGGCGGCACAACAAGCGGGGGGTCGATTGCGCCGCCTGTTCTCCCAGCTGGGCAACAGTTTTCCCGCATTTTTTGACAGCTGCTTGTTGTTTGCTCGAGCTCGAGCTCGCCTCCTTCTATAGACGTTGTCGATGTAACTTCCTGATGTGGCGCTCATAGTCTGTGTCAACAGGCTTAGGAGCTGGTGGTTGAGCCATACGAATGAAGTGGTCAACTACTTCCACGGGCACTTTCTCCCTTGGCGGCGGTGGCGGTTTCGGTCCAAAATGGGTGTCGACTTCTGCCCGCACTATGGCATTGGTTTGCTCCTCGGTCCTGTCGTAAGCCCTCTCAGGAAGAGGAGTAGTGAGGTTTGGACCATACTTATATCGCTTGCCTCCGCCCGTACTTCCTGTACTATGACCTCGACTCGTACCGCTATGCACCATAGCTGCGGGGTGCCTCTTCTGCGATTGCTGAGGCGGCGGAGATGGCTGACGGGGCTGAGTTGGACGAGGAGGAGTGGCCTGAAGCTGTGCCGGACTTGCAGTGGCCTGAGGTTGTGCCGGACTTGGAGGAGGAGTGGACGTCTGACGCTGTGGACTTGGAGGAGCGGGAGTTTGCTGACTCGGTGGCGGACTTCGACGAGGAGTCGGGTGACGCGGTGTCGGTGGCCTTCGAAAGATGATGCAATCCTTTCTCCATAGGATGATATGATGTTTGGCATCTCCGAGTGTGTGCTCCTCGTCACCTCCAGGAATGTCAAGCTCTAGCCCCGAATATTGGTCCACCACCTCATCAATCACGACACGAGCATAGCCTGCTGGAATCGGGTTGCAATGGAAGGTTGCATCGGGGGAATTTGTATAAGCAACACCGTCCGCCACCTCCAAGGATATGTTCTTAATTAAAAAAATTCTATAACTATTTCTATAACAAAAAAATAGAAAAATTTCTAACAATTCTAACTTTTTTATAACTATTTCTATAACTAAAAACAGAAAAAATTCTAACAATTCTAACATTTCTAACTATTCTAACATTTCTAACTATTTCTAAAAAACAGAAAAATTTCTAACAATTCTAACTTTTTTATAACTATTTCTATAACTAAAAAACAGAAAAATTTCTAACAATTCTAACATTTCTAACTATTCTAACAATTCTAACATTTCTAACTATTCTAACAATCTAACATTTCTAACTATTTCTAAAAAACAGAAAAATATCTAACTATTTGTATAACTAAAGAACAAAAAATGTATGTGTGTGTGTGCGCGCGCTCACCGGCGAGGCGAGAGGCGACGGGGGGCGGCGACGGGGATGGCGACGGGCGTGGCGACGACGGGGATGACGACGACGGGGACAGGGACGGGGCGGCGTTGACGGGGACGGGGACATACGGGCCGGGGCAGCGACGACGACGGGGATGTACGGGACGGCGACGACGGGGACGGGGACGACGCGGGACGGGCCGGGACAGGGCGGCGGTGACGACGGGGACGGGGACGACGGGGCGGCGACGACAGGGACGGGGCGGCGATGAGGGTGGCGACGAGGGATGGAGACGTATGGGGGGCGCGGCGGGCGACGGTGCAGAGGAGAAGAAGCAGATGAGAAACTGAAATTTTCGTAAGTGTTGTTTATATAGGAGGGGACTTTAGTACCGGTTGGAGCCACCAACCGGTACTAAAGGCCTGTTTTGGCCAGGCCAAGCGGCGGGAAGCGACCCCCTTTAGTACCGGGTGGTGGCTCCAACCGGTACTAAAGGCCCCCCCTTTAGTACCGGTTGGTGCCACGACCCGGTACTAAAGGGGGTGCGCTGGCGCAGGTGCGGTGCGGCAAGTTTAGTCCCACCTCGCTAGCCGAGGGGCGACCGCACTGGTTTCTAAACCCCCGTGCGGTAGCTCTCTCGAGCTCCTCTCCAAAGCAGGCCTACTGGGCCTACATGTTCTATGCTGCTCTGTTGGCCTACTGGGCCTTTGCGGGCCTGCATCCTGGCCCAAGAACAGGTTGGGTTTCTAGTCGTATGCCGGCCGCTTTGGCCTAGTAGGCGGGCTTTTTTTTGCTTTATTTATTTTTGAGTTTTTTTGGTGTATTTAGAGTTTCTTTGTGAATATTTTTGCTTTAGGTACAAAAAATTACAAACTTTCTGTTAGTGCCCGTAGTTTTCAAATTTGAATAGTTTAAATTTTGAATTATTTGAAATTAGTGTGAATCAATAGTTTCTGAATAACTTAACTTTAAAAATCAGTAAAGGCATGAAAGAATTTGTTTGCACATAAAATTTCTTCGTGTTTCAAATGCCAAAACACATAATTAACTACCCTAACTGTTACAGAGATTCCCTTCTGGGTGTGAAACACAGAAGAAAGTGATGATAGTGAAGCCGATCACATCCCAGATCTTTGGGTGTAAAACTTTTTCTTTGCGTGTGTCCCTTTGCGCCGTAACCATGGAAAATCTTCATCATTTAACGGGATGCTCGGGTCAATATTCACTGTGAATGGAGCAATTTCATCAAACTTTTCATAATCTTCTGACTTGTCTGTCTTGTCATCCACTCCCACGATGTTTCTCTTCCCAGAAAGAACTATGTGTCGCTTTGGCTCATCGTACGATGCATTCGCTTCCTTATCTTTTCTTTTTCTTGGCTTGGTAGACATGTCCTTCACATAGAAAACCTGTGCCACATCATTGGCTAGGACGAATGGTTCGTCTGCATACGCAAAATTGTTGAGATCCACTGTTGTCATTCCATACAGTGGGTCTTCCGTTACCCCGCCTCGTGTCATATTGACCCATTTGCACCGAAACAAAGGGACCTTCAAAACACGTCGATAGTCAAGTTCCCATATGTCCTATATATAACCATAATATGTTTCCTTTCCCGTCTTGGTTTCTGCATCAAAGCGAACACCACTGTTTTGGTTGGTGCTCTTCTTATCTTGGGCGATCGTGTAAAATGTATTACCATTTATCTCGTACCCTTTGAAAGTCATTATATTCGAAGATGGTAACTGGGACAGCAAGTACAGGTCATCTTCAGAGGTGTCATGCATGGTACGTGTCTGCAACCAGCTGGCGAAACTCCTGGTTTGTTCACCTGTAATCCAGTCATCAGACCACTCCGAGTGTTTGGAGCGTAGAAAATTCTTGTGTTCATCCATATACGGAGCCACCAAGACGAAATTCTGTAGAACTGTGTAGTGTGCTTCAGTGAGAGAATGTCCGTCCATACATATTATTTGTTCCCCTCCTAGCGTGCCTTTTCCATCCAGTCTGCCCTTATGCCGCGATTCAGGAACACCAATCGGCTTAAGGTCAGGAATAAAGTCAATACAAAACTCAATGACCTCCTCATTTTGACGGCCCTTGGAGATGCTTCCTTCTGGCCTAGCACGGTTATGAACATATTTCTTTAAGACTCCCATGAACCTCTCAAAGGGGAACATATTGTGTAGAAATACAGGACCGAAAACGTTAATCTCTTCGCATAGGTGAACTAGGACGTGCGTCATGATGTTGAAGAAGGATGATGGGAACACCAACTCGAAACTGACAAGACATTGCACCAAATCATTCTCTAACCTTGATATGATTTCTGGATCGATTACCTTCTGAGAGATTGCATTGAGAAACGCACATAGCTTCACAATGGCTAATCGAACGTTTTCCGGTAGAAGCCCCTCAATGCAACCGGAAGCAGTTGTGTCATAATCACGTGGCAGTCATGAGACTTCAGGTTCTGGAATTTTTTCTCTGCCATGTTTATTATTCCCTTTATATTCGACGAGAAGCCATATGGTACCTTAATACTAAGCGGGCATTCAAAGAAGATTTCCTTCTCTTCTTTGGTAAGAGCGTAGCTTGCATGACCCTGATGTATGCCGTCTTTTCCGTGCATACGTTGCTGGTCCTCTCGTGTCTCAGGTGTATCTTTTGTCTTCCCATACACGCCCAAGAAGCCAAGCAGGGTCACACAAAGATTCTTCGTCACGTGCATCACGTCGATTGTGGAGCGGACCTCTAGGTCTTTCCAATAGGGCAGGTCCCAAAATATAGATTTCTTCTTCCACATGGGTGCGCGTCCGTAGTGTCATTCGGAACAGGTTGTCCACCAAGACCCTTTCCAAAGACCACCTTCAAATCCTTGACCATATCATGTACATCAGCACCAGTACGCTGGCGAGGCTTCGTCCGGTGATCCGTCTCACCTTTGAAATGCTTGCCTTTCTTTCTTATGGGATGCCTGCTCGGAAGAAATCGACGATGTCCCAGGTACACATTCTCCTTACAATTAGCCAAATATATACTGTCGGTATCGTCCAAATGGTGCGTGCATGCGGGGTATCCCTTGTTTGTCTGTCCTGAAAGGTTACTGAGAGCAGGCCAATAATTGATGGTCACGAACAGCAACGCCTTTATGTCAAATTCTTTCCCCATGTGCTCATCCCACGCACGTACACCTGTTCCATTCCACATTTGTAAGAGTTCTTCAACTAATGGCCTTAGGTACACATCAATGTCGTTGCCGGGTTGATTAGGGCCTTGGATGAGCACTGGCATTATAATGAACTTCCGCTTCATGCACAACCAAGGAGGAAGGTTATACAAGCATAGAGTCACAGGCCAGGTGCTATGGTTGCTGCTCTGCTCCCCAAAAGGATTAATGCCATCTGCGCTTAGACCAAACCATACGCTCCTTGCGTCATCTGCAAACTCCTTCCCGTACTTTCTTTCGATTTTTCTCCACTGCGACCCGTCAGCGGGTACTTTCAACTTTCCGTGTTTCTTACGGTCTTCTCTGTGCCATCGCATCGCCTTGGCATGCTCTTTGTTTTGGAACAAACGTTTCAACCGTGGTATTGTAGGAGCATACCACATCACCTTAGCAGGAATCTTCTTCCTGGGGCGCTCGCCCTCGACATCACCAGGGTCATCGCGGCTGATCTTGTAGCGCAATGCACCACATACCGGGCAAGCGTTCAAATCCTCGTACTCACCGCGGTAGAGGATGCAATCATTAGGGCATGCATGTATCTTCTGCACCTCTAACCCTAGAGGGCAGACAACCTTCTTTGCTTCATACGTACTCTCGGGCAATTCGTTGTCCTTTGGAAGCATATCCTTTATCATTACCAGCAACTTTCCAAATCCCTTGTCAGATACACCATTGTCTGCCTTCCATTGCAGCAATTCCAGTGTGGTGCCCAGCTTTTTCTTGTCACCTACGCAATTCGGGTACAACAATTTTTTGTGATCCTCTAACATGCGCTGCAACTTCTTCTTCTCCAAATCACTTGTGCAGTTTCTCTTTGCATCGGCAATGGCCCGACCTAGATCATCAACGGGCTCATCTGATGCCTCTTCTTCAGCTTCTTCCCGCATTGTCGGCTCAGCTTCTTCCCGCATTACCGGCTCAGCTTCTTCCCCCATTGTTGTATCATCGTATTCAGGGAACCCATGGCCAGGATAGCTGTCGTCGTCCTCTTCTTCTTCATTGTCTTCCATCATAACCCCTCTTTCTCCGTGCTTGGTCCAAACATTATAGTGGGGCATGAAACCGGACTTAAACAGGTGGACGTGAATGGTTCTTGACGTAGAGTAATTGTGACCATTCTTACAGCGAGCATATGGACAAGGCATAAAACCATCTGCCCGCTTGTTTGCCTCAGCCGCAAGCAGAAAAGTATGCACGCCCTCAACGAACTGGGGAGAGCATCGGTCATCGTACATCCATTGCCGGCTCATCTTCATTACACAACACCGAATAGACCAAATTAATACAAGTTCATACATAAAGTTCATACAACACTTAAATGCAACAAACAAATAACTCTCTAGCTAAAGCATTTAAATGCAACAACAAATACGATCAAGATCGCAACTAAGGTAACAATGGATCCAACAGCATAATGATACCAAGCCTCACTATCGATGGCATATTTTCTAATCTTTCTAATCTTCAAGCGCATTTTCTCCGTCTTGATCTTGTGATCATCGACGACATCGACAACATGCAACTCCAATTCCATCTTCTCCCCCTCAATTCTTTTCAATTTTTCTTTCAAGTACTCATTTTCTCTTTCAACTAAATTTAACCTCTCGACAATAGGGTCGGTTGGAATTTCCGGTTCACATACCTCCTAGAAAAAATTTCTATGTCAACTTGATGGGCATAATTTGTCATAAACACGAAATGCAACTAGTTTTAAAAGAGAATATATATATACCACATCCGAATCATAACAAGGACGAGGGCCGACAGGGACGGATATCAAAACCATGGCACTATATGTATAACAAACAACGTACGGGTAAGATAATTATACGAGTAACTATATATCCAAATCACACAAACATCAATTTTTATATTAAATTTCATGAACAAGAGGCTCACCACATGGTGGTGCCGGCGACGGGACGGTGCGGGCGATCGACGGTGGTTACGACGGAGATTTGGAAGGCACTAAGTAAACCACACCTACATATGCAAACTAAGTGTTATTTTTCACCTCAAATTGCATATAAATCAAATACTAGCACACACACACACACACACACACACACACACACACACACACACATATATATATATATATATATATATATATATCCTCCCAAATTACTAAACTCACAAATTAATCACTATATAAAGCATTGCAAGAGCTAATCTAGCAATGAGAGATGAAAGGACAAAGTTGCTAACCTTTGTGATCATTTGAATGGATGGGGGCCTTCAAATCTTGACAAATTTTGGGCAAAATGTGTGATGAGCTCGAGAGGAAGAGGGGAAGAACAGAGAGGAGAGGGGAAAGGGGAAGAACAGAGCGAGCTCGGGTGTGAAGGTTTTATGTAGGATGACCTTTAGTACCGGTTCATGCCACGAACCGGTACTAAAGGGGCTGGAGGGGCCCCAGTCTGACAACATCCTGCCACCACTCTCATTAGTACCGGTTCGTGGCACGAACCGGTGCTAAAGGTTCGCCACGAACCGGTACTAATGAAAGCAGCCCGGCTAGCTGTTGGAACCGGCACTAATGTATACATTAGTGCCGGCTCAAATACAAACCGGCACTAATGTGCTTCACGTTTGACCCTTTTTCTACTAGTGTTGTCGAACCCGTAGGGTCCGCACGCTTAACGTTCGGTGACGATTGGTATTATGAGTGTATGTGTTTTGATGTACCAAAGGTATTTTTGAGTCCCGGATATGATCACGGACATGACGAGGAGTCTCGAAATGGCCGAGACATAAAGATTGATATATTGGACGGCTATATTCGGACACCGAAAGTGTTCCTCATGATTTCGGAAAAAACCGGAATGCCGAAGGGTTACCGGAACCCCCCGAAGGAAAGTTGGGCCTTCATGGGCCATAGGGAAGAGGGGAGGCAGCCCACAATGGGCAACCACGCCCACTCCCTATAGGGAGTCCGAATTGGACTAGGGAGCCCCCCCCCCCTTTCCTTCCCCTCTTCCTCTCCCTTCCTTCCTTCCCCTTCCCCTCCTAATAGGACTAGGAAAGGAGGAATCCAACTCCTACTAGGAGGAGGATTCCTCCTCCCTTGGCGCGCCACTAGGGCCGGCCAGACTCCACCTTGCTCCTTTATATAAGGGGGTAGGGGGCACCCTAGGACACACAAGTTGATTGTTTCCAGCCATGTGCGGTGCCCCCCTCCACCATAATCCATCTCGCTCATATCGTCGTAGTGTTTAGGCGAAGCCCTGCGCCGGTAGCTTCATCATCACTGTCAACATGTCGTCGTGCTGACGAAGCTCTCCCTCGACAGTCAGCTGGATCGAGAGTTCATGGGATGTCACCGAGCCGAACGTGTGCAGATTCTGGAGGTGCCGTACTTTCGGTACCAGGATCGGTCGGATCGTGAAGACGTACGACTACATCAGCCGTGTTGTCATAACGCTTCCGCTTACGGTCTACGAGGGTACGTAGACAATACTCTCCTCTCTCGTTGCTATGCATCACCATGATCTTGCATGTGCGTAGAATTTTTTTTTTAAATTACTGTGTTCCCCAACATGAGATGCCCTAGCTGCGCGGTCTCTGTGCCCGACTGAGATCATGGCTCAGACCCCTTTGTCGATTGTGTTGGTCCCGAGGACGAGAGTTGTGACGCCCCCGATTCAATCATACACTAATCATACACGCAAACGTGTACGATCAAGATCAGGGACTCACGGGAAGATATCACAACACAACTTTACAAATAAAATAAGTCATACAAGCATCATATTACAAGCCAGGGGCCTCGAGGGCTCGAATACAAGAACTCGATCATAGACGAGTCAGCGGAAGCAACAACATCTGAGTACAGACATAAGGTAAACGAGATTGCCTTAAGGAGGCTAGCACAAACTGGGATACAGATCGAAAGAGGTGCAGGCCTTCTGCCTGGGATCCTCCTAAACTACTCCTGGTCGTCGTCAGCGGGCAGCACTTAGTAGTAGGCACCTCCTGTGTAGTAGGAGTCGTCGTCGACGGTGGCGTCTGGCTCCTGGGCTCCAACATCTGGTTGCGACAACCAGGTAGAAGGGATAGGAGGAAAAGAGGGAGAAAGCAACTGTGAGTACTCATCCAAAGTACTCGCAAGCAAGGAGCTACACTACATATGCATGCATTGGTATCAAATGGAATAAGGGTATCATATGTGGACTGAACTGCAGAATGCCAAAATAAGAGGGGGATAACTAATCCTGTCGAAGACTGCGCTTCTGGCAGCCTCCGTCTTGCAGCATGTAGAAGAGAGTAGACTGAAGTCCTCCAAGTAGCATCGCATAGCATAATCCTAACCGATGATCCTCCCCTCGTCGCCCTGTGAGAGAGCGATCACCGGTTGTATCTGGCACTTGGAAGGGTGTGTTTTATTAAGTATCCGGTTCTAGTTGTCATAAGGTCAAGGTACAACTCCGGGTCGTCCTTTTACCAAGAGACACGGCTATTCGAATAGATTAAACTTCCCTGCAGGGGTGCACCACATTCCCCAACACACTCGATCCCATTTGGCCGAACACACTTTCCTGGGTCATGCCCGGCCTCGGAAGATCAACACGTCGCAGCCCCACCTAGGCACAACAGAGAGGTCAGCACGCCGGTCTAAACCTATGCGCACAGGGGTCTGGGCCCATCGCCCTTAGCACACCTGCATGTTGCGTACGCGGCCGAAAGCAGACCTAGCCTAATGGCGTTCCAGTCCAATCCGGCGCGCGCCGCTCCGTCGCTAACGTCACGAAGGCTTCGGCTGATACCACGACGCCGGGATACCCATAACTACTCCCACGTAGATGGTTAGTGCGTATAGACCAAATGGCCAGACTCAGATCAAATACCCAGATCTCGTTAAGCGTGTTAAATATCCGCGAACACCGACCAGGGCCAGGCCCACCTCTCTCCTAGGTGGTCGGAACCTGCCCTGTCGCTCCGCCTCAAAGATCCACTCGCAGGTGCTCCTACGAGCCGACCCATCTTTAGTCACCACATGTATCATGTATAAATTATATAGAATATACCCGTGATCACCTCCCGAGTGATCACGGCCCGATAGTATAGCATGGCAGACGGACAAGAATGTAGGGCCACTGATGATAAACTAGCATCCTATACTAAGCATTAGGATTGCAGGTAAATGTAACAACAGTAGTAGCAAGGACAGGCTATGCATCAGGATAGGATGAACGGAAAGCAGTAACATGCTACACTACTCTAATGCAAGCAGTATAGAGGAGAGTAGGCGATATCTGGTGATCAAGGGGGGGCTTGCCTGGTTGCTCTGGCAAGAGAGGGGGGTCATCAACACCGTAGTCGACCAGGGCATCAGCGGCGTCGGTCTCGTAGTCTACCGGAAAGAAGTAACGGAGGGGGAACACAATAAATAACAGAGCAATCAAATCATAACATGACAAACATGGTGCTAGAGGTGATCTAAAGCAAGGATAGGTGATACCGGCGAAGGGGGGGAAACATCCGGGAAAGTATTCCCGGTGTTTCGCGTTTTCGGACAGATGAATTGGAGAGGGAAAGTTGCGTGTTTGCTATGCTAGGGATGTGTAGCGGACGAACGGGCTGCGTATCCGGATTCGTCTCGTCGTTCTGAGCAACTTTCATGTACAAAGTGTTTTCATCCGAGATACGGTTTATTTTATATTATTTTTTAAAGTTTTAATAGATATTCCGAAATTCTAGAATTGTTATTAATTCAAAATTAATAGTCAAATGCTATGTGCACACACTGAAGTGTACACATCAGGGTCTACAGAGGCTGACATGTGGGGCATGTTGACTAAGTTGACTCAGTCAACATCTGACTGGTCAAAGGGTGAATAGTGCACTGGGTCCCGCGTGTCATGGAGAGTAGTTGTATTTAGGTTTCTTTTTGCTGTTAATAACTAAATGGGACCCGCATGTCATTGGGCCATTAGGATAACCTAACCACTAATTAATCTAACTAACGTTAATTAGCACTACTAACTGGCCGGCCCTAACACACACGTACGCACACAAACAGCACACACATAGCACGCACACACTTGGCCATGGCCTTGGCCTGGATGGCCGAAAGCAGCAGCATAGTGGTGCAGTAACATAGCAACGCAGCAACAGGGTTGAGCAGTAGCAGCGCGGCCATCTGCTGCCGCTAAGCAGCAAGTAAGGCAGCAACGCAGCGGCCTGAACAACAGCAACTAGCAGCCATATGCAGCGGCAGCAGCAGAACGCAGCACAGCGGCGACAGAGCAAAGTAGCAGCGGAGCAGAGCAACAGAAGCAGCGGCAGAAGACGCGACGCGCGGCAAAGCAGGATGTAGCATGGGCGAGCACGCGTAGGGCGGCCAAGGTCGCGGCCGGAGACGAGGGGCGGCTCACTGGACGCGGCCGGCGCGCGCAGGAGCTCAACGGCGAGCACAGACCTCACCGGGATTTTTACACAGGCGACGGATGGATGCATAGCCGGTCTAGTTCGAACTCCCGCACCACGGCACGTCGGACGGGGGTGGTAGTGGTGGCTGGGGTGGCCGGAGGCGAGCGCAGCGTCGACAATGGCGGCTGCTGGAGTTCGGGCGTGCCCGGACTCGGAGCTGCGGGGCACGGGGAGATGGTTTGGTGAGTGTCGTGGGTTCCTAGAGAGCCAACGAGCTGGCTGCAGAGCTCGGACACAAGCTGTGCTTGCCGTGGCCACGGTGACGAGGCGAAAAGCGGCGACAGGATCCGGCTATGACGGAGACTAGCGCTAGAGGACGAGCACGAGGAAGCTAGCAGAGGGGATTTATGACGGAGCTCACCTAGGAGCTCAAGGAGGCTCGTTGAGTGAACGGGAGCAGCAGGGGTCGATGGATTTGGCGACGAACGCCAGCGACAGCAGAGGAGGACTCGGTCGATCCCGACGCGGTGGCGATCTTCTACTCGAGCTCGGGGTCGGAGAGGAAGAAGCGGGCGGTGTCGGTGCTTACAGGCATAGTCCTAGGCAGCGGGGAGGTCGCTGTCCGCGCGGGTGAGGGTGACCATGGCGATGGAGGTCTTGTGTCGTCACGGGGAAGAAGAAGCGGCGTGGGCGAAGGGGGAAAGTGGGGATAGGGTTCGACCACGGGATCAGGGGAGGTCTTATACGGCGTGGGGCATCGCCGGATGGCTGCCGCGTGCGGCATCCGCGCCATGGACGGCACACCAGCGTCCACCGCGCCCTGATGAACAGGGTTGAAGACAACCTCGTGATGTGCTGGGCCTGGCACTGTGCGTGTTGGGCCATGTACACTGGTTTCCTTTTTTTATGTTATTTCTTTTCTGTTTTATTAGTCTCCTTTTATTTTAGTTTTTTTATTTAGCACCTAACTTAGTACTAAAATTAAGTCCACTGCCACAAAATGTTGAACTCCAAAATAAATTAGTTTGAAATTTTATAAAGTATAACTACTTGTTTTTGCTAATGTTTTATTTATCCAAGAGCATTTAATTATTTTATAAAAATGTGGTCTCTCCACCCTAATTACCTATGCAATATTTGGTCCACTCCGAACATTTTAGTTTTAATATTTGAAAACTTCTATTGTTTGCTTGATTTTGAATTTGAATTTTAATCGGTTTTGAACTAACGCGAGATTAGCAACAGTAATTAAAGTGACGTGGCATCATTAGGAGAGGATTACTGTAGCTTAATTATCCGGGCCTCACAAGAGTCTTGGAGAATTTTGAAAACGCGAGAAGTGGAGCCTTAACGAGCGCCTTCTTCAAGGCATGGAAGGAGGCCTCAGATTCAGAGGTGTACATGCATATAGTGTGTTTTTTCAGGAGATCCATCAACGGCCTACCAGGGGCGGATCCAGCATGGGGCAAGGGTGTACAGATGTACACCCAAAATTAATCTCTTCCAAGTTCCAACTCCGAAATTTCATTCCTTAATTTGATTCATTGTGAAATCCCAACTGAATGTGTAGTTTCTATTCGATTCAGCAAGAAATAGCTATAGACTAGCATATTTATACGGATCATAAAGACCATTGTTATATTTTTAATGATAGAATCGCACATGACTAAAACCCAAAAAGAGTAATGAAAGATGAAAAAAGAGTACATTTATTGCAGCCATGTATGATAAATACTGATGAACAGAAGAGTACTACTAATAAGGTCTACTTATTGGTACCATATACATCCCATTCTATGGAACGTATCATATAGAATGATGCAATCGCATGAAAGTAAATGATTGCAGATGGCCATAGTTCTGTTAAATCATCCTAGTGTAGCCCCATTTAGGATAGTGCTTGTAATGAAGTGGTAGAGAGCTTTTGCAAATTCATGTATCTGTCCAAACGGTGTCTTTGCTCCTATGTATGTCATTATGGTGAACTATGCACTTGAATATAAATTAATACATAATTATCTAAAGCTCGTTATAAACTATCATAAGATGATAGAATTTTTTTTGAAGGGAAGATGACTGAACTCGAAATGAGATTTGGAACACCAAATTGACCAACACCAGAGATAGAACTTCCAGAAATATTCTCTCTCATATCACCAACATCATCAACAGCAACCATTTCTACAAAATATAAAGAAGCATGAGCAACACAGAACAAATGCAAAAAAATCCTAAAATATACCAGACATGTTTTTTTTCTTGCTTCTCACTAATGAAACTCACCCTTAATAACATTAAACAAAACATCATCTAAATCTGTATATTCTTTCGAAAGAATGAAAACCGGCGACCAGTAAACGTCACTGAAGCGTGGTCATGCTTTTTTTAGCTCATGAACACTTGGACCGTGTGACCACGTCCACATGTAACTCTCGAGAACAGTTCAGTCTTAATTCTGAACATAAGATTTTGTCCATTTGTATACACTACGCACTAACAAATATCATATTGAAAAGCAAAGGCTCGCCTAAAAGTGTCGCTGTTTCTTGAACACACACACACATTGTTTAGAGAGTACTCCCTCGGTAAACTAATATAAGAGCGTTTAGAATACTAAAATAGTGTTCTAAACATTTTTATATTAGTTTACGGAGGGAGTATTATCAAAGGAGCGCGCCCGTCATGTAATTCTTGAAGAACTATTCAGTCTAGAATCTGAACAGGAGCCCTTCTGCATTTGTTATACACCACACATTGACTCCTGTTGAAAAATAAAGAGTTGGCTACCCTAAAATTGCAAGTGAATTTAGGTGGAAACGTCGTACTTCGTGCGCCGGGTGGGAGTAGGGGTCCAGTGTCGCACGGCAGGGCTAAACTGGATGGACACCACGCGCGAGCGGAGCATGCGCAGCTCGATGATCGGCGGGAACGTCAAGCACCAGGGCACCTTGTATTGGTTGATGGAGGCGCCATGAGACATCGCGTAGTCCATCAGCTCCTTGGACGTGCCGAGCCGGACGACGCGGATCTCGAGCAGCCTGATGAAGCCGTCCGCCACTCTACCATGCATGCACACCGCATTCAGTCCCTCATCCATCTCAAGCGTCGATGGTCTCCTTGTCCACCGTCCAGCCGGTGCCGCCGGCACCGACCGTCTCCTAGTAGATGAAGTAGTGCCCGGGGATGCTCTTTGTGCTGGTGTACTGTGTACAACGCCACGGACGCGCCATGGGGGGAGCCTCGCGATTGCACTGCAAGGAGAGCCATCCACAAAGCAAATGCTATCGCTATGGATATAAAGACATGGAAAGCAACACACAAAGAAGAGGCACCTCGACTGCTGCCGCCATTATCCGTGCATGCCTCCCGCCTACATCTCTCCGTGTAAATCCTCATATGCAGCTCGACGTGCTTGTGGCGCCGTTGCGATACCGCCGCAGTCGTTGCTCTTTTCCTCGAGCATCAGGAGGGGTAATGTGTGTGTGGCCGGCGACACGCTTTACTTCCCCGGACCTGGTGTGTAGGGCGCATGCATGCATCATGTTGGAGGACGTCGTGTCCCGTGTCTGCGACCCGTAACCAGCCACCATCGACTCGGGCAGCCGCGCCGCCGCATGTCCTTTCAGGCACGCGCGTGCAAGGTCGCGGCGCTATACGGCCTCTCGTCCAGCCGCTGGTCCGCATCACCGCGCGGAGCTCTGCCCGTCGCCTCATCCAGCTGCACGTCGGTGTCGCGCGCCGCGCCCCTGCGCGTGCTCTAGCGGCAACACCCCATGCAGTGCCTCATAGCACGCACCAGTCAAGCTGCCTTGCCGCACCACCTTGCTGCAGGCAGTCGCTGCTTCTCCTGTCTGGTTCCTACCCGCCGGCTAAGGCAGGAACCGACGGCGAGGTGGGATGTAAGGTGCTGCTGGGAATTGGGAGACGTGCACAGCAACGCAGGTGAGCTCCAGTGACTCGATGAGGAAAGAGGCCGGCGTTTTATACTTGCGTACGGCGGTCAGGCGGTGCGGCGGTGGCACGAGGTTTTGCTCGAGTCTTCCAGAGAGAAAAATATCTGAAGGAAAGGGGCGAGCATTAACTGGACACATCCACATAAGCCGCGTCTAGAAACAATAATTAAAGCGGCACCGCCAATAGAATAACGTGGGCAGGTCACATGCATATTGCAATCAACTGGTCCACCGTCCACCGCATGCTGCTCTAATTACAGTGCGTGCATGCGGTCGCTGGTTCGCCCATGTTCCTTTGCCGTCTACCCGTCCCTGGTCATCGCTTCGCCCAGTTGCTATTGGTCAGAGAAAGGGACAGATCGACCGGAAAAGCACCGAAGAAGGAAAGGTGTCAGGCCACAAATCCCAACATGACAGCGACAACAGTTGACCATAGCAACCTGCCCCACATGCAATGGAAAAACGCTAAATCAACCAAACCGAATGCCACACTCGTTCAAAAAATTTCAATGAAATAAATGGATCCACGAGGTGTTTGTACACCACCAGGTCCCAAATTAATACCACGTGCCATGTATAGGTTTATCGTAAGGTCTTTTTCAGCCAAGTGGGTGAATCTTGAGGCAAAAACCTTCTCTGGAATAGATGCTTGGGTATGTCACTGAAAGGAGTTAGGATATGTTGATCTATTAGCAGAAAAATAACAAATGAATGGTATTTGAATTGTAGGCAGTAGAGCATTCAAACCTCAAGAGGAAGAAAATTGATTTGAAAACATTATGGAGTAGAGCTGGGAAGAAATCTATGGCATGTATTCAAGTTGAGCAGCAAGTGCAGGTGTAGAACAGTTCCTCATCAAATCAACTTCATCGCACTATGATCTCCCCTTCAGTTCAGAATCTGCAACGGCTACAAATTTTTAGTGCCATGAACACAAGTCCAATTGTAGAACCTGACATTGAGCCGTGAACCAATTGGCTCCTCTGTTAGGGTGATTTTTTTTTGAACATCCATTGTTAAATTCCTGAATCCGTCACTGCGGCCTATTAATGATGCCATATCCCAGTTTCAGTAGTAACCGGCAACTGATTATAAAAGGAAATTATTTTGTGCGGCCTTTTATAAAAGGAAAATGTTTGGTATGGCTTTTTACCATCTTTGCCTTGTATTTTTTTTTATAAAGAACAACTGTATGCCCTGCAAAAAATGAAAGAAGGTATCCCATATGCATGTGTGCCATTGACAAGTCTTTTGAGAAAAAGAAATTGGTAATACAAATATTATACGAGTGCCTGTATCGGAATGGCGACACACCCGACGACGGTGCATGTGTTGTACTCGAACCACAGCCACCACGGTGTGATACTCCCCCCTAAAGAAATATAAAGAGCGTTTAAATCACTTTATGTTTCTTTACAAAGAGAGTATATATGCCAAATAAAAAAAGAACCTTTTTTAGAATCTAAAAAAAAGAACTATACGAATATCTTTTTTTAGGGGACTATACGAATACCTTCTCGAAAAGAACTACGTATAAGAAGTATTCAGCCCATCACAAAACAGTTGGGGCTTCTCCCGATTAGGCCCATCTACCAGTCCCGTAAAAGCAATGCAGTCATCTCTTCTCTCTGCTCGTTAGAACGAACGCCCAAGCAGACGAGGGCTCGCAATACCGTAGACGGCGCGAAACTACAGGCGGCGGCGGCGAGGGGAGGAGACGCGTGGTCGCGTGGAGGTCCACCTGATCGACGGCCGCTCGCAACGGCGGTGCGCCGAATCACCTCCCTGGCCATCTGAACTTCCTCGACTGCACCATCGACGCCCTCTCCTCCGTCCGCTCGAAGAGCCACCAGGTCTGCTCTCACCTGCCCGCCAGGTGCTTGTGTTTATTTAATCTATGATTTGCACACGATGATAAACTAGCCTAACAATGGGCTTGTGGAATCACTGGTACGAAGTGTTTCGGTTACCCATATATTATCATGTTATTACTTCCTTTGCATGAATCATTCTATGACTTACTTTCTTAGATTAGGTCTGTTTTAACTATTTGTTACTCCCAGGTTAGCGTGCACATTGCTTGGCAGTAGGAATTATGTGTTGAGGAAGATTGCTTCCGAAAGTATCGGTCAGTACTCCGTTTGATTGGGGCTGTGGCAACAATGGATGCTTGTTGAACGTGAACGCCATGTTTGCTGAAGTCTAAACGTCTTCATGTGCACACATTGACTATATATGCACGTAAGCACTCAGGTTACAGAAACACCCATAACTTCAGTTGCCATGGCCAACAACTTCACTTCTTCAGTTCAGAAGCCCATTACTGAGACCTCCTCAAGATGCCTGACAGAATCCGTCACCAACGCCCACAACTTTGAGGTGACTAGCTACTCGCTGCTCCAGGGTATGGGTGCCGGCAAGTTCATTAGCTCAAACACATTCAACGTCGACGGCTATGGCTGGAACATCGGAATATATCCTGATGGATGGAAGGAGGATACAGGTGCCTACATGTCGGCCTTCTTGTGTTTCTGCAGTGGGACAACAGATGCAAAGGTGAAGTTCACATTTAGTTTATTGGAGAAAGATAGAGAAGTTAATAAGCTAGAGAGCACGACATATACCTTTAAGTCAGTAGGTGGTTATTGGGGCTGGGAGAAGTTTATTATGAACTCCAAGCTTAAGGAACTGTTATCCCGCAATGATGACTGCTTCACAATCAGATGTGTTTTGACCATCTTGAAAGAGCCTCGTATAGAAGATAGCACAGTCATAGTCCCAGTTCCACAGTCGGATCTGCACATGCACTTCGCAAACATGTTGAAGGATGGAGAAGGCATGGATGTGACGTTCAGTGTCCGTGATCAACTCTTCAATGCACACAGATGCGTGTTAGCTGCGCGGTCGTCTGTCTTCAAGGCTGAGCTCTTTGGTCAGATGAAAGAGACCACCATGAAACACGTCAAGATTGATGACATGGAGCCTTCCATCTTTGAGGCACTTCTTCACTTCATATACACGGATACTCTGCCAAGCAACTGTGAGGTTGATCAGAATGTGGCATTGCAGCACTTGTTGGTTGCCGCAGATCGGTATGGACTGGAGAGGCTCAAGGCTATTTGTGAAGGGAAACTATGCCAGAGAATCGATGTGCAAACAGTTGCAACCACCCTTGCTTTAGCGGAGCAGCATGGCATCGTGCAACTCAAGAATGCCTGTCTCAGATACCTTTCTTCACAGGGCGTGCTTCAAGCTGTCAAGGAGACTGATGGATTCAAGCACCTGACAACAAGCTGTCCATCAATTATGGTGGACATTTTAGACATAGTCGCCCCACCTTCAGTAGTATGAGCAGTCTGGCTGAGTATATTTAGTAGTATCCGACTTGTCCGACTTCAAGCTGTCAAGTGTGAAGATCTAGTAGTACTCTATCGATTTTAATCATCTGTCAGTGTATCCACTGTAAGACGGAACTTCTCTTCGGGAATGTGTGCTCTATGGTCTGCTTATTGACACTGAAAATTCTACTAGTACTAATTAAGTTTCTTGACTGTAACTATGGCTTATTGGCACCGAAAATTCTACAGTACTAAATAATTTTGTTGACTGTAACTATGTGGTGTGTGCTAGCCAACAACACTAACCAAAAACAGTTACAAGGTGCACAGAACCACAAGAGGCTATGTGGTATGTGCTAGCCTGGTGTGCTACTTCTGTATAGAGAGGACCAAAAGCCAGATGTTGATGTTATTAAGCCAGTTACAGAGTGTTGTGGTGTGACTGAATCATTTGAACATCTGATTACACTGTCGACGCGTTACTGACAGCAGCGCTGTTTGTGTTGTTTAATTTCCTTTCTATGAGGTGCTGCTGCAATGTGTGCCCCATCCCTAGGTTGGGGATCTCTTCCATTGTGTTTGACAGATGATGCATGTGTATGGATGCCATTTCTCCGAGTGAATTGCAGAAAACCACCACATTAAAGCGAAGGTTTGCAGAAAAGACTCTTCTACAAAATTGTTGCAGAAAACATTAATTCTCGGCCTAATCTTTTGCAAAATACACTGATCGATCACTTAGGCCATTTTTAACCGCGATTATGACATATGGGTCCCACATTTGATGACGGGGCGTAACGTTTTGCTGTAGACGACGTTAGGCTGGTCTTTTTACAAGAAAACCCTCCCTCCCAAAGATAAATCCAGATCGTGGGGAGCGTTCGTCCGTCCGAGCTGCGACGCGCGCAGCCTGATTCCTCTGTCTCCGCCGGGGGCGGTGGTGGCGCAGCGGCAATGGACGTCGCTGTCGACGGCTAGGGGGTAGCCGCGGGGCGGCTCTACGGTCGACGGCCTCTGGCTGCGGACGCGGGGAAGGGGAGATGGAGCCGGGGCGTCGGGGACTCGCGCGGCAGCAGCGACAATGAGCCCGGCGGCCTCCCCGACCTCGGCCCCGGCGCAAGTAGCGGCGGTTGCACCTCCCCGTCACCATCCTCCCCCCTCTCTCTTTCCTGAGCAGGCAGCGTGCATCCCGGCGGCCTCCCCGACTTCGGCCCTGGAGCAAGCAGTGGCGCCGCCTAGCGCAACACGAGCACGAGCCTTGGCGCGGTGCACATCACAAGAGCAAGCAACAGCGCGGCGGCGCACAACATGGGCACAAGCAGCAGTTTCAGCGTGAAAGCAGCAGCAACGGTGCGGTGGCGTGGAGCCCCGAAGCAAGCAGCAGCCGCGCGCAAGCAGCGGCGGCGGCCCGGCGGCACGCAACACGGGCGCAACCAAGCAGACACCCTCGTCGGTGAGCTCCGCCGCTGCCGGGGCATCGGCGTGGGCGGCAGCGCACGAACGCGGGATGGCCGACGGCAGAGTAAAGTCGAGCTTGGCATGACAAGGACCTGATTGCATTTTAGTTTTCTGATAGAAGGGTGCCTCTGCAAAAAAACCAGGGACTATTTGGTAAATTCACATCACATCATGTCTAACGCCGTCTGGGACCAACAGTTATGCCACGTCATCAAAGTTGGGCCCATTTGTCATAAACAAGGTTAGAAGGCCCAAACAGCTGGATCAGTGCTTTCTGCAAAAGATTAGGCCGAGAATCAGTGTTTTCTGCAACAATTTCGTAAAATAGTCTTTTCTGCAAACCTTCGCTGTAATGTGGTGGTTTTTTGCAATTCACTTCATTTCTCCTGTGTTTTCGGTTTCAACCTGAGTTGTTGTTTGCTTGCTTATCTTTGGAAGATCTGTCATGTTTGTACTCTTGGCGTTTTTCGGTGTGCTTCCCCAGTGTTCCTGTTCTTGGCCTGAATAAAAACCGTGTAATGTGTGTATGTTTCTTACTCCCAGTTGATACCCAAAAAAGAAGAAATAAGATCGACCTTGGTCCTTAATCGCAGTAGCGCACTGAGCTGCTCGTCAAAGGCGGCCTGTCAGGCCCATCCATCTACACGGCCCTGCAGCAACCACATTGCCGGAGTGGGCTACCATCAATCAGCCCAACAACCCTCTCTCTTCCCCCCTGCTTGTTCCTGACGAGTCAAACAACCGATCGAGCAGCAGAACCGGACGCCGCGGCGCGCCAGCCGGATGGCGCGAAACTCAAGGCGGCAGCGACGGGGACGTCTTGTGGCCGGGTGTAGCTGGCCTCGTCGACGTGCGGCCCGGGTGAACTGCGCCCACGGCATTGCCGGCATGGTCCAGCATCAACAATGCACCAAGACCAGCCGTCTTGTCCGTCACCTGCGAGCCGCCTCCACAACCCTCCCTTCGTACCTCTTCGTCATATGGCGACCAGGGAATACCCCCTTTTCTAGCGCTCGCGCATGTATCATTTAATGCCTCCCTCACCTACCGGTTATGCCCATCCGATGGTCCAGATAATGCTACTATATCTATATGCAAGTATGAGCCGTATCGCTGCTTCATCTGAAAACAGAGAAGTGAATTGCAGAAAACCACCACATTAAAACGTCGTGTTGCAGAAAAGACTCTTACAAATTTCTGCCAGAAAACGCTGATTTTCATTCTAATCATTTGCATAAACCACCTAACCTTCTGTTCAGACATTTTAACCTCTATTATGACATGTGGGTCCCACATTTGATGACGTGGCACAATGTTTCGTGGTAGGCGATGTTAGATGAGGGATTTTCTGGATTTACAAATCAGTCCCTTTAGTTTTACAGGGACATCCTTCAATCAAAAAACAAAAAGCAATCAACTCCCTTCATGGATTTGGGCTGACACAGCAGCCGAATAGAGCAGCAGAACAGCAACACGCCGGCCATGGGTGATGGGTCTCGTCGCCAGGCCACCATGTAAGCTCTCTCTCTTTCTTCTCTCCATCTCCTTCCCTGAACTCTCTCTCTCTCCCGAGCCACCACGGCCATGCCACTCTCACCAACGTCGCGGCCGCCAAGCCTCCATCGAACCACCACGGCCATGCCCGTCACAACTCAGCGGCCCCCTTCCCCCACTCCTGCGCTCGCCCAGGTCAGCTCCGATGCGCAGTAGCTCGACCACGGCAATATGGGCGATGCTGGCGAGAATTTCGTGCTGCTGCTGCCTGGACCTTGGTACTGTGGCTGCCGGAGCAGAGCAGCAGCCGCAAGGAGTAGCGTTAAGTAGCAATGGCAGGGAGCAACAGTCGCAAGCAGCAGCAACAACGGGAAAGGAGCTGCGGCGGCGGCAAGCAACGGGAAGGAGCAGCAGCGGCAACCAGCAGCAGTGGGAAGGAGCAGCAGCAGCGACCACCAGCGGGAAGGAGCAGCAGTGGAAAGCAGCAGCAGGAAGGAGCTGGACGGGCATGATGTCGCCCGCCGTGGCTGCGGCGACCCTCGAGCTCCACTGCGCCGCGTGCGGCACCTCCAGAACGGGGCTATGCGGCACTTGGAGCTCGGCCGCTCTGCACGCAGGAGCTGGGACGCCCTCGAGCTCGCCAGACCAATGCCGGCCGGCTCCGGCAACGAGCTCGTCGGCGGGGAGAGAGTCCTGCAGCTCCGGCACGGCGAGGAGGGCGCAGGCGTCCTGCAGCTCCGGCAGGTCGCCACACCAGGCAGCTGCGTAGACGAGCCCCGCCGCCGCTCCCAGATGACCTGCTCACGGCGGAGTAGCGCGAGGTCCGGTGGCCCAGCCGGAGCACCTCCTCCACGTCCCCGGCATCCCTCTCTGGCGCACTTTGCCATGTCCCTGCATTCACACCGCCGGCGACGACATTAGCTGGAGCAAGGAGGGAAGCCCGGTGACGATCTGGATCGGGCAGGGGAGGGATTGGGAGAAATGTTCTTTTTGAAAAAATACCAGTCTAACGGCGTCTACCACGAAACGTTATGCCATGTCATCAAATGTGGGACCCACATGTCATAATAGAGGTTAAAAATGCCCGAACAGAAGGTTAGGTGGTTTCTACAAATGATTAGGATAAAAATCAGTGTTTCCTGGCACAAATTCATAGAAGAGCCTTTTCTGCAACACGACACTTCAATGTGGTGGTTTTCTGCAATTCACTCGAAAACAGAGTGTTCAGTGATGCCAAGTTTGGGATTTTCTGCATCCGATAGTTGTGTTGAACTTTTGCACAAAACTGTTGGCAGTCACCTACTAACCATGATTTTTCTTCTTCATCTGTAAACCGTTATAGGTGCATAACGTATATCCTGGCCTCTGGTAAGTGCTCAGGTATGCATGTACATGCATTTGTGTGTATCTATCGGGCCTTAAAATATAGCCTCAACTCAAATGCTGCTTGAATATTTTCACTTTACAGATGGCTGGATCCGCTCGTTGATCTAGCAGGATGGACATAGTTACCTACCTGATTCTAATCACTCCTTTGCTTCCTCTGCCGGGGTTGAAGTTGGGATTCTGCAGTCGATGGGACCAACAACATCCATTTTTGTCTTTTTGGTTTTGAGTTTTTTTGCAATGGAAATGATGATAGCTTTGCTTTTTGTTTACTTTTATACTGTAGTCATCGGTTTTACTCATTCACTCTACTTATTATCTGGTGAAATCCAAATAATGGTATCAGTTTCGTGCATATATGTCAGGCCGGCCCTCATCCACAGGCCAGGGATGGCCATGGTTTTTCCAGGCCGTGAGCTTCAGAGTTGAGCTGGATGCCCGCCCAGTGCACAAGTCTCCTGAACATTCATACGTTGTTGTTGTCCACTACTTCAGTGCAGCAGCAGCCCAAAAACAATGAAGGTACCATACGTATGATGATTTTAGACACCTTGTTCATATCACATCAATTAGTTGAGGTATATACTTGCAGGTTTTATGCTATTTCATGACGATACAGAATGCATGATATTCGTGCACAGAACGCTGAACGCATGCTATGTCGTGCATCAGAACGCATGTGGTACCAAATGGACTCAGACCAAGGGAACAGCTTGTCTATATATAAATGAAGCCATCGCCATGTACATTGCACCTTACTGCATCCAAGTAAGTAGTCCTCCCTACACCACACTAGCTAGTGATAATTATGTCACTCATCTCCACAGCACTTGTGCTACTTGTTCCCCTAGGTCTTTACTTGTACCTGCTGCGGTCTAGTCCTAGAAGATCAAATAACCCACCAGCAGCAGTGTTCCCCACAAAATCGCCAATGCTAGGCATGCTCCCTTCTCTCTTGGCCAACATGTACAACTTCCATGAGTACAGTTATTTGGTCCTCGCCGGATCAGGCCTCAACTTCAATGGGGACACAAGAATTATGAATCACCGCATCTATTCCCTGGTTCAGTTACAGATACATATACACAGGCGTGATCCCTACATGCAGGGCCACGATGAGATGATGGCGATTGACTAGGACGCCCTACACTCTAGGCGCTATGGTTACAACAGAATGAGCAGTACACTGTTACATGGAATACATACAACATGACAGTTCTGACAGTTCAACACCCCCCCTCAGTCCGAACGGCGCCAGGCAAGACGTTCAGACTGGACCGGAACTCACGAAACACCGAAGAAGGCAGCCCCTTTGTGAAGACATCGGCAAACTGGGAGGTAGTCGGAACATGAAGCACTCTTGTCTCGCCGAGTGCCACACGATCCCGAACAAAGTGTAGATCGATCTCCACATGCTTCGTCCGTTGATGCTGAACGGGGTTGGATGACAGGTACACGGTGCTCACATTGTCACAATAGACAACGGTGGCACGGCGAGGGGGACGATGAAGTTCGCCAAGAAGTTGTCGAAGCCAGCACGACTCCGCCACACAGTTGGCGACGGCACGATACTCGGCCTCGGCGCTGGACCGGGACACGGTGTGCTGCCACTTAGAGGACCAGGAGATCAAGTTAGCACCGAGAAATATGCAGAACCCGAAGGTGGAGTGGCGTGTGTCGGGACAACCCGCCCAATCAGCGTCACTATAGGCAATGAGGTCGTGGGACGAGGAGCGGTACAGCTGCAAGCCATAGTGAGGCGTGCCACAGAGGTAGCGAAGAACACGTTTGAGGAGCTAATAGTGTGCATCGAGAGGAGCATGCATGACGAGGCAAAGCTGCTGGACTGCGTAGGAGATGTCGGGACGTGTCAAGGTAAGATACTGTAAGGCGCCGGCGAGACTACGGTAAAGCGTGGGATCATGGAACGGGACGCCAGTGGTGCTAGAGATCTTACTGTGCATGTCAACAGGGGTGCACTACTAGGGAAAACCCTATACATAGAATCTTAGCAGCAGCGCGACACAAAAAGGAGCGCTGCCGCTAATTAGCAGTAGCGCGGGTGTGGAAAACCCGCTACTAACAAGTGCTTAGCAGTAGCGCGCTCGGCGTAACCCGCGCTGCTACAAATATCGACCGACATTGCCCACCTAACTCCATTTAGCAGCAGCGCGGTGCCGCGAGCCGCGCTACTGCTATAGCTATAGCAGTAGCGCGGTTTTTCTGAGGTCGCTGCTGCTAATTTTCAAATCGGGCACACTTTTGGTCCTGATTAGCAGTAGCGCTTGTACCGAAAGCGCGCTGCTGCTACTTTCTTAGCAGCAGCACGTTTTATGTACCGCGCTACTGCTAATCCGCACCCACCACCTTTTCCCCACCCGTCGACCTCCCCCTCCCCCAAATCCCTCCTCTCTTCTGCCACTCCCTCCTCTCTTCCGCCACTCCCTCCTCTTTCTCTCCATACGTTCTCACATTGACCTCTTGCCCATGCGCCCCTCCTCCTCCATGGCACCAAAAGAGGGCGGCGCCTCGTGCCACCGGCGTCTAGGAGCTCCCCGGTCTTCCACCGGCGTCTAGGAGGCCGCCGCCTCACGCCACCACGCCGGAGACCTAACCACCGGTGACCAGCCCCGCTACTCCCTCCATCTCCTTCCTCTCTCCCTCAGTTCTCTCTCTCTCTCTCTCTCTCTGTCTCTCTCTCTCCCTCTGGTTTGACTCACAATCCCATGTCCATGCTCGTGCAGGTAGTCGCCATGGACGACCATATCTGGCATGGTCGGGAAGAGGAGCCCCACGCCGCTGCCTTGCTGTTCCATGGAAACAGGCCCTCCTCCAACAGCCACCGCCGGATCTGGTCTGCCGCTGCTCGTTCATGCCTCCGGCGACCCCTACCATCACTGGATCGAACAACTGCTACCATGGACAACATGCACGGGATCGAGATATTTTTTTTGCTTTTGAAAGTAATAGTAGTAGCGCGGGGTATAAGACCCGCTACAAATAATTAGCAGTAGCTTTGTACTACAACGCACGCTACAGCTAACCATGTATAGCAGTAGCGCGTGTCAACACGCGCTACTGCTACAAGTTAGCTGTGGCGCCGTATCAGTAGCGTGGGCGCCCACGCTACTGATACACCCAAAACCCGCGCTACTGCTAGGCTTTTCCCTAGTAGTGGTGGAGATAGGTTTGCAGTTAAGCATATGCGCACGATCGAGGATCTCAAGCGCGTATTGCTGCTGCGAGAGGAAGATGCTGGTGGTGGAGCGATGCACATTGATCCCAAGGAAGTGGTGAATGTCGCCGAGATCGCTCATGGAGAACTCATCGGAGAGAGACGTGACGAGAGACTGAAGCAGGCTGGTAGTGTTGGCGGTGAGGATAATATCGTCAACGTAGAGTAGAAGATATGCCAGGGCAGTGCCACGACGGAGAATAAAGAGGGATGTGTCACACTTGGACGACACAAAGCCAAGTGTGTGGAGAAATTTGGTGAACCAAAGAAACCAAGTGCGGGGCGCCTGCTTGAGCCCATAGAGAGACTTGTTCAGGCAGCAAACATGGGTAGGACGAGCCGCATCCACAAAGCCTGCGGGTTGCTGACAATAGACCATCTCAGCCAAGTCGCCGTGGAGAAAAGCATTCTTGACGTCCATCTGCTGGATGGGCCACCCGTTAGCCGTCGCAATGCTGAGGACGACGCGGATAGTGGCCGACTTGATGACGGGACTGAACGTCTCCCCGTAGTCGACGCCGGCCTGCTGCGTGAAGCCGCACATGCACCACCCACCGAGCCTTGTACCGCGCCAAGGTGCCGTCAGGATGAAGCTTGTTGCGGAAGATCCATTTGCGGGTCACCACGTCACACCTGCAGGACAAGGAACCAAAGACCAAGTGTCATTCCGAATTAGCGCGTTAAACTCATCAAGCATCGCGGCGTGCCAGTGCGGGTCCTTGAGTGCTGCTCGGTACGAGGATGGAAGAGGGGAGGGGTGGTGGAGACGTGAAGGTCAAGAATATCCTTGGGCATGGCGTATCCGGTTTTGGCTCGGGTCTGCATCGGATGGGGGTTAGCGGGTCGTGCAACGGGTACGGCGCGCGCTGGAAGAGGCGGATCAGGTGGCGGAAGGCTGGGGGATGGAGTGGAGACGGGTGAGCCGCGGAGACCGGGCGTGCATGGGGGCGATCCGGAGGACGTAACGCGCGGGGGAATGCATGGGGAAGATCCCGAGAGATCGGGTGGGATCGTGGTGGTGGTGTCAGGCGAGGGACCCGGGCGGGCGGGCGCAATTGGCGCGGGCAAGGTATGTGGGCGTGGGCGGCTACTGGGATCGGGGGCAGGTGGCATGCGGGGAGGGGTGGGTGCGTGATCTAGCAGGAAAGGTGGGTACGAGGAACGGAAAGCGAGGGACGGCGGGCCAGGTGGGGGGAGGTGTGCGGGATTTTCTGTGGCGGATGATCCTGCGGGAGGAGAGAAAGGAAAGGTATTTTCATCAAATATCACATGGCGAGAAATAATAACTTTGCGCGTGGATAAATCAAGGCAGCGGTAGCCCTTCTGTTCATGAGGGTAACCAAGGAAGACGCAACGAGCAGAGCATGGTGAGAGTTTGTGATCAGCGGTAGAAGAAGTGTTCGGGAAGCAGAGACACCCAAACGTACGGAGGTGATCGTAGGTGGGGTGGATGCCGTAGAGAAGAAAGTGAGGGGTAAAATGATGAATGGCACGGGACGGGCGTATGTTTAGGAGAATGGTGGCGGTGTGCAGCGCCTCTGCCCAGAAGGGAGAAGGGAGCGAGCCCTGGAACGGAAGCGTGCATACCACGTCATTGGTCGTGCGGATGTGCCGCTCGGCCTTCCCATTTTGGGGAGAGGTGTGGGGGCAAGTGAGACGAAAAGAAATGCCATTGGAGGAGAAGTAGTCGCGAAGAGTGGTGGTGAGAAATTCACCGCCATTGTCACACTGCACACATCGAATAAGCACGCCATATTGGGTAAGGACAAACTTAAAAAAGCGGAGAAGAACATCACAAGTTTCAGACTTTGCACAGAGAGGAAACGTCCAAGAATAATGAGTATAATCATCAATAATCAAAAGATAATACTTGTAGCCTGAGTAACTCACAACCGGTGATGTCCACAAATCACAATGAACTAAATGAAATGGGGCAGTGGTGTAGGAGGTGGATGATGGGAAGGGGAGGCGGGTATGTTTGCCAAGCTGACATGCGGTACATAGTGGTGAAGTGCGAGCATCTTTATTACAAGTTTTAAGGAAATCTAAGGAAAAACGAGAAAAGGAAGAAGAGCTCGGATGTCCAAGCCGCCGGTGCCACAAGTCATGGGTGGTGATGGTGAAGGCCGGCGATGGTGCATCGCCATTGTTGCCGGAGAAGGGATAGAGATCACCTTTACTGTTGCATCTCAGAAGAACTTCCTTGGTGGCTAGTCCTTCACGGTAAAACCAGCATGGTCAAATTCCACGAAACATAAATTATCACGAGTAAATTTGCAGACAGAGATAAGGTTCTTAACAATATTAGGAGAAAGAAGAATGTGACTGAGGTAGAAGGGACGAGGTGGAAGATGAGCAGTACCAATGGCGAGCACAGGGAGGTGGGCTCCGTTACAGACGATGATATGCCGAGAATAAGGTGCTAACAGGGGATGAAACGAGGTCAAGGTACCTGGGTCCCCGGAGACGTGTGACGCGGCGCCTGTATCCATGATCCACTCGGCGACATTCGGCGGGAAGGCGGTGCCGTAGCTGGGCGCAGCATGGTAGAGGGCGCCGGCGTCCCACGCAAGGGGCGGGGCGCCGTACGAGGCGGGTGGAACGGGAGCGGGCGCGCCAGGAAGCATCACAGGGTGGGCCTACTGGGGGACGCCGGGGCGGGGGCCGAGAATGCCGGCGCTGTTGGGCGGGATCCAGGGGGCGCGCGGCGGAGGAAAGGGCATCCCCATGGGTGCGAAATAGCCGAGCCATGGCTGGTCCCCAGCGCCGCGCCCACCGGTTGTGTCGCCACGGCCACGGCCACGACTGCGACCACGTCCGCCGCGGCCACCGGTGCGGTTGGCGCCGAGCTGACCCGCGCGGCCACCACCACCGCCGGCGTTGCCACCGCGGCCGCCGCCGCCACCGCGGTCGTCACCACCGCCGTTGTGGCCACCACGGCCGCCGCCGCCGCCGCGGTCGTCGTTCTGGACGGGAGGACCTGGCCGCCTTCAGCGCCGGCGCGTTTGTCCAGCGTCAGCTCGGCAAGGACGAGCCGAGAACGTGCCTGGTTGAAGGAGGGCAGCGGCACTGTGGCCTGGATGATGGCGGCCTGCATGGCGAACTTGGGGCCAAGGCCGTCGAGCATCTGCAACGTGAGCGCGCGATCCGTAACCGGCTCCTTGACATCAGCGAGGGCAGCGGCGATCCCTTGCAGATGATGACAGTAGTCGTTGATGGAGAGATCACCACGCGCGCAGGCCCGGAACTCCTGTCCCAGATGCATGGCGTGTTCAGCTTCATTGGCGAGGAAGTACTCATGCAGATGGCACCAGATGGTGAACGCAGTGGAGCCAGCGGGAGCAACGACGTCGAGGAGATCGCCGTCGATGGTGGAGAAGAACAACAATACGAGGGTATTGTCGTCGTCCCTCCAGGCAGGGTCGGCAAGCCGGCGGTCCGCGTCGTCGCGGATGTGATCCTCCGCATGGTACCGCGCGAGCACGAGGGTGATGTAGTTGCGCCAGCGGGTGAAATTGCTGCCGTCGAGGGCCAGCTTGAAGTCGAGGACGCCGATGATGCTGGCCGGGATGGGAGTGGAGGGGACAACAGGAAGTGTCGGCACAGGGTTGGGTGGGTGGGAAGCTAAGGGGAGATCGCTGGAGGGAGGCAGGTCAGTGGAGAGCGATGCACAGGGACGCTCGCCAGGGGAGAGGCCAGTGGAGAGGTTTGCACCGGCCGAGCCATCGTCGTCGTGAGTGAGGGGAGGCGAGGCAGAGGGAGAGTGGGAGGAGCTGGTCGCCATGAGAGGCTCTGATTACCAACAAGAATTATGAATCACCGCGTCTATTCCCTGGTTCAGTTACAGATACATATACACAGGCGTGATCCCTACATGCAGGGCCACGATGAGATGATGGTGATTGACTAGGACGCCCTACACTCTAGGCGCTATGGTTACAACGGAATGAGCAGTACACTGTTACATGGAATACATACAACATGACAGTTCTGACAGCTCAACAGGGACGGCCCGCCTGGGGCCGGGATGCAGTTCTTCATCACCTGCGACCCTGCCAACATCCAGCACATCTTCATGACCAACTACCACAACTTCCCCAAGGGCACGGAATTCGCTGCCATCTTCGACATCATGGTAGGTGGCCTCTTCACTATCGACGGCGAGCTATGGCATCGGCATCGCGTGAAATTTGTGGGTCTGATCAGCAGCCCGTGGTTTACTGACCGTGTGGCAGCTCATTGCCGTGACAAGGTGAAGGACCACCTCCTCCCATTGCTTGCCCGCATGGCGAGTACCGCCACTTCATTCAACATGCAAGAATTAATGGTGAGGTTAATGTTTGACATGACCGCCACAGCAGTCTTTGGCATGGACCCTGGCTTCCTGTCCTTGGACATGCCTCCCATTGATGCCTACATTGCCATGGACATGGTCATGGAGGTGGGATTTCTACGGCGCACCATGCCAGCCTCTTTGTGGAAGGCAATGAGGTGGCTAAATATTGGTCCTAAGAGAAAGCTCCACGAAGCGAAGAAAGTGCTGCACAGGTTTGTTGTGCATACAATTGAGAGGAGGAAGACCACTAGAGAAAATGCTGGTCACGATGAGGATGAGGAGGTTGGGGTGATATTTTAGCTTCCTGCATCAATGACCTGGACTTCGCCGACGATGACTTGCTCCGTGCGACACTCATTAACTTCATGATTGCTGGGAAGGACACAATTGGCATGAGCCTGCCATGGATATTCTATAACCTCGCCCAGAACCCTAACATCGTGTCAATCATCCATAATGAACTCTCACCAATTGCTTCGCACAAAGTAGCCCACGGTATGGGTGCAATGGTCTTTGAGCCAGAGGAGACCAAATCTCTGGTGTATCTGAGAGCCACCTTGTACGAGACTCTCAGGCTATACCCACCAGCGCATATGGAGCACAAGACAGTGGTTACCGATGATATCATGCCAAGTGTCCAGGAGGTGCACGCCGGTGATGCCATCTTTATCTCTCTTTACTCCATGGGAAGAATGGAGAGCTTGTGGGGTAAAGACTGCCTCGACTTTAACCCAAACAGATGGCTCTTGAAGGGTAGCAACAAGCTCAAGAATGTACCGTCTCACAAGTTCCTGGCCTTCAACTCGGGCCCGAGGGTGTGCATGGGCAAGGAAATCGCGGTTATGCAGATGAAGACCATCGTCGCCGCAGTCATGTGGAACTTTAATGTGGAGCTGGTGGACGGACAGAGCATCCAGCCCAAGCTATCTTGTTTACTGCAAATGAAAAATGGGCTCATAGTGAAGCTGAAGAAACGAGAGGTGTAATACTATGCTCTCTTGTCTTAAAATGGGTGTGTGTGGCACGCGTATGTGTGTCCATATACTTTGTTTTTTGCTTTTATGTGGTCACAGAAACAAGTGGTTTTTTTTAATAAAAGATTACCTAAGAAATCAAGTATGGCTTGGACGATGCAAATGTTCTCAGAAACCATGTAGAAAACATACCGGAACATCGTGACAATAATGTAAGATTATCCAAGGTAAAGATCAGAAAATTAAGCAATTCAGTACATATATAATATATTTGCGGTATTGAATGGATATGTCCATGGCCGAGACAATGCCCTCCTTTTTGAAAAATATACTTGTTGTAGCAAGCTGAACTATTTCTTTTTCTTGCCGAGAGCACATATACGTGATTTTTTTCCAACCCATGCCTCTCTATATATTTTATTATTATTTCCATTAGCTTTTATTTTTTATATACATTTATCTTTACTCTTTATCTTTACCTAATAATAAAACGGCTATCGCTTCTGCCCGTCCGTCATTAAAATTACCCCCGAAGTTGACACAAATTACCCACCATGTCATCCATAAGTGAAAAAGGTTTGATTTGCTACATGGGCCTTTCTTTGGTTTATACAAAGTGCGGCCCTAATGAAACACAATCATAGAGCTATCCTTTGGCCAAATCATTACTCCACCACCCGGAAGACCAGAGTTTGACCCCATCCCCGTCCCTTTTTCTTTTTCACTTTTTCCTGTAAATTCGAATGCTTTTTAAAATATTCATATTTTTAAAATCCTAATCTAACATGTTATATATGAAAATCACTTAGAAAAATGTGTAGATTTCAAATATGCTATTATCTTGCATGTTACTGAAAGTGCGTTATATCGATTAGAGGGGGGTGAATAGGCGATTTTTATGAAATTCTTCACTGAGGAATTTGCCGGTGACGAAATTCCTTAGCGAAGAACTACTAGCAGCGGAATAAGTACTCAAAAATAAACACAACAGAATACAAGCATAGTCATCATGATGAAATGAAGACAGGCACAGAGTACAGGAAGCGTAATCACAGGATAACACAGGATGAAAACAAACAGATTGAAGAAGTTGAACTGAGGAAATTGAGAAAGTCTTCAGTCAAAGTCTTCAAACACAGATATGAACAAACATACAACACAGTTATGAGGAAATGAAAGAGTTGAGGAAATAGAACTAGTAAGCTCGGTGAAGACAATGATTTGGTAGACCAGTTCCAATTGCTGTCTCAGTTGTACGTCTGGTTAGAGCGGCTGAGTATTTAAACTCGAGGACACATAGTCCCGGACACCCAGTCAATGACACTTAGTCCAAGACACCCAGTCCTCACCGTATTCTCCTTGAACTAAGGTCACACAGACCTTGTCCAATCACTCGTGGTAAGTCTTCAGGCGACTTCCAAACCTTCACAAACTTGGTCACTCGGCGATTCACAATCCCTCTTGGATGCTCTAGACCATGACGCCTAACCGTCTGGAAGAAGCACAGTCTTCAAAGGTAACAAGCGTCGGATCCACTCAGGATCAATCTCTTCAGTGATGCTCAATCACTTGGGGTTTGTAGGTGTTCGGATTTTGGGTTTTTGGTTTTTCCTCACTTGATGATTTTCACTCAAAGTCCTCGGAGGATGGGTTGCTCTCAAATGACAAGTGTCAATTTCTCTCGGAGCAGCCAACCAGCTAGTGGTTGTAGGGGGCAGCTATTTATAGCCTAGGGAACAGCCCGACACGATAACACATAAATGCCCTTCAATGATATGACCGTTAGGTGGATAGATATTTTGGGACAGCTGGCGCATAGCACAGCAACGGTCGGAATTTTGAGTAGTAAAATCCTCAGGGCTATCATGTTCCTCACTGTGTAGGCAATCTGCACTGGCGAATTCCTAACTCCTCAGTCAGGACAAATTCCTCAGAGACCCGAAGAACTTCGTCTCTGTCACTGAAGAAATTGACTGAACTGTATGAGATTTCCAATGGCTTCACTTGAAGGGATTGGTAGGTGTAGGATTTTGAGTTGAGCATCACATGGAAATTTTTCCTTAGTATTTTCTCGACACCCTTTAACAGTACGGTGTTTCCTATGACTCAAGAAAGAGAAAAACGAAACTATGAACACGAAAGTCCTCAAGCTTCATATTTCTCGCATGAATATCAAGTCTTCACGGACACACCAATTTCTTCACTTTCAAAGTCTTCATGAAAGTCTTCAGAAATACCAAAATCTTCAGTCGAAGATATTCATTTTTAGGGGTCGACTTTTCCTGTAAATATCAAACTCCTCATAGACTTATAGACCTCTGTACACTCACACACGCATTAGTCCCTTAACCTATAAGTCTTCAATACACCAAAATCACTAAGGGGCACTAGATGCACTTACAATCTCCCCCTTTTTGGTGATTGATGACAATATAGGTTAAGTTCTCAATGGGGATAAACATATGAAGTGTAAATACTGATATTGAGGAATTTGATTGCAAGATATAGAAGAACTCCCCCTGAAGATGTGCATAGTGAGGAATTTTCTTTTGAAGCAATGCGCACTTGAAGAGTTGAATCATGGAGATCTCCCCCTATATCTTGTAATTCACACACGCATTTAACATATAATATGAAGAATTTGAAATGCATGATGAAATATGGTGCCTGATGAAATTCAGCATGCGTGCAATAACATTAACGAGGAATAAGCATGCAGAATAGTGCATCAAGAGGATCAGAGCACAGTGCATCAAAAGTATCAGAGCACCATCGGGTTTAAGATTACAACTCGATCCAATAAAGTTTCAGAAGAACGAGAGTTGTAACTTAGCAAAAAAAACGCCCATATAGTAGACCCGCTTGAAGACTAACTCATATTTCTCCCCCTTTGTCATCGAATGACCAAAAGGATCGAAAATGAGGACTAACGCCCCTGAAGATAATCATGTTGATGAAGGAGCGCCAGCGTTGTTGGGGTCATTTGTTGATGTAGGGCCTGCCGCAGTGTCGTCCAAATCTTCATGTTCATCAGTGTCGCGCGATGAAGAATATGAGCTGGCCACCAGAGAAGGAACCTTAACCTTCTTGAATTTCTTTGGAGGAGGTGCAGACCAGTCAAAATCTTCATTAAGACCCATGTTCTTCAGATCTTCTTCACCATACAGATGTGACAGGATTGCCCAGGTGTGACCAAAGACTTAATGGAGGTAGTAGTGGTTTTTCTTCACTGCATTGTGTGTGGCAGTCATGTTGTGAAGAAGTGAACCAAACTGACGCTTAACCCATTTGTGATTTCGATCCACCTTCTGGTGAAGACTAAGCAGAAGTTCACGGTCAGTCATCACGCGTGGAGCAGTGGCTTGAGGAGTGGACTTGGGTGCATTGACAGAGTCATGTGTGGCAAGTCATCATTGGTGGAATAAGATGCAGCTTTGCAAAACTGACCATCCAATGGACGAATGCCTTCATCAATTACAGCTGGTGCCTTGTCCTTTCCATCAACTGAGGAATATGTCTGCTTGAGGACTTCAATTGGGGGCAAGTAGCTGAGATGATTCTGGAAATCAGCTTTGTAGTTGAGTGAAGACCTTGTCCTGAGGAATCTCAGGATCCAAGGTGCATAAGGCTTCAGCTCAAACGGAGACAGTGCAACATTGACCATAGTCCTCATGAAGAAATCGTGATAATTGACAGGAATGCCATGAACGATGTTGAATACCAGATTCTTCATGATGCCAACAATTTCCTCATCAGATGAGTCATGGCCTTTGATAGGACTGATTGTCCTCGTAAGAATACGATAGACAGTTCTGGGCACGTACAGCAATTCCTTCATGAGGAATTTGGTTCTTGGTGCTTGACCTGGCTTCAAAGGTTTCATCAGCACCTGCATGTAATGATGTGTGAGCTCAGGTTCACTGTAGATGCATCGAGCTTCTTCAAGGGGAGGACTGAGTGGTAGAGCACGAAGCAATTCAGAGGCTGGTGCAATGTAGTGAGTGTTTTCAGACATCCAGTCCAGCACCCATGAATTCACATCTTCAGCATCTCCGGTGATGTGCAGCGTTGCATAGAATTGAGGAATCAGTTCTTCATTCTAATCGCAGATGTCAGAGCAAAATTGGAGCAGCCCAGCGTCGTGAAGAACACTGAGGACTGGTGCGAAGCACGGCAGAGATTTCATATCCACGTGAGGAATATGCTCATGGTAGAAAATCTTCTCCTTGTTGAACAGCACTGAGGAATAGAATTGGCTTGACTAGCAGTCCAGAAACGCCTCTTCCTAATGCGAGCAGAGTCATATGGGTTGTAATCTTCGAAGAATACGTGCTCGCCGAAGAAATCATCAGCCTTAAACTTTTGCTTGCGTGAGAATGGATCCTTTGGCTTCGGCAGAGGAGTGTCTGCGAGTTGCATCACGGCCTCAGGAATCTCAATCGCAGGTTCTTCAGGCTGAGGAATTTCTGGTTCCTCCTTAGTGGCAGTCTGCGTAGTTGGTTGTTCAGCAGTAGTAGTTTCATCAGCGCCAGTGGCTGGAATTTCCTCATGGACAGATGCAGTGGGATGAGTTTTTTCAGAGCCCATGTGAACAGTTTGTGTGGGGGACTGAGGAATTTGCTGTAGAGGAGTGAACATTTGAGAGTTTGGATGCTGACTTTCCCAGAATTCATCACTAATTACGGGTGTGGAGCAGCCAATGTCCACATCATCATCTTCCATTTCTTCAACGCCAGCCTCTTCAGCTGTGAACTGAGGCACATGCGAGGAGATGATAGGTGTTGAAGGGATATCATCCACTTCAATTTCTTCATCGATTGGTTCAGACAAAGCAGCAAAAGGAGTTTCGTCATCAGATCCGCTGGGGATCACATATTCTTCATCAAAGGGAACGAGGTCCTTTGATGGCCTAGTTGAGATGGGAACAACATCAATCGGATTAGCAAATGAACTTGTCATAGGCTTCATTTTCTTCGGAGCTGAAGAATCTAAAGCAGTTGATGCTTTCCTTTTCTTTGCTGCAGCACGCTCTGTAGCCTTGGTCTTCTTCATATCCGATGTAGATGGAAGGATTGAAGTTGAAGATGGTGCAGGAGCAGCTGAGGAATCTGGTTGATTTTCTTCAGGTACAACTGATGCAGTTGCCCTGAGTTCTTCAGTTTCTTCAGGCACACCACTAGTGGGTGCCCTGGCAATTTCTTCAGCGGCTGGAATGCAGTCATCAGCCATGGAACTCACATTATCTTCAGCAGCCTGATTTTCATCAGCGGTGCTGGCATTTTCTTCAGTAGGCTGAGCAGATGCTTTAGCCTGAGGAATTTCCTGTTGCGTTGGGGCTGCAACACTGGAAGTGAAGTTATCCGCAAGTTTCACAAAACGAACCTTGGCTCCAAGCCAATCAGCGCGATATGCTTCAAAGTCATCACTGAGTTTCTTAATCTCAGTCTGAGTAGTGACAAGTTCTTCAGTTGTCATAAAGACAACGTTTTTCTTCAGATAGTGCTCTTTCTTGTACTGCGCTTTCTTGATCTGCCTGGCCTTCTCAAATTTCCACTTTTCTTCTTGAATGAAGTGGGTCAGCATGTGACTCTGGCCAGGAGTCAGCTTGAAGTCAGGCAAGGGAGTGTTGGGATCCTTGTGCCAATCATCAATGTAGTCGAGGATCAGCTTGGGATCCAAAAGCAGTGGCACCTCTGATCCTTTGGCTCTAGCGGCCCTAACTTGCCTGTCTCTGATGATTTCTGCAAGTTCATCATCATTAGCTTCGTCTTCATTAGACGGCACTTGGAAAGCGACTTGCTTCTTTTGAGGACTTGGGCGTGGACCTCGTCCAGCAATGGCCTTTGTCTTGAGCAGTGAGGGGCCAGCTGAGGAACTTGGTGCAGCTGAGGAACTAGCTGAGACACCTGAGGCAATGGAGATGTCGGCAGTCCTTTGGCATGAAGTGAGATGCACAAGAGCTGAGGATTTGGTCGGAATAGCTGAAGGCTTTGGCGGAGGAGCTGAGGACTTTGGAGGAACAGGAGCAGCATGAGGAATTGGCCGTGAGGGCTTTGATGATTCTGGCCATGAGGGCATTACTGATGAAGCACTTGGCTTGCGCGCAGGCTTCTTTGACATAGCCTTCTTTGGCTTGACAGCAAAGGCCTCAGCAGAGGCAGTAGCAGCGGCAGAGTCTTCATTGAATTTCCTCACTGCTTCTTTGGCTTGCTTAGCCAACTTGCCTTGGCGCTTGGCCCATTCATCAGGATAGTCCTCACCACGCTTGAGGCTGGTGGGATCAGCAATTTGGCCAGGTGCCAGTGGTGCTCTTGGGCATGGAGGATTGAGTGCGAATTTCTTCATATACTTAGGAGTGACATATCTGTACTCCCTCCATTCTCTTGCCCATCTCCTCTCTATCTTCTGAATGCGTACTTTGTGCTCATTCTTGGTTTCCTCAATAGGTGTGCAGTACCCAGCATATATGTCATCAGGGATCTCAAACGTTGTATTTACCTCAGGCCTCTTTCCTCCCTTCTGTGGCCTTTTACCATCAGCCATTTTCTTCTGTTAAGGAATTTGAACAATCGAATTCTCTGAAGAAGTATGCAACTTCTCTTCGAGGAACGCTGCAAATGAGTTAAGTTGATGAGAACCTAGTGATTCAGCAGCTGACATGTGTACCTGTGAACAGAGTATAGTTGCGAGGAATTTGGAGAGGTCATATGCGTTCTTAGAAGGTTTTTCAAAATGAACAGGTTTGAGGAATTTGACCAGATGAGTCTTGAAGGTTTTCACTAAGCGTTCTTTGTCTTAGGTTCCAGAGTTGTATATGAAGGAAATATGCCCTAGAGGCAATAATAAAGTTATTATTTATTTCCTTATATCATGATAAATGTTTATTATTCATGCTAGAATTGTATTAACCGGAAACATAATACATGTGTGAATACATAGACAAACAGAGTGTCACTAGTATGCCTCTACTTGACTAGCTCGTTAATCAAAGATGTTTATGTTTCCTAACCATAAACAAAGAGTTGTTATTTGATTAACGAGGTCACATCATAAGTTGAATGATCTGATTGACATGACCCATTCCATTAGCTTAGCACCCGATCGTTTAGTATGTTGCTATTGCTTTCTTCATCACTTATACATGTTCCTATGACTATGAGATTATGCAACTCCCGTTTGCCGGAGAAACACTTTGGGTGCTACCAAACGTCACAACGTAACTGGGTGATTATAAAGGAGTACTACAGGTGTTTCCAATGGTAGATGTTGGGTTGGCGTATTTCGAGAATAGGATTTGTCACTCCGATTGTCGGAGAGGTATCTCTGGGCCCTCTCGGTAATACACATCACATAAGCCTTGCAAGCATTATAACTAAGATGTTAGTTGTGAGAAGATGTATTACGGAACGAGTAAAGAGACTTGCCGGTAACGAGATTGAACTAGGTATTGGATACCGACGATCGAATCTCGGGCAAGTAACATACCGATGACAAAGGGAACAACGTATGTTGTTATGCGGTCTGACCGATAAAGATCTTCGTAGAATATGTAGGAGCCAATATGGGCATCTAGGTCCCGCTATTGGTTATTGACCGGAGACATGTCTCGGTCATGTCTACACTATTCTCGAACCGTAGGGTCCGCACGCTTAACGTTCCGATGACAATTATTATGAGTTTATGCATTTTGATGTACCGAAGGTTGTTTGGAGTCCCGGATGTGATCACGGACATGACGAGGAGTCTCGAAATTGTCGAGACATAAAGATTGATATATTGGAAGCCTATATTTGGATATCGGAAGTGTTCCGGGTGAAATCGGGATTTTACCGGATTACCGGGAGGTTACCGGAACACCCCGGGAGCCATATGAGCCTTCATGGGCCTTAGTGGAAGGGAGAAGGGGCAGCCCATAGGTGGCCGCGCGCCCCCTTCCCTTAGTCCAATTAGGACTAGGAGAAGGGGCCGGCCCCCCTCTCTCTCTTTCCCCCCTTGGGAATCCTAGTTGGAATAGGATTGAGGGGGGGAGTCCTACTCCCGGTAGGAGTAGGACTCCTCCTGCGCCCTCTCCCTGGCCGGCGCACCCCTCCCCCTTGGATCCTTTATATACAGGGGCAGGGGGCACCTCTAGACACACAAGTTGATCCTTGGTGATCATTCCTTAGCCGTGTGCGGTGCCCCCTGCCACCAAATTCCACCTCGATCATATTGTTGCAGTGCTTAGGCGAAGCCCTGCGTCGGTAGTACATCAAGATCGTCACCACGCTGTCGTGCTGACGGAACTCTTCCTCGACGCTTTGCTGGATCGGAGCTCGAGGATCGTCATCGAGCTGAACGTGTGCTAAGAACTTAGAGGTGCCGGAGTAACGGTGCTTGGATCGGTCGAATCGGGAAGACGTACGACTACTTCCTCTACATTGTGTGATCGCTTCCGCAGTCGGTCTGCGTTGGTACGTAGGCAACACTCTCCCCTCTTGTTGCTATACATCACCATGATCTTGCGTGTGCGTAGGAAATTTTTTGAAATTACTACGTTCCCCAACAGTGGTATCAGAGCCTAGGTTTTATGGTTTGATGTTATTTGCACGAGTAGAACACAAGTGAGTTGTGGGCGATACAAGTCATACTGCCTACCAGCATGTCATACTATGGTTTGGCGGTATTGTTGGACGAGACGACCCGGACCAACATTACGCGTACGCTTACGCGAGACCGGTTCCCTCGACGTGCTTTGCACATAGATGGCTTGCGGGCGACTGTCTCTCCAACTTTAGTTGAACCAAGTGTGGCTACGCCCGGTCCTTGAGAAGGTTAAAACGGAGTCTATTTGACAAACTATCGTTATGGTTTTGATGCGTAGGTGAGATGAGTTCTTGCTTAAGCCCGTAGCAGCCACGTAAAACTTGCAACAACAAAGTAGAGGACGTCTAACTTGTTTTTGCAGGGCATGTTGTGATGTGATATGGTCAAGGCATGATGCTAAATTTTATTGTATGAGATGATCATGTTTTGTAACCAAGTCATCGGCAACCGGCAGGAGCCATATGGTTGTCGCTTTATTGTATGCAATGCAATCGCGATGTAATGCTTTACTTTATTACTAAGCGGTAGTGATAGTCGTGGAAGCATAAGATTGGCGAGACAACAACGATGCTACGATGGAGATCAAGGTGTCGCACCGGTGACGATGGTGATCATGACGGTGCTTCGGAGATGGAGATCACAAGCACAAGATGATGATGGCCATATCATATCACTTATATTGATTGCATGTGATGTTTATCCTTTTATACATCTTATCTTGCTTTGATTGACGGTAGCATTATAAGATGATCTCTCACTAAATTATCAAGAAGTGTTCTCCCTGAGTATGCACCGTTGCCAAAGTTCGTCGTGCCCAGACACCACGTGATGATCGGGTGTGATAAGCTCTACGTCCATCTACAACGGGTGCAAGCCAGTTTTGCACACGCAGAATACTCAGGTTAAACTTGACGAGCCTAGCATATGCAGATATGGCCTCGGAACACAGAGACCGAAAGGTCGAGCGTGAATCATATAGTAGATATGACCAACATAACGATGTTCACCATTGAAAACTACTCCATCTCACGTGATGATCGGTTATGGTTTAGTTGATTTGGATCACGTGATCACTTAGAGGATTAGAGGGATGTCTATCTAAGTGGGAGTTCTTAAGTAATTTGATTAATTGAACTTAAACTTATCATGAACTTAGTACCTGATAGTATCTTGCTTGTGTATGTTGATTGTAGATAGATGGCTCGTGTTGTTGTTCCGTTGAATTTTAATGCGTTCCTTGAGAAAAGCAAAGTTGAAAGATGATGGTAGCAATTACACGGACTGGGTCCGTAACTTGAGGATTATCCTCATTGCTGCACAGAAGAATTACGTCCTGGAAGCACCGCTGGGTGCCAGGCCTGCTGCTGGAGCAACACCAGAAGTTATGAACATCTGGCAGAGCAAAGCTGATGACTACTCGATAGTTTAGTGTGCCATGCTTTACGGCTTAGAATCGGGACTTCAACGACTTTTTGAACGTCATGGAGAATATGAGATGTTCCAGGAGTTGAAGTTAATATTTCAAGCAAATGCCCGGATTGAGAGATATGAAGTCTCCAATAAGTTCTATAGCTGCAAGATGGAGGAGAACAGTTCTGTCAGTGAGCATATACTCAAGATGTCTGGGTATAATAATCACTTGATTCAATTGGGAGTTAATCTTCCGGATGATTGCGTCATTGACAGAATTCTCCAATCACTGCCACCAAGCTACAAGAGCTTCGTGATGAACTATAATATGCAAGGGATGAACAAGACTATTCCCGAGCTCTTCGCAATGCTGAAAGCTGTGGAGGTAGAAATCAAGAAGGAGCATCAAGTGTAGATGGTCAACAAGACCACTAGTTTCAAGAAAAAGGGCAAAGGGAAGAAGAAGGGGAACTTCAAGAAGAACAGCAAGCAAGTTGCTGCTCAGGAGAAGAAACCCAAGTCTGGACCTAAGCCTGAAACTGAGTGCTTCTACTGCAAGCAGACTGGTCACTGGAAGCGGAACTGCCCCAAGTATTTGGCAGATAAGAAGGATGGCAAGGTGAACAAAGGTATATGTGATATACATGTTATTGATGTGTACCTTACTAGAGCTCGCAGTAGTACCTGGGTATTTGATACTGGTTCTGTTGCTAATATTTGCAACTCGAAACAGGGACTACGGAATAAGCGGACACTAGCAAAGGACGAGGTGATGATGCGCGTGGGAAACGGTTCCAAAGTCGATGTGATCGCGGTCGGCACGCTACCTCTACATCTACCTTCGGGATTAATATTAGACCTAAATAATTGTTATTTGGTGCCAGCGTTGAGCATGAACATTATATCTGGATCTTGTTTAATGCGAGACGGTTATTCATTTAAATCAGAGAATAATGGTTGTTCTATTTATATGAGTAATATCTTTTATGGTCATGCACCTTTGAAGAGTGGTCTATTTTTGATGAATCTCGATAGTAGTGATACACATATTCATAATGTTGAAACCAAAAGATGCAGAGTTGATAATGAAAGTGCAACTTATTTGTGGCACTGCCGTTTAGGTCATATCGGTGTAAAGCGCATGAAGAAACTCCATACTGATGGGCTTTTGGAACCACTTGATTATGAATCACTTGGTACTTGCGAACCGTGCCTCATAGGAAAGATGACTAAAACACCGTTCTGCGATACTATGGAGAGAGCAACAGATTTGTTGGAAATCATACATACCGATGTATGTGGTCCGATGAATATTGAGGCTCATGGCGGATATTGTTATTTTCTCACTTTCACAGATGATTTAAGCAGATATGGATATATCTACTTAATGAAACATAAGTCTGAAACATTTGAAAAGTTCAAAGAATTTCAGAGTGAAGTTGAAAATCATCGTAACAAGAAAATAAAGTTTCTACGATCTGATCGTGGAGGAGAATATTTGAGTTACGAGTTTGGTGTACATTTGAAAAATTGTGGAATAGTTTCGCAACTCACGCCACCCGGAACACCACAGCGTAAAGGTGTGTCCGAACGTCGTAATCGTACTTTACTAGATATGGTGCGATCTATGATGTCTCTTACTGATTTACCGCTATCGTTTTGGGGTTATGCTTTAGAGACGGCCGCATTCACGTTAAATAGGACACCATCAAAATCCGTTGAGACGACGCCTTATGAACTATGGTTTGGCAAGAAACCAAAGTTGTCGTTTCTTAAAGTTTGGGGCTGCGATGCTTATGTGAAAAAGCTTCAACCTGATAAGCTCGAACCCAAAGCAGAGAAATGTGTCTTCATAGGATACCCAAAGGAGACTGTTGGGTACACCTTCTATCACAGATCCGAAGGCAAGACATTCGTTGCTAAGAATGGATCATTTCTAGAGAAGGAGTTTCTCTCGAAAGAAGTGAGTGGGAGGAAAGTAGAACTTGACGAGGTAACTGTACCTGCTCCCTTATTGGAAAATAGTACATCACAGAAAACTGTTTCTGCGACGCCTATACCAATTAGTGAGGAAGCTAATGATGATGATCATGAAACTTTAGGACAAGATACTACTGAACCTCGTAGATCAACCAGAGTGAGATCCGCACCAGAGTGGTACGGTAATCCAATTCTGGAAGTCATGCTACTAGATCATGATGAACCTACGAACTATGAAGAAGCGATGGTGAGCCCAGATTCCGCAAAGTGGCTTGAAGCCATGAAATCTGAGATGGGATCGATGTATGAGAACAAAGTATGGACTTTGGTTGACTTGCCCGATGATCGGCAAGCAATTGAGAATAAATGGATCTTCAAGAAAAAGACTGACGCTGACGGTAATATTACTGTCTATAAAGCTCGACTTGTCGCAAAAGGTTTTCGACAAGTTCAAGGGGTTGACTACGATGAGACTTTCTCACCCGTAGCGATGCTTAAGTCTGTCAGAATCATGTTAGCAATTGCCGCATTTTATGATTATGAAATTTGGCAGATGGATGTCAAAACTGCATTCCTGAATGGATTTCTGGAAGAAGAGTTGTATATGATGCAACCAGAAGGTTTTGTCGATCCAAAGGGAGCTAACAAAGTGTGCAAGCTCCAGCGATCCATTTATGGACTGGTGCAAGCCTCTCGGAGTTGGAATAAACGCTTTGATAGTGTGATCAAAGCATTTGGTTTTATACAGACTTTTGGAGAAGCCTGTATTTACAAGAAAGTGAGTGGGAGCTCTGTAGCATTTCTGATATTATATGTGGATGACATATTGCTGATTGGAAATGATATAGAATTTCTGGATAGCATAAAGGGATACTTGAATAAAAGTTTTTCGATGAAAGACCTCGGGGAAGCTGCTTACATATTAGGCATAAAGATCTATAGAGATAGATCAAGATGCTTAATTGGACTTTCACAAAGCACATACCTTGACAATATTTTGAAGAAGTTCAAAATGGATCAAGCAAAGAAAGGGTTCTTGCCTGTGTTACAAGGTGTGAAGTTGAGTCAGACTCAATGCCCGACCACTGCAGAAGATAGAGAGAAAATGAAAGATGTTCCCTATGCTTCAGCCATAGGCTCTATCATGTATGCAATGCTGTGTACCAAACCTGATGTGTGCCTTGCTATAAGTTTAGCAGGGAGGTACCAAAGTAATCCAGGAGTGGATCACTGGACAGCGGTCAAGAACATCCTGAAATACCTGAAAAGGACTAACGATATGTTTCTCGTGTATGGAGGTGACAAAGAGCTCATCGTAAGAGGTTACGTTGATGCAAGCTTTGACACTGATCCGGACGATTCTAAATCGCAAACCGGATACGTGTTTACTTTAAACGGTGGAGCTTTCAGTTGGTGCGGTTCTAAACAAAGCGTCGTAGCGGGATCTACATGTGAAGCGGAGTACATAGCTGCTTCGGAAGCAGCGAACGAAGGAGTATGGATGAAGGAGTTCATATCCGATCTAGGTGTCATACCTAGTGCATCGGGTCCAATGAAAATCTTTTGTGACAATACTGGTGCAATTGCCTTAGCAAAGGAATCCAGATTTCACAAAAGGACCAAACACATCAAAAGACGCTTCAACTGCATCCGGGATCTAGTCCAGGTGGGAGACATAGAGATTTGCAAGATACATACGGATCTGAATGTTGCAGACCCGTTGACTAAGCCTCTTCCACGAGCAAAACATGATCAGTACCAAGGCTCCATGGGTGTTAGAACCATTACTGTGTAATCTAGATTATTGACTCTAGTGCAAGTGGGAGACTGAAGGAAATATGCCCTAGAGGCAATAATAAAGTTATTATTTATTTCCTTATATCATGATAAATGTTTATTATTCATGCTAGAATTGTATTAACCGGAAACATAATACATGTGTGAATACATAGACAAACAGAGTGTCACTAGTATGCCTCTACTTGACTAGCTCGTTAATCAAAGATGGTTATGTTTCCTAACCATAAACAAAGAGTTGTTATTTGATTAACGAGGTCACATCATTAGTTGAATGATCTGATTGACATGACCCATTCCATTAGCTTAGCACCCGATCGTTTAGTATATTGCTATTGCTTTCTTCATGACTTATACATGTTCCTATGACTATGAGATTATGCAACTCCCGTTTGCCGGAGGAACACTTTGGGTGCTACCAAACGTCACAACGTAACTGGGTGATTATAAAGGAGTACTACAGGTGTTTCCAATGGTAGATGTTGGGTTGGCGTATTTCGAGAATAGGATTTGTCACTCTGATTGTCGGAGAGGTATCTCTGGGCCCTCTCGGTAATACACATCACATAAGCCTTGCAAGCATTATAACTAAGATGTTAGTTGTGAGATGATGTATTACGGAACGAGTAAAGAGACTTGCCGGTAACGAGATTGAACTAGGTATTGGATACCGACTATCGAATCTCGGGCAAGTAACATACCGATGACAAAGGGAACAACGTATGTTGTTATGCGGTCTGACCGATAAAGGTCTTCGTAGAATATGTAGGAGCCAATATGGGCATCCAGGTCCCGCTACTGGTTATTGACCAGAGACATGTCTCGGTCATGTCTACATTGTTCTCGAACCGTAGGGTCCGCACGCTTAACATTACGATAACAGTTATTATGAGTTTATGCATTTTGATGTACCGAAGGTTGTTCGGAGTCCCGGATGTGATCACGGACATGACGAGGAGTCTCGAAATGGTCGAGACATAAAGATTGATATATTGGAAGCCTATATTTGGATATCGGAAGTGTTCCGGGTGAAATCGGGATTTTACCGGATTACCGGGAGGTTACCGGAACCCCCCGGGAGCCATATGGGCCTTCATGGGCCTTAGTGGAAAGGAGAAGGGGCAGCCCATAGGTGGCCGCGCGCCCCCCTTCCCTTAGTCCTATTAGGACTAGGATAAGGGGCCGGCCCCCCTCTCTCTCTTTCCCCCCTTGGGAATCCTAGTTGGAATAGGATTGAGGAGGGGAGTCCTACTCCCGGTAGGAGTAGGACTCCTCCTGCGCCCTCTCCCTGGCCGGCGCACCCCTCCCCCTTGGATCCTTTATATACGGGGGCAGGGGGCACCTCTAGACACACAAGTTGATCCTTGGTGATCGTTCCTTAGCCGTGTGCGGTGCCCCCTGCCACCAAATTCCACCTCGATCATATTGTTGCAGTGCTTAGGCGAAGCCCTGTGTCGGTAGTACATCAAGATCATCACCACACCGTCGTGCTGATGGAACTCTTCCTCGACGCTTTGCTGGATCGGAGCCCGAGGATCGTCATCGAGCTGAACGTGTGCTAAGAACTCGGAGGTGCCGGAGTAACGGTGCTTGGATCGGTCGGATCGGCAAGACGTACGACTACTTCCTCTACGTTGTGTGATTGCTTCCGCAGTCGGTCTGCGTTGGTACGTAGGCAACACTCTCCCCTCTCGTTGCTATACATCACCATGATCTTGCGTGTGCGTAGGAAATTTTTTGAAATTACTACGTTCCCCAACAGTATAGATCGAAGATCCACACAATTGAGGAATCTTGAAGAAGAATGATGCGTAGAGAAACGAATCAAGAACGGATGACTTGTGAGGTGTTCCGTGTGTGAAGATATGAAGAAAAACACTTTTGAAGATTTTGTTGATAATCATTCAAATCAACGAGGGCAGTAAAAGTAACTTTTAATTACCCTGGATGAAGAACACGACGAACTAGAGTGAGGAGATGTGAAGTTCGTCTGTGCAGATCTTCCACGCCCTAACTTGGCGGAGGAAGACGGCTACGGTGGCGGCGGAGTGAAGATGTCCGCGGTCGGTGCGAGTGCATCGGCGACGAGGTCGAGGCAGTGAATCTCTTCCTCACCGGCGGCGATGAAGTAGCGGCGGCGCTAGGGTTTGAGAAGCTCGAGCTGGAGAGAGAGGTCGAGTGGAGTAAAAGAAGTGAGGAAGGGAATGAGGGGTATTTATAGCCACGGTGAATAACTGCTCACTCGAAGAAATTGGACGAACGTGCCCCTAGCCCTTCTCATTCGCATGACATGTGTCACCCACGTAGTGAGAGGTGGAGATCGTGTTAGATCGTGGGTGAGCGGATAAGTGTATCGTGGGATGCGGAACGGTTTGAGCGGCAAGACCGAAAATTTTGATAAAATAGGTTTTAAAGTTCCGTTCGCAATTTCTTCAGCTGACAAGGACACAGTGAAGATTTTAAACGAGTTTCAAATAGAATGCACATGAAGAATTTGTGAACATATTGGGTTGAGTATAGCATAGAGGGGAAGGGTCCGATCACATTCACTTAGCAGAAAACCAACTTGAAGAAATAGCAATAAGTGAATGCTATAGAGGACATAAACTCATATATATAGCCAATGAAGAAAAACGATGGAACCAGTGAAGACTATGCAAAGTTGAAGAATATGAATAATTTAAGGAATTTCAACTTTTGGTGGTGGCGTGACCCACCGTATAAGAATGATGATTTCAGATACCGCGTACAATTATCGTAGGGTTCCGAGAATCAAATTCTTCATTAATTTCTTCACACTAATAGTGTTATTCTTCATTGATTGAAGAAAAATGTTTCTTCATGTGTTTCACATCTAAGTCATCAATTTTGCATAAGTGTTAGGATGAGTGTCCTTTTCACAGAACATTCAAAGATTCTAGGATATTTAGCTCACACCGCAACTTGCTAAATCTCTTCTCATCCAAGGGCTTTGTGAAGATATCGGCTAGCTGTTCTTCAGTCTTCACATGCTCAATAGAAATGTCGCCCTTCAACACATGATCACGAAGAAAATGATGACGAATCGGAATGTGCTTTGTCTTCGAGTGCTGAACTGGGTTGTGAGCAATCTTGATGGCACTCTCATTGTCACAGAAGAGAGGTACATTCTTCATGTTGACGCCGCAGTCCTTGAGAGTTTGCTTCATCCATAGCAATTGGGCACAGCAAGAACCAGCGACAATGTACTCAGCTTCAGCAGTAGATAGTGATACGCAGTTCTATTTCTTCGAGGACCAACAGACCAAAGATCGTCCGAGGAAATGACATGTACCAGATGTTGACTTGCGATCCACACGATCACCAGCATAGTCAGAGTCAGAATATCCAACAAGATCAAAAGCCGAGCCCTTGGGGTACCATAATCCAAGTGTTGGTGTGTGAGCTAGATATCGAAGAATATGCTTCACAGCCTTATGGTGTGATTCCTTCGGTGCAGCTTGAAATCGTGCACACATGCAAACACTAAGCATTATATCTGGCCTAGATGCACATAAGTATAATAAGGAACCTATCATGGAGCGGTATACCTTATGATCGAAGTCAATACCATTTTCATCAGTGCACAGATGGCCATTTGTGGGCATAGGAATTTTGATGCCTTTGCAATCTTGCATGCCGAATTTCCTTAGTACATCCTTGAGGTATTTCTCCTGAGATATGAATATGTCGTTGTGTTGTTGACGAATTTGAAGACCTAAGAAGAATTTAAACTCTCCCATCCTAGACATTTGATATTCTTCACTCATCATATAGGCAAATTCATCACTATAACGTTGGTCAGTACAGCCAAAGATAATATCATCAACATATACTTGGCACACAAACAATTCACCATCATAAGATTTAGTGAAAAGAGTAGGGTCGAGTGAACCGGTTTTGAAGCCTTTCTTCATGAAGAGTTCCTTCAAAGTATCATACCAAGCCCGTGGGGCCTGCTTGAGGCCATAGAGGGCCTTGTTGAGTCTGAAGACTTTGTCAGGATTCTTTGGATCTTCAAAACCTGGGAGTTGAGCAACATATACTTCTTCCTCAAGCTTACCATTGAGGAATGCACTTTTCACATCCATTTGATATAGAGTGATATCATGATGGTTAGCATAAGCAAGTAATATGCGAATAGCCTCAAGTCTAGCAACAGGTGCAAAAGTTTCATCGAAATCAATTCTTTCAACCTGTGTGTAGCCTTGAGCTACAAGCCGTGCCTTATTCCTCACCACAAGGCCATTTTCATTTTGCTTGTTGCGGTAGATCCACTTTGTGCCGATGATATTGTGCTTGCGAGGATCTGGACGTTTGACTAGTTCCCAGACATTGTTGAGCTCGAACTGATGTAATTCTTCTTGCATGGCCTGAATCTACTAAGGCTCCAGAAATGCTTCATCTACCTTAGTGGGCTCTGTAATAGAGACAAAAGCATACTGCCCACAAAAGTTAGACAAATGTGAAGCTTTTGAGCGTGTGAGAGGACCTGGCGCTTTGATGTCATTGATGATCTTTTCAACTTGCACTTCTTTTGCAATGCGAGGATGAGCTGGTTGTCGTTGAAGAGTTTGATCAACATCTTCTTCAGGTGCATTAGCTCGATGTTCTTCATGTTCTGGAATGAATTCTTCAGTAGATTCTTCAGTAGGAATGACATCCTTAGTAGCCTTGAACTTGATAGTTTCCTCAGGTGCTGGTTCATCTCTCACAGTAGGTAGGTGCTCTCTTTGCGAGCCATTAGTTTCATCGAACCACACATCTACAGTTTCAACAACTTTGTGAAGAACGTTGTTGAAGACTCTGTAGGTGTGCGACTCCTTTCCGTAACCAAGCATAAAACCTTCATGTGCTTTCGGTGCAAATTTTGAGTTGTGATGAGGATCTCTAATCCAACATTTAGCACCGAAGACTTTGAAATAACTTACATTGGGTTTCTTATCAGTGAGGAGTTCATAGGCAGTCTTTTTGAAGAATTTGTGAAGATATACTCTGTTGATGATGTGGCACACAGTATCAATTGCCTCAGTCCAGAAACGACGAGGCATTTTGTATTCATCAAGCATAGTGTGAGCCATCTCAGCAAGAGTCCTGTTCTTGCGCTCCATGACGCCGTTCTGCTGAGGAGTGTAAGGAGAAGATAACTCATGAGTGATACCAAGTTCATCAAGATAGTCATCGAGACCAGAATTCTTGAACTTAGTGCCATTGTCACTTCTGATGTGCTTGATCTTCACACCAAAGTTGGTTGAAGCCCTCGAGGAAACTCGTTTGAAGACTTCCTGCACTTCATGTTTGTAAGTAACAAGGTGTACCCATGTGTAACGAGAATAATCATCAACAATAACGAAGCCATATTGAGATGCTTCATTTGAGATAGCAGAATAATGATTAGGACCAAAGAGATCCATGTGAAGCAATTCAGATGGGCGAGTGGTGGTCATGATAGTCTTTGCTGGATGCTTGGCCTTGGTCATCTTCCCAGCTTCACAGGCTCCGCATAGGTGATCCTTGAGGAATTTGACATTCTCGATGCCAATGACATGCTTCTTCTTCGCAAGCGTGTGCAAATTCCTCATGCCTGCATGACCAAGTCATCGATGTCAGAGCCAGCCTTCTGAAGCTTTTGCAAGTAAGCACACGGCTGGTTGTGGTCCTATAGAGAAATCAACAATATACAGGTCTCCTCTCCTAAAGCCTTCAAAGACTTTGGAATTGTCAGCTTCCATAACCACAACACAATGGTACTTGCCGAAGACAACAACCATATCAAGATCACAAAGCATTGAGACAGGCATAAGGTCGTATCCTAAGGACTCAACAAGCATGACTTTGTCCATGTGTCGATCCTTTGTAATCGCAACATTACCTAGACCCAATACCTGACTTTTGCCTTTGTCAGCAAAGATGATATGCTTCAGATGCGACGGAGATAATGGAGCATCCATCAATAGATTCTTGTCACCAGTCATGTGGTTTGTACATCCACTATCAAGGGCCCACTCAGTGGCTTTGGGTTGATCATCCTGCAGATGAATTAGTGCAGCTTACAAACTCATATACTTCATCAGTGAAGAATATGACATCAATTCATCAGATCAATTTCATCAAGTAAAAGAACTGATAAAGTAATATGATGACGTGAGAAATGAAAGTTCATTTCTTCATGATTAGCCTGCATCCTATCAGGCATGCTCAGGTCTCCAGAAAATTCTTCAGATGATTAGGTGCGTTTGGAGACCTGGCCATGCAGAAGAGATTAGTTCTTTTTCTTCACCACCCACATCTGAAGGGGTGGCAAAGAGTTCATCATTCTGCGAGCTCCATACGAAAAGGATGGCATGGAAGCCAGTCCATTTCGTCTCACATAAGAGGGGTTAGAGTAAGCATAAGAGTATGCCGAGAAATTCTTTGAGGTCTTATGGACATAATGATTTGAAGAATAATGCACATATCCATAATCCTTAGATCTTCCCTGCGAAACAGACGGGTTAGCACGATGATGTTCATATGAGGACTCTGCTCCATTTGAGGAATTTGGTCCATATGAAGAATTTGATCTGGGGTTCCTATTCTTCACAGATGGCGTCATGATGACATTCACTTGAAGATTATCAAGACATCTTTTGGGAACCCAGATTTTCTGCATAGGGGAGCCGTTCCTGCAGTTAGTGCCAACATATCTAGCAAATACTTCATCATTCTGATTTTTGAATAGCTTATAGTTGGAGTCAATTGACTCATCATCAAAATGAGGAGATTCACATGCAAATCCAGATAAGTTAGATGGATCAACTGGAGGTCCCTTTGCAGCAACCCATGTAGTTTTGGGGTACTGCTCAGGCTTCCAATATGTACCATCAGCATTGAGTTTCCTCTCAAAGGCGATACCCTCTTTCCTAGGGTTCCTGATGAGGATCTACTTTTTAAGCACATCACAAAGAGCCTGATGCCCTTTGAGTCTTTTGTACATGCCTGTCGTGTACAATTCCTTCAGCCCTGCATTGTCAGTGATACTAGCAATGTCCTCACATGAGGAATTAGTGATAGCAGAGGCATGTGAAGAATTTGAAACATTAGCAGCATTTGAACATTCAGGTGAAGAATTAGCAGATTCACGTTCAATGCACTTCAAGCATGGTGGAACAAATTCTTCCTAAGATGCGCTGATTTGTTGAGCAAGTAATGAATCGCGCTCCTTCTGAAGATCTTCATAACTCACTCTTAGCTTCTCAAGGTCTTGCTTTCTTTGAAGAAATTCATAAGAAAGCTTCTCATGATCCGATAAGAGAGTGTTATGATGACTTTGAAGTTTGTCAAGATTGAACTGAAGTCTCTAAAGATTTTCAGTCAAAGTTTCAGTGCGATCCATTTCTTCACCCAACATATCATCACTTTTATTTAGCATGTATTGAACCTTTTCTAAAGCCCTTTGTTGTTTTATAGCAATCTTAGCAAGTTTAGAATAGCTGGGCTTAAGGTTTTCATCAGATTCATTCTCACTTGATTCAGAGGAGGTATATTTGAGTACCTTGGCACCCTTTCCCATGAAGAAATAGGTGGGAGCATAGTCATCATCGCCTTCATCAGCCTTGTTGGTGAGGTCATTTTCTTCAGTGTTGAAGATAGACTTGCTGACGAATGCAGTAGCGAGAGCTAGGCTCGCCACTCCGGATTCGGACTCTTTAGATGACTCCTCTTCCTCATTTTCTTCAGATTTAGCCTCAGAGTCCATTTCCTTGCCAATGAATGCCCTGGCCTTCTTCGAGCTGCTCTTCTTGTGATATGAAGGCTTTGAGCATTTTGTGGATTTCTTCTTTTTCTTTGCATCATCAGAACTGTAATCCTTGTATTTCTTCTTCTTTGATTCCTTTTCCCACTGAGGACAATCTTGAATGAAATGTCCAGGTTTCTTGCACTTGTGACAGAGCTTCTTCTGGTAGTCACTGGATGAGGAATCATTGCTCCTTGAGGATCTTCCAAGGCGACCACGTCTTGAGAACTTTTGGAACTTATTCACGAGCAGAGCCAGATCATGGCTCGGTTCTTCAGGATCACCAAGGCTGCTACCAGAGTCTTCATCTTCGGACTCAGATACTGCCTTGGCCTTCAGTGCACGTGTTCTGCCATAGCTTGAACCATAGAGATCTCTCTTTTTAGCAAGTTGGAACTCATGAGTATTTAGCCTCTCGAGAATATCAGCGGGATCAAGTGACTTATAATCAGCACGTTCTTGCATCATCAATGCCAGAGTGTCAAATGAGGAATCAAGCGATCTCAGCAATTTCTTCACCACCTCATGGTCGGTGATGTCAGTGGCACCAAGTGCTTGAAGCTCATTTGAGATGTCAGTGAGGCGATCGAAGGTTTGTTGAACATTTTCATTGTCAAGTCTTTTGAAGCGGTTGAAGAGATTGCGAAGAACATCAACTCGAGAGTCACGCTGAGTTGAGACTCCTTCATTCACTTTGGACAACATGTCCCAGATAAGCTTCGCTGTTTCCAAAGCACTCACTCTGCCATACTGTCCTTTGCTCAGATGGCCACATATGATATTCTTCGCTTGAGAGTCGAGTTGCTTGAATCTCTTCACATCAGCAGCATTCAGAGAAGGTGTGACTGAGGGAACACCATTTTCCCAAACATACCAGAGATCGTTATCAATTGCTTCAAGATGCATTCGCATCTTATTCCTCCAGTAGGGGTAGTCCGTCCCATCGAAGGTAGGACACCCAGCAGAGACCTTGATCATACCTGTGGTCGACATAGCTAAAACTCCAGGCGGTTAAACCAAAATCACACAGAACAAGGGAGTACCTTGCTCTCACTACAAGAGATCGGGCCTACTGTGACGAGACAAAAAATGTCATCGAATAGCTAATAACGTCACAAATTACCCCTAAGTGACATTTTATGGGCGTCATAAGGATCGTCATGGAATCCCCGTCACAGATTACTCCTAGTGACGGCGCATGCAAAATAACATCACTGAAGATGGGACCTTCTGTGACGTTCTCTAGAACATCATCAAGTTGTTATTTCCATGACAGCCAACTAATGTCACACGCTACAAGAAAATATGCCATATTGTACCATATATTCAGTGATGTAGCAACGTCACTGAATTCATGACACGTCTAATGCCCGAGTAGACTATCCCATTGCTAGCATCATTACTTTCATTATCAATGAAGATGACGCCACATATATTTAATTTATTTTGAATTTAAATCAAGACAAATTATCAAGTCCACTATATTTAAAATGTACATCACAATAATTATTTAATTCATATCACATTATATAAATAAGTTAAGATCCAAATCACATCATAAATTTACAATATTATATACTTCATCATCTCAGCTCAACCGTCCTCTCAACATAAATGATAGTAAAAAGTAACACTAGCTCACGAGTTTGAGACAACAATAGACAAGTTAAAAAGCAATATTTAGATAAGTAAAGACCACATGTGCTATCCTGATGATTGCAATATATGATGCAACAACTATCTTTCCATCGCAAAAGGATGGCCTTCATGCACCATTAGGTGTGGATTGGGACTGCTAAGTTGCTTGAGCACTTAAGAGAAAACCAATCAGGTTATTCGTCTCTTGTTAATCCTTTTTCCAGGCTTCATTCTTCTCTTGCCGGATCTTCTTCACATATTCGAATTCTTCGTGTTACTTCCTCCGCATCTCTTCAAATGCTCTTTGCTTGTGCTTCAAGTCTCGCCACTAACTCCTATTGGTGCCTATAAATCGGCAAAACACAACAACGTTGCATCCCGATGAGATGAAAATAGACAAGATAACAAGGTACAAGAGTACCACTAAGAAGCTTACAATCTATCAAAATATGAATGTAAAATAGAGAGGTACATTATTAAATGTGAGGGCAAACATTCGAATTGGCAAATGGAATAGTAAATCCAAAAATAACTTATAATGGTTAAAAACATGCACAACCAAGAGATAAATTTCATTTATCATTTTGAGAAACATCAAGCATCACCAATAAGATATCAAGTCAGCAACCCAGGCAAGAAGCAACTATGCTTGGACAACAGTTTTTTAGATCAAACTAAACCAGCCTATATCGTTCTGCTAAAAATCAAGCACATAAACAAATCAAGAAATTATACTGGATTTCAGGATTAGAAACCATACATTACAACCTTATTCTCATGCCTTTGTGTTGCAGCAACAAAAATCATGCAACAAACCATGTATTTCTCATTACAAACATTTATTATTTTTTATGTTACTTCGGATTATTGGATTCGGATCAAACCATACATAAAGCACTCCTTAGTTTGTTACAAGAATTGAAAACAAATGTCTTATTCACAAATATTTGTGTTTTCATTTTCTCACTGTCATGAGGGCTCTGTGCAGGTGTAGAAAAGCAAGAAAAAAGAAAGAACCAGAACACAACGAGAAACAAGATAAGTACATGTCCCTCGCATCTCTCGCCTCACCATCCTTTTGTTCAATTCTTTATTATAGAACTCAAATCTGTGCTGATGAAGTAAAGCTCCCAAATCTCTCGTATCTTGATGCATAACTCATGCTGGAAAGGAAGGTGCTATGGGTGCTTTCTTCCTTTAGAACTTCAGCCACAATCATTGAGTCGCACACTGGTTACTCACCTTATGATTGTGTTTCCCTTTTCTTTTCAGTCGCATTCTATTGTATAAAGGAAAACATTGATGCTCAAGTAAGGCAAAGTTCATATGATGGATACACTAAATCAATATGAGAATCTATTTCAAGTCAGAAACAATAAAGGAAGAAATCTTACATAGGCTAGATGTGTCGGCTCGCTCATGCTGTCAGTCTTCCTGTTCGTATGTGTCTCTTTGAAAAACTCAAGACTTGGGTTCTGATTATTGTACTTGCCTTTTTCTACAAGATATATGAAAATCTAACAGTACTGCTCCATATATAATGACAAGATTGAAGGAAATATGCCCTAGAGGCAATAATAAAGTTATTATTTATTTCCTTATATCATGACAAATGTTTATTATTCATGCTAGAATTGTATTAACCGGAAACATAATACATGTGTGAATACATAGACAAACTTAGTGTCACTAGTATGCCTCTACTTGACTAGCTCGTTAATCAAAGATGGTTATGTTTCCTAACCATGAGCAAAGAGTTGTTATTTGATTAACGAGGTCACATCATTAGTTGAATGATCTGATTGACATGACCCATTCCATTAGCTTAGCACCCGATCGTTTAGTATGTTGCTATTGCTTTCTTCATGACTTATACATGTTCCTATGACTATGAGATTATGCAACTCCCGTTTACCGGAGGAACACTTTGGGTACTACCAAATGTCATAACGTAACTGGGTGATTATAAAGGAGTACTACAGGTGTCTCCAATGGTAGATGTTGGGTTGGCGTATTTCGAGAATAGGATTTGTCACTCCGATTGTCGGAGAGGTATCTCTGGGCCCTCTCGGTAATGCACATCACTTAAACCTTGCAAGCATTGCAACTAATGAGTTAGTTGCGGGATGATGTATTACGGAACGAGTAAAGAGACTTGCTGGTAAACGAGATTGAACTAGGTATTGGATATCGACGATCGAATCTCGGGCAAGTAACATACCGATGACAAAGGGAACAACGTATGTTGTTATGCGGTCTGACCGATAAAGATCTTCGTAGAATATGTAGGAGCCAATATGGGCATCCAGGTCCCGCTATTGGTTATTGACCGGAGACATGTCTCGGTCATGTCTGCATTGTTCTCGAACCGTAGGGTCCGCACGCTTAAGGTTTCGATGACAGTTATATTATGAGTTTATGAGTTTTGATGTACCGAAGGAGTTCGGAGTCCCGGATGAGATCGGGGACATGACGAGGAGTCTCGAAATGGTCGAGATGTAAAGATCGATATATTGGATGACTATATTCGGACTTCGGAAAGGTTCCGAGTGATTCGGGTATTTTTTGGAGTACCGGAGAGTTACGGGAATTCGCCGGGTAGAGTATATGGGCCTTATTGGGCTATACGGGAATAGAGGAGAGAGGCCAAAAGGAAGGAGGCCAGCGCCCCCCCCTCTGGTCCGAATTGGACAAGGGGCGCAGCCCCCTTTTCCTTATTCCTCTCCCCCTCTTTCCCCTTCTCCTACTCCAACAAGGAAGGAGGGAATCCTACTCCCGGTGGGAGTAGGACTCCCCTTGGCGCGCCCCCTCCTAGGCCGGCCGCCCCCTCCCCCTTGCTCCTTTATATACGGAGGCAGGGGGCACCCCATGGCACACAAGTTGATCATTGAGATCGTTCCTTAGCCGTGTGCGGTGCCCCCTGCCACCATATTCCACCTCGATCATATCGTTGTAGTGCTTAGGCGAAGCCCTGCGTCGGTAGTACATCAAGATCGTCACCACGCCGTCGTGCTGACAGAACTCCTCCCCGAAGCTTTGCTGGATCGGAGCCCGGGGATCGTCATCGAGCTGTACGTGTGCTAAGAACTCGGAGGTGCCGGAGTAACGGTGCTTGGATCGGGAAGAAGACGTACGACTACTTCCTCTATGTTGTGTCAACACTTCCGTTGCGATCTACAAGGGTACATAGATCATACTCTCCTCTCGTTGCTATGCATCACCATGATCTTGCGTGTGCGTAGGAATTTTTTTTTAAATTACTACGTTCCCCAACAGTGGCATCCGAGCCTAGGTTTTATGGTTTGATGTTATATGCACGAGTAGAACACAAGTGAGTTGTGGGCGATATAAGTCATACTGCCTACCAGCATGTCATACTTTGGTTTGGCAGTATTGTTGGATGAAGCGGCCCGGACCGACATTACGTGTACGCTTACGCGAGACCGGTTCTCCCGACGTGCTTTGCACATAGGTGGCTTGCGGGTGACTGTTTCTCCAACTTTAGTTGAACCGAGTGTGGCTACGCCCGGTCCTTGCGAAGGTTAAAACGGAGTCTATTTGACAAACTATCGTTGTGGTTTTGATGCGTAGGTAAGATTGGTTCTTGCTGAAGCCCGTAGCAGCCACGTAAAACTTGCAACAACAAAGTAGAGGACGTCTAACTTGTTTTTGCAGGGCATGTTGTGATGTGATATGGTCAAAACGTGATGAGATATAAGTTGTTGTATGAGATGATCATGTTTTGTTGAAGTTATCGGCAACTGGCAAAAGCCTTATGGTTGTCTCTTTGTTGCATAAGATGCAAGCGCCAAATAATTGCTTTACTTTATCGCTATGCGATAGCAATAGTTGCAAGAGCAATAGTTGGCGAGACGACCATGTGACGACATATTGATATAGATCAAGATGATGGAGATCATGGTGTCATGCCGGTGATGATGGAAATCATGACGATGCTTTGGAGATGGAGATCAAAGGCACAAGATGATGATGGCCATATCATGTCACATATTTTGATTGCATGTGATTTTTATCTTTATGCATCTTATCTTGCTTTGATTGATGGTAGCATTATAAGATGATCTCTCACTAAATTATCAAGAAGTGTTCTCCCTGAGTATGCACCGTTGCCAAAGTTCGTCGTGCCCAGACACCACGTGATGATCGGGTGTGATAAGCTCTACGTCCATCTACAACGGGTGCAAGCCAGTTTTTCACACGCAGAATACTCAGGTTAAACTTGACGAGCCTAGCATATGCAGATATGGCCTCGGAACACGGAGACCGAAAGGTCGAGCGTGAATCATATAGTAGATATGATCAACATAGCGATGTTCACCATTGAAAACTACTCCATCTCACGTGATGATCGGTTATGGTTTAGTTGATTTGGATCACGTGATCACTTAGAGGATTAGAGGGATGTCTATCTAAGTGGGAGTTCTTAAGTAATATGATTAACTGAACTTAAATTTATCATGAACTTAGTCCTGGTAGTATTTTGTAAATCATGTTGTAGATCAATAGCTCGCGTTGTCGCTTCCCTGTGTTTATTTTGATATGTTCCTAGAGAAAATTGTGTTGAAAGATGTTAGTAGCAAAGATGCGGATTGGATCCGTGATCTGAGGTTTATCCTCATTGCTGCACAGAAGAATTATGTCCTTGATGCACCACTAGGTGACAGACCTATTGCAGGAGCAGATGCAAATGTTATGAACGTTTGGCTAGCTCAATATGATGACTACTTGATAGTTTAGTGCACCATGCTTAATGGCTTAGAATCGGGACTTCAAAGACGTTTTGAACGTCATGGACCATATGAGATGTTCCAGGAGTTGAAGTTAATATTTCAAGAAAATACCCGAGTTGAGAGATATGAAGTCTCCAACAAGTTCTATAGGTAAAAGGTGGAGGAGAATCGCTCAACTAGTGAGCATGTGCTCAGATTGTCTGGGTACTACAATCGCTTAAATCAAGTGGGAGTTAATCTTCCAGATAAGATAGTGATTGACAGAATTGTCTAGTCACCATCACCAAGTTAGTAGAACTTCGTGATGAACTATAATATGCAAGGGATTACAGAAACAACTCCCAAGCTCTTCGTGATGCTGAAATCAACGAAGGTAGAAATCAAGAAAAACATCAAGTGTTGATGGTTGACAAGACCACTAGTTTCAAGAAAAGGGCAAAGGGAAGAAGGGGAACTTCAAGAAGAACGGCAAGCAAGTTGCTCCTCAAGTGAAGAAGCCCAAGTCTGATCCTAAGCCTGAGACTAAGTGCTTCTACTGCAAAGGGACTGGTCACTGGAAGCGGAACTACCCCAAGTGATTGGCGGATAAAAAGGATGGCAAAGTGAACATAAGTATATTTGATATACATGTTATTGATGTGTACTTTACTAGTATTTATAGCAAACCCTCAGTATTTGATACTAGTTCAGTTGCTAAGATTAGTAACTCGAAACGGGAGTTGCAGAATAAACAGAGACTAGTTAAGGGTGAAGTGACGATGTGTGTTGAAAGTGGTTCCAAGATTGATATGATCATCATCGCACACTCCCTATACTTTCGAGATTAGTGTTGAACCTACATAAGTGTTATTTGGTGTTTGCGTTGAGCATGAATATGATTTGATCATGTTTATTGTAATACGGTTATTCATTTAAGTAAAAGAATAAATTGTTGTTCTGTTTACATGAATAAAACCTTATATGGTTACACACCCAATGAAAATAGTTCATTGGATCTCGATCTTAGTGATACACATATTCATAATATTGAAACCAAAAGATGCGAAGTTAATAATGATAGTGCAACTTATTTGTGGCACTACCGTTTAGGTCATATTGGTGTAAAGCGCATGAAGAAACTCCATGCTGATGGGATTTTGGAATCACTTGATTATGAATCACTTGATGCTTGCGAACCATGCCTTTTGGGCAAGATGACTAAAACGCCGTTCTCCGGAACAATGGAGGAAGCAACAGATTTGTTGGACATAATACATACTGATGTATGTGGTCCGATGAATATTTAAGGCTTGCAGCGGGTATCATTATTTTCTGACCTTCACAGATGATTTGAGCAGATATGGGTATATCTACTTAATGAAATAGAAGTCTGATACATTTGAAAAGTTCATATAATTTCAAAGTGAAGTGGAAAATCATCGTAACAAGAAAATAAAGTTTCTACGATCTGATTGTGGAAAAGAGTATTTGAGTTACGAGTTTGGTCTTCAGTTAAAACAATGTAAAATAGTTTCACTACTCACGCCAGCTGGAACACCATAGCATAATGGTGTGTCCGAACGTCATAACCGTACTTTATTGGATATAGTGCAATCTATGATGTTTCTTACTGATTTACCACTATCGTTTTTGGGGTCATGCATTAGAGACAGCTGCATTCACGTTAAAAAAAGGGGCACCATCTATATCTGTCGAGACGACACCTTATGAACTATGGTTTGGCAAGAAACCAAAGTTGTCGTTTCTTGAAGTTTGGGGTTGCGATGCTTATGAGAAAAAGTTTCATCCTGATAAGCTCAAACCCAAATCGGAGAAATATGTCTTCATAGGATACCCAAAGGAGACTGTTGGGTACACCTTCTATCACAGATCCTAAGGCAAGACATTCGTTGCTTATAATGGATCCTTTCTAGAGAAGGAGTTTCTCTTGAAAGAAGTAGGTGGGAGGAAAGTAGAAAACTTGATAAGGTAATTGTACCTTCTACCTTATTAGAAAGTAGTTCATCACAAAAATCTGTTCTTGTGACTACTACACCAATTAGTGAGGAAGCTAATGATGATGATCATGTAACTTCAGATCAAGTTAATACCGAATCTCGTAGGTAAACCAGAGTGAGATCCGCACCAGAGTGGTACGGTAATCCTGTTCTGGAGGTCATGTTACTTGACCATGACGAACCTACGAACTATGAGGAAGCGATGATGAGCCCAGATTCCGCGAAATGGTTTGAGGCCATGAAATCTGAGATATGATCCATGTATGAGAACAAAGTTTGGACTTTGGTTGACTTGCCCGATGATCGGCAAGCAATTGAGAATAAATGGATCTTCAAGAGGAAGACGGACGCTGATAGTAGTGTTACTATCTACAAAGCTAGAATTGTCGCAAAAGGTTTTCAACAAATTCAAGGTGTTGACTACGATGAGAGCTTCTCACTCGTATCTATGCTTGAGTCTGTCCGAATCATGTTAGTAATTGCCGCATTTTATGAAATCTGGCAAATGGATAAACAAAACTGCATTCCTTAATGGATTTATTAAAGAACAGTTGTATATGATGCAACAGAAGGTTTTCTCAATCCGAAAGGTGCTAACAAAATGTGCAAGCTCCAGCGATCCATCTGTGGACTGGTGCAAGCATCTCGGAGTTGGAATATACGCTTTGATGAGTTGATCAAAGCATATAGTTTTATACAGACTTGTGGTGAAGCCTGTATTTACAAGAAAGTGAGTGGGAGCACTACAACATTTCTGATAAGTATATGTGAATGACATATTGTTGATCGGAAATAATGTAGAATTATTCTGTAAAGCATAAAGGAGTGTTTGAAAGGAGTTTTTCAAAGAAAGACTTCGGTGAAGCTGCTTACATATTGAGCTTCAAGATCTATAGAGATAGATCAAGACGCTTGATAAGTTTTTTCAATGAGTACATACCTTGACAAGATTTTGAAGTAGTTCAAAATGGAGCAGTCAAAGAAAGAGTTCTTGCCTGTATTATAAGGTGTGAAGTTGAGTAAGACTCAAAGCCCGACCACGGCAGAAGATAGAAAGAGAATAAAGTCATTCCCTATGCCTTGGCCATAGGTTCTATAAAGTATGTCATGCTGTATGCCAGATCTATTGTATACCCTGCACTGATTTGGCAAGGGAGTATAATAGTGATCTAGGAGTAGATCACTGGACAGCTGTCAGAATTATCCTTAGTGAAATAAGGATATGTTTCTCGATTATGGACGTGATAAAAAGGTTCGTCGTAAAGGGTTACGCCGATGCAAGTTTTGACACTAATCTAGATGACTCTAAATCTCGGTCTAGATACATATTGAAAGTGGGAGCAATTAGCTAGAGTAGCTCCATGCAGAGCATTGTTGACATAGAAATTTGCAAAATACATGTGGATCTGAATGTGGCAGACCCGTTGACTAAGATTCTCTCACAAACAAAACATGATCACACCTTAGTACTCTTTGGGTGTTAATCACATAGCGATGTGAACTAGATTACTGAATCTAGTAAACCCTTTGGGTGTTGGTCACATGGCGATGTGAACTATGGGTGTTAATCACATGATGATGTGAACTATCGATGTTAATCACATGGTGATGTGATCTAGATTATTGACTCTAGTGCAAGTGGGAGACTGAAGGAAATATGCCCTAGAGGCAATAATAAAGTTATTATTTATTTCCTTATATCATGACAAATGTTTATTATTCATGCTAGAATTGTATTAACCGGAAACATAATACATGTGTGAATACATAGACAAACTTAGTGTCACTAGTATGCCTCTACTTGACTAGCTCGTTAATCAAAGATGGTTATGTTTCCTAACCATGAGAAAAGAGTTGTTATTTGATTAACGAGGTCACATCATTAGTTGAATGATCTGATTGACATGACCCATTCCATTAGCTTAGCACCCGATCGTTTAGTATGTTGCTATTGCTTTCTTCATGACTTATACATGTTCCTATGACTATGAGATTATGCAACTCCCGTTTACCGGAGGAACACTTTGGGTACTACCAAACGTCACAACGTAACTGGGTGATTATAAAGGAGTACTACAGGTGTCTCCAATGGTAGATGTTGGGTTGGCGTATTTCGAGAATAGGATTTGTCACTCCGATTGTCGGAGAGGTATCTCTGGGCCCTCTCGGTAATGCACATCACTTAAGCCTTGCAAGCATGGCAACTAATGAGTTAGTTGCGGGATGATGTATTACGGAACGAGTAAAGAGACTTGCCGGTAAACGAGATTGAACTAGGTATTGGATACCGACGATCCAATCTGGGGCAAGTAACATACCGATGACAAAGGGAACAACGTATGTTGTTATGCGGTCTGACCGATAAAGATCTTCGTAGAATATGAAGGAGCCAATATGGGCATCCAGGTCCCGCTATTGGTTATTGACCGGAGACATGTCTCGGTCACATCTACATTGTTCTCGAACCGTAGGGTCCGCACGCTTAAGGTTTCGATGACAGTTATATTATGAGTTTATGAGTTTTGATGTACCGAAGGAGTTCAGAGTCCCGGATGAGATCGGGGACATGACGAGGAGTCTCGAAATGGTCGAGACGTAAAGATCGATATATTGGACGACTATATTCGGACTTCGGAAATGTTCCGAGTGATTCGGGTATTTTTCGGAGTACCGGAGAGTTACGGGAATTCGCCGGGAGGAGTATATGGGCCTTATTGGGCTATACGGGAATAGAGGAGAGAGGCCAAAAGGAAGGAGGCCTGCGCCCCCCCTCTAGTTCGAATTGGACAAGGGTCGCAGCCCCCTTTTCCTTATTCTTCTCCCCCTCTTTCCCCTTCTCCTACTCCAACAAGGAAGGAGGGAATCCTACTCCCGGTGGGAGTAGGACTCCCCTTGGCGCGCCCCCTCCTAGGCCGGCCGCCCCCTTCCCCTTGCTCCTTTATATACAGAGGCAGGGGGCACCCCATGACACACAAGTTGATCATTGAGATCGTTCCTTAGCCGTGTGCGGTGCCCCCTGCCACCATATTCCACCTCGATCATATCGTTGTAGTGGTTAGGCGAAGCCCTGCGTCGGTAGTACATTAAGATCGTCACCACGCCGTCATGCTGACAGAACTCCTCCCCGAAGCTTTGCTGGATTGGAGCCCGGGGATCGTCATCGAGCTGTACGTGTGCTAAGAACTCGGAGGTGCCGGAGTAATGGTGCTTGGATCGGTCGGATCGGGAAGAAGACGTACGACTACTTCCTCTACATTGTGTCAACACTTCCGTTGCGATCTACAAGGGTACGTAGATCATACTCTCCCCTCGTTGCTATGCATCACCATGATCTTGCATGTGCGTAGGAAATTTTTTGAAATTACTACGTTCGCCAACAAAGATGCGATAGACATAGGACTAGAAGTAAGGTATTTGGAATTCTTAGAATTTTGCTGAAAGTGGAAACATAAGACCTAGATCCAGTCTTTTGGTGATGCTTGACAGCTTCTCAGTTTTGTGTTTTCGTTTTTGGCATGGTACAACCTTTAGGTACCTGGGTCAATCAAGTCAAGCAAAAGAATGCAATGGGTCAATAGTGACTTATTCAATGTCAACACTAGTTCAAAAAGGCAGGCAGTGAACATAGATAGCATTGTCTAAAAGAGTGGAGGAACAACATGAATCAATCTTTAGTCAACTATTTGTGATACTTATAGTGAAAAGTGACATACACATGATACAAGCAAGAATAATTAAAGCCAGTGAATCCACACTGATGTACATATTATTTAAGATGTTAGTCCACACAATATATTACCATTGCTTTGGACATAGAAAGGGTGGCCTCCTCTTCATCTCTCAAAGCCCCTTCCTGGAGCTTACATGAATATAACAAAGTAGATAGGTTAGGATGTAAGCATAGGATGCACTAATATTGTATATAAATGATGATCTCACGCATTGGGATCTAACAAGCAAAGCAATTAACAGCCAACAATCCAACAAAAACAAGACCAAAATGTTCAGAACAAAAAACAAGAAAAAAAATATTATTACCGTAGCTACTGGCATAGTTTAGAAACCAGAAAGTTTACTACTCTTTTACAATTAAGGCTTGATGGATGGTGTTGTATGTTTGCGAAGTCGGAGCAGCTTGATTTTACCCAGCTTAGTATGTGAGAATATAGTAGAATACTGAAGCTTACAATGTATCTGCTTTTATCAAAGTTCTGGGCATACTGAAAATGCTTGTGGGCTTCAGACGCTTAACATCATGGGTAGCTAAATTAGGAGAGGCATGGCAAAGATTAGGTTTAGTTCTCTTTTAACTAGTACTGGAGAGAAAAGTACACTGATACAGAGCTAAACATCTCTTTAACGAGTCAAAATCAAGTGGTGTCTTAGTATTTATTCAGTTTTGACAGCACTAGTTAAGGACTATTTATGGGGCATCAGAACCACAAAAATAAAATTCAGTTTTGCATTTTAGCATAGATAAAGTGGCTGCATCAGGAAGCTAGTTTATTCCGACATGTAGATACATGGATACAAGGATGCACTACTTCCTGCTTGTAATTAGTTCTCCCTTTATATGTTGCATACTTTAGTTCATGCGTTTATGTTCGTCTGATTATGACACCATACATCGACCGAGAGCATCTAGTTTTATAATTACAGTAGGGTACAACCATCAGATGGTTAACATATAATTTTCTTCTGAATGCAAGAGTAGCCATACAAGCACATGGCGGCAAAAGAAATCTCCCAGCTAAGGCCATGCATCTCATACCTAACTGAACTTTTGAGTAACAGTAACTATACTGCAGTAGCATATATTCAGGTTCAGCCCTTTTTACAATAGCAGGCTATAACAAATGCAAAACCATGTTCTCACTAGTGTAGTTTTGCACACAGACCAATCAATAGGATATAAGTAAAGTTATCTAGCAGGAGGTTCAGGCTTTTTACCATCGCAGGCTATGGCAAATAACTAATTGCAGAGAAGGGTGGGATGAGTAGTAGTACGCATGAACCCTAACCATTGAACGCCAAGGGGTGGCAGGATGAGGAAATCACCGAGAGACGTTGCCAGGCGTTGGGGAAAAGACAACAGGGTGCTCGCTGGGTGGGTTGATGCGGTGGATCCAAGCTCGGCGGCGGGGCGGCCTCCTTCAAGCTGGCGTCCCTGGTCGCTGCAATTGGGGGGGATAAGAGGGTCGGATCCTCGCAAGGCGGGATGTTTGCGTGGATCCGAGCTTGGCCTGTAGGGCGACCTCCCCTGATCTGCCGCCGCCAGTCGTTTCAATCGGGGCTGTAATCTTGGGGAGAAGAGAGCCAGTTGAATCGGGGCATAAGAGAGATGCGGCGTGGGCGGTGGCTCTTCGCGGGTGAAATAGAAGGAGGAATTTTGGTTGGGTCTTTGACGAGTGGGGACACAGGGTGGATGAGGGGGAAAATAGAGAAATGGAGCGAAAAGAGTATTTGGGTGAAGGAAAAAGCGTTCTTTTTGCGGAGAACAGATTTATTTTCAGGATTTAGCTTCTACTTTGATATCATGTAATTCATTTAATTTGAAATAAACAGCAAATGATTATTATAAAAAGTAAATCTTCTATAGACATTACGATGTGGTATTTTCCATGTAGTTTTTTTATAATTGTAAATAAGTATGCCGAAACTTGTACACAATGGCCTTAAATATGTTTTTCTCGCCCACACGGGTTCCTGCGGTATTTATCCCGACCATGATGGAACCAATGGTTTCATTTCAATTGGGATCAGACGAAAAAGAAATTGTTTGTATCTGTTGCGGAAATGGATGGTTCGCTATATAGATAAATCATTTAATTTTTTAGATAGAACGAAACAACATCACCTCGCAAGCACCCCATTCAAGTTTTTTGCCCAACAACTACCTGTTTATAGATAAGATAAAAAAGATTTTCCATCTACTCTCGTCTTTCCATTTTAACTTTTGAGATAGAGCAAAACAACATTAGCTCATGAACGCAGAGTTGAACTTTTCAAAACAGCCACTACCTATTTATTCTGTAAATAATAACAAGATAATGGTGTTAATTTTTTTCCATTGCTCACACAGTTTCCATTTTATTTTGAGATAAACAACATCAAATCACAAATGTCCAATTAAACTTTTCGCCGATGCACTACCATTATAGTAGACAAAACAAAATAACCATCTCAGGAAAATAAGAGAACAAAACAAGGTTTTCAGTTTACAAAAAACAATAAATATAAGTATTTCCATGGCCACTACCTACTTATATTAGATAGAGCAAAATAGTTAAAACCCTTATTAGCATTTGAAAAAATTATGGCGATTACCACTACCCAAACTGATGCATGGCTCCTACCTCTCAATAACCCGTGAACTAGCTATGGCGGGTCACACTTCTAGACGTTACACGACAAAAAAATTGTTCATCACACATTAGTAGTGTTTGGTGACATTGGCAAGTCCGTCATGAAAATACCAAACTGTCACAGAAATTGGTAGTCAGGTGTGCTCAGAGGCCGAGGCAATTAAGTGGCATTTATTGTCACCGATTTGCAGTAATCGATGACATTGTCCACCATCGTCATGAGGATTTTTGTCATAGTATGTCAATTTTGTTGTAGTGTCTGATATCAATTGAAAGTGTGTCATATCGACTAGATGGGGGTGAATAGACGATTTTTATGAAATTCTTCACTGAGGAATTTGCCGGTGAGGAAATTCCTTAGCGAAGAACTACTAGCAGCGGAATAAGTACTCAAAAGTAAACACAATAGAATACAAGCATAGTCATCATGATGAAATGAAGACAGGCACAGAGTACAGGAAGCGTAATCACAGGATAACACAGGATGAAGACAAACAGACTGAAGAAATTGAACTGAGGAAATTGAGAAAGTCTTCAGTCAAAGTCTTCAAACACAGATATGAACGAACATACAACACAGTTATGAGGAGATGAAAGAGTTGAGGAAATAGAACCAGTAAGCTCGGTGAAGACAATGATTTGGTAGACCAGTTCCAACTGCTGTCTCAGTTGTACGTCTGGTTGGAGCGGCTGAGTATTTAAACTCGAGGACACACAGTCCCAGACACCCAGTCATGGACACTTAGTCCAAGACACCCAGTCCTCACTATATTCTCCTTGAACTAAGGTCACACAGACCTCGTCCAATCACTCGTGGTATGTCTTCAGGCGACTTCCAAACCTTCACAAACTTGGTCACTCGGCGATCCACAATTCCTCTTGGATGCTCTAGACCATGACGCCTAATCGTCTGGAAGAAGCACAGTCTTCAAAGGTAACAAGCGTCGGATCCACTCAGGATCAATCTCTTCAGTGATGCTCAATCACTTTGGGTTTGTAGGTGTTTGGGTTTTGGGTTTTTGGTTTTTGGTTTTTCCTCACTTGATGATTTTCGCTCAAAGTCCTCGGAAGATGGGTTGCTCTCAAATGACAAGTGTCAGTTTCTCTCGAAGCAGCCAACCAGCTAGTGGTTGTAGGGGGCGGCTATTTGTAGCCTAGGGAACAACCCGACATGATAAGACATAAATGCCTTCAATGATATGACCGTTAGGTGGATAGATATTTTGGGATAGCTGGCGCATAGCACAGCAACGGTCGGAATTTTGAGTAGTAAAATCCTCAGGGCTATCATGTTTCTCACTGTGTAGGCAATCCGCACTGGTGAATTTCTAACTCCTCAGTCAGGACAAATTCCTCAGAGACCAGAAGAACTTCGTCTTTGTCACTGAAGAAATTGACTGAACTGTATGAGATTTCCAATGGCTTCACTCGAAGGGATTGGTAGGTGTAGGATTTTGAGTTGAGGATCACATGGAAATTTTTCGTTAGTATTTTCTCGACCCCCTTTAACAGTACGGTGTTTCCTATGACTCAAGAAAGAGAAAAACAAAACTATGAACATGAAAGTCTTCAAGCTTCATATTTCTCACATGAATATCAAGTCTTCACGGACACACCAATTTCTTCACTTTCAAAGTCTTCATGAAAGTCTTCAGAAATACCAAAATCTTCAGTCGAAGATATTCATTTTTAGGGGTCGACTTTTTCTGTAAATATCAAACTCCTCATAGACTTATAGACCTGTGTACACTCACACACGCATTAGTCCCTTAACCTATAAGTTTTCAATACACCAAAATCATTAAGGGGTACTAGATGCACTTAGAGTTACTGATTTCTAGAATAAAGTTTATGCTGCAACCTTAATTAATACCTTTCTGACATGTTATATATGAAAATCGCTTAGAAAAATGTTTAGATTTCAAATATGCTATTATCTTGCATGTTACTAATTTCTAGAATAAAGTTTATGGTGCAACCTTAATTAATACCTTCTCTATATTGGGTATTTTGCAAATGCCTATTACATATATTTCGTATCCCATTTAACTTGAGTAGATATGATAGTTTGATGCTCTCACAAAATATATTATTGACACTATAATGGATGTTAATTCCTACTATTTACCATATGCTGAAGGGTACAATAGGTACATAGTCATCCTATTTTTCATCGTGCATAATAACCAACCAATATACAATGATGTACACTAAATTGTTGATACGAGCTTTATGTAAACAAGTGGCTTAATGTTGGTGTCCATTTTTTTTTGAAATTGTGCCTATAAATATTTTTGAAAGCACCCAGAGTACAATTTAAAAATCATCCACTCATTATGTTTTTACACAACATTACTTATCATGTTGTTTGCTGTGGGAGATTTCAAGGGCTGATATCGTCCAGTGTGTATAAGGGGTGGGTTTTTTTTCTCCCATTGCAATGCATGGGCATGTTTGCAAAATATTACCCACCAATGCCACCTATAAATGAAAAAAAAGGTTCTACAGGTAATCCCCTGACTGGGCCGGCCCATGCAGTACAGACCTCCTATACTGCACTTTGCGGGCAGGAGAAGATGCAGCGCAGCCGTTTGGGCCGGCCCATGTGCGGGCGGCCTGTTTTTTAATTTTAATTTTAATTTTATTTTTATGTTCCATTTTTTCTACTTTCAATAATTTGGGACTGCCAAAAAATTATGCCATTTAAAAGCTGAGAATTTTGAAATAAAATGTTTGTAAAGTCAAAAAATTGCTCGGGATTTATAAAAAAATGTTCACATATTCAAAACAAATGTTTGCAATTTTGAAAACAATTTTCGTTAAATCAATAAAAGACTGTTTATTAAAAAAATAATGAAATTGAACAAAATGTTTGTTAATTCAAAAAATGTTCATGGATTTTAAAAAAAATGTCGTAAATATTCAAAAACAGTTCGTGAATTACAAAAGGGTTTGTTGATTAATAAAGTATTTGCAAATTCAAAAAATGTCCATGCATTTCAAACAATGTTCGTGAATTTTTAAAAAATCCACCAATTTTGAAAAAATATGTTCGTCTATTCTAGAATTGTTCACGATTCAAAAGAAAACGCTTAAATGATCGCAATTTAGTATAATGTTTGCAAATAGTAAAAAAATGTTCATGATTTTTAATAATATTCCCAAATTTGTAAAAATGTTCATGAATGATTGAAGGTATGTAGTTAAACATAATGCTTCTGATTCTTTATGACTATATACCCGCGTGAATTTCGAAGGATTTGCTAGGGCGTATATTGGAATATTATAGGACAACGCTAACGCCGACACGTGTGGTGGGAGCAAAACCCATCCACGGCCCTATAAAACCCAGACTATGTCACGTCACCGCATGCTTGCATGTGTGAATCTTTTTGGATTTTTAGTTTTAAATGTTTTATCTCTTAAATAAAGAATCTGATTAAAGATCCGTCTTCATCATTAAATCCCTCGCGACGAGATATCCGAAACTAGATCTCATATCAATATATTTCCACGAATTTTTTTGACTTAAAAGTTGCCATGTCTATTGCACATGAATTGCCATGGTGTTTACACTGAAGTTGCCATGATATGTTTCAGTTATTTTCTTCTACATTTAAAAGTAAATTTTGATATTTATAAAACAAGGAATTAAGAAACTAGACTTGCCATGAACCATAAACTAAAATTGCCATGATACATGCACTTAAAATTGCCATGGTTCATACAACAAATAATTTTCATGGTCAAAGTACTGCAGTTGCCATTATCAAAATACGAAAATTGCCATAGTCTACAAACTAAAATTGCCACATGGCAACTTTGGTTTAAGCACTATGACAACTACAATGTAAACATCATGAAAACTTTTGGGCGAAAAAAATTTCATCGAAATATATCAACATGGGGTCTAGTTTTGAAGATCTCGTCGAGAGGGATTTAATGGTGAAAAAATATTTTTTTAATTCGATTTTTTAATTAGGAGATAAAATATTTTTAAGCCGAAAACAAAAAGATTTCTGCTGATGTCATATGTTCACATGTGACAAAATGAGTGGTAAAGAAGGCGTGTGGACGATGTGCAAGATGCCACACGTGTGGGCGTTAGTTTTTTCGATATTATATTATGTTTTTTAAACATATATTGAAATTCAGAAAAATTATTTGAATTACCAACTTTTTTTACCACCATAATAATTTTCAAAAATGTGAACATTGCTTCAATTTGTGAAAAAACAAAAAAGGGAACACTTTTTTGCATTTGTGAACAAATTTCCAAAATCATGCAATGAGATGTGAACAAAATGTGGTCATAGGCATTGGAGGTTACGAAAAACAATTCTCTCATTGCAAGGCATGGGCCTTTTGCTAGTCTAATCCCAAAATATTTTTATTATCTATATCATCAATACATTTGCAAATCTCGCGCACCAAATGCAATTGACAACTGCATGAGGATGTTTTGGTGTCATATATAAGGATTTTTTTATTGTACTAGTTCATTGATCGTGCTTTGCAAAGGGTAGGAGGGGCATACATAACTAGTGGTTCAACCAGTCTTCGACTTACATATTCTACTACTGGTTTAACGCCTATCTCGTCTAACATATATCTTTAAGATCCTCATCGTGACACAATTTTTGTTTCTATATCTATATCTATACCGCTATATAGTGTAGAAATAACTTTGAATGTAGACTATTTGATTGCCTCAATCCGATGGTCAAGAGGTGGCAAATCTGAGTGTTGTTGATCGTTTTATTTCATATTCATGACATCAGATTTTGCCACATGTACTATCTATAAGTTTCCAATAATTGAAAACTTAGTACACACTTGTAATTGTCATATAGTATAATAACTTTACACACTTCTCATTTAATCTAGAATCTTCCATGTATTATGTTGGTCCATTAGTTTTTCTCTCTTGAATAGAAGTGTTTTCATTTATGAGATTACTTGCAAATTAAAACCATTAAGCTACGCGTGAAGGGCGGTCAACCAGCTATGCCACGTGGCGCAAGCTGGTTGCCCGCGGTGATAAATCTTTTGTAATTTTTCAGATGAAGGTGTGGATTATTTTTTAAATGTATTTTTTAGATGGAGATGAGGACCTCTGATATTTTTTAAATGGTGGGTTATACAAAGTGGCACTCGCTGGTAGGCTGTTGTGGTAATTTTTTTTTCTTTTTTAGATGAAGGTGAGGATTAACTTTTTTTGAGATTTTTTTTAAACGGAGGCCAAGACTTTATTTATTTTTTTAAATAGAAACGTGTGCATAGCTTCCTCTCAAGCGGCGCCACATGATGGCGCCCAATCACTAGTTTTTCTTCAAGGTGGAAGCCTTGTGATTAACCACTTCTTAAAGTCAAAGTTCGTGTATCTTTTTTATAGGATTTCAGCCAAATGTCGCAACACTATCTTTTTTTTGAAAGCAAAGCAAGGCTTCATTACTTAACTGTGATGAGGCAAATCGCCCACAACACACTCGCCCACACGGGCTGGTACATCATAATCCCACTCTAAATAGTGGTTCGGTTCGCACAAACGACCAATGTTGGCAAGCTCATGGGCTACCGAATTCGCACTGCGCCTACAAACTAAAATGGAAAAGAAAAAAAACCATAGCTTTAGTTGATATTTCATGTCCTCTATAACAGTTGCGTACGCCGTTGAGTCCGCCCTCCTCATGTCCAAGGCATCTGACAGGAGCTGTGAATCCGTCTCAAATTCAACTCTGACCATGCCGAGATCAGCCGCCGTTGAAATAGCCTTGGCCATGGCTGTCACCTCCGCTTCGAACGCATCCGCTACGTGCTCCTGTCGTCCGGCCCGTGCATGCACCAGTGTGCCTGCCTCCGTCCTCACTGCTAAACCCCAGCCAACATGCTCCTCGCCCGCCACAAACGAGCCATCCACATTGATCTTGTAAGTGTCAGGAGCCGGGGGACGCCACTTGTCAGGGGGCAGCTTCTCGGCTTTCTTACAGAAAATCTCGGCGAACTCGAGGACGCTACTCCTCGTCCTGCGCGCCAGATCGGCCGGTGAGATCGGCAGCTCCCCTTTCCGTGCTTTGTTCCTATTTGCCCACCACTGCCACCAAAAAGTGAGATCGCAACACTATCTTTGCATATTCATGAAATTTTATCCTTCAGATCCCTACATATTGTGTGTTATATACACGTGCACTGTGCAGCTATGGTTTTCTTTTTCTAATTAGTTCAACTTAGTAACAAATTTGTATCTTGAGCTTTATGCATTTGTAATAGAGAAAATATATACTTTTCGTCCCTCAACTCTTCACTAGGTCTATTTTTCGTCTTTCAACTCTAAATCTGGATAGAGTGCATCCCAAACTTATGAAACCGGACAAAATATGTGCCTTCTCTCGGCGGACCCGATCTGGGTGCTGACTAGGTGCTGTTTTATGAGTCCACACTAACATGGCAAGACGACCCCATAGAATAGGTGGCCCGCTCCCTCGCTCACTCTCACTCACTCTCGCTCTCTCTCTCTCTCTCTCTCTCTCTCTCTCTCTCTCTCTCTCGTGTGTTCTCCCCACTCTCCCTCTAAAACCCTAGTTCTTGCGGCGGTGGTGCAGCGATTCATCGCATGCCGGGGGTTGAGCGACAGCCGATCATTGGAGGCGCAGTGACAGTTCACCGGACTTGTGCATGTACGCACGGGCTCGGAGAAGCAAGTGTTGGCACCATAGCATGCAATTTCAAAAAAAATCTTATGCTCACGCAAGATCTATCTAGCAGATGCGTATCAACGAGAGGGGAAGAGCGTGTCCACGTACCCTCGTAGACCGAAAGCGGAAGCGTTTGTTAACGCGGTTGATGTAGTCAAACTTCTTAATGTTCCGACCGATCAAGCACCGAACGTACGACACCTCCAAGTTCTGCATACATTCAGCTCGGTGATGTCCCTCGAACTCTTGATCCAGCAAAGTGTTGAGGGAGAGTTTCGTCAGCATGACGGCGTCGTGACGGTGATGGTGAAGTGATTCGCACAGGGCTTCGCCTAAGCACTACGTGAATATGACTGGAGGCGTAAACTGTGGAGGGAGGCACCGCACACGGCTTGGAACAATTGATGTGTGTTGTAGCCCCCCCCCCCACGTATATAAAGGAGGGAGGGGGAGGAGGTCGGCCCTAGGCGCGCCCAAGTAGGAGGAATCCTACTTGGGTTCCTAGTTGGATTCGCCCCCCCTCCCTTCCTTTTACTGGAGAGGGAAAGGGGGAAAGAGAGAGGGAGGAGAAGGAAAAGGGGGCGCCGCCCCCTCTCCTAGTCCTATTCGGCCCCCTTCCCTGTGGAGGGCATGCCACCCCTTTGTGGGCTGGTGTGCCTCCCTCCTATGGCCCATATCTTCCCTGTGGGGGGGGGGGTCCGGTAACCCCCCCCCCCGGTACTCCGATATGTACCCGATATATTCTGGAAAACTTCCGGTGTCCGAATACTACCATCCAATATATAAATCTTTACATCTCGGACATTTCGAGACTCCTCGTCACATCCGTGATCTCATCTGGGACTCCAAACAACATTCGGACAACAAATCACATAACTCATATAATACAAATCATCATCGAATGTTAAGCGTACGGACCGTACGGGTTCGAGAAATATGTAGACATGACCGAGACACCTCTTTGGTCCATAACCAATAGCGGAACCTGGATGCTCATATTGGTTCCCACATATTCTACGAAGATCTTTATCGGTCAAACCGTAATGACAACATATGACATTTCCTTTGTCATCGGTATGGTACTTGCCCGAGATTTGATCATTGGTATCTCCATACCTAGTTCAATCTCGTTACCGGCAAGTCTCTTTACTCGTTCCGTAATGCATCATCCCACAACTAACTCATTAGTCACATTGCTTGCCAGGCTTATTATGATGTGCATTACCGAGAGGGCCTAGAGATACCTCTCCAATACTCGGAGTGACAAATCCTAATCTCGATCTGTGCCAACCCACTAAACACCTTCGGAGATACCTGTAGAGCATCTTTATAATCACCCAGTTACGTTGTGATGTTTGATAGCACACAAGGTATTCCTCCGGTATCCGGGAGTTGCATAATCTCATAGTCAAAGGAATATGTATAAGTCATGAAGAAAGCAATAGCAATAAAACTTAATGATCATTATGCTAAGCTAACAGACGAGTCTTGTCCATCACATCATTCTCTAATGATGTGACCCCGTTAACCAAATGACAACACATGTCTATGGTTAGGAAACTTAACCATCTTTGATCAACGAGCTAGTCTAGTAGAGGCTTACTAGGGACACGATGTTTTGTCTATGTATCCACGCATGTATCAAGTTTCCGGTTAATACAATTCTAGCATGAATAATAAACATTTATCATGATATAAGGAAATATAAAATAACAACTTTATTATTGCCTCTAGGGCATATTTCCTTCAGTCTCCCTCTTGCAATAGAGTCAATAATCTAGTTCACATCGCCATGTGATTTAACACTAATAGTTCACATCGTTATGTGATTAACACCCATAGTTCACATCACCATGTAACCAACACCCAAAGAGTTCACTAGAGTCAATAATCTAGTTCACATCACTATGTGATTAACACCCAAAGAGTACTAAGGTGTGATTATGTTTTGCTTGTGAGAGAGGTTTAGTCAACGGGTCTGTCACATTCAGATCCGTATGTATTTTGCAAATTTCTATGTCTACAATGTTCTGCATGGAGCTACTCTAGCTAATTGCTCCCACTTTAAATATGTATCTAGATTGATACTTAGAGTCATCTGGATCGGTGTAAAAGCTTGCATCGACGTAACTCTTTACGACGAACTCTTTATCACCTCCATAACCAAGAAATATTTCCTTAGTCCTCTAAGGATAATTTTGACCACTGTCTAGTGATCTACTCCTGGATCACTGTTGTTCCCCCTTGCCGAACTTATAGCAAGTCACACATCAGGTCTGGTACACAGCATTGCATACATGATAGAACCTATGGCTAAGGCATAGGGAATGACTTTCATTTTCTCTCTATCTTCTGCAGTGGTCGGGCATTGAGTCTGACTCAACTTCACACCTTGTAATACAGGCAAGAACCCTTTCTTTGACTGATCCATTTTGAACTTCTTCAAAACTTTACCAAGGTATGTGCTTTGTGAAAGTCCAATTAAGCGTCTTGATCTATCTCCATAGATCTTGATGCCCAATTTATAAGCAGCTTCACTAAGGTCTTTCATTGAAAATGTGATGCCCCCGTTTTGACTGTACACTAATCATACACGCAAATGTGTATGATCAAGATCAAGGACTCACTGGAAGATATCACAACACAACTCTAGACACAAATTAAAATAATACAAGCTTTATATTACAAGCCAGGGGCCTCGAGGGCTCAAATACATAAGCTCGAATACACAAGAGTCAGCGGAAGCAACAATATCTGAGTACAGACATAAGTTAGAAAAGTTTTCCTTAAGAAGGCTAGCACAAAAGCAACAACGATCGAAAAGGCAAGGCCTCCTGCCTGGGAGCCTCCTAACTACTCCTAGTCGTCTGCGGTCTTCACGTAGTAGTAGGCATCCTCTGATAGTAGTAGTCATCAGTGGCATCGTCTCGCTCCTGGGATCCGTCATCTGGTCGCAACAATCGGGTATGGGGGAAAAAGAAGTAGCAAAGCAACCGTGAGTACTCATCCAAAATACTCGCAAGACTTACATTAGATCTAAACTAAGTATGCATCTGTATCGAAGGAAAGGGTTGTATCTGTGGATTAAACTGTAGAATGCCAGAAGGGAAGGGGAAAGCCTAGCCTATCGAAGACTAGCATCTTCTGGAAACCACCATCTTGCAGCAACAGGAGGGAGTAGAGTAGCATAAAGTAAAGTAGTAGAAGTGTTATCAACCTCGGCCAGAGATCCTTTCTCGACTCCTTGCGAGAAAGCAATCCCAGAGCCATACTATCTAGTTATCATCTCATATCCAAGTCTCATCTCCATGTCTCATCTCAAGTATCCAGTTCTAGTTGTATCGATCGGGATACAACTCCAAGTGTCCGTTACCGTAGGACAGGCTATCGATAGATGTTTTCTTCCCTGCAGGGGTGCACCAACTTACCCACCATGCTTGACTAACTCCGGCCGGACACACTTTCCTGGGTCATGCCCGGCCTCGGCCAAACAATACGCCGCAACCCGACCTAGGCTTAATAGAGAGGCCAACACGCTAGACTAAACCTATGCCCCCGGGGGTCATGGGCCATCTCCCCGGGAACTCCTGCATGTTGCGTATGCGGCCGATGAGCAGACCTAGCTACCTCCTTCAAAAAGGTAGGTGCTTACCAGTCCAACCCGGCACGCGCCGCTCAGTCGCTGACGTCTATTAAGCTTCGGCTGATGTATACGACGTAGAACGCCCATACTATGCCCACATGATGGTTAGTGCTATCAGGCCAGAGGCCCCTCGGATCAAATATCCAAACCGTAGTGGATTAGGAGCACGCGGTAACGAGCAGAGACCCACGATCGATGTGACCCCGTCGCCCCGTCTCGAGTACTTGTGGCAAGGGCTAAGAATGCCCGGCCACGCCTCATAAGTATCTCGCGGGCACCTTCCAGGTCAACCCGACTCCACATCACTCGCTATTAAGCTCGCATGGGTACCCCTCAGGGCCGACCCATCTTTAGTAACATGGATCAATGCAAAGTCATAGTAACCATAGTAACTGTGTGTCTAACACCAAAGGGAAAACCCGAGGAATCACCCCCGGTGAATTCCACTCGATGTTGTCATCAAGGTGAACGTAAGAGGATCCACCCTCGAGGTTCACGTTTGATGGGTTGCATGACAGAGCCGTAACGGAGGTGGTTAAGGAGGAAATCACCCTCGATGACCACAACCGAATAGCTACTTAACAGAGATCTCATCAGGAGTGATGTAAGAGGTTCCACCCTCGGCACTCGATGGTAACTCTGCAGAGTCGTACAACTAGGGGGGTGATGTGCGGTGCCGGGGCCTGGACGTAGATCACGCTGATCGAGTCATTGAAAATAAAGCGAGGCAACTAGGACAAGGTGGGGGTCACTGATGGATCACTAACCAACCTATACCAAGAAGTTTAGGATAAGCAGGTAAGGTATGAAAGCAGGTAACAACAACAGGCTATGCATCAGAGTAGGATGATACAGAAAGCAGTAGCAGTTCTAATGCAAGCATGAGAGGGAAAGAAATGGGCGATATCGGAATGCTCAAGGGGGGGTTGCTTGCGTGGTTGCTCTGGCAAAGAGGGGTCGTCGTCGACGTAGTCGATCACAGGGGCAACATCGGTCTCGGGGTCTACCGGAGAGAAGAGGGGGAAGAAACAGTAAATACAAAGCAAACAATGCATCACAAGGCATAACATGACGATAGGCAGAGCTAGGGTTGCCCTAACGTAGTACTGCACGTTGCAGACGGAGGGGATAACCATCCGAGGATGAATCCCCGGCGTTAGACGAATTCCGAACACATGAAAGAGAGGGGACGGTTCCATGTTCAGCATGCTAGGGGCATGTGACAGGTGAATGGACCGCGCATTCGGATTCGTGGGATTTTTCTGAGCAACTTTCATATAGAAAGCATTTTCATCGGAGCTACGGTTTATTTTCTATGAATTTTCAAAGATTAAACAATTTTCTGGAATTACTTAATTTAATAGAAAAGGAAAATGACATCAGCATGACGTATGAGTCACGTCAGCAGTCAACAGTCTGGTTCACTGGTCAAACTGACATGGGAGACCCACTTGTCATAGACAGTGGGTTAAACAGAGCTCAAAGTAATCTAAATTTAGTTAGTAAAACTACTGGCCCACCTGTCAGTGTCTAATTAACTAAACTAATTAGTTTTAATTATTAAAATGTTTTAATTAGAGGATTAAGAGGTGGGACCCACACGTTAGTCTCACTGGGCAGCCCAGTCAGCAGTTGACCCGGTCAACAGGTCAACTGGACCCACTGGTCCGTGGCACGGCGGGCCCTAGTAGTCAGTCCAGGTCAGCAGGGGCCGGCGAGCGCGTTCGCGGCAGCACGAGTACGGGCACCGGTCAAAAACCGCACACAGGCCACCGTTTTGGTCGCGGTTGAGGGCGTTGGAACGGTGAGTCGACGGCGCGTTGACTGGCGGTGGTCGGAGTGGCTGAAACGACCGGAAACGTCGACGGCGACCACCGCGGGCGGCGCCAGACTTCAGGCGAAGGTGGTTTCGGCACTACGGGGCACCATTAGGCGTGCGGTTGGGTCCATTCGAACGGCCTCTCAATGCCGCGTCGTTCTGTGGTGATAGTTTGGCCGGAAACGGCCGGAGACGACGGTGGCGAGCGGCAGAGCAGACGCCGGAGATGGGGTAGCGATGGAAACGGAGCTAGAGGGCGCAGGGAGACGAGCTAGAGGCTCGGGCGGCACCAGGAAGACGCCCTGAGCACGTTGCCGTGCTTGTCCGGCCTTGGCTACGACTACAATGGCAGCGACTAGCTGCACGGCGGAGCCGAGCTCGGCCATGGCGGACGCGGTGGCTACGGGAGCACAAGAGGCTAGGGGAGCGAGGGGAGAGAATGAGGGGCTCACCGTGCGGCGCAAGAAAGGCCCTCGACAGGTTAGGAGCGCAGGGGAAGGCCGAATCAACGACGGCAGCGTCCGGTGACCCGGGGAGGATGAAGACGGGGATCTGTTGTTGCGGGGCTTGCCAGCTCGCGTTCGTGGTCGTAGTCGACGTAGAGGAGCGTGGCGGAGCGACTGGCTACGTCGGAGGAGCACGAGGGAGGCGGTCGCTGTGGTGATGCGAGGTGGGACGGCGGTGATGGCGCTCGGGTGAGGCGGGCGAGTGAGACAGAGATTGGAAGGAGCTTGTGGATCTGGGAGGCGAGAGAGGGGAGTGGAGGTAGGTGGGGAGGAGGCCGGGACGTCGAGGGGGGGTCGACCTTATCCTCGAGACGGCGCCGGCGAGCTGGTGTGGCGGGGACGGCTCGGGCGAGAACCCGGTCAGAGGAACAGGATGGAGGGGAAGACGACAGGGGAGGGGGAGTGGGCCGGCTGGCGTGGGCCGACGGCCAGCTGGGCCGTTTGGCCCAGTGGGGCAGGGGCTTTCTCTCTCTCCCTCTGACTTTTCCCTTTTCCTTTTCTTTTCTTTTTTTTTCTTTTCTCTGTTTTGCATTTCTTTTAGTACCAAATGAGTTTTGTTTTGAACAAAACTTGGCACATAAAACTAACACAATACCTTGAGATGGAACAAAAAGTTTGGGGGCAAAAGGAGTTGCCTAATTAATTTTAGAAATTGAAAAGGCCAATTTAAATGCTGCTGCAGCACTGAATTAATTCCCATGGGCATTTTGGGAATTCAGAAGAGGTTGGTTCCAACATGACAATTACTCAGTGATTATTTGCCACACTTTGAACATTTTAGTTTTCATGTTTGGCAAATTTGAATTTTTGACTTTGAATTTGGGTTTGAACATGAACAGTGATTTGGATCAAGTGAGTATTAGCAACAGTAGTGTGATGACATGGCACCATCAACAGGGGATTACTGTAGCATGACAGTGGGGGCGTTACAGAAAAACTCTTATTCAGGTATCCTTTTATGCTATCCAGAAATTCTATATCATTTCCAATCAACAATATGTCATCCACATATAATATTAGAAATGCTACAGAGCTCCCACTCACTTTCTTGTAAATACAAGCTTCTCCAAAAGTCTATATAAAACCATATGCTTTGATCACCTCATCAAAGCGTATATTTCAACTCCGAGATGTTTGCACCAGTCCATAAATGGATCGCTGGAGCTTGCACACTTTGGTAGCACCTTTAGGATCGAGAAAACCTTCTGGTTGCATCATATACAACTCTTCTTTAAGAAATCCATTGAGGAAAGCAGTTTTGATGTCCATTTGCCAGATTTCATAATCATAAAATGCGGCAATTGCTAACATGATACTGATAGACCTAAGCATCACTATGGGTGAGAAGGTCTCATCGTAGTTAACTCGTTGAACTTGTCGAGAACCTTCCGCAACTAGTCGAGCTTTATAGACAGTAACATTACCATCAGTGTTTGTCTTCTTGAAGATCCATTTATTATCTATGGCTTGGTGATCATCGGGCAAGTCAACCAAAGTCCATACTTTGTTCTCATACATGGATCCCATCGCATATTTCATGGCCTCAAGCCATTCCGCGGAATATGGGCTCGTCATCGCTTCCTCATAATTCGTAGGTTCGTCGTGGTCTAGTAACATGACTTCCAGAATAGGATTACCATACCACTCTGGTGCGGAACGTGCTATGTTTGACCTACAAGGTTCAGTAGTAACTTGATCCGAAGTTTCATCATCATTATCATTAGCTTCCTCACTAATTGGTGTAGTCATCACGGGAATGGTTTTCTGTGATGAGCTACTTTCCAATTTTAGAGAAGGTACAATTACCTCATCAAGTTCTACTTTCCTCCCAGTCACTTCTTTCGAGAGAAACTCCTTCTATAGAAAGGATCCATTCTTAGCAACAAAGATCTTGACTTCTGATCTATAATAGAAGGTGTACCCAACAGTTTCTTGTGGGTATCCTATGAATACGCACTTCTCCGATTTGGGTTCGAGCTTATCAGGCTGAAGCTTTTTCACATAAGCATCACAACCCCAAACTTTAAGGAACGACAGCTTAGGTTTCTTGCCAAACCATAGTTCATACACATCATAGATCGCACCATATCTAATAAAGTACGGTTACGACGTTCGGACACACCATTACGTTGTGGTGTTCCAGGTGGTGTGAGTTGTGAAACTATTCCATGTTGTTTTAAATGAAGGCCAAACTCGTAACTCAAATATTCGCCTCCGCAGTCAGATCATAGAAACTTTATTTTCTTGTTACGAGGATTCTCCACTTCACTCTAAAATTCTTTGAACTTTTCAAATGTTCAGATCTGTGTTTCATTAAGTAGATATACCCATATCTGCTCAAATCATCTACGAAGGTCAGAAAATAACGATACCCGCCGCGATCCTCAACACTCATCGGGCCGTATACATCAGTATGTATTATTTCCAATAAGTCAGTGGCTCGCTCCATTGTTCCAGAGAATGAGTCTTAGTCATCTTGCCCATGAGGCATGGTTCGCAAACATCAAATGATTCATAATCAAGTGATTCCAAATGTCCATCCGCATGGAGTTTCTTCATGCGCATTACACCAATATGACCTAAACGTCAGTGCCACAAATATGTTGCACTATCATTATCAACTCTGCATCTTTTGGGTTCAATATTATGAATATGTGTATCACCACGATCGAGATTCAACAAAAATAGACCACTCTTCAAGGGTGCATGACCATAAAAGATATTACTCATACAAATAGAACAACCATTATTCTCTGATTTAAATGAATAACCGTCTCGCATCAAACAAGAACCAGATATAATGTTCATGCTCAACGCCGGCACCAAATAACAATTATTCAGGTCTAAAACTAATCCCGGAGGTAGATGTGGAGGTAGTGTGCCGATGGCGATCACATCGACCTTGGAACCATTCCCGACGTGCATCGTCACCTCGTCCTTAGCAAATCTTCATTTAATCCGTAGCCCCTGTTTCGAGTTGCAAATATGAGCAACAGAACCAGTATCAAATACCCAGGCGCTACTACGAGCATTAGTAAGGTACACATCAATAACATGTATATCAAATATACCTTTGTTCACTTTGCCATCCTTCTTATCCGCCAAATACTTGGGGCAGTTCCGCTTCCAGTGACCAGTCCCTTTGCAGTAGAAGCACTCAGTTTCAGGCTTGGGTCTAGACTTGGGCTTCTTCCCGGGAGTGACCACTTGCTTTCCATTCTTCTTGAAGATCCCCTTCTTTCCCTTGCCCTTTTTTCTTGAAACTAGTGGTCTTGTTAACCATCAACACTTGATGTTCTTTCTTGATTTCTACCTCCGCAGCTTTGAGCATAGAGAAGAGCTCGAGAATTGTTTTATCCATCCCTTGCATATTATAGTTCATCACGAAGCCTTTGTAGCTTGGTGGCAGTGATTGAAGAACTCTGTTAGTAACACTATCATCCGGAAGATTAACTCCCAACTGAGTCAAGTGGTTATGATACACAGACATTCTGAGTATGTGTTCGCTGACAGAACTGTTCTCCTCCATCTTGCAGCTATAGAACTTGTTGGAGACTTCATATCTCTCAACTCGGGCATTTTCTTGAAATATTAACTTCAACTCCTGGAACATCTCATATGGTCCATGATGTTCAAAACGTCTTTGAAGTCCTGATTCTAAGCCGTAGAGCATGTCACACTGAACTATAGAGTAGTCATCAGACTACGTCTACCAGACGTTCAAAGCGTCTACATTAGCGGGAGGGGGCTTGTCATCTAGTGGTGCATCAAGGTCATAATTTTTCTGTGCAGCAATGAGGATAATCCTCAAGTTACAAGCCCAGTCCGTGTAGTTGCTACCATCATCTTTCAACTTAGCTTTCTCTAGGAATGCATTAAAATTCAAGGGAACGGTAGCACGGGCCATTGATCTACAACATAGATATGCAAAAACTATCAGGACTAAGTTCATGATAAATTAAGTTTAATTATCATATTACTTAAGAACTCCCACTTAGATAGACATCCCTCGAGTCATCTAAATGATCACGTGATCCATATCAACTAAACCATGCCTGATCATCACGTGAGATGGAGTAGTTTTCAATGGTGAACATCTCTATGTTGATCATATCTACTATATGATTCACGTTCGACCTTTTGGTCTCCAGTGTTCCGTGGCCATATCTGTACATGCTAGGCTCGTCAAGTTTAACCCGAGTATTCCGCATGTGCAAAACTGTCTTGCACCCATTGTATGTGAACGTAGAGCTTATCATACCCGATCATCACGTGGTGTCTCGGCACGACGAACTATCGCAACAGTGCATACTCAGGGAGAACACATATACCTTGAAATTTTAGTGAGGGGTCATCTTATAATGCTACCGCCGTACTAAGCAAAATAAGATGCATAAAAGATAAACATCACATGCAATCAAAATATGTGACATGATATGGCCATAATCATCTCGTGCCTTTGATCTCCATCTCCAAAGCACCGTCATGATTTGCATCGTCACCGGCTTGACACCTTGATCTCCATCATAGCATCATTGTCATCTCGCCAACTATTGCTTCTATAACTATCGCTAATGCATAGTGATAAAATAAAGCAATTACATGGCTATTGCATTTCATACAATAAAGCGACAACCATAAGGCTCCTGTCAGTTGCCAATAACTTTTACAAAACATGATCATCTCATACAACAACGTATATCACATCATGTCTTGACAATATCACATCACAACATGCCTTGCAAAAATAAGTTAGACGTCCTCTACTTTGTTCTTGCAAGTTGCCACGGGCTTCTATTAAGAACCGTTCTTACCTACGCATCACAACCACAACGGTGTTTCGTCAAGTTTGTTGTTTGAACCTTCAACAAGGATCGGCCGTAGTCAAGTTCGATTCAACTATAGTTGGAGAAACAGACACCCGCCAGCCACCTTTATGCAAAACTAGTTGCATGTCTGTTGATACATCTCCATCGTATCTACTTTTCCAAACACTTTTGACCCTGTTTTGGACTCTAACTTGCATGATTTGAATGGAACTAACCCGGACTGATGCTGTTTTCAGCAGAATTGCCATGGTGTTATTTTTGTGCAGAAATAAAAGTTCTCAGAATGACCTAAAACTTCACGGAGAATATTTTTGGAATATATAAAAACTACTGGCGAAAGAATCTATGTCAGGGGGACCACACCCTGTCCACGAGGGTGGGGGCGCGCCCTCCTGCCTCGTGGACCCCCTGATGCTCCACCGACCTCAACTCCGACTCTATATATTCACGTTCAGGGAGAAAAAAATCAAGGAGAAGGATTCATCGCGTTTTACGATACAGAGTCGCCTCCAAGCCCTAATCTCTCTCGGGAGGGCTGATTTGGAGTACGTTCGGGGCTCCGGAGAGGGGGATCCGTCGCCATCGTCATCATCAACCTTCCTCCATCACCAACTTCATGATGCTCACTGCTGTGCGTGAGTAATTCCATCGCAGGCTTGCTGGACGGTGATGGGTTGGATGAGATTTATCATGTAATCGAGTTAGTTTTTTTAGGGTTTGATCCCCAGTATCCATTATGTTCTGAGATTGATGTTGCTATCACTTTGCTATGCTTGTCACTAGGGCCCGAGTGCTATGATTTCAGATCGGAACCTATTATGTTTCCACAAATATATGTGAGTTCTTGATCCTATTTTGCAAGTCAATAGTCACCTACTATGTGTTATGATCTGTTAACCCCGAAGTGATAATAATCGGGACAATTACTGGTGATGACTATAGTTTGAGGAGTTCATGTATTCACTAAGTGTTAATGCTTTGTTCTGGTACTCTATTAAAAGGAGGCCTTAATATCCCTTAGTTTCCAATAGGACCCCGCTGCCACGGGGGGTAGGACAAAAGATGTCATGCAAGTTCTTTTCCATAAGCATGTATGACTATATTCAGAATACATGCCTACATTACATTGATGAACTGGAGCTAGTTCTGTGTCACCCTATGTTATAACTATTGCATGAGGAATCGCATCCGACATAATTATCCATCACTGATCCAATGCCTACGAGCTTTTCACATATTGATCTTTGCTTAGTTACTTTACCGTTGCTACTGTTACAATCACTACGAAACCAATACTATTACTTTTGCCACTTCTATCGTTACTCCCATATTATTTTTCTACTAAATACTTTGCTGCAGATATTAAGTCTTTCAGGCGCGGTTGAATTGACAACTCAACTGTTAATACTTGAGAATATTATTTGGCTCCCCTTGTGTCGAATCAATAAATTTGGGTTGAATACTCTACCCTCGAAAACTATTGCGGTCCCCTACACTTGTGGGTTATCAAGACTATTTTCTGGCATCGTTGCCGGGGAGCATGGCTCTTTTCTTTGAGTCACTTGGGATTTATATCTGTTGATCACTATGAAAAACTTGAAAGATAAAAGAACCAAGATTTTTCCCTCAACTACGAGGGGAGGTAAGGAACTGCCATCTAGCTATGCACTTGATTCACCTTCTGTTTTGAGTAAACTTGTGACACCTACTCCTGCTATTCATTCTGATATGTCGCATGTTATTGATGATGCCACTTCTTCTTTGCATGATGCTTATGATGAAACTACTTCTATGCTTGATAATATTGTGCCACTAGGTGAATTTCTTGATGAACAACTTGCTAGGTTTAGAGAGAATGAAATTATTGAAACTGATAATATTGATGAAAGTGATGATGAAGATTCTCCCCCTAGATATGAATTGCCTGTTGTGCCTGAGGGTTATGTTATGGATGAAGAAACTGCTAGAGACTTTTTAGCTTACAATGATAGATATGATCTTAAGAAACTATTAGCTAAGCTGAAAGAAAAATCCTTGAATGCTAGAATGAAACATGACCCTGCTTTTGCTACTTCACCTATCTGTATCTTTGATAAGGATTATGATTTCTCTGTCGATCCTGAGTTAATTACTTTGGTTGAGTCTGATCCTTTTTATGGCTACGAATCTGAAACTGTTGTGGCACATCTTACTAAATTAAATGATATAGCCACCTTGTTCACTAATGATGAGAAAACTTGCTATTACTTTATCCTTAAGTTGTTTCCATTCTCATTAAAGGGTGGTGCTAAAATATGGTTTAATTCTCTTGATCCTGGTTGTGTGCATAATCCCTAGGATATGATTTACTACTTCTCTGCTAAATATTTCCCCGCTCATAAGAAACAAGCTACCTTAAGGGAAATATATAACTTTGTGCAAATTGAAGAAGAGAGTCTCCCACAAGCTTGGGGGAGGCTTCTCCAATTACTTAATGCTTTGCCTGATCATCCTCTCAAGAAAAATGAAATACTTGATATCTTTTATAATGGACTAAACGATGCTTCTAGAGACCACCTGGATAGTTATGCTGGTTGTGTTTTCAGGGAAAGAACTATTGAGCAAGCTGAATTGCTATTGAATAATAGGTTGAGTAATGAAAATGATTGGACACTTCCTGAACCAACTCCTAAGCCAACTCTGAAGAAAAGGGGTATACTATTTCTCAGTCCTGAAGATATGCAAGAGGCAAAGAAATCTATGAAAGAAAAAGGTATTAAAGCTGAAGATGTTAAGAATTTACCACCTATTGAAGAAATACATGGTCTTGATAACCCGACACAGGTAGTAAAGGTAAATTCCATCTATAGATTTGATGAAGGTGATATTCCTCGTTATAAGTCTGCTAGCTGATACGTCCATTTTGCATCATGCTTTTATACCGATATTTATTCCATTATGGGCTGTTACTACACATTATGTCACAATA